>CM053791.1:745259583-746620833 GCA_028749045.1 Cupressus sempervirens
TAGATTTGTCTCTTTGTACATTTTTTTCTCCTTAATAGATAGTGTGTGAGGCATTCCACATTTTCTTTATAGTGTCACAGCCTTCGATATCATCAAATTTGGTATAGCTTAGGGTAGAGGCAATCTCCAACACTACTTGATGGTGTTCTTTCTTCTTCTTCATATCCTCAATAGTTAGGGCTCCTGTTGGATCAACATGTTCCACTAAAATGGTAGTCTATGCATGATCTCCAAGTCCTCCAAGGTGTAGCTTCATCAAAAATTTTGATGCAAGAAATTTGTCTCTATTAAGCTTGGGTACATCACTTTTTGACATCTTGATCTTTGTGCTTCTAGTACCTTCAAACTAGTCCTCTTAAGCAGATGGCTCTGATATGAATTGTCAAAATTCTTTTGAATAATTGAGGGGTGGGGGGAGGGGTTGTGAATCAGTTATCAAAGGTCTAGATGTATAAATAAAAAATTTCACACCTTAGTGAATCTATAATACATTTATACTCATGCATACATCCATAAGATTATGCAACCACTTAAAACTTGTAGGTTATTGTCAAATCAACTTGCAAAAATGTAAAACATGAAACATAATAGATTCATCAACACACATGACACAATGATTTACATGGAAACCCAACTTGGAAAAAACTACCAATAACATGCTACTCTTTTTACTCTTCTAAAGTGATGCCCTCTAAAGGGAAAACCCTATTAAATGTTACAGTACACACTGTTAATTGTGACCCTATTAAAGGATTTCAACCACCCTATTAGGAGTGAGCCTTTTTAGAGGACTTTAGACCATTCGCTTGGAATGTCACCCAATTAAAGGATTTACAAATGACTGTTAGGTCAACCTTAATCAAAAAGATTTACCCCAGACTAATACAATTGTTACAGAGTAATAGCAAGGCTTGATCTGATACAACCTAAACCTACAACTTCATCTATAGATTATAGATCTCTATTCAGTCCTCCATTCTACTTGGCTTTCACTCATTAGAGGTCTAATAGCTTGTTCACCCTTCAGGCATTCATCTCCTTAAACCTTCTTGCTTAACATCGCACTGCAGACTCTTCTCTTAGGTCACTTAATGAAGCAAAACCCTTTGACTCTTTCTCTTCCCTAGGTTCTCGCACAAGACAACCTTGTTTCATGACTAGTCCTTCCTATAAATAGGAAATTAAAATCTTTTGCTACTCATTCTCCATCATCCAATTTAGGGTATAGATGGATTAGGTAGGATACAATGTATCTACCCCATATTCTATATGTCTACTAGAACGTTCTCCTAGAATCCACTTTGAATTGGCCTAAAAATGGTTCATCTTGAATTTGTGCCACTAGCTCATCATCCTTATCTTCTACCTAGTTCACATGATCCAAGAAAAAAAACTTGTCAGATCAGATTCATCAAATCCACATTCTTTAAAATAATGTAGCATCTCAACATTATCAACCTTCTTATCCTTGACACACACTATGTTACTTAGCATCCTTTATAAAATCACTTTGCATCAACTAAAGTTTACTGGTGCTTGACATCAACTAAAATTTACATGGCATCAACTATCTTTCTTGGCATCCACTATAATTTTCTTTTACTTGGCTTCAACTAACTTTCTCCTTGGCTTGCACTAACTTTTCTCAGCACCTACTATCCACTTGGTCAAGCTTAGTAGGCAAACTTTGTATAACTTATTCTTCTAATCTTTCTTAGTGCAGTCAATATTTCTAACCTTATGTAGATTATCAATGCATCATGTTATCATTGTCTTAACTAATTTTGTACTTCATTACATAATCATAACTCAACCTTTCCTCTAGGTGCTATTCTAACATCTTTTGATCAAATCCTCTGCATCAATCAACTAAATGATAGTACCTAAATCTTATAAGTAGTTGTCTTACTAGAAAATAGTAGTTTTGACACCAGTGACAAAAAAATGATTGAAACACATAGTCTTGTTCAATAATCTCTCTTTTATTAGCTTCTTGAATCCATTCTCAACATAATGGTGTTAAAATTGTAAAAGTCCTACAAACTCAAACACCATTAACCTACTTAGGTTGTGATTTTTTGTAAGAGGGGAGATCATTAAAAAATTCTTGTATACCATCGAAAAAAAGGATTTTGAAATTTTTTTTATAGGTACTACTTTGTGTAATGCATTGATCTTGTATAAGGAATGTTTAGAATTAGTTGTGAGAAAATGTGATAACATTAATATAGTATATGCTTACCATATGCTATATAAAGTTAATCTATGTTATAAGGAGGTTTTAAATGACAGTCTTGAAAGTAGTGATACTATTAATTATTTGATTTCTTGGGGAAATGTTGAGTAGTATCTTTCTTGAGCATGGATTGTATATACTCATGAAAATTTTATGCTTCATGGTATAGTTAAGTTGGACAAGGATGAAAGATATCCTCTACAAATTGCAAAAGATATAACATGTAGGGTTGCCTTAGATTTGGGAGATATGTTTGGTGAATCTAGAATGTGTTGCATTCAATATCAACCTAATAGTAGTGAGTATAATAAGATTTTTTCTTGAAAGAGAGAGTATTTTATGTGGTTTACTTGATTATATAATGCATCCTCTTGCAAATAGAAGCAATGGGGTATTCAAGGTTAGAAAATACTTAGAGCAAGATAGACCATGTTTCTACCAAGAATCCCATGAAGGAGAAAGCAATCTAATCTACTACTGGTCAACTAGAGATAGATCTAGGCTTTAGGCCAAAATGTTGGGTAAGAATTGACATATAACTTGGGTCCAAGAAGGTAAGATTTATGAAGCATATTGTTCAAGTGAGAATAATATTTTTCTTGATCAGATTGGTCTTGCAAAAGCTTTTGAATTCAATAAAGAAATTGGAGATAGGCAAGTTGATTGTAACTTGATTCAAGTTGCAAAGCCCGATGGTGGCTCGAAGACAATTTTTGTTTTAAAGAATAAAATTATCTCACATGCCAAGGTCAACCCATATGCTAGGAACTATCTTTTGAATGCTATAATGTTTTCTTTAGAGATATTAGAACATTATCTTCTTCATCTAGAGGATGAAAATTATTTAGGAATTATTTTTTACAAAGGGCTCAAGAGAAATGACAATGCTATGAAAAGATATGATTGTTCAGGCATGATGGCTAGTTGACAAGATCTCTACACATAATTAGTTTATCCTATTGTAGTAAAGAGTGTACCAAATGGAGGTGTTATCTAGTTCTTTCTTTTAGATGCAATCTAGTAAGAAAAAAAGGATTGTATTTATCTTAACCTTTAATTGGCTTTGTTTAAGTATTATTTTCCTTGGTTCTCATGGTATAATTATCCTACCAATGTACATATCTATAGATAGCTTTTAGCTTTCCAAGATTCGGTTTTCTAATTTTTAGCTTACTAGTAGTTTAGTTGTTTCAGTGTTTTTGTGTTTCCTTCCTCCCCTCTGCTCTTTTGAAAAGCCTTTCATGTCCCTCTATTTTTCTATGATTATGATCTCTATGGAAAGAAAATATTCTTCTACCAAATATTGTTGCAATCTCTACGTCCCTGAAGGTCCACATACTTTGTCACAATCAACTATTAGCTTTCTTTCAGCACCCAAGTTTTAAACTTTTGATAATCAACCCCATGGAAGGTATTCTTAATTTTTTTTTTGTATATTGTAGGTTTTTATTGCTAGTGCTATTTTTGTGAAGTATAAATTATTAAGGGAAAGTGTCTGAAGGTTGTGTTGAACATGAAATTTGAACCACAAAGTTCAAGGTTCAAAGTTTAAAGGTTCAAAATAAGGATTTGTAACCCAAAGTTCTAACTTTGAGTTAAAAGTTCTAGTTTAAGGCTGAAATTTAGGTTTATAGATTTAAATTTCAAGTTTCAAGTTATGATAGTAAGTTCATCATCTCAAAACTATAGATTACAACTTTGTGCTAAAATCTCAAAAAGAATTTGTCATTCCTAAGTCCAGATTTTGAAAGATCTATTGTTGATAAAATGTTCAATATTCCAAAAAGTTTAATTTCATGCAAGCTCTTAAATATGCATATCCTAATATTACTATGAGCCTATTCATGTTCTTTTTATGTTGTTGCTCATTTTGGATGTCTCATCTAAACTCTATTCGAAGAGAATTTTATGTTGGAAGGTATAGACCCTTTGCTATGCAACTTATTGCATGAGTAATCACACGAACTAGATATAGAGTGGGATTGAATATTGATGTTTGAGATAATGATTAAATTTTTTGATGTTCAATTGAAGATTATTGTATCAATATAGGAATTGAGTTGGAAAGAGTAATTAATTTCATGAAATATGCAACTAGATACCACTCATACTAAGATTGATAGAAAATCACAACCTAAGAAAAATACATGATACAACTCCAAGAGATTATGATGACACCTACATTATCATAGTGTTTTATGTTTCTCATTTCTATTCAACTTTACAGAGACAACTGTGAAAAATCTATACACATGGGGCATTTATAAAAATTTGTACGCTGAAAAAATGGGTCTATGTGGAAATAATTAATTATTCCACTGTTGGACTTTTCTCAATTTGGGATAAGTTGTTGTAAGGAAATTTTAACACAATAACACTAGAGATATTTCCAAAATATGATCCAGTTAAGATATTAATATCTAAGTATGGGTCTATCTAGATATTTTTAAGAAAAAGATTAATATGAAAGCTCATTTCATGAAGAGTTTTGGAATAAATACCCAAAAAGATATTTGAAATTATTAGCTAGAAATAAAACTATGTTATTATAATGATGTATTTATAATACTATAGTATACAAATTGAAAACAACATTATATTGAAAATACATGAAGTAAAATAATATCAAGAAGAAATAAAAATATTGAGAAAGGTAATAAAAGATCATTTCAAGAATCAACTATATGAGTAACTAAAATGTTAAAGGGTAATGAGTTTCTTTTCTTTCTTGAGATTTGTGTCACTAAAGAAAGGGAAATAATTTTTTTTGCTATTAGGGATAGAGATGATCAGTGACTAAATATGTTGTAATGACATTTTATACGTAATCTACAACATAGAGAAAAAACAATCATGTGGTTGTTATGTTTGTGTTTAAAATAATTAATATATTGATATTAATTTGATCATGAGGTCCAAGTATTAGGTTTCTTGGATTATAAGTGACGTGCGGTCATTTATTTTCTATTTTAAACAATTTTCTATGTTAATTTAGTAAATATATTGATCAATTTATTTACTCATATTCTACACATGGAAGCATTCATCTTCTCTTCATTTATTTGTCATAGGGAAGGAGTTAGTGGATAAGGGTAAAATCACGAACCTATGTTACTCTTTTATAAAGGAAAAGACCAACAAAAGTATAAATATTCAACTTAAATGACATAAAACTAGTATTATTATTTATAATTTGAAAATGAATTAATCTAATGAAACGTGTTAAAATGGAAAATGTTTAGGATTATTAATTTTAATGATTATTTGGAATAAGAGTTCATATATTTTTTTCTAGTTTTTAATGATAATGTTTTAGATTTTGAAAAATGCTAAAAATGAGGAGTCTAGTTCCAACCACAAAACTATATGGAAATAATTTGTGTTCCCTTTGATCTAAGATTATGTTTTAGATGACATGTCTAGCTAGATAAATCCAAAATAAAAATTGGCTTTTGACCTATATTTTATCTTTTATAACAATTCAAATTTCAACTAAGCTAAAATCGATAGTTTTCATCTCCTACCACATTTTTCAAAACAAATCTATTCTAACCAAAAGAAAAATAATACATTTTGGAAGATGATTCTTTCCTCTAGAATGCCATATGCTTTTTAAAATTTCTTGATAAGATTTACTATTTTTTACTTTCTCAAAATCAACATGTTCTTGAGTATTAAAATGTGTACTTGTAATACTTTTTTATTACAATATACTATATCCAAGTAAAACACTATAAATATATATGAGAATATTCTTAAATTTCAGTTTTATAAAATGGTGTTTATATGTTATTAAACAAAATATCATTTAAAATAGTAAAAGTTATTGAAACATCAAGTTTTTTAAATAATTTTATTTCTTTAGTAACTAGACACAAACTAGTATATAACATGTATTTAATATACATTTCCAACTTGAAAAAGTTTGAGAACATATATAATTTAGCTAGAATAAATTTATCTAGCTCATATACTTGAACAAAAAAATAAATAGATAGAAATCCTCAAATTAGTCATTTTGATAAGTCAATCTAAAAGGTGACATAGATTTGTACTTTTACCCATAATCATTTGGTTGTTTATTGATCTTCCTCTTAATAACTCATATTTGTAAATGCATTCATTTTATATTGATGAAATGAGTGTCAATATGCCTTTTTATCTTCACATTAAAGACATCACCATTGTTTGATTCATTGAATATCTTTTAGAAGGGAGTCAAGCCTTCATATTAAATTTCAAAGAGAACTTGCACATAATTTTTTTAAGTGACTCAACTATTAGTCACAGATTGTGCCTTATATTAAGGAAATCTTGAGTAATTTCACAAATATTTTTAAAAGGAAAAATTGATTTATTAATAGTTACAAAGCTGAAATAAGGAACTATTGTATGATAAATTTGTCAATGGTGGAGAAGGCACTAAAGCTACACATACCATTCAAGGTATGGAACATAGATAGCTTAAATAGCCTAGATCCCCTCTATAGTAGAGAGAACATATTTGAGCATCCTATTATCAATACAAAGTTGGCCCAAGAGGTGAACTATGATATATATCATCAAGATAGACATGCCACCAAGATGAAAAATAAATAGGTAAAGATTGTAATGCCCCACCAAGGGATCCAAATAATTAACCTAGAGTTTCACTAAGTTTGGTAACATATTTTTTTTTTTACATGAAAGTAAATACCATACATAACTTATTCACAATAATGGAAGCAATAGCAATGTCCATCTAAAAGTAAACATAACATACATAACAGATTACATTCTTTAAAGATCCCTTAACATTGAATTACATACTAGAGTCCATCTAGTACAACATACACATGAAATAATAATGATAAGTCCAATGTTTAAATATTACATTTCAAATGCGCATTCATCCACTGTACATGTCACAAGGTATGACGAGCTCAAAGAATATACATATGTAAAATAAGGTACATCATCCTATTCCATTCCATGATACATCAAAGTAGAGATAATCACATGATACATCATCATAGAAGACATATACATCCATCATAAAGATCAAACATAATAAACTAAGTGCATGGTTTCTCCCAACCATAAATAGCATCATTAGACCATCATGGATCCTAGCCATCCCTCCGTGCGTAACATCCCAAATCACCAAAGAGATCATCGGTATTACATAGTAGGAATGTCACTCCTAAAAAATACAACATCATATGTAGAAGTAATCTAACATGCAAATAAAAGCATAAGATAGCATCATCTAACATATGCTAATCATCAATGAAAAAGGATACATATCCACCATTATGAAGGACGCATCAGCCACCATGTCTCAATGAATCTCAAATGATAAGAGTGGAAAATACACTACCACTCGACCGCATGGTACCTAAGTGGTCCACTCCCACCATGCTAAGGAAATAATCTCAAGTCCCAAACAGGCTACCCATAACACATAGCACAAATCTCTATAGTCCAAGAATTCTAAAAGTATACTAACTCAAAGGTTCCAATCACAAAACTGACATCTACTTCCCAGAGGTACAAAATGACATATAGGAACCTACTATGCAAGCGGGAAAGTGTCATCGCATTTATCACGTACAAGTTACCCTGGAAGTTAGCTAAACTCCACGGGTCCATACTGATCTCATGTGGCCACTAGTATCCTCTCATACTGACAAGGCATACTATGGAATGCAAGGTCGCAACCATGCATCTCACTACTCCCATCCTAGCTTGTACAAGCACTCAAGGCATGGGCGAGAACAAAACACTTATCTTTTTAGGTTCATTCAGTTAGTATTAGGTGTGAATGTTATCACTTATTAATCCAACTTACAATGAGTTAGCCTGGCAGCCTCTTAGGGCCCCGGCCCCCATTGCAAGCCACTTCCCGGCACTACATGCAGATATCCTACCGTAATGATCATGGACTCATAAATCTCAAAATTACAAAAGATAATCCATAAAATCATTAAATATGCATAAAAGCATCAAATCTCCATGAGCAAGCATCCATAGAAAATCATGAACACAACAGCTCTCTAATGGCAACTAAAGTATCACTGATAATCAAAAGTATCCAATGGTTCTCAAAAACCAAAATATATCTCAATCATACTGATCGAAGACTCCAAAAATGGCTGAGTCAAATAGGTCACAACATGACATCATCAAGAATAAATCCACATTTCAGTCCCATCATAGCGACTAGAAAATAACCAAGGATAACTGATCGATGACCAAAATAATGGTTAAGTCAAGTCTCTCATAAAAATCTCAACTATAACAATTAGTAATCACATCCAATACATAGAGCATTCCATCACAAACCATGGTTTGGTTTATAAAGATCGAGATTAAAACATCATCATGACACCACAATCACAAAACCCCCAAGCCTCTGGTAAATGTCCTATACTAGTCAACACTAGTCAACCCAAAACCCAAAACAATAGCATAAAGAATACACAATGTAAACACATGTTTTGGTTTTGCTAAGTTTTCAAATTTGAATTCAAATGCAAAAGTCTCAATTTATGTTTCCAAGTTTAGAGAAAGAATTAGAGGAACATTTTGTACGTTTTTCCATGTATTGTTTTTGGATGGATAAAAGTTTTCCTTTATAAGTCTAAAATCCAATTTCCAATTACAATATTCTGTTGAAATCATTCCCCACCAACTTTTAATTAAATTTCATATACTTTATATATTTTATAATTTAAAACTATTAATTAAATTTTAATAGTTAAATTATAAAATTACAAAATTATTCATTGTTATAAAAAAAGAATTCTTAAATCTTTTATCAAATAATTTTAAATTTATTAATAACATATTTACATATTACATATATACATATATATATATATATATTTATATTTAAATATGTATATATATATATATACATATATAATATATAAATATTTATTATTATCGAATAACATCGAATTCGATTGAAACGAAATAACATATGAAAATCGATTACAATTTCATTTATATCAAATGTTAAAAGAACTTTTAAACAAGCATATATATGTGACCTGCGAATTGCAGGGTACACTGCGGTCACAGGTACATTACAGACTGCAGGTACTCTGTGGTATCGCAGTCTGTTTGGCATTGCCGCCGACAAGGGTGGGAAAAAATCATGTCCCCTCCGCCCATTCATATTTTAAATTATATTTTTAAATGTTGCATTTTATTAAAACACCTTCCTCGATCGTGATGCGTCATTCACTCGTCGTGAAATATGTGACATTCAAATTTTTAATGAAATATATATATATATGTATATATGCATACGTATATGTATATATATATATATATATATATATATATATATATATATATATATATATATATATATATATATATATATATATATATATATATATATATATATACATATAAGTATATATGTATATATATATATGTGTGTGTGTGTGTGTATATATATAAAATTTAATCAAATATCATAGTTTATAGACATATATGTATTCAAATTTCGAAATATAAATATATATAAAAATTTCAGTTCTCAAAATTTTTCTATAAGTTTTTAAATCACAAAATTATCCAATCATTCAAATTTTTAATGAAATATATATATATATATATATATATATATATATATATATATATATATATATATATATATATATATATATAAGTGTATATATATATATATAAGTATATATATATATGTGTGTGTGTGTGTGTGTGTGTGTGTGTGTGTGTGTGTGTGTGTGTGTGTGTGTGTGTGTGTGTGTGTGTGTGTATATATAGAATTTAATCAAATATCATAGTTTATAGACATATATGTATTCAAATTTGGAAATATAAATATATATAAAAATTTCAGTTCTCAAAATTTTTCTATAAGTTTTTAAATCACAAAATTATCCAATTATTAATATAATGGATTTGGCCACAATTTAAAACCCTAGCCCCATCTTCCTTTCAGATCTATGCAAATAAAATTCTCAAATAAATTTAATTTCCCATATTGAAAATGCATAAAAATATGAAATTCCTCAAAAGACATATAGAAGACATGAAGAAGACAAGGAATGCAAGATGCGGAAATAGCATAAGTAAAATTGCAAGAATCTACCCGAATTCTGATTCTAATTCGCTTCTTCCTCAAAAAACCCGTAGAGCAAGCTCCCTTCTTCAGAGTTCTTGAGTCCTCCAAAGCTCCAATTGCTCTCCACACTATCTCTAAGCTTGTAAGAATGCCTAAATATAAAGAGCTTTCAAGAAACATCTAGAATGCTTCTAGAAACAACTGGAAGGTGTCACCAACTAAGCATGGGTCTTTTCCAACCTTTTTGATGAGTCATAGAGTTGTAGACACCATGTGCTTAATTTATGCACTAACCCCCGTGTTGTTGACACATGAGAAATAGAAAAGTGCGTTAATTCCCATGCAAGCTTATAACTCCAATTTACTTTTTATATAATTTCCATTTAAATATTTATAACTTTCATTTTAACTTTTTATAACTTTCATTTTAATTTTTATAACTTTTATTATTATTATTTATTTATTACTTTATTATTATTTTATAATTATTATTAATTTTAATTTCTAATTTTTCTTTTATTTAATTCTTTTTCCTCAATAATTCACATTTAATTAATTACAATCAAAATATCAAAGATCATGATATTTAATTTTCTCAAATAATTAATTTATTAATTAAATCTATTTATTAAGACTTAAGTAATAGAAAATTCACCATAGACCTCCAAGATAAAATATGAAAACCCATCATAGAGAAAATCACTCAAAATCGGTCTAAAGGGTTAAAAATCATGAAATATGTCATCTGACACATTCGATGGGTACTCAACTCTGATACTTGTCCTAACTCACTAGGAAAAATGGTTTTAGGGTTTGGGATTTGGATTTGAGAATTTATCTCCCTTCTCTTATCATTGAGATAGTATAATAGGGTACGCTCATCTTGGAAATTTAGGGAAGTCGATACCCGGTACCTGCAACCTATAGAAAATCCATGCATGTACATACAATATATAATGCTAAGCTAAACAGACAATGGCAGGAAGTGGTGCATCTTGTAGATCTCGACTAAGCAGGTGACTATGACTCCCTTCCTTAACCACATTAGAAACGCCATACAATAAGACAACATGCACACCATACACATGCAAGTATGGGTTAAGTATCCATAATAAAACACATGAGATAATAAACCATCTAACTAATCATCATTAATAATTGAAAACAATATAATGATCATCATGTATGCATGAAATGTAAAATCTAAATGATCACATCATATAACCACTGAATCCATAACATAATGTCTGATAGTCTCAAAACAATACCACTAATCCATCAACATAATACTAGTCCTTCAAAGTCTGATAATAATAGCAACAATGAGCCTAGAAAATATGTGAACGAGGGTAGGCACTACATCCACCCCCCCTTGGATTAGGCTTACTCCTGGAAGCCTACAAACAAGTAGGGATATAACTCCCTCAATCTAGCTGGATCCTCCCATGTAGCTGAAGAATCATCAGTAGGTTCCCATTGGATTCTTACCTGCTCGATGGTTCGACCCCTGAGGGTGAACCCCTGCTGCTCCAGAATATGAATTGGCTCCAAAGCTAGCTGTCTGTCCTCTACCTGCAACACATTCCAATCAAGAACATGCATAATATCAAGAATATACTGCCTAAGCACTGAAACATGGAAAATATCATGAATGCGAGCTAGGCTGGGTGATAGAGCAAGGCGGTAAGCAACTGGGCCAATCCTCTCTAGAATCTCGAATGGTCCCACAAAGCGAGGTGCTAGCTTAGAACCCTTTCCATATCGGATCAGACTCTTTCATAGATGTACTCTCAAGAAAACCTTATCTCCCACTACAAACTTCTTATCTATCCTATGAGCATCAACATACTTCTTCTGCCTATCCTGTGCCATAGTCAAGTGCTCACAGATATGCACTACCTATTGCTCCATATCAGGAAGCATCTCAGGACCCAATAGAATGCGATCCTTGAGGCTGTCCCAACTTAATGGTGTATGAAAAGGACGTCCATATAATGCCTGAAAAGGTGCCATGCCAATAGAACTATGATACCCATTGTTGTAAGCAAACCCCACTAGGTAGAGATAGTCCTCCTAATGTGTTTGCCTATCCATCACATACATCTGTAACATATCCTCCAAAACCTAGTTCACCCTCTCTGTCTGACCATCAGTCTCTAGATGATATGCCAAACTGAATTTTAGTTGCGCTTCAACCTTATGCTGCAATGATGTCCAAAATGCAGATGTGAATACAGGATCCCTATCAGAAATGATCTTTCTAAGAATACCATGTAATCTCACAATGTCACGCATGAAGACATTAGCCACAGAAGCTGTTGTGTAGGAAGACCTGATAGGTGAAAAATGTGCCACCTTTGTCAACTGATCAATGATGACCATGATAGCATCATGACATTGAACTATCATAGGTAATCCTACTATAAAATCCATGGAGATGAAATCGCACTTCCAAGATGGAATGAGATTAGGCTGCAAAAGTCCATCTGGGTGTTGATGTTTTTCCTTGACACTCAAACACTCAAGACACCTAGCCACAAAATCAGCAATGTCTCGCTTCATCCCAGACCAAAAGAACAAACATCCCAAATCAGCATGCATCTTCTTGACACCTGGATGTGCTGAGTAAGGTGTATGATGGGCTTCTGCCAGAATCAAGGTGCAAAGCTCATCCAGTAGTGGCACATAAATCCTCCCCAAATGTCTCAAAAGACCATCTGATTCTCGAACATAACCTGCAAACTTACCTTCCAAAGGTCTTCCTGAATCTATCTTTCTGCACACTTCCTGATACCATGAATCTCTAGGAAGTGCTTGAAGAATTTGACTCCTCAAATCCACACTAAGAGTCATCGATGATAACACATGTCTCTTGCGACTCAAAGAATCTGTCACCACATTCTCATTACCCTGAATGTACTTAACCTCAAAATCATACTCACATAGAAATTCCATCCATTGTCTCTGGCGAGCATTCAAATTAGGCTGAGTAAAAATGTACTGAAGACTATGATGATCGCTATGTAGCTCGAATTTGTGGCCCAACAAGAAATGTATCCATCTTGTCAAAGCATGAACTACTGCTGCTAACTCAAGATCATGCATAGGGTAATTTAGCTCATGATCCTTGAGCTTGTGTGACTCATACGCAATCACCCATCCATTTTGCATCAATACTGCCCCAATCCTTGCAAGAGAAGCATCTATACATACCATGAAATCACCTTCTAGATCAGGTACAACTAGAATTGGTGCACTGGTCAAAAGTTTCTTGAGCTTCTGAAAATCTTCCTCACATTTCTCTATCCACACAAACTTCTTTCTTTTCCTCTAAAGAGAAGTGATAGGATGTGCTATCCTAGAGAAGTTCTGAAAAAATCTATGATAATAACCAGCTAAACCCATGAAACTACGAATCTCTAATAGATTAGTTGGGGTAGGCCAATCTATTATTGCCTAAATCTTTGCAGGATCCACTGAAATACCATCACCTGAAATAACATGCCCTAAATACTGAATCTCCAATTTGAATAATTCACACTTAGCTGCATTGGCCTAAACTTGATTGTCTCTCAAACATGGCAAAACCAACCGCAGGTGTTCCTCATGCTCCTTTTGAGTCTTAGAATATATCAATATGTCATCAAGAAACATGAGAACAAACCTGTCAAGATATGATCGAAAAACACCATTCATCAAACTCATGAAAACCGATGGAGCATTAGTCAATCCAAAAGGTACCACTGTAAACTCATAATGCCCATAGCGAGTTTGAAAAGTAGTCTTGTGGATATCTGCTTCCTTAATGTGAAGCTGGTGGTATCCTGACTTAAGATCAATCTTGGAGAATACTATAGCTCCCTTGATTTGATCAAATAAGTCATCAATCCTAGGCAAAGGATACTTGTTCTTAATATTCACCTTATTCAATTGTCTATAGTCAATACAAAGGTGCAAAGAACCATCTTTCTTCTTCACAAAGAGCACTGGAGCTCCCCATGGTGATACGCTAGGTCAAATGCTCCCTTTGGCTAGAAGTACCTCTAGCTAAAGATGTAGCTCACCCAATTCCTAAGTAGTCATATGATAAGGAGCTTTAGAGATAGGCTCTACTCCAGGAATCAGATCAATACTAAAAACAATGTCCCTCTTTTGAGGCATGCCTGGAATCTCACTTGGAAAAAAATCTGCGTACTCCTGCAAAATTGGGTGATTTAAAGTCTTCCTCATCAAGATCATTTACCATAACACAAAATATTTGACATCCCTTATGAAAACTCCACTTCATTTGCATAGCAGAAATCATCTACAGAGATATAGGCCTTGGTATACCAACTATCTTCACATCATTCCCTTGGTCATCTTGGCACAAAATAATCTTCTTCCTGCAATCTATACTGGCTCTATGAGATCTAAGCTAGTCCATGCCTAAAACCACATCATAGGAACCAAGGGGTATGACCTGAAGATCCACTATAGCATCAAAGCTTCCTAATCTAAGCCCACACTTATGAACTATAGAACCTATGGAGACCTTAATCCCTGAGGCTAGTTCCACTTGCCAACCATGATCTTGCTTCACCGCATCCAGCTTACACTTAGAAACTATAGATGGTGAAATAAATGAATTTGTATCTCCTGAATCAAACAATACTAAAAGAGATATACCTCGAATAGCACCTGTGGTCTCAACCACTATTCCCTGATGATCTGCCTGACACTGATCAACTGCTGCAAAAACTCTATGAGCTCTACTTGCATCACCAACTATGGGTTCTAAAGTTGTAGGCCTAGGTCCTGAAAACTAAGGTGCCCGCTATGGACACTGAGTTACATAATGTCCAATCTGACCACATGAAAAACATTCTGTATTCCTACCAGATCCTCTACCCATAGGTGGTACATTAGATTGCTGGTGACTGTTCCTGCTAACAAAAGACTGGCTACTCTGAGCTGGTTGATTGGGTTGATTCTGTTTATTGCATTGAGCATTGCGGTTGTTCCTAAAGTTAGAACCTTTTCCACCACCTTGAGCCTAAGAATTTGATCCTTTCTACTACTGCGTCTACTGAGACTGCTGCTGATACTGTTTTCCCTTAGAAAAGAAAGGCTTCTTGTTACCACCTGAATTGAAGTTGCCTTTAGATCCTGATGCTACTGGTGCTCCTACAAAACCACCTTGACCAAGGTTGACACTTTACTCAACAAGGATTGCTCGATGTACCACATCCTTGAGAGTTTTTGGCTCAAATACCTTGACACCCCCAATTATACGATTATTCAAACCCCTAATAAAGTGTTGTGTCAACTAAGCTAAATTTTCACTGAACCTTGAAAAAGACATGAGCTCATAAAACTTATGCTCATAATTGGTCACTGACAAAGTATACTGTCTAAGATTATGAAATTCATTAGCCCTTTGTTGTTTCCATTCCTCTGGTAGGAATCATTCATGGAAACTCTCTAAGAATAGTTCCCACATGACACTGCTCATATCGATTCCTAGCTTCTTCTCCTCAATCATCCACCAAGTGGCCCCAAAATTCTCCAAATTAGTGATCAAAAATCTTGCCTTAACATTGCTGTCAAAGTGTTGCATAGCAAAAATCTTGTCGAGGGAAATCAGCCACTACTTGGCCTGAAAGGCTTGACCTTGGATCTTGAAAGATCTTTCATCTGAGTGGATACAATGGACCTCTGACAATCCTTTCGAGGACTCCTAGACCTAGGTCTATGCTCTTGTTCTATCTGATGCACTTTAGGCTATTCTTGAATAGGAGGTAAATGTTCTAGAATAGTCTACATCATCTTCGCAGACTAACCTCATCAGACTCAGCTTGGTCCTCTCTATAGCTCTCTTCCTGCTGCCTACTAGAGTGCTCTTCCCTACTCTCTACATGAGTTGATCCCTTATGGGCAGAATCATGGGCAATGACAGCTCTGCCACGACCACGACCTCTTTCACAGCCTCTACAACAACCTCTAACAGAAGACCTAGTCCCAGATACCATCCTATAATAGTAAAAAGTACTATTAAAATCAAAAGACGCATGTTTGCAATAGACTAAGTTCAATTCTATGTTTAGGTTTAAGTAAAATTTCCAGTTTTGAAAACTAAGTGTTGAATTATGAAAAATATTCAAGTAACAGTTCAGGTTCTATTTCAGTTAACCTAGTTTCAAGTTGAAGAGATACACTTTATAGTTCAAAGTTCTAGTTGTTCCAAAATACCCAGAGCTCCCAATGTAGAAACTCGTGCTCTGATACCAAATGTAATGCCCTGCCAAGGGATCCAAAGAATTAACCTAGAGTTTCACTAAGTTTGGTAACTTTTTTTATTTTATACATGAAAGTAAATACCATACACAACTTATTCACAATAATGGAAGCAATAGCAATGTCCATCTAAAAGTAAACATAACATACATAACAGATTGCATTCTTTAAAGATCCCTTAATGTTGAATTACATACAAGAGTCCATCTAGTACAACATCTACATGAAATAATAATGATAAGTCCAATGTTTAAATATTACATTTCAAATTCTCATTCATCCACTGTACATGTCACAGGGTATGACAAGCTCAAAGAATATATATATGTAGAATAAGGTACATCATCTTATTCCATTCCATGATACATCAAAGTAGATATAATCACATGATACATCATCATAGAAGACATATACATCCATCATAAAGATCAAACATAATAAACTAAGTGCACGGTTCCTCCCAACCGTTAATAGCATCATTAGACCATCATAGATCCTAGCCATCCCTCCGTGCATAACATCCCAAATCACTAAAGAGATCATCGGTATTGCATAGTAGGAATGTCACTCCTAATGAATACAACATCATATGTAGAAGTAATCTAACATGCAAATAAAAGAATAAGATAGCATCATCTAATATATGCTAATCATCAATGAAAAAGGATACATATCCACCATCATGAAGGACACATCAGCCACGATGTCTCAATGAGTCTCAAATGATAAGAGTGGAAAATACACTACCACCTGACCGCATGGTACCTAAGTGGTCCACTCCCACCATGCTAAGGAGATAATCTCAAGTCCTAAACAGGCTACCCATAACACATAGCACAAATCTCTATAGTCCAGGAATCCTAAAAGTATACTAACTCAAAGGTTCCAATCACAAAACTGACATCTACTTCCCAGAGGCACATAATGACATATAGGAACCTACTATGCAAGTGGGAAAGTGTCATCGCATTTATCACATACAAGTTACCTTGGCAGTTAGCTAAACTAAACGGGTCCATACTGATCTCATGCAGCCACTAGTATCCTCTCATACTGACAAGGCATACTATGGAATGCAAGGTCGCAACCATGCATCTCACTACTCCCATCCTAGCCTGTATAAGCACTCAAGTCATGGACAAGAACAAAACACTTATCTTTTTAGGTTCATTCAGTTAGTATTAGGTGTGAATGTTATCACTTATTAATCCAACTTACAATGAGTTACCCTGGCAGCCTCTTAGGGCCCCGGCCCCCATTGCATTCCACTTCCCGACACTACATGCATATATCCTACCCTAATGCTCATGGACTCATAAATCTCAAAATTACAAAAGATAATCCATAAAATCATTAAATATGCATAAAAGCATCAAATCTCCATGAGCAAGCATCCATAGAAAATCATGAACACAATAGCTCTCTATTGGCAACTGAAGTATCACTAATAATCAAAAGTATCCAATGGTTCTCAAAAACCAAAATATATCTCAATCATACTGATCGAAGACTCCAAAAATGGTTGATTCAAATAGGTCACAACATGACATCATCAAGAATAAATCCACATTTCAGTCCCATCATGACGACTAGAAAATAACCAAGGATAATTGATCGATGACCAAAATAATGGTTCAGTCAAGTGTCTCATAAAAAATCTCAACTATAACAATCAGTAATCACATCCAATACATAGAGCATTCCATCACAAACCATGGTTGGGTTTATAAAGATCGAGATTAAAACATCATCATGACATCACAATCACAAAACCCCCAAGCCTCTGGTAAATGTCCTATACTAGTCAACACTAGTCAACCCAAAACCCAAAACAATAGCATAAAGAATACACAATGTAAACACATGTTTTGGTTTTGCTAAGTTTTCAAATTTGAATTCAAATGGAAAAGTCTCAGTTTACATTTCCAAGTTTAGATAAAGAATTAGAGGAACATTTTGTACGTTTTTCCATGTATTGTTTTTGGATGGATAAAAGTTTTCCTTTATAAGTCTAAAATCCAATTTCCAATTGCAATATTTTGTTGAAATCATTCCTCACCAACTTTTAATTAAATTTCATATACTTTATATATTTTATAATTTAAAACTATTAATTAAATTTTAATAGATAAATTATAAAATTACAAAATTATTCATTATTATAAAAAAAGAATTCTTAAATCTTTTATCAAATAATTTTAAATTTATTAATAACATATTTACATATTACATATATATATATATATATATATATATATATATATATATATATATATATTTATATTTATATTTAAATATATATTTATATTTAAATATATATATACATACGTATATAATATATACATATTTATTATTATTGAATAACATCGATATTTATTATTATCGCGTTTTATAAAATCGAATAACATCGAATTTGATTGAAACGAAATAACATATGAAAACTGATTATGATTTCATTTATATTAAATGTTAAAAGAACTTTTAAACAAGCATATATACGTGACCCGCGGATCACAGAGTACACTACAATCACAGGTACACTGCATACCGCAGGTACTCTGCAGTATCGTAGTCCGTTTGGCATTACCGCCGGCAGGGGTGGGAAAAAATCACGTCCCCTCCATCCATTCACATTTTAAATTATATTTTAAAATGTTGCATTTTATTAAAACACCTTCCTCGATCACGATGCATCATTCACTCGCTGTGAAATATGTGACATTCAGATTTTTAATGAAATATATATATATGTGTGTGTGTATATATGTATACGTATATGTATATATATACAAAATTTAATCAAATATCATAGTTTATATACATATATATATATATATATATATAGATATATATATGTATTCAGATTTGGAAATATAAATATATATATAAATTGTAGTTCTCAGAATTTTCCTATAAGTTTTTAAATCACAAAATTATCCAAATATTAATCTAATGGATTTGGCCACAATTTAAAACCCTAGCCCCATCTTCCTTTCAGATCTATGCAAATAAAATTCTCAAATAAATTTAATTGCCCATATTGAAAATGCATAAAAATATGAAATTCCTCAAAAGACATACGGAAGACACGAAGAAGACAGGGATTGCAAGATGTGGAAATAGCATGAGTAAAATCGCGAGAATCTACCTGGAT
This sequence comes from Cupressus sempervirens, assembly GCA_028749045.1. NCBI lineage: Eukaryota > Viridiplantae > Streptophyta > Pinopsida > Cupressales > Cupressaceae > Cupressus > Cupressus sempervirens. Next base: position 745,279,330 of record CM053791.1, read on the forward strand.
TCTAATGCTAATTCACTTCTTCCTCAGAAAACCCACAGAGCAAGCTCCCTTCTTCAGAGTTCTTGAGTCCTCCAAAGCTCCAATTGCTCTCCACGATATCTCTAAGCTTGTAAGAATGCCTAAATATAAAGAGCTTTCAGGAAACATCTAGAATGCTTCTAGAAATAGCTGGAAGGTGTCACCAACTAAGCATGGGTCTTTTCCAACCTTTTTGATGAGTCATAGAGTTGTAGACACCATGTGCTTAATTGATGCACTAACCCCCGTGTTGTTGACACATGAGAAATAGAAAAGTTCGTTAATTCCCATGCAAGCTTATAACTCCAATTTACTTTTTATATAATTTCTATTTAAATATTTATTACTTTCATTTTAACTTTTTATAACTTTCATTTTAATTTTTATAACTTTTATTATTATTATTTATTTATTACTTTATTATTATTTTATAATTATTATTAATTTTAATTTCTAATTTTTCTTTTATTTAATTCTATTTCCTCAATAATTCACATTTAATTAATTACAATCAAAATATCAAAGATCATGATATTTAATTTTCTCAAATAATTAATTTATTAATTAAATCTATTTATTAAGACTTAATTAATAGAAAATTCACCATAGACCTCCAAGATAAAATATGAAAACCCATCATAGAGCAAATCACTCAAAATCAGTCTAAAGGGTTAAAAATCATGAAATATGTCATCCGACACATTCAGTGGGTACTCAACTCTGATACTTGTCCTAACTCACTAGGACAAATGGTTTTAGGGTTTGGGATTTGGACTTGAGAATTTATCTCCCTTCTCTTATCATTGAGATAGTATAATAGGGTACTCTCATCCTGGCAATTCAGGGAAGTCAATACCCGGTACCTGCAACTTGCAGAAAAACCATGCATGCACATACAATATATAATGCTAAGCTAAACAGACAATGGCAGGAAGTGGTGCATCGTGTAGATCTCGACTAAGTAGGTGACTACGACTCCCTTCCTTAACCACATCAAAAATGCCATACAATAAGAAAACATGTACACCATACACATGCAAGTATGGGGTAAGTATCCATAATAAAACACATGAGATAATAAACCATCTAAGTAATCATCATTAATAACTTAAAACAATATAATGATCATCATGTATGCATGAAATGTAAAATCTAAATGATCACATCATATAACCACTAAATCCATAACATAATGTCTGATAGTCTCAAAATAATACCACTAATCCATCAACATAATACTAGTCCATCAAAGTCTGATAATAATAGCAACAATGAGTCTAGAAAAGATGTGAACGAGGGTAGGCACTACAAAGATGTTCACAATTGGCTAATAGTGATATGTAATTGTTATCATTAATAGCAACGCATGATGTACATTTTGCAAGGAAACCTCAGAAATAAGGATACTTAGTGTTTGACTATTGGAAAATTGTCTAAGTATAGAATTTTGTTTAGAGTAGTGTGTTGTTTTGTTTATAACATGTTGCAGATATCATATTATGTCAAGTGAACTTACATGGATATAGTATACATGTTGGTGATGAGGTATATAACCTCAAAATTTTGTATAGATTGTATGAAATAGAGTTGATCATGTTTCAATGAAGTAGGACAATAGAATTGAAGGAAACAATTATTTTGTTTGCAAAACAATTTCTTGTCGAATTAGGGCCAACATCCAAGATGTTTACTCTAACTTGGAAAAGTAAATTTTGGTCTTAGCTGACCCAAAATTATTTTATGTAAAGGCATGGTATTTATGTAAAGGACTTCTTGCAATAAGAAGTGCATTATTGTCTACAATATTGGTGTATTAGTGCTATCTTGTAAGATTGAAAAGTGAGAAAACTTTTGTGAAATTGATATATGCAAAGTTTTATCTCATGATCTAAGATCAAGCTAAAGATCAAAGACTAGAAAAGGAAGGAAAATAACAATAAATTACTTGTTTGAACAATGAGCTCTTCTTGTAGTTCAAATGGCATGTTTAGGCAATGGGCTCTTCTTGCATACATTATTCTACAACTCCTAATAGGGTTGGAATCTCCTAATAGGGATTAAAAGTCTCTTAATAGGGACTAGTTCTACTAAATTTTCTCGTTGACTGCTAACAAGGTCCATCCTCTAACAAAGAACATATATATCAGTATATTATCTAGTGGGTATCATCCCCACTAGTGTTTTCCCTTAGCCAGGGTTTCCCTAGTTAACAAAACATGGTGTCATGAGTTATCTTTGTGTATCATTACTATTACAATTCAACATTACTTTATTTCTTTGTTATGCATGGTTTAAAGTAAGCAATAATATCTAGTTGGTGATTAGAGGTTGTAGATTATTGATTTAGCCCTCTCTCTCATTAATTCCTATTTCTAACAATTGATATTAGAGCATAATTATTTTGAAGAGGCTTAATAGCTTAAGTAAGATCCTTATGGATATGGAATATTTGATGAAGAACCTCAAAGAAGCTCTTGAACAAATTAATCTCCTTACTAAAGAAAGATACAAGCTAAAGGATAGATATGAAGACTCCAAAGTATACATTGGTTAGTTGAAGGAAAAGATTGAACATCTTAAATCAAAGCCTAAATCTACAAAATTTGGAACTACTGATGATGACTATTCAAAGTTGAAGGCAGAGTATAAGATCTTGAAGCATTAACTGACTATTACAAATCTGAAGTTGAATTTGAAAAATGATCCTACCAAAGTTGAATCTAATTTGAAGATTGAAAATGATGATCTGAGAGCAAGTCTGGCAAAGAAAACATCTAAGTTTGAAACATTGAAAGAATACCATGAAGAACTCCATATGTACAATGCTATTGTGAAAGGTAAATTGACACAGTGCAAACAACAACTTGAGAAACTTTATTCTAGTAGAGAAAAACTTGATGACTCTATGTCTATAGAGAGACCCTTTTATGACAAGATTGGTCTTGGTTATTTGATTAACATGTCTACAAAGAAACCTAATATTAGATCAAATTGAAAAGAAAAAGACAAATCTAATGATAAGATTGAATCCAATCAATCTTTTGAGAAACCTAAAGAAATTGAGAAATTTAATGAAGTTGAAATCTTGGATGAACCAAAGCAAGTGGAAATTCCCAAGACAACCAGGTATAGATTTAGTAGTAAGTTTTTTTATGTAATGAAATAGGTCATATGAAAAGAGATTGTACTAATAAGTCATTTAATCATGTTAAGGAGTTTTATTGTGATAATTGTCATGATATGGGTCATAATGCAATTGGTTATAGGAAACCTAAGTATGATAATGATAGAAGAAATAGTATAATGTCTAGAAAGACTAACCCTATAGATAGAAGAAGATCTAATGAAAGGACATTGAGAGAAAGAAGATCTTATGATTACAGAAGATAGATTGTTTGTTATAAGTGTAACAACTTAGGATATATTTCTCAGAATTGTCATGCACCTAATGATCAATATAATTCTAGAAGTAGAGCATCTATATGTTAGTTATGCAACAACTTTAGATACATAGAAAAGTACTAAAAAATGCACAGAAACTTTAGAGGTGGAAGGAACAATGGAAGAAACTTTGAAAATAGAAGGAATGATAGAAGGAACCATGAAAGGAACTCTAGATCTAAAAGTGAAGAATAAAGAAACATTGTTAGTGAAATTCAAGAAGAACTTAATGAAGGATTCATGAAAGGAATAGATATCTCAAAAAAAAAATTAGATAATGAGACAAGAAGACAGAAGTCAGTTATTGAGTTTGATTCAATCAAGTTGAATTAAGCTTGTTCACGGCATCAAAATTTGAGAACTTTAGTCAAAGGTTATATTAGAGGTAGAAAAGTTGGGAAAAGGTGTATTCATTCATGTTTAGATAGTATCTAAGCTCACTTATAATTTGGAGCTCATCTAAAGAAGTTATGATGACATTCAAAGTTACTGGTACTCTAGTAAAATTTGATTCTATAACAGAAGATGAAAAGTATATTTTGGAAAATAATTTCATGATGCAAAGTCTTGAGGATGTTTTTCATGACAGAAGGAGGCTATAATAAACCTTGAGTGACATCTAAAGAATGATAGATGAGTTTGAGAAGTTATCTGATTATATAATGCAAATAACAACTTTTTCATAGTTGTGAAGTATGCAATTAATGCAATTTTCAAGTTGATGGATAAATGGAGTACATAATTGAATTTTACTTCATTGTGAACACATTTGAAGTGAGTTTTTAAAGTTATTTTGTACAAAACCCTACTTTTAGAAAGATATTTGGCACATATGATGAGATTACACAATATGCTCATCAATCAACCTTTGAGAAAGGCATCTCATAAGAAGGTTGAGTCAATCATGAAGAAGGCATTATCTGAGGTTGGAATGATAGAAAGTGAATCTGAGGCCATGAGACAAACAATAAAACAAGGTGTATTGAACATACAACACTTGTCAATTTTAGTTGTTGAGACAACTTTGGGACAGAGCATTCCTTATGCAATAGTATCTGATGTTCAACCCAATGAATACAGGAGAAAATCGGAGAGATTGGTTGAAGCAATGTCAACAGAGACTAAGAGAGTCAAACATATGGCTATAGGACCTAGCAAGAGGTAGAAAGCATTTTTGACAATTGAATCTAGCGATGATGAAGATGTTAAGGAACAAGAAACCAAGCAAGCTGAAATGTTGACTCCACCTAAACAGGCAGCAAGAAAAGTTTAGCAACCATGGAAGATGAAGATTGAGAAGATAAACACAACAATTGCAAATGAGGGAAACTTTATTTAGATGAAATTTTTTTATGATCTATACAATAATTTTGAGAAAAATCAAATTGATATATCTACTATGAGACATATCATTGCAAATGATTGAAGTATAGAGGATATCAAAGGAGTACTGAACTAGAAAGTCTAAGAGAGACTCATAGAAAAGAAGACTCCAGTAAGAAAAGAAGACCTTGAACTTCAAAAGTCTATGCTAAGGAGAATTTGCAAGGGTCATGATGAAGATGAGAATAAGAGATTGTTGAATACCCTCTCAACATACCTAAGGACTAAGTTGAGGCCATTCTTATTTATGGTTGGTGAGAAGGATAAGTTGAGAAAGGAGACTATAGTACCTATTGGAAAGATGTTGTTAGAGTCACACATGACATCTCTTCCAACCCTATAACCTCATAAGTGTTTGTCAGTGGTGACACTATGAAGATTGGTCAAACCAATGTTACTCTTAACATTGATGACACCAATCTATTTGGTGGTTATGGACCAAATGTACTAGACACCAAATATGTTGAGGAAAAGTTGAAATAAATTGAGGAAGGGAACAGGCTAATAGAAATTGAAAAGTAGAAGATAGAGGAAGCCAAGTAATAATTTCTTGAGGAAAATAGAAAAATAAAGGAAGATGAAGATAAGAGAAGGATTGCAAAAGAAGTAAAGAAAAAGAAAATAGAGGAGAAAGAAAGGAAAAGATCAGAAGAGAAGAAAGAAAGAGAAGAAAAGGAAAGTAAAGAAGAGGAAAAGAGGAAAGCTAAGGAAGTAGCAAAGAAATAGAAGGAGGATGAGAATAAACCATCTATTTCATCTACTCCTCTCTCTTGCTAGTTTGGCTACTGATGATGATGATCAAACTAATTTGATTTCATCCTTATCCAAGTTTTTATAGAAGATTAAGACAATGAAGAGTTTGCAGAGACCACTAATGGAAGTGACTGATAGATTGTATAGTACTTTGATAGTATAGCATACTAAATCAGATCCCAAACTTAGAACATAGTTAGTACTAAAGTGTTTTGATGAAGAGTTTACTAATTTGTTGAATTTTATAGAGGTGAAGGCTCAAATTTCCCATGATGCTAACCTGTTTAGCAATATATGCTAGAACATCAAGAATGACTTAGTCAATCTTGATACATGCATAAAAGAACTTTGGAAATGTTAGTAGGAAGGGAAGGCTCTATATGTTAAGTGTACCTTATCATATAAACTTACTAAGGATTTGGATATTTAGATAGAGGAAAAGATGAATGAGCTAGAGGCTTTATCTAGCCTAATCCAACACCCATCTTGCAAAATTGATGATATTGAGAGTCAAGTTGTTAATGTTCACAACAATATCAGGAAACTAGAACTTCAAAAAGAGAAGATATTAAGGAGAACATCTAATTTCAAAGAATCCATTGCTCTAAAGTTATCATTTGTTGAGAAGCAGCTAGAAGAATGTGTCAATGCTAAGGATACATATACACATTTTTTGTATTTAGATATCAATGCAGTTGAGATTGCATCATATGCATTATGTACAATTCTCACATCAATAGAGTCTACCAAAGAGACATGGAAAAAAGGTATGAATAGCATAAAGATTATTTTTGATGATTGTATGAAGATAATATCAGCATAAGGGAAGACAATAATTTCAGTACTTTTTGATAGTTTTGGACTGAATGTTGACATTTTGACCTTTTTCATTGATGTCAAAGGGGGAGAGGTTCATGTCAAAATTGTATACATGTCATTTTTGGGAAAGATACAAAGGGGAGAGATACATGTGGAGATTTTAAAAGTGTAAAGTATATTGTAAGGGGGAGAATATGTAAAAACTTAACTATAAGATGTAAGGTGTTATGTACTTTTCTTTTTGTCACTTAGCCAATTTTCTTCTTGTACTCTTCTTTTCTTCCATCAATGCCAAAGGGGGAGATTGTTGAAAATTGGCTAATAGTGATATGTAATTATTGTCATTAATGGAAAAAATGATGTACATGTTGACAAGAAACCTTAGAAATAAAGATACTTAGTGTTTGGCTATCAAAAAATTGTCTAAGTATAGAAATTGGTTTACAAAAATGTATTTTTTTGTTTATAACATGTTGCAAATGTTATATTATGTCAAGAAAAGTTACATGGAGATATCATAAATGTTAGGGATTATGTGTATAAGCTCAGAAGTTTGTATAGACTATAAAAAATAGATTTAATCATGTTTTGATGAAGCAAGACATCGAAATTGAAGGAAAGAATTATTTTGTTTGCAAAACAATTACTTGTCCAATTAGGGTTGACATCCTAGATATTAACTCTAACTTGGAAAAGTGAATTGTGGTCTTAGTCAGCCCAATAGTATTTTATGTAAAGACATGGTATTTATGCAAAAGAGTTCTTTCAATAAGAAGTGTGTTATTGTGTCCAATCTTGGTGTATTAGTGCTATCTTGTAAAATTGTGAAGTGGGCAAACTTTTGTGACAATGATATACGTGATGTTTTATCTCATGATCTAAGATCAAGATAAAGATTAGAGATCTGACAAGGAAGGAAAATCATAGTAAATTACTTGTTTGATCAGTGAGCTCTTCTTGTAGTTGAAATTTCATGTTTGGGTAGTGGGCTCTTCTTGCATACATTATTCTACAACTCCTAATAGTGTTTGAATATCCTAATAGGGATTCAAACTCTCCTAATAGGGACTAGTTATACTAAATGTTCTCATTGACTCATAATAGGGTCCATCCTCTAACAAGGAACATATATATGTCAATATAGTATCTAGTGGGTATCATCCCCATTAGGGTTTTCCCTTGGTGATGGTTTCCCTAGTTAACAAAATATGGTGTCATGAGTTATCTTTTTTTACTGTTACTTTTATTATTTAACATTACTTTATTGCTTTCTTATGCATGGTTTAAAGTAAGTAATAACATCCAATTGGTGACTAAAGTTTGTAGATTACTGATTCACCCCCCCCCAGTAATCCCTATTTCTAACAAAAGAAGCCTTACTATTTAGATGAAGTATCTAATGTTCCAAATCTACTAGAACCTAGAAGACCAGAAAAGGATAAGGGGACAAAAGTTAATGTCCATACTGACCAAGAGAAGTTCCTAGTTAGACACAAGATCATGTACCAACATGCAAGGGATGTGACATACATTTAAAATGATAGTAAAATCAAGGAAAGAAGAAGAGGGAGTCTACTAAGATAGAAAAATAGCTTGTTGAAGAGCCTTTAGTCTAGAAGGAAGCCTCCCCATCAATCCCAAAATGAAGCAAAATAGAGATAATAGTTATTGGGGTGAAATGGAGGAAATAAAAAAAACAAAAGTACCTTCTCACCTTAGATTATTATTAGCATGGGAATGTCAAAAGGAAAGAAGGAGGAGTGTGACACAAATACTCCTAGACACTCAAGATAAAACTATATAAATTGAAGATATCATAGATAAAGAACATGTAGGATGAACTAAGTCTAAATTGAAGAGCAATTAGATGTGTTTGATTAGTCTTATTTTGATTAGATACCCATGGATCACATCTAGATGAAGGAAAGATAAGGGATACATCACACTAGGAGCCATTAGATAATTAATCAAATACTATACATCCTCTCTTGCATTTTCTAGTTGGAATACTACCTCCACATCCTAGAATGCCATGAACACCTCATCTATTTCCACTAGAGTAGGAAAATATGCAATGTCTAACTGAAATGCTAGAAGAGAAAAGTTAAAATATTACAGATGGGGAGAAACATAAATTACACATAGAGTAACCTCCACTAGAGGATTCTATAGCTCAAATAGAGGAATAGGCTCCCCAAAAAATGCAGCCATCTTCCTCCATTTGTATAATGATTATGGTCACATCTAGTATGGAACTGACAAGGGTAGAGGAGACCCCAAAGAGTATAGTTAAGGGAAAGAAATTGGTAGTATTGATAGTCTTGTCATCTATCTAATACATGTATACAATATGTATGACTCATACATGGTTAATACATTTAGTAGAGACTTGATAGAGGAGATACATATAAACTTCAGAGGAGGTGTTCTAACTTTTGAGAAAGATCATGTGGAGCATAATGCCCAACTTTAAGGAGCCACATCAAATGGTTTTTATTTTAAATAATAGGTAAGATGACATGGTGGCACACATAGACACTCCTCCACTCCATGCCAATCTAGAATCCATTACATATCAAGACTATCAGATCCAAGAGGTTGTAGTGAAAAAATTAACCAAGATACCATAAAACTATTGACAACCTTGGGTCTTAAACAAGTGTTCCAACAATTAAAACATTGATAATAAGAGCTCAAAACTTTGAGAATATCAAATGATGTCTTGCGATAATTTGTGAATGATGTCTTGCAATAACAATCCTTAGATTTTCTAGAGCCTCTCAATATTGCTATCACCATCAAGAAATTCAAGATGAGACATAAAAATATAATTTTGGTGGTTGTTCAAGAAGACCAAGATGCTCAAAATTGATGTTATTGGGACTTAGAAAAATCCTATGAATTTTGGCCATGTGATAACTTGAGGTTCACAAGTGCATGGGTGTGCAGGTGCACAATTTTCTAAGGTGTACAAGTGTGCCAATTTTTTATATCAATTGTGGTAGCATCAAAATTTCACTATCACTTCTGTTTTTAATAATTTCATGCACTAAAAATTTATTATGGTGGAAGTTTAATCAATATAGACACAGAAAGAAGGCCAAGTTTACATTTTTAAAAGTCCTAGAGACTTCTATATCATCTAAATTCTACTTTCTTCTTAGATCCATTTATTATTTTCTAGTTTCAAATTCATTTAAAGGTCCATGCACCGTGTAATTAATAAAATAAAGAGTGAAATCCTAATTAGCACCTAATTAAGATTCTATTGTTACATAATTTGTTTAAAATTATTATTTTTTATCATTTTGTTGCAAGGAAAATTTCCCTAGATATGAAAATTTCATGAAAGATATGGTTTCTTACAAATACAAAGATGTAATATGTATTCAAGGCCAATACTTTGATAAAATAAAGTGTGCTATTGGTGCTCTCATTCTATTTGTAGTGTTTCATATTGGATTGTGTGCTTCCTTTACAAATTTTATGTTCATGAATAAAGATGGAGGCAATGGTTTTCTTGTATGGTAATGATTGCACGATCAATTAGTCCTCATATTTGTTATAGTTGCTAAAATATTCCTCTATTTTAATGAATTAGAGATAGGATCACCTTTGATTTCTTCCATAGCAATCTATCTTGTGTGCATACACTTTTTGTAACTACACGATTTGATGAATTGTGAAACATAATATAGTTTTCAATAGTTCCTATGAAAATTTCATTGGCAGAGTTAAGCATGCCCAAATCCTAATTTCATTGGTTTTTTACTTGATCCTTTTGAAAATTTAATTTGTAAACACATTGTTCCTACTACTTTTGTTCATTACAAATTTCATTCTTAGCAAATTTTTTTAATCTCTTGTTATCCTATCTTGGTAATTTTCTTTGAACACATGGTTATAATAGGAATTCATATAGTTACATTTTTAGGAACTTGTATCCATCATAAAATATGAAAATATGAAAATATAAAAAATTTATTAGTTTGTTTTCACATTCTTTTCAACTTCTGTAGAATTTATAGATATGAACAAAGGTCTCCTTCTGAACATAAAGTTGTATCTTCAATTGATCTATCTAGTAGGTTAGAAAACAACCATCCAAAACCTTGGAGTAAGTTAACTTGATATTGTTTTCAAGAGAGAGATTTTGAAAAATTTCTATCTTTGTCATCATGCCAAACAACTACTCAACAAGACTAGCACTAGAAGGAGGGTTTAGTTGTATAGTTTTAAAGCTTTAAAATTCTATAGCTAAGAAGGCACACTAGTGAGTAGGGTCACATATTTGTAGGTGAAAAGGTGTGTAGGAACACATGTGCATGTGCATAACTCTAGGGTGTGTGAATTAGAAAATATTGATTTGTCCTCTCCCTTTCATTGAGCATTGATTTATTCACCTATTAAATATGAGCTCTTAGAGCTCAACCATTTGTGTAATCCTTGAAAAAACAAAGGGATGCCTAAAATCCATCCATTCACACCATAAGTTTCATCATTGTTATCATCCACTTCATAGTCTTTGCACAATATTTTTTTAAACTATTCATAACAGTAAAGTTAGCTACAACTACTTCCACCCATGTCTTTCTTTGCAAATTCATAGAATTCATATATGGTGAAACATGAACAATGGAAGACCACATTATGGTTTTCAAACAAATATTCTATATGATGAAAATAAAACATGAAGAGGTGGTCCTCTATCTATTCCAATGAACTTTGTGAGAAGTCACATTAAAATAGTATGTGAAATCTATTGATGACATTAATCATAAATAGGGTAGCTTTCGAGATGTTTTTCTTGGATCAAGTTGAGACATTCACTAACCCACCTATCTTACGCTACTATTTTTTCTATCAAGAAGGGCCCAATAGAAACCATCTCTTTGTTCAACCTCCATTTTTATATGACATACCAATGTTTGGACTTCTCATACACTATATCACTATGATCTATGATACAAATTTACTTGGACTCTATGGATCATCTCACCTCTATTTTCCTATGAAAACTTTTCATTATAGACATCAACATATTGGAGAATATCTTTGAAGAGGCAATCACCTTGACCAATGAAGATATTCCTAATGGTGGAAAAAGAATGTTGGTTCCCACTGGTGCCACCACAATGGTCCCACCTTACTTGCAAGGGAATACGTAGTACTTAATTAATTTCCCCTACTAAATTATGTCTAAGTACAACAAGTGTCAACTTTATTAGCCCCTACCATAACTTTTCTAGGAGACAAACCTTCGAATGTAATAATTTTTGAGAAAAATGTTACATTGCTCATTCAGATAGAAAAAATGGTAACTAATTTGGAGTAGATGAAGAATACCATATCCAAGATAAAATAATGATCTCACCCATCTTCAGTTATTAAAAGGATAGGACTACAAATTTTAATGGTCTAATGCAACCCTAAAAAAAATTAGTTATGGGAAAATCCATACAAATAATTTAAAATCTTACAAGAAGAACACCATGAGAAGTAATTTCAACACATCAAATCACAATAATGGGCTTCCCAGGGAAAAATTAATAGTGTAATACTCACCCAAATAATGGAAGCACCCCGGATGATAGAAACAACAATGTTTAGTTTGCTGATATCAATTGAATAGACATGTCCAAAATTAGCCCCAATGACAACAACATGTTCTTCAAAAAAAATTAAGATATGAACCAAGAATTCACATGATACTGATGGCATGTCTCCCCTTGAGTTTAACACAATACTATTGGAATATTGTGATACTCCATTTTATATAGAGGGAGAAGACCTAACTAATGAAGAAAGCATTAGCCATGTTATGATGAAGAATTTTCATGGACAACATAAAACTACAGTACAATAGAAGAAATGAAAAGGACTGAGGTAAATATCTCAATGTATGACATGCTACAAACTTGTCCTAGCTCAAGGGAATCACTATTGAAGATACTTGATCACACAAAGATAACTATCTACACAAGTGTTCAAAAAGCGTCAACTCCTTAGATCAATTATGCCAAAGCTATGCCCACTATGTTGAAAGACAAAGAAGAGGTATCACCTTAATTACTTGTCATTATAATCTTTGGAAAAAAATTGCATAACTACCTCATTGATTCTCACACATCATGTAACCTCATCCTCTCTAAATATCTCAATCTTACTCCACAAAATACTAACTGAGTGGTGATCCAACTTGACAAAGAAAATGGAAGAGTCATTGGAGTGTTGAAATATGTAAATATCTAATTTACCATAGACATTAGGATCTAGGATATCATTTATATTGATGTTGTGAACATCCCCAAAATATATGACATGCTTTTAAGTAGGGAATGGACAAGATGTCTAAGAGAGGATGGTTTTCTACATATTTTACTCAATTATGGTTTCCATAGAAAGGATAGAATAACCAAAACAAGATTAATGTCAAGCCTAAGCTAAATAATATGATCACAAAATATAATTCCATTGAATAAGTATTATTTCTATAGTTAGACTTGGGCTTCTATAGAGTTATGGTGATTTATGTGCTTCAGTGGGAGATGTCTAATAGCTATTGCACTATGGGGTTGCAAGAATTTTCTCTACAAGATTAACTTATCATTCTATTTGTGGACAAAATAGTTTCTAACTTACAATACCTCAAATAGGAAATAGATCCAAATATCTTACTACTCCATAGAGCTTTTAGAATACATTGTAGTAGCCATTTTGAGTTCAAATTTTCAAGTTGTTAGAATGTTGTCACTTGAGTATTGATCAAGTTCTCTCCATCTATAGACATGAAGCCATCAATCTTTTTGAGATAAAAAAGGCCACTAAAAATGCTCCTAAAAGGAGTCATGAGTCACAATGACATTATGGTTCACCATGAAAATCCTAATGTGGTAGATGGTGGCCTAGTGGAAGAAATTGAAGAAGATCTATATCATTCAATGATGCATCCTTGGATGGTGGGGCCTTGACGTCTCCTTCCAAGGGGATAATATAGTTATGAGAAGGTGAAACTTTGTAAAAGAAGAAGGATGATTCTTTGTGTTAGTGAATCCTAAACCCTAGACTTCCAAGATCAAAAGATTTATTGAATAAATCCTAGATAAATAATTTGACATGGATATCCCTATATTTGAGGAAACTACAAGGAAAAGGCTTGATGTAGGAGCATCTAGTAATGTAAGAGAAATCCAATATCACTAAAAAATTATTAGTGTTAGTTTCAATTTAATGTGTTTCTATTTCTGGATACCCATTTGGGCCAGAAAGAGATTCCAACTCACATAGTTCCAGTACTAGTTTTTGAGGTTAGTATTTTTAAGCACCTTAGGATACATGACAATGTTGATAATGGGTTATTTTGTAATTGAAACATAATTATGATAATTTAGATGTTGTAAGTTGGATGGATTATTACTTGTAGTTTAAATTACTCTAGAAAAATAATAAGGTCAAAAGGCTTTGCAATTTGAAAGTTATTGCAATTTTAAGCTTCTTAGAGACCCCCTAAGAATGCATCAAAGTTAGATTTGAGGTCCTAAATGTTCTTGTACAGGCCTAAAAAATGGGTAAAATTAAAGGAGTTCCATATGGATATAGAGTTCTCAAAGATATTTCTAAAAATATAAATAGTTTTTCAATCGGAGTCTCGGATCAAAAGTTATGCCTCGTAGAAGTTGGACTACCATTTTCAAATTCTTCTAATTTTAAACCTACTTTTGAAATATCTTCTAGAACCTTAAAATTTGGTGGTGGATGCCAAATGGAATATTAAAAAAATTATTCCTAACCCTAAAAGTAATTTTGGCTACTTAAGGGTATTTCTTGCATTGTAAAGGTAGTGTTTGTGGAGTTTGGAGAAGGTATCGAGAGAAGGGTTATTTTCCCTAGAATATCATTATGTTGTAAGCCCACAGGGAATATAGATAAGTATTTTTTTCTTTAATTAATGTTCTATTATACCATTCTGATAATGATATTACCATTTCTTATTATGTTAATTTTTTCTTGGTTTATTCCCTTAGAAAGTGGTATCAAAGTGTGAGTTTCGAAGTGTGTAGATAGAGAACCAACTATGAGGTAGTTTGTACTGGGGTTGTGTGGTTGTTGTGCTTGAGATAGTGAGAAGATTCCTCAATGAAGAGAGCAAGGTGGATGGGTCAAAGGTGTTCCCCATGATCTTAGAGCCCTTTAGAGACATGTTTAGATATTGTAAGAGGAGATCCGTAGAGAGATGAATCTTACCATAAGGGATGAAAGTGAGGAGAAAAATGAAGAAGAAAGAGAAGGAGGAGGAGAATAGTTAAAATAATTAGGTGTTGAAAATAGATTGATACAAGTATGATAAATTTGTTTCAATCATTGTTTTGTCATTGATGTCGAACTTGCTACTTGTTGGTAAGATAATTGCTTATATGGTTTAAGTACTATCATTTGTTTGATTGATGAAGAGGATTTGATCAAATGAGGTAACAATAGCACCTAGAGGAAATGTTGAGCTATGATATGGAAAAGGAGTACATGAATTAGTTAAGACAATGATATTATAGTGCATTAATAATCTACTTAACGTCACAAATGTTGGTTATGCTATTTAAGTTCAAAAGAACAAGTTAAATAAAGTTTATCTCCCAAGCTTGACAATTTGCATAGTAGATGTCAAGCAAAGTTAGTGCAAGCTAAGTAGAAAATCAATTGAAGTTGAGCAAAGTCAATTTCAATGTAAGCCAAGAACAATAGTGTATGTCAATTAATGTTTAGTTAATGTCAAGCATTAGTAAACTTTTGTTCATACTAAGTGATTTAAGAGTGGATATCAAGCAACACAGTATGTGCCAAGCATCAAATGCTAGTTAATGTTGATGTCAGCATTATGAGAAAGATCAAGAATATGATGAATCTAAGCTGATAAATTTGATTTCTTGGATTATGTGAAATGTGTAGAAGATAAGGTTGATGAGATGTGGTACATAATTCATGATGAACCATTTTGAGGAAAATTCAAAGAGGATTGAAAGAGAAGTTTCTAGAAGGAAATGAAATAAAATAAAGGAGTAGATTTGTTGACTTCTACCTAATCTAACCTAACCCTATAATGGAGGATGGAGGACAAATATCTTAATTCTCTATTTATAAAGATGGCTGGTTAGAAGCAAGGGTTTTCATGTCTGAGAACCTAAGAAAGACAAGGAGTATAGGGTATTTCTTTATTTAGTAACCTAAGAGAAGAGACTGCATTAGCAAGCAAAGAAAGAAGGCTTAAGGGTATGAGTGCTTTAAGGGTTAATGAGCTATCAGATTTGAAGTGTGTGAAAGACAAGTAGAATGGAGGACTAAAACAAAGATCTATAATTTGCAAGTGTGTTATAAAATTTTATCAGGTCAAGCCTTATTGTCACTTTCTAATCATTGTATCAGTCTAGGGTAAATCCTTTGGATTAAGGTTGACCTAATAGTCATTTGTAAATCCTTTAACCAGGTGACATTCTAAGTGAATGATCTAAAATCCTCTAACAAGGCTCACTCCTAATATGGTGATTGAAATCCTTTAACCAAGTCACATTTAACATTGTGTATTTTAACCTATAGTAGGGTTGGCCTTTCACATGGCATCACTTCAGAAGAGTGAGAATGAGTAGCATGTTACTAGTTTTTTTTCCCAACTTGGGTTTCCATGTTAAATCATTGTGTTAAATGTGTTATTGAATATGTTATATTTCATGTTTACATTTCTACAAATTGATTTGATAGTAACCTACAAGTTTAAGTGATTGCATAATCTAATGGATGCATTTGTGATAAAAATGTTTATATATATATGGGTTCACTAAGTTGTAAAAAGTTTTAATTTTACATCTGGACCTTGGATAACTAATTCACCCCCCTACCCTCTTAGTTAGTTTAAAGAATTCCAATAGTAGAGGAGAATAATTTTAGTTATATCACCACAATTGGAAAACTACCTAAACTTGAGGTCAACATGTTATCAGGAATTCTAAACCTAGGCAAGTTGATTGATTGGATCAATGAGTTGGAGGAATATTTTGAGTATGATGATATCAAGGACCTTGATAGGGTTAAGTTTGCGAAGGGCTTTCTGAAGGTCCATGCCCTAACCTTGTGGCATGAGATTAAATTAGAGAGGAATAGAAGAGGGAAGAAGAAAATTTCAAGATGGGATTACATGGTAAACAAACTAAAGAAGTAGTTCATTCATATTGACTATGAGATTGATTTGTTCAAGACGATGCAAGGATTAAAGAAAGTGATGAAATTTATCTAGGAATATACAAAGAATTTTTACCAAGTCCTTTTTACAATGGGGCATTTATAAGAAAACAAGGAGATAGTCACATGTTACCTTAATGGATTAAGACCTAGCATTCAAGGGGAGCTAAGTCTTGTTAGAATAACCAACATTGAAGAGGAATACTATTTTTCCTTGCAAGCTAAGGAGAAGTTACAAAATAAATTTGGAAAGAAAAGAGGGCATCATCAATGAAGAAGGGGTGGTGGTAGGTCTTTTGAAGAATGAAATGGGGACCAAAAGGAAAATGAAGATTTGGTTAGGAGAAAAAACCTAAGGAATGAGGGGTTTAACTACTTGTGTGATCAAAAATTTGGAGACCAAATAGGAAGAGGTAGGGGACATGGAAAAGATGGGGAAGAGGAGGCTTCTATGGTACATGTTTCCACTACAATGAAGAAGGCCATTAAGCCTATGAGTTCCCTCATTACTATGGAAGGATAGGTAAGAGAGTTAATGGTGAAAATATTGTTACTCAAGTGGATGATGATGCTAATTCATCACATTCAAAGGATGTAGAATGAGGATAGCTTTTTGTTGATAAAAGGGTCTTATTGAGTGGTGAGACTAAACCTAAACATAGGAGGAGTCTATTTCATACTTGGTGCAAGTGTAAGGGTAAATTTTGCAATCTTATTATTAATCATGAGAGCACTGAAAACTTGGTGTTTGAGGAGATGGTCTCAAAGAAAAATCTCCAGAGGGAGAAACACCCCCATCCATATTAGATTATTTGGGTGCATGATGATCATAAGGTCCTAGTTAGTGAACAATGTTTGGTGAAGTTGAAGGTTTAGAGTTACCATGATGAGATTCTCTATGGAATTATATCAATGAATGTCATAGCAATATGATAGGCATTTTATACATGATGGTCATGTAAATACCCATTCTCTAGAAAAGGAAGGAGTTTGTCACAAGTTAAAACCCTTGATAAAGGAAGCTAAAAAGATATGTAGTAGTGTTAGGTTATGTCTTGTTGATGGAAATTTTTTTTTGGATGGCATGAAACATCATCATATGTGTTATGCTTTAATTCCTAGGAAGGATAAGGAAGGTAGTAGTGAAGTTCTATTTGAAGTCTTAAGTCTATTAAGTGAGTATGGAGATATCATATCTAATAATGTCCTAGAGGGGTTGTTGCTAGTAAGGTAAATCACTCATTAAAAAATTTTATTTCGTACATATATTTTTCCCAACAAGGATTCTCATAGGATGATTCCTACTAACATTAAGGAGTTGAACATACAGATATAGTAGCTTTTGAGGAAAGGTCTGATTTGGGAGAGCTCGATTCCATGTGCAGTAGCTATAGTACTAGAACCAAAGAAGAATCGAGAGAGGAGAATTTGTACATAATCTTGTGCTATAAATAAGATAACCACCAAGTACTAATTTCCTTTGCCAAGGATGGATGATCTTAGAATCTTCTTGAGTGGAGCTCAATCCTTCACTATTTTTTCTATAATGAATTTACTAGCATATCATTTCTATTAATAAAAATATCCTTTCCTATTGCATTCATTTTTTCTTGGGTTGTTACCTCATCAATGTTGAGGTCAACTCAAGGAAAGATGGAATTTGTTATGAAGAAAAGATCCTTCAAAGATCACATAAAATAAAAGGTTAGAATAAATAAACAATAATCCTTAAGACTCAAACAATATTAAATCTAGACTCTTTGGTTTTACAGCTCCAAATTCAAGAAAAATATTTGAGCCAAAATTGAGCTAATTAACCCTAGAGGAAAATATTTCTATGACAAGGCCCTTATATGAGGAATTATTTTCCCACTTGAGAAGAGTTTCAAGGTGCTTATGGTATAAGGAGATTTAGAGTTCCTAATTGAATAAGTTAAAGCAATTTACTCTTACAATAACTAAACATTGATGGCCTATTACAATAGATTTTGGGACTTGATGGATAAATTTGAGCCATTAGACATCAAATATTGTTAGAAACCAAAAATTGGAACAATTGTGGTTTTATCATTGATGTCAAATCTATTGATGAGAGATATTGATACCTAATCTAAATGTCATATCTATTTGATTGATGAAGAGGATTTTAAAGATTGATCATAACTATAGCACCTAGATGAAAGGTTGAAGTTATGAAAAGGAAGTTACAATATACATTTGATTAGATATACTTTGATAAAGAAAAGTAATCATTTATATGATAAGAAAGCTAAGCCAAGATGAGCAATAAAGTTAAAATAGTAAAGAATCCCAAGTAATGCAAGTGTACATTGAGCTAGAGTTAGTGCCAAGAAAAACTAGTGTTGATCGAGCATGAGCATCAACCAATAAGGTTAGTTGATGCTAAGCTAGAAAGATTTATAGAAACTAAGGAATTTGGTAAAGACCAAGAGTTAGAATTTGTAGATTGTCGAGTGATAGTATGAGAATAAATTCAAGGAAATCATAAGATCAAGCCAACTTAATTTATTTCTTGGAAGATATGAAACATGTTGAAGATAAGATTGATGAGTTGGATTGTTAAATTCAAGAAGGAGATTAGGTAAAACCCTAACAGAAGGATTCCAAAGAATTTTCTAAAAGATGATCAAGAAGATTGATAGATACATTGAATTGAGTAGGACTGAATCACAAACTCTATGATATATAGTGGATGTTAAAAATGCTAAAGAATAATTTTCCTATTTAAGAATATACAAATCAGAACAAGTGTGTGTGTGTGTGTGTGTGTGTGTGTGTGTGTGTGTGCCCATGCACGTGTGTGAATGTGTGAGATTGTATGTAAAGAGAGACATACAAAGAAAGTTTGATTCAAGATTCAGAAGAGTGAGTGGATTTCAAGCTAAAGGATAAGGGTAAAAGCACAAACCTGTATCATCCTTTTACAAAGGAAAACTTGGCTAATAAAAGTATAACTATTCACAATCAATGACATAAAACTAGTATTATTATTTAGAATTTGGAAATAAAGTAAACTATTGAAATGTGTAGAACTTGATGAAATTTATGATTATAATTTCTAATAATTATTTGGAATAAGAAATGATATATTTTTCTATTTTTTAATGATAGCTTTTTAGTTGCTAAAAAATGATGGAAATTAGGGGTCTAGTTCCCACCACAAAAAGTCATGGAAATAAGCTTATTTTCCTTTGATCTCATATTATGTTATAGCTAACATATGTAGCTAGAACAATCAAAAATAAAAATTGGCTTTAGACCTCTATTTTATCTTTTATAATCATTCAAAATTTTAACTTATTCAAATTCATAGTTTTCATCTTCCACCACATTTTTCAAAATAAATCTATTCCAACCAAAAGAAAACTTACATATTTTGAAAGAGGAATCTCTCCTCCAGAACATCATATAATTTTTAATTTTTTTATTTGGTTTTATATTTTTTCCTTTCTCAAAATTGACATCTTCTCAAGTGTTAAAATACGTACTTCTAGAATTTTTAGATTACAATGTACTATATCTAATTAAAACACTATGAAATCTATATGTGAGTATTCTTAACTTTGAGCTCTATAAAATAGTTTTTATATGTTATTAAAATAAATTCATAAAAAATAGTAAGAGTTATTGAAACATCAATTTTCTAAAATAATTTTATTTCTTTGGTAATTGGATACTAATTAGTATAAAACATGCATTTCATAGATATTTCCAATTGGAAAAGTGCGAGACCATATATAACTTATTAAAATAAATTTATCAAAGATCATATGTTTGAATAAAATTGAGTTTTAGATAGAAATACTCAAATTTAGTCATTCTAATAAGTCAACCTAAAAGGTGACACAACTTTTTTATTATGGATAAGTCAATCTAAGCATAAGGCTTCAATGTTGATGAGAAGAGTGGAGTGATTTCTTCATTGGTGTCCAAGCAAGTGCAGATCAAAGATATCAGTGGAAGGCTTATTAGTAAACCAAAATAAGGACTAAACATAGATTTGAACTAACGAAAGTGAGTTATAATCACAAAAATCAAAACCTACTATTTTATTTCTTATCATTGTTAACAATTTTTATTGAAATCCTTTTAACAAAGGTTGACCTAACATTCATTTGAAGACTTGCAGTCTATGTAAATCATAAAACTAGGTGACATTTTAAGTTGAATGATCAAAGTCCTTTTACAAGGCCACTCCTAACATGGTGATTAAATCCTCTAACTAGGTCATATTTAATAGTGTGTTTTTTAACCTTTAACATGAATAGATTTCACCTTGAAAGAGTGAAAAAGAGTGACATGTTGCTGGTGTTTTTTCCCAAATTGGGTTTCCATGTAAAAATCTTAGTGTGAAAACTCTTATGAATATTTTATGTATGTTTAAATTTGATAATTTTTTCTTTATGTAATACAAATTATGTTTATGAAAATTTTATAGTAGAGATCAAGCAACAACAAGATAATAAGGACATTGAAGTGTTTATTTTTTAATTGATCAAGCAGCACATAGAGACCTTGAGTAATTCTATTAGCACCCCCCTCCCCTCAATCATTCTAAACATTTCTAACAATTGGTATCAGAGCTCAATTCTTACAATGAAAATTTTGATGATACTTAAAGCTAAATATCATGACTAATAAGAGAGATGTATCCAATCTGAAAAAGGAGAACTTTCTTACATGGTATACCTTGATGAAGCAGCACATATCCAGTATTAGTGATGTCGGCATAAATTTTTTGGACAATGAATATGTAAAGATAATAACTACTTCTTTGACTACTGAATTACTAAAACAAAATCTAGAACACATCCAAGAAATGTTGGAGATTTCCTAAGCCCTAACATATGTCAATTTTGATGACCTAAAAGACTATGATAGTGCAATGATGATATGTAACATATTGAAGACTATATATGGAGGTGATGACAATGTTCTAAGAGAAAAATTAGAAAGCCTAATAAATAACTTTGATGACATAAGAATGATGGAAGGTGAGAACATAGTATAATATTACAAAAGAGTTAAAGAGGTTCTTAATTCTATTTAAGGTGTAAATGCAAAAATCAAAGATGAAATAGTGATAAGTAGGGTGTTGAGGACTCTACTCCCGATCTATTCTATTAGAGTTTCCACAATCCAAGAACTGAGATGCTCACTAGGTAACAACTTGACCTTGGTATAATTGGTATAGTTACAACTTTTGAGATGTATAACTTTGATGACTACACCCCTACTACTATTGAATTTTATTTTTAGTCACAACTAATTCTTAACAAGAAGAAAGATAAAAATTTGAAGAGTGAAAGTAATAGCTTTGATGATGAGATTGATGAACTCAAAGCCCTCATTGCAAAAAAGTTTGTAATAGGAAGAGGTGAATAAAAAGGTTAATTACCTATCATTTGTTCTCCATGAAAAAAAGTTGGTCATACTGCTACTAGATATCTTGATAGAGATATTAAGGATGAAAGGAAGGAAAGAAAGTACAAAGGAAGAAGAGATGAAAAAAAATACAAGAGAACCAAGGATGAAAAAGTAAGAAATCTTGTTATATTGCTAAAGAAAAGACTGATAATGAATATGAGAGTAATGATGTTGAAGTTTTCTATCTTGCTATGAGGGAAGACTCTAATGAAGATGAGAAAATTGCATTAATTTCTTATGTGAACAAAAGTGATAGATGGATAGTTGATAGTGGATGTTCCAATCATATGACTATTGATAAAGATAAATTTGAATATATTGGATCATACAATGGTGGATGTGTTAAATTTGGTAAAGATATCCCATGTTTTATAAAAGGTAAAGTAATCATTCAACTAACTAACAAGATAACATGAGATAATTTTTACTGGGTTGAAGGACTTAACTATAATTTGTTGAGTGTTTTGTAGTTGAAAAAATTAGATCATAGAGTTAATTTTTACAATGGAAAGGAAAAGCTACATGATGGTGATGGTGAGATAATTGGAATTGGTTAGCAAGCAAGAGGTCATTTATTCTATCTAGACCTATCAAGTGAGACATGTTTTTTTTACACAACAAGAAGATGTTTGGTTATGGTATAAAAGATTATGTCATATAAAATTTGGCAATTTGGTGAATATCAATAAGATGAAGAAAGTAAGAGGGTTGCCTAAACTAAAGAAGCCTAATAATGCTATGTGTAAACAATGTCAATTGGGAAAGATGACAAAGTATAGTTTTTAGAGAAAATCATATAATGCTAATGATATTTTTGAATTGGTTCAAACTGACCTTTGTGGATCCATTCATATTCAAAGTTACTATGGAGATCAATTTTTTGTTCTATTTGTGAATGACTACTCTAGAATGATGGCTATGATGTTTCTTAAAGCTAAATATAATGATTTTAGTTATTTAAGTGGTCTTTAGCTAGAGTTGAAAAATAAATAGGGAAGAGTTAGAAGTGTTTAAGGTCTAATAGAGGTAGTGAATTCATTTCACATGAGTTCAATACATTCTACAATGACAATGGAATCAAAAGACACATGTTAGCACCAAGAACCCCTCCTCAAAATGGAATAGCTAAAAGCAAATAAGATTGATTTTGATTGTTCAAGAACATTAATGATGGAGAAGAATTTATTATAGAAATATTGGAGAGAAGCAGTTAGTACTATTGTCTATACCTTGAATAGAGTACAAGTCAAGAAAGGTATGAATGCTACACATTTTGAACTATGGTATGGTTATAATCCTAATGTAAGGTATTTCAAAATATTTTGTAGTAGATGCTATATATGAAAAGATAATAGGAATAGAAAGTTTGACGTAAGAAGTGATGAACGCATATACCTAGGTTATTCAACTAAAATAAAAGCTTGTAAGTATTTAAATTCTAAAACTAACAAAGTTGTGGAAAGTGCAAATGTGAGAGTTGATGAGTTTGTAGAAATATGTGACACTTCATGTAATGAAAAACCTAAAGATAGTAGTACATTCATCTATGTGGATGATGATTGTCATAGCACTCAAAGTCAAAAGAAAAGTCAAGCTGGAAGTTCCCATCAGACAGGAAATGATGGAATACAAATGCAAATTTCCAAGCAACAGAGAGT
The DNA here is from genome assembly GCA_028749045.1 of Cupressus sempervirens. NCBI lineage: Eukaryota > Viridiplantae > Streptophyta > Pinopsida > Cupressales > Cupressaceae > Cupressus > Cupressus sempervirens. The sequence goes on from CM053791.1 coordinate 745,303,077, forward strand.
GGGTTCTGAGAAATAGACCAAAGATGTCAACTCTTAGACAAGCAATGCCAACCATTAGATAACAAATGTTGAGCATGCAAAACTTCAACTAGAACCACAACAAGAAAGATGAAATGAGACTAATATTATTTTTCTATATGAACCTCAAGAAGAACCAAGAAGAAAAATACCTATGTTAGCTAAATATGTTAGAAGACATCATAAACCTAAAAAAATCATTGTTGATGTTGAATCAAGTGTTATGGAAAGAAGAAGACTCAAAGATAATACATGCTTACTTTTTGAGTTTGAGTTCAAGTCTACTTTAGACAATGAAGATTTGATCTAGGAAATGAATGAATAAATTGACCAAATTGAGAAGAACAATACTTGAACCTTAGTGCCTAGACCTAAAAACAAAAATTTCATTGGGAAAAAGTGGGTTTTTAGAAACAAACTGAATGAAAATGTAGAAATAACAAGAAATAAGGCACAATTGGTATGTAGGGGTTATGCAAAAGGAGTTGATTATGTAGAAACTTTTTCTCTTTCAAAAGGACTTGAAGGAGTCAGAACTATGCTTGTGTACTTAGCCTACAAGAATTTAAAGGTGTAATAGAGGGATGTCAAATCTACATTTTTAAATGGTATACTAGAGGAAGAAGTATACATTGAATAGCTTGAAAGATTTGTAGATCCAAACAAGAAGAACATGGTATGTAAACTAAACAAAGCTTTTCATGGATTGAAGCAAGCCCCAAGAGCATGGTATGAAATATTGTATAACTATTTGGTGAAGATTGGTTTGAAAGGACAAATGATAATAATAACCTATATTTAAATAATGTTAAGAACAATGAAGTATTTTTATTAGAAATATTTATTGATGATATTATATTTAGAGGAAGAGAAATATGTTAGAAGACATCATAAACCTAAAAAAATCATTGTTGATGTTGAATCAAGTGTTATGAAAAGAAGAAGACTCAAAGATAATACATGATTACTTTTTGAGTTTGAGTTCAAGTCTACTTTAGACAATGAAGATTTGATCTAGGAAATGAATGAATAAATTGACCAAATTGAGAAGAACAATACTTGAACCTTAGTGCCTAGACCTAAAAACAAAAATTTCATTGGGAAAAAGTGGGTTTTTAGAAACAAACTGGATGAAAATGTAGAAATAACAAGAAATAAAGCACAATTGGTATGTAGGGGTTATGCAAAAAGAGTTGATTATGTAGAAAATTTTTCTCTTGTGGAAAGACTTGAAGGAGTCAGAACTATGCTTGTGTACTTAGCCTACAAGAATTTAAAGGTATAATAGAGGGATGTCAAATCTACATTTTTAAATGGTATACTAGAGGAAGAAGTATACATTGAATAGCTTGAAAGATTTGTAGATCCAAAAAAGAAGAACATGGTATGTAAACTAAACAAAGCTTTTCATGGATTGAAGCAAGCCCCAAGAGCATGGTATGAAATATTGTATAACTATTTGGTGAAGATTGGTTTTGAAAGGACAAATGATAATAATAACATATATTTAAATAATGGTAAGAACAATGAAGTATTTTTATTAGAAATATTTATTGATGATATTATATTTGGAGGAAGAGAATCATTATGCAAATCATTTTTTGATGAAATGAAGTAGGAATTTGAAATGTCTATTTTTAGTGAAATCAAATTCTTTGTTGGATTACAAGTGTGTCAAATGAAGTTTGGTATTTTCATTACACAATCCAAAAATATCAAGGAGATACTAAAGACTTTTATTATGGAAAATTCTAGGCTACTGTGTACACCTATGTCTATAGGATATAAGCTATCTAAGACTGATGATTCTACTAATGTGAACCATACCCTGTGTAGATCCATGATTGGAAAACTATAGTATCTTGTTCATAGTAGGCTAGATATTACTTTTGTAGTTGGCATAGTTGCTTGATTTTCAATAAATTCTAAAGAAAATCACATGATGGTTGCAAAAAAGATATTGAGATATCTGAAAGGTACAAAAGACTATGGATTATATTATAAAAGAAGTGATAAGTTTGAACTAAATTTTTTCACTAATTTAGATTGGAAATGAAATATTGAGGAAAAAAAAGTCACAAGTGGAGGTGCATTCTTTCTAGGAAAGAGATTGGTGTCATGGAAAAGAAAGAAGTAAATTGTATTTCTCAATCTATAGCTAAAGGCAAGTATGTGGCAGTTGTAGTAAAATGTTCAAATATTATATGGATGAAACAATTATTGAAAGGTATGAAAGAAGTGATTACAAATCTAGTGGTTCACTATTGTAATAACAATAGTTCCATCAACATTTGAAAGAATTCAATGATGCACACTAAGACAAAGCATATTGCTATCAACTATCACTACTTGATAGAATTAGTTCAAGACAAAGAAGTGAAGTTAGAATATGTGAGTACTAAAGAAAATATTGCTAATGTATTCAAAAAACCCTTACCCAAAGATTCTCATGAATATCTTAGAGATCAAATAGGTTTGATTTCCCTAATCAAAGATACTTAAGAAGAAAAGGTGCATTGCATCACTTGTGGTAATCATAACACTCTATATAGTGGTGCAATACAACTCTACTTTGGAACATGCCTAAGATAGAATACTTCAGTACACCATAAACAAACTAGTCATAGATAGATGATAAGTATTAGCTAGACATGCAAAATCTACATAATTTAGATGTATGAAGAGTTTGAAATTGTGACAGCTACACACCTTTGGCATTGTTTTCAAAGAGGGAGAGATTACTTTAGAGTGAGAAATCTACAGAGAAAAAGATTAATAAGGAGAGATTAATCAAGACATAGAAACCCACAAAGAGAAAGATTATTATCAAAGAGGGAAAAATTTAGAACAATTCAGATGAGTGAATCAAAATAAAATCTATTTAATTGTATGGTAACTAAGCTACAACTAGTATTGAGATATTTGATATGTTTCCATCAATTCTAAAGAGGGAGATTTTTGCAAACTAACAATTGAAACAATTCATGTTGTTTTGTCATTGATGTCAAATCTATTCATGAGACATGTTTCTACCTAATATAAATGGCATATCTATTTGATTAATGAAGAAGATTTGAGAGATTGATCATAACTATAACAACTAGAGGAAAGGTTGAATTTATGAAAAGGAAGTTACAATGGACATTTCATTTGATAGACTTTGACTAAAAAAGTAAATTTTTATGTTAAGAAAGCTAAGCCAAGCTAATAAATTAAATTATAATGCTAAGGAATGTTGGGTAATGCAAGTGTCAATTGAGCTATAGTTATTGCCGAGAAAAACTAGTGTTGACCAAGCATTATCATTGATCGATCAAGTTAGATGATGCCAAGTTAGAAAGGTTTACAATGGTCAAGCAATTCAATGATAATGGAATGTCAAAATTTGGAGATTGTTGAGTGATAGTATGATAATGAATTCAAGGAAATCATGTAATCAAGTCCACTCAATTGATTTATTGGAAGATGTAAAATGTATCAAAGATAATATTCATGAGTTAGATAATTAAATTCATGGATGAGATTAGGTAAATCCCTAACAAAAAAATTCTAGAGAAGTTTCTAGAGGATGATCAAGAAGATGGACATATACATTGAATTGAGTTGAACCTAATCATAAACCCTAAGATCTACACTAGATGTAGAAAATGGTAGAGCACAAATTCCCTTTTTAAGAAGGTACAAAGTTGAAAAATTGTGTGTATCTGTGAGTGTAAATGTGCGAGCTTGTATGTGAAGAGAAACATATAGAGAAAGTATGATTAGAGATGCACAAGCTAATGTTGTAATTGATAAGTGAATCTAAATAGAAGGCTTAAGTGTTGATGAGAAGTGTGGAGTGATGGATTGAAGGTTGTCCAAGAAAATCAAGATCAAATATGTTAGTGGAAGGCTTGTTAGTAAACCAACATAAGGACCAAAAAAGGATCTAAACCAGAAAAAGTGAGTTGTAATCACACATATCAAAACCTACTATCTTTTTTTTGTTAACATTGTAAATAGTTTGTATTGAAATCCTTTAAATAGAGTTTGACCTACGAGTCATTTGAAGACTTAACACTCTATGTAAATACTACAAAACTAAGTGACATTATAAGTGGAATGATCAAATTCCTCTTACAAGACCATTTCTAATAAGGTGATTAAATCCTCTAACCAAGTCACATTTAATAGTGTGTTTTGTAACCGTTATTAGGGTTGGCTCCTAACAAAGCTCACTTCAAAAGAGTGAAAAAGAGTGACATATTGCTGGTGTTCTTTTCCCAAATTAGGTTTCCATGTAAAAATCCTAGTGTCAAAATGATGATGAATATTTTATGAATGTTTACATTTTATAATGTTTTCATTATGAAATGCAAGTCATGCTCATTATAGTTTTATAGTAGATACTAAGAAACCATGAGATAAGAAGGGTAGTGAAGTGTTCATTGTTTAATTGTTCAAATGGTACATATAGACCTTGTGTAACTAAATCACCCCCACCTTCCTCTCAGTTATTCTAAATATTTCTAGCCAATCCCAAGAAGAAGGAATGTAGTTGTTAACACACTTGCTATCTCAAATACATAATTACAACTTATTTAGAAGATAGTTCTTAAAAGGTTCTATGTCAAACTTGTGGTCACCCAATCATTCTCAGATAACATTACTTATTTACAAGTCTACTAGGATGACTAAAAAATTCTAGGTTTCATCATGTGCAACGGCTTGTTTGAAGGAGAAATAATTGATGACAAGCCTGAAGGGGATTGAGAAGAAGAAGATCAAGATCGAGATGAAATCATAAATCTAAAAACCAATACTATTGCATGGGGTTATAAGGAACTCAAGACTTATAATTCCAACATTATTACATACAATATCTCTTTGAAGCCTAATGCTAAACCTTTTGAGAAAGGTAAAAGATGCATGAATCTAGTCATTGAACCATTAATAATGAAAGAAGTTTAGAAATTTTGGGATGCCAAGATCATTTTCCCTATTGAGCACTCTACTTGGGTTTCTAATCTAGTTCTTATACAAAAGAGGAGGGGGGGGGAGATTTGATTTTATATTGACTTTAGGAACCTAAACCAAGCATCTCATATGGATAACTACCCACTTCCTTCACTTCATGAAGTATTGAAAATTTTGAATTAATCCAAGATGATGTCATTTTTAGATGGGTACTCTAGATATAATCAGGTAATGGTGGATAAAGAAAAAAATTTGAAAACAAAATTCAGCACAATGTGTGGAACATTCACATATAGGCAGAAGCCTATTAGGTTGATCAACACTAGAGCCACATTCTACTTAGGGATGGATGAAGGTTTCAAAGGATTATTAAGTAAGCTCATTTTCATCTACATTGATGAACTTATATTATTTATAATAAAAAAAATAGGAGTAGTTACATTACATATTTGAAACAAGTGCATAATCGATGTAACAAGTTTGGCATATCCATCAACCCTAAGAAGTGTGCATTTGGGGTTAAAAAGGGAGAGCTCCTTAGACACATTATTTCTAAAGTTGGTATCTCATTGACCAAAAATGAGCAGAAGCTATGCATAAATATTTTTCATCCAAGATTTGTAAATAATTAAATTATTTCTTTAGGAAGATTAACTTTGTACAAAGCTAAAATAGTATGCCCTCTTAATGATCTACTAAAGACAAGGGTGATGACCAAATGGAATCCAAAGGTAAAGAAATATTTTGAAGACAATAATAGCTCATTTTTTTCCCATGGCCTCTTTTATGTTGATGCTAGTAGTGATAGGTGGATTTTAGAATTGGTTCATTCTAATTCCTATATGTGCACCTAACATGGAATTTCCATGATTGAATAACATTCCCTCCATGTCATCATCGCCTTCATTTTTGTCCCCTTCAAAATTAGACACTCTCACACAAAAGAATAATGATGAAGATGAGAGGCCCATTGCATTCATAAGTTTTCCCATGAAGAACATTGAACTAAATTATCCTTATTTTTAAATAAGTTGTTATTTTGCTAGTGAAAGAAATCAATAATTTTTTTCATTATATACTATGAAAAAATGTATATCCCATTTTACCTAATCTCACAGTCAAATCATTACTAATACAGAATGCACTAGGTGAACAGAGAGAGAAATGAATGAATATGTTACTAGAGTTTGATCTATAAATTAAACCTATGAAATTAGTATGTAGACAAGGTTGAACTAAAAATGATTGAAGAAAATGAAGAGAAGGGCATAGTTTCTTGTTTATATGCAAGAGAGGGGACCGTATTAGTTGTTTGGCATAAAGATATTGTGTATTACCTCTTGAAAAAAGTATGTCCCTAGGGAATGCAAAATTCACAATTCAAATCTTTATAGATAAAATGTGATTCCTACATGCTCTAGGATTGAAAAGAATACAAGAAAATTTATAAAGGAATACACTTAAAGTGCCTAAATTGTGAAGAAACCAAAGAGGTTTTGGAGTAGTATTATGGTAAATATAGTATCAAGAATGGGTAGGAAGACTCCACCAGTCATCATATTTTAAGTTTGAGGATATTAGTGGCATACCCTTTCCTAGGATACACATGAGCATGTTTGCTCCTATAATTTCTATCAAACTAGTGCCGAGAGAGAGAGAGAATTTTGAGATATGCCATTTTTCCAAGTGGGTGCTAGATTTTATCGGACATATAAACCCCCATATTCTTCTAGACACATGTTCATATTGATAGCTACAAATTATTTAACAAGGTAGACACAAGTACAAATATTAAAGAATTATATTGAACAAATTGTTGACAACTTTATTGAAGAGCACATCATCAACAGGTTTGGGATGCCCTTCTTTCTAGTATGTAAGAACAAATCCTCCTTTGCATCAATTTTACTTACTTAGTCAACCTTAGAGAATTGACTAATAATAAAGTTCTCTTCCAATCACTATTCACAAGGAAATGAAGTTGTCAAGTCCATGAAGAAAAAGATGATAAAATTCATTAAATTTCTATACACAGAGAATCTAAGAGATTGGCACACCTAGTTGAAATATACCTTGTGGACTTGATATTATCATATTTAAGAACACTTTCAGCAAATCTCCCTACTTTTTGCTCTATGGTCAATAACCTATATTTTCCTCCTTTCTAAAGATTCCTATACTAAAATTCATAAGGTGATATGTTGACAATGCTTATATGATCCAAGTTAGATTAATGATCCTTTTGGAGTAGGATGAGAAAAGAAAATTGCAGTAGAAAACATTTCAAAGCACCAAGCTATTATCAAATGTTGGTTTGACAAAAGAGCCACAACAAAGTGTTTCAAAATCTCTAACCTCATCCTATGTACTATAACAAAATGGAGAAATTTTTAAGTCATACCAAATTCTAGTGCCTATGAGTTGGGCCATACCAAATTGCCAAAATTCTAGGGGATAATAATTTTAGGCTATGTACACTTCAAGGTGAATAGATTCCATTTCCAATTAATGACCAATTCATCAAAGATTTTTTTTTTTTTTAAATAATTGTCATTTTCTTGTGTTATATGTTGTATTTTTCTTGTTTTAGTTTGAGTTAGAAATTAGTCTGTACATAGGGGCACCTCAAGTAAGTAAACCATCATAACTGACCTAGGTCCTTAGAAGATGTATTTATTTGTTAAAGGAATTGAATATCTCTATTTCTTGGGAGGATTAAATAATAGTTTCATGCTTAGGAAACAAGGGACTCTTAGATCCTTACTTGGATTCTAGATAGTCACTCTCAACACTTTATTCATATAAAGAAATGACTAACCATGTTTCTCTCAATCGGGATAGGATGTAGCTAAGCATAGTCTCAAAATATTTGGTTTGAGAAAATGGTTTCCCCATGGTGATACCAATATCTTTTTTTAGTGTATAGGTTTCCCAAAGTTCACTAAATGAGGTATGCAGAAAACATAAAAATGACAAAAGTCTACAAAGAAAGAGCATCATAGCTTGATTACATAGTCTAAGCATGGTCCGATTGAAAGAGAAAATAAAGAAAAATGAAAATAAAAATGAGAAAAGGGACTTCATCAGTAAGAAAAGTGATTAGGAAAGGTTAGCATAGCATAATTGCTTCCACACTAAACAAAACAAACTTGACAAAAGAATCCAATGAAAACATGAGAGCTTTGAGAAGTTGATAAACATGTCACTAAAAAATAAAATTCAAAAGTAATTATGTCTCGTTAAGAGCCCTCTAAAAGGATTCCTACATTTGATCATACAATGAAAAAAAGTTTGTTCATGGGGAGATTCCCAAAGCTCTTGCTGGAAAGTGACAGATTATTCTTAAACTATTGAATACTCATGGTGCAGGCATTTAGGAAAGTTAAAAAAATTAAGACACAAAGCACATACTAAGAGTAAAATTCAAAGGTCTAATTTTTTACTTGAGGTCTTCAAATAACCTCCTATGATGTTAGGAATCAATTCTTAGCTTGATCCATGTTTGAAGATTAATTGCTGATAAAAAAATCCATCTATCATTTATTTCCTTTTTAATAGTTATTTATTGTGGCTTCACAACAAATGCCCCATTTTCAATTGAAAATGGGGACATCTCCCCTCTTTTATGTCATAGGAAACCATTCTCCAAAATAAGGCACCTTCTAGGACACCTCAAAGAATATGACTACTATAGGTTAGACCCAGGATTCTTTTTAGTTAGTGTCATCCACACCTCAATAGTTGAGAGAGAGCATAAGGAGATGATGTACACCTTGTTTAAGCCTTCCCCTTGGTCACACATGTAAAGGTGCACAATTTTTCACCTTGTACATGTGTTCACCTTGACATGGTGCACAATGTGTTCTCACTTATAAATCATTCTCATAAACATGAAACCCCTTATAGACCCTCTTATTGTTATATGTGAGATCTCCATTGGCATAGCCTTCCACCTCTATAGTTTTAGAAACTACCACCCTCTGTTAGACTTCTTCATGAACATTAACTCCATAGAACCAAGGAAAATTATTGAAACACTTGTGCACCCTATGCACTTCCAAAACTATATAGGGTACACAACCTCAAATCCTCATCAACCACAATGTAACTCGGATGTACATAGTTAGGTTGCACAGTTGCACACCCAACACACCTATGTAGGTTCTTAACTATGCTAAGTGCATAATCTAATACACTATAATTCCCTCAAACTAGCTAGCCAATGCATTAGTGCACCCTCTAAAGATGAAATAGTAATGTAACGTGTTCTTGTGTGTACCTTATTTTTTCATCTTTTAACACAATCTTTCAATTTTCACCTATTTTGGTCTCGTCGTTAAGCATCATTTTCACTTTTGCGATATAGTAGAGTGATGTTTGACTTTTTTCTGCAATTTATCATGATATATTCATCATCCATAGATGAAAATATTATTCCCCATATAATAACATTCCAAGTCTAGGGTATCCTGAAGATTTCAAGATTCATGGACCTACATTGTAAGATCCAAGAAATAGAGCTTGGGCATGTAGACTAAAATGTATTCCTTCTATTTTACAATAAACCACATTGAAGATCAAAGATGGTCTCATCAATTTTTTTGAGTGGTTTTGTGAGTCTAGAATCACACCTAGTGTCGATTCAATTTTTGAAGTTGATTATGATATTGCCTCTACACTACATTCCTAGGAAAAATGTGGTTAAAAGAATAATTAGACTAATTTTCCTAGACATCCACCCAAAACACATTGAGAAAGTATTCCACCTACTTACCATGGATTAGTATTAGAATATAACTTATGACATAGTGGGTAGGTGGTATAAAGGGAATGAAAGAGTGAAAACAGATGTGGTGTGAGATGAGTACCTTGTCAGTAGAAACCCAAAATATAGGAAATAAATTAAGGTAGACATAAGTTGAGCACACACAATCATCGATATAGGCTACAACATCATTCTTTTGAGAAGAGTAATGGAACTTACTATGACAAGTACTTTGGAGATGTGGATGGAAAACTACATAAAAAACATTAAGATGAGGGACCTTAAAATTGACTGAGCACTATTATGAGTTGTTCTCTACATGAGAAAATTACTTTGGTAGAGGAAAACCCATGATTTTACATGACGTTGTATGTCATCTACTTACTAGAAGATACAGTAATAAACTATCCAAGTCTGATGAGGAGAGAAAACATAAAGGAATGAGATAGAATAGCATATATTATTTACCCATAGTTAGTTAGAAGAAGTTGTTAGATAAGAACCTGAAATATAGATTAGTGAATGATTCCTTCATCTTTTGCATAATCTAGTTCATTGAAGGGGATTAAATTTGAATATGCTATTCATGGACACTGTAACCAAAGTGACCCAAGTGGGTGTTTTTGACCCTAAAGGAAAACATTTTATCAATGTAAAATACATATTCATTTACTAGGAAATGTTGGTCAAACATCTTATGTTTGAAGTAATGAAGTTTAGTTAAACATGAGGAAAATATAGTTGCTAACTGCATGAGTGTCACCAAGAATTTTAATGGTTAGTGAATTATTTAGGAGAAAACATACATCGACCAATCTAGAAGCAAGATTTAGTTATAGCTATGTCAAGTTCATGTAAAGGGACAACAAGTTAGAACAAGTAGAGTCGAGTGTTCAAATCTATACGACTTTAGTAACATAGTTTTTTTTTTTTTTTTTTTTTGAGTTTCAAATGGCACAAACCCATAGGTAAATCATTTTTCCTAGTTGAAATCATGTTTATATGATTGAGGAGTCAACTATTGGGATGATTATACTTGTAATTATTAATCATGAATCCCTATGTTATGGGATTAACCAATCATAAAAAAAAAATTCAAGAGGAAAAAAGAATGAATTATGATAATTAATCAAGATCTAGAAGCTTCATCAAGTGGCTATTTAAGGATGGTTTAAGCCCTAATTTCATTTTTGTTAAAATTGTTAGAGAGAGGATTCCATAGTTGAGGGTGAATCAAAGATTAAAGGACTAAGGGGACCAAGAAGTGAAGAGAGGTGATAAAGTATATATGTGACATTGAGTTTAATGTATATTGGAAAGATAAGTTCTATCATTAGCAATCAAAGTTTAAACCAAAGGATCAAGGTACTAATTTCATTCTAACTAGTGGACAAGGTGCATCTCTTAATAGAGTGGTCTTAATAGTCCTTGTATAAATATCCTAACAGAGTACTCACTTTGTTGTGCTATGAAATCCTTTAATCAATGTTACGACTCTTATAATCTCTTAATAGGGAAGACCCATAATAGGGTAGATCATCAAAAGTGTCAAAATTTGTGACCCTAATAAGCATAGTTTATTGTGGTAGTAGTGAATATTTTGTGAGAGTCATCCCTACCATAGTATTACCTTTACCTTGGAGGGTTTATGCATTATCATATCTAGTTTTATATGTTGATTTATTTCTTATTGTTAGAGTAGGCCTACCACTGCACCAAAAGATAGATTTATCAATGCTCGATACAACCACTCAACTTATACTACATAGAAGGTAGTTAAGCCCTTGTCATGAATCTCAAGGGGAGTTGTAACCAAATTTCCAACAATATCCCCCTTAATGTTACTTGAGCATCTGAGAATTCAAACCCATGGCCAAGCTCTAATACCACTTGTTAGAGTGGGGTTGTCATTGTACCAAAAGACCAATCTATCAATTCTTGATAGAACCACTCAGCTTATAGTACATAGGAGGTGGTTAAGCCCTTATCATGAATCCTAAGGGGAGTGTTGACCAAATTTCCAACACTTATATGTTCAATCATGTTATTAGATATTAGATATGATATTGCTAGACTTCTATTTACCACTTCCATTTGGGCATCAGTCTGTGGGTGATGCGTGGAACTAAATTTTAGGTCTATTCTCAACTTCTTACACAATGTCCTCTAGAAATACCCCACAAATTTAGTATCTCTGTTAGAAACTATACTCCTTGGGAGACCATGTAGTCTCACTACCTCTCTCAAGAACAAGTCTGCAATATGGACAGCATCATGAGTTTTGGGGCATGGAATGAAATGTGCCATTTTGGAGAACCTATCAACCACCACAAATACTGAGTCATTACCCCTTTGTGTCCTGAGCAATCCAAGAACAAAATCCATACTTATTTCCTCCCATGGCTTTGATGGAATAGGCAATGGATGACATAGTCCAGTATTGTGTCTAAATCCCTTAGCAACTTGACAAACTTGACAATTTTGTACAAACCTTTTCACATCCTGTGACATTTGAGGCCAAAAATAATGTTCTCTTAGAATGGAAATGGTCTTATCTCAACCAAAATGTCCTGCCATCCCTCCACTATGTTTCTCCTTAATCAAATTTTCCCTCATGGAACTCCTTGGAATGCACAATTGACTACCCTTGAACAACATGCCATCCTGAATCAAATAGTCTAACCACTTGGTTCTATCTACAGAAATAGACTCTTTACAAGCTTTCCATGCTTTAGCAAAATCAAGATCCTCAGGGTACAAATTATTGAGTTCATCAAACCCAACTACTTCAACTTGCATTATTGTAAGCAACAACTATCTCCTACTTAGTGCATCTGCAACCCTGTTAGATTTTCCACTTCTATGCTTCAACACAAATGTATAGCTCTGCAAGAACTCTACCCACTTCATATGCCTCTAATTCAATTTACCTTGGCTATTTAGGTACTATAATGCTTGATGATTAGTATAAAAAACAAATTCCTTTGGCAATAAATAATGCCTCCATTTCTTTAAGGCCTGAACTATTGCATAGAACTCTTGATCATAAACAGAATACTTCTTCTTTGCATCATTCATTTTTTCACTAAAATATGCAATAGGCTTACCTTCTTGGCTTAATACAGCCCCAATAGCACTGCCACTAGCATCACAATCCACCTGGAACACTTTTCTAAATTTTGGAAGTGCCAACACAGGCTATTCTGTCACCTTCTTCTTCAGCAATTCAAAACTTCTCGCAGCTGCTGCAATCCATTTGAACTCTTTTCTATCCCCTCTTATTGTATCAGTTAGGGGTGCACATATGCCACTGAAATTCTTAATAAACTTCCTATAAAAACTAACTAGGCCATGAAATGATCTTACCTCAATATCAGACCTTGGAGTAGGCCATTCCAAGATGGCTTTTACCTTCTCTGGATCCATTTTGAGACATTTGGGTGATTTAAAAAACCCCAAATAAACTAACTCCCTTTTTGCAAAGATACACTTCTTCAGATTAATTAATAGTTTCTCTTCCCTTAGCCTTTCAAGGGCACTACAAATATGCAATAAATGTTCTTCCAAAGTCTTGCTGAAAATTAAAATATCATCCAAATAAACAATAACAAATTTTCCCAAGAACTTCTTAAGTACCTCATTCATGAGCTGCATGAAGGTGCTTGGGGCATTTTTCAATCCAAAGGGCATGACTAACCACTCATAAAGACCCTCCTTGGTCTTGAAGGTTGTTTTCCACTCATCTCTTTCTCAAATTCATATCTGGTGATAACCAATCTTCAGATCTATCTTTGTGAAGTACTGAGCTCCACTCAAGCAGTCCATAAGATCATCCATCCTTGGCAAAGGAAACCAATACTTGATGGTTATCCTATTTATAGCTCAAGAATCTGTACACATCCTCCACTCTCCATCCTTCTTTGGTGCGAGTACTGTAGGTATTGCACATGGACTTAGGCTCTCCCGAATCAAGCCCTTCCTCAACAACTCCTGAACCTGTCTTTTTAGCTCCTCTGTTTCAGTAGGAGTCATCCTGTGAGCACCCTTGTTAGGCAAACTAGCTCTTGGGATTAAATCTATCTGATGACTGATTTGCCTTACTGGTGGCAATCCATCTATAACATTATCAGAGATAATATCTCCAAACTCACCTAGTAAATCTGAAACTTCAAGTGGTATTTCACTACTACCTTCTTTATCTTTCCTAGGAATCAAAGCATAGCACATATGTTGATGTTTCATGCCATCTAAAAACTTCCTTCCATCAACAAGACAAATCCTAGCACTGTTACATACCTTTTCACCTTCCTTTTTCATGGGCTTCAATTTGTGGCAAACTCCATCCTTTGTTAGAGAGTATGTGTTTGCATGACCATCATGTATTGCATGCCTATCAAATTGCCATGCTCTACCCAACAATAGATGACAAACATCCATCAGAATAACATCACAGAGAACTTCATCATGGTAACTCCCAATTTTGAATTTTATTAAACATTGTTCACTTACCAGGACCTTATGATCATCTTTTACCCAAGCAATCGAATAGGGCTGGGGATGTTTCTCCCTCTTGAGCTTCAGCTTAGAGACCATCTCTTCTGATACTAATTTATCAGTGCTACCACCGTTAATGATCATGTCACAACATTTATCCTCACACTTGCATTTGGTATGGAACAAACTTCTCCATTGTCTTGGTTCAATCTCACCACTTAGTAGGACTCTTTTATTTACCAAGGTCTCTCCTCTTTCTACATCCTCTGAATGTGATGATTGTGCATCCTCATCCACATAAGCAACCCTAGCTTGGCCCTCAGCTCTCGTATCTGTCCTTCCTTGTCCTTGAGGGCATTCAAAGGCATGATGACCTTCTTCATTACAATGGAAATAGGTACCATAGAAGCCTCCTCTTCCTTGTCCATGTCCTCTACCTCTTCCTCTCAGATTTCCAAAGTCTTGGTCATGGGAGCAATTGAAACTCTCATTCCTCTGGTCCCTGCTAGTACCCTCATCTTCATTTCTCTTTTGGGTTTCATTGCCGCCTCCAGATGACCTATCACTTCCCCTTCCTCTTTGACTATGCCCTCTTTGTCTTCCTTCAAACCTTTTATTCAACTTCTCTTCAACTCATAGGGCAAACTGGTATGCCTCTTCAACGATGGTCATTCTTACCTGACTTAATTCCTCCTGGATGCTAGGTTGCAACCCACTGATATAACGAGCAACCTTCTCCTTATTTTCTTCTGCTTTCCCCCACTCTAATCAAGATTCAGTAAATTCCTCTGTATATTCTTGGACCGATCTTCCTACTTGCTTTAACCCATGTGTCTTCTTAAACAAATCAAGCTCGTAGTCCACAGGAATGAACTGCTTCTTCAATTTGTCCACCATGCGATCCCATCTTGTGATCTTCTCCTTTCCTCTTCTATTTCTTTCCAATTGAACCTCTTGCCACTAGATTTTGGCATGGTCTTTCATTTTGGCCTTTGCAAACTTAACCCTATCTGGGTCCTTGATATCTTCATACTCAAAGTATTCTTCCAGTTCATTGATCCAATCGATCAACTCATCTGGTTTCAGATTTCCTGAAAATACACCTACTTCAATTGTAGGTCTTTTCCCAAACTTAGTAATGGACCTAAAAAGCCTTTCCTCTACATGATTCAAAACTTCCCCGTCAAATTCCCCTTCTGGTCCCATTTCTTCTTCTTTCATCCTCACTATCGTCACCTGTGGCAACATTTTCTCCTCTACGGAGCTCCTCTTGCAATGCTTGTACCTACCTATGGAGGGCTCTAACCTCCTCAAGATTAATAGCTCTGGCCCTTATGCCATGCTCTCTTCATGGAGGCATCTTCTAACTTGAACCCACAACCACACAGTCCTGGTGCAAACAACCTCATAGTTGGCACTCTATCTACACACTCAGGAAAACTGACTTTGATACCACTTGATGGGGACACAACCCAAGCACAGAATGGACACAACAAAAAAGGGGAAATTATATCAACTAAAAAAATAAGCTAGTACAAATAGTACAGAGAAATTAAACTTCAAAACATGCCCTAAGGGCTTACAATAGCATAAATCTAGAGATAATTTCTCCTTTCAGTACCTCCTCTCAAACTCCACTCCAAACTGCCTTTTACAATGCTGAGAATCTCCTTAAATAGACCTCAAAGGGTTAAGGACTAGGAATACATTCTAGAAGGTGATAGTAGGCATCCACCAACCAAATAGAAGGCTCCAAAAGCTACGTTAGAAGTTGGTGCAAATCTAGAAGAATCTAGAAACGGTAACTAAACTTTTGGGAGGCATAACTTTTGAACCATAGCTCCGATTGAGGAACCGTTTACATTTCCAAAAAGCTCTCGAAGCACTATATAGCCCTATGGACCAGCTTCACTTGTCCCCCATTTTTTGGCCCTTTTTTAGGTCATTTAATGCCCCTAACTTGACTTTGAAGCATTCTTAGGAGGTCTCCAAAACTCAAAAAACTGTAATAACTTTCAAACCATGGGGCCTTTTGACCTGATCCTTTTTCTAGAATGTTCTAAATCACAATTATATTCATTTGGCCAATTCACACCTTCTAGTTTACCAAAATGATGGACCAATTACATGCTCCTATTTTTTTAGGATTTTCTAGCACACTGATAGTGGAACTATGAGAGTTGGAACCTTTATTTGACCCAAATGGGTGTCCAAAAATGAAAACACATGAAATAGAAACTAAGTCTAAGTACACTTTTTTGGGTGACACAGGATTGCCCTTATACCTCTAGATGCTCCTGCATCAATAACCACTTGAGAGTCAAAAATCTTGGAGATGGAAACCTATAGATTGTGAAAGATGATTGAGAAACAAAATCTTGATTTTCATCATGTATACAAACAAGTTAAGGATGAAAAGGAGGAACTAAATAAATTCTTGAAGAGAAGGAAGGAGATGGAAATCCAGAAAAATGACATACAATACAAGGAATAAAATATTTAGGCCTTATATAATGCAAGTAGATCTAGTGAAACTGATGCAACAATGTTAGATCTAGTTGACAAGAATAACATCTTGAATGGAGTAGTAAGAGAACTTGAAATATAGTCAGTAAGGCTATCTAAAGTTAGTGAAGAAAAAAGGAAAAGGCTGAAGAAGAGAAGGTAATGGCTAATGAAGAAAAATGATAGATAGCTACAAGTATTGATGAGAGAATTCATGAGGTAAAAAGATTTAATCATAATAAATTTGACATGGTCAATCATTTAATAAGTATCAATCATGATATTAGCAAGAAGATGGAAGATATTACAAATCTTAGTTATGAGAATAATCAACTAAAAGTCACATTGAGAGCTGAAATGAATATCATTGAAAAAATGAATAGATCAAGAGAGGTAATGAGACCAATTGATGAATAGTCAAAAGTGTAAAGAAGACCTCATGACACTACCATATTAGGCTACATCAAGTTCATATCATCTACCAAGCAAGGAGCATCATCAAAGAATGGAGAGAAAAGGAATTCTAAGAACAAAAAGCCTAAATGCTATCACTATTGAAAACTAGCTCTCATAACAAATATTTGTAGGAGAAAAATTGGTAATTCAAATCCTAAGCCCAAATTCAACGTAAATTTCTTGAATTGTAACAAGCATAGACATCAAGCACATGAATGTATATCAAAGACCAGCAAGATAGAAGATACATCTATGTTTGAAGGTTATTGCGACACATGTCAAAAGTATGGTCACAAGGCACAAGACTAAAAATCTAATGCAAGATACAGTTGGACACTTGAAGGTCAAGGTAATGCAACTAGGCAAGGTAATACTATAAACTAATATTACAATACTTAGGTTAATTATCAATTTTGTGGAAAATATGGACACATTAAAGAAAATTGTGCAAGGATACATCTAAGAGAAAGATCAGAAAATTGTATAAATTTTGGTCTAGTATGTTTTAGCCATTAGAAGGTTAGTCATCTAAGTAGGGACTTGATGAACTGAGAATTAATAACCAATAATAAAGAGAAAATTGAAAGTAAAAGGTCAATGATAAAGAGGTGAGAAACTAGATGAATCAAACCTAGAAACATAAAACTGATGAAGGCAATATCTCAAATGGATTAGGTGATTCCCCTATCAAAAAATGAATGAAGAGGTAGGTATGGAGCTATGTTTTAAAATTTCTAAATAATACATCAGTTCCTAATATTGAAAGAACAAATGTCCAAATTAGTGTAAGTTAAGATGAATTAAACAAATTTAAAATTTGTACCAAGTAATGTGCGAAGATCAAGCTTAAAATATAGATATGGTCTAGTATTAGTATTGAAGGATGAAAGTGTAAAGAAATTGAGTATGACTTGATAGAGTCGATACATATGCCAAATAGAAGACTAAAAGAAGTATAGTTGTTGAGTTTTGTAGTGAAGGTCGAGACAAGTTTCATACACCCATTACATGTACAAAGCATTTATTAGATGCTAAAATTGATTTTTTGACCCTTATAATGAATTTTTGTTGATAATTTTGAGCATCTTGAATTCAAGATTTTTGAATAGAGTAGTATTAGAGAGATTATAGAGTGAAGATAAGTAAATTGTGTGAAGATATCTTAGAATGTCATTCACAATTGGAATGATTTGAAGGCTATGTTATAACAAAGAAAAGAAGAATAAAGTTTGACAACCAAAGGAAGAAAGGCATCAAAGATTAGTAATGTACAATAAATTCATAATGAAACAATAAAACTACAAAATTTGAAAGCATATCCTCAGATTGTATTGAAGGGTGATGTATCCAATGAAATTTCACCATACCACCTATGGTTATAATGATCCATGATGTTAGGTCATGCTATATGTGCAAAATCAATGAAGTTGGATATTTTGAGTTGAACAATGCATATGTGAGTTTGTGCATTAATGGAAAGCTAAAAGAGAAGTACCAACACATTACAAAGTATAGACTCAACCATGCCTTAGATTTTCCTAAGGTTTTCGATTTCGAATAGATTATGATTGTTCTAAGTCATGCACATGCAATTAAGTTATGGATTAAGGGAAATATAGTAGAGATAACAAAGAAAATTATTCATCGAATGATTGGTTACCCTAAAATGGACAAAGCAAAGACTATCAGGTGTCAACCAAAATATGTGATTGAAGATGATAGACTAGAAGTATGGAACACGTGTGATATGATGATTTAAACCATATAGGATGTCAAGAAATTTTTTTCTATGAGGATAATAACTCTCATGTTTTACCAATCTAGTCAGCGATACATCTTTCCCTTTATTGTAGTTGATGTCACTAAGATAATTGTGAAGAAAGGTCATTCTTATTAGCTATACAATCTACCATTGCAATAGCTAGAAGAAAAATTGAAGAGTATTAATAATGGAAAAAATACAATGTGTATGTTTTGTTCTTGATTAATTTACATATTCCTCTATGTGCAAAATTATTTTCCTATCAAAGGAAATGTTAGATCAAGCAAGAAGAATCAAGTTAGCCAATACATTAATGAGAATATGAGATAATTAGGAGATAATTTTGAGTTATTTTTTGATGGTTACTATTGTGGTGTCCACAAAAAATGCCCCATTCCTCACTAGGAATGGGGACCCCCTACTTTTTTTTTGACTCTCAGCCTCCCAGTTTGAGAGTCGGTAGAAGAAATTTTTATTAGAGTTAGAGTTCTAGAGTTGTCAAATTCTAAAAAACAAAAAAAATAAAAAAATCTTGGGAAAAAATATTTAAAAAATCAAAAATCAAAAAAATCATAAAAAATATAAAATTTGAAAAAAAAAACAACACTGCATGCACACCTCCATCACTGTGCATGTGTGCCAGGAGTGTTGTTCATGCTCCACAAGTATCAGGCACATGCCATGAGCACCAAGCATGCCAAAGCACCATGCACACTTTGAAGTGCCACATGCACACTCCATGAGTGTAGCACGTGCTCTGAAGCACCACATGCATGGAAGTGTCCATCATGCTCTGAAGCACTATGAGCACTCCATGAGTGCCATAGGCACTCCATGAGCATTATGCACCACATCATGCACTGCACTAGATGCCCACTTGTGTGAACCATGCTTTTCCACCACATACACTTCCAAGAACCTTTCCCCTCTATGTACTCGATTGCTCAACACTGTGTGCCATCACTCCACATGTGCATCATGCCTTCCATTCACCTCTCGTGTGTCGCCCAACTAATTTTTAGGGTTTTTTTTCTAGTAGGGTGTGTCTTAATTAAATATTTTTTAGCTCTACAAACTAGTATTTTCTTTTTTGTGTAGGTTAAACAGATATCCTTAACTTGTCAGGGTCATAACTTTTGACTCGGAGCTCAGAATTTAGAATCGTTTACATCATTGGAAAGAAGAGCTAAAGATCTAATTTTAGTCCCTAAAATAGAGAGCCTTCAGTTACCTAGTTTTAGGGATTGATGAAGGTTTTGATTTGAAATTTGAGTAGAAGACCTCTGAAAAAGCCATTTTAAAATGCCTAGAAAATCTTGGGAAAAGATATAATTTTTTTTAAAACATTTGATCATTTTGGATAACCTAGATCACTTACTTTCTCATCAGGAAGGATAGGGTAGTTGGAGAGAAGACAAGGGTCGAAGATAGAGAGATTAGACAAATGAAGCAGAATAGGTTCCTCATCTTATGCAGCTATTAATGACAAGATTCAACATAGGTGCCTTGGGATTTTAGATTGAGGAAGCTGAAGGAGTTCAAGTTTATGAAAGTGATTGGCTATAAAGAGGGTATCAATCATCAAAAAAGGGCAAAGAATGTACAAAAAAAGTGATCTAAAACCCCATTTGAGCAAAACCCAAAAAATGTTTTCAAAATTGAGAACTTTGATTTTTTGGCAAATTGAGCTTCCAAGGTGTGCAGCTCCACAAGTCTATAGCTCTGTCAGTCTACAACTCCACAAGCATATAGATTCATAGGTATGTAGGTCCGTAGCTCTACAATTTAGAAGTGCACTGACAGTTAATTGTTAGGTTCAAAAATAACACTTTCCATGCATCAGGAATGCATTCTGATGGTAGTTTAACTCCAACACACACCTAGTGAAGGACTAACTTATATTTTTGGCACCTCCAAATGCTCCTACTTTGACTGATGGATTCCTCCTACTTTCTCTCTCATACTTTCTCTATTTTTGACATTTAAAGGGCTCATACATCCAATTAATGAATAAAATATGGATGGAGTCCCTCTAAGCACAAGATTAATTGTTAATCTATATATATTTACTTTGTTTTAATGTTTTAAAAACATTTTATTGCATGAAGATATCTCAACACAAATTGAGGAGACAATTTCTTATAAATACCCCATTGTAAAATGTAACAAGGGCCATCATTATTATGCAATAAAATTATGCTTTTGGTGCTCGCATTTGGAGTATAGTGATTCTTTCCTGAACGTGTCATATTTTTGTGAATTTTACTCATGAGATTGTGATTGAGTCAAAGGTTTATTGCATTGTTTCTAGTTGTGTGATCTTTTAGTTCTCGTGTTTGCTATATATTTATGAATTTTGCTGATGTAACGAGCTTGAGAAGAGATCATCAAATTGTGTCTACATAGCCTTTTGTCTAGCATGAGTGCACTTTCTATGGCCTTGCAATTTGATGAAAGGTGAAATATCATAGGATTGTTAAAATTTCTCACTGACAATTGCATTAGTGAATTCTAGGAAGCATTGCTCTTATTTTCATTAGTTTCCTACCGATTTCTTCGAAAGTATAACTCGCAGCATGTTGTTTTCTATAGCCTAGGTCCATTTAGGATTTCAATTTCACATTACTTCAATTTCATGTAATTTTCTTTCAATTTCTTTATTTTCTTTGATAACCCCTTGTTAGAATAGGAACTCATTTTAGTTGCACTATTAGATTGCATTCATGGAAAACTCAAAAAATACAAAAATATTGTTCTTTTGTGTGTTATTTTGAGATAGAAAATACATTTAATTAATTTTGAGATCATAATAGAACCAGCAAAGGCCTCCTCATGAACAATCACATTTATCTTCAATTGAGAAAATTTTGGTATGTCACAAGACAAATACTGAACCTTGGAGTTGATCCCAAAAAAATTAGCTTTTCAAGAGAGGAATTGCACAATGGATTCTTGCCGTTGACCTCATGTAAAATGACCACCCAATAGTTACTTTTAATATTTCAAGTAGAAAATGAAAAATAGGTGAAGGAGAATGCAGGAGAATCAAGATATGTAAAGTTCCCTAAACAAGACAAAATATGGGTTAGAGGAAAAGAAGATTATGGACTAGTCAATTTCCATGTGTTGAATCCAATCATGATCTTAGGAGGCTTTAAGGATAATGAAAATATAATGAATCCTAAAGTTCCTATTAAGGACCTTAGGATCTTTAATGATGAAATAGGAGTAGAAAGGAAATATGGATTCAAATTAGGCCTAAGGAGTCTTAGGAAGGTTTAGGATTGGCTAAATTGGTCTTGAGGACCTACTAGACAAGCTTGAAAAGATAA
The DNA here is from genome assembly GCA_028749045.1 of Cupressus sempervirens. Taxonomy (NCBI): domain Eukaryota; kingdom Viridiplantae; phylum Streptophyta; class Pinopsida; order Cupressales; family Cupressaceae; genus Cupressus; species Cupressus sempervirens. Next base: position 745,325,365 of record CM053791.1, read on the forward strand.
ATAGTTATTTTATTCAATAATTTGTATGTTGGAAAATTCAAATATTGGAATTCTAATAGTTAGCTTCACTTGGGAGGGAAATCATTTTTAGAAAACTTTAGGCATAACTACACATGGGAGCCAATCTAAATTAATTGGGATAGTTGTATGGAATTTTGTTAAGTCAAATTGGAGTCATTGTATGGAGAGAAACAACACTGGGAATCATTCATTGTAGGGATTGTACAAGAAAACTAATAAAAATTCCATTTTGATGCAAGTTGTTAGAAATAGGAATTATTGAGAGTGGGGGTGAATCAATAATTTACAAATTTTAGTCACCAACTAGATATTATTTATTACTTTGAACTATACATAAGAAAGTAAACAAGTAATGCTGAATAGTAATAGTAACCATGCACAATGATAACTCATAACACCATATTTTTTTATCTAAGGAAACCCTAGCCAAGGGAATTTTTTTGGAAGATTGGAAATATTATTGGAAGATTGGTTTGATGTTATGTTACATTCATGACTAAGGTTTTCATTGATGTTAACATAGCATGTTTGATGTGTTTTGTGGTATCTAATAGAAGAATAATGGATAGATTAAGTTGGTATGGATGGCTTGTTGAGCATGATAACTACCTGAGGTTATGGGAGATACTTTGGAGTATCTAGTATATGTAGTTAACATTAGAAGAAGAAAGGATAAGTCTAGAAGAAGTTATGTAAGTTTTGGTGATGTTTATTCTGAGATAGAATTTATAGAGGCATGTTTCTAAGTAAACTTTTTATATCTCTTCATAGAGTTGATATCTTGAGGATCAAGGTTGAGGAAATGGGGAAGACATGTCAAGGATGATGTGGCTTTTCTCGGTCATCATGATATTGCATGTATAGAAAGTTATTCAAGTTGCAAGGAAAAAGACTAAGGTTATCACTAATTGTAATGTGTTCTTAATGTGGTCCTATACTAATTAATTGAAAAGGACTAACATCAAAATCAAGGAATTTTTTTATGTACTTGGTATAAAGGAAGGACATATTCCTTTATCATAAAAAGGAGATATGTAGGTTGTGAATGTTTGGTAAGCAATAGAGAGTGCAAAATGAAAATTTGAATAGAGCAGTATACAAATGAAGGAAACATCATTGCTAAGGTTTTACTGAGTGATTTCAAGTTTGGTATTTGGATCTAAGGTTCATAACCTAGTCTAAAAGGTCTAATAGTGATTGGCCTAGTTGACAGGATAGAAGAAAGGATAGAGAAAAGAAGAAGATACCAATAAATTACTTGTTTGAGCAGTACGCTCTTCTTGTAGTTGAAATTGCATGTTTGGGTAGTCAGCTCTTCTTCTGTACATTATACAACAAATCCTAATAGGGTTGGCACAACTCCTAATAGGGTTGGAATCTCCTAATAGGGATTCAAAGTCTCCTAATAGGGACTCATTGTACTAAATGTTGCAATAGAATCCTAATAGGGTCCATCCTCTAATAAGGACTATTTATATTAGTACATCATCTTTTGGGCATCATTTCCACTAGGGTTTTCCCTCTAATCAAGGGTTTTGCTAGTCAACATATCTAGTGTAATTACCTATGTGCATCTTTATATGGTTGTTGTTTACTTTGGTTGAATGGTTAAGTTTTTCTAATGAAGATAAGTGTTTTAATTATTGGATAACTAATTCACCTCCCATCCACTCTTAGTTATCTTGGTGGACTTTTGTTTCTAAAAAAAGCTTGGGGTGATGATACCCACTAGATAATATACTAATATATATGTTCATTGTTAGAGGATGGACTTGTAATACCCCAAAATTTGCACATTGCCATGCTAAACCAATTTTTGTCTATTCGATCAATCCTAATTCCTATTTTACTAGGAAATTTTGGTTTTGATAATTTCTACTTGACCTAGGTGTCAAATGCAGAAAACTCTAATCTGCATTAGTCACACTCTTTATTTAATTCTTAAGTATTGACTCAAATTAGCTACATTAAACCTTTTAATTAAGTTTAATTTAATTATAAGTGTTCATACTTTAATTAAATTAAAATTACCTCTTTAGCTAATGTATAAAGGAATTAAATGTATTTAATTTAATAAGATATGTCCTCATTTTAATTATTGAATTTAATTATTCAGTTAATTAAAGAATATACATTTATGAGCTCATATCCTATTTTATTAATTAAATATTCTCTCCAAATTTTTTCTTTAGTTTAAAAATGGAAATTCTGAGTGAAGTATTTCTCAAAATGGAATTAACTTAGTTAATTCTCCCTTACACTCAGATGAAAATAAGTTAACTCTTCATCACACTTAGATTTGAAATGGTTAACCTCATCTACACAAGGAAGTTTCCATTCTAATTGAATGTCATTTCTAACCTCAACTCTCTATTCTACTTAATCTTGACCATTGATTGATTTCTAGAATTCTATTTAAGAGGCCTTGGATTCCTCATTATAGAGGTTGAATTTTTTTTGCATCAAATTTATGCTTAAATATTCACTTGCTGATATATTCATAGCTTTATATTTTCTAGCATAATAATCTCACTTTTAGTGTTAAAATGCATTCGTTTAGATTAAATAAAATTTCTCATTTCTAGATTAATTTGCATTCTCAAATAGCTTAAAAATCCTTCATACTGGAGGTCTAGTTGCTAGCTTCTCATTCTAAGAGAAATAGAAAAATCCATCTAGTTAGGAGGCAACAGGTCGGCTTGCTGAATAGTTTTAGATGAACAACTCAATGTTCATTCTGGAATGATTTGCATATAATGACCATGTTGAAGTGTGGTTGATTAATAGGCCATAATTAACACAAAAATTTATGGAACCCACCATGCAGCCAAGAAATCAAGTTTTTGGCCTCATTTATTCTATTTTTCTGCATTTTTTATTATTATGTCCCTATTGTTTGTACATTTTTCTAGATTATTGCATGAAAAATCTCATTTTCACACAAAGAAACTAAGATTTTTCTCCTTTCATTTCACTTCCTCATTTGAAAAGGTTTACAATTACATGGTTTCTCATGTGGTACACACCATTGCCTCATGTGGGCCTGTGCAAGATTTTCTGCAAAATTTTGCATCAACAAATGCAAATGTAGTTTTCAAAATTCAGTTTTATGATTATGTTTTGACTAACAAGTTGTTTCTAAATCATTTTTCATTTTTCATTTCTGATTTTAAACATCTTAATAGTGGTTTTCAAGATGGTCATCAAAGATGCATTATCACAAACATCTAAAATAGTACTAATAGTTTGATTGCAAGATGTTGTCAAAGATATGCATGTCAAAGAAATCATTTCAAATCCACTTAAATGTTTTGTTTCCTCTTATTTCTTTCTTAAACATAGTCTAACTAGGGCTTATGAACTTTTTAGGGTGCAAGATAGATGAATAGGGGAGTATGCTCTTTACTATTCGGAAGTGATGCCCAAGAGTAAATGAAACATAGATGCCTTTGAAAGATTGTACCCGAGGGAGGCAATCAAGTTAATTGTTCTCTAGTACAAGTTTTTTCTATGAAAGGATGATGATTTCCTTTTAGGAAACCAAAACCTTGAGAAAGGATAAGTTAGGATCAATTAAGATAACTTCATGATGAATATGTCTTTCATGTTTGGGCAAGGTGATGAGGTGGAGGAGTATCCTCTTTCCTCTTGAGGGAAATTAGAAACTTGGACCCTTAGATCCAAACCACTAGTCCAAGTCAAACTTTAGAGGGCCTGTCAAAGCAATCCAACCTCTAGGAATGACCCAAGTGAGCACATTCCCTTCACCAGAAATTCCAACTCACTATAATAAAGAATCTTTATAGTGAGAAAGAGTCCAAAGCCATATTAATTTCTTCCTCTTGATTACTAATATCACATATCAAGAGGAGGCTCTATCCGTTGCATTGGCCGGTGTCGGCCCTAGTCTTGCTAGTTAAGTGTGTGCACTTTTAGATGTTGGTGCAGGTTGCTAGCCTTAACTTTTCTTGTGAAGCCACTAGGGGGTAAATATGAATGGAAGCCAAGTAAAACCTCTTATTTAGTTTCTACCCAGTTCACATCCGAAAGGGGACATAATCTGTGTGCAAGGAGGGGGAAGAATTTCTCCTATAGATTACTCACCATAGGCATGTACCTAGATGTTAGAACGTGGTATACACACTTGGCCCCTTCCACAAGGTTTTTCATTTACTGTATATGTTATTGAGTCCTTGGAATACACCAAAAACATACGTGCCTTCTAGTGGGGTGACACAATTGTGTGAGGTGAACACATGCACATAAGTTGTGGGACAAAGGTTTTGCTTCCTCTACCATTTTTGGTTTTAGGGATAAAGTGTGCTTGTTTTGAGTTGTTAAATTTGTCCAAACCTATCAAACAAACAAAATTTCAAGACTCCCTGATCTCTCTAAGTTTTCTTTTCCTTGGTTGCATTGTTTGCAACTATTGCTTGCTTCCTATGTCTATCTAAAAACAACTTACTTTTTGAAAACCACAACATTGTCCAAACTTGAAAACTATCTTGATGTCCATCTAAAACTTGTCAAAAAAATCAGTCTTCTATTAAAAACAATTCAAAACATTGAAAATCTCCTCAAAATCTAGTCAATAATTATCAGTTTGTCCAGATTCTCACATCCAGTTATGTGAAATTTCATGTGAGAAAATACCCTATTAGTGCTTCTTAATGTAGTTCTGTGGAAGTCCTCATGTGACTTTTTGTAAATATCCATGCAAGATATTACAAAAAATGATCTTTTATGCTATAATTTTGCCTTTTTGTCAAACTTTTGTCTCCTTGTATGACCCTTTGCAAGTCCTTGCTTGAAAAAATGGTCAAAATTCATGTTCTAAAATTTCACTTGGTTCTTTGTAATTTCTCACACAGTTCTCTAAGAATCCTCACATGGGATCTTGCCTTAAAAAATATCAAGCTCTCATGTTAGTGCTATGTGTGCTCTAATTTTGATCTATATCTAAAACATTTTTCCACTTCTCTATCTACAAATAGTGTCAAACAATGACTTCTTGCTTAGCTGGCAACTTGTGATGTACACGCAAACTAGTCTCATCACTTGTTTATCTTGTTCTTGTCCTTTCATGTTTGCCATACTTTTTTTCATGATAGTCGTAATCTTTGGTTCTTCTAGTAATTACTCAGACAACTCATGACTAAGTATAGAACGCTCTTATCTCACTTTTTTGAGACTATGTTCTAGTATAGTCCTTGTCTAGGATTTTTCTTTTTGTTCTTGTCTATGACTATTACAACAAGAAGAAAAAATGTATTTTATCCCCATAGACTTAGACAAGGTAGAGCTAGGGGTCATAATCATAGCAAAGGTCACTTCTCAGTTTATACGCAGTCTGTCTCTAGTTCATCTAGTGAGTATTCTTCACAATATCCTTTACCTATTAGATTACATCATGTTCATAGAGTGTTTCCATAATCTTACAAAAAATTAGGAACCCCTTGTATCAAGAGGATCTTGAAACTAGCAAAGGTCATACGTCTCCATAAAATGCAACTAAATTCTTATTTAGACAACCTTTTCAACCAACATACATTGAAACTTATCACATTCCTAAGATGATTGATCAAGAACTAGAACATGAAGAACATAGTAGAGACCAAGGTCAACATAGGAATGAAAGACATGAGGAACCTTTTACTGATGAGAATTCAAGGAAGAGATAGAAATATTCCCCCAACATATTGAAAAATTTCATAAGGACAAAAACTTCTAGAAATTCATGGAAATATTGCTTAATAAAGAGTAAGAGAAATACTATCTCAAACTTTCTCAAGATGGAGCCAAGCTACCTCATCAGCTTAATGTCAGAACTATCATTACACTTGAAGAGGAAACTAAAATATCTAAGTTACAAAAAAAAAATGAAGATCATGCAAGAATAGCTAGCCCAAATGATGTGTGATAAAGACAAACCTACAAAAACATACACCTAAGACACTATTTGTCCATTTCCATTTGATAGGAGCATAGATATGCCTCTTTTTCCAAGAGGAGTTGAGTTACCTAAGTACGATAAATACTTTGGAACTTCCAATCCCCAAGATCATTTGTGGGAATTTGGTGCCTTTTCTATAGACTTCATGCATAATTAGACATATCTCATGTGTCTCTTCTCAAGAAGTCTAGGTGATCAAGCCATGGAATGGTTTTCACACTTTCCTACTAGTATCAAAAAATTCGATGAGATTGCTAACTTTCTTGTCCAATAGTACTCCCATAACATACAACATCCTCTTAACATACAAGACTTCTATAACCTTAAATAGAAAGTTGGGGAACCTTTCCTCATATTTCTTTAGAGATGGAGACAACTTTGCACCAAATATTCATGAAAAATTTGTGAAATGGAAAAGCTGGATATCTTCACTAATAATCATTTACCTAACTTTGGGTATAAATTTCAACTTCAAGGTCTACACACCTTTGAAGATATGGTCACACAAGCTATTTAGATAGAGGAATTCATGGTAAAAAAGAGTGAACTAACCCTTCAAAAGAACACCAAACAAGGATACACCTCTAATAAGGACAAATCCAAGTATGTGAATAGGAACCGAGAGGTTGTGCATGATGGAGTTGTTGACAACATTACTCTTAAACTTACCAAGGCAGATTTCAATCTTATAGACAATCTTAAAGCATCCAAGAATGTTAAGAAACCTCCTTCTAACAATAAGACATTTGGAGACAAATTGAAGAACTCATCTTGAGTAACATGCCCAAAATGATAATATATACCTCTTGGTGAACCATTTGATATGGTCTACAAGACCTTGCTACAAAATAATTTCATTTCTTCATTGGATAACTCTCATCCTTATGATCCAAAACCATGACCACCATGGTGAAAAAAACCTACATTTTGCAAGTACCATCAAAACAAAGGTCACAAAACTAGTAACTATATTAACCTACATCACAAAGTCCAAGACTTAATTAGTGATAGTGACATTGTTGTGGATGGACATAACAAGAACTCACATCACAAGGTTTTCAAGGAGTCATTCCCATCTTATGAAAAAAGGAGAAAACTCAAAATAGAAACCTAATAACAAGGTCAACTATATGTACTCTAATGATGACAATGTGATGAGCGTGGTTGAACTTGTGAATTTGAGTATTGTGATGTTATCACCATTAAGGGAAAACAAGATAACATTAAACCTAAGACACCATTTGTCTTAAGGGGCTCTACTTCTAATACATCTAACAATGAACCATCACAATCTTGTGCCAATATTATTATGCATTCCCATGCTAAGTTTGTATTCAAAGACCCTACACATTCTACTCCTAATTTAGAACAACACAAAGACACTCTTTGCTAGACCATCTGGCAAAACTGCAAAACTTGCAACATCTTCTGTGGCTACTAGCTACAACATCCTTGATCAATTACAATAAACAAATGCTCAAATAATGATCTTTTAACTACTCAAAATCTTTACTCCTTATAGGAAAATTATTGAAAAATCCCTCACCAATGCAAATATACCTCAAGGTCTTGATCTTGAGATGTTCCAATCTATGGTAGGTCATCTGGCCTCACCTTATTGTATGTCTTTCTCTAAGGAGGACAACAATTGACTGATTCATCCACATAAACAACCTCTACACATTGAGGTCATGATACATTAGAAATGTGTCTATTGTGTGCTCATTGATAATGGGGTTGGCTTAAACATTGTCTCTACTTCTCTACTTAGATAATTGGACTATTCTAAAGAGTCCATTAATCCTCGTTGTAAGATAACTATCAAAGCATGTGACAAAGTTGAGCATAAATCCTTGGGTCTTATTGTGTTACCTCTTTGGGTTTTTCCTATAGAAAGGGATATCATTTTTCAACTCCTTGACATTCCCTTAGATTAAAAAATACTACTAGGAAGACCAAGGATACATGAGATGTGAGTTATGGCCTCAACTTATCATCAATGCGTAATGTTCCCATTTAACAACTCTAAAGTCACCATACCTACAAGTACTAGCTATACAAGTAGCATGCTAAAATATACTAAAAGATTTGTACCTACTAAAAGGGAGTCTACAAACCATCATCATAATAAGCTAAAAGAAATTGAGTAGTCATTCAAGCTAAAGGAAACAAGAATGGTTGAATATTGCATAGAACTAGTTTTATCTTTGACATCTCTTCTTGAGTCTCCCTGTCATTATGGGAGACCATATAAAGTGAAGAGACCCTCTTTTTTGACACTTAAAACTAAATACAATGGTGTATTTTTCAAAGCTACTATACCTCTCAAGGAGGAAAATGAAAATAGAGCCATTGCTATATGGATATCCAAAGAGGAAACTTCAGTTCACCTCATAGAATAGTCTCATGAAATTACTCCTAAAAAGTATGGTCTAGGCCTTAAACTCATGAAATTCTTTGGCCAAAAGGGTAAAAATCCTATTAGATGCAAAAAAAATGGTTTGGTTGATCCTATCAAAGTGATAAGTAGAAGGAATCGAGATACATCTGGTCTAGACTTCAAGAAGATTCCCTTCCATCTAGGGTAAAAAAATTTATACCAAAACCTAAGAATTCATTTGAAAATGAGTCATAAGCTAAGTTCAATGGCCATGAAGACAAGGCTAATAATGAGGATCCTTATCCTTATCCAATTCCTAATGATCTTGCTAAATCCTTCGGAGAACTAGATGACTTTGTACCACGTGTTAGCACTATGGATACTGATAGCAATTCTTTTGACAAAACTGTTGATTCTCCCCATATTCATTAAGAACAAGGAGAGTCCAGCCATGATTTAGTCATTGAGTACCATTGTAAAATCTATTTGATGAAGGATAATTTTTCCCTATCACTGTCGGTGAATTCTACAATCTATCTACGTGTAGTATAGGCTCTCGAGAGTATAAATTTGACTTTGTCTCAAAAGCAGCTACTGACAAAGACATAGATCAAATTCATGTGTATGAGAATCTTCTCAAAGTAGGCGAATCATCTAACTTAGGTTACATGAGTCTTATGTAGCTAGTGTTATCAAGTTTTTGATTAATGATATTATAACTCAAAGGTATTTGAACACACCTATGGATGAATTCACTCTAGATCTCAATTTTCTTGTCCATGCATTTGATGATTATACCATGAATGCTATCACATCTGCCATATCTCTTTCACTCACCTATCCCAAGCTCATAGACTAGAATTTCAATGCATCTAGTGAAGTCCCTACATTCTAGAATTACTATGCTCTTTCCTATTACTTAAACATTGTTGAACCTATAACATCTTCCACCAGCAAACAAAGTGTCAACATGACTGAAGATGACATCAAATATTATAGTCATACAATAGAAAGGGAAAAAATAGAAGGTCCAATGGTGAAAACCAAATTGTGGCAATTCTAGAACCTAAAATAGTAAAAATAAAAGATGTATCCAAAGGCAAAAACCTCTCTAAGACACCTATAGATGAGATATTTGATGCACTTCCTAGAGTTATTTTCAAGAAAGATCATCAATATTGATAGAACCAATATAGCTAATCAACTTGTGAATAATGGAACAACCTTACATGATACATATTTTATAGTAAATATCTCCAAAAGAAAAAGAAGAATTCATTACCTTCTTCTAGGAGAAAACGATAAGCATTGCATGGACATATACTCAAGCATGTTGGGATTAGATCCTAATCTCATAATGTGTCACTTGTCTATTGCACTATGGGTTAAATTAGTTAATAACAAGCTTAGAAAAATGCATCCTCATGTTGCATTACTTGTCAAAATCAAACTAGAAAAGCTTTTGAAAGCTAGTTTCATCCATGCTATTGATTACACTAAATGGATATCAAACATTGTTGTAGTCTCCAAGTATGACAAATCTATTAGAGTTTGTAGATATTTCTAAGATCTAAACATAGCATATTCAAAGGATCATTTTCACTCCCTAACATTGATATGATAGTGGACATGATAGTATGGTATGAAACATACTTACTCATGGATAGATTCTCTAGTTATAATCAAATCAAAATTTCACTAGAAGATGAGGAAAAGACTGCTTTCACTTGTGCATGGGGAACCTTTTGTTGGAATGTGATGCCATTTGGTTTGAAAAATGTTGGTGCCACATATTAGAGGCCAATTACTAAAATTTTCCATGATATAATGCATAAGACCATGGAGGACTATATTGATGATACCTTAGTTAAGAGCACAAAACATAGCACTCACCTTCACGATATGGGGCCCATCCTAGATCATATGGAGAAATTCACTATGAGACTTAATACCAACAAATGTGCATTTGGTGTGATGTCTAGGAAACTACTTGGTTACATTATCTCTACAAAAGGAATCAAGGTTGATCAAGAGAAAGTTCAAGCAATCATGGATATACCTCCACCATGTAATATCACTTAGATGAGGGGCTTAGAAGGAAGACTTCAATCCATTCACATATTCATCTCACAACTTGCAGATAGGTTACAACCTTTTACCAAGACTCTGTACAATGGTGTGAAATATAAATAGTGCCAAGATTGTGATTAGAGTCTAACAAAGATAAAGAAATACCTTGCTAATCCACCAATATTGATGCCTCCAATTCATGAGAAGCATCTTATTTTCTACACCTTAGCAACAGAGTGATCTCTTGGTATCTTGCTAGCTCATGAAGATAATGATAACAAGGAAAGAGAAATCTACTATATGATTCACATGCTAATTTCTTATGAAATAAATTAGAGCATTATTTAGAAGGCTTTCTTGGTAGTTTTCTTTGCTTTCCACAAGTTGAAACACTACATGCTCACTCATACTATGTGTCTAGTTGCTAAAATTGTGTTAACTTCATAATGTTTTTTGACACTTGAGTGCCAATTCACTTACCTACTTTCAATATTAGAGCCAAGTACACCATGAATGTCAAGCCACAACATGAGCCAAGTTAGGAAAGACTTCAGGTGCCGAGTGATCTTCATGTGTCGAGTAGTTTTCAGATGTCGAGTGAAGATCAGGTGCCGAGTATAGTTCAAGTGCCGAGTCATAGATGATGCCGAGCAAAGAGTAGGTGCCGAGTAATATCAAGTGCCGAGTTATTCAAAGTGTCGAGTAACACAAGGTGCCAAGTTATCCAGGAAACAACATGTGCTAAGCATCAGTAATGCTTCAGGAGTCGAGTAACTCAAAATATCAGCATAAGAGATTGTAATTGCACAAACTATGATGCAAATAGTTTTTGTAGCTGACATAAGGTAAATCTTGAAGAATTAAATGATAAGATCAAATCTTTTATCTTTCCTATGCAATCTACATGCAGCCAATAAGAAAAATGATGAAGGCATGCAACCAATGAAAAAAATGCAAACAATGAGTGGAAAATAGAGATTGAATATGGATTGTAGATCCATACCTAACCCTAAATCCTCAAATGTCTTTATAAGGAAGACAAAATTTCATTGTAAAAGATACGATCAGAGATACAAGGGTGTATAAGGAAATCTACTTTCAGAACAAGGGTTATCAGATCACAAAAGGATCAAGATCAGAGTAAGCAAAACAAGTGTCTGCATTCAACAATCAAGGATTGTAATCTATCAGGTTCATTATACCTAATACTTTCTAGCAATTGTATTAGAATGAAAATCCTATGGTGATAGGTTAGCTTAATAGCTATTTCGTAGATCCTTTAAATAGGTGATTAAATCCTTTAACAAGGTGACACTTCATGTAAAGTGTTTGTAAATCCTCTAACTAAGTCACTATTGACACAGTGTAAAGCCTTTAACAGGGCAGGCCATCTAAAAGTGGTTGAACAATATTGATGTAGTAATTTTTGTGGGTATCATCCCCACCCCAGTTTTACCTTCTTATTCCTAGAGGGTTTCTGTGTGATGTCCCCTTCTAGCTAGAGACATCACTTTAGCTGGTGATTAGCCTATCAGAGACCCTCGTAGGCTAATAAGATTGGATAGAGGGCCACCTTGGTGTGGAGATCCTCCAAGGACCAGAGCAGAGTACTCTTCTGGGTTGCCAGAGTTTGTTTATTATGAGTTTTCCTTGGAGTTTGGCTTGGTCAGGCTATTTTTAGAATTTTTGGAGTTATAAAGATAGACCCCTACTATTTTTAGAAAAGGGGTATGGTCATATGCAGTTCTATCATGTTAGCTCCCAGTCCAAACGACATTCAAAAATGTTGAGTAATAATGGAGATATTAATGTTTATTTAGTTAAAATAAACATTATTGGTTTTGAGCCTATATTGTTAAGTTATAATATATAGCTTAAGTGAGGGTCATGATATCATAAAAGGGGTCATCGTTTCAATTAATTGTGGGTCCAAGCTTATGGAAAAATTAAAAGGGGTTTTCTAAGTTTTAATGTAATAACATTTTTTATGTTATTATTATATCTTTTATCCCACATTGAGCATGGAGACTCATTCTGGAGTTGAGGAGTCCTTTTAAACAAACCTTGTCTTCCTTCAAGAGCAGGTTATGAGAATTGCTTAAAAACTTTGCCTTGTGAAATTTCTTGAAGTTGTGGCAACAAGGGTTTCTACAAGTTTGAGAAGAATTCAGACTGTGGAGAATGTAGTATCTTCAGAGTTGATGCAATTTGAGGGTGTGAAATATCACTTGAATTTTGCCTGTGAGTTGACTTCATTTTGCAGTCAATATTGTGTTTTAGTAGGAAAAAAGTGGATGAATCTGTTTACAAGTTGGAAGGGGTTATAATAGCAACTACAGTGCTGTGAACAGTACAACACTATAGTGAATTAAAAAACAGAGATTTAATATTGTGGTTTTTTATAGGCGCTGTCCAAGGAGGAAGCAACCAGCAGCGTGGTTGCTTATTGGAGACAAAAATCAGGTTTTTTCCAACTATTAATGATGATGTTTTTAATGTATTCTTCCAGCAATAAGTATTGTACATACATTAGGAGCCATCTCAATAAATGAATTTGATTAGCATTATAACCAGATTTGAGTTATAATTTTTGGTAAGATTAGTTTTTAATATTTGTATTTTCTTTTCATCAACTCAAAAACCCAAAAACAACTTAAAACATTCAAAAACAAACCAAAAACAATCATTACACCTAGGGAAACAAACAGTGATCAGCGTAGAGCCTATTTGGGGTTCTTACATTCTGGGTTACCAAATTCTAGTGTTATGTGTTGTTGATGCATGTATTAGTTTCATGTTTATTTGATGTATTTACATGCATGCAATTTACTTCCACCTAAAATTTTTATTGGTTAAATTGTGATACTTCTGATTCACCCCCCTTCTCATAAGTATTATTCCTATTTGAATATTCCAAAAATTGGTATCAGAGAATAAAAGTTCTCACAAGGAAAAGTTTGAGAGCTTGGAGAAAAAGATCTAAAGATGGAAGTTTTCAAACTTGGAAAGATCATTGAAAACCAGGTGATTGATGTGCATCTCACTCTACAAAAGGTAGAAGAAGCAAGAGTGGAATTAAGAAAATATTTAAAGAGAAGAAAGGAGATAGCCATAGCTGAAAATGATATACACTACAAGGAGGTTGATACCACACAAGTGTTTGCCAATGGAGACACTAAAGAATTTGATGCAACAATAGCAAAACTGATGGAGAAAAAAAAAGTTCAAGCAGAGGAGATAAGATCTCTCAAGATGGAACATGAATCACAGGCCATAATGATGTGTGAAATTATTGAACAAAAGAAAAGAGAAGTTGAGGATAAATTCATGATGGAAAATGACAAAAGAAATCTTGCAAATAGACTTGAAGAAAAATGTACTAAATTGACAAGGATCTAAAACATGCAGATGGATACACTTGCCCAAATGATGAACCTTCATCATGAACTCAATGTGAAAGATATTGAGATCTCTACTTTGAAGATGCAAAATGAAAAAATACAAAATGAATTGAACAGAGAAAAAGAGGTAGCAGAGAACCTCAACAAGTCAAGTGAAGCCATCAAGTATTTTGAACAATTGATGAAATTCCCAAGATCCACCCATGATACATCAGAACTTGGATACAATAGCACTGAAGTTGGAAAATCATCAAAGAGTGCTAAACAAAGAAGTGACAAAGGTAAGGATTCAAAACCCACTTGTCATTACAGTAATAAGAAGGGACATATAGCTAATGTATGTAGGAGTAGAAGATTGAATCAATCAAACACACCCAAGAGTAAGAACTTCTATCACAAGTGCAACATGTAAGGACATACGATACAAGATTGTAGATCCAATGTCACAAGGACTCAGAGATTTGATGGACATTGTTATAATTTCAAAATGTATGGACATAGGGCATTTGAATGTAGATCAAAACCTATGTGGACATCAAATCAACCAGAAAAATCAAAAGGGAATGGAAGTCATTATCATTGGGATTACAACACCAGGTATAGTTGTCATTATTATCAAGAATATGGACATATGCCCCAAAACTACATAAGAACACATTTCAAAGGGAACTACAAGAGATGGTTGAACCAAACCACATGTTTCAATTGTCTAAAAACTGGTCATACCAACAAAAACTGTCCTACAAGGTCAAAGGCACCCAAGACTGAAGAAAATAAGGGCAAAGAAAATATTGATGTCAAAAATATAAGAGGGAAAATGAATAAAACTTGGAAAAAGAAAGATGAGTGCAACACATCAAGTGGATGGATCACTTCACCCAATGGGTCAAGTGATCACACTTCATGAAACTAAGCATGAGAAGTATACGGGACTGATATACAAAGCTATATCACACATCAATCCCAAGACAAAGAAGCTATGCAAAGTATAAATCTGCATGAGACAAGATGTCAAGACAAAATCTAAATGACGATTGCCAAGCTATCTTTGGATGCCAAGTTAAACTCAAACACATGCCGAGCTCCTAACAATGATCGAGTTGCTAACTAATGCCAAGTTAGGTCAAAAATTTTCAAAAGCTGAGTTGGCAGTTGAGCATTTAATGCAATGAAAATAGGGTATATTATCATGATTTTAATCAATTTTACTCATCATGATCAAGAAGCAAGGAAGAGAAAAAGAGCAGAGCAACTTCATAGTAGAGAATCTAGCATTTCAAGTAGATTGCAACCTCTCCCAATGTGTTTTCATCGATCTTGAGGTATTTTTTCATTTGTGCTGAGCTACGTAGTTTTATATTTCATAAAAAGGAAACCCTAGTTTGCATAAATGGCATCAAGTTCCAAGAAAACTGAGGACAAAGAGTCATTTGAAGTTTAGTTAGTATCCAATGAGGTCAAGCAACTTGATTTTCATCCCATACCTAAAGTAGCATACAAAAATGACCCAGCTGGAGCTCTCTCCCAAATACCCCCAAAAGTTGTAATGGTTCAAGATGCTAGAAAATTCTACAATTGTAAGATAGGTGCCCTAGGAGATATGGAAATAAGGCAAGCCTATGAGAAATTGTGCATAGATGGAGTCTTAAGAGATGAATTCAAAATTGTTGAAAGAAAGGGTTTGACTTGAGTATTTAGCTTTCCCACCATATTCAAGATAGAATGGGTTAGACTTGTGCTGAGCAAAATTCATGGTGGTAGTCTGTGGTTAGAAGATATTCCCATAAAGTTAACCAAAGAAATCATACATAGAGTAATAGGGTACCCAACTCTAGATCAGTTCAAAACCTTGAGGAGTGAATTGAAGGAGGTTATTGAAAAGAACACTGGTGCTCAGTGGAATAAGAGAGGAATGACAATTCACACCATACAAGATCCTCTAGTTGAATTTTTTGTTAGAGTCATCACCCATAAGTTCTACCAATCCAATAGACTCAACAGTGTACCATGTATTGCAGTAGATGTAGGCTACAAATTGATGAAAAAAGATCATACTTATGATCTTGCAAAACTACAACTACAACATATTAATGAAAACCTAGCTTCCATAAGAAGGACAAAGGGCACTTAATGCAAATTTGGAGCAATTCTAGTTTGTATATTCTTCTATGTTCAAAATGAGTTTCCCTCTTTTGGTAAAGTGACATGGAGTAATGATAGAATAATCATTACCCAAATCAATGAATATATAGAACAAATGGGAGAAAATTTTGATACGCTGATGACAAGATATTTTTAAGATTTCAAGAAATCCATGAAACAAAGGATGAGAATACTAGTTACTTTAGTAGAACATGTTAATGATATATGTTTCTTGGTTGATATTGACTTCACATACATCCAAGAAGCAATTCCAAGAGTGATATGGCTAAGGCCATTTGGATATGAAATCAATTTTGATGAGGCATCTGTAGCAATAACTGCATTATTGGCAAAAGAAATAGATAAAAGTGCTCCACATTTTGGCACTTATGATGTAGTAAGGTCAAAAATAAACATGGAATTAAATACTACTTCCACATTAAAGAAGAAAGAATTTTTTTTAAAGAAGATTAAGAAGAAATTTGGTGAAGAAATTGAGGCTAAAGCAGAAGAAGAAGAAGAAGATGACAATGATGATGGAGATGAGCAAGAACAAGGCCCAATGGAATTAACTCAAGGACTGGGTGAAGACAAGGAGGAAGGTGTAGAAGACAAAGAAGCCAAGGAAGCATGAACTGAAGCTAAGTCAAAGAAAAAAAAGGCAATAGAATAGCCTCTAGCTCAACAAAAACCAAAGAAATCTGCCATGCCATCACCTCAAAAACCTACAACATGAGCTGCAACAAGGGCCTCCACTCAAAAGGCTATAGAGGAAGTTACAAAGAAGAAACAAATCAAGGAAACACAAGAAGAGCCAATGAAAAGAAGAAGATATGTGGCTCAACCTGATACTGACATAGAAGATCAATCTGAAAAGGTAAGCCATTCTTTAGTTGATATTTTATGTAAAAAGATTGGAAATGGTGATTTAGGCAACTTAGATAATGTTGATTTCAATAAGTTTACCAAAGGAGAATAGAATAGGATAGAAGAAATAGTCTATGGAATGATGGCATAGTTCAAGTATACTCCACTTGAACTAGATGGACAACTGTCAAAAGAACTATCTAAAATTGTAGAAGACAGATGGCATTTTTGTTTGAAAATGAAAAAGGAGATGAGGAAATCAACCTTAGCAAGTGTATTGCTAGATTTGACTAAGGAACAAGTAAAGAAAGCAGTCAAAAGGAATAATAATAGGTTTACACCTAAATACAGGGCATTCTTCATACTCCAAAAAAAGATGGAAGAAATTTTTCAAAGAAGATTGAAGATTGAAGATTTTCTTGAAGAAGAATACAAGGAATAAGCTACTATTCCACTAGAAGAGAGGAGAAAAAGGAGAGAAGAGAAGACATAAGTAGAGAAAGTAGAAGAAGAAAAGAAAGGAGAAGAAGAAAAGAAGATAGAAGAAGAGAAGAAGGAAGAAGAAAAGAAAGATGGTGAGGAGGAAGAGATACAAAAACAAGATATAATGGCAACAACTAAGCAAGAGTAGCAACTAGATCAGAATGTGCAAGACACACAATTGCCACCCTCTAGCCCTCCTCAAGTATCCATCACACTTGCAAAAACTATAACTATTATTGATGTTCCTAATACTTGTGGTTAGAATATCAATCCATTAACTGCAGAAGATATCAAAAGAATCCTTGACCAATCTACATAACAAGCAATATTATGTGCAGATCCAGTATTCATCAGTATGGATGAATTGCAAAAACTAGTAGAAAGAACAATTAGAGATAAGGCGAATCCACAAGAACCACCTTCCATCATCTCTATAGCTACTAGTAGTCAACTTCAAATGCCAACAGTTATCTCAATAGGCATAGTTGATACTACAATACAGAAGCTAAGTGTAGCTGTAGAAGAAGGAACAGAACAAATAGGACAAATAGAACAAACAAGACAGACTATTACATCTGATCCTACAACACAAACACAAGGTGCACTTCCTAAGATTACCATAACTAATCAAGATAGAAGATAGCAAGAGGAGGAAAAAGTGGAAACCCCTAAAGAGCAGGAGACAATACAAACATTGATAAATTTGCCTACCTCGGGAACTCCTTCACACCAGCTATTGCAAGTATATGTACCAACATCTAGTACTACAAAATTTTCAAGGGTACTTCACTATGGAGACCCTTAATTAGACGAGGAGATAGTCATATTAGGCTATGACTCAAAAACTATAACCATTGATCAAATAAATGAGGTGCAGGAAGCACTGAATAGGAGAAAAAGACAAGAGATACTCAGGAAGGAGTATAAACAAAAGCAAACACTACATGAGATTAAGGACATCTTTATGGATGCCTTCAGTTTGCAATCCAGATGAGTCAAAGCATATCATAGAGAAATTGATAGATATTGTTGACTAGGTGACAAATGAAGACCAAGAGACAAATGCAAAACTTATGGAATGGTCTGAAAGAAAATTCCAAGGAAAAGTAAATGAGAAAATATCAAGTCAAATTTCACTTTCCCAGGTTGAATTGGCAAAGCTAATTGACAAAGTGAAAAAGGTAATTGAGAATATATTCTCATTGTACAAAAAGTTGTGTGACTTTTCATACTTCACACAGGAGACTAGCCAAAAGACAATGAGCTTGGAAAGAAATTTAAATATTTCTAGCATGCAGCTACCTAAAGATCTAGCTCAAAGTGAGAAGCATTTTACCCAAATGCTTCACACTCAAAAGGAAATAGCTGTGTTAACAACAGAAGAGGCCAATATCAAGGCAAAATTAATACAGCTCTAGTCCTCCATTACCCCACATTTAGAAATACTCCATAAAGAGAAATTCTATGTTGAAACTATTCTCAAGAAAGACCCTAATCTTTCTATATTAGATAAACTTATTCATCTTGCTACAGAGATTGCCATCCAGCATAATTCACTAGAAATTGCTTTAAACAATTAGGATGCAGCTATCAAGATGATTATTGAGGTAAACAACACATTCTTGGCTAAATATGGTCTTAACCCTTAAACATTCTTTGACATAAGTGTCAAAAAGGGGGAGAAGAAAAGAGATATAATAGGGGGAGATACAGATATTATGAAGATGAATTAATGGGGGAGAAAAGATAAAAGCAGGAGCATGATATACAGATAATGGCACAATCAACTCAGGGGAAGTTACAAAATTTTTGAGGTATCTATTGTAAGTTACAAATTTTGATCAAGTTTTCTTTAAACTCTATATATACCAAACAAATTAGTAAATGTACTCATAAGATTAGTTAAGTGTTTTTGTCACTCATGTCAAAGGGCGAGATTGTTAACTTCATAATGGTTTTTGACACTTGAGTGCCAATAAACTTACCTACTTTCTATATTGGAGCCAAGTACACCATGAATGTCAAGCCACAACATGAGACAAGTTAGGAAAGACTTCAGGTGCCGAGTGATCTTCATGTGCCGAGTAGTTTTCAGATGTTGAGTGAAGATCAGGTGCTGAGTAAAGTTCAAGTGCCCAGTCATAGATGATGCCAACGAAAGAGTAGGTGTTGAGTAATATCAAGTGCCGAGTTATTCAAAGTGCTCAGTAACACAAGGTGCTGAGTGATATAGTTTTGTTTAGCTACCAAGTTATCCAAGAAATAGCATGTGCCGAGCATCAGTAATGCTTTAGGAGTTGAGTAACTTAGAATATCAGCATAAGAGTTTGTAATTGCACAAACTATGATGCAAACAATTTTTGTAGCTGGCATAAGGTAAATCTTGAAGGATTAAATGATAAGATTAAATATTTTATCTTTCCTATGCAATCTACATGTAGCCAATAAGAAAAATGATGAAGGCATGCAACCAATGAAAAAAATGCAAACAATGAGTGGAAAATAGAGATTGAATATGGATCATAGATCCATACCTAACCCTAAATCTTGAAATGTCTTTATAAGGAAGACAAAATTTCATTGTAAAAGATACAAGCAGAGATACAAGGGTGTTGAAGGAAACCTACTTTCAGAACAAGGGTTATCAGATCACAAAAGGATCAAGATCAGAGTAAGCAGAACAAGTGCCTACATTCAGCAATCAAGGATTGTAATCTATCAGGTTCATTGTACCTAATACTTTCTAGCAATTGTATTAGAATGAAAATCCTATGGTGATAGGTTATCTTAACAACTATTTCATAGATCCTTTAAATAGGTGATTAAATCCTTTAATAGGGTGACACTTCATGTAAAGTGTTTGTAAATCCTCTAACTAGGTCACTATTGACACAGTGTAAAGCCTTTAACAAGGCAGACCATCAGAAGTGGTTGAACAATATTTTTGCAATAATTTTTTTGGATATCATCCCCACCCTAGTTTTACCTTCTTATTCTTGGAGGGTTTTTGGGTTACCAAATTCTAGTTTTATGTGTTGTTGATGCATGTCTTAGTTTCATGTTTACTTGATGTATTTACATGCATGCAATTTACTTACACCTAAAAGTTTTATTGGTTAAAGTGTGATACTTGTGATTCGGCCCCCCTCTCATAAGTATTATTCCTATTTGAATATTCCAACAAATTGATCTGCTAAAGTACTTATTTAGAAAGACATCTATAATAGGGAGGTTGGTTAAGTGGGTCATGATCTTGAGTGAGTTTAACATTTAATATGTTGTGAGAAAGGCTATCAAAGGATAAGTGATCATTGATCAATTAGTAGAAGCAACAATGCAGAGTATTCTTCCACTAAATATTGACTTCCCTAATGAGTTAATTCTAAAACTCACACACCAAACTTGGGTGATTCTCTTTGACTGTTCCTTCACATAATAGCGATCTAGTGTCTGACTCTTGTTCATAATAACATAGAGGTACTCACTACCTAAGGCATACAAGATTATGTTTCCTTGTATAAAAAATATTGTAGAATATGAAGCCTATATTAATGGCATGAAGATTGCAGTTGAATGGAGAGTGGATGAGTTAAACATTTTGGTGATTCACAGGTCATCATCAACCAAGTCAATGATGTATACCAGAAAAATGATGAGAAATTGATTCCTTATAAATGCACGGTGGATGACTTGAATAAATACTTTACTAATATCACTCTTCAACAGATTCCTTAGGTAGATAGAAAAGTGGTTGATGCCAGAGAATGATCTTTGACATGAGTTCCTAGTGGAAATGTTACTCTACCCTACCTATAATTCTCCTAAATATTAGATGGTCTATTCTATTGTAGGACATGATTCATCCTGCTACCACCATATATACTCCTATCTATGTGACCAAACCATCCTAGATAATTTAACCTAGAATGAAAAACATCACCTTATCCGCAATGGTTCAAAGTATGTTATTTTTTTTAATGACTTTTTTAGGAGAGGTCTCGATGAAACACTCCTTAGGTGTCTAGAACCAAATGGTTCCAAATGTACATTAATTAGTATACATGAGGGAATTTTTAGATCTAACTCTAATGGCTTGACACTAGCTCATAAACTTATTAGAGCTGGTTACTATTGACCAAGCATGGAGTAAGAGGCAATCAAATATTTCAAGTCCTACAAACAATGTCAACTCCATGGAAATCTGATTCACATTCCAACTAGGGAGCTAACTCCATCTATCACATTGTGTCCATTTCAATAATGGGCCTTTGATCTTGTGGGTCAAATTCACCCATCTTCTTCAAATGGACACAAGTTTATCATTATAGCTACAAATTACTTCACTAAGTGGGTAGAGGTAGTCCCTCTCTCTATATAAAATAGAAAAACTATAGATTTTTCCATTATGAATTACACCATATGCAAGTATGGTGTGCCTTCCTCCATCATTACTAACAATGGAGGATAGTTTCAAAATAAGGATCCTAAGGAGTTGTGCAAAAAATTTAGAATCATGCAACATTGGTCTTCTATTTATTACCCCTAGGGTAATGGTCAAGAAGAAGTATCCAACAAAGAGATCGTTAAGATCTTGCATCGCATAGTTAATAAATCTGGAAGGGATTGGCACCTCTAGATTAATCCAACTTTATGGGCTTATACAACATGTATCAAAACTCCAATGGGTACAATGCCCTTTGCTTTAGTATATGGAGTGGATGTTGTGCTTCTAATTGAGGTTGAGATTCCCACTCTGAGAATCTCCATAAAGGGCCTCATCACTAATGATGACTATAGAATATTATAGCTTTAAGAGTTAGAATTGTTAGATGAATGTTGGCAAGTGGAATGTGATCATCTTTGAGTTTATCAACAACATATGTCCAAAAGCTACAATAAGAAAGCTAAGCCATGGGACTTGTAACTATGTAATCTTGTTCTAAGAAAAAACCATAAGAATTAACAGTAACAAGTACAAAAAGGGAAGTTTAAACCCAACTGGCTTGGTACCTACATAGTCACTATTTTGTTTGGATCTAGTGCTTACCAACTTTCTATAGTCAAGGGAGAGGTTCTCAACAAACCCATCAACACTCTCCATCTAAAGTAGTTCTACAACTTATTTGATTTCAAAAGATCCCTGTATATACTAAAATGTCCTAAAAATAATCATTACCCTAGTGAAAACCTAGCAATAGGCACCTTAGTAATACCAAAAAAATTTTACAAATCAAAAAGATAAAAATAGAAAAAAAAGAAAAAAAAAGTGTCATTGATGAAAATGTGGCAAACAAGCATCATGGTAGCAAAAAAGATAATCTCTGCCAAGAAGGTGAAATCCTTGTAAATAGGTTCTTCTTGTTGCTAATGCTATATCTTGCAGTGCATCTTTTGGCCCTTGTATAGCTACTTTCCTACTTGAATTTTCTACTTTCACTCATTTATCCATGGATTGAATCTTGTCATAACTTAGGGGCAACACCCCACAATGTCATAAGAATCTCTCTCATGTCAATCACCAATTGTTCTAACTATGTCTACCTACTATCACTCATGTCAATATTGAGATTCCTCTCATGGAAGATCTCTCTCATGTCAATCACTAGTTGTTCTAACTACGTCTGCCTAATGTTGCTAGTTTCAATTTCTAGATCCCTCTCATGGAAGATCTCTTTCATAACACTCACCAATTGTTCTAACTACACCTACCCACTATCACTAGTGTCACTCTTTGAGATTCCTCTCATAGAAGATCCCTTTTGTGATAGTCATTAGTTGTTCTAACTATGTCTACCCACTATCGCTAGTGTTACTTTTTTAGATTCCTCTCACAAAGGATCTCTTTCATGATAGCCACCAATTTTTCTAACTATATCTACTTACTATCACTTGTGTCACTATTGAGATACCTCATATGGAAGATCTTTCTCATGTCAATCACTAGTCATTCTAACTACATCTACCTACTATCGCTTATGTAACTATTTAGATTCCTCTCATGGAAGATCTCTCTTGCATCAGTCACCAGTTGTCCTAACTATGTCTATCTATTGTCGCTTAGTTTCCTACCAAGGTTCTTCTTACTGAAGATTCCTCTTTAAATTTAGTCACTAGTTGTTCTAACTATGTCTATTTATTGTTGTCACCCTGTTGAATAGATTTCTTTCACACATGGTCTAAACATTGGCACTTGACATCAATCTTATAAAACAAAATGATGAAGTCAAAATGATGAATTTTTTTGGCATATGTTGGGCTTTTTTCTTTACTTTCTTGGTTTCACTTTATCCTATCTCTTTGAGCAAATAGAGTATATCAATTTTGACTAGAGAAGTGAGGACTAGGGGCATGATCTTTTCTTTGTTTTGTATTTGTTGTTTAGTTCCAATGGTTTGAAGCATCCATATAAAAGGGGCATCCACTATAAGAGCCTCTATCTCATATTAGATGGTCGTGTGTACCTCAACTCCCTTTATATGGATAAATCAATGAGGTTGGTTCTTCTCCTTGCTTATTGGAGTGAACTCTTTATGCTACAGTAAATATTGATACACATCTTGCTAAGTGAAAATACGGGTCACTACAAGTATACCTAGCACACTTTTATCTCAAGTTACAAATGCAAGGGTCATTATAGACATAATAATTACTAATTAATTAGCATAAGAAGGATCTCTTGTGTGTCTAGTGTGTTTGCATGCAAGAAAAATTCTAGTCATCCTAGCATTCATGCTCTAATGCTTATGTCTACTTACTACATCAAAAGTGAAAAATGTTTTCATTATTCTGGCTTCTTGTGCCTCAAATGCTTATATTTAATTCTAAAAAAACTAGAATAGATGTCATTCATAATTCTATGATTTCAATGTTAGTGGGAATTGTATGAAATATAGGATTTTGCTACATGCTCAGTGATGACAATTTTTGAAAGCTTGGTAACCAGACCTAGGGTTGCATTGCATAAGCACATGGTTCAATCGCTAATCTACTTGCATCCTTTGTGATGAGGAATTCGTGGCTTCTTCAAAGTATCACATTTCATGATGGTTGCACAAGCATTCAGTTCTTTGATTCATCCTATTGATCTTTAGGGGATACCTATCACTATTCAAAAAATGGAACACTGCATGAGATGTTAGTTCATTCACATTTTGCATTTCATACATAATTTCATAATTTATCTCATCTATACTACATTCATACATCATATCAAATTTTCATTCATAATCATAGCCTAAGCATCTAATGTACAACAAACAATAGAGAGAAAATGACACATGCGAAGGTACTCAAATCAAGAATCTCATATATATATCAAGTCAAAAGTATACATTTTTGTAAAAATGGATGCTACTGAAGTGTTGTCGATCTAAAAAATGGTACAAAATGGTGTTGGCACACCAATTGATACATAGCTAGACCAAAATTAGAACGAATAGAGTTGTCTGTCTCCTTCCCCCTCACCCCCACAAGTAGTGGAAGAGGAGGAAGAGGCATACCTAATCTTTCTGTAGGTTGTGCACCTATGGACTCTCATACATATTATGAAAATCTAGGTAACTGCTCTACCTCATCTGGCACTATTGCCACATACATTGCAAAATAATATGCCACTCTTATTGACTATAGTTAGACCTCATCCTATTGCTACTTTGACCTCCAAGCCTCTCACTCTAGCTATTCTAATAAATCATGGATCTCTCAATCTAGCTCTACTATCTAGGTATCTCTTACTGCAACCTATATGTGCAACTCTACTAGTTGTCACTGCATAGTCCTAACTTGGTCTCTCGACCTCTTAAGGGTATCATGGGTCTATGCTAGGATATCTCTACCCTGGTTCCCTATAGTAGGTTGATCTAGCATCTCCTGATCACTCTCACCCTCCTTAATTAGCTACTTGGCTAGTTGCTCTACCTCTATACATGGCCTAAGGATGTCTCCTCCAATGGCTCCTAGGGAACCCATCTCACCTCTAGGATGTCTCTATCCTATACCACTTCCACCAACACCTAGGTCTACTCTCATTTTTTGAGGTAGAATGGGAATTTATCATTTCATCTACCTAATCCTCCCTTGTTGTGGCTATTATGGTAGTCCCTATGGTGCCTATACTGGCTGAACACGTGCAACCATCCCCCCAATTGTGTCACAACTAAGTTATTTAAATCAATCATTGACCTGCCTAGGTCTAATCTCAGGGACAACCCACAACCCAGATCTATAGCTAGTTGTGTGTATGAAAAATAATCCTATGGTATGTCCCATGGCTAACCATATTATCACCACACATGAGTCAATGGGAATCTCTTGACAACCTACATAGAGTGACCTATTGGTGGTCGAGATGTAAACATGTAACTTAGCTCTGTGGGTGCATCATCCCATAACTTTATTTCCCTCCATGGTTACCATACCACCGCTACTAGGTCATCCAATCAAGCTCTCCACTAATTAGTCTTCCCCAGAGCTATTTGGGTCAACTAGCCTCTATACCTACATATATAGGGCTCTATGGGTTGCCTCTCATCTACATAAATGGGTTTGGTAATAGATAAATTTTCCCATGCCCATACATGAAGAACATAGACCCCAATGTCCATGCCCTTCCTCTCATGATATATTGTGTCATGCATCTAGTGGAGCATTTGGGCAAGCATAAAATAACCCCATCCATATCTCTTAGGTTCCTCTAGCATCAATTGTAGCATCAACCACCATCTACACTCTAGTCCATGCTAACCTTTGTCCATCATCAAAAAGTAACTGATGAATATAGCCAATACTGATGGCAACCTATGGGTGGGACCATAGGTATGCACTAGCTCCTTCAAGCTAATGGCTTTGCCCATGATGAGGTCCTCAATGCCTCTGTATTTATCCATCATACTATGTCATAAAAAACCCATGGTCCATTTAATTGTATCTATAGTATTTTATAGATTTCCTTGGGTGTGATCATCATCTCTCCCTATGCAAGATGGAAGGTGTTCATCTATAAATGGAAATTCTCAACTAGTGTAGTCAAAAGGTCATGATTCAACAATAATGGTAGAATCTAGAAAAGATATTATAACTTGAGCCTATCAATGTGTGCCATGTCAGCATCATCTAACTATTGTAATAGAGCTCCATAAGGTGGATAATGGGATTAGAATCTGACATCGAGAAATGTAACCTGCATGCATGAAAACAATAGGTAAATGGTCAATCTTAGATAGGCAAAATGATGGGAGAAACTACAGCAATACAACAAAAATTAAATCTCAAACATCAAAATTTTTATTTTACACCATAATTTTACCTAAAAATTCAAGATCTCGCACAAGGTTGTAAATCATTACATGAGTACGCACTTTGTCTCATGAAATGCAATCAAACAATTAGCAAAAACCTCACTACAATTAGCATTTCTCATGCGAGAGATGGGTATCCTCCATGCAAGGAAACCCATAAAACCAAGCGAAGAAGTACCAGCTTGGTAGTTCTTCATGTGAATGATGATTAGGTTTGTGGGGAGAGACATCCACACATGAAAAATGGCAAAGAAAATTTAAAACAACCTAAAAATGACCTCAAAAAACCTCAAAATACATGAAAATTGATATGCAAAGTAGGATTATTGATTACTCACCAGATATCCACACTTTGTTGGTCACCTATGTCATTTGAGCACTCAAATTGATGCAAATGCATGGGGACCACCATTTTCTCCTTTGAGCTTTTTTCTACATAAAAGACAAAAGCACAAATGATTTGAAAATTACCTTTTGGACCCTTATATAGGTTTTGATGTAATTTTTTGAAGTTCTCCAATTGGCATGAGGATCATCCCCTAGCTAATTTGGTTGCTCTAAACCCATTTTCAAGATCAAATTTGAAATATGACACACTTGATCAACTCAAATTCACACTTTAAATTTTTGGGACTGGTAGGATTGACTGCCTATGTAGTCCATTTTTTTGATACTTTTTGAATCTTGAAATATTTTCAAATCACAATTTCTTCAAATTTACCAAACTTTCTAGAAAAAGTCAACCTTGGTCAACTCAAGTCAACTTTGGTTGAACCTAGTCTTTTTGACCTCCAAATTACTTCGAAATGACTCCAAATTTTCTTCTAATCATTCTCATCTCTTCTATATTCTTTCAAATCTCAGATTTCTTTAGTATCTCTTGATATACTACTCTTCATCACACTTCTAGTTTGTCATCTTTCAATTTCACTCCCAAAGGGGCAAGATGATTACATCATTGAATCTTTCAAAATTGGTTTCAACTTAATTTGAACATGATGTCCTAATTACTAGGGGCATCTCATCACTCAGAGCCTCTTTTTCCCCTCTATTTAGCATCTATGTCATTTATCTCATCTTTTAATCAACTAATCAATCTTCTAACACTTCTTCTCAATGTTTGATGGATAGGTATTGGGACAGTCTAACCCCGAATCCTCGGGATCAAGCCTCATTCTAGGGATGATTCTATAATTAATGATAGGTCTTGTCATCTTTCATGGACCAATATTCAAATGTTCTAGAGATAATTTTAAATTCTCGCTAAGGCTTAAGCTTCATTCTAGAGATAATTCTAACTCTCACTACAAATTAAGCCTCATTCTAGGGATAATTCTAAGCTCTTTCTTTTGATCACTATTCAATGGACAGGTATTGAGACAGTCTAAACCCTGACTCCTAAGGATTAAGCCTTGTTCTAGGGATAATTCTATGAATCATGATTAATCTCATCATCTTTGAGTTGATAGGTATCATGATAGTCTAAACCTTGACTCCTAAGAATTGAGTCTCATTCTAGGAACAATTCTATCAAGGTTGACAATCTTTGTGCCATTAATCTTAGTATCGAGGTGTTTTATCTAGATCCCCTAAGGTTAAGCTTAATTCTAACCATTTTACCTTTAAAAGTCTATCAATCTTGGTATCTAGGCATTTTATCTAGATCCCTTAAGGTTAATGATGCAAGGAGGAAAACTAATAACTAGGGCCAAGGGCACACCCAACTATCCCAACCACCTTGTAAATTAAACAAAATGGAAGCAAACAATAGAGAGAAATACAAAAGAGAGAGGGAGAACAAAATATTTTATTTATTCGAGAAGTAATCAGTATACATGCCTAGTTGTAAGATCTTCTAGGTTATGGCTAGATACAGAATGCAACTTCTAGATCCACAATCTAGGTTCAAATTTGCATTTCCAAACACATATACATTCTCTCTTTCTACATCCTCTCCCCTTCTCTTAAAATCTAAGCCTAAGAACTCTATTTATACTTATCAAAATGACTTATAGAAGATTCTAGAATATTACATAACAGAAAGGCCAACCTCAAAATGCTCAACACTCATCTCTAAACAAGATTCTATCATTAAATTCACAAGCAAAATTAAATACGCATGTCAACTAAAGAAGGAATCGAGCCTAAATAAATAACAAGCTGACTCAACACACACTAGGTAACTCAACTCCCACTGGAAAACTTGGCATACACTAGAAACTTGGCACCCATTGGATAACTTGGCATACATTGGAAACTTGACATATACTGGAAACTCAACATACACTGGAAACTCAACATACACTAGAAACTGGCACTCAATAGTAATTGGAACTTGATTACAACTAGAAAAATGAACAAAAGTGCATGATTACATGGAAACCTAGGATTCTACTACATCAGATAGCTAGGGTTAGAAGAAATGATTCTTGTGCATCATGCAAGTGTCACAACCTAAATTCAATCCAACTAAGATTGCAAAATCCATGTAGCATCTTCAACTAGTCTATTCTTCAACTTCACCAAATACTCATAGTAATATTTTCCTCTTGTGGTCTTACCAACTCTTTGATCCAATACCTTTTCTACTTCTTCAATTGAATTTTTATGATCATCATCTAATACAAAAACTTCATCATCTAACTCATGATACTTGTATAAATCAGCAACATTGAATATAGGAGATATATCCATTTGATCAAGTAACTCAACCTCATAAGCATTACCACTATCGAACTTCTTCAAGATCTTATAAGGTTCAAACTTTGTCATATTTAGCTTACCATATGTTCCAATAGGAAATCTTCCTTTCTTCAAATGAACCATCACCTCATCATCAACTTGAAAAACATGATGTCTTTTATACTTATCAGCATTCTCTTTATACTTCTGATTACTTTATTTAAATCTTTCTTCATTTCCTTATGCAAAGACTCCATAAAATCAGAAAATGCTTCCCCTACAACACTTCTCTTTTCTTCACTAGAAACATCCCTCAAATCTAATACTCCTCTAGGCTACATTCCTATAACAATGTCAAAATTTGTTTTCCCTATACTCCTATTCATAGAATTATTATATGAAAACTCAGCTTGTGTCAATACCATCTTTCAATTACTTGGCTTATCTCCAACTAGACATCTTAGAAAATTACCTAAGGTTCTATTCATGACCTCTATCTATCCATCTATCTATAGATGGAATGTAGAACTAAATTTCAACACAATACCCATCTTTTGCTACAAAGTCCTCCAAAAATAACCAAGAAACTTACCATCTTTGTCAGAAATAATACTTCTTGGAAATCCATGCAATCTCTCAATCTCTTTGAAGAAAATTTTAGCAACATGATCAGCATCTAATATCTTCTTACATGGTATAAAATGAGCCATCTTAGAAAATATACCCACAACAACAAATATAGAATCATACCCCTTCACTATTTTAGGCAATCCAAGAACAAAATCCATATTGATGTCACTCCAAAGTTTCTCTAGAATAGAAATAGGTGGTTACAAACTATTATTCTAACTTACTCCTTTTGAAACTTGATAAAATCCACAACTCTTCACAAATTTTTGAACATCCTTATACATTTGTGGCCAATAATACTTCTCTTTCAGCAAGCTCAATGTCTTATCAATTCCAAAATGTCCACCCAATCCACCACTATGCTTTTCCTTGATCAATTAACTCTCATAAAACTTCTAGGGATAAAAAATTGAATTCCTTTAAAAAATATACCTTCTTGAATGAAATATTCATTATGCTTCTATGATCTATTAGATTTGGTGCTATGCATTCTCTCCACACCTCAAAAAAATCAAGGTCAGTATCATACAACTCTTTCATGTCATTAAAACAAAGAACTTCAACCTTCATTTTGGTCAACAAGGAACATCTTTTACTTAATGCAATTAAAACT
Source organism: Cupressus sempervirens (assembly GCA_028749045.1). NCBI lineage: Eukaryota > Viridiplantae > Streptophyta > Pinopsida > Cupressales > Cupressaceae > Cupressus > Cupressus sempervirens. Next base: position 745,355,903 of record CM053791.1, read on the forward strand.
CTATAGTAACTCTACTCTTATGTTTGATAACAAATGTAAAACTTTTCAAGTACTCAACCCAACTCATATGTCTCTAATTCAATTTTTGACTTCCAAAGTACTTTAAAGATTTAAGATCATTATACAACACAAACTCCTTAGGAATAAAATATTGTCTCCACTTCTTCAAGGCTTGAACAATAGCATAAAACTCTTAATCATACACAAAATACTTACTTTTAGCATATTCAACTTTTCACTAAAGAAAACAATAGGTTTACCTTCTTGACTCAATATAGCTCCTATGGCACTATCACTTGCATCACATTCAACTTGAAATACCTTATTGAAATTAGGCAAAGCTAATACTAGTAACTCAACAACCTTTTGTTTCAAAGTCTCAAAACTCTTATCAGCTCTGTGTATTCACTTGAATTCCTTTTCATCTCCTCTAATTGTCTTATTCATAACATTTCAAATAGAACTGAAATCCCTTATAAACTTTCTATAAAAACTAGCCAAACTATGAAATGATCTTACCTCACCCACATTCTTAGGTGTAGGCCACTCCAAAATTGCTTCAACCTTCTCAAGATCCATCTTCAAATCATCACCTAAAATCACAAATCCAAAATACATAATCTCTTCTTGCATAAAAGGACACCTTTTTAGATTAATCATCAACTTCTCCTCTTTCAATCTTTGCAATACTTTTCTAACATGCTCAAGATGTTCTTCCTTAGTCTTACTGAATATCAAAATGTCATCCAAATAAACAATCAAAAATTTACCCAAAAATATTTTTTGAACTTCATTCATTAACCTCATGAAATTACTAGATGCATTAGTCACACCAAAATGCATAACCAACCATTCATACAAGTTATCTTTTTTCTTGAACACAATCTTCTAGTGATCACCTTCTCTGATTATGATATGATGATAGTCACTTTTTAAATCAATCTTTGCAAAATAATTTTCTCCACTTAAACAATCCATTATGTCATCCATCCTTGGCATAGGAAACCTATATTTCACTGTGATTTTGTTAATAGCTCTTGAATTACTATGCATTCTCCATTCTTCATTATTTTTAGGTGCTAATATGGTAGGTACAACACATGGACTTAAAATTTCTCTGATCAAAGCTTTTTGCAATAACTCATGAACTTTCCTTTTAAGTTCTTCATTCTTTATAGGTATCAATCTATATGGTGTTTTATTTAGCAAACTAGCTCTAGGAATTAGATCCGTACAATGACTTATACTCCTTACTGGTGGTAAACCATCAGGAATATCTTTTGTGACAATATCATTGTATTCATTCAACAAGTTTTCAATTTTTTTTGGTACTCAATTCTACCAATTTCTACTATCACTTGGTCATTACTAGATTTTGTTGTCACTCAGTCATTACTATCAAGACTCAGTCCTCTAAGAATTATAGCAAAACAAACTTGGTTCCTTTTCACTTCTTTTTAAAATTGTTTCCCATTGACTATGCAGATTTTCGTAGTAGTACAATTAACCTCATCTAGACTTTCAATTAAAGGCAAGAATATTTTCTTTTCTCCATTCATCCAAAGAGTATATTGATTCAATCTTCCATGATGTATAGCATATCTATCATGTTGCCAAGGTCTACCCAATAAAATATGACAAAAATCCATAGGCATAATATGACACAAAAATTTGTCAAAGTAACATCCAATCTTAAACTTCACAAGGCATTGCCCACTTACCAATATCTTATGCTCATCTTTAATCCATGAAACATAATAAGGTTTAGGATGCTTCATCCTCTAAAATTGTAACTTTGTAATCAACTCTTCTTATGCCAAATTTGTATAACTTCCACTATCAATGATTACCTTGCAACATTTTCTAGCCATTTTACAATTGGTTTTGAAAAGATTTCTCCTTAGGATAGGTTCCTCGTCACTTCCCTTATTACGTAGGGTTCTTCTCGCCATCAGATTTCTGCCAGCCTATGGTCCACTTGGTGAACCCTTAGTGCCTCCTTGTATCACAACATTTCTATTACCTTTCCCATGTTCAAATGATCTACATTCAAAGGATTATGTTCTTTTTTACAAAACTAGAAAATATTATGATTCTATGAATAGGAGACAAGATTTAGACTGAAATTAAAACCCCTTGCTATGTTTTTATTCATTTTCGCTCAAAACAAACACATGATAGATGTACAAAAACACTTCACAAATCACCTAACAAATGAGAACTATCTATATTAAAACTACAACTACTATTCATACAAGAAGAATTTGTTGAAGAATGGTATCTCAGTAGTGAGTAATTTTTCTCCCCAAAATTGGAACCTCTATAATGAGAAAGAAAGAGAATGATATAGGAGGAAGTGAATTCCTGGATCTGTTGTGAAGATGACATGTGTCCACTTGAAATTCCATCTCCTAGCAGTGAAAAGAGTCTCTCTAATCTCTCTATGTACCTGCATATCAAATCTTCAATCATTTTGGCCTCCAAAAGCAAGAAATATCTAAGATATTTGATTGAAAATCATAAATGATTTTGATGCCCAATTTGAACTAAAGGCAAAAGTGAAAATCAGTTAAAAATGAACTCTAGAAGCACAAAAACTTTTTAGAATCAATTTTCTTCACATTTAGGCTTCAAAAAACTTTCATATCTGCCTCCTATCCAATTGTTGATGCTTCATGATGAAAACTATCTATTCTACTAAGAATGCCCCAAAAATCATAAATTCTCTTATAACTCAAACTGGTGAGCACCTATGCAAAAATTGACCTCAGAAATGGATAGCTCATCTCTTCCTAGTTCTAACAGTATACTGGAGTGTATTTTTTGATGAAAAACTCCATCAGTTATGCCCCTTTGAAAATCCAGGCTCCTTCTATAGTCTTTCCAAGCACTTCATTATTGCAAATATTTAATCTCTTCTATAGTTCCAAACTATAGAATAAATCAGATTTTATTTAAAAAGGAACTGCACGTGATTCAAGGAAGATATAATAAAAAAATAATTTTTGACTTTGAAATTTCCACTCATTTTTCTATCTAGGTCAAACTTGGTTTGACCACCCTCGCCACATGTCATCTTTTGATTGGCTCATTCCTATGCTTGGTTATCCATACCTACCACTTGGATGCCATGTGGCATCATTTGATTTGTCCTCTATTTTTCCATGTTAGCATGCCATGTCATCATGCTACATCATGGTCACTATGTTACAGCCACGTTAGTACCATATCAACTTTTTGCAACATGTGTCATCCTTGCCATGTAAGTATCCATTCATCGGTCTGCCTCATCATGCCACTGTCAGTTGGTTAGTCACCATCTTGCATGGTTAATTATCACACAACTTTACCTTACTGACATAATGACCACTATCAGATCTGCCACATGGCATGATCTAGTGCATCATTGAAATCAAGATCTGCCATGTCACCTCTAATCACAGTCTACTCACCACATGATGCCATGTGTCAAATTCTAGTTTGTTCTCAACTGCTCACCAGAATTTCACCTTACCAAGAAGTCACTGGCTAGAAATTCAACTTTTTGGGAGGTTTCCATGTTACTATTAGCAAGATCCTCCTATTTTTTGGTGGCAACATGGTGACCACCGGAAACCTCAACTTTCTTAGTGACTTTTCAAGTTTTTTGGCAACTCTCCTTTCTTTCCAACCAAAATTTACTTGCATTCACTGGCTGGCCAAGTGGGTCCCTCCACATGCACTAAAACTCACAAAAGTGTGTGTCTTTAAGACACTATGCTATTGTGTGGAGTATTATTTAAATGCATATAAGGTCTCTCTCCTCCCCAATGTGGGACTAAGGAATTACAGGAACCTTGCTGTTGAACGTTACCTTTTCATATGTGACCACTACATTCTATGTGTGGGCTTTCTCTAGTGTGGCATCTCCATCATTGACTTCAAAATTTTGGCTTCTTCCATGCAATATCATGGAGCTTCCTCTATTTTGGTGTGAGTTACTCTCCTTGCATGGGCTCTACCTTTTATGGCTTTCCCAGACTTAGAAATCAATATCGTATATAGAACTTCATCAGCCTTCAAACCAACATTCTTTATCTCCATAAAGAGTCCCCTCACCTCACTCACTCTCTGATTCTTGCATGAACCATTTACAAGAGCACTATAACTTGAAATATTAGGAGCCAAGCCCTTTTCGCACATTGTATTTTTTAAACCAAAATCTTTTTTATGATCTCCTTTTCTACAACATCCATTAATTAAGGTATTGTAAGTAACCATGTTTGGACTACACCCCTTGGTTTCCATTTCAAAGAGCATCTTCTTAGCCTCTTCCAACCTCCCTTTCTTGTAATAAGCATGAATCATGTTACTCTAAGTATATACATTAGGTGCCATCTTAGCATCCAATATGTTCTAATAGATAGTCCCAACCATTTTCTCTCAATAATACCTTTAGCAATGCATTGCAACACCTCAAACTTGGCATAATACCATGCTTTTGCAATATCTAGAATGAAGTACTAGCTTGAAAGTTCTTTCCATTCTAAACATATGCATCAATTAGTATGTCAAAAACCATTGGAGATGAATCACAATCTCTGCATGTGTCCACAAGAGCATCTACCAAATTGGCTAGTGGAGTAGATGATTTTTCTTGACCAATTAGACCTTGTATAATGCCATTTGCAGCTATGAACATTTTTTCTTTGGTGGTTGAGCAATAACCTATATATTAAATCTGGGTGGAGATTTTTTACAATGTCTGCATTGGTGACAAGAGAGTTCCACTCGTTCTAATTGAGTAGATTGCTTACTTTTTCTACTAGTTTGTCTTCTTTTTCAACTTATGTGGATTTTTTATTTCCTATAGCAATACAATACACAAGTGTCTTTGTCAATTGAATTGGTGGGAACTTGATGAATGCACCCTGCCTTTGAAAAATATCTCCATTGTTTCCTTTAGGCTATGATTTAGGGTTCTAGAGTATGCCCAAACCAAGACAAAACATAAAAATTCAGCCTAAATAGAAACTTTTTTGGAAAATTTAAAACATCTTTTCTTTCATGAACTTGTTTGGAAAGGTCCAAAGACCCAATCGGTTATCTCCTTGGCATGGTCTCAAGAGACAATGTATAGCTTTAATTTCCTTTATAAGGTGTGGAGCTCCACTGCACATGGATCTCTCTCCATTTTCATATGCTTGTGATCTCCCTTGTCTTAAGTATATTGATCAACTCCTTTGTCCTTGCATCGCCAAAGACCATATCTATAACACAAGCATATATGGCTAGATCATATCCATTTCCAATGATCTCGTTTGCTAATCCAACTCAAAGGCTTCAACATTTTTATCAAGTGATATTAACTTTTTTTTTCCATTTTTCTCCAACTTCACAAGACCTTTCCATGCAATACTTGCTATGATGTGTCATTTACCCACAATTTATTCATACACCTTTTCTGTATCTATCAGCCTGTTAGACCTTGGCACCTTTGTCATACTAGTCCTTTGAATAGTTTGGATCTAATGTCCATTTTCTTTGATTTCTCAAACCCAGCCTCTCCACATTTAGATGCCATGGAGCTGATGACATATATTAAGGGATGTGAGGGTTGATCTACTTTCCATTTTCATCAAGTTTTGATGGTGCAAGTCTAGCCTCTTGGGCCTCTTTTAACTCCAACTGCTTTCTGTGATATTCTCTTGATTTGGAAGACCCTAAGGTTGTCACCATGGCTACTAGTTTACCCCATTCTTTGATTTTTTTGGTAGATAAGAGGCAAAAATTCATGGTTGCACTTGATTTAAAACATCAAAAATTTGCCCCTTTAAAAAGATCTACTAGTCCCCAAATCCACACCTCATCAATCAAAAGATATTAGTCGGGCCCAAAAGTGGGTATGGCTAATTTTTTTTAAATTTTCAAACACCTAAACTATCAAACCTAACTCATTCACTGTCTGGCACTGATTTCAAAAAAATTTGACCATTGAAAGCAAATTTGAAGCTCATTTTACATCTTTTTGGAAACTATCAATTTTGTGTCAGGAGGTCCTTTGAGTGGCTTTAAAAACTGACCCAAACATATGATTGGGATCTAAAATCACACACACTGATTCTTTGTTCCACATAATCCTACCCTATTGAATCTCATCTCATGAAAAATTCTCAGTCAAAATATACTAACTATCAAAGCTGCCCTCTTAGAACTTCCTACAAGAAAACATGTCAGAAAACACTAAATTGTGTTCAGATTCAGCTTTAAAATCTGGGCAAATGAAAATTGGGGCATTAGCTCACTATTATGAAGAGAGTATAAATTTTCAATTTAAGCTCATGATTAATAAAAAGACTCAAATGGAAAGCGCTCAAAGTGAGCTACTTAGAATTTATATCTTGGAAACAATGGCAGAAAAGTGCCTTTTGCAAATGGAATTGATTTGGGAAAATGTGCAGATGGATTCGTCAAGATTTGAAAATTGTTACACTTGAATTATTTTTAGAGTAAAAAATATTTGTACAATCAATTAAATCTCACCTATCATGGATTTTGAGATAAAAGATCATGAACAGTGGTACTGCTCAATCTGCTCCTTTTGACACCAATAAAAAGTTAGAAATTCCATTTGGAATTGCATTCAAAAACTAATCAAAAAAATTTGTCATAAGCTCAAAATTTAAACCTAGTAAGTCTTAAACCTCTAAAATTAAATGTAAAAGTAATTCCATCATTTTGGTCAACTAGTTCAAAGTTATAACAAGTCAAACAGGTCTTCCCAAAATTCAAAACAAATTGCATCAGCATAACATCGATAAACAACCAACTTTGAGGGAATCAAAACCTAGTCAAATAGATTTGAAATGACTCAAAATTTTAAAAATAGGTTCTCTATTATGTAAATTAAATCCTCCCAAATTTTTGAGTCATGAAACATTATCAGGTGTGAGATATTCAATTCCAAACAAGGCATCTTGTCACTGTTTGACACTTAGGTGAAAATGCAGATTTAACAAATGTTCAAAATGGGACTTCATGGAATAGCTTAGAATTTAAATTTATCATCATGGAACACATAGACGTACTAAATGGTGGGTGTTAGAAGCATTAAACACCTCTTAGGCCTCAAATGGATAGCTAGGTATAGATGCATTAAAAGACATTTATAGTCCTTCATTTTCTCAATGGTACTCAAAATCAGGGCTTCAATTTTGAGTCCCAACAAGCTCTTTAATTTTATATTCTTCTTAATAAGTTTTTTCAGAGATGAGATCAAGTCAATTTGATAATCGTCATCACTTTTTAGGCTAGCAAGAAAAAGTGGAGTAGATGAACTAGATGGTTTAGTTTCATCATCCCTTTACTTCTTCTCTACTACCTCTTTAACTCTTCTCTCTTCTTTCTCTTTATCTTCCTTTTATTTTATTTCCTTCTCTTTATTTTCTTCCTCCTCTATTATCTTCTTCTATTCTCTAATTGCTTCTTTTCCTCTTCAATTAGTTTCAATTGATCTTGAATAACCTTGGCCTGAGACTCAGGCTATTCAAAACTCTAAAAAGGGTTAGTGATCATCAATGTTAATAGTAATATTGGTCTGGTCAATCTACATAGTGTCACCACTTATTGAAAATTCCAAAGTTTTAGGTGCTAGTGTAGGTGTTTCCTTTGAATTTTTCATCATCTAACTAATAGTTGTAGTTATTTCACTCCTTATTTTATCCTTCTCACCCACCATAAATAGAAATGGTCTCTCCTTGTTCCTCAAGTAGGGTGCCAGATTGTTCAAAAATTTCTTGACTTCTTCCTCACCATTTGTCTTGCATATGGTGCTTATCATAGACTTGTGAAGTCCTATATCCTCTTCTAGAGCTAGTGTTTTGTTCTCTATAAGTCTATCATAGACTTTCTAATTTATTATGCCTTCAATATCGATAAGTTTTAGATTGTTAGAAATTATATATCTCATAGTAGAGATCTCAATCTGATCTTTCTCAATATCATTATATAAATCATAATTTTTTTTTTGATTTGGACAAAGTTCCTTTTATTTGTAATGGTTGAGTTGATCTTTTAAATCTTTGGCTTTCAAGGTTGCCTTTCTTTTCCTACTGACTATTTAAAATTGATAACTTTCTCTACCTATTTTGCTTCTTGTTCTTGTTCTCTTTCTTTGTTAAATTCCACAATTGCCAAAAATGACTTCTATATTTTTCCTAATCTAGGAGCCTATTGCTTGACTCTTTTGGTCTTGGTAGCCACAACTTCCACTAATCTTTCTAATTTTCTCTTTCACTCTCTTGCGTGTTTAGTTGATACTGCATCATATGGAATACTCTATTTTGAATATGTTTTTGCAATAGACACATGAGATGGTTTTCCAGCAGATAATGGTTGCACATACATTATTCCTTATTTCATTTTCTATCTAATTTCCTATGAATCACTTTCTATCATACTAGCCTCAATTAGAGCTTTCTTCATTATAGTCTCAATCTTTTTGTGAGATGCTTTCTCTAAGGATGCTTGATGAGTTAACTAGGTAATTTCTTCATATATCCTAAATTTGTACTCAACTTGGTTCTTCTCAAAGTTCAACAATAGATTAATATGTCCAATTGCTACATCATTACTTAACTCATAACCTAAGGGACCAATGAATGTTTCCCTGGGTTCTACTGCATGAATACGATTTAAATCTATATCAACCATAACACATATACCATTTTTGAATCTTTCTACAATTATAGGTGCAATTTTGAATCTTTGTCTCATCCCGTTTGTAATGTTTTCATGATCAAATTTTTTCTATCCAAGCTTTTTTGTACTATATTTATTCTACATACATATGTAATATTCTCCATGGTACATATCTCACTACTCATAATCTCTATGATTGATAAGTGTGGAAATCTCTTAAGTACACAAAAATATATATGATTGATCAATGACTAAAATCTAAACAAACCTTTCTTGGTCCTCTTTATTTTCTCTAAGTTTTCAAGAAGTTTTACCATTAGAATTTAACTTAGATTAACTTGTTCCTTCTCAATACAAATCTTATAAGATGCATATATGAATCCTTCTAATAATTGATCAATCTTGGAACTTGCACAAATAAAATAGGTAATGATTCTGATTAGAAATATTACATCATCTTGTTTAATGGTACTGATCACCACAGCCTTCCCATTATAAACTACTTTTGTGTAGCTCTCAACCTACTTCTTAACTAATTTCCCACCTATAGGTACACTACCTTGTTTGCTAGACTAGTTACCTCATGAATAAGGTCAGATGAAATGTTAATTACATTGTCTTCCATCCACAATTTTCTATCATGATTTCTACGTAGTACGATCTGAGTCTATTCTTTGGTGTCCAATTCTTACTAGAAGTGATATTTGAAAAGGTCTAGTTCTTTCAAATGTTCAAATTTGGGTTTTACTGACATATCATGGTTAAAGACAATTTCCTTATCTTTGTTTATATACTTGCTCCCAATAGTTTCAATCTTATTATTAAGATAACTTCCTACATCTTCCAAATACATTATGTTGTTCAAAGTAATAGATAATGATGAATTAGGGTTTCCTTCTATGGGATTCACAAAAACAACCTCCAATTTTAGTCTCTCCTTATTCTCAACATTATGATCTACTGACATATCCATGATTTTATCAAATGTAAACTTTATCAAATAAATTCTATGGAGAAATGATAAAATATCTCTTTTTGAAATAGAGTTTAGCTCAAAATCACCTTGTCAAGTCACTTTTGAGTGCTCTATGTTTTTTATGTGTTCACAATAAAGTGGTAATCAAGTCTATACTCCATTTTATTTATTCAATTCGAACTTGCATTAATTACATATTTTGAAAACATGAAAAAGTTCTCAATTTCATTCTAAAATCAAGTATCTACTAAAAATCTTTGTAAAATTTTCAAATTTTATGCAACCTTTACCATAGCTTCCTTGCATACAACAATGCTCCAAGAATCTTTGTTCCATTAAATTCTCTATAAAAACATAATTTTCATCTTCTACTATAGAATTAACTTTCTCTATTATAATAGTAACTCTTAGTTCCTTCATAACAAGTTTAGATAACCTCCAAATTTCAAGGGAGCTTAGCTACCATCTAAAATTATCTCAAAACACCTTTTCCCAACTTTGCTACGCATAGTTCAATATCTAAATGAAGTTTCAAATTCTCATGCTATAAACAAGCTTAATTCAACTTAGTTGAATCAAAATTAATTATTTAATTTGATCGTCATGTCTCATCATCTTCTAACTTTTCCTCTAATATGTCTAATCCTTTTATGAACACCTCATTGAGTTCTTCTTGAAGCTCACTTACTACATTTTTTTGTTCCTCATTGTCTTTCTTAGTTCTAGAGTTTATTTTATGACTCTAGTTATCAATAGGTACATGACAATTCTAGGCTATGTGTCCAAAGTTGTTACACTTATAACATATGATCTACTTCATTCTTCATAAGGTCTTCCTTCTCTTTATGTGCTCTCATCAGATCTTCTTCTATCTATAGGGTTAGTATTTTGAGACATTCTACTATTCCTTCTATCATTATCATATTTAGGTTTCCTATAGTCAATTTCTTTATCACCCATACCATTACAATTGTAAAAATAAAATTTCATAACATGATTCAATGAACTATTTGTACAATCTCTTTTCATATGAACTATTTCATTACATGAAAAACACTTACCTCTAAATTCATACCTAGTTTCTTTAGGAGATTCCACTTTCTTAGGTTCATCCAATTTCATAGTTTCTTTGTCTTGTCCATCTTCTTAAGGTTTATCAAAAGATTGACTTGATTTAATTTTATCATCTAATTTATCGTTCTCTTTCGATTCTGATCTTTTTTTAGGTTTCTTTGCAGACATGTTAAATAGATAAGCATGAAAAGTCTTATCATAGGTAGGTCTTTATATTGACATTGAATCATCAAACTTTTCTGTACTATAATAAAGATTTTTAAGTTGTTTCTTACACTGAGTTAGTTCACCTTTCATAATAGTGTCGTACTGATGAAGTTCTTTATGATCTTCTTTCAATGTTTCAAATTCAAATGTCTTCTTTTCTAGATGCACTCTAAGATTTGTATTTTCAATTTTCAAATCAAATTCAACTTTGTTAGTTTCAGAATAGTTTTTGACATTTGAGTGCCAACACACTTAACCACTTTCTACATTAGAGCCAAGCACACTACATCTACCGAGCCACAATATGAGATGACTCAAGAAATCCAATAGGTGCCACATGATCTTCAGGTGCCGAGCAACCTTCAAGTGTTGGGCATCCTTCAGGTGCTAAGTGAAGATCAAGTAACAAGAGACTTCAAGTGCCAAGCATGATACAGGAGTCGAGTGATATTTAAGTGCCGAGTCACAAATGATGTTGACCAAAACAAAAATGCAATAGGAGCTGAGTAAGCCATTTTGTTACATGTGTCGAGCATCAGGAATCAGTAAGTGCTGAGTAGCATAGAATGTACATATGAGTTTGTAACTTCATTAATTTAGATATAAACCATTTTCATGGCCGTCATATGATGAATCTCAAAGGATTAAAATGATAAGATTGAATCTATTGTATTTCCTATACAATCTACATGCAACCAATAAGAAAAATGGAGAACACATGCAACCAATAAGAAAAGTACAAGGAATGAGCGGGAAATAGAGATTCAATATGGATTTTAGATCTATATCTAACCCTAAGTCTTCAAATGTGTTTATAAGGAAGACAAAATTTCATTGTAAATATATGATGAAGAAGTATATGGAAAAACTATAGTAGAGTGAAGAGTGAAGAGTAAAAAGACTTAAAGGAAGAGAGTAGTAGTGAAATATTCAATTGATCAAAACAAAGTAAGGGATAAAAATAGTATCAGATCCTAGAGGATCTAGATCAGAGTAAGCAGATCAAGTACCTGTATTCAACAATCAAAGGATTGTAAGCTATCAGGTTTATTATACCTAATACTCTCTAGCAATTGTATTAAAAAGGAAACCCTATGGTGATAGGTTAGCTTAATAGCTATTTTGTAGATCCTTTTAAATAGGTGATTAAATCCTTTAATAGGGTAACACTTCATGTAAAGTGTTTTAAATCCTTTAACTAGATCACTATTGATACAGTGTAAAGCCTTTAATAGCACAGACCATCAGAAGTGGTTAAACATTATTGTTGCAATGATTTTGTGGGTATCATCCCCACCCCAGTTTTACCTTCTTATTTTTGGAGGGTTTCTGGGTTACCAAAATATCAAGTGTTATGTGTGATGACTGTTTGTTTCACAGGATTATTTAATGTTTACATGCATGCATGACAATTTTAGTTATATGTTATTAAGGGTATAAAAAGTGGTTAAAAGTATATTCCTACTGATTCACCCCCCCTCTTAGAAGCATTCTTCCTATTTGAATATTCCAAAAATTAGTATTAGAGCTACAAGGTTCTCACAAGGAGAAGTCTAACAACTTGGAGAAAAGGATCTAAATATGGAAGTCTTCAAACTTGGGAAGTTTATTAACAATCAAGTGATTGATGTGAAACTGGCTCTACACAAAGTAGAGGAAGCTAGGAAGGAACTAAGAAAATCCTTGAAAAGAAGGAAGGATATAGCCATAGCTGAAAATGATATAAACTACAAAGATATTGATACCACAAAATTGTTTGTCAATGGAGACACTAAAGAGTTTGATGCAGCAATAGTAGAACTGATGGAAAAAAACAAAGTTCAAGTAGATGAGATAAGATCTCTCAAGATGGAACATGAATCATAGGCCATAATGTTATGTGAAATCATTGAACAAAAGAAAAGAGGAGGTTAGGATAGAGTCATGATGGAAGATGACAAAAGAAATCTTGCAAATAGACTTGAAGAAAAATGTAATGAATTAACAAGGATCTCAAACATGTAGATGGATACACTTTCCCAAATGATGAACCTTCATCATGAACTCAATATGAAAGATATTGAGATCTCTACTTTGAAGATGTAGAATGAAAAATTGAAAAATGAATTGAATAGAGAAAAAGAGGTAGCAGAGAATCTCAAAAGTCAAGTGAAGCCATAAAATACTTTGAACAATTGATGGAATTCCCAAGATCCACCCATGATACATCAGGACTTGGATATAACAGCACTAAAATTGGAGAATCATCAAAGGGTGGCGAGTAAAAAAGTGACAAAGGTTAGGAATCTAAACCCACTTGTCATTACTAAAATAAAAAGAGGCATAATGCTAATGTTTGCAGGAGTAGAAGAATCAATTAGACAAACACACCCAAAAGCAAGAGTTACTATCACAAGTGCAACATGCAAGGACATATGACACATGATTGCAAGTCCAGAGTTACAAGGACACAAAGATTTGATGGACATTGTCATAATTGTAAGAAGTACAGACATAGAGCATTTGAATATAGATCAAAGCCTATGTGGACATCAAATCAACTAGCAAAAACAAAAGGGAATTAAATTCACTACCATTAGGACTATAACACCAAGTATAGTTGTCATTATTGACAAGAATATGGACATATATCCCAAAACTACATAAGAACACACTTCAAAGGGAACTATAAAATATGGTTGAACCAAACCACATGTTTTAGTTGTTTGAAAATTAGTCATATAAGCAAAATTGTCCTACAAGGTCAGAGGCACCCAAGACTGAAGAAAATAAGGGCAAAGAAAAGATTGATGAGGAACACATCAGAATAGACATGAAGAAAACATGGCAGAAAAAGAATGAATCAAGTTCATCCAATGGAAGGGTCACTTGACCCACAAGGTCAAGTGATCATTTCTCATTCAATTAATCAAAAGATGAGCCTACGAGGCTGATACATATAAGGAAGTATCATACATCAGCCCTAAACCATGAAGAAGCAATGCAAAGTATAAATATGCATGAAACAAGATGCCAAGAAAAAATTTTAAATGATGATGCCAAGCTATCTTTGGATGCTGAGTAAAATTCTAGTGGATGCTGAGTTGTTAACAACGACCGAGTTGATAACTGATGTCAAGTTAATTAACTCCAATGGAAGTTGCGTAAAGTGGAAATATAGTGCAAGCTGAGTAATGTCATAGTCAAGTCAATATGATGTCACAAGTAGGAACATCTAAAACACAAAGGTACCAAAACAACAATACAAACTTGATGTTCAATTCTCAAGGACTTAGTCAACCCCCATGACAACAACAACCTACAATGATACAAGGACTCAACACTTCCAAGGCACAATGAAGTCTACATCCGCTTGACACACATCCCACATATCAACAACAACATCAAATGCAACAACAACAACCACAAGTGGGGAAAAAATCCAACATTCCTAACACGCAATCCCATGTGGACCCACTTGACTTTCACACAATTTATCAACAACAATTTCAGCAACAATTCCAACAATGAAAAATGATGCTTGCTAAACAACAAGAGCAACTCAAGCAATAGTTTGAATACCAAGGATGCCTTGAGCAACAAATCGCATACCAGCAACATTTGTTACAACAACAACATGTGCCACAACAACCTCAACAAATACCTCTAGAACAACAAGCATGCACATGGTCTCACATACAACCAACAGAGGTATCCCAACAACAACCACAACACATGGCACAACAACAACACATGGTACAACAATCACAGTCAATCCCACAACAAGTGCCACATCAAATACCACAACAAGTACCCCAACAACAAGGACCTTTCTATCGTCAAGGTGCCAACATACCTCCATCACCTAGTGACACTTCATCAGATTCATCAGACACAAAAATGTCAGAACCAAGTAGACATAGTTCTCGCCACAGCAAATGGTCTACTCACAGACACAAAAGACTTGAAGAAAAGACCATCATGCAAAACCCCAATAAAGGACTATTACAACAATTCAAAAAAATTTCCAAACAAGTCGAGGCATTGGGAGTCCAAAAGAAACAAGCTCTATATACGAAAAGGGACCTAAGTCCTAACCCATTCGATAAAAGTCTCTATATGCCTAAATTCCCAAAACACTTTGAAGCTCCAAGGTTTGAAAAATACTAAGGAAAAGGAAACCTTGTTGATCATATCTGAGAATTTTGTTCTTCATGTATCAAACTCAGTGATGAGCCCACATAACTTATGAGATTGTTCCCTCATTCTCTAGGTGGGCTTGCACTTGAATGGTACTCCAAACTTCCTAGTAATATCAAATCTTGGTCAGAGCTAGTAGACAAATTTATCTCCCAATTTTCCTTTAACATTACAAATGAGGTGACACTTTTTGATTTGTGCTCAACTAAACAAAAGATGGGAGAGCCATTCATCACATTCTTACAACGTTGGAGAAGCTTAGTTAGTCAATGCTCACTAGACATTCTTGAAGAACAACAAGTAAACTTGTGCATTGAAAACTTAGTCCCTGACTTAATGTATGAACTTAAAATCAAGAGTCCAAGAACCATTTCTAAACTGATGAAAAAAGGGGCTAATATTGAAGATGCTCTTATCCATAAGGGAATCCTCAAGATAAACAAAGAAAACACAAACACCAACTCGTCTAATGACAAGGCAAAAATTTTCTCGAAAAACAAGAATGTGACTAATGATGGCATTGTGGATGCCCACACAATTAGCATAGCACAACCTCAATTTACCTTGAAAGGTGTAAACCCTACAAATTCACAAACTCCTAATCAAACAACACCTCAAAAACAAAAAACTAAGACTTCCACGCAAGACAAAAGACATCCTAGAACCAAAGACAAGAAATTCACACCATTGGGAATACAACTTGAGACTGCATTACAATAGTTGCTGAGTAATAACTTCCTGCAATTACCCCCAATCAAAGATGAACCATTGAAAAAAGCTAATTGGTGGGATTACAAAAAGTATTGTGATTACCATCACACCAAAGGACACAAAACTTCATCATGCTTCCAACTGAAACATGCAATACACGACCTTATTGATGATGGTGTCATCATAGTTGATCCATCACTATTAGCATCCAACTTTGATCACACTATTTTCAAAGATCCTTTGGGTAATCATGACAAAGAGAAACCCTCAAGTTCAAACTCAAACTCGCAAGGTAATGTGAATTACACACATACCAGCTATGACTACACCATCAATTGCTTTAATGAGTCTGACTTTCACATATCCACATTCACATTGAAGGCTGAAGACCCTCATTATGCTGTTACTATACGTCGCAACAAGATCACCCTACCTGGAGCCCCATCTAGACCTACTACTTCTACTAGACCTGCACCCCCAAGTAGACCTACTAATCCTACTTTAGCTAATTATAGCCTTGTTGAAAAACTTGGAAAAACCCCTGCACAAATATCCATTTTGGACCTACTACGTGCATCTCCCCAACATTAGAAGATCTTGGATCAAGCTCTTAAAGAGTCAGTTGTCCAAGATAACATTGATGGCCCAGTTCCAAGCCATGGTTGGGAACCTATCCACATCACAACATATTAGTTTTTCACCCCAAGATACTCCTAAGGACAAACCTAACCATAATGATCCCCTTTATCTCGAAGTCTTCATCCATAATGCCAAAGTCAGACATGTCTTAATAGATGGAGGAGTAGGACTAAACATCTATACTCTTAAGGTTGTCAACAATTTGGGTTATTCTGAAGATGATTTGGATCACTCTTGAAGAGTCGCAATAAAATCTTATGATGATGGTGAATGCTTCTCTAGGGGCATCATCACATTACCTGTCAGAGTTGGTCCAACTATTGAAGACACATTGTTCCATGTCCTAGACATCAAAATGAATTACAACATGATACTAGGACACCCTTGGCTTCATTCTATGAAAGCAGTCCCTTCTACATATCATCAATGTCTAAAGTTTTTCTATCACAACATAGAGGTTACCATCCCTGGCGATCCAAATCATTTCTAGTTTTGTGCTAATCTAAGAGATGCTACTACATTCCGAATCCCAACAAACAATGAAGCACAACCCACATGTTCCTCTAAGTATGTGGATGTTGATATACTGCTCAGTAAAGCAAAGGAAAAGATGAAGATTGAAGACAATGGGTGTGGAGAGTACTTTATGTCTCAAGTCTCTCACATTACGGAGTCACTAGTTTCTCCCCAATCTCATGGTAATTCACAACCAGTTCAAGCACAACATTTAGAGATCAGTACAAGGAATGATACTTCTATCACTAAGAATACATCCGTATGTATTTAGAAAGAAAAAGAAGAATGACAACTCACTTTGATATCTCCTAACAAGTATGGACTTGGGTTTACTATCATGCAAAAACAAGGCTATGATGGCTATAGCGGTCTTGGATCTCAAAAACAAGGAATCATTGAACCTATCACTATAGAAGGACAACCTCCTAGTTTGGGGCTTGGATTTAAACCATTACGAATAGGTCCTCCTTGTACCACAGTACCTACATGTAAGTCTATGGATGTTTCGAATGATAAAAAGGCATCTGAGGATGTCCCACTTGAAACCAACAATCCCCTAGCCTCTGAGCATAACCCCAATGACCCAGTTGAATCAGTTACCCATATATCTACCTTCAACCAAAGCCCATTAACCATTGATGATGACATCTCCTCAAGTTATCCTGAACCTTTGGATTGGGACCAATGTGGACCACCAATTTTTGATCAATTCGATGATGATGACACTCTCATAATAGACTTTGAAAGCATTATGACTGAAGATCATAAAGAAGTAGTTTCTCCTAAAGAGAACACATTGGCATATTTTAGGGAGCCAACTCCACTTTCTAGCTACAAAGAAAAAAGAGCAAACGATAGCAAGCATAGGTCTCTTGGTGAAAATTGAAAGGCACCATTATACCATAAAAAATAAAAATCTAAGAAGCTCCCAAGAATACAAAATGAAAAATATGACGCCATGAATATCAATGTTCCAGTGTTCAACATGCCACAAAGTCTTTTGGAGCTCTCTCAATTAGAATTCATGCGGAAGGTCATTGGTCTCAAATCGCCCAACCCTCCCTTATATCCCTTTGTTTATCCCCAAATCCAACTACCTACTTTTTCCAATAACCAAAATCTATCCTCTATCCAACAAGCCTTTGCATATGTCATCATTAGTGACATCCCACATGATACATCTATTGACCCAATTATCCTCAAATGCCTTGATTCACAAGAGATAGACATTGTCTTACATATGGTACATGATGGTATCTCTTGAGGCCTTTCTAGTGGTTTGATTTTAGCTATAGACTTGGAACAAATCCTCCATAGTTATGGTCAGTCATGGATCCAGAGCTCATCAGCTAGCAGCACCAACAATAGATATCTTCTCAGCATTTGTCAGTGACATTCTTGATTCCATCTAAAAGTCATGAAAAAATATTTTAAAAATTGTAAAAAGTCCTAAAAAAATATCAAAAAATTACAAAAAGTCATGAAAAAATCAAAAAAAAAAAAAACTGAAAAAGTCATGAAAAAATGGATGCCTTGATGAAAACCTGGCAAACAAGCATCTTGGCACAAAAATTTGATTCAAGAGAAAAATTTTGTCCAAAAGTGAAAACCTGGCAAACAGGCGCTTTGGGCAAGTACCATGGTGAAAACCTGGCAAAGAGGTGTCATGTGTAATTAGTGTTGCTCCTCCATCTATCAAGATTCCATCTGGTCTTTTCCCCCTCTATCATTCCTTGATCATATCCTTCATATTGCAAGACATCCTTGGTTCCTTATCATGGCTCCCAAACTGTTTAATGTCCTTTGTTATCTTACCAAGTATTACCAGTCTGTACACACTCTATCATTGGCCTTTGTACATAGTCTGCGTCTTGTCTGGGGACATATTACCTACATAGTGCATAAGGTTGAATTTGAACTAGGGGCATACCCCTAAGTGCTTTTTATCTATTAAATCTATCGCATAACGGATTGGAGCTAACACTTCTCTATGCTTATACGATCTTGAAAAAATCCCTAAAAATCATAAAATGTCTTGAGAAAATCACTAAAAATCACATAAATGTCCTGGAAAAAATCCCTAAAAATCATAAAATGTCCTAAAAAAATCCCTAAAAATCATAAAATTTCTTGATAAAATCACTAAAAATCACATAATGTCCTGAAAAAAAAATCCTTAAAAAAATTCAAATACGATCCTAAAAAAAGCACTAAAAATCATTAAATGTCCTGAGAAAAACCCTAAAAATCATTAAATGTCCTGAAGAAACTAGTCACGCAAAAACATCAAATATCCTTAAAAACCCTAAAAATCATAAAACCCTTCAAAAATATGCAATAAACTTTGCACATGTTCACTGTAGATAACCACCCCTTTTGCCTAAACCCTTGCACTTTGTAGACTGAAAATCAAAGCGCTATGCTTCAATGCCAATCACAATATCTGTGCAACATGAACCAACAATCTATCCAACATGTCACTATGAGCTTATCAACTGAATCCATAACCAAAACTATCACATTATCAACATGTAAAACACTATCTACACACCTAACACACTAAACCGCAAGTAATAATGGACAAGGATAGCTGTTGGCTCACGCTGTTTAGTGAGTGATTTATTTTTACTTTGTTTTTTCTTTGATCATGTCCCTATGCTACTCGATGATATAAATTGATCTATGAGAGTGGCTAGGATGGTTCATGGTCATCTTTTTCTATTTTTTTTATTACAATGTACTTTTGAGAGTCTGGGGCATATACATATGCCTCAGGAAGGACAAGGTCATTCTCTGTTTGCATCATGCTTGTTTACGCAAAAGGCTTGCATTTGCGCTCTGGCCCTTTATGCCATGATGCATTGCATTCCATTTGCCATATCAAAATAAAGCTCCATTTGACATATAGTGCACTTTCTAGAAGCAAAAGTCTTTCCATCATACTAACATTTCCTCATCTCATCTTTCTTCTTCATCTCATTCTCCATCACCATGATCATGTCTTCTAATTCACCAAATCATCTTCATCTTGCATTCATGCATTCTTGCATCATCCTATGCTATCAATCACCTTTCTATGGCTTTCCACCTAGTTCAACCTCAGTCTGACAATTGTCTCATCATCTTTGACAAAATACGACCATTTTTTATGATTTCCCTCATGCTCTGACATCTTTCCATCATTTTGCGCATGCATGCACAGTTTCGAGTCTACACTCTAGACCTCATAACTTTCACATTTTAGCTCTGATTTTCATTCCGTTAGTTGCTATGGTTTTGTCTTCTTGTTGTCAATAAATTAACTTATCATATGCTTATCTTAGTTAATTTCTCAAGGGGGCACCCATATATATCATCCCTACTGGGGCATGTTGTGGCTTTCTCATCAGTTATTCTTTGATACAACACTCTAAATCACATTGTATCAAAGTGGGGAAAAATGTAGACACTCAAAAATGGTTCACATCTACAATTTCATCACTTCTTCATACTAATTTGTCCCATTTTCTCATTCTACTAACTTTGATCTTTTGGCCAAATTGACCATATTTCGTCATTTGTATCCCCTTTCACATCAATTTCATATCAACTCAGAATCATATCAAACCAACTCAAAATCACTCAAAATTGGTCCTAATCAACCCAAAACATATCAAACATCCCAAATCAATCATCATTTATCCACTCCTAGGCATTTTTGTGGCTTTCAGTGTCTTGGAAACCTATCAACTTATCAATCTTATCAATATGACCTTAGTACTGTCATGGCTCTCAGTGCTAGGTCAAACTATCATTCATGTCATTCAATCTTTGATGTTGTTGAGGCTTTCGATGTCAGATCATGGCATCATCAACCATTTTAATAACATTGAAAATGTCCATCATTGTTATTATGATCAAACCTTATCAATCAATTTCAATCTTGTAGCATTTACAATGTCGATTAAATGTTACATATCAACAAATTCATGCCATGTGTCCTTGGCATGTTATCAACTTGAACCAATCAATTTGATCATGGCTTTGATCTACTAGTCATCATCTTATTCGATATCCATCATCGTCACATTTTCATCAAAGGATACAGTCACATTCATTTAATCAATTTGGCCAATCATTTACTAATTTTCTCTATAGGATTAAATAACCCATAATTTAATCTTATTCTTTCTAATTATTCTTCCCAATTATCATCCTCAATTAATTAATTTTATTAATTAATTGATTCATTATCTGCAAACCATGGAAATTTACAATTTCCTAAGTTCCATTTTCCATCATTAATTCCATTTTCTACTAATTTTTATTTTGTGGAATAAAATGATTTTTAATTCAAATATTACGTAAAATATTTCATCATCATGACACTTGGATGTGACACCTTGTGGATTCTCCTTTGACACTTGGCTGAGATTTGTCATAATCAAATATTATTACCTCTTACGCATGTCCCTATTTGGCTTATTCGTCATAGATTCTTGGCTTTAATAGGGTTGAGGAATCTTATGACATGTCATAAATTCTCTTCTAAATTTGACTCTCGTGTGTCATAAAATCTTACTTTTGGCATATTCTATCATATGTGTCATAGGAATTATTATTACCTCTTATGCATGTCCCTATTTGGCTTATTCGTCATAGATTCTTGGCTTTAAGTGGGTTGAGGAATCTTATGACGCGTCATAGATTCTCTTCCAAATTTGACTCTCATGTGTCATAGAATCCTACTTTTGACATATTCTGTCATATGCATCATAAGAATCTCTTGCCACATCACATGTCTGTGGGTGACAAATCCAATGCTCTCACCCTACATGGAAATTATAAAATGGACACCCTTCCTCTCATTTCAGATCTAGAATGCTTAAGTCTTGAGTCCTTGAATCTTTATATCTTTGAGTCTCTACTTCTTTGCATGTTGCATTCTCTCTCTCACATAAAATCACACTTCAAGTATTCTCATGGAATTATACACATCATAGGCTTTGGCTTCAACCTTGTGTGCACTATAGGTGAATTAGAGCTACAATCATTTGGAGAAGAAAGAAGAACATGGGAGCTACAAACAAAAAATGGGGTTTCTATTTCTTTCTTAATTAGCTTGGCTTTCATGGTAGACTAGTGGGTGCTAACATATAATTATTGAGTTTTGTGATTTTCTCATAGTATGTTATGCATTTTAACCCATTTTTCTAGTCCTACACCCTCTTTTGGAAAAGTTACATGGAGAAATGATAGAACTATCATTGCCCAAATTAATGAATATATAGAACAAATGGGAGACAATTTTGATACACTAATGACAAGCTATTTTGAGAATTTCAAGAAATCCATGAAGCAAAGGGTAAGAATACCAATTTTCTTAGTGGAAAAACATACTAATGATATATGCTTCTTAGTTGATATTTATTTTACCTATATCCAAGTAGTAATTCCAAGGGTGAGATGGCTAAGGCCATTTGGTTATGAGATCAACATAGATGAAGCATCTACAACCATAACTGCATTATTGGCAGAAAAGATAGATAAGAGTGCCGCACACTTTGGAACTTATGATGTGGTAAGGTCAAAGATAAATATGGAGTTACAGAATGCCTCCACATTGAAGAAGAAAGACAAATTGATGAAAAAAATTAAGAAGAAATTTGGTGAAGGAATTGAGGCTGAAGAAAAAGAAGAAGATGAAGAAGATGATGATGATAATGAGGATGAACAAGAACAAGGCCCAATGGAATTAAGTTGAGGCCTAGGTGAAGACAAGGAGGAAGCTGTTGAGGAAGAAGAAGCCAAGGAAGCACCAATTAAAGCTGAGCCAAAGAAAAGAAAGGCAATAGAACAACCTCCAGCATAGCCCAAACTAAAGAAAACTGCCATGCCATCACCCCAAAAGCCAACAACCAGAGCTGCAACAAGGGCCTCCACACAAAAAGCTAAAGAAGATGCTACAAAGAAAAAAATAATTAAGATGACACAGGAAGAGCCAAGGAAAATAATAAAATATGTGGCTCAACCTAACACTGATGAGGAAGATCAATCTAAAAAGGTAAGCCATTCTTCTAAGTCTTCAATTGATACATTATGTGAAAGGTTTGGAAATGCAGACTTAAGTGACATGAATAAGTTTGATTTCAATAACTTCACTAAAGAGGAACAAAATAGAATAGAAGAATCAGTTTATGGAATGATGGCACAGTTCAAGTATACTCCTCTTGAACTAGATGGACAATTTCCAAAGGAACTGTCTAAAATTGTAGAAGACAGATGACATTTTTGTTTGAAAATTGAGAAGGAGATGAGAGAATCAACCCTAGCAAGCATACTTCCTCATTTGACTAAGGAGAAAATAGAGAAAGTAGTCAAAAGGCATAATACTAGGTTTACACCTAAGTACAGGGCATTCTTCATTCTCCAAAACAAAATGGAAGAAATTGTACAAAGAACAACAAAATCATGGAAGAATTTGTACAAAAAGGTTGAAGATTTTTTTGAAGAAGAATACAAGGAAGAAGCTACTACTCAACTAGAAGAGAGAAGAAGAAAGAGAGAAGAGAAGGAAGAAGTAGAGAAAGGAGAAGAAGAAAAGAAGGAATAAGAAATGAAAGAAGAAGAAGAAAAGAAGGGAGAAGAAAAGAAAGATGGAGAGGAGAAAGAAATAGAGGAGGAGGAGAAACAAAAGCAAGATGAAATGGAAATAGTTGAGCAAGAGTAGAAACAAGACCAGAGTGTGCAAGACACATAATATCCATCTTCTAGCCCTCCTCATGTACCCATCACACCTGTAGAAACTGTAATAGTACAAAATGTTCCTAACACTTCTGCTCAAAACATCAATCCATTAACTATAGAGGATCTCAAAAGAATCCTTGACCAATCCACACAACAAGAAAAATTATGTAAAGATCTGGTATTGGTCAGTGTGGATGAATTATAAAAACTAGTAGAAAAAATAGTTAGCGATAAGGTGAATCCACAAGAACAACCTTCCATCATCTCTATAGCTACTAGAGGTCAACTTCAAATGCCAATAGTTGTTTCATTAGGCATAGTTGACACCACAATACTAAAGTTGAGTGAAGTAGGAGACAAAGAAGTAAAACAAATAGGACAGACTATTACATCTGATCCTACAGCACAAACACAAGGTTCACTTCCTAAAATTACTATAATTGATCGAGGTAGACAGTAGGAGGAGAAAATAGAGGAAAGCCCTAAAGAGAAGGAGGTAATACAAACATTGATAAATCTGCCTACCTCAGGGACTCCTTCACAATAGCCAAGTAATGATGCAATGCCACTTCAAATATCAGCACCAGGATCAAGTTCTACAAAATTTGCAAGGGTACTTCACTATGGAGACCCTAAATTAGATGAGGAGACAGTCATACTAAGTTATGACTCAAAAAAAAAAAGCATTGATCAAATAAATGAGGTGCAAGAAGCATTGAATAGAAGAAAGAGGCAAGAGATACTCAGGAAGGAGTATAAACAAAAGAAAACACTACATGAGATTAAAGACATCTTTATGGATGCCTTTAGTTTTTAGTCACCAGATGATTCAAAGCATGTCATGGAGCAATTATCAGATATTGCTAACCAGGTGACAAATGAATACCAAGAGACAATTGCAAAACTTATGGAATGGCCTGAAAGAAAATTCTAGGGGAAAGTAAATAAGAAAATATGTAGTGAAATTGCACTTTCCCAAGTTGAATTGGAAAAGGTAATAGGCAAAGTGAAAAAGGTACTTAAGAATATATTCTCATTGTACAAAAATTTGTGTGACTTTTCATACTTCACGCAAGAGACAAGCCAAAATATAATGAGCATGGAGAGGAATTTGAATATTTCAAGCATGTAGCCACCAAAAGATCCAGCTCAAAGTGAGAAGCATATTTCTCAAATGCTTCGCACTCAGAAAGAAATAGCTGTATTAACAGCAGAAGAGGCCACCATCAAGGAAAAACTAATCCAGCTTCAATCCTCCATTACCCCACATGTGGAAGAAATCCATAAAGAATAGGTCTATGTTGAAACTGTTCTCAAGAAAGATCCTAATCTTTCTATTTTAGATGGATTTGTTCACCTTGCTACCAAAATTACCATCCAGCATAAGTCATTGGAAATTGCTTTGCATAATTGGGATGTAGCTCTCAGGATGATTATGGAGGTAAATAACACATTTTTGGTGAAATATGGTCTTAACCTTTAAAACCCTTTGACATAAGTGTCAAAAAGGGGGAGATAGTATAAATGAATGGGGGAGAAAAGTTAATAGGGGGAGACAAGATAAAAGGGGAGTGTGATGCTATATAGCATAAAATTTTGGTTACCAAGATAGCACAGATAATGACACAATCAACTCAGGGGGAGTTATAATAATTTTGAGGTATATACTATAAGTTACAAAATTTTGATCAAGTTTTTTAAACCTCTGTATATATACTAAGTAGATTAGTGAATGTACTCATAAGGTCAGTTAAGTGTTTTTGTCACTCATGTCAAAGGGGGAGATTGTTAGTTTCAGAATGGTTTTTGACATTTGAGTGCCAACAAACTTAACCACTTTCTACATTGGAGCCAAGCACACTATGTCTGCCAACCCATAATATGTGTTGAGTCAGGAGATCCAACAGGTGTTGAGTGATCTTCAAGTGCTGAGCAGCCTTCAGGTGCCGAGTGAAGATGAAGTGCTGAGTGACTTCAGGTGTCAAGCATGATACAAGAGCTGAGTGATATTTAAGTGCCAAGTCACAGACAATGCTGAGCAAGATAGAAATGCAACAAGAGCCAAGTAAGCTAGTTTGTTACATGTGTCAAGCATTAGGAATCAGTAAGTGCCGAGTAACATAGAATGTACATTTGAGTTTATAACTTTACTAATTCAGATATAAACTATTTTCATGGCCGACATATGATGAATCTCAAAGGATTAAAATGATAAGATTAAATCTTTTGTATTTCCTATACAATCTACATACAACAAATAAGAAAAATGGAGAAGGCATGCAACCAATAAGAAAAGTGCAAGGAATGAGCAGGAAATAGAGATTCAATATGAACTGTAGATCTATATCTAACCCAAAGTCTTTGAATGTCTTTATAAGGAAGACAAAATTTCATTGTAAATATAGGATGAAGAAGTATATGGAAAAATTATAGTGGAGTTTAGAGTGAAGAGTAAAAAGACTTGGAGGAAGAGAGCAGCAATGAAATATTCAGTTGATCAGAACAAAGTAAGGGATAAAAATGAGTATCATATCCCAGAGGATCTAGATCAGAGTAAGTAGATCAAGTGCCTGTATTTAGAAATCAAAGGATCGTAAGCTATCAGGTTTATTATACCTAATACTCTTTAGAAATTGTATTAAAAAGGAAACCCTATGGTGATAGGTTAGCTTAACATCTATTTTGTAGATCCTTTTAAATAGGTGATTAAATCCTTTAACCAGGTCACTATTGATACAGTGTAAAGCCTTTAATAGGGTAGACCATTAGAAGTGGTTAAACATTATTGCTGCAGTGATTTTGTGGGTATCATCCCCACCCTAGTTTTACCTTCTTATTTCTAGAGAGTTTCTAGGTTACCAAAATCTCAAGTGTTATGTGGTGATGAATGTTTGTTTCACATGATTATTTAATGTTTATATGCATGCATGACAATTTCAATTATTTTTTATTAAAGGTATAAAAAGTGGTTAAAAGTATAATACTTCTGATTCACCCCCCCTCTTAGAAGCATTCTTTCTATTTGAATATTCCAAAAAACTTTAGATTGGTAATCTTCAATCCATGCTTCAAGATCTTTTACTTTGTCTTTAGTTTTGAATAATCATCATTAGCAATTTTAGATTTAGTAGATTTAGGCCTGGATTTGAGATGTTCAATCTTTTCCTTCAATTGTCCAATATATACTTTGGAGTTTTCGTAACTATATTTTATCTTATCTCTTTATTTAGTAAGGAGATCAATTTTTTCAAGTTCCTCTTCAAGGTTATTCATCAACTATTACATATCCATAGGGATCTTACTCAAGCTATTAAGCCTCTCCTAAGTAATTGGGCTCTAATACCAATTGTTAGAAATAGGAATTACTAAGAGGGGGGGTGAATCAGTAATTTACAAATTTTAGTTGCCAACTAAATATTATTTATTACTTTGAACCATACATCATAAAGTAAACAAGTAATGTTGGACAGTAACAATAACCATGCACAAAGATAACTTAGAAAACCATATTTGGTTAACTAGGGAAACCCTGGCCAAGGGAAAACCCCTGTGGGGAAAATAGCCACTAGATAATATACTGATATATATATACTTCATGTTATTGGATGGACCCTATTAGGAGTCAATGAGAAAATTTAGTAAAGAGTCCCTGTAAGGAGACTTTTAATCCCTATTAGGAGATTCCAACCCTATTAAGAGTTGTAGTATAGTAGATGCAAGATGAGCCTACTCCCAGACATTCACTTCCAATTACAAGAAGATCTCACTGCCCAAACAAGTAATTAGTCCATAGGTATATAGGTGTTGTAACTTCTTTCTTGACTAATCTCTAACCCTAGCTAGATCTCAAATCACAAAATTAGGTTCTCAAAACTTTGCATATATCACTTCACAAAAGTTTGTATATCATTTTATCACAATACAATCTCACTACAACACATTTGAATTCACAAGATTCCATTTTCTTAAATACAATGCCTTTTCACAATTTTTTGTTAGGTAAGCTAAGACCATAATATACTTTTCCAAGTTAGAGTAAACATCTAGGATGCCAACCCTAATTATTTAAGTAATTATTTTGTAAACAAAATAATTCCTTTACCTTTAATTTTTCTATTTTGTTTCAATGGTAAAACATGAATATCTCTTTTCTATATAGTCCATACTAATGTTTGAGGTTATACACATCGTCATAAACATTTATAATGTCTCTATCTAACTTTACTAATCATAATATGACATTAGTAACAAATTACATACAAAACAATACAGTATTGTAAACCAATTTTATTCTTAGACATTTTTTTGTGTACCAAAACCTAAGTATCTTTATTTGTAAGGTTTTCTACAAGTGTGTACATCATATGTTGCCATAAATGACAACAATTACATATCTTTATTTAGTTAATTGTCAACACAAGTTTGATGTTTTTTCTACATAGTTTTGTAATCAAGTGATGTTCTAACCATTGATGGACATTGTAATTTGTGTAGATCCACTTTAAAAGTTTTGAAGTCACTTATTCATCTTTAATTCTACAAATTTGTACTAACAACATTAGCAATACTATTCATTTTACTAGTTTTTGACAAGAATTAATGGTTGGGTGATTATTCCATGAATGTCAATGCTGATTCTCATGGAATGACTCATCCCTAACTTGTACAATACTATTCTTACATTGACATGTGCAAATGAGAGTTTTTTTGAAGTGATCAACCAAGAAAGAATTATTAATGGTGAATGGAGATGTAGGTATGGAGTAGCAATAGAGGATCTATCTAAAGGATGGAAAATTGTTTTTGTATTGAGGTGTCTAGATACACCCTATACAAGGTACCATTGTTTGATCCCATAAGTGTTGGTACAACACTTAATTAGAAAGCCCTAGTTTGAGACAATTTTGGGGAGCAATTTGGGGCTTTTGGTGTTACAAAAGCTTTGGGTCTAGTTCCTCTTGGATTTGTGATATTTATGACCTAAGAAGGGACAACCTAGAGGTGTGAAGTGTCAGGAACAAAAATATATTATAGTTTCTTTGTTAAATTTCCTACTTTTTATGCATTTTAGAGCCACAATATAGTAACAATAGAGTATGGTCCAAAGGAAATCAAGGAATCCTTTTGATATGTTGGAATATGGAAATATGGGTATCTAAAAACCTATATAGTTATACTTGTATTTTAGGAAAGTTGAGAGGAAATCAAGGTTATTTATCACTAGAGACCTAATTGGGGCAACTAAGCCTATAAGGTAGTTTGAAGATATTTAAGCATTGGATGATGCTTGATAACAAAAAATTGTTTTGAAAACCTTTAAATCCATCTTACTATCCTTCATTTAGACAGTTAGCAAATGAGAGTTGTTTTACTAACTCTTTGTGTATGAGTGTAGGGAATTTTATGAAGAGGTGGGTCACCTTAGGAGATTACCTCACCCTTGCATACAAAAATTCACCAAAGATTATTTCTTGCCCTAAGAAGATCAACTCTTCAGACAAGAGTTTCATTGGAGGAGGGGAGTATGATGCAGGAGTATCAAGATATGCAAAGCCCCCTAAAGAAGGAAAAATATGGATTAGAGGAAAACAATAGTATGAACTAGTCAATTGGCATGTGGTGAAGCCAATCATGGTCTTAAGAGGCTTTAAAGATAATAATAATGCAATGAAAACTAAAGGGACTGTTAACAACCTTAGGATCTAAAATGATGAAAAATGGGTAGAAAGGAAATATGTATTCAAATAAACCCTAAGGAGTCTTAGGAAGGTTTAGGATTGGTTAACTTGGTCTTGAGGACCTACTAGAAAATTTTTAAAATCTAAATAGTTGTTTTATTAAATAATTTGTAAATTCAGAAATTCAAATATTGTAATTCAAATGATTAGTTCCATTTTGAAGGGAAATCAGTTTTAGGAAGTTTTAGGCATAACTAAGCATGGAAACCAATACAAATTTGTTGGAATAACCGTAGGGGATGTTTTTAAGCCAAGTTGGAGGCATTTTACCAAGGGAAGTTGCACTAGTAATCATTCATTATACGGATTATACAAGACAACGAATAAAAACTCCATTTTGATGCAAGTTTGAGGCTTTTTCTACATAGTTTTCTAATCAATTAATGTTCTAACAATTGATGGACATTGTAATTTTTTTAGATACACTTTATATGTTCTGATGTCACTTATTGATGTCTAATTTTGCAAATTTGTGCTAACAAAATTAGGAATAGTGTATATTTGACTAGTTTTTTACAAGAATTAATGGTTTGATGATCATTCCACAAATGAAATTGCTAATTCTCATGGAATGACTCATCCCTAACTTGTAAAATACTATTCTAGCATTGACATGTGTAGATGAGAGTTTGTTTGAAGGTGATCACACAAGAAGGAAGTGTTAATGGTGAATGGAGATGTGGGTATGGATCAGTAGTAGATGATTTATCTAAAGGAGGGGCCTATTATATGTTTTGAGGTGTCTAAATACACACTATACAAGGTGAATAGACCATTTTTTAATCGCACAAGTTTTTACACAACACTTAATTAGAAAGCCCTAGTTTGAGATAGTTCTGGGGAGAAATTTAGGGTTTTTGGTGTTGTAGAAGCTTTGGGTCTAATTTATCTTGTATTGGTGAAATTTATGACCTAAGAAGGGATTTTCTAGCATCCGGAGTCTTTGGAGTGCAAAGAAAATAAAGGTTCTTTGTTAAATTGCCCACCTTTTATACATTTTAGAGCCACAATATAGTAACAATAGGGTATGGTCCAAAGGAACCAAAGGAATCCTTTTGATATGCTGGAAGATGGAAAAGTGAGTATCTGAAAACCTATAGAGGTAGACTTGTATTTTGGGAAAGTTGAGAGGAAATATATTAGAAATAAGGAATACTAAGAGGGGGGTGAATTATTATTCTACAAAAAAAAATTGCCAAATAGATATTATTATTTACTTTGAACTATGTATAAGAAAGTAAAAAAGTATTGTTGAATAGTAATAATAATCATGCATAAAGAGAACTCAGAACACCATATTTTGTTAACTAGGGAATCCTTGGGCAAGGGAAAACCTTAGTGGGGATGATAACTACTAGATGATATACTGATATATATGTTCCTTGTTAGAAGATGGACCCTATTAGGAGTTAGTGATAAAATTTAGTGTAAAGATTCCCTATTAGGAGACTTTGAATCTCGATTAGGAGATTTCAAACCTATTAGGAGTTGTAGTACAATGGATGCAAGAAGAGCTCACTACCCAAACATGCACTTCCAATTACAATAAGAGATCAAAACCCAAACAAGTAATTGAACTTTAAGTTCCTCAAACATAGATGTATAAATGTTGTAACTTCTTCTCAGCTGATCTCTAACCTTAACTCGATCTCAGATCACAAAATTAGGTTCCCAAAAACTTCACATACATTGCTTCACAAAAAGTTTGCATATCACTTTTCACATAAAAAACAAACACTTAATTTGCAAGATATCCTTTGCATAAATATTGTGCCTTTTCACAAATTGCTACTAGGTCAGCTAAAACCACACTATACTTTTCCAACTTAGAGTAAACATCTAGGATGTTGGCCCTAATTAGTCAAGTAAATATTTTGTAAACAAAATAATTCCTTTACCTTTAATTTCGCTATTATGTTCAATGTTAGATCATGAATATGTCTTTTCCATATAGTTTGTACTAATGTCCAAGGTTATATACATCATCATAAACATGTATACTATCTCCATCTATCTTTTCTAGTAATAATATGATGTTAGAACCATTTTATATATAAAACAATATACTATTGTAAACCAATTTCATACTTGGACAATTTTCTAAGTACCAAAAGCTAAGTATCTTTATTTCTGACGTTACCTAGAAGTATGTACATCATGTGTTGTCATTAATGACAAAAATTACATAACTTCATATAGCCAATTCTCAACAATCTTGCCCTTTTGCATTGATGCCAAAAAAGTAAGGAAAATTGTCTAAGTGACAAAAACTTAGCAAAACTTACAATACTTATCATCTATTACATTACATATACTTCATATTGCAAATGGTCAATTACTCAATTTCTCCCCCTTTTAATATGATTATTGCATACATAAATTAATACACAATTTTTTTCTACAACTTCTCCCCCTTTGACATCAATGACAAAGGTCAAAAAGTCCAAAACCTATAAAAAAATGTTGTTTGTCTATTGTGAAATACTGTCAAAATTTTTGTCTCACTACCTCAAGTTGCTAATATCTTCATACAATCATAAAAAATTGCCTTCAAACTATTCATACCTTCCTCCCAAAAGTCCTTTTCTACTTTGATAGTAGTGAGCATTGCACATAAGGCCTATGATGGAATCTCAACTGCATTAAGGTCGAAGTAGGTGAAATTTTCATAAGTGTCTTTTTCTTCAACACATTCTTCCAACTATCTCTCAATGAGTGATATCTTTAGATCAATAGATTCTCTAAATTTTGACAGTCTTCTCAAAATTTTCTCTTTTTCAAGTTCCAATTTCCTGATGTCTATGTAAACATTGGCAACTTGTCCTTCCAATTCATAAACTCTACAAGAGGGTTGTTGTATCTGACTAGTTAGAGTTTCCAACTCACTCAGCTTTCCTTCACTCTCACTATCCAAATCTTTGGTAATCTTATTAGATAAAGTACATTTGATGTACAGTACCTTGCTAACTTGTTGACATCCTCATGTTGGATACAATTGATTAATTTTTTGTTGTATTTGATGTTACACAAATGTCATATTAGTTGACAGTCAATGCATGCCGAGCTCACTTGGTTAGTGAAGACAATTTTCCTAGTCTATCGAGCATTCTTGAGTTTACTCTATGCAAAAGGCAGTTTCTACCTAGCTCACTTGGGTGTTAAAGGAAGTTAAGTAGAAAAGTGTGTTAACCAAGCTCACTCAATTAATAAAGGAAAAGTTAAACAAAGTCAAGTATTAACAAAGTTAACTTAGTTACCAAAGGAATTTTGTAAGTTAACAATGTTATCTAAGCTTCTATTCATTAACATAGGAAATTGTTTCAGAATCAGCTTCTATCGAGTTGGGTCAACTACCAAAGGATTTAATTATTTTGAAATGTAAAGCTTAATTATTTTACCTATTGATTCTAGTTGATTGAGGTGAAGAATATTGGTTATTCTAATTTGTATTTGAGCTGACTTGACAATCTGAAAGGTATAAGTACAAGGTCAAGTTTTTATTTCAAAGTGTGTGAGATGCAAGTTGAATAAGCTGAAAGAGATAAGAAGAGGAAGAAAACTTGAAGGATAAGTAGATATCCTTATGGAGTATAAAACTATTATTTTATCAAGAAGGATCAAGTATGAACCAAAGAAAAAATCTGTAATCAACAATTTAGTTGCATCACAATCAGGTCATTTCATTGTTACTTTCTAGCTATTGTAATAGTGAACTAAAATCTCTCAACAAAGTTGGTTTAATAGCCATTTGTAAATCCTCAAACAATGTGGTAATTTCATTAAATTATTTTAAGACCTTTTGCAAGGCCACTCCTAACAGGGTGATTAAATCCTTTAATAGGGTCACACCTAATAGTGTGTTTTTTTGTTAGAAATATGTTAGAATAACTAAGAGGGGGGGGGAATGAATTGGTTATTCAAGGTCCAAATCTCCAATTAAAACTTTTTCATCAAGTAAAGTGAGCCTTTCATTCATCCAAGCTTAAACTTTCCTACTTAGCAAGTTACTATAAATCAACATGCAAGAATAACACATGAAAGATCAACACATAACATAGTGATTTACATGGAAAAACAATTTGGGAAAAACCACTAGTAACATGCTACTCAATTCTCACTCTTCTAAAGTGATGCCCTATGAAAGGGCTGCCCTATTAAAGGATACACCACACTATTAAATGTGACCTTGTTAAAGGATTTATCCATCATATTAGAAGTGGGCTTGGTTAGAGGACTTTAGAACATTCACTTGGAATGTCACCTTGTTAAAGAATTTACAAATGGCTGTTAAACAAACCTAAATCCATAGGATTTTACCCTAGCTTGGACAATCATTAGAGAGTAACAACAAGGACTTTTGACTTTATACAACTCACAACTTAACTCATAGATTTCAAATCATAATTTTCTTGGTTTTTAGTCTCTAGAACTCTAATAGCTGGTCCCCCTTTTAAGCTTTGTCTCCTTGAGTCTTCATGCTCGATGTACCAATGCAATATTCTTTTTGACCACTTATTGAAGTATAGTCTCTGTGCTCTATTCTTCCTTCTCCTAATTTCTTCTCCTTGACACCCTTCAACCACTTTGCAATTTGACACATTAGTAACTCTTACTTCTTGGCCTATGACTCCTTAAATAGAAGTCTAAAATTTCTTTTCCCACATAATTCTTTCCTCCTTTAATTTTAATTTTAATAGGTTAGGTAGGATTCATTGAATCTAACCCATATCTTGTTCATTCTAGAAACATCATGAAGAATCCTCTTGAATTTTTTCAAAAATGGTTTACATAAATTTTTGTGCCACCAACTTATTATCCTTATCCTCCAACTAGTTCACAAAATTCAAGGTAACAAACATGTCAGCTTAGATTTAGTGAATCTTTGACTTTTCTAATAATGAAATAGCTTGGCACATAGTGTGTTACTTGGCATCAACTATGTTTTACTGACGCTCGACACCTACTATGGATTCACTCTGCATCCACTAAGTTTTTCTGATGCTCGACGCCTGTTACTTTGCTCAGCACCTGAACACACTTAGCTCCTTCTGTATCACTTGGCACACACACTAGATTTTTCATTTGCTTGGCACTAACTGAAAATGTGCTCTACTTGAACTAGCTTGCTTGGCACTCACTAATGAACTTAGTTAAGCTTTGTAGTCAACCTTGTTGCAACTTATTCTTCCAATGTTTCTAAGTGTAACCAACATTTGTATGTTTTCAATACATCATTTTACCATTATCTTAATTGATCCTTGTACTTCATTATAAAACAATAACTCAACCTTTTCCTTAGGTAATCTTGTTACATCTTGTTGATTAAATCCTCTTCATCAATCAACTAAGTGATAGTACTTGGATCTTATAAGAAATTGTCATTCTAGCAAATAGCATATTTGACATCAATGAAAAAAATGATTGAAAACATTCTTTATTAACAATATCCCTCTTTGCAAAAATATTTTCAATCATATTTCCAACATTTTGTAAACTTTAATAGGGTTGGATCCTAATAAGGCTCACTTCAGAAGAGTGAAAAATAGTAACTAATAACATTGGTGGTTTTTCCCAAATTGGGTTTCCATATTAAATCCAAGTGTCCCATGTATTCATGTTATTTCTTTCATGATTGCAACTAATTACTAATAACATCTTAAGATCTACTAAAGTAAATCACACTCTGCATTTACCAAGTTACAAAAATTTATGTGTTTACCAAGTATCAAAAGTAATTAGTTTTATCTGATTCAATTTTATAGTTTACATCTCAGGGATATGGGATTTATTTAAGTGGTAACTAATTCATCCCCCCATAAATTACTCCTCTTATATTTCCAACACTTTAGAGTTCATTGATACAAGTATCAAGACTCAACAAATCATTTTGAATTTTTTAACAAATGGTGCTAAGAAGATTAGCATCAATGTGAAATTGAGACTTAGACTTAGCAACATTCAACAAATTTGTAAATTCATAATCAAATGATTTTACAACTACTTGAGCTCTCTGTTGGGGGTCTATTTCAACATGTTTGGCTATGAGGGTGCTACACAATTTTTTAGTCACCTCTATTAATTCTCTCTATAGACATTTGACCTTTTTTTTCTTCTCAAACAATTTTTTCAAGGATGAGATCAAGCTAGATTGATCATCATCATCACCTATAATGTTAACAAGAGATATAGGAGAGGATGAGCTAGATTCTTTTACCTTATCTTCATTTTCTTTCTCTCTACTATTTTCTTTTATTTTCTCTCTTCTGCTTCCTTCTCCTCTCTTTCTTTCCTTCCTTTTCTTTCTTTTCTTCTTCCAACTCTTTCTCTTTTTCTTCTTCTTTCATCTTTTCATCTTCTTTTTGTTTCTTTTCCTCTTCAAGCAATTTTAGCTTGGCTTCTTCAATCTTCTTCTTTCCTTCCTCTAGATGTCTTTTCTCTTCGAAAATTAGTCTCAATGGATTCTCAATATCTTTGGAATGGGGCTCAGGTTGATCATAACTTACAAAAGGATTATCAACAATGTTAACTATGACACTTGTTTTATCAATTTGCATAGTATCACCTCTTATTGATAGTTATGAAGTTTTCTCTATAGTGGTAGGAGCTGCCTCTACCTCTATCATCATTTTATTTATAGCTATAATAGTTTCACTTCTTGTCATGTTCTTATCACCACCCATAAATAGGATTGGCCTCATTTTTTTCATAGATAGGGTGCTAGTTTACCCATCAATTTCTTTACTTATTCATCTTCAATCTTGCATAGAGTTCTTATCATTGATTTTTTAATTTCCATATCTTCTTCCTGAGTTGGTACCTTCTTTGCTATAAGTTTGTCATAGAATTTTTGGTTGAGAAAACCTTTGATATCTTTAAGTTTCAAATTATTTAGAATCATATATCTCATAGTAGAGATATCAATCTATTCATTCTCAATATCACTATTCAAATCATAAAACTTATTCATCTACACAAAGTTCCCTTCATTAACAATGTCTATGTTAATCTTCTCTATCATTGGTTTCTAGGGTTGCCTTGTTTTACATACTAGTTGTTTGGAAATAATGATTTTCTCTGGGTGTTTGTCTTCTTATTCCTCTATTTCTTCTTCATCACTTGAGTCTTCAATTGTCAAAAATGTCTTCTTTCTTTTCTTTGGCCAACTGACAGAGATGTCACATGCATTACACCTTGTTCACCAATTTGTTTCAGTCCAAAGATTGTTTTTCTAACTACCTATGATTCTTCTTCTAACATACCAGACTTTAATAGTGCTTTCTTCATTACAAATGCAATCTTTTTATGAGATGCCTTTTCTAATGATGCCTGGTAGGCCGGTTGGATTATATCCTCATATGTTCCAGATCTATATGATGCTTGATCTATTTTAGATTTCAAAATTAAATCAATATAACCAATAGCTAAATCATCACTTAACTCATAACCTAGGGGCTTAAGAAATGTTTCCCAAGGTTCTACTAGTTCAATATAGATTAGGTCAATATCCACCATAAAACATATATTACTCTTGAATATATTAATGATTGCAGGGCAATTTTGAATCTTTGTTTCATCTCATTCTCAAATTTCCTCATAATAAAATTTATGTTGTCAAAGATTTTCTCTATAGGATTCCTTTTGCATACATCTATTATCTTGTCCATGGTGCATCTTTCACTACTCATAATATCAGTAACTGATAAAAATGGAAATATCTCAAGTACATGAAAGAAAATATGATTTATTAGAGACTGGAATCTTAAAACACCATTCTTAGTTCTTTTAATCTTTTCCAAAATTTCAAGAAGTTGTACTACCAAAATCTCACTCAAATTTACTTGTTCCTTCTTAATGCAAATCTTATAGGTTACATAGATAAAACCTTCTGAAAACTCATCATTTTTAGAACTTGCAATAATAGAATATATATTTTTTTGCTCAAGAATCTTACATCATGTTGTCTAATGGTTTTTATCACCATTTCTTTACCATTATAAACTTTTTTAATGTAACTTGTAACCTTTTTCTTAACTAGTTTCTCACTAATAGCTACACTACCCTATTTGCTAAGACTAGTGACCTCATGAATAAGGTGGGTAGAGATGTCAATTAAATTTTCTCACATCCAAATCTTTCCATTATGAATTCTACTAAATATAATTTGAGTCCACTCTTTAGTATCAAGTTCGTAGTGAAAGTGATTTTTGACTAAGTCTAAGTCTTGTAGATGCTCATGTCTAAGCTTAATAGTCATATCATGATTGAAAAAAATTTCCATATCTTTTTTCATAAACTCACTTCCAATAGTTTTAAACTAACTGCACAAGTAGCTTCTTACATATTCCAAGTAAACTATGTTGTCCAGGGTAATTTATAAAGCCAAATTAGGGTTTTTCTCCAGGGGTTTCATAGGAACAACCTTTAATGTGGGTCTCTCAACATTCTCAACATTTTGAACAATTGAGATATCCATAGTTACATCAAAAATAAATTTATCAAAGAATTTATGTGTGGAAAGTGATAAACTATTTTTTTCATAGTAGGGCTTTGCTCAAAATTACTTAGCCAATTTGCTTCTTGGTGCTCTAAGATTCTAAGGTAATGTGGAAATAATCAAGTTCATAGTCTATTTATTCAGAAAGAACTTGCATTAATTGCATACTTTTCCAAATTAAAAAAAGCTACTAATTTCATTCTGAAATCAAATATCTTCTCATCTTCTGTTGGATCTTCTAATGCTATCTGAGGATCACCATAGGTTCCTTTCATCATGAAAATCCTTCACAAAACTTTGGTCCATGAAATTTGTTGTAGAAACATAGATTTTATCTTCTGTCGCAAAATAAACATTCTCTATTATAAAAATAACTCTTATTTCCTTTATAACATGTTTCAATAAGCTCCAAATTGCAAGCAAGCTTAGTGACAATCCAAACCCATCAAGATACATCTTCTCTTAACCTTGCTACTCATAGCTCCATCTCTAGATGAAGTTTCAAATTCTAGTGCTATGAACAAGCTTAATTCAACTTGGTTGAATCAAACTCAATTGGTGACTTTGACTTTCTTGTCTCAGCATCATCTAACTTTTCTTCTAAAATATATAATCCTTTTACAAATGACTCACTAAGTTCATCTCGAAGTTCACTTACTACATTTGTTTGATCTTTATTTTCCTTCTTAATTCCAAAGTTACTTTCATGATTCCTTTTGTCATTTATGAATTTTCTTCCATTGTTGCTTTTTTTTTTGAAGTTTCTTTCATGATTCCTTCTATCATTTTTGAAGTTCCTTCCATTTCTCCTTCTTTCCATTCTATAGCACTTTGTTGTATTTCTAAAGTTGTTGCATGACTAACATACTAGGGTTCTGCTTCTAGGATTTTGTTGATCAATAGGTGCTTGGCAATTCTAGGCAATTTGTCCAAAGTTGTTACACTTATAACACATGATCTTCTTTCTTTCTTCATAAGGTCTTCTTTCTCTTGATGTCCTCTAATTAGATCTTCTTCTATCTATAGAGTTAGTGTTTTTAGACATTCTACTATTTCACCTATCATTGTCATATTTAGATTTTCTATAATCAATTTCATTATGACCAATAGCATGATAATTATGATAGTAAAACTTTGTAACATGTTTAAATAAATTATTTGTACAATCTCTTTTCATATGACCTATATTTCATTAAATAAAAAACACTTACCTCAAAATTCATGTACTTAGTTACTTTAGGAGATTCCACTTGCTTTGGTTCATCCAATTTCTCAGTTTCCTTCTCTAGTCCAACTTCTTTGTATTTATCAAAAGATTGACTAGATTCAATCTTATCATTAGATTTATCTTTCTCTTTTAGATTTGATTTGATTTCAAGTTTCTTTGTGATGAAGGGTGCTCCACTTAATACCATGAACCATAATAGAAAACAATGAAATGACAACAAATGTGAAAAAAAAATGGACTTCTTATTTATGCTGCAAATGTGGAATTACAGAATTCACAAGTACAATTTGCTAACCTATGTGGGCACCTTTATTACAATAATCTACAAGACAAGCTGCAAACTATCATCTAGAGCTGCTCTAGACAATGTTCAGGCCTTTCTTAAATAGCCAATTTTATGTTGTTTGAGAAGGTTCTAGACAATGAAACTTAATGCCTAGGGCTGAAAGACCCTAACAATGCATATAGAGTTAGAGAAATACATCTTTAACAAAAAATTTAATATATTTTGAGTAGCCCAAATTTAGAAGGCCATAACTATCGAACTGTTTCTCTAATTGGCTATTATAACCAATTTTTGCAAATGCTAACTCTTGATCTATAGGCTCAAAACTATGCAAGCGCCCTTCTATCAAGTTTTTGGTCCTCATCTAGGAACTCCAAGGCCTCCAATAGTGAGTCTAAAGATTTTTCTACAAAATTTTCCACTAAAACTCCACAATGAATTCTCTGATACTTATGTTGTAACAATAAGATTTTTATGGTAGGCTTATAACTCTAAAATGAACCCTCATGTAGAAAATGAGAACATTTCGAGATCATATGACAAAATTACTAAAAATAACAAGGTTCCATAAATACTAACCACCCTGTCTACTAGTCCTTATTAAAATAGAAAAGATTGAAAAGAAAATATTTTTGGGTGATGCATGATTTCTCTTAGAGCCAGGATGCTCTTGCATCAGACATTAAGGGTAGTTTGAAAAGTGAATCTATCATTTCTAAGGCGTTCAAAGGAAAACCAATATGATTAACCTCCTCCCTTTCTAGCCAGGATAAATCCTCTATTAGCCTCCCTTTCCATTTGATGAGGTATTCCTCATAAGTTTTATTCCTTGTACAGTTTCCAATATAACTATCCAGTATCTCCTCAATATCCTTTCTAGCTGAACTAGTTGCTAGAATACTACACTGTGCTTTTACAACTTCATCTCCATCACCTCCTTCATAATACTATGTCAAATCTAAAATATTAAATATTTGTGAAATATTCAATTTAGCAAGCAACTCCACTTCATAAGCATTTCTAGAATCATGCCTTTTCATGATCTTTCATAGTCCAAATTTCTTCATCTTTAGTTTATTATATGTACCCATTGGTAAATGCTCCTTTCTCAAATAAACCATGACTTCATCTCCAACCTAAAATTCCTTATACCTCTTTTTCAAATATTTGAAAACTTGGTAACCACCAAAAAAATAGAATCATGCCCTTATTGTGTCCTTAGTAATTGAATAAAAAAATCCATGTTAACATCCTCCCATAGTTTCTCTGGTATAGGTAATGGCTGATACAACCCTATATTCTACTTCACTACTTTTTCCATTTGATGTACTCTACAACTTTGTACAAACTTCACATCTTGCTATAATTGGTGCTAGTAATAATTCTTAGCAACCAAAGCTATGATTTTATCTCTGCCAAAATGTCCTTCCAATCCTCCACTATGCTACTCCATGATGAGATTCTCTCTTATTAAAATTTTGGGAATGTACAACTAACTTCCTTTGAACAACATACTATCTTGGATCATGAAATCCAACCAATTTGTTCTATCAAGCGTAACAATTTCTATACAAGCCTTCTATGCTTCACCAAAATCAAGATCATACGGATACAAAGTATTATGTTCCTTGAACCCAACCACCTCTATCTACATTTTTGTTAGCAAAAGTTGTCTTCTACTAAGAGCATCTACTACTCTATTAGACTTTGCACTCCTATGTTTAAAAAAAAATGAATAACTCTACAAAAAATCAACCCACATTAAATTCCTTTGGTTCAATTTTTCTTGACTATTCAAACACTACAAAGCTTGATGATCTGTATATTAAAAAAAAAGCTCCTTTGGAAGAAGATAGTTTTTCCACTTCTTCAATTTTTGAAATATAGCATAAAATTCCTAATCCCAAATAGAATATTTTGTTTTTGCATCATTCAATTTCTTACTAAAATAAGCAATAGGCCTATTTTCTTAGCTCAAAATAGCTCCTATTGTAGTACCACTAGCATCACAGTCTACTTGAAATCCCATGTTAAAATTGGGAAGTGCTAAAATAGGTTGCTCAATAACTTTCTATTTCAACAGATTCAAAATCTTATTTACTCCTATAGTCCACTTAAATTCTTTTCTATAACATATCATTTTTTTAGTTAAAGGTATACAAATACTACTAAAACCTCTTATGAACTTTCTATAAAAACTAGCTAGTCCATGAAAGGATCTTACCTCTATTGCACTTCTGGGAGTAGACCATTCAAGGATAGCCTTCACTTTCTTAGGGTCCATTTTTAGACCTTCTCTTGAGACTAAAAATCCAAGGTATACCAACTCCTTTACAAAACTACACTTCTCCAAGTTTATCACAAACTTTTCTTCCCTCAACTTATCAAACACCTTGTGAATATGGATCAAATTCTCCAAGGTCTTACTAAAGATCAAAATATCATCTAGGTAAAGAATGACAAACTTACCCAAAAATTCCTTTAGTACCTCATTGATGAGCCTAATGAAAGTTCTCGGTGCATTGGTTAGCCCAAAAGGCATGACTAACCACTCATATAGTCCTTCCCTTGTCTTGAAAGTAGTCTTCTACTCATCGCCTTCTCTAATATGAATATGATGGTACCCACTCTTCAAATCTATCTTTTTGAAATACTCAAGTTTTCTCAAATAATCCATAATATCATCCATCCTTGGCAATGGAAATCTGTACTTGATTGTGATCTTGTTGATAGTGTGAGAATCTATGCACATCCTCCATACTCCATTATTCTTTCGTGCTAATATAGCTAGTACTACACATGGACTTAGATTCTCTCAAATCAACCCCTTCTGCAACAACTCATGCACTTGTTTATTCAACTCTTCACTTTATGCTAGTGTTATTCTATGTACTACCTTATTTGGAAAAATAGATCCAATAACCAAATCTATCTATTGTCTAATCTTTCTCACTGGGGGTAATCCATCAAAAACATTATCTAATACAATATCATAAAACTCTCCCAACATCATTGCAACTTCTGTAGGCACCTCCTCTACATCTTATTTATTATCTTTTGGAATTATAAAAAAACACATATGCTCATGCTTCATATCTTTGAGAAACTCTTTTTCATCAAGAAAACATATTTTGGTAGCACTACATACATTTTCTTCTTTATCCTTCAATGGCTTCAACTTATGTTTCACTCCATCCTTGGTCAGAGTGTAGGTATTTGCTCACCCATCATGTACAACATGCCTATCAAACTACTACAACCTACCCAAAAACATATCACATATGTCCATAGGTATAATATCACATAGTACCTCATCCTAGTAGCTTCTAATCTTGAACTTCACTAAGCACTACTCATTGACCATGACCTTGTGGTCATCTTCCATCCAAGAAACACAATATGAACACAGGTGTTTCTATCTATTCAACTTCAACTTCATGACTATTATTTCTAATGTTCACTAGATTTTAATTACTTCTACCATCAATGATCACATCACAACACTTATCTTTACATTTGCACCTTGTGCAAAAAAAGCTCCTTCTTTGATTAGGTTCATTATCACCACTTAACAAGACTCTTCTATTAACTAGGACCTCTCCTCTTTCAATATCTTCAGAATGTGATGACTTGGCATCTTCATCAACATGTGTAACTCTGGCTTGGCCTTCTATTCTTTTATCTATCCTTGCTTGGCACTAGGTATATTCAAATTCTCTATGCCCTTCTTCTCTATAGGGAAAACATTTCCCATGAAAGCCTCCTCTTCCAGACCCTTTTCTTCTACACCTTCCTCTCTAATCTCTATTGTTTTGATCATGGAAATGGTTGGAATTTTTTTCACTCCAATTTTGACTACTACTTTTAACCTCATCCTTATTCTTCTAATCATCATTACAACCTCCATAGGATCACCCACCAGATCCTCCACTACAACCTCTTCCACTATTTTTTTTATCAAACTTCTTGCTTTGTTTCCCCTCAACCCTTAGGGAAAACTGGTATGCCTCCTTAATACTGGTCACTTGAACAAGACTCATCTCATCCAGAATGCTTGGCCATAACCCATTAAAATAATAGGTTACTTTCTTCTTATCAGTTTCTGCATGGCCGATTCAAATGAGAACTTGGTAGAATTCTTTAGTATACTCTTGAGTAGATTTTCCCACTCGCTTCAACCATTGCATTTTATTCAATAGATCAAGCTCATAATCTATGAGAATGAACTATAGCTTCATTTTTGCTACCATCTGATCCCATCTACTGATTTTTTCATTTCCTCTATTATTTTGATCCAACTAGATCTCCTACCACCAAATCTTTGCATGACCCTTCAGTTTGGCGTTTGCAAACTTGACCCTACTTGGATCTACAATATCTTCATATTCAAAGTACTCTTCCAATTCATTGATCTAGTCAATTGATTCCTCTAGGTTGAGATTTCCTAAAAATCTACGAAAATCAAACTTTGGTCTTTTTCCAATACTATAAATGACCCTAAAAAGATTTTCCTCCTATGGGTTAAGAACTTCCTCTACCATATCTAGCTCTGTGTTTCCTTCTTCTTCTATTTCATCCATACTTTCATCATCTTCTACGACAAGAGTCATTCCTCTATGAATCTATTCATGCATCACTTTCATTTTTCTCTTGAGGGTTCCAAAATACTTAGGTGTAATACCTTTGACTTTTCCATCATGATCTCTTTATGGAGGCATTTTCAAGCTTTCATTGAAACCCTAGTGCTAACTACCTTACAATAAGTGATATGTCTACTCGCTCAACCCAAACCATAGTCCTAGTGCTAACTACTTGACAATTGGCGATCTGTCCACACACTCAAGAACTCTAGCTTTGATACCACTTGATGAAGGGTAATCCCCTTAATACCATAAACCATAATAGAAAATAAAGAGAGAACAATGAATGTGAGAATAAAATGCAGAATCCTTATTTGTGCCACAAATGCAAAACTATAGAATTCACAAGTATATTATGCTAACCCATATGGGCACCTTCATTAAAATAATCTACAAGACAAGCTATGAACTATCACCTAGGGTTGCTCTAGACAATGTTTGGGCCTTTCTTAAATAGGCAATTTTATGCCTCCCAAGAAGATTCTAAAAAATGAAACTTAATGCCTAGGGCCAATAGACCCTAACAATACATATAGAGTTGACCAAATATATCTTTGACAATTATTTTAGATATTTTGGGTAGCCCAACTTCGGAAGGCCATAACTCTCAAACTATTTCTCTGATTGGCTATTATAACCACTTTTTA
The DNA here is from genome assembly GCA_028749045.1 of Cupressus sempervirens. Lineage (NCBI taxonomy): Eukaryota > Viridiplantae > Streptophyta > Pinopsida > Cupressales > Cupressaceae > Cupressus > Cupressus sempervirens. The sequence goes on from CM053791.1 coordinate 745,400,643, forward strand.
GAAATGTTAGTTCCTGATCTATAAACTTGGAACTTTGCATGCATCCTTCCATCAAGTTTTCAAACTTCATATAGGCACTCTAAGGCCTCCAATAGTGAGCCTAAATATTTTTTTGCAAATGTTTCCACCAAAAATTTGTAATAACTTATTTGATACTTATGCTAGAGCAATGAGATTTTTATGGTAGGCTTATAACTCTAAAATGAACCTTCATGTAGAAAATGAGAATATTCTAAGATCATATGGAAAACTTACTTAAAATAGAAAGATCCCATAAATAGTAACCACCCTATCTACTAGTCCTTATTAAAATAGAAAAGATTGAGAAGAAAATATTTTTGGGTGATGCAAGATTGCTCTTAAATCCAAGATTCTCCTACATCACTTTGCAAACATGTTAAATAGATAACCAAGACCAATCTTACCATAGGTAGGCCTTTGTATTGACATTGATTCTATTGGTGTTTTGAAATGCTGAAGGTTTGAAATTACCTTGATGAGAATAAGGTGTATCTAGGGGTAGCTAAATCCTATATTCAACATACCATTTTAGATGCTGAGCCAACTATAAGGCTAGACCCTTCTTCTACTTTAGGCTCTACAAAACCTAGGTGGGTGGACCTTAGAATAAATTAATATGGTACCAATGCAAAAACATATTTGTGAATCTATTATAGCAGATTTAACCCTTATATCTCCTAATAACTCATGCAATGACATAGATTTGTGGTAGCTAAATGCAAGATAATGAAATTCATAAGTTGAATGAGGAAATTCTATTGTAGCTCTTCAACATGAAAGGGAAAACATTTGATTAATGATGTTGAATTGAACAAAACCCCAGATATGCAATAGTAAAAACAAATTGACCCTATAGCTAATCAGTGCCTTATCTATTGGGAAATTCTATGAATTAAACACATACATATGGATACTTGAGACATTCATATATTTAGATATCTGATCTATCCATTCACTTTGTAAATAGACATCTATGTTCATAAAAATCTCTCTTCTTACTAAATATCCTCCTGATGAAACCTACAATCTTGTCAAGTTAAATAAGCATTTACTAGGCTCTTTGTTCCAATAGAAAACTTATCTAGACATAAAACCTTAAGGGATTGCAAATGAGTTTAAGATATTTATTCTTAAACACAAAACATTATAGATAATATAGGCAAAAGATGAGAATCAGAATGAAGCTAAAGAGATTTTTGCTCAACTTTATTCATTTTTTTGAAATTATACATTCATATGCATGAAATTAAAACATAGAAAAACTTAATAGATCTGAACTTTATGTACTTATCTTCACTACTGTTGTTCATACAAGAGAAATTGCTAAAGAATTTTGGGTCATAGTAATGGGCACACATCAAGACTAGAACCCTGCTTTCACAAATTTGAGTAAACTCTAGATTGGTACACATAGTATCATAGTAATGAGTCATTTTTTCTCCAAAACTAGAACCAATGCAATGAGAAAGAAAGAGAATGATATAGAGAAAGGAATTCCCAAATTTTTTCTACATCTAACATGTGTCCACTTGAAAAAATTCTCCTAATAGTGAAAAGAATCTCTCTAATCTCTCATTGCAACTGGTAAATCAAATCCCTCGTCATAACTAAAAAAATTGGAGCCAAATTATACTAGAAAGGCATAATATTCTTAGAATTAACCCAACAGGGCTTTTACCATGTGTATTTACTATGCCTATAACTACAGTTTCAAATTTCATCAATTTCATTAAGAAGGCCCAAAATTTACAGTTTTTCCTATAACTTGAACCAGTGAGCACCTACGCAAAAAAAAATCCATAATCAAAAAGTTCATCTTTTCTTAGTTTGAACGATATGTAATAAGCTTATATCCACTTACCATGAACTCCTAGAATATCATTTTGAAAAAAATACCCCTATTCCACATGGTTTCTAGTCTAAACTTTACAATTTCAAAAATTTAGAATAATTTCTAAAGTTCACACTTTAGAAAATATGTCTCTGTTCACTTTAAAATCTATACAAGACCTTTTGGAGAATAAAAAATGACATTTTAAAAAATCATTTTTTTTTTGCCCTCAGCTTCCATTTTAGGTCAACCCTATTTGACTGAGGTGCCATGTTTCAATCTCTGATTGGCTCATTTCTTGCTTTTCCATCTAACCCCTCCAACTGGGTGCAGCATGTCAGCATCTCATTAGTCCTTTATTTTTCCATGTTAGTACACCATGTCATCATGCCATGTTACCATGCCACATCATCAGTCGCTATGTTGCTATCCCAATTAGCATTCTACCACATCATCAGTGACATGGTGACCTTGTGACACATGTCACTCTTTGCTGTGTCAGTACCTCAAGAAGTGTGTCACATCTAAAACCTCTACCATGTGTCACTTTCAGAATCATCCACCTCAGTACCACATTGGTGCCACATGTCAATCTTTGATTGGGTTGCCATGTCACTATGTTAACCAGTGTGCATCTTTGCTTTGGCCACATGGAAACTACGATTGGATCTACCACATGTTGTAATCTGGTGACCTCTTATCTTGATCAACCATGCTATGCCACTTGTCATCATGCATCTGGTCAAAATGCCACATCATCATTGAGTCACTGTGCACATTATTTTTGCTAGGTTTCCAAGTTTTCTTGTGTGTCGCTTGTTGAAATTTTAACTTTGCAGGAGGTCACCATCTTGCTACTAGCGAGATCCTCCCATTTTCTAGTGGTTAGATGGAAACCACTAGAATTCTAAACTTTTTCGATGACCATTCTAACTTTTTTGATAAATTTTTCCATCTACTCCATTTTGTGTGGTCATTAAAAATTGACAAGCTATTAGCAACAATCAGGTTGGGGCCATCCACACGAGCTTGTGGCCTTTCAAAAAGAAGTTGTCTTGAAGACACAATAGATAGGGTGTGTTTTAGTATTTAAACACATTGGAGGGTGCTCTCCTACTCAATGTGGGATATTTTCTTATAACCTTGCTTAGTTTGGCTTCCTCCTACTATTAGCATTTCAAAACATTCCTCATACATTTTAAATCCCTGAAGGCAACCATTCTCAGTGGCTTCTTTTTTTTGTTCCATTGATTCTTTACAAAGTCGATGCATCTTCTTCACATTGTGGGGCTTTGTGTTCAAGATTGAGGCTTCAACTTTGATGCCACCTCCTCATATAATCTACATTTTATTCCACAATTTGGAATTAAAAGATGCCCATCAAAATTATGCAATCTGCATATTAATCTATAAAAACTACTAGTTGTGTTGGCACCATAGAAAACAATCAACAAACCCATTTGCAATTTTGTCCTTGTATTATATGGATTGGAGAGGGAAGTCAATAATGGAAGCCTTTGACTTAGGTTACAATATTGACAATATACTCCACCACATCCATTAACTCCCATCATTCTTAATTTATAATCAACAACAAAATGGTTCCCATTTAAGAAAATGGTACAATATCTCCCACATCCCACATATCAAGTCTTGCAATAGCTTAAGCGGTATTCATGGAGCAAATTTTAAATGATCCATTTCTATTTTGATTATTTTAGGTGGAGTATGCCCTCACATATGATTTTTCTTGCACTTTTCTAAGATGGGAGACACAAAACTACATAGAGATATATGAGCTAGATGATCAAAAGTACACAAGTGTAGAGGCATTCCTTTAAGTTTCCCATTCTTGTTGGTTATTGTTATGCTAACTATGTTCACATCTCATATCTTCCTTTCATGGTTGAAGGACAAGAAGATTTTAGAGCTTGCCAAAATGGATTTCAATATATTGCAGTGTACCTTCAAGATGGAGATGAAGGTACTCTCCAAGTATGTATTGATTAAGTGCTACTTGCACTGGGGAGTTCCTCCTTTGACCATGTCTTTTAATATTGATATTTTCCTCTTCCCTGTCAACATGTAGCTACTTTTTTTTTTGGAACCTATCTTCTTCTCCACATGGGGTGCTACTATGGTCTCCCCCTTGGCATGGATCCTTCATTCTTGTGTATGGGCTAGACATGGGTGCCCGACCATTGCTTGGTGTAGATTCTTTTTTTCATTTTTTAGATGCTAGTTGACTTCCTTATAACTATTAATGAAACCTTCTAACCATAGGGGACCCTGTTGTGTCTTCCCCTTCACATTTCTTGCTACTGGCTCCTGTACCACTTTTGATCAAAATGTTAGCACTTAATTCTTTCAAAAAACATAAATAGGGCTTCACAGGGGCAACATCATCTAAGAACAAGATCCATCCTCATACATAGTTAGTGACAAAGAAAAACCTTCATCTCTAACTATGGAGCTTTGTATCTTTCCTTCCCATCCTAGACTAGCTGAACATTGCAAATATTCATCTCAAAAGTTTGAGACTTTAAGTTTTTATCATGCCCAATATGTGGTTTGTTGAGTAATATATAATTCTCATATATAAGGATGCATAAATGTTGAACATAGTGCCATGGTTAGTTACATAAGCCTCTATATTAGATGTGCACCAATTTTTAAAGTAAAGATTACCATTAAGGCATAAACCCTACACCAATGCTAGCATATTAAAAAGAACTCATCCTGAAAACCATATAGTCAAAAAAAAAATTCTAATCACTTCTACAGGAAACATTGGCAAAGCTAGTACTATCATAGCTCTGAGCAACTGATGAAATCAATCGGGCCCCAAAGTGGGTCTGGCTAAAAATATTTTTGTTTTCAAACAACTAACATTGCAAACTGATATATTGATCATTTCAAAATGTCTAAAATCAAATTCGAACACAAATTCACCACTTAATATTTATTTTAAATCATTTCTACACTATTGTGAATTTTGTTTCAGGAGGCCTATTTTCTAGCTTTAAAAATTGATATAAACACCTGACTAGGCTTTGAGATCAACAATACTAATTCTCTATTCTGCATACTCTTACCCTGTTGAAACTCATCTCATGACGAATTTTCAATCAAAAGTTATTTCCTGTCAAATTCGCAAACAGATTCATCAAAACTTACAAATTGGCATACTTGAAGTATTTTTTGAGTACAACATAGTGGTACAATCTACTTGATCACAAATATCATAGATTCAGAGTTATGACATCACAAATAGAGGTACGATCAATCTTCATTTCTTGACACTAGTTAAAAGTTACAAGTTGCATTTGGAATCATGTTCAAAAATTAATCAAATCGATTCGTCATAAGCTCAAAATCAAAACATAGCAAGTCTCTAACCTTTGAAATACAAAAAAAAAGGAAATTCCTCATTTTGGTCAACAGTGTAAAAGTTACAACAAGTCAAATAGGGCTTCCTAGAATTCAGAACAAATTGCATTAGCATGACATCGATAAACAACCAACTTTGAGGGATTCAAAACCTAGCCAAACAGATTCGAAATGACTCAAAATTTTAAACATAGGCTCCTTGGTATGGACACCAAATACTCCTAAAGTGGAAATTATTGAAACATTATTGGGTGCAATATATTCACATGCAAACACGGCTTTTTGTTGCTATCTAACACTTAGGGAAAAATATAGATTTGACAATTGCACAAAATAGGACTTCACAAAATGGCTCAAAATAAAAATTTATCATCATGGGATGCATAGATGCACTAAATTAAAGATGTTAGAAGCATTAAAAACCTCATGGGCCTCACAAGTATAGTCAGGTACACATGGATCAAAAAGCATTTCAAGGCATGATTTTCTCAATGGTACTCAATATTAGGGCTTTGATTTTGACTCCCAATAGATTCATCAAGCTTTTCTCAGCTAGTATAAATTGTTGGAATAATTTAGAATAACTAAGAGGGGTAGGTGGGTGAATTATTTTTCTAGTGTCTAAATGTACAAATAAAACATTTCATAGCTTAGTGAACCCATAAGACATTTATACTCATGCATGCATCCATAAAATTATGCAATCACTAAAACTTGTAGGTTATTATCAAATCAACTTGCAAAAATGTAAAGCATAAAACATAATAGATTTATTAACAAACCAAATTTGGGAAAAACCACCATTAACATACTACTCTTTACACTCTTCTAAAGTGATGCCCTTTGAAAGGACAACCTTGTTAAAGGTTGCAATACACACTGTTAAATGTGACCTTGTTAAATAATTTCAATCGCCCTGTTAGAAGTGACCCTTGTTAGAGGACTTAAGGCCATTCACTTGGAATGCCACTTGGTTAAAGGATTTACAAATTATTGTTAGGTCAACCTTAATCCAAAGGATTTACCTTTAGACTGATACAATTGTTAGAGAGTAACAGTAAGGCTTTGATCTGATACAACTTACAACTTCACTTGCAAATTATAGATCTCTATTAAGTCCTCAATTCCGCTTGGCCTTTATACTTTGAAGCTCAGTTAGCTTGTTCACCCTTCAAGTATTCATCTCCTTAAGCCTTCTTTCTTAACATGCCATTGCAGGCTCTTCTCTTAGGTCACTTGATGAAGCAAAACCCTTGAATCCTTCTCTTCCTTAGGTTCTTGCACATGAAAAACTTTCTTTATGACCAACCATTCTTATGAATACAAAATTAAGATCCTTTTCCACTCATTATCTATCATCTAATTTAGGGTTTGGATGGATTAGGTAGGATAAAATGTATCTACCCCATATCTCATATCTCTTCTAGAAACTTCTCCTAGAATCCATTTTGAATTTGCCTAAAAAAGGTTTACATTAAAGTCTATGCCACCATCTCATCAACCTTATCTTCCACCTAGTTCACAAAATTCAAGAAAACAAACTTGTTGGCTTAGATTCATCAAACTCACAATCTTTTAAATAATGTAGTAGCCCAAAATTATCAACCTTTTGATGCTTGACACATACTATGTTTCTCAGTATCCACTATGAAATTACTCAGCATGAACTAAAGTTTACTCATGCTCGACATCAACAAAACTTTACTTGACATCAATTGTTCTACTTGGCATACACTATAATGAACTTTTACTCAGCTCTAACTATTTTTTTCTCAACTTGTACTAACTTTTCCTTGCACCTACTATCCACTCAGTCAAGCTTCATAGACAAGCTTTGTGTAACTTGTTCTTCTAATATTTCTTAAGGAAACCAACCTTTGTAACCTTAAGTCAATTATCAATATATCATGTCATCATTGTCTTAACTAATCCTTATACTTCATTACATAATCATAATTCAACCTTTCCTCTAGGTGCTATTGTTACATCTTTTGATCAAATCCTCTTTATCAATCAACTAAGTGATAGTTGTAATGCTACACTAAGCATAAGAAGAAATTTGAAATAAAGAATAAGTACAATGAACATAACAAATTTTTTTTATACAACATAAAACAAGTACAAGTAAAATGATTGAGCCACACTCAATCTGTAAACCTCAAAATGAAAGAAGATATCATCCAAATAAATTTCCATTATGATGCTAATACATAACGAGTTCAGTACAATAATGAAGTACAATATCATTCTTAAATGCCTATGTCCAACATATGGACCCTACAAGTAACAAATTCTGTTTCAAGAAGTAACTTCAACAGTCATCCTTAGCTACTTGTTAATCAACTTGAAACACCTAAAAACACACAAAAAGGCAACACAACACAAAGAGAGCTCAATACACACTGAGTTGAAAAGCGTAGTCCACCTGCATAAATGTTAGAATAAACATATACAAAACCATAATGCAAATATCTGAACCACTTAACATAGTACAATTCTAAAATTAATATGCAAGAAGTAAACACCTTCTTAACAATGAAAAATTAAACTCACACTAAGAATAACTAGTAAATGAATCATATATATACTCAGGTGTCATCACTATGGTGGTAAGATATTGCATCCATATATGGTAAGCTCATAGACAACACATAGTGGAATTCTCTATGGTACTCGTGAAATGACGTAATAGAGATTTGCCTTATTCTCTGCACTTAACTTTACTGGTTTAAGTCATAGGTAAGGCCAATTATCTTTTGTATGTAATTAACCCACCCAATTCATTTTAACATTATCACTAAATTAATTAACTAAATAGGATAAATTGATATTCAGCCACCTCGATATACGATCATTATAGCTATCCTTAAAATACACATCAAACAGATATTCTAAGAATGCACATGCAATGAATAACAAGTCAATTTTCACATGATATTACCTTCTTCATCTATTGAAAATTTCATCTTCTACTACCAAATTTGAAAGTAAACTTAGATTATTTTACAACAGAACTAAACACTACAATATTACAATCTCGTAAATAGAACTAAACTAATACATCTGTTTAATGATATTTACCAATCGTAGTACTATACTATTTATTCCTACTATTATAATAAACTAAACTTATCCTTCAAAATGACCTAAGATAGTAAAATATTGTAATTATGATATTCTTGCTTTAAATGACATATCATCAAACATATATCATAAATCTGCCTCATTACTTGAAACAACTTTCCATTTCAATTATGAACTAAAATACATCTTTATAATAAAAGAATTCTATTTCAAACATCTTATCTCAAAACAATCCATAAATGCTATTAAGACACTTCATAGGGTATGTACAGGATCATGGTGTACCAAACTATGGCCTTAAGTGGCTTTGAAAAATCAGCAAATCAGGTTTATGTCAACTTGACACATAATTTTGAAGTGGTTATGGCTTTATATCAAAAAGCTGTAAGAAAATGATCTATAAGAAATTGAATGTAGTTTCTAAACTACTAGGCCTTATTAGGAGAAAAAAATAATTAATTGGTTAAAAGTTTGAATTTTAATGCAGTACTAAGAAAATTTCAGGGCGAAATTAAAAACTAGGTGTATGTTTGACCACCTTAATCAAAATCAAATCATAATATTTTTTTTAATATAATTATAGATATGAAAATTAGACTCATGCTCGGATGTGACGCATATTTTTTGGTATTTTTATTCCAAATAAATAATTAAATATGAATTTTCTACCAAAAATTTTTTAGAAAAAAAAAAAGTCCCATGTCTGACCACCCTAACTAATAGAAAAATTTACCAAATTTAATTTAATTTAATTTTTCTTATACTAGCCATAGTATAGAATGTGACGCAACTTTTAGATTTAAAAAATGTTATACCGTTTGAAAGTTATAGCTATTTTTCAATCAGTATGTCAATCAACACTTTACAATAATCTTCACTGATAATTAACTAATAAATACTTATCGAACTCAAAATTTGACAGAAATTATATTGATGGAATCTAGAGAGTGATATTAAAAAACCCTTTTCGTATTATTCAATTTCAATCAAAATAACATTGTCAGAAGGCTACTCGAAGTCTGAGTATCACTAAAACCCTCTTCAAACACATCTTTTGGGTTCACCAAGTAGGCTTGGTAAATACCAAGCCTAATCAGATATCCAATTTCAAATCTGATATCTGATATCTTGTGGGTGGAAAATTTCAAATCCCAACCCATTTTGAAGGAAAAATTGGGTTTAAACATCATAGCTTATGACTTATAAATTATTTCACTTATATTAGTATGTAAAGATGCATTTTAATATATTATGTATATATAATAACGTAATGTAACGATATAAGATATAATCTAGTAATATATAATAACATATTATGTTAATCTTATTACAATCTATAAATATAATTTATATTATTATTATTTTTACTAAATATAATAACGTAATTTATATATATATATATATATAAAATACATATTATATATTATTCTATTAATATGCATGTTATTAATATATATAATAAAGTAATATTTTTATTAAATATAATAACGTAATATATATATAATTATATATTATTATATTAATATGTATGTTATTAATAGATATGTATATTATTAATATATATGAGTCAAAGGGGGTCATAAGTCAACCGTTGAACACCTTTGATGCATTAACCGATGACATATGTCCGTAGGGGTCCTAGGACCCCTAAGGACATATTAAAATGGTTAATATGGGTCAAAGGGGGTCATAGGGTGACCTATGATCCCCTTTCATCCATTAAACGATGACATATGTCTCTAGGGGTCCTAGGACCCCTAGGGACATATTTGAATGGGTAATATGAGTCAAAGGGGGTAATAGGTCCCTTTGAAATATTAAATGATGACATATGTCCCTAGGGGTCCTAGGACCCCTAGGGACATACTCGAATGGGTAATATGGGTCAAAGGGGGTCATACGGTGACCTATGACTCTCTTTAACCTATTAAACAATGACATATGTCTCTAGGGGTCCTAGAACCCTTAGGGACATATTCAAATGGGTAATATGGGTCAAAGGGGGTCATAGGGTGACCTATGACCCTGTTTGACCCATTAAATGATGACATATGTTGCTAGGGGTCCTTGGACCCTTAGAAACATATTCAAATGCATCATATGGGTCAAAGGGGGTCATAGGTCACCTTTGACCCATTAAACGATGACATATGTCTCTAGGGGTCCTAAAACTCCTAGGTACATATTTGAATTGTTCATATGGGTCAACAGGGGTCATAGGGCTACCTATGACCCCCTTTGACCCATTAAATGGTGACATATGTGTCTGGGGGTCCTATAACCCCTAGAAACATATTCAAATCATTCATATGGGTCAAAGGGGGTCATAGAGTGACCTATGACACCCTTTGACTCATTAAAAGATGACATATGTCCCTAAGGGTCCTAGGACCCCTAGAGACATATACGAATCATTGATATGGGTCAAATGGCATCATAGGGTAACCTATGACCCTCTTTGACCCATTAAATGATGACATATGTCCTTAGAGGTCCTGAGACTCCTAAGAACATATTTGAATCGTTCATATGGGTGAAAGGGGGTCATAGGGTGCCTTATGACCCCTTTTGACCTATTAAATGATGACATATGTCCCTAGGGGTCCTAGAGACATATTCAAATAGGCCATATGGGTCAAAGGGGGTCATAGGGTGACCTATGACCCCCTTTGACCCATTAAATGATGAAATATGTTCCTAGGGATCCTAAGACCCCTAGGGACATATTCAAATCATTCATATGGGTCAAACTGGGCCATAGGGTGTCTTATGACACACTTTGACCCATTAAACAATGACATATGTCCCTAGGGGTCCTAGGACCCATAAGGACATATTAGAATCATTTATATGGGTCAAAGGGGGTCATAGGGTGACCTATGACCCCCTTTGACCTATTAAATGACAACATATGTCCCTAAGGGTCCTAAGACCCCTAGGGACATATTCGAATCATTCATATGGGTCAAAGGGGGTAATAGGTCCCTTTGACCCATTAAATGATGACATATGTCCCTAGAGGTTCTAAGACCCTTAAAGACATATTTGAATCGTTCATATAGGTCAAAGGGTGTCATAGTGTGACCTATGACCCTCTTTTACCCATTAAATAATAATATATGTTCCTAGGGGTCCTAGGACCCCTAAGGACATATTCGAATCATTCATATAGGTCAAAGGGGGTCATAGGGTGACCTATGAACCCCTTTGTCCCATTAAATGATGACATATGTTCCTAGGGGTCCTAGGACCCCTAAGGACATATTCGAATCATTCTTATGGGTCAAAGGGGGTCATAGGGTGACCTATGACTCCCTCTGACACATTAAATGATGACATATGTCCCTAAGGGTCATAGGACCCCTAAGGACATTCAAATTGTTCATGTTGGTCAAAGGGACCTTTGACCCATTAAATGATGACATATGTCCCTAAGGGTCTTAGGACTCATAGGGACATATTCGAATTATGGATATGGGTCAAAGGAGGTCATAGGGTGACCTATGACCCCCTTTGACCCATATAAATAATTCAAATATGTCCTTAGGTGTCCTAGGACACCTAGGGACATATTTGAATTGTTTATATGGGTCCCTTTGAATCATTAAATGATGACATATGTCCCTACGGGTTCTAGGACCCCTAGGGACATATTCAAATGGGTCATATGGGCCAAAGGGGGTCATAGGGTGACTTATGACCCCCTTTGACCCATTAAATGATAACATATGTCCGTAAGAGTTATAGGACCTCTAAAGACATATTTGAATCATTCATATGGGTTAAAGGGGGTCATAGGGTGACCTATTACCCCTTTTGATCCATTAAACGATGACATATGTCCCCCTAAGGACATATTCAAATTGTTCATATGGGTCAAAGGGGGTCATAACGTGACCTATGACCCCCTTTGATCTATTAAATGACGACAAATGTCCCTAGGGGTCCTAGGATCCCTAGGGAAATATTCGAATTGTTCATATGGGTCAAAGGGAGTCATAGGTCACCCTATGACCCCCTTTGACCTATTAAATGATGACATATGTTCTTAGGGGTCATAGGACCCCTACGGATATATTCGAATCGTGCATATGGAAGAAGGTCATAGGGTGACCTATGACACTCTTTGACACATTAAATGATGACATATGTTCCTAAGGGTCCGAGGACCCGTAAGGACATATTTGAATCGCTCATATGGATCATAGGGTGACCTATGACCCCCTTTAACCCATTAAACAATGACATTTGTCCCTAGCATTTCCTAAGACCCCTAGGGACATATTCAAATGGGCCATGTGTGTCAAAGGGGGTCATAAGGTGACTTATGACCCATTTTGACCCATTAAATGATGACATATGTCCTTATCGGTCCTAGGACCCCAAGGGACATATTTCAAACGTTCATATGGGTCAAAGGGGGTCATAGGTTGACCTATGACCCCCTTTGACCCATTAAATGATGACATATGTCTCTGAGGGTCCTATAACCTCGAGGGACATATTTGAATCGTTCATATGTGTCAAAGGGGGTCATAGGATAACCTATGACATGCTTTGACCCATTAAACGATGACATATGTCCCTAGGGGTCCTAAGACCCCTAGGGACATATTTGAATCATTCATATGGGTCAAAGGGGGTCATAGGGTGACCTATGACACCCTTTGACCTATTAAACAATGACATATGTCCCTAGGGGTCGTGGGACCCCTAAGGACATATTTCAATCATTCATATGGGTCAAAGGGGGTCATAGGGTGACCTGTGACCCCCTTTGACCCATATGAATGATTCAAATTAGTGTCTAAGGGTCCTAAGACCTGTAGGGACATATTCAAATCGTTCAAATGGGTCAAGGTGGTCATAGGTGACCTATGACCCCCTTTGACCCATTAAATGATGGCATATGTCTCTAGGGGTCCTAGAACCCCTAAGGACATATTCCAATTGTTCATATGGGTTAAATGGGGTCATAGGTCAACCTATGACCCCCTTTGACCTATTAAATGATAACATATGTGTCTACGGGTCCTATAACCCCTAGGGACATATTTGAATCATTTATATAGGTCAAAGAGGATCATAGGGTGACCTATGACACTCTTTGACTCATTAAATTACAACATATGTCCCTAAGGATCCTAGGACCCGTAAGGACATATCTGAATCGTTTATATGGGTCAAAGGGGGTCATAGGGTGACCTATGACCCCCCTTTGACCCATTAAATGATGACATATGTCCCTAGAGGTCTTGGGACCCCTAAGGACATATTTGAATCATTCATATGGGTCAATGGGGGTCATAGGGTTCCCTATGACCCCCTTTGACCCATTAAACGATGACATATGTCTCTAGGAGTCCTAGGGAGATATTTGAATGGGCCATATGAGTCAAAGAGGGTCATAAGGTGACCTACAACCCCCTTTGACCAATCAAATGATGACATCGACATGGAGGGTTGTATAGGTTTTCTTGGTATAGCTTGAGGCTCATTTATTTTGATTCCTATAGCCTTGCCTTTCCCTTCATCTGGAGCTTTTGCAGTGGGCTCTACAGGATCAACTTGAACAGTTTTATAGGCTTGAACTTGAGCAATAACTGGCTCTTGCCTTTGGTTTAGGTGTTTCTCCTGTTCTTGTACTTTAGCTCTCAGATTATCAACATCTCCAAAAACATCCTTATGGAGAGTTGTGGTATTCTCTTCTAATTTTTAATTTTTCTCTTTCAAACAATCCATCCTTCTTAGTAGAGCATCTCTTTCTATTATGGCATCTACGGTGGCTTGCTCCTTTTCCTTTTCAAGATGAATGCATTTAGCTTCTTCCTCAGCAATCCATTTCTTCAAAATTTCTATCTCAGAGTGCACTTCTTGAAGATCTGCAGAAGTTCCCTCAGAATCAGCAGGGTCATCCAGATCTATAAGGTTTGGCTCTACATATGGGGCTACTCTGGGATTAAAAGGATTATTAGATAAACTCCTAAATCCTAGCCTATAATTCATATCTGCAATAGGATCTGGTCTTAATGAAGCAATTTCCATAGTAGACACATCCTTGTCTTGAAAAACTCTCTCATCTGGTAATGGGGTACTGAAAATGCCTCCTAAGAGTCTTGTAGTTTTGGATTCAGAGCTAAGCGAAGAAGACTCTCTTCCTATTACTAGTTGATAATGGGAAATGACGGATGCATTACCTCTAGGTTTCCAAGTGGGATTTCGATCTGTCTTTTTTTAATTTTGGTTCTTCCTACCACCTTGGGGTAAATTAGTATACATTGATACATCGAGATTAGCTCTAATGTAAGCTGTTGTTTTTTTTCTCTTATCAGCCATATTCACCTTTTGTTACAATAAGCGCTAGCTTCAAAACCTCGATTGAGTCGCCACCATATTTCGGGAAAAAATATAATGACACTTTAGCTGACGAAAGGAGAATAATACATAAGTAGGAACACAAATAAATGGCATAGACAGACCAAACGCTGATGTAGTAAGACTGCAACTCTTGCTTGTTAGATAAGACACTTGGATAGGCTGGGTACGTCAGTGTGTAGCAATGGTACTTGGGCTCTATCTTCTTTAAATTCTCAAGGTTTGACACTAAAAGATTCCCTTATAACCATGGGAAAAACATAGATCACATGACACAACACATACACAACAGGACCAAAGAAATTGCAGTACTTTTCAAGAGGTGTTCGACAACTCCCCAGCAAAGTCACCATTTTGTTGGTGTTTTAAGAAGTACTAAAACTACTAAGTGACAAAATGCTTAATACCAAAATGATAGTACATACACAATCTAAAGACTAGCCTATTCTTATTAACAATTGCATATGTAAGGTATTTGGACCCAACTTCAACAAAACCACAGATGGTTTTCTACTCTTTTGGCTCTGCAAAACCAGGGTGGGTGTACCTAGTGATGGTTCAAAATTGAAACAAATGTATGAGGATTGTTCTTAATTTCATTCTGATTCTCATTTCAAGATCCTTGAACATATAAATAATTCTTACTAACTTGATAAAACATATCCCATAAACAGATATGGCCAAGAATTCTTCTATAGATCTGCAAATGTTTTCAATAGCAATGGCTAACTGAAGCTAAAACATTCCATGCAGACAAGTGCTGGCCAACTTTGAAGATCTACAGGGAATAAAAGTAAAATTTCATTTGATGAGGCATTTGAAAAAATAATTTGTAAGATATTTCTCCTTCAGCTGAAATAACTTGATGAGTGCCTAATCCATTGGGGTTCAGAGTCTATAGCAAATTCTTAGATCTAATTTGTTGCCTTACAACAAATTATATCAGCAATTCTTATCAGAACTTATCATTCAAAAATCCTTTTCAATACTTAAGGAATCTTATGACATTCATCAAAGCCTTTATTTAATCCATTGAATTAACAACAATGATAAATGGATATACAACCTAATTTGATTGCATTCAATTGTACAAGCTTTTACTCATACAACATCAAGGTAGCTAAGTATTTAAAAGAAGACAAAATTCAGAAAGAACTGATATGGGGATAGTTCATAATTTGTATTCATTTCCTTTGAAAATGGTATATCCTTTGCAGTAGACTCAGAATGGCCTTCAGAAAGAAACACAGGTCATTCTATATTCATGTATTCTCAGAGAATTTGACAGAAAAATACATTACAAACTTGCTTTCAAAATTTGGACCAAAAACTAGACTAAGCACAATACTTAGAAGAAATAGAATTTGGACCATTCTTTAGCCTTGGAATCTCAATTAAATAATGTGAGATGCAACAAGCTTTGGGCTAAAGAGAGTGACATGTGTCCCCTTAAAAGATACCAATGAATGTCTATAGTAAAAGACAAAAACAAATAACAAAAAAGCTAACACATCAAACCATCCTGGGTGGGTCCCTTTCTGTTATACTTCTCATTTGTTTTAACAAGAACATAAGATCTAATTCTCCAATTATTCTTCATCCTTAGAGTAAGTAGCCATGAGGTTTGAAAGTGATGTATCATCTTCAGTTACCTGTAAATTTACTTCAACCTGGGGATTTTCCATGTCCTCATTATTAGCTTCGGGGGTGACTTTTACTTCTACATTTTCCTCCTCATCATCTTCTGACATTTGTTCTAGAAACTGATTTTTCCATTTATTAAAAGCATCATCATCTGGCCAATCAAATCTTAGAGCTTCTCTTTGTATCATTATTAAAGAATTTGCATTTTCTTCTAAAACATCGAATTCTTTCCTCATAGCAGTATAAAACAATTGTATTTTTACTAGCTCTTAATTTGTCTTTGCCCAGAACTAGTGGCTAGTTTCACTTATGATGTTTATTATTGTTTCATTTAATAACTCATCCATCTCCCTTTTCCACTTTTCTTTTTCTTTTATTGTATCAATAGATTTTAAAGCACAAGGAAATAGGGTGAATTTTTCAGCAATGTATTGATCAAAATTCTCTAGCTTATTTAATAAATCAAAAATCTTCTCAACTTGATGATAAGGCATTTGGACTGCAGATATGCATATGATTGTAATATCATTATTTCTCTCCCTCCATTTCTGTGCAAGAAGAGTTAGTTTATCCTTATCCCTGTTCAACTCATCCATGAGGGCTGCAATTTTTGTCAACTGATCAAAAAAAGTTGACCATTGAATTTTATCCCTCAGATATATTACATCCTGTTTTAATTTTTCTTCATATTGATTTCTCAATTCTATCTGCAACTCATGCAATTTTGTTTTTTCTTCTTCAAATTCGTCTATAGTATAGAATTGGGGCCTTTCAGGGGTGTCAGGTATTTCAATAATAGGGGTTGATCCAGATCCAACCAATGGCTATGAAGGGTATGCAATTGCCGGTGCACTGGATTTTCCCATTTTTTTTTTCCATGGTATCCTCTCCATTTGAGACATTTTGTTTTCCAATGATTGTATCCGTATACCCCTTTCCTAATATGCCTTCAAAACTTCTTCAAACCTAGCATTGAGTTGGGAAAATTTATCTTCTTCTTGTCCAAATACAACACCACCCAATTTTAGCATTTCTAAAGCCATTCCCATTACTTGTTTACTACTTACCTCACTAGCCCTGTATACTATCAATGTACCAGTATGTTCTACAGTGGGAAACTCATGCATCCTGGTACTTTCTCTCTTATCTATGGACCACAAAACAAGGGCTTGGTGGTCATCACTAAATTTGATCCCTCTATGAGCCTGTAAGACTTCTTCAGCAGTTGTCAGTTGAACATCCTTCTACTTCCTTAGTGAATCAAAAACAATAGCATTCGCTATATCCCATTCTGGCAGAAAGAGGACTTCTGATTGTCTAACTATTTTCCTTCCAGCTTCAGGAGTGAATCAGGCAACATCATTCAAAAAATTTGATTTTACCCCTTCCTTGATAACCAAGTTAGATTTATTTGGTTGCTTAGCCTTGATCTTCTCACAAGCTTTCTCAAAATTCTTTATATTTAATCTCCATAAAAACTGAGCAAAAGCCCTAGATCTTACAAAATTTTCATCATTAATAAATCTTTAAAAAGCCTGGGCAACAATTGGGTCAATTTCCTTACCTTGGTAATCAACAATGGTTATGTCCAAGGAAGGTGTAGGAGGTTCTTGTGGCTCTCCAACATTCAGGTCTGTAGAAGTGACAATAACATCCCCATCTCCTCCCATTTGTCTAAGTTGTTCCTTTAGAGATGCCTCATTATCTATTTGGATTGGAGACTGGCTTGGCGAGTTTTATTCTTTTTGAGAAGAAGAAGACCCCTACTCCAATTTTCATCTTTTTGGAGAGCTGGCTGCAGATGGACTTCTTGGCCTTGGTTTCTCATGAGTGGGTACCTGTTGCACACTCTGAACCATGAAATAACCTACCCTTTTCTGCAATGTATACTGGCTAGGAGTTACTACATTTCTACCACTCATTCTTCTTTGTATTTCTGCTGCCTTGTTTGGGTGTGCCTTAATATATATATATATATATATATATATATATATATATATATATATATCTTTCTTCTCATTCATAGTCTAAATTATTATAGAAAAATTATTCATTAATGCCTATATTTTATCTCCCTAGTATTTCTTATCTTTCAATGGGTCGTACTAGGGGTCAAAAGCATTAATGAATTCTAGGTTTTTACTGAAAACTATCCATTTCTCTTTCCTTAATTTTTGCTTCTGCAATGTGAAAATATTTTTGATTATATCCTTCGGATAGTAAACTCGATGTACCATATGGGAAGCTCTCACCCTTTCTCTTAATAGATCATAGAATCCTTTAGGGGCAATGAATCTAGCATGAGATTTTGCCATGTTATATTTATTCAAAAACAAATTTAAATGCTTCCACCCCTTTAGCAAAAACAAAATCATGCACTATAGTAACCATTGGAAAGAAAGTGCCCTTCTTGACCAATTCCTTCTCATCTATAGTACCTATCTGCCACAAGAGCTCGGCTATCCCTAACTTCAAAGGTACATGAAAAGGTAACACATGAGCTTTTCCTAAGAAACCATAAACTTTTATTACTATTGAAACATTGTAGGGAATTATATCCCCCCAGTTGTGACTGACAAGTAACCCTTTAGCATGATCCTTCGGTCTGATTAATTCTAATAATGCTTGTGGGATTCTAGGGCTATCTCCTCTTAAAAGTAGTCTAAGCTTTGATGCAAAATACATTTCAAATCTTACATAACTAGCATCGGTGGCCTTTGAAGTCTTATTCACACTCCATAATTGCACTGGATTTCTTTCTACATCCTTTGTGGTTTCTAACTCCATACGTTTGGAGAAGAAAACATATCCTTTGTATAAACATACATGCATCACCAATGAATACCAACAGAATGGTTTGTTTACTTTCCCCTTTGCTATTCCAACCAGCCCATTGTGAATCTCTTTTGCTAGGAAAGTGGAAAAATCCACAATGGTACTCATTGCAAATTGAAGGGTTTGAGCAATTATAAGGACCAAAGAACCTAGAATTTGATCACCCTCATCTATCCCCAAGATTTTGCAAAGAGAAAAATATAGTGCTTGAGCTCTCAAATTGAAATGTCTTCTCAATAATGGCTCTGGAGTACTAGCTGTGATCACAGACAAATTTCCAACCCTAGCAACATGCTCTTGTAGTGGCCCTATTCTCAAGTACACTCATTGTGCATCTTATCTAGCTTGCAAATCATCCAGATCAATGATTTCATGCATAGCGTGGGTAGGGTTCAAGTTGAAAACCTCACTGAACAATTTAGGGCAAACCCTAAAAAGGTTGACCCCTAAATGATTTTTTACCCACACTGTGATAGGATCATACCTCTTTGCCAGGTGCATCATAAATCACTATCAAAGAAAACATTGGGGACTACTAATTTTCCAATTTCAAATTCCCATACATTACTCATAGGAGTGTCCAGTTTTCACTCTGAAAACAATTTCTTAAACAACTCCAAACCTCCCATGGAAACTTGGGCATCCCTTATCCAATTAGCTTTGTCATAAAATCCTTCTGCCACAACCAATCTAGGTTTTTTTGGAATGAGCTCCCTTCCCTTTTTTATTTCATGCACTAATAAAGGGAATTGTTTGAGAAATTCATCATGCACTAAATGTTTTAGATAATCTTTTTGTCCAGTAAACTCTTTTCGGGGCGGCATTTCTAATGAAACTTTGTAAAATTCACAACAACAGATGCTTCAAACTTTACTCAGAAAGTCACAGAGAACTTACTCGCCAGAAATCACACTTCTACACTATATGATGTCTTCTACAATTTTATTGGAATATTAACCGAGAAATTCTGTGCCTTAGCTCTTAAATCTTAAACGCCCTTTTCTTTCTGTACTTTGGTGATTCATTAATGGTGAAATCGTGGGCTCTTTTTATGAATTAAAACCGCACGCACCAGGTCTGAATCACATTTACTCTTAGTAACCATTGCCTAAAATTTGCACTCAAATTTGAATCCCATCTGTAGATTTTCTCAGATCACACGGTCCTGATTTAAAATAACAAGGCGTTACGGTCTCTTTTGAAAAATGCTACGTGTCATCATTGTGCTTCCCTGCATTACTTAATAACCTGCATCTTTATTATGTGGGGATGCATCAACTGTCGATCAAGACAGGATCAACGGTGATACTGCTTCTTATTCATTAAGCAACCAAAAACCTTCTGTGGATACCTAGCATCACACGTCATCAGTCGTTTGCAGTGCAGCATAGTGAAATACAAATAGTTGATCCCACGTTGCCATGTGTCACCACTGTGCTTCCCCGCATTACTTAATAACCTCCATCTTTGTTATGCGAGGATGCATCAACCATTGATCAAGACAGGATCAATGGTGATACGGCTTGGTAAGTAATCTTCATAGCTCTACCAATGAATCAACTAATGATATCACGAAAAAATAAAACGTGTGCAAAAGTATTGACAAATCTGACATATAGGAGCTTTTGCAGTGTATTGGATCTCACAAAACATCAGGGGCTACGTGTCATCATCGTGCCTCCCCACTTTATTTAAAAAACCTACAACTCTATAATGCGGGGATGTGCTGACCCTTGATCTATGATAGATCAATGGTGATTGAAAAACACTTCAACTTGGTGTCCTTTCAAACAAAATGTCTCAATTAAAGGAACACAAAGGGTTTTCAAAAGGCATTCTGACGTAAATAAAATATTTAAGATAAAAACCCCGCCAGAATATTTGAAGAAAATACCTCTTTTTAAAAAATTGAAAATGAGGGCATCACAAGACAAAGACATAACTGATTTTTCACCCAAGTACCAGAAAATTTTCTTATACTATGGAAAATCACACCAATAGTGGCTCTGTCTGGGGATGATAGACTACCTGAGTCTATGCAAGAATTCAGAATCTCTGGGAAAGCAGACCACATATTTGGTAAGATGACAACTTCTTCAGAGAGAACAAAGCAACACACAAAAACAAGTAACCAGATTGCACAAGGATATTTACAAGGATTTACAGAAAGCACAAAAAGCACAAAACAATAGAAAACCCTAAAACTACTATTCATGGAAGAAAAATAAGTATTTTTCAAGAAAAATACCTCTTCAAGAACTGTCCATGAACTGGCAATTCAAGAATATTGTCAAATATATCTTTAAGTATATAAGAATCTTCACCCCAAGTATTTTCAATGAGATATGGGCCTAACTAAATAGGATCAAATTTGCCATGTTTTCCTTTATCTTCAATTCTAGCATTCCACATTAAGACTAAATCTCCATTTTAAAATTTTCTACTTACAGTTCTTTTTTCATAGAGTTTCTTGACTTGTAATTGCAACTTTTGGTTCCTTAAAGATGCTTCTCTTCTGGTTTTGGTCAGTCCTACCAATTCATCCATTCTTTCTTGCATTTCATCTGTAGTATCTTCATCATATAACTGGATGTAATTGGATAGTCCCATCAAGTTATTTTGAGGCATTCTGGCTTGAATCCCATACACTAAATCAAATGGAGCTACACCAATTTCTTTCTTTACAGTTACTCTGTCAACCCATATTGCCAATTGTAATTTGGAATCCCATGCCTTTTTATTATCATCCAAGGTTCTTTTAATGACCTTCAACAGGCTCTTATTTGTGGACTCAGCTTGTCCATTCCCTTGTGGATGATATGGAGCAGATGATGACCTTGTCACTCCATATTTATCACAAAACTTGATGAACTCCTCAGATCTGAAGCACATAGCATTATCTGTGACAATTCTCTGTGGACATCCAAATCTAGAAATAATATTATTCAACAGGAAATTATTTACCACTTTACTTGTTGCATTTCTTGTGGGGATAGCCTCTACCCATTTTGTAAAGTAGTCAGTGGCAACCAGAATCCAAGAATAGCCAGTGCTAGACTTGGGAAAAATCTCTCCTATGAAGTCCAGACCCCATTGTTGAAAAGGTGTTTGAATCTCAACTGGCTTCAATGGAGTATTTCTTGAGAATTTCAGCTTTCCAGCAAACCTTTGACAAGGATCACATTTCCTAACCATAACTTGAGCATCCTTGAACAAAGAAGGCCACCAGAATCTAGCTCTCATTATCTTATGTGTAGTAGTTTTGGCCATGTAGTGTCCCCCACATACTCCAGCATGCATTTCTTTCAAAACCTCTTTTGCCTTTTCTTTATCAACACACTTCAACAGAATTCCCTCAAAATTTCTCCACCATAGGTTATTTTGGACAATTAAATACCTGATGGCTTGCAATTTAGTATTCCTCTTTTCATTGTCAGGCAGATGGGGAGGAGCTTCCATATGTTGCAAATAATATATGACATTGGTGTACCAATCACATTGGTCCATGTCACATAAGTAAATTCTGAGATCATCATTTACCAGATTTATCTGATTAGCCTCTAGATTAGTTTCAGCCATGAGTTTGGCCAAACCTTGACCTCTTACTAATTTTGTTATTTGTATATCAATGTTAAATTCCTGGATTCTATTGATCCACCTACACCTCCTACTTGAAACTTCCTGCTGAGAGAATATATCCTTGACTGCAGTACTAGGTACAAAAGCGATAATAGTAGCACCTACCAAGTAACTTCTGAAAGCTTTTACAGCTTTTACAACTTTTACCAAAGCATATGGTTGCTTTTCATTTATTTCATACTTCAATTCAGTAGGCTGTAGCGACTTGTTGAAAAAGGCAATAGGCTACTCATATCCTTCTTGATTTTTCTGTAATAAGACTGCAACTACAGTATGGAATGATGCAAAAGAGAAAATATGCATGGGCTTTGCATAATCTAGGGTCCTCAATATTGTAGCATTCTTTATTGCAATTTTTATATCTTGGAATGCTTGTGAAGGTTCACCATTCCAATCTATAATGGCTCCTTTCTTGAGCATCTTTGAGATGGGTCTACTAATTTTAGTAAAATTGGTAACAAATCTCCTTAGAAAATTGACCTGGCCAAAAAAGGACTGAATTCCTTTCACATTTTTTGGTTTGGGGACTTTGTCAATAGCTACTACCCTTTCAGGATCTATTTTTACCCCATCCTTAGCCACTATGTGTCCTAATAATTTTCCTTCTGTGACCCTGAATGTGCATTTCTTTGAGTTTAAAGATACTCCATATTCCAAGGCTTTTATAAAGATTTTTTCCAAATGTTTGCAGTGATCTTTAGGCTTATTAGAATATGCTGTGAGATCATCTTGATACAAAACCATAAATTTGTCAATATACTCATGAAATGCTACATCCATGGCTCTTTGGAAGGTAGCTCCTGCATTAATCAAGCCAAAAGGCATCCTCACATACACATATGTTCCCCAAGGGGTTGTGAATGTTGTCTTAAACTGTTCACTTTCTTTTACTAGAACTTGATTATATCTAGAAAAACCATCCATCATTGACATCAATTTAGAGCCAGTCACTTGTTGTAACATGGCTTCCATATTAGGTAAGCCATAATTGTCTTTTAGAGATGCAATGCTTAAATTTCTAAAATCAACACAAAGCCTAATATCTCCATTCTTCTTCCTAATAGGAACCAAGTTTGAAACCCAGGTGGAATGCCTGATTGGTTTGATTATCCCACCATCTCTCAATTTTGTCAGTTCTTCTTGCATTTTTGGGGCAAGGGTAAGATTGATTGGTCTCTATTTTTGCCTAAAAGGTCTTACATTTTCCTTCAATGGTATGACATGCTGGAAAAGATCCTCTCTGTAAGCCTTAAGGTCATCATATGACCAAGCAAAAACATTTCTCTATTTTCTAAGTAGGTCAATTAATGTTTTCTTGATTTCAACAGGCAGATGTTGGCCAATATAAACCCTTTTAGGAACTTCATCAGTACCCAAGTTTAATTCTTCTAACTCTTGGGGTTTGGGGTCATTAACTCCTAATTTTACTCTGTCTTGGCTATGAAAAATATTTTCCAAGACTACTAACCCCTTCGACATCTTATTTTTTTTCAATTGCATTATTTCTTGACCAAAAATGGTTTCCTTCCCATTTATGGTTTCAATCAGTCCACTGCAATCCATCTCCTAACCATGATACTTATCTTCATTTAACAAAAAAATTGTAATATCTTTGTCATCTTCAAAAACCTGCCAATTTTCAATGTTGTCAAGTATGGAAGGCTTTTTTTGCACCTCAATCTGGGAGATTCCTGCAAATGATATTTCTTTTGGCTTGATGGATACATTTGCCAACAGATCAGCCATCTTATTTTGGGTCCTATCTCTCCATGAGATCCCAAATGCATCAAAGAATTCTATCTGATCCTAGAATACATTCCTATATTGTTTCAATCTCCTATTTTTGGATGAGTAGGTTCCTTTGATCTGAGAGATAATTAGTTCATAATCCCCTATGACATATAATTTCTTAATTTTATGATGTATGGCAACTTTGAGCCCTAGCAGCAATGCTTCATACTCTGCAATATTATTAGTGCAGGAAAACTTCAAGGTGAATGAATAGCTAAAAGTGTTATTCTCAGGGGACACAAAGACTACACCTGCCCCTGCACCCTCTTTAGAACTAGCCCCACCAAAGAACATTGTCCATAATTTTGGTGAATTCATGCAACATTCAACTTCATTTTCGATGATAGCAGGTAAATTTTCAACTTCCTGAATAATTAATTCAGCCCTGAAAGCATTAATCCCAATATCTAAGAAACAAGTGGTATCTTTGTCAATTTCTTCACCTAAGATGTGGTTAACCCTTGGTTCCCTATTTACCCTGACAACTTTGTCCCCTATATGAAAAGTGGCATAAGTAAGATCACATTTTAGGCTTCCCCCCATGGAAGCACTCCATTTTCTAGAGAGTAACATTCTGTAGTGTGGAGGTATATCTACCACAAGGACAGACATGGTCAATTCTACTTTAGGATATGCAACTAGTTTGAATGGTAGGGCATTTATAGTACCTATGACTGGGACTTCTCTAGAATCCATCCCTCTACATCTACCTTGCTTGGTATCTACCTTCAATCCTAAGGCTTCCATTACCTTGAAAGGCATTATAGTGTTGGAAGCTCCTGAGTCTATCATGCAATTTTTTAAGGTCTTCCCCTTTATGATTAGACTGAGGAAAAAAGGATCAATATCTTCTATGAATGCCACTAAGGAATCATCTAGAAACATTTGAGAAATTTGGGATATGATACCACTATCCTCTATTACTAATGGGGTCTATTGGGACATAGTTTGATCTATAATAATATTATTGTTTGCTATTTCACCCAACCATGACAAAGCCTTATTCTTATGCTCTTCAATTCTAAAAAGTTTAGACAAGGGCACTTTTACAGTAATTTGAGATAACATGGATATCATATCAATAGGTTCAACCACAGTAGGTTTTACAATAGTACCTGGAATCAGAGTCTTTTGAGTAGTAGGCACCACATTTTGCTTGATAACATCCAGTTATGACTTCTTTGGTTGCACAACTAATTTTGTTGCTTCACTTATCTGAAATTGAACCTTCTTCTTTGGTTCCCATTTCTTACACTTGTTCTCCTTGATTTTAGGCACATCTACACTAACTTTCTTGTCTTGATCATTCATCTTATGAGTGATGTCCTTGATGAAGACACTAGATGGCCTTCCTGCATCATTATTTATTACTCTATTTCTCAAATTATAATTACTATGGACTTGTGAAATCATTTCGGCCGTAATTCTGTCAATCTCCTCCTTGGAGGGCATTCTTAAACTTGTGAGACCTACATCAAAAAATGTACTGCATACCTTATCTATATCATACCCCTCATCATCTGAAAGTACTTACTGATGATGTAGTTGGTAAGCAACTCTCTAGCTAGTAACATCATTTTTAGGCTCTTCTGAATCAGAATCTATCAAATCATCACACATACTCACCATATTGCATCTTATATCGTCATGGTTTTTCTCTTTTGTTTCTTCGTCAGCTTGCACTCCTTGGGCTTGGGCTAATGACTAAGTAACAACACAATAATCAGCAAAATGAGGTGATTGGCATATAATGCACCATGCTACATCATCATTCATATTTACGATGTTCCTTTGCAGGGGGTCTAGAGTACCCTTATCCTTCACATTTTGGGTCTAGTTGGGAATTGGTTTACCATCTTTCCACTGAGTGGTATAAGGGTAATTCTGCATCCTAGGTTGCCTATTGAAGTTGTTTTTATTCACAGGGGGTCTTTCAACAACATTTGGCTTATTGAAACTAGTGGGATTCATCTTCTTGAGCATTTCTAAAACCTGGCCTATAGTAGGTTCTTTGGGCTTTTTTCCTATAGGAGTTTTGTCACCCTCCCTTTTATTATTGTTTTTAGAATTAAAAAGCTTAGGATCATCCCTCCTACCTAGTTTTCCAGATGCCTTTCTATTATTCTCTATATTTACTGCAACTCTATAAGAATCTCTCAAAGTTTTAGGATCTTTATCCCTCAATTGATAAGCCATTTTTCTATCAAAAGCATTGAAATAGGTTGTGAGACAGACGTCTTCATTTAACCTCATGAATTGAAAAATTTTGTACATACCTTTTTGGAATCTCACATTGAAATCAAATGTGGACTCATTTAGATTCTTCTTGATATTGTTGAACTCGTTCAACATGAATCCTACATTAGTATTGTCCCCATACTGCTCTTTGAACAACTTCTCCAGATCACTCCATGAGGTAATATTGTCATCAGGCAACCTCCTGAACCAATCCCTTGCATCCTTTGTTAGTGAATGCACAAACAATTTCATTACCATGTCTTCATGTTCAACTTCATAATCATTCAACATGTCAATGAAGATCCTCAAATGCTCTTCACCAGTAACAACATTATTTTCAAAAAACTTAACCACTTTATCCCTTAAATCAAAAGATATGGGATGGGGGGCACTAGGAATACCAGCAAATGATATCTGTCTATACTTTTCCAAGTATATAGGTTTCTTCTGGAAACCAAGAACATTTGAGGTACTAGCTATATTAGCTTGACTCAGTAGAGTGGCTTGGGATTGTTGTGGTGGGACAAATGGGACTTGGGTGCCAATATTGGAAGATGAGGTAGGAGCAAATTGGGGTATTCCCTGAGTTGAAATTGTGGGAGCACTAACTGGTGCAGTATTTCTAGGTGGGATAGACAAATTGGGCCATGAAGCCAATGCAGAATTAAACTTTATGAATTGGATTTTCCTTCTAGTTTATGTAGCTTGAGCTTCATTCCCAACCTTCTCAAGCTCTTTTGCAAGATCTTCCCTCTCTTTTCGAGCCTTCTTAAGATCTAGATCTAACTTCGACATGGAGGGTTGTATAGGTTTTCTTGGTATAGCTTGAGGCTCATTTATTTGGATTCCTATAGCCTTGCCTTTCCCTTTATCTGAAGGTTTTGTAGTGGGCTCTATAGGATAAACTTGAATAGGTTTATAGCTTGAACTTGAGCAATA
Organism: Cupressus sempervirens; assembly: GCA_028749045.1. Taxonomy (NCBI): domain Eukaryota; kingdom Viridiplantae; phylum Streptophyta; class Pinopsida; order Cupressales; family Cupressaceae; genus Cupressus; species Cupressus sempervirens. The sequence goes on from CM053791.1 coordinate 745,428,430, forward strand.
ACTAGTTCTTGCCTTTGGTTTAGGTGTTTCTCCTATTCTTGCACTTTAGCTCTCAGATTATCAACATCTCCAAAAACATCCTTATGGAGAGTTGTGGTATTCTCTTCTAATTTTTTATTTTTCTCTTTCAAAGCATCCATCCTTCTTAGCAGAGCATCTCTTTCTATTATGGCATCTAAGGTGGCTTGCTCCTTCTCCTTTTCAAGATGAATGCGTTTAGCTTCTTCCTCAGCAATCCATTTCTTCAAAATTTCTATCTCAGAGTGCACTTCTTTAGGATCTGCAAAAGTTGCCTCAGAATTAGCAGGGTCATCGAGATCTATAAGGTTTGGTTCTACATATGGGGCTACTTTGGGATTAAAAGGATTATCAGATGAACTCCTAAATCCTAGCCTATAATTCATATCTGCTATAGGATCTGGTCTTAATGAAGCAATTCCCATAGTAGACACATCCTTGTCTTGAAAACCTCTCTCATCTGGTAATGAGGTACTGAAAATGCCTCCTAAGAGTCTTGTAGTTTCGAATTCAGAGCTAAGTGAAGAAGAATCTCTTCCTATTACTAGTTGATAATGGGAATTGACAGATGCATTACCTCTAGGTTTCCAAGTTGGATTTGGATCTGTCTTTTTTTTTTATTTTGGTTCTTCCTACCACCTTGGGGTAAATTAGTATACATTGATACATCAGGATTAGCTCTCATGTAAGCTCTTGTATTTTTTCTCTTATCAGCCATATTCACCTTTTGTTCCAATAAGCACTAGCTTCAAAATCCTAACTGAGTCGCCACCCTATTTCGGGAAAAAATATAATGACACTTTAGCTGACCAAAGGAGAATAATACATAAGTAGGAACAAAAATAAATGGCATAGATAGACCAAACGTTGATGTAGTAAGACTGCAACTCTTGCTTGTTAGATAAGACACTTGGATAGGATGGGTACGTCAATGTGTAGCAATGGTAGTTGGGCTCTATCTTCTTTAAATTCTCAAGGTTTGACACTAAAAGATTCCCTTATAACCATGGGCAAAACATAGATCACATGACACAACACGTACACAGGAGGACCAAAGAAACTGCAGTACGTCTCACAGAGGGGTTGGACAACTCCCCAACAAAGTCGCCATTTTGTTGGTGTTTTAAGAAGTGCTAAAACTACTAAGCGACAAAATGCTTAATACCAAAATGACAGTACATACACAATCTAAAGACTAGCCTATTCTTATTAACAATTGCATATGTAAGGTATTTGGACCCAACTTCAACAAAACCATAGATAGTTTTCTACTCTTTTGGCTCTACAAAACTAGGGTGGGTGTACCCAGGGATGGTTCAAAATTGAAACAAATGTATGAGGATTGTTCTTAGTTTCATTCTGATTCTCATTTCAAGATCCTTGAACATATACATAATTCTTACTAACTCTATAAAACACATCCCATAAACAGATATGGCCAAGAATTCTTCTATAGATCTGCAGATGTTTTCAACAACAATGGCTAATTGAAGCTAAAACATTGCATGCAAACAAGTGCTGGCCAACTTTGAAGATCTACAGGGAATAAAAGTAAAATTTTATTTGATGACGCATTTGAAAAAACCATTTGTAAGATATTTCTCCTTCAGCTGAAATAACTTGATGAGTGCCTAATCCATCTGGGTTCAGAGCCTATAGCAAATTCTTAGATCTAATTTTTTGCCTTACAAAAAATTTTATCAGCAATTCTTATCAGAACTTATCATTCAAAAATCCTTTTCAATACTTAAGGAATCTTATCACATTCATCAAAGCCTTTATTTAATCCATTGACTTAACAACAATGATAAATGGATATACAACCTAATTTGATTCCATTCAATTGCACAAGCTTTTACTCATACAACATCAAGGTAGCTAAGTATTTAAAAGGAGACAAAATTTAGAAAGAACTGATATGGGGACAGTTCATAAATTGTATTCATTTCCTTTGAAAATGGTATATCCTTTGCAGTAGACTCAGAATGGCCTTCAGAAAGAAACACAGGTCATTCTATATTCATGTATTCTCAGAGAATTTGACAGCAAAATACATTACAAACTTTCTTTCAAAATTTGGACCAAAAACAAGACTAAGCATAATACTTAGAAGAAATAGAATTCAGACCATTCTTTAGCCTTGGAATCTCACTTAAATAATGTGAGATGCAACAAGCTTCAGGCTAAAGAGAGTGACATGTGTCCCCTTAAAAGATACTAACGAATGTCTGTAGTAAAAGACAAAAACAAATAACAGAAAAGCTAACACATCAAACCATCCTGGGTGGGTCCCTTTCTATTATACTTCTCATTTGTTTTAACAAGAAGATAGGATCGGATTCTCCAATTATTCTTCATCCTTAGAGTAAGTAGCAATGAGGTTTGAAAGTGATGTATCGTCTTCAGTTACCTGTATATTTACTTCAACCTGGGGATTTTCCATGTCCTCATTATGAACTTCAGGGGTGACTTTTACTTCTACATTTTCCTCATCATCATCTTCTAACATTTGTTCTAGAAACTAATTTTTCCATTTATTAAAAGCATCATCATCTGGCCAATCAAAGCTCAGAGCTTCTCTTTGTATCATTATTAAAGAATTTGCATTTTCTTCTAAAACATCAAATTCTTTCTTCATAGAAGTATAAAACAACTGTATTTTTACTAGCTCTTCATTTGTCTTTGCCCAGAACCAGTGGCTAGTTTCACTTATGATGTTTATTATTCTTTCATTTAATAACTCATCCATCTCCCTTTTCCAATTTTCTTTTACTTTTATTGTATTAACAGATTCTAAAGCACAAGGGAATAGGGTGAATTTTTTAGCAATGTATTGGGAAAAATAGAGTGTTAATCTTCTCTGTAAAGAATCTCTTTCATCATCAAAATTCTCTAGCTTATTTAATAAATCAAAAATCTTCTCAACTTGATGATAAGGCATTTGGACTGTAGATATACATATGATTGTAATATCATTATTTCTCTCCCTCCATTTCTGTGCAAGAAGAGTCAGTTTATCCTTATCCCTGTTCAACTCATCCATGAGGGCTACAATTCTTGTCAACTGATCAAAAAAAGTTGACCATTGAATTTTATCCCTCAGATATATTACACCTTGCTTTAATTTGTCTTCATATTGATTTCTCAATTCTATCTGCAACTCATCCAATTTTGTTTTTTCTTCTTCAAATTCCTCTACAGTATAGAATTGGGGCCTTTCAGGGGTGTCAGGTATTTCAATAATAGGGGTTGATCCATATCCAACCAATGGCTATGAAGGGTATGCAATTGTAGGTGCAATGGATTCTCCCATTTTTCTTTTCCCCAGTATCCTCTCCATTTGAGACATCTTGTTTTCCAATGATTGTATCTGTATACCCCTTTCCTCATATGCCTTCAAAACTTCTTCAAACCTAGCATTGAGTTTGGAAAATTTATCTTCTTCTTGTCTAGATACAACACCACCCAATTTTAGCATTTCTGAAGCCATTCCCATTACTTGTTTACTACTTACCTCACCAGCCTTGTATACTGTCAATGTACCGGTATGTTCTGCAGTGGGAAACTCATGCATCTTGGTACTTTCTCTCTTATCTATGGACCACAAAACAAGGGCTTGGTGGTCATCACTAAATTTGATCCCTCTATGAGCCTGTAAGACTTCTTCAACAGTTGTCAGTTGAACATCCTTCTGCTTCCTTACTGAATCAAAAACAATAGCATTCACTATATCCCATTCTGGCAGAAGGAGGACTCCTGGTTGTCTAAGTATTTGCCTTCCTGCTTCAGGAGTGAACCAGGCAAAATCATTCAAAAACTTTGATTTTACCTCTTCCTTGATAACTGGGTCAAATTTATTTGGTTGCTCAACCTTTATCTTCTCACAAGCTTTCTCAAAATTCTTTATATTTAATCTCCATAAAAACTGACCAAAAGCCCTAGATCTTAAAAAAATTTCATCATTAATAAATCTTTCAGAAGCCTGGGCAACAATTGGGTCAATTTCCTTACCTTGGTAATCCGCAATGGTCAGGTCCAAGGAAGGTGTAGGAGGTTCTTGTGGCTCTCCAACATTAAGGTCTATAGAAGTGGCAATCACATCCCCATCTCCTCCCATTTGTCTAAGTTGTTCCTTTAGAGATGCCTCATTATCTATTTGGATCGGAGACTGGCTTGGGGATTATTGTTCTTGTTGAGAAGAAGAAGACCCCTGCTCCAATTTTTATCTTTTTGGAGAGCTGGTTGCAGATGGACTTCTTGACCTTGGTTTCTCATGAGTGGGTACCTATTGCACACTTTGAACCATGACATAACCTACCCTTTTCTGCAATGTATATTCGCTAGGAGTTACTACATTTCTACCACTCATTCTTCTTTGTACTTCTACTGCCTTGTCTGGGTGTGCCTTAATAAATATATTTTTCTTCTCATTCATAGTCTGAATTATTATAGAAAAAATTTTCATTAATGCCTGTATTTTATCTCCCCAATATTTCTTATCTTTCAATGGATTGTACTGGGGGTCAAAAGCATTAATGAATTCTAGGTTTTTAATGAAAAGTATCCATTTCTCTTTCCTTAATTCTTACTCCTGCAATGTGAAAATATTTTTGATTATATCCTCCGGATAGTAAACCCGATGTACCATTTGGGAAGCTCTCACCCTTTCTCTTAATAAATCATAGAATCCTTCAGGGTCAATGAATCTGGTGTGAGATTTTGCCATGTTATATTTATTCAAAAAAAAATTTAAATGCTTCCACCCATTTTTAACAAAAAAAAAATCATGCACTACAGTAACTATTGGAAAGAAAGTGCCCTTCTTGACCAATTCCCTCTCATCTATAGTACCTATCTACCACAAGAGCTCAACTATCCCTATCTTCAAAGGTACATGAAAAGGTAATACATGAGGTTTTCCTAAGAAACCATAAACTCTTATTACTATTGAAACATTGTAGGGAATTATACCCCCCCAGTTGTGACTGACAAGTAACCCTTTAGCATGATCCTTGGGTCTGATTAATTCTAATAATGCTTGTGGGATTCTAGGGCTATCTCCTCTTAAAATCAGTCTAAGCTTTGATGCAAAATACCTGTCAAATCTTACATAACTAGCATCAGTGGCCTCTGAAATCATATCCACACTCCATAATTGCACTGGATTTCTTTCTCCATCCTTTGTGGTTGCTAACTCCATGCCTTTGGAGAAGAAAACATATCCTTTGTATAAACATACATGCATCACCAATGAATACCAACAGAAAGGTTTGTTTACTTTCCCCTTTTCTATTCCAACTAGACCATCGTGAATCTCTTTTGCTAGGAAAGTGGAAAAATCTAGAATGGTACTCATTCCTAATTGAAGGGTTTGAGCAATTATAAGGACCACAAAACCTGGAATTTGATCACCCTCGTCTATCCCCAAGATCTTGCAAAGAGAAAAATATAGTGCTTGAGCTCTCAGATTGAAATGTCTTCTCAAAAATGGCTTTGGAGTACTGGCTGTGATCACAGAAAAATTTCCAACCCTAGCAGCATGCTCCTGTAGTGGCCCTATTCTCAAATACACTCGTTGTGCATCATATCTAGCTTGCAAATCATCCAGATCAATGATTTCATGCACATCATGGTTAGGGTTCAGGTTGAAAACCTCACTAAACAATTCAGGGAAAACCCTAAAAAGTTTGACCCCTAAATGATTTTTTACCCACCCTGTGATAGGATCATACCTCTTTGCCAGGTCCATCAATAAATCACTATCAAAGAAAACACTAGGGACTACTAATTTTCCAATGTCAAATTCCCATACATTGCTCATAGGAGTGTCCAGTTTTTACTCTAAAAACCATTTCTTAAACAACTCCAAACCTCCCATGGAAACCTGGGCATCCCTTATCCAATTAGCTTTGTCATAAAATCCTTCTGCCACAACCAATCTAGGTTTTTTTGGAATGAGCTCCCTTCCCTTTGTTATTTCATGCACTGATAAAGGGAATTGTTCAAGAAAATCATCATGCACTAAACATTTTAGATAATCTTTTTGTCCAATAAACTCTTTTCGGGGTGACATTTCTCATGAAACTTTGGAAAATTCACAACAACAGATGCTTCAAACTTTACTCAAAAAGTCACAGAGCACGTACCTGCCAGAAATTGCACTTCTGCACTATATGATGTCTTATGCAATTTTATTGGAATATTAACTAAGAAATTCCATGCCTTAGCTCTGAGATCTTGAATGCCCTTTTCTTTTTGTACTTTGGAGATTCATTAATGGTGAAATCGTGGGCTCTTTTTATGAATTAAAACCACACGCACTAGTTCTGAATCACATTTACTCTCAATAACCATTGCCTATAATTTGCACTCAAATTTGAATCCCATATGTAGATTTTATCAGATCGCACGGTCCTAATTTAAAATTACAAGGCTTTATGGTCTTTTTTGAAAAATGCTACGTGTCATCATTGCGCTTCCCCGCATTACTTAATAACCTGCATCTTTATTATGCGGGGATGCATCAACCGTTGATCAAGATAGCATCAACGGTGATACTGCTTCTTATTCATTAAGCAACCAAAAACCTTCTGTGCATACCTAGCATCACACGTCATCAGTCATTTGTAGTGTAGCATAGTGAAATACAAATAGCTAACCCCAAGTTGCCACGTATCACCACTGCGCTTCCCCGCATTACTTAATAACCTACATCTTTGTTATGCGGGGATGCATCAACCATTGATCAAGATAGGATCAACACTGATACGGCTTGGTAAGTAATCTTCATAGCTCTGCCAATGAATCCACCAATGATATCACGAAAAAACAAAACGTGTGCAAAAGTATTGACAAATCTGACATATAGGAGCTTTTGTAGCATACTAGATCTCACAAAACATCAGGGGCTACATGTCATCATCGCGCCTCCCCGCTTTATTTAAAAAACCTATAACTCTATAATGCGGGGATGCGCTGACCCTTGACCTATGATAGATCAATGGTGATTGAAAAATACTTCAACTTGGCATCCTTTCAAATAGAATGTCGCAATTAAAGGTACACAAAGTGTTTTCAAAAGGCATTCTGACGTAAATAAAATATTTAAGATAAAAACCCCGCCAGAATATTTGAAAAAAATACCTCTTTTAAAAAATATAAAACGAGGGCATCACAAAACAAAGACATAACTGATTTTTCACCCAAGTACCAAAATTTTTTCCTATACTATGAAAAATCACACCAACAGATGGCATATGTCTCGAGGTGTCATAGGACCCCTGAGGATATATTTGAATTGTTCCTATGGATCAAAGGGTGTCATAGGGTGACCTATGACTCCCTTTGACCCATTAAATGATGACATATGTCCCTAGGGGTCATAAGACCCTTAAGGATATTTTTGAATCGTACATATGGATCAAAGGAGGTCATAGGTCTTGACCCATTAAACAATGACATATGTCCCTATGGGTCCTAGGACCCCTAGGGACATATTTGAATCATTCATATGGGTCAAAGAGGGTCATAGGGTGACCTATGACCCCCTTTGACCCTTTAAATGATGACATATGTCCCTAGGGGTCCTAGGACCCATAGGGACATATTCGAATCATTTATATGGGTTAAAGGGGGTCGTAGGGTGACCTAGGACCCTTTTTGACCCATTAAATGATGACATATGTCCCTAAGGGTCATAGGCCCCTAGGGACATATTCGAATGGGCCATATGGGTCAAATGGGGTCATAGGTCACCGTATGACCCCCTTTGACCCATATGAACGATTCAAATATGTCCTTAGAACCCCTAAGGACATATGTCATTATTTAATAGGTCAAAGGGGGTCATAAGTCACCCTATGACCCCCTTTGACCCATTAAATGATGACATATGTTCCTGGTGGTCCCAGGACCCCTAAGGACATATTCGAATCGTTCATATGATGACATATGTCCCTAGTGGTCCTAGAATCGCTAAGGACATATTTGAATCGTTCATATGGGTCAAAGGGGGTCATAAGGTGACCTATGACCCCTTTTGACCTATTAAATGACGACATATGTCTCTAGGGGTCCTAGGACCCCTAAGGACATATTCAAATCGTTTCTATGGGTCAAAGGGGGTCATAGGGTGATCTATAACTCTCTTTGACCCATTAAATGATGACATATGTCCCTAGAGGTCATAAGACCCCTAAGGACATATTTGAATCGTTCATATGGGTCAAAGGGGGTCATAGGGTGACTTTTTACCCTTTTTGAACCATTAAATGATGACATATGTCCCTAAGGGTCCTAGGAACAATAATGACATATTTGAATCATGCATATGGGTTAAAGGGGTTCTTAGGGTGACCTATGACCCCCTTTGACCCATTAAATGATGACATATGTTCTTAGGAGTCCTAGGACCCCTACGGACATATTCAAATCATTCATATGGGTCAAAGGGGGTCATAGGGTGACCTGTGACCACCTTTGACCCATTAAACAATGCCATATGTCCCTTGGGGTCCTAGGACCCCTAGGGACATATTTGAATGGGCCATATGGGTCAAAGGGGGACGTAGGGTGATTTATGACTCCCTTTGACCCATTAAATGATGACATATGTCCCTAGGGGTTCGAGGACCCCTAAGGACATGTTTGAATTGTTCATATGGGTCAAAGGGGGTCATAGGGTGACCTATGACCCCCTTAGTCCAATTAAATGATGACATATATCCTTAGGAGTCTTAAGACCCCTAAGGACATATTTGAATCGTTCGTATGGGTCAAAGTGGGTCATAGGGTGACTTATGACCCCCTTTGACTAATTAAACTTTGAGATATGTCCCTAGGGGTCCTAGGACCCATAGCAACATATTCAAATTGTTTCTATGGGTCAAAGTGGGTCATAGGTTGACGTATGACTCCCTTTGACCCATTAAATGATGACATATGTCCCTAGGGGTCATAGGAGCCCTAAGGATATATTTGAATCATGCATATGTGTCAAAGTGGGTCATAAGGTGACCTATGACCCCATTTGACCCATTAAACGATGACATATGTCCCTAGGGGTCTTAGGACCCCTAGGGACATATTCGAATCATTCATATGGGTTAAAGGGGGTCATAGGGTCCCTTATGACACCTTTTGACTCATTAAATGACAACATTTGTCCTTAGGGGTCCTAGGACCCATAGAGACATATTTGAATCATTCATATGGGTCAAAGGGGGTCATAGGTCAAAAGGGGGTCATAGGGTGCCTTATGACACCCTTTGACCCATAAAACGACAACATTTGTCCCTAGGGGTCCTAGGACCCATAGAGACATATTTGAATCATTCATATGGGTCAAAGGGGGTCATAGGGTGACCTATGACCCCTTTTGATCCATTAAATGATGACATATTTTCCTAGGGGTCATAGGACCTCTAAGGACATATTCGAATCATTGATATGGGTCAAGGGAGTCATAGGTGATCTATGACCCCATTTGACCCATTAAACGACAACATATGTCCCTAGGGGTCCTACATATTCAAATCATTCGTATGTATATGGGTTAAAAAATGAAAGGATATATATACTATTTATTCTATTTTATGATAATAATAATATTATATATATATATACACTATTTATACTATTTTATTGTAATAATAATAATAATATAAATAAACACTAAATATTAATATTATTATATCTATAGTAATACTAATAATACTATTATAGCTATAATAATAATAATAATATAAATAAACAGTAAATATTTACACTATTATATCTATAGTAATAATATTAATACTATTATGGGTATAATAATAATATTGAAACTATAGCTATATTAATACTATATATTAATATTACTATATATTAATACTATTATATATTAATATTATTGATACTTTATATTAATACTATTATACTATTAATACTATTATATATTAATACTATTATACTATTAGCTTAGTAATAAACCAAAGTCAATTTTCATCCAATGATTTTCATAATATTAATATAATTATGGAAAAAGAGGGAAATTATAGCAAGTTTTCCCTCCAAAAATTCACTTTGCAATATTGGATATCCGATTTTATATCAGATATTTGATCTACGATCGAATATCTGATTTAACTGGCACCAATTCCTAATATTTCCCTTACCCTCCAGACCCGATTAATTCATTTTTTTCACTTCCTTTTTCATGGGTTCTGAAAAAAGTCACATTTTGGGACCCAACTAATCAAAAAAAATTTGAAAATATAACCTTAGGTGTTCGAATTTGTCATCTGAATGGGGAGTAGCATCCATAGAAAGGATAAACACAAAAGAAAGATATACAATGAAGACATTGTGGCATATAGGGAAAGGGACAAAATGGGACACCGGAGAAAAAGATAAGGTATGCTAAATATTAGTCAAATTGATGATGAATTAATCGAGGTGAAATCATAGAGTCAAATAATGAATATGTATAGTTGGGGAATGAAAATGTACCTATTGAAAATGATAATGCTGAAATTGAAAATTTAGAGAATGAAAATTTTGAAGAAGAAATTGCACCAAGTCATAATCCAAATTGCATAATTGACCATGTCGAAGATGACAATGCACAGGAACTTAATGCACAAAAACCTTACATATCTCCTAATTATAATCGACATGAAGGTTCTAAAACACCAAAATGGATAATTGAAATTGATGAAACGATTATTACTAGTTTGGAAGAAAAAAATCAGAAAGAACCATTCGGTTATGGGCTTCAAGACTATATCAGATTTTTTCGGCAACAAGACAATGGTAGAGCAATGTCATCTTTTCATGCACTTATTAAAGATGCAAAAAATGAGACCTGTGCTTTCCAAATTGAAGATTCTTGTCAATAAAAATTTGGAAAGAAATGTCATTATCGTGAAGAATCTTTTCAGTGCTCTCAATAGCATTGGGAAAAATAGCAGAGAGAAGGATAATAGAGCTACTTGAAAGGTTATTACAACCTCTTTGGTAAGTCATCATTTGAGAAAGGGTAGATATATGAGATAAACTTGTATTGATTTGAATTTAAATCATACTACTTTGAGAAGAGCACTTAGTCAATGAGAGAAAATTGATGATCCTCTTCAAAATAAAACATGGGCATTTGGTAGGAGACTTCCACATTTTGATAAGAAGCTATCTGATGATGTGAAGGAAGAAATTACACAATTTTGGCACTCTAACTCATGAGTATCACCCAATGCTAAAGACATCTTAAAGTTGAGAATTGGCATCAAAGACTGCACACCACATCCTAAACACCATTTAGAGGTAAGTCAAACTATGTTGTTCAAACAATTTAGAGATAGTCATCCAAGTCTTCATATATCACAAAGGGCTTTTGAATCTTTGAAGCCATTTTATTGTGTGCCACTCAAAATTTGAAATAAATGTTGTTGCAAATATTATGTTGAGTTTTTTATGCACCATGAACTATTATGCTCCATCCATTCTACTTTGCATAGTAAAGAAATGTTGGAGGATTGTGGGGCTAGTGGGCTTCCAAAATCATCAAGAGACTTGATAGATCAACTCTTATGTCATAGAATTGATGGTTTTTCCTTTTATAGAAATGCTTGCTTAAATGAAAAGTGTTTAGAATGTGGTGGCTTATCCAAGTTTGACACATGTTTCCATGAGGGGTGCGAACAAGATCTTGGAAAGACAATACTAAAAAAAAAGTTATATGAAATAGTGAAATACACATTGAAGAGTGGGAGTGAGAGCTCTAGATGTGAATTGGTTGGAAAAGATATCAATGTGGCTAATTTTATTTCAGATTTCAAGACAAATCTTTTTTGTAAGTATGCAAGACATAGTTACATGTCTTAGTGGTTGGATCAACAATTTAGAATGTGTAGGGAGACTTTTCCCATTGACACTATTATATTAGTTGTTGATTTTGCTGAGAACTACACATTGCAACCTCAAAATGAGACACAATCTCAATATTACAACTCCATTCAGATTGCAATTTTTGTTCACATAACATATAGACATGCCCCTGATAGTGTGGAAGATAATCAAAAGATTATTAGAGAGTTTCATTTTTTTATGAGTGATGATATATCTCACTCTCACGAGTTTGTGCAACAATTTTTTGAGATTTTTTTTTATTTCTTACATGAGCATACAATTGCTATGGATAGACATATCATTTGGTCAGATAACTGTACAGGTCAATTCAAGAATGCTTGCATGTTTAATTGGTTGTGTAGGATGCACGTAGAGAGAGGGGTGCCTCATATTTGGAGTTTTTCTAAGTCCGGCCATGGAAAAGGAGAATATGATGGAGTAGGGGCATGTGTGAAGAGAGCTCTAGTTAAGGAGTGACTAGAGATTTCAACAACAGAGCTTCTTGATGCTTGTAGCATTGTTGATTGGTGTAGTTTAGCATTATCATAGGGGGGACTCTTGATTTAGTAGTATGTAGGTTCTTTTGGTTGGTTGAGGAAGGGTCCATAGGTGATAGATCAGATTGTGCTATAGTGAGAGACTCATCAAAAATGCATTCATTTCAGAGCTCTAATTCTAGTACATGGACCATTTGGACATGACAACTAGCTTTTTTTTGTCGTACTTATTTTCAGTGTGATTGGGATCACTATGAGTCGAGTGGGTGGACACATGGGCTCCACATTATCTTACTCCATTGTCTATCATACCCTCTATCAAAAATGATGACATGGAGAGTTCACTTGAGCATAACCATCTATCAGATCTACTTCAGCTAGGACATGTCTTTGCATTGGTTGCACCATAGGGGAATGATGAGAAATCCAATTATTGGTTAGCACGTTGTGTAAGAGGCAAACAAAAACTTGCACAACCGATCATAAATGGTGATGGATTCACATATCCTACTGGTTTAGTGGTTGTTGTTGAAACATGGTTGCGGACATACATGCTTAGAAGGAACGAAATTCCTACATTCGAAGACTATCAGAAGCACAAAGTAATTCTCATATATTCACATCTTATTATAGCAACAAATGTAAAGTTATTGAAGCATCAAGGAAGACCAAAAGTAAAAAAACTTTTTACTATTGCTAGTGTTGATCATGAAGCCCTATTGGAGACCCTAAAATAGAGAGATGACCCTATTGGAATACTCGACTAGGTATATATACTTCTTATGTTATTCTCTTCATAATGATTTAATGAATTGATGATTATCTTGTTTAATAGAATAAGTTACTAATTTTTTTATGATATTGGAATGTAGGTACATCATGAAGAGTTGGACGGGGGTGGTATTGGGGAGAATTTCTAAAATTTATGATGTATTATGATGTAAAATGTGTACTTTTTTTGTATATGGTTTTTGTATTTTGGTAGGTTCTTTGTAAGGAATTATAAGAGGAAGATATTGAACAAGTTCTTGCAAATCATATTTGCATGTGATATAAGGCTATAAGGACATTTTTAAGAGCATTTATAACTATATGAAAGATAATTGCTTGCGGATATCTTATTACAAATTTGGTTTTTTTCCTTATTTTACATAAAGCTGATATTATGATTATTAAAACTATTTTTATCAAATTAATAAAATAAGAAAAATCTAGAAAGTACGGATGAACAATTAGAATACTTGATTTCTTCCATTTTGCAACCAATCATAGTATTTGAGAGCATAAAGAGTCATAATATTGTATAATGTTTTGAAAGACTTTCATATTGAAAAGTTGTATGAAGCACATTTGGGATAAGCCATGAAATCCATGAAAGAAGATAGCATGTAGGATAAGCAATTAAAGCCAATAAGCAAGATAGCATATGCATAATGACATGATATGAAGTTGGATATGAAGGCTATGAGTGAATGGGAAAGTAAAATAAGGAATCTCATGGATAAGATAATGGTTTTCACCAAGGCACATTTTTTATCTTCTTTTCTATTTTTTAAAAAAAATTTAGAAATAGGTCAACTATTTTCAAGTTAGATAGTGTTCCTAAAGGAAAGATAAGTTATGATAAGCCAAGACCATAGATAAGTATGCTCAATGATGCTAATAGGGTGAAGGAAGTGATATGATAGTAGGATAAGAGTTCATTCTTTGGAAGGATTGTATGAGTATGGATAGTAGTTAAGCGTAGCTTTGAAAACATTGCATAAGGGTAGGTGACAAAGTGGGGAAGATCAACATTTACACACACCTTGGAGGGTTTCTGAATGATGGAGGAATCATGGAGGAAATGGATCAAGGTTTAGATGTATGAGCTAGTAGGAAAATGTTAGAAGAAGATTGAGTAGAATATTTGTAAGCTTTTTAGAAAGATGTTTGGAAGAAAATGGAGTGGAAGCCTTTGGAATATTGAATGTCATTATAGATTTATGTTCAATATTAAAGTCTTTCAAGAGAGACTTTGGAATCCATATAGCTTTTGATTTTCCTTTGGATACTTTATAACACATTTCTTCAATAATGGATTTAGGAACCCATATTTTCTTTGATTTCACTTTTTGAATAGTGAACCTTTGTGGTATCTTCAATATATTTTCATTATGTCCATTCACATGTTGATTAAATGAGACATAATGATCTCTATTTTTTAATGTGTTATTGTATTTCTTGTGTTGAACATCCAAATTGCTTCCAAAAGATTTGGGACTTATGGATGAATAAGGCTAATATGACTAGTTTAGATGGTTGAGTGGACGGTTATTTTGTAGGATGAATGTCTTGTTGATCTTGAGGTACATTAGGAGAGCTAGAAGTAGAAAGTGTAGGAGAAGGTTTGAAGACTTTAGATTAGATGGATAAGGACCAAGGATAGAATTATGAAATGCAAAGGGATAGTGACTAGGGATTTCAACATCTTTAGAGTGAGTAGCATGACCAAAGTCATCAATAGACTCATGAGTACCTTTTATAGGAGAAAGACCTTTGATAGGAGTGTTTGAATCTTGAGCATAGTTTTGAAGTGGATATGGAGAAGTAGAACATGAGGGTACACTTTGATCTTGACATCTTTCTTTATATAGCATAGAAAGATCACTTTTCCCATAAGTTTCAGTAAGCTCAATGGAGGTAGTGGAAATGGTATCCTCATCATATGTAGGAGGTGGGTAACACACAGGATATAGAAAGGTGAAATTTTGGATGAGATGAAAAGGTGTTTGATCTTGATCATTATTTATATATTTTTATTTTCGAGAGTCATCTTGATATGGAGCACCTTCTAAGGAAAAGGGAAAATGTGAGGTGTGCATGATAGAATCTTAAAGCAATAATGCAAGATTAGCTAAAGTGGGCATAGTAATCATAGTATTGCATGAATGTTGAGGATCTTTAGTCTTAGTAGCATGGAAAAGGTTTGTAGACAAGTGAAGGTTAGCTTGATTTTCTTTTAGTTGTAGCCCTTGAGGGTATGCATGGTCTATATGGAAAGAATTAGTTTCTTTGTTTGGTGGAGGCATTTTGGAAAGCTTTGACACTTTAGAAGGTTCATTAGTGTTATAAGAAGTGAAGGTGTCAAGGAAATCATCACTTGACATAGGTTCATCAGCATGATCTTGTGACACATGAGTCATTAGAGGTATCAAAAATCCCATCATAAATGAGATCTTGGATTTTATGTTTCAACACTATGGAATCTTTAGTTTTATGAAATTTTCTTCCATGGAAATGGCAATAATGATAATTTCTCCACCATGGAGGTTTGATTTTGGGTTCATAAGGTCTAGAGTTGTCTAGTAATGTGATGGATTCATTATCAAGAAGTGTTTACAAGATGTTATCATGAGAATCTTCCAATGGAGTAAAAGTTCTCTCAAAAATTTCTCCATGATAATTTTGTTGTTTCTTAAGTGAATAGAATGCATCCATGTCTTCATCACTATCTTGGTCAAAGATAGGTCCATAATGAAAGTTTGGCATAGGCTCAAAGGAGGTATCACTTGCTTGTTCTCTAAAGAGGTCTTTAGATCTAGAAGATGAAGATATTTGATGTCTTGGCATAGAATATGTAGACCTTGAAGAAGATGACCCGTGTGTATCTAAAGGTATTAAGGGAGATTAATTTAAGAATGCAATATTCTCCTCTAACCTTTTCTCAAGTTTAGAATTTATTTCTATAATGTGCTTAGAGAGATGAAGTTAAGAAAGATTATTTGTCTCTTCTAGCTCTTTTTATTGAACATATATATCTTGAAACTCTTTAGTGGCATGGAGGATATCATGATCATCTAGATTTGGTTGAGGTTTGGTAGCACAAGGTTTGAATACCATAGTGGTAGATAGATAATAAAGCATGAAGGAGGAAAGAGGAAGCTAATAAGGTGACACAAGATAACTTGATGTCCAAACTAGAGAGGTAGAGAGTTCACATGTCAAAGAAAGGTAGAAATGAATGACTGACTTGTCAAACAAATTGTCCAAGTAGGTTACAACACTAGTGACTCAAGTCAAGAGCTACAAAAAAATCCCAAATAGCAATGTAGATAAAGAAAGAGAGATGAAAAGTGAACAAATTTAAGTGTAGTCAATAGATCAAGGAAACCATTTAGTGAGAGAAATTCTTAGTATGCATATCATAGACCATGAAGTTAGAAAATACCAGTAGCTCTAAGACCAAAGAGCCATTTTAAGCATGTTCAAGCACTAGAGACATAGAAAATCAAAGTCAATTTATGAAACTCCCCTTAGCAAAAAATGCAAACAAATATTTGCACTTGACATTTTGACTTGGTTGAAAAAGTTTGACAATAATTTATAATATTGCAAGCATGATGTTCAAAAGAAAATTTTTTTCTAAGAAATATAGTGACACATGGAGTAGTCTTCAAATAATCAAGCAAGGCACAAAGCAACCTTTCATGGTACAAGTCAAAGGGGTCAACCTTTCTTGACAACTTTTCAAAATCTAACTTCTAACGACTACAAGTCAGTGCCATTAGCTCCGAGTGGGTGGGTGAACTGTAGTGACACCCTTGTTCCAACCATGGAGACCCTCTATCATTCGTGGCCACCCCACACTGAGGAGTCCCCAAGGTTCTCTAAGTGCATTTTGAGGTCGATCTTCTGAGGGTCATAACTCAGAGCTCATGAGGGCTATTGATAAACTATAGAATGCTATAGGACACTGATGTTGAGGCCTAAAATAACCTATCTCATTTTTAAGAGATCACATTCTGTTTTGATTCGGCACAGTGATCTCGCTCGATGCCAAAACTTGCAGTGTGCCTCAATTTATAGGTGCACCATAGCGTAACTTTGAAACCGATGATCTTGGCATCGAATCATCAGTGCCATTAGCTCTAGATGGGTGGGTGAACCCTAGTCACACCCTTGTTCCAGCCACAAAGACCATCCATCATTTGCGACCACCCCATACTGAGGAGTCTCCAAGGTGCTCTAAGTGCATTTTGAGGTTGATCTTTCGAGGGTCATAACTCAAAGCTTGTGAGGGCTATTGATGAACTGTCAAATGCTACAGGATGGTGATACTGAGGCCTAAAATAACCTATCTCATTTTTGAGAGATCACTTTCCATTTGGATTTAGCACAGTGATCTTGCTTGATGCCAAAACTCACAATGTGCCTTAGTTCATAGCTGCACCACAGCGTAACTTTGAAATCACTGATCTTGGCATCAAATTGTCACTGCCATTAGCTTCAAATGGGTGGATGAACCCTAGTCACACCCTTTTTCTGGCCACGAAGACCATCCATCATTTGCAGCCACCCTGTACTGAGGAGTCACCAAGGTGCTCTAAGTGCATTTTGAGGTCGATCCTTCGAGGGTCATAACTCAAAGCTCGTGAGGGCTATCAATGAACTGTTAGAGGAGACAAGTTTGTAAGAAGTAGTAGCTTAGTGTTTTTGCTAAAATAAGTTAGTGGGAAGGCTTTATTAGAGGGTCTTGTCTAAATTAGTGGAGTGTTTTCCCACTCTCTAATTTTAGAGACAATTAGGTTTTGGAGGGAGATTAGGGGAGCTCTACTACAACTATCCTTACCCTAGTTTGGACCAAGGGTGGTATCTCAAACTTGCTTCTTTTCCATTTCTTTCTTTTAGCATGGTTAAGGAAATATGCAAGTGTGGAGTTTATCAATGGAGTATGCATTGCATTGCATTGTAGAGTAGCATTCATGTGAGTACTCGAATGGTGTTCATTCCATGCAGATTAGTGTGACACCATTGTGCATCTTGTTGTATTATGTGGAGTATTGTGAGTACGAGGTTTTGATTTCATCTATTTCCTTGTTGTATTATGGGTGTTGATATTGTGTTGTGAAAATGTGATGTGCTCTTGAAAATTTCTTGTTTTATTTCTACTTGCTTTTGTTTTCTTGTTTTGTGCTTGAGTATTGTTATGGGCATTGGACTTACACTCACCCTTGTGGGAAGGGAAGAGAAGTCCAGGGTGAAGGGCTTAAGTAGGGTTCAAAAAATGTATTGAGAACCTTGGAGTATGGGCTCCATTGTATGCCATAACATTTCATATCTTGCTGGGGGTGATAAGGAAAGTATGGTGTAGAAAGGAAGTTTGAGGAGTTACAGCTGATGGTAGTGGGTTTGGAGGAGGAAATGTGGAGGCCCCAACAGGGCATTAAATTGTTGATTTATGATAGCCCCGAGAGGGCATAAAATTTTTTGAATTATGATCAGGGTATAATATAGTGGCAAATTTTCGTATTTTGGCGAATTTGACATTTTGCCAATGTTATTTTTGACGATTTCTGAGCCCTTCCATGGTTTCCTGGTTCCCAAAATTTGTTGGGTTTACCTGGTTGCCTAGCATTGTAATCACCAAGGCAAATGTTACGTTTGAGTTTTTCCCTGGTGATATTGCCTTTCACGCAGCCGACCAGGTAACGCTTATCATGGAATGTTCATTGGGTTTCAAGTTTCTGTTTCATGCCGTATGGGAGAGTTCGCCATCCCAGTTTCATTTTATCGTGGAGGAGTCGGCTCGTTTCACGTTATGGGAAGTTAAGGAGTCAGCTCATTTTTCCAACACTCTTTCATTTTGTCATGGAGGAGTCGGCTCATTTGGCATGCTAAATTGGTAATTGTATTGATTTGTAATGTGTATAAATCCAAATTCACCCAAGCAATGAGACATTCACTAAATACCACTAGCACTCCATCAAATTTTTGGCAGCGCAGGACACATCGCGGGCACGACTCAGACTCCAGAGATAGCTTCCACAAGTGGTGGTACACTGGTATGTGTAGTTGTGCTGTAAAATACTCTCCTTGAGCTTATGTAGTTTAATTTAATCAGAAGCTTATCTACAGTTTCCTTTCTTATCTAATTTTCATTAGAAATTTTTCAAAAAGTGGACGCAATGCTAAAAGTTGCTGGCGATGTTAATGGTTTTTAAAGCTTGCATGCATGGATTCGTGAAAATGTGAAGTCTATTTCCTACCAACTTTCTACTGATATTCGTGAAAGATTCCCTCGAAGTCATTTCTCTTTAACCTCTGCGAACATGCGAAATCCTTGCCATCGTGGTCTTGCAGCTTCTGGAAGTCTTTCTTTTAAACCATTGCGAACATGTGAAATCCTTGCCATCGCGGTATTGTAGCTGCTGGAAGTCTTCCCTTTAACCGCTAAAAACATGCAAAATCCTTGCCATCGCGGTATTGCGACTGCTGGAAGTCTTCCCTTTAACTGCTACAAACATGCAAAATCTTTGCCATCGAGGTCTCGCGGCTGCTGGAAATCTTTTCCCTTTAACCGCTGCGAACATGCGAAATCATTGCCATCGTGGTCTCGCGACTTCTGGAAGTCTTTTCCCTTTAACCGCTGCGAAGTGCTAACATCCGATGGTGTGATCTCCCTTTTTCATGACTTCGCGACATAAAAGTTCACCATCATTTAAACCAGTGATGATGCGATCTCTACCCTCCTCACGGTTTCGCAACACAATCTCCTTTATCTTTTCAACTGGCGATGATGCGATCTCTGACCTCCTTGTGGTTTCGTAACACAAAACTATTAACTTTCACTTTGACAGTGACATTGCGATAGACCTGTTAAAGCCTTTCTCATGGTTTCGCAACTGCCAAGTTGCCAACTTCAAACTAATAAAACTATCATACCACTCCTTTGTACCAATTCCCTAGCCCTTCCATGGTATGTTTTTTTTAACCTTGAATACAATAAAATTATTCGCCCAAAAGAATTAAAATTTTACTATGATTATTATTTTTTTGTTCACCAATGTATAAATATTTTGTGGTTTTAAATGGATACTGAAGGTAATACTGCTTATTCTTAGGGAAGTAAAGTTTAAACGGATTATCAGTGGATTGAGATGTCAGGGGAGGGTGAGTCTGTAACTAATATTGCTCAGTCTCAGGGAAGTGACAAGGGAAAGACCCCCAAGGGCAGTGAAGGGATTAATCTTACATCAAAATGCTGAAAACTTAGAGATACTACCATAAAGGC
The DNA here is from genome assembly GCA_028749045.1 of Cupressus sempervirens. Taxonomy (NCBI): domain Eukaryota; kingdom Viridiplantae; phylum Streptophyta; class Pinopsida; order Cupressales; family Cupressaceae; genus Cupressus; species Cupressus sempervirens. The sequence goes on from CM053791.1 coordinate 745,448,881, forward strand.
TTTCTTTGGAATTGATAATGTTTCTGGTCCACCAACTTTGGCAAGTACAAGTGCAGAAGGAAATCACAATACCTCACCACCACTAGAAGAGCAGGTTGTTATTCAATTAAATCAAAATGCATCAAACAAGGATAACAATGTTCGAACAACAGAAGATGTTGTAACAGAAGATAATATTGATGTTGGTAGGAAGAAAAGAAAAAGGAATGTAAAAATGGGGCGGGAGTGGGAAATGAAAAGGACGTTCCAAGTTGATTGGGTAGCAAAGTACTGGTTTATTGAACCAGTCACAAACAATGATGAACCACCAACAGAATGCAAGTGTATGATTTGTACCTGGAAAACTAAAAGAGAGAAAAAGTTGCAGTTATAGCTTGACACTATAGAAAAACATATTGGTAAGGTTTATGAAAAACAAATCATAGATGGAAAGGAAGTAGCGGAAGTGAGATGGAAATCAAAGGAAGAATGCCTTCATGTTAAGTATGCCATAGAATATGAAGAGCATTTCAAGAAAATAGTGGTAATTGGTAGTGGCAATAGTGGCAATCCAATCAAGGATGGGCTTCAACATTCAGCCAATGATGCAAACTTGGCAAAGACCAGTCAGATGAGTGTTATTTTTCATATTCTATCTAGAGGGCGTCCTATGAGAGACTTTTCAGAATATGGTAATTTATTATCTTTTTTGAGAGTTCCTCACTATCCTATGTCACATTGGTCAATATACGCTGGATGGGAAATGGCAAGCTGTCTTGCTGAGGTGGAAAAGCAAAATGTACAGGAGAGAGTAAAAGAATCCAAGTTCATTTCATTATCCTTAGATGAAGTCACTGCGGTAGATAACACTGCTTGGGTCTGTATGCATGTATATACTGTAAAAGATCATGTCCGTCAAGCTAATCTACTTTGTGTTTGTAAAATGAGGTCCAATTCAACTGCATAAAATTTATATTTAGAAGTTAAGAAAGCTTTGAATGAAATTGCTGGTATGGATGACTTGACAATTGCAAAGAAGTTAGTGTGTGTCAGAGCTGATGGAGTTGCAGTAATGCAAGGGCAAAGGACTGGTCTTTGTGCAAGATTATAAACTAGTATTGCACCTTATATGCTTGGCATACACTACATGGCCCACCAAATGAGTTTAGCATATAAGATTGTAAGTACTTTTCCTACAGTGTCAAAAGTTGAAGATCTAATCCATGAGCTCCACTCATACTTTTGCAGAAGTCCTAAATGCTTTGCAGAATTTAAGATTTTTTCTGAGGGAGTAATAGTAGGAAATAAGATTCTCAAGGATGTTGAGACCAGATGGATATCTTTGCATGGACCAGCAGAACGAGTTCTAGCAGAATATCAATCCTTGATTGGAGTTCTATATGAGCAATGCCTTACAGTGGACAGAGCTCCTAATTTGTTAAATAAGTTAAGTGATATAGAGAACCTATTAACTTTAGCCAGTCTTCTCACCATGCTGGATTTAATGAACAAACTTGTTAAGAAAGCCCAAGACAGAACTATGTATATTCATGAGTATTCTGATTTACGTAAAATGACATGCATGGCTCTGGATTCTTTGTATTCAGATCTCTGAGGTCATAGCCTAATTTTTTCAATGTAGGAGATAATTACAGATTTGAATCATGCTGAGAATTTTTTACAATTCAATGGGACAAATGAGCTATGTGTGTTTGTGAAAGGATTTCAAATACCAATGCACCAATCTAAAACAACCAAGAGAGGCAGAGTACTACCAGTTAGAAAGGATGATTTTGACAAGATTGTTAAATCTGTTAGTAAAAATGTGAAGTCTATTTCCTACCAACTTTCAAGTGAGATTCATGAAAGATTCCCTCGAGAAGAAATTCTTGAAGCCATGAGTTGTGTGTTTCCTCAATTTTGGAAACACTTTGGACATAATCCAACTGATGCAAAGTTGTTTCATAATAAACTTGATGAATTGATAACACAGTTTTCAAAGCATACAGATTGCAATGGAAAACTAATACAAGGAATCTTAGATTCAAATAATCTTAAAAATCAATGTAAACTTTTTGCATTGTGTATGAAAAACCAGATGGAAAACTTTGAGAATCCATTCGATCCTGGTGCAATAACAAGGCTCTGGAAAAGGATAAGTCAGAGTGAAGTATTACGTACTTCAATATCAGAATATTTCAAACTTGCTGATTTATGTCAAACAATGATATTAGGGTCGATGGAAGATGAGAGAGTTTTTAGTGCATTGGGGTTTTTGAAATCAAATGTCAGAAACAAACTAGACAAAAATTTGGAAACTTGTTTGAGGTTGTTTGTTACTCAATACAATGTTAGAGATTTTCCTTATGATAGGTCATTGGCCATTTGGAATTCCACACGTGAAAGAGGAGGTCTTTGCAACACTTTAAAAGATGGTGGTTCTACTTCTACTGCTGACTCCAACATAAATGATGAATTTAGGTTTCAAAGTCCAAATGAAGATGAAGATTTTACAGATTTTGAATACCCGATTCAGAATGAAGAGGAACCTATTAGTACTAGTCAGACTTCAGTTTCATATTTGAGACTGAGTCAATGAAGTGAATTGTGATTTAGTAATGTAGCATTTAGTTCTGAGGAATTTATAGGTCTACTTCAGTTCTTCCATATTCATTATTCAGTCATATTGCAATTACAATTTACAAAAATTGACTTTAAGATTTTTGTTACTCTATTGTTGACATAATGTTATTTTTGTACCTTTCTCTTGATTTGAGTTCAAGATTTTTGTTACTTGTTACTCTATTCATATTGTTGACACAATGTTATTTTTGTATCTTTCTCTTGATTTAGTTGTTTGATAATAAAAAAAGAGATAATAGAGACGTGTGCAAAGCCCATAACATCACAAAGAACTACTGACTACAAAACATAATGGAAAATTGAAATACATAGAGTTGGAACAATATCTGCTCAATTATACTTCAGTCTTAATCTAAAAAATAACAACAGATCGGACCATTTGTAAGCCTTGGGAACTCATATTTATATCACTTGAGTTGCAACAAGCTTCAGGCTTACAAAGGTTACATAATGATTCATTACAAAAGACAAAAGATAACAACAATTAAGATAATCATTACAATTTTTTGAAACCTTTTGTGACATATTTTAACAGAAAAAGGGGAAACAATTACAAAATGTGACAAGTGGCAAGTGATCATTAAGCCTGTCTTCCAGTTCTAACTGCAGCATTACCCATAGTGGATGCACCGCAAAGGTAAGGTAATCTGTTATGATGAACAGCTTCTCTTTGATATTCTACTACAACACTTGTCCTCCAATTGATTCTCGGGGGCCACCATCTTTTGTGCTAATCATCTTCTACTGAAGGGATTGCTTTGATATATGCTATAATGTTGAAACCTTTTGTGACATATTTTAATAAAAAAAGGGGAAAAAATTACAAAATGTGACAAGTGGCAAGTGATCATTAAGCCTATCTTCTAGTTCTAACTATAGCATTACCCACAATGGATGTACCACAAAGGTAAGGTAATATGTTATGATGAACAGCTTCTCTTTGATATTCTTCTGCAACACTTGTCCTCCAATTGATTCCTCGAGGCCACCATATTTTGTGCTAATCATCTTCTACTGAAGGGATTGCTTTGATATCTGCTATAACCTCCTAGATGGCAATATCTGTATCCACAACAGGCCATGCTATATTTCTAACTGCCTCTAATTCACTGATGTTTTTAGTCCATTTTGCATCTGTGATGGCTTTACCCTCTCCAATAATTTTGTTCATATCTGCTTCAATTTTGTATGTCATATCAATCATATCATATACAACTTGATCACTTGATTCACCTCTTGAAAATGCTATAAATATTGGATGGTCTAATATTAGATCAAAAGATTCAAACCACTCTTGCCAAGATTTAACATACCCTTCATTGTTCAAAATTGTTGGAATGAAATCTGGGGTACCCAATGCTATGCTTTTCAATTTTCCCCTTACTGCTTCGATCTTACCAATGAAGAATAAATTCAATTCTTTAACTTGATGTATCATTTTCCTTATAGGAACAATGATCTCCTTAGGTAGTTCCTTTTTCTGTGTGAGTAAAGGAACTAACCTATCAAGAATTGAATGTATGGCCCCCACTGGGCATACAATGGAGATAATAGTGATAAAGCCCTAGATATTCTCTATTCATGGAGAACAACTGCCAGAAAATTTCCACTACACCCACCCTCTTTGGTACATATCTTGGCAAGAAATGAGGGGGTTGGGAACAACCAAAAATTCTAATCAATGTATAGTTTGCTAACAAAAAGGCACTGCCCCAATCATGATCAATTGGTCCCTCATCATCAAAACACAAAGTTGGTCTAACAATCTTCCTGATTAACCTAGGTAATCTTTCCAATTTTGAACCTAACATCCTATGAATAGTAGCAACAAAATCATTATAAAAAGAGAGGGAATTAGAAAAAGAGTAGAACCTTTTCCATAATCTTGTCCATCTTTGAACAGGAAATGCCTCTCCGAAATTGTCCAAACCTTCAATGAAACTGGAATCCACATGGCCCACGTTGTAGAAGAGGATGAGATGCACAAACACCGAGTAATGTAGAAATTTGAAATTGTCAAGATCACCTTGCTGAGCTGTCACCATCTGCTGATGAATACTATCAGCAATGAATGTTCCAAAATCATACCCCACATTAGTATGTGGGTCCTGAATGTCTAGAGCTATCACAGACAATGCTGGGGAGGCATCCATGGATCCATCTACTCCCAATAGTTTGTTCAATCCAAAAACTATTTTTTGAAAGTATGCACACAAATATGACAAGGGTATAAAATCAGTAACCATTTTTGAGAATTCTCCTTTCATCTTGTTTTGATTTTCCCTCGGGATATGTCGCAACATTGCATGTGTTGTATAGAAATCTCTCTGTTTCTCAAATGTTGCTGCCAATTTTTCCAGGTTAATAGGAACTGACATGGGACCCTGCAAATCAAATGCTTCAAAAAAAGCATCCTTACTTAACGTATAGAGAACACTCATATCCTTTCTATGAAAGGACTGAGTGGTTGGATTATATGCATTTACCAGTGCCTTGATAAGGTCAACATCCATGTATACCTCTAGTGTTATCAACTTCCCAGGTTCCTCGTCCATGGATTTGAGACGGGAACCTTCTACACCCTATTCTTGTAAAAGTACAAGAACAATTCAGTTCCATTGGTGTATGGTACTTGAGCATCTCTACAGAAGCTGTAAGCATCTCTAAATGTGTGGACATTAGCACTTTGAGCATTGGAAGATTTAGGGAGAATCTTCAACCATTCTTCTGCAAATTTGGCAGACAATGAAACCTTGTTGCCCTCTCCAGTGCCCTTCTTTACTGATGATTCTGCTTGTGCCATTCTGATCTTACTGCAAATTCTTGAATCTTTTTGCTCTGTTAGCTGTAGATACCTGAGAATTCTAGTTTTCTGCAACTTCCTAATGGGCCATGGCATTAAATTGTTAAATTTTAATGGCTTTAAAGTTTGAAAGCTTGCACGTGCATGGATATCTATTATCAATCACTACCAGTAGTAACTACTGCCTTTATTATCGATCAACTCATCAGCTGTCCGGAATCAGATAATAGATTTGAAAACCTGATCTTCTGTACTTTCAAAATTTCAAGCTTCAAAAATACATTATCATTGACAATTGTACAATCTTATGAGTTGTGAAACCCTTCATTCTACGCTTTGTCGCAATCGTTTCAACTTAACCTTGAAATTTTTTTGTGAAACTGTGAAACCCTTCTTTTTCTTTTCTTGGGCTATCGCAACAATTAAATCAAATATTTGCTTTATCCTTGCGACCTTGCGATTAGCCTTATATCCTCTTCTAATGAGATTCCCCTTCTGTCATAGCTTCAGAACTTAACACATTTCACATCGTGTTGTCATAGTTGTGAAAAACCATTTCCTTCTAACTGGTGCGAAGTGGTGAACACTGCTTCATCTTAACCTTTCGCGACTTCGCAGGATCACATATCTTTCCCCTTTCACCGCTGCGAACATGAGAAAACTACCTGAATTAACATTTCATGGTCTCGCAACCAATAGACTAACTGCCTGCATAAAATCTCCAACCTTGCGATCTCCCTTTTCGTGACTTGCGGAAGTCCTTGCCCTTTAACCACTACGAACATGCAAAAATTGCTTGAATTAACATTTCGCGGTCTCGCAACCAATAGACTAACTGCCTGAATAAAACTTCCAATGATGCGATTTCCTTTTCGCAACTTCGTAACATAAAAGTTCAAACTGATGAAACCCTTTGCAAACCTCCAATGCCATCGACTTCGCATATGTTTTTTTTACCCTTGAATACAATGAATTGATTCGCCCAAAAACTTAGAATTTTAATGTGATTATTATTTTTTGTTCGCCAATGTATAATTTTTTTGTGGTTTTAAAATAACACAATTCGCCCAGATTTTACACATTGTTTGAGAGACTATGAATGATTCACCAATGGAGATTATTATTTTTTCTTTGTAAACTATTTTTTTCACCACAAAAAATAATTTTTTTTGTCAGGTGTTTTACACCTTTCACCAATTTTTTACACCTTTTCTAAAGGAGGGGTTTCTTAAAGTATACCTTGATTATGATAACCCCGAGAGGGCATGAAAATTGTTTATTGCAGATATGGTTTGGTATGGAAAGTCTCCATTTTAGAACACACCTTCACCCTATGTTTATGGTTCCATCTGTGAAGCCATTATGAAATAGCCTTGGGGGGAAATTGTTCAAGTTTGAAATGTAATGTTTATGCATTGAAAGATTGTATGTGTATCCCAGTTTGAGCCTTGTTCCCTAGCATAGGGGTGGTCTCTTTGAGGCCTATGGTTGGGTGGAAAGCACCCATGGTTCTTGTTATTTTGTTGTGTTGCATATGCAGATTTGTGTCCAAGGGAGCAATGGAAATGGCTTGGAATGATCATCTTGCAGATTGATGTTGGATGAGAAAACTTGACATTGTGCCCTCATTTGTGAAGGAGGATTCATCAGCTTGTTCATGTTCTCAATGATCATGTTGGACAATGTTCATGCTACTCATTGTTCATATCTTTCAATGTTCATGTTCCTTATGATTTTGAAAAGTCCCTATGTTTCCCCATTGTGATGGAAGGAGATTGTATCATTGTTACCTAATGTACGTGTAGAGGAAATAATTGATAAGGTTGTATATGCATGTTTCATTTGGAGTTTATATTGTTATGAAAGCATTGGTATGAGTCACATATTTGCTTTGACATCATTGTTATCATTTGAAAATGTGAAAGAAAGTTTTCTCCTTGTGGTATTGTAAATGACTAGTTGATAATAACAATCCATAGATGTTATGTGATACCATTGATTGTATAAATTTAAAACTTAGTAGATTTCTTACAATCTTGTTGTGCACTCAATAATTTGGAAGGAAAATTTTATGTTCACATCACATGCATGGATAACATTGATTTTAATTACCAAGCTTAATGCAATTCTAAGCAAGAAAATCATCAAATTAATTTCATGATATAACAAAATGAAGTTTGTTGTAAGAGAAGACATAATAAAATCTATGAGATACATTGTTTTAGGCATGCATTTTCCTCTGTAAAGGCAAATAAATCCCTTCCTTAATACAGAGCAATAAAATATTAAAGAATATTCCTAGATTCTAGACTGCTATCCAATAAAAATAAAAATAATAATAGCATATAGAGACTAATGAGTGTCCTAGACTAATATATTTCCTAAGTGACAGAATGGTACACATTAGAATCTTGTGATCTTTAAGTCACATCCAACACTCAAATAATAAATTAGTAATTAAACAAATTAAGGCATATTAGTGTGCATGTTAGAGAATATGACAAATTTAAATATTTAACTCAAAAATAAAATAAAAGCCAATATTGATCTTGACCACCCTTCTAGAGTAGCCCCCAACATTTCCTAAGCCATCATAATGCAAAAAGTTTTCTCCACTCCCCAAGGTGTATTGTTAAATTTGACATTCATTCTAACATGTCATGTCAAAACTTTTATCCTTGAGCTTGCCTCCTTGAAAAGGGGTTTCATCCCCATTAATATACTTGGGTGCATAGGAGAAAGGGTTTATGTCACATCCTTGTCTTATGCACTAGTCATCCCCTCCTTGTAGCAGTGGTCATGTGTTCCCAAGCATAGGTAGTCGACTTGAAATTTCTTGCAGCAGTGGTCACGTGTTCCCAAGCATAGGTAGTCAACTTGAAATTAAGGGGGAGTGGGATAGCAATCCCAAGGGATTTGTACTTAGGAGAATGTCAAGTTGATATTTAATATGACTTGTTCACATTAGGATTGTTGATTGGAGGGATGGGAAGAAGATGTCCTAAGGCTTGGATTAGTCAAAATTTTGCACATGACCCACGTGGGACCTTGTGGGGACCACACGTAGGAAGAAATGTGGCCTTTGTAAGAGTTAGGGAATGATATGGATTTAAGATAGATAGGAGATTCACCCTTTATATTTGTTTTTATTTTTATCAGATAATTATTTAATCATTTCAAGTCTTGAATAGAGGATAATGACACTTAGTGTATTTGACCTTAGTTTAAGGGTAATGTTTATATCAAGGGGCTCATTTAGAAACATGTAACAATTAAACCATATGGTAATGGAAAAGCTCAATATAGGAAAATAAATTAAATGAAATAAATGAGTTTATGAGAATGCATATATAATTGAACATGATGTTAAGTATTGAGGGTTTAATTAAATTAGTTTTAAGATTGTAAATTAGGATAGTTGGATGTACATATAATAGGTTTAATATGAAGTAAGTTTTCAGGATGATGGGATTGGAGAATCAAGGATAAGGATGGATGGTGGATTAAAATAACAACTCAAATCTAGTTTTATCTAGTCAATAAAGCACATTGATAGATAAGAGTTACTAGATAGAATTGAATGCATGACAAACCTGTGTAGATGTTGGATTTAATGTCAAGTGAATTTTATATTTGGCTCGAGGGAATGTTAGTTAGATAATGAATGTTGTGGATTTGATTGAAGATATTAGTAGAATGTCAAAGTTGATAGAATATATATACCTATTTGAAAATGTAGTGTAGGAATAAAGCATTAGTTGGCTAGTATGTAATAAGGGTCAATAGACATGTCATTAGAGGTAGCTCGTTACCTCATGTACCCTATGTATAATTAATGATAATGTGATTCATGTACACCATATTTTACTATGTTAGTTGCATGAGATGATGAATACATATATGTCAGAATGACAAGGTATGTTATATAGAAACCTTATTTATATGCTTACACCTAATCCTTGCATAAACAATTCATCTAACAAATTTAAATTGACACACTCAATACAATGGTGTAGTAGGATGTGTTTAAGTACAGATCATGAATTATTATTGAGTTAAGTAGTTTGAATTGGCCCTTAGACTTACTAAGAGTTCCTCATTTTATGTTCTTACTAATTCATTCTATGAAACTACTTTGAATCTTAATGCTTTGATAATAATAATATTGATAGTGAGAAAGTGAGCTTATGGTGAATAATTAGATGTAATAATGTAAAAAGTAAATGTAATAGTATAGTAATTATAGTAATTAAAATAGTAAATGTAAAAGCATGGCAATGTAGCTAGATTAGTTAGTAGTTGATGAGCTAGATAGTTAGTAATTGTCTTTTGTTAGAGTGAGTTTAATTTATGTATTGAAATAGTAATTTTTGTGTTTAGGAAACTATAGTGAGAGCTAGTTTGGTGAGGAAGCAATGTTAATAGAATGCATAAGGATGACTAAATAGAGTAAAGAGGGAGAAAATGACTCAGTATTGGTCCAATCTTTGAGAGGACCTATAACTAGTAAGATATGGATGCAAGCACATGATACACATTTGGCACATAAGAAAAATTGTTTATTCCATAAGTTGTGTAACTAATGTGTTGAATGATGGATACTATCAATGCAAGTGCCCCCTTCTCCACCATGTAGACTTTGAAGCTACCTTTGGGGCATATCTTTTCTAATTTCAAATGGTTAGATCTGATATAGTGTGGTAGATAAGAGCACATTTTCTTATTTGACTAAGGGTGCTCATGTGATGAGTACTAAATCTAAATTCTCTAGATACGTGTGTTTAATCGATTAAGATATACTACACTTCCACACCATATAGTAATTGTCACATTAATATATATTGTAATGATTAATGAATGTGTGTACATTGGTAATGAGGATAATAAGTAATTCTGATCCCCTTCCCTTACATGCTAGAATCACGACCTAGTCCATATGATACAACCGACAAACCCTAATAGAATATTAGTATCAAAGGCTTGTTAGGATATGAATTACCTCACTAATTTATGAGTTTTGTATCTTGAAATTTTTCTTTTGACTCGTGACGCTAACTTGAACTAGAATGTCATCCAATCTATTTGAAAACCACCTGTGACTAAAATGTTACAACCGGATGACACTATCCACATGAGTCTTGAACTCCTATTCAATGATAACCTTGTTTTACAATATGTAATTTCTTATGTGACTTCATAAGCTACAAAAAAAAAAAAAAAAAAATTGTTGTTTTTTTACAAGTAAAATTTAGGGCATGAAACATGATACACGATAAATTGAACAATACTAGATACTAAATTAATATGTATATCATTGTGCATATAAATGTAAAAAATATATATCAAAATACATGTATCCATAGTCAAAATTTTACACAAATATATATCAAAGATCATGTATCCATAGAAAAAGTACTCAAATATATATCAAAATACATAGATCCATATACAAAATGTGGCTGATCATGCCATGAAAATGTGTATAATATCTATGTTTCTATATACAATGTGGCATATGCCATCTCAAAATGTCTCACGATGCATCCTACGAAAACTATACTATCCTAGGGTGCTGGTGGATGATCAAAATGTAGCCTCTTTGCTGCACTAGGTGGATCAGATGCCTCCTACATAAACAAAAAAGGAAAACCCAAAGTTAGACTACTAAATTTATATGATTCTATGTATCTAACATTGAATTACTCAAATGCATAATGATCTTTTCCATAATGGAGATTAATACTATCAAAATTTCATAATAAATACCTCTCTCATCAACCTCCTGCATTGGTTAGGAGTCCTCTCGTATGTCCTCGGCAATGCTGGTACCTCTTTGATTGTGGGTTGTATATGTTCAAATACCTTTGTCAGATGAATCTACAATTTAAACTATAACATTATAATTCATAGCATGCTAAATTTATAACATATTTAATCATGAATTCAAACTACAACTTACTATTGTAGGCTCCTCCTTAGGAGTCAGTGGCCATGTCATCAAATCTACATAAATATCCCATCAAACCTCATCTGCACTAGGAGTCTCCTATGAGATACAAAATAGTAGTTGTTAATATCACAGAAATTAGTTTTGAATTTATTTATGAAGATAAGTGATGCAAGGGCATCCCATGCTCATCAGGGGAACATTGAATATCCAAGGCATTACAAAGGTCATGGAGCATCTCTTGAAGTTAATTGGGCAATCCTTGCACCAATTATGGCTCATGGAAGCATACAAAGTTATAATGTTGGACTCATATGTGGAAAAAAGTTGTAATTGGGCATGAGATAGGATTTTAGGATTTCATATGGTAGATGAATAATTTGATAGGTTCATGTAGATTTTCATGATCATATCTTGTCATTAGATAAGTCAAAACATTCAATAAGCCCATTAAAAGCATAGTTTAATAGTTAGAAATTTGAATAGTAACAGTTATGTGTTTTTTGGAGGAAACTCCATAATTTAAATTTTACGAAGAGTTAACAAATGAAACCAATTGGAGGTGGTTGATGGGGTTACTAACCATCCCTTGAAACTTATAAATTGTGATTGTACATCTGGAGGTTCAGATTTTTATGGATTGTCTTAGAAAATTGAATGAAAGTGCTTGGTTTTCAAGAGCAACTTGAAGAATCCTTTGTTTTGTAAGTGCTTTCTGATATTGGAATGAGTGGTAATATCATCTTAGATATGTAAATTCATGGTGAATGTTGAAGGAGAAGTTCTAGAATTGATTTTTGGGGTTTGAACAAGCAAGCCTTGGTTTTTAAGCCATTTTAATGAGGGTTTTGAAGTTTGGGTGTTTAGGAGTGTGACCAAGACCTATAATCTTGAAAATCCTTTGATTTAGATCATTAATAGAGACTATGAAAAAGGATTAAGTCAGATTGCAATTTTTAAGGGTACTTGCTTTGTAAAAGTGGTCTAATTAGGCCTAATTCTAAAACAAATTGCCCTGTTCTGTACAATCTTTCCAAAGGAGTGATATCTAATTTTTGGATATGTTATAAAACTCAAAAAAGGGTATCTAAAAAGCTAGTTTATTTTCTTGTTGTTTTGGAAAGTTTTTGATAAAAATAAAGAAATTAGGGTCTGCTGATCTAAAGAAGAGAATAGCCTAGTAAAGGGAAAAACTGGTCTCTTTTGTATCTACTGAAGATTTTTTGGTTTGGAAACCTTAGAAGCATGTTGGTTGAAGTTTTAAAAGGTGTGTAGAGGTGGAGGGAACACTTGGTGAATGTAAATCCAAGTTTTGAGTCTTTGGTGTTATTGTGTGCATTTGGGAACACCATTGGAACATAGGGTTGGGTCCATATTGTACTTGAATTTGCTAGTTTGTGGTTAGATCCTCCATCCTCTACATCAAATGGTATCAGATCATCAATAAGGTCTTTTGGGAGTAGATAAGTTGTAGGTTTCATCATCATAGGAGTCTTTTTCATCCTTAGTGTGTTGGTCCCTTGTTGAAGCCTTGGAGTGTCTAATTCCTCCTTGTGTGTCCTAGAGTTGAAAGGTACATAAGTGGTGTCCAGAGATTTCTTGGTGAGGAAAGAAATAGATTTAGTAAGTTGGCCCTTGGGAAGGAAGAAAACTTTTTGTGAAAATGCCTCCTAAAAATCAAATGGCTAGAGAACTTGAAGAATTGAGAGAAGAGTTGGCAAGAGAGAAAAGAGAGAGGAGAGAACTTGAAGCATATAGAGTGAGGGAAGAAAGACAGATGAGAAGAGAGAGGCTATAGCTTATTGCAAGGATAGAATCCTTAGAAAAGGAAAGGCAAGAACCTAGAGGAGAAGAGGTTAGAGGAAGAAATCATGGAGAAAACCATGAAGAAGAAGAGGTTGGTAATGCAAGGCAAGAGCATGAGACAATAGATGATCCTAAAGAAAGGAGATTTATGAGAATCATTAAGGTAGTACAAGGTAATGGTGGGAAGAACCATATTTATTTTCCAATATACCAAGGTAAAATGGATAGTGAAGAAGTGCTAGGGTGGATAGAGGCCCTTGAGAACTAATTTGATCTTGAAGACATAGAGGTAGATAAGAAGGTAAAAGTAGAAAAAGCAAGAATAAGAGGAACAACACTCACTTGGTGGACTAGTGTTCAAAATGAGAGAGAGGAAAGGTAGTGCAGGGCACCTAACCAATGTGGTAGGGGAGAACAAGTATCTATGTTGCCAAAAACCTTGCCACTCCATGAAAGCGAGGATTCAAGTAGATTAGGAAGTTGGAATAAAGGTTTGGTCCATATTTTACGTTGGTCTATGTTTTGTAATAAAGGCACATGTAAGGCCCACGAGCATTTTGGTGTGGTTATAAACCAAGTGACTCCATGGGACCAAAAGGCCTTAGAATAGGGTATTTAGAGTCTAAATAGTATTAGCAAAAAGTGGTTGTTTGTTTGTTTTATGGTTGGGAATGCCTATATGGTTGTTCCAACAGTCATGTAGACCTTTATATATGTCATATGTGATCTCAGTTGAAAGGGGGAGATCAGAGTGTATGGTGGTTTGGAGAAAAAACAATAAAAACTTCAATTTTTTGGAAATTTACTGGTAATTGCTCAGCTATTACACTGGTACAGATCCATATGGAACTTTTATGATTTCTAAGTGTATGAAATAGTTACAAGGGTGAGTCAAGAAACTTTTGGTTTTTGTTGGACTCAAAACGGAGTTGGGGTTTAAAAGTTATTTGCATTTTAGTAGAAGGTGGTCTGAAAAGCCTTATTTCCTAGACCCTTCCACAAATGCAATCCTAACTTGCATTCCCACTGGTGGAACCCTCTAAAACCAAGAGATATGCAAGTTAGGAGACTAGGCAACATAATGCCTAAGTTTGGAGGCTGGGAGAGAAGGGCAACTATTTTTCCAAGTCGGCCCTAGGTCAAGCAAGCCCATGTGCTTGACCGATTTTTGCAAGGTAATTGGTGACAGTCATGGTTGCAGGCAATTCTGATCAGTTTGAGTACTGGAGTTGGATGCATTGAGTGTGTTGGAGATTTCCTTAAGAGTTTTGGGTCTTGGGAACCCACCTTGCCCATTCTTCCTTGAAGCCCTAGCCTAACTTGATCAACTAGGCCTAGGTACCAAGAAGCAGTTTGGAGGGTGCTGGAGCAAGATCAGCCCAAAAGATTTTGGATTCTTAGTAGGTTCCAAGAAGGGTGTTTAGACCTATGGAGAATTCCCTATGCTATTAAGGGATACTAGGAGAAAAGTGCAAAGAAGCTAATTGCAAGGCTACAAGGTTTGTAGGCCTAGAAGTGCAAAGGTGTGTTGAGAGTTTGGTGGAACCAAACAAATTGATGATTTTGGGTTGGAATAGTATGTCCATGATTGTCTACATTTCTGCTGACAGTTGGTGAGGCTTTTGAAGTGGAATTGCCTTGTTTGGCTTGGAGGTTGAGTATACCTGGAGTGGGTAAGAGGACTTGTGAGAAGTCTTAGAATCCTAAGTTGGATTGTGACAGCCATTTATTGGCTTTTGGAAGGTAGTTGTTACAGACTCTACATCAAAAGGGGATTGAATAAGATTTTAGATTGGGAGAGAATGAAGACCATTGTGAGAAATCAATTCTTACCATCTGATTTAGCAATCCAAATAAAGATAAGAAGGAACAATTTGAAACAGAGGGATATGGATGTCATGTCCTATACTAAGCAATTCCATACCCTGAGTATTAAGGGAGGACTAGAAGATGAAGATGAGAAGGTGGCTAGATACATTAATGGCATCAAGTACAATATTCAAGATGAAATAGGATTGAATATACCAAGGACACTTGGAGAATGTTTTCAGTTAGCAATCCGAGTAGAGGAGAAGTTGAAAAGAAAGAATGAGAGGCAAGCAAATTAGAGAGGAGGTGGAACAATGAGAGGAAGAGGCATAAGAATTCAATTTGAAATTTAAACAATCAAGAAAAAGATAAAGGAAAAGAGATTACATCTGAGACAAGAGGAAGTTTCAAGGGAGGAAGATTTGGAAGTGGAAGAGGTAATAGTGTTTTCACAGGTAAATGCTTCACATGTGGAGGAGTAGGAAATCAATCCTACAAGTGCCCTAAGAAAGGTGTGGATTTTAGGAAGGAAGAGAGGAGAGTCACCTTGACCCAAGGAGAAGAGGAAGAAAAGAAGTACGATAATGCAGACCCTGAACTTGAAGGAGAATCTTTGATGGTGAGAAGAGGACCACAAATGTAGTAGCAAAAGGAGACTAGACCATTCATTTTTAGGACAAATTGCATGAGCCATGGTAAGATTTGTAAGATGATAATAGACTCTAGTTCCTTTGATAATTTAGTGTCTTATGAAATGGTAAATAAACTAGGATTGAAGAAGTATCCTATTGATAGACCATATAGGGCATCTTGGGTCAGTGATGCGCAAAATATTGTTGTAAGGGAGCAAGCAATAGTGGATTTCTCTATAGGAGAATATAAAGATCAAGTTATATGTGATGTCATTCTAATGACATGCTGCCATGTAATCCTTGGAAGGCCTTGGTAAGCCTCAAGGAACACTATTCATTTTGGCTCATCAAATGTTTATATAGTACACACAGATGGTGTGAAGTTTAAGCTAAATCCTTTGACTATTCATGATGAGGAAAGAGTTATTTGTTTTGGAAAGAAAGAGTTTGTGGACTTGCAAGAGCAGAGGGAGAGTAAACATGATATGATAGATCTGCCACTGAAGCCATCTCTTTTGGTTATGAAGGATGAGATTGTTCAAGACAAAACTCAGAATTTTGCTTACAAGTAGATAGTGATAACAAAAGGAGTGATGATAGGAATAGTATGGTGTCCTTTGGTGACAAGAGTGAACAAAGAAGTGAACATATCCATGGAGGATAAGAGATAGGGTCAGCATGACCTCAGACAACAAGTTATTTAGCCTTTATCAAGGATAAAACATGACTGTTCACAATTAGTAGGTAGTAAGGTTACCATGATTGGTAACAAGGATCCAATGCTTTTTGTTTCTAATGATTTGTATGTAGGTGTGTAGGGTAATACATTGCAGGTGCAAAGTTGCAAACATCCCTCTAGAAGGATGGGAGGAAAGAAGATAGTACCCCTTAACTCTTGGGACAAGAGTTTCTTTGAAGGTGGGGTGTTTGGTGCAGGGGCACCTATTAAATCATCTAAGAGAGCCTTAGTACTAGATGAAGATAGAGGATCAAAGACATCATTGATTGTTAATTCGGATATATTAAAACCAATAATGTAATTATGTAATAAACAATGTACTGTGAAAGACAAAATTCATAAAAGTCCTAGTAAGGACCTAAGGGCAACATGATGTAAAATGGCCAAAAGAGCCATATGGGGTAGTCTTAGGATAGTTTCATACTTAGTTGCATTTAATAAATCCATATGACCAATTTTGAGTCAATGGAATAGTCTAGAAAGTTAGGGAATGCATAACAACTATAGTTTGAAATTTGAATTTCAAATTCAAATAGTCATATTAGTTTTGGAGGGAAAGTAGTAATTTGGTATTTTTTTGATTAAATAAACCTTTGTAACCAACTTGGTCAGTTGGACAAGTGCATATAAGCCTATTTAAGTTGTAATGAACATATGCAAGACCTGAATCATTATTGGTACATAAAAAATCAAAAAAATTGTACAGAACAACAATCATACTTTCTTCTGCATCAATAAGAAAAATAAAAAATAAATGATACTTATACATACAATGGGGCTCTCTGTGCGAATGGAAATCCTTAATGATCTAGGACGTTGAATCTGTATAGGCTCATCACCAGTAGCCACACCCTATATACAATAAAGAATGTAATTAAATGGGATTACCACAAAAATTTTACAAGAATGCATCGATATTTAATCAATTAGAAAACATCTAATTACCTTTCCTTTGTCAAGGCATGCTGGCTCACCCCCCGCACTTTGTCCCCCTGGGGCAAGTGGTATCTGCAAGATAAAAGAAAGATTAGCAACCATATATGCTACAATATCAAATAGAAAAAAAAAAGTGAACACAACATAATGTACCGTAGATGTCTCAAGGCCAAATGAAATGGCCGAGAGTGTAGCATCGTCTATCTATCTAAGCTCCTCCTCGATCATCAACTAAACATGAATGAAGATCACATACATGTAAAAGTCAGTATGGCTTAAAAATTAAAATTACGCTATTATAAAAATTAACTTTAAATCGCATATGTCATAACAAAAAAAATGTATACACGTACCGACACTGAAGGAGTCCATGCCTCTGCATTCCCCTCCTCTCTTGCATCAGGGTTTGTAGCCTCTACATGTGCATCTGGTGTATCCTCGTCTAATACAAAATGATACTCAAGAAGATCACCTATGGGACCCAAGCAAATATTCTTGCATGTAATGCAAGTGGGAGGCACACAAACATGTGATGAGATAGCCGATGATGAACTGGCACTAACATCATCAACACGAGGAGGCAGGACTGACTTAGCCTTAGATATCATTAGGCTACTTAGCCTATGAATGGCTCTGATGGTCTGAGAGCTAGCCTCTGCCATAATATCTAGATGCTACACTCGAGGAGGGGGGGAGATATTGGGGGGGGGGGGGGGGGCAAAAGTGCCAAGTTTCTTCTGCTGGGAAGAGGGTCTATCCTGAGGAGCTCCTAGTCCTAAGCCCATGTTGGGCTTCATGCTCCAATAGTTCACTTTAAGTTTCAACACAAATTCTGCATATAATTTTCTAAGGAAATAAAATGGTATGTCTAAATTTCCATGTGGAGGGATATCAAAGACCATCCACCAACGATCCAAAAAATTTGCACGTATGGCATCATTTGTGCACCATTTAATTGATAGTTTGGTTTTTTCTGGGTCAACTGGTATACTCATTTTTAGGTTAGCAAAAAGGCTAGCCAAATCATCTTTGGTTATGTTGAGGGCTGTGACCTCATCATAATCCAAACCATCATCAAATATTTGGTGCATTTCATCACACCAACAAAGAGCGACATTTTGTTGGTTCGTAAGGGTTTCAATGTTAACCACTATGGTGTTTAACATGGATAACATAGGAGCCAGTGTAGGTACATTATTATATGTTCTATGCAAACCTCTCAACTTGGTGAGATTTTCATTTATCAAATCCTCAATTTGAGGAGGGTTTTGAGGAGGTGGAGGATCATTTGGTGGATGGTTTTTTGGGGATACTGGATCATTTGGTGGTGGGTTACGAGGAATATTATTCCCTACCTCAGTGTCATCATTCTGAGTAGCCATACCTATTGAATTGCAAAACATAATATATATTAAAAAAAATCTAAATTTTAACCATTTTTGTCAAAAAAACCCTAGATTCAACTAAAATAAACAAAATCATCCTAAAATCTATTAAATTTAGGTTAAAAATGAGTTGGGGAAAAAAAACATACCTAAATATCTGGTATCCAATCGATAATGGTAATACTGGCCCCAAATTCACGTAAAATGAGGGCCCGTGGGTCTGTGATTTTATTTAATCCAATGCGCAGGTATCGGATATCCAATACTATATCAGATATCTGATATAACATTAGATATCCGATATGGCCGCAATAACATATAATGAGTATAATATATATAATATAACATATAACATATAATATATATTACATTTTATATATTTTTATATTATATTTTATATATATTATATTATTATAATTTATAATATTACATTACTATATATTATAATATATTAAATATTATATTATATTATTATAATATAATACATTTTATTATTATTATTATAGTATAATATTATACGATTATAATATAATAATAATAATATTATTTTATAGTATAATAATTATTATAATAATAATAATATTATATTAAATAATAATAATATTATTATTAAATAATATATCATACTATTATATTATAATAATAATTATTATTATTATAATATTAAATAATAATAATAATAGCGGTATAATATTATTACTCTAATTATCAGATATCCAGTCACATGTTGGATATTTGATTTAAAATTGGATATCCGATATCATATCGGATATCCGATGTCAAATTGGATATCCAATAAGGCTCAACCTTACCTTCCAAGTTTGGTTCTTGGATAGGTGAAAAAAGCTAGAGTAGATTTTGAAGCGCTTTTAGGCATCTTCAAACTCATTTTTTTCACATCGCCACTTTTTGGCACACCATGATCCTGCACATACCCCATTGCAAAATTAAACATAATTGAATCCGACTGCAGCCAATGCTTAACAAATGATCATTAACAATGTTATTGAATATTCAAGTGTGTATTGAAGTTATACCACTGTTTGACAATAAGCCGCCACCCAGTTATACCTAAAACAACATATGAAAATACAATATCTAAAATCAATTCAAAATGCGATTCACAAATATGCAATGTAACTTTCATCATGCCAATGACCAAAAGTAATTAGGATGTAAAATCCCTAAGCTATAAGATGCACACTAGCTGTTCACATAATGACCATGTTGATATTGAAATAACATCATCTATCTATGTCTTTGTTTATCAAATAATGCCTTATTCAATTGCAAACAATTTCAAAAAACATCAGTTAATTACGACTCAATTTCCATCATATATTAATGGGTAAATTATGCTATCGCAAAGAAATTTCTACTTGATCTAAGCTTCCTTTTAACTATTTGACAAAATGTCATTACTGTTCACTATATTATCTACGTCATTTTTAACAACGGTTCAATATCTTAGTCGAATCTCTAAGTTTCAAAAAAAATTATTTTTAATATATAATGATCGAGCTTCAGAATTCAAGTGCACTATTTATTATAATGACTTAACCCTCGGTTCAAGTTAATTAATTCTTAAAATAAAGTGACTATGCCCTTGATTAGTCATGAGTCTGCAATCTAATGTGAGCTCATGATTGAGGCCGAACCACACATATCCATGAACTCTAAGATATGGGTTCTCTCAAAGCTCGGCTCTGAGAAAGCTGAATACCCATATGTATAACACAATCACATGCATGCTTACTGTTGCAAGCATGAGTCTCCGACCAGGTTCAACTCGGAGAAAAATGTATGTTTAGGGAAAAGCCTACAAATATATATATATATATAGAAAAACCCAAAATGATATCTCCATACTTTAAATTCAAGTGTGGATATATACAGGGCTAAGCATTGCACACAGTTATATGCTCTGCATATATCCATTCTTGAGTGTCAATACACATCATAAAAAAAACCGATAACCATTTACAAACATGCTTATCGAAATAAAATTGCAATTATAAATAGAGAGAGAGAGTAGGGTAAGAAATTGCCCCTACATGAAATATAGGAGATGGAAAATGCTCAGTACAATGCTCTGCAATAAAGCTCATTGCCAAAGCCCCAAAAGCCAAGTCAAAACTGGTAAACAATCTCCACAATGCTAACACACATAACTTGTAAATGACTTCACAATGGAGTGAAGTAGAAGATATAAACAATAACAATAGATAACTTCTAATGAGTAACTCCATTGTGCTCAGCCACATATGCAAGTATCCCCTTCCAACAAAACCCTTCATTATGTCGATACCTCAGCAACAGGGGTCACAGATGTTGAGCAAAACATAGCAATGTGGCCAAGTTTCTGGCCCAAATTCAGTAAGAAACCCAACTCACAAAAAGAAATGGCTGACCAAACCTTTAGTGCCATAATTCCTCATAAACATGCATTCAATACACATCACACATCACAGAGCCGTGTATTCGGTAGTACCAAAACCACTCCCATGAATTTGGCTATGAACAATGCTAATATCCTATTGCATGGCATTCAAAACCCATTTAGGGTTGCATGTTATTTAAGAAATATTAAAACCCCTTTTTAATAACATATGTATATACTATACCAACTACGGGTTATTAAACCCTTTTTTTTAAAAATGAATATAAGTTATGTAATCAAAACCAACCTAAGGTTATATGCAATAAGATGTATCTAAACCCTTTACATCATATACCTATACGCTATACTGAAAACAAACCTAATGCAATAATTCAATCCCTTCTCAGTCATGCATATGAAAATACAATGACAAGTTCCAAATACATACAACATATTAACATACAAATGTATTTGCAATGTCAAGTTAAACATACTATATATAACTTTCTTTCCAAAACATACAAACACAGAATGTGGTTTACAATGAGTTTGAAACATAATAAACATAATCGAAACCCAATCAACATGCAATTATTTATATGCCAATTTCAATTCATAAAATCCTAAGTCACCTTCAATGCTAATAAAATAGTTTTGAACAAAAATATGTTCAGCATAAGTCTCGTGTTCCAGAGGACAATAATATAACCAAGTTCTACAGAAATAAAAACATAACATCTGAAAAGAACTTATAACAAAAAAATCCTAATATGCAGAAAAAAAAATGAAGTAGTGGTCAGGCATGACACCCTCCCCCACTAGGATTCAACTTTCTCCTGGAAGTTAGTAAACAAGAATGGATGAGCTACTCTCATCATTTTAGTGTCCACCCAGGTAGCAAATGTTTCATCTTCGGGGTCCCATAGGACCTTTACCTACCTTATTTCTCTCCCTCTTAAACTCATAGTTCTAATTTGCATGATTTGCATTGGTTCTAGCATGATTTGACCATCCATAATCTTCAATTTTTTTCCAATCAAGCACGTGAGCAATATCAGGTATATACTTATGCAAAACTAAAACATGAAATACATTATGAATATGTGAAAGACTTAGTGGCAAGGCAAGTTTATAGGCAATAGGTCCAATCCATTCCAAAATTTCAAACGAACCCACAAATTGTGGTGCTAACTTGGATCCCTTTCCATAACGAATTGGACTCTTACACGGTCTTACCCAGAGAAACACTTTATCACCCACCAAGAATTGATGCTTAATTCTATGCTTATCAGCATATTTCTTCTGTCTCTCTTGAGTAGTAATAAGGTGCTCTCTGATCCTCTTAACTTGCTGCTCCAAATCTTGCAACATATCAGATCCTAAAAGAGTCATGTCCTCTAAATTATCCCAACTGAGAGGTGTCCTACAAGGTCTACCATACAATGCTTGAAAGGGTGCCATACCTATGGAACTATGATATCCTTTATTATAAGTGAATTCTACCAAGTGTAGATACTCCTCCCATTTATTCTATCTATCCATTACATACATCCTAAGCATGTGTTCTAGAATCTGGTTGACATGTTCAGTTTGTCTGTTTGTCTCTAGGTGATAAGCTGAACTAAGATTCAGCTGAGTACCTAACTCTTGCTACATGGATCTCCAAAGAGAAGAAGTAAACACTGGATCCCTATTAGAAATAATCTTTTTAGGAATTTTGTGTAACTTAACTACCTGCTCCATTTATATCTTGGCAACTGTTGTTGCATTATAGGATGATCTAACTAGAATAAAGTAGGCAACCTTAGAAAATCTGTCCACTAGCACCATAATAACATCATGCCTATGAGCTATAATAGGAAATCCAGTAATAAAATCTATAGAAATGGTGTCCCATTTACATTCTGGTATATTATGTGGCTGCAATAATCTCGCAGGGTGCTGATGTTCAACCTTAACCCGCTGACATTCCAAGCATCGAGCCACAAAATCTGCTATGTTTCTCTTCATTCTAGGCGAATAGTAATGTTGCTTAAGGTCAGCATGCATTTTCTTAACACCCGAATGAGCCGAATATGATTCTTTGTGGCCCTCAAACATAACCAAATTTCTCAAATCACCCAACTCAAGAACGTACACACTCCCTCTAAACAATAGGAAACCTTCAAAATTTATTGAATAACCCTCAAAATGCCCTTCCAAGATGTTGCCACTATTAATAAAAGTGTTAACATCCTAAAACCAATGATCTATGAAAAGGTTCCGTAAAATCTTGTTCTTAAGATCCACTGTTAGGATCAAAGAAGACAATTCATGTCACCTTCTGCTATGTGCATCAGCAACCACGTTCTCCTTCCCTTGCACATAACTAATCTTGAAGTCATATTCACATAGGAACTCCATCCATCTTCATTGCCTAGCATTGAGGAATGGTTGTGTGAAAAGATACTAAAGACTTCATTGATCAGTATGTAACTCAAATCGTTGACCTAGAAGAAAATGTCGCCACTTGGTTAAAGCATGCATAATCGCCGCAAGATTGAGATCATGAGTAGGATAATTCACCTCATGACTCTTTAACTTTCTGGACTCATAAGCTATAACATGTCCTTTCTGCATCAACACTACCCCTATGCCATCCAAAGATGCATCAGTACAAACCATGAACTCCTTAGTTGAATTAGGGACTGCCAAAACTAGTGCATTGGTCAAACATTCCTTAAGTTTTTGAAATGCTACCTTGCATTCCTCTTTCCACACAAATCTCTTCCCTTTTCTCTAAAGAGATGTGATAGGATGTGCTATTCTAGAGAAGTTTGACACAAATCTACAGTAATAGCTTGCTAAGCCCATGAAACTTTGAACCTCAGACACATTTGTAGGTGCTAGCCAATCTAAAATAGCCTGAATTTTGGATGGATGTACAGAAATTCCATCCCCTGAAATGATATGCCCTAAGTAACAAATCTCTGATTTGAAGAATTCACACTTCTTAGGATTGGCATATAGTCTGTTCCTATGAAGGCATTCCAAAACTTGCTCTAAATGCTACTCATGCTCCTTAGCACTATTAGAATACACCAAAATATCATCTAGAAAAACCACTATGAACTTGTCTAGGTAAGTTCTAAACACACCATTCATTAGGCTCATAAAGACAAAAGGTGCATTTTTTAACCCAAAAGGTACTACTATGAATTCATAGTGCCCATACCTGGTGCGAAAAGCTGTCTTATGAATATCAGCTTCCTGGATTGTAAGTTGATGATACCTTAATTTTAGATCAATCTTGGAAAAGACTCAAGAACCCTTGACTTGGTCAAATAAGTCATCAATTCTAGGCAAAGGATACTTGTTCTTAACAGTGACCTTGTTTAACTATCTATAGTCTATGCAAAGTCTTAAGGAGTTGTCTTTCTTCTTGACAAAGATTACTGGAGCACCCCAAGGTGATACCCTAGAACTTGACACTAACTCCACTTACCATTTATTCCTTTCCCTAACCAAAGGAATTCCACTATATGCAACTAAAGTAGAAGAAATAAATGAGTTTGTAGCTCCAGAGTTGAATAAGATAGATACTTTCATACCTTGAGTATTACCCTGAGCTTCAATAACCATGTTCTGGTGTTCAGCCTACTTCTGATCCAGGGTAGCAAAAACATAGTGGTTCCTGGCAGAATCACCAACTGTTGCTTCAGACCTAGCTGGCTTAGGTCCAACCTTCAGGTTGTCCCAGTTAGGGCAATGAGACTGGTAATGACCTAACTGTCCATAATGAAAACACTCAACAGATTTCCTGAATCCCATGTTCTAACCAGAAGGACTAGGAGATGGATTATTACTTTGCACACTCTAATGTGGTTGAGATGGTCTAGGCTATTCTGAACCCTTGGAGTTCTTATCAAACTTCCTCTTCTTGAATTTCCCACATGAAAATCTTGATTTTGAACTACTCTATGGAGGCTTTTGACTCTTACTGACATTTGGGGTAGGTGGATTCATGCTAGTTTTGTATTAAGTCCCATGATGGCCAGACTTCATCTCAATTAGCTTTTCTTGCTTTGAAGCTTCCTGCATAGTCACAGGTCTAAAAGTTATCATTTCCTCCCTAATCTTGAGCATAAGCCCTCTAATGAAGTACTATATCATGGCATTATCATTTTTTGCCCACCCAAATTTTTTTAAAGCTCGTAGAACCTACATTCATAAGCTTCCACTATAGAGTTATATTGCATAATCTGAAAGAACTCCTCTGCATGGGCCTGATGCCAATATTCAGACATGAACCTCTCCTTGAAATGCTCTACAAAGAGCTCCCAAGTAACAAGAGAGATATCAATGCCAAGCTTCTCCAACTCCTGTTCCCACCACAAGGAACCAAATCCCCTCAAATGCATAACCATCCATCTTATTTTCATGTTACTCAAGTAACAGTGTAAGATAAAGCACTGCTCAATATTCAATAGCCAAGTTTTTACTGTTGTACCCTATTTTGTACCATAAAATAATGGCCCTTTCACCTTGGGAAGATCTTTGAGCTGAGCTCTTGCCACTAGATCATCCTCTATAGGAAGGTTAATACCCTACACAAGAATACCCTACTAACCAAGAATCTAGTGGTTAGTCTCAATATTATTGAGATGTTCCAGTATCCAGTGAAGTACCATAGCTTGATCTGCCTGGTTATCCTGGTTGTTTCCAACCCTAGCATTCTGATCAAATTGACCATACCTAGCAATATTCTAGTGCCTAAGACCTCTACCATGGCCCCTACCTCTACCTCTGCCTCTGCTAGCAAAGTTATCCTCAAGAATGTTGCATCTTCGGGCTCCTCTAGTGACGGGAGCCATGATAGCAACCTAAAAACAATAACTATTAATAACACATCGATGATGGGTTAAACCCTATAACCCAAGAGTCTTGGTTATTTTAACCTGGCTCCGATACCAAATGTAATGCTACACTAAGCATAAGAAGAAATTTGAAACAAAGAATAAGTACAATGAACATAATAATTTTTTTTATACAACATAAAACAAGTACAAGTACAATGATTGAGCCACACTCAATTCGTAAACCTCAAAATAAAAGAAGATATCATCCAAATAAATTTCCATTATGATGCTAATACATAAAGAGTTCAGCACAATAATGAAGTACGATATCATTCTTAAATGCCTATGTCCAACATATGGACCCCACAAGTAACAAATTATGTTTCAAGAAGTAACTTCAACAGTCATCCTTAGCTACTTGTTAATCAACTTGAAACACCTAAAAACAAACAAAAATGCAAGACAACACAAAGAGGGCTTAGTACACAATGAGTTGAAAAGTGTAGTCCACCTGCATACATGTTAGAATAAACATATACTAAACCATAATGTAGATATCTGAACCACTTAACATAGTGCAATTCTAAAATTAATATGCAAGAAGTAAACATCTTCTTAACAATGCAAAATTAAACTCGCACTAAGATTAACTAGTAAATAAATCAAGGTGTCATCACTATGGTGCTAAGATACTGCATTCGTATATGGTAAGCTCATAGATAACACATAGTGGGATTCTCTATGGTACTCATGAAATGACGTAATAGAGATTTTCCTTGTTCTTCGTACTTAACCTTACTAGTTTAAGTCATAGGTAAGGAAATTATCTTTTGTATGTAATTAACCCACCCAAATCATTTTAACATTATCACTGAATTAATTAACTGAATAGGATAAATCAATATTCAGCCACCTCGATATATGATCATTACAGCTATCCTTAAAATACACATCAAACAAATATTCTAAGAATGCACATGCAGCGAATAACAAGTCAGTTTTCACATGATATTACATTCTTCATCTATTGAAAATCTCAATTTCTACTACCAAATTTGAAAGTAAACTTAGATTATTTTAACAATCAAAAATAAATACTACAATATTACGATCTCGTAAATATAACTAAACTGATACATCAGTTTAATGATATTTACCAATCGTAGTACTATACTATTTATTCCTACTATTATAATAAACTAAACTTATCCTTTGAACTGACCTAAGATAGTAAAACAATGTACATATGATATTCTTTCTTTAAATGACATATCATCAAACATTTATCATAAATTTGCCTCATTACTTGAAATGACTTTACATTTCAATTATGAACTGAAATACATCTTTATAATAAAATAATTCTATTTCAAAGATCTTATCTCAAAACAATCCATAAATGCTATTAAGACACTTCATAGAAAAATTAAACATAATTGAATCCAACTGCAGCCAATGCTTAACAAATGATCATTAATAATGTTATTGAATATTCAAGTGTCTATTGAAGTTATACCACTATTTGACAATAAGCCACCACCCAGTTATAACTACAACATCATATGAAAATACAATATCTGAAATCAATTCAAAATGCGATTCACAAATATGCAATGTAACTTTCATCATGCCAATGACCAAAAGTAATTAGGATGTAAAATCCCTAAGCTATAAGATGTACACTAGTTGTTCACATAATGATCATGTGGATATTGAAATAACAACATCTATCTATGTCTTTGTTTATCAAATAATACCTTATTCAGTTGCGAACAATTTCACAAAACATCAGTTAATTACAACTCAATTTCCATCATATATTAATGGGTAAATTATGTTGTCACAAAGAAATTTCTACTTGTTTCAAGCTTCCTTTTAACTATTTGAAAAAATGTTATTATTGTTCACTATATTATCTACGTCATTTTTAACAACAATTTAGTACCTTAGACGAATCTCTACATTTCCAAAA
The DNA here is from genome assembly GCA_028749045.1 of Cupressus sempervirens. Classification (NCBI taxonomy): domain Eukaryota; kingdom Viridiplantae; phylum Streptophyta; class Pinopsida; order Cupressales; family Cupressaceae; genus Cupressus; species Cupressus sempervirens. The sequence goes on from CM053791.1 coordinate 745,476,750, forward strand.
AAAATGTTTTTAATATATAATGACCAAGCTTTATAATTCAAGTGCACTATTTATTATAATGTCCTAAACTTCAGTCCAAGTTAATTAATTCTTAAAATAGAGTGACTATGCCCTTGATTAGTGATGAGTCTACAATCTAATGCAAGCTCATGATTGAGGCTGAACCACACATATCCATGAACTCTAAGATATGGGTTCTCTCAGAGCTTGGCTCTGAGAGAGCCGAATACCCATATGTATAACACAATCACATGCATGCTTACTATCGCTAGCATGAGTCTCTAACCGGGTTCAACTCGGAGAAAAATGTATGTTTAGGGAAAACCCCACAAATATATATATAGAAAAACCCAAAATGATATCTCCATACTTCACATTCAAGTGTGGATATATATAGGGCTAAGCATTGTGCACAGTTATATGCTCTCCATATATCCATTCTTGAGAGTCAATACACATCATAAAAAAATTGATAACCATTTACAAACATGCTTATCAAAATAACATTGCAATTGTAAACATAGAGAGAGTAGGGTAAGAAATTTCCCCTACATGAAATACAAGAGATGGAAAATGCTTAGTGCAATGCTCTACAGTAAAGCTCGTTGCCAAAGGCCCAAAAGATGAGGCAAAACTGTTAAACAATCTCCACAATGCTAACACACATAACTCGTAAATGACTTCACAATAGAGTGAAGTAGAAGATACCAACAATAACAACAAACAACTTCTGATGAGTAATGCCATCGTGCTCAACCACATATGCAAGTATCCCCTTCCAACAAAGCCCTACATTATGTTGATACCTCAACAACAAGGGTCACAGATGTTGAGAAAAATAGAGTAATGCGACCAAGTTTTCAGCCCAAATTCAGCAAGAAACCCAACTCACAAAAAGAAATGGCCAACCAAACATTTAGTGCCAGAATTCCTCATAAACATGCATTAATACACATCACAGAGCCGTGTGTTCAGTAGTACCAAAACCACTACCATGAATTTAGCTATGAACAATGTTGATATCCCATTACATGGCACTCGAAACCCATTTAGGGTTGCATGTTATTTAAGAAATATTAAAACCCCTTTATAATAACATATGTATATACTATACCAACTATGGGTTATTAAAACCTTTAAAAAAAAAATGAATATAAGTTATGTAATCAAAACCAACATAAGGTTATATGCAATAAGAAGTATCTAAACCCTTTACATCATATACCTATATGCTATACTAAAAACAAATCTAATGCAATAATTCAATTCCTTCTCAGTCACGCATATTAAAATACAATGACAAGTTCCAAATACATACATCATATTAACATACAAATGTATTTGCAATGTCAAGTTAAACATACTATATATAACTTTCTTTCCAAAACATACAAACACAGAATGCAGTTTACAATGAGTTTGAAACATAATAAACATAATCAAAACCCAATCAACATGCAATTATTTATATGCCAGTTTGAAATCATAAAATCCTAAGTCACCTTCAATGCTAATAAAATAGTTCTGGACAAAAAATACATTCAGCATAAGTCTCATGTTCCAAAGGACAATAATTTAACCAAGTTCTGCAGAAATAAAAGCATAACATATGAAAAGAAATTATAACAAAAAAATCCTAATATGCAAAAAAAAAATGAAGTGGTGGTCAGGCATGACAATAGTACTTGAATCTTACAAGCAATTGTCCTACTAAAAAATATTAGGTTTGACATTAGTGAGAAAACAATGATTAAAAACCCATAGTCTTCTTCAATAATCTCCCTCTTCCCTCTTTCAATAATCTCTCTCAACAATGATCTTTTCAATCATTTTCAACAATCTCCCTCTTTGGCATTAATGGAAAACCAAACTAATCAACCAAATCAACTAAATGGTAAACACCTTTGTTTAATCAAACTAATTAGGTTAAAACAATAAGAAAACACCAAAAAGAAAACTTTGAAATCTCTCCCTCTATTAGCAACTTCCATCTTCTGATTAGGTTACAAAATTCCTTCTCATAACTCCCTCTTACTAGGTAGATTAGGATTTCTCCCTCTTTCTTATATTCTTGGTTTCTCCCTCATCATAAAATTGTTCTCCTTTGATCAAAAATATCATCAATCTCTCCCCATCTCTTTGACAATAATTTCTTGATATGAATATCTCCCTTTGTAATTATACATATTGGCTTGATCTATCTCCCTCTTGATCAATAAATCATACTATTGATTGGGAATATTATACCCCTCGTTGACAATAATGCCAAAGACATATGCTAAAAACTTATCATCTTAAACATGTAGATGTACACTTTTTAGTTTCTTTAGTTTCTCCCTCTATTACCTTGCTTGTTATTGATTTGAAGTTTCAACTCCGTGATTACTTTAGACAACTCCTAAAGTAAGATCCACTACATCAATGTGTAATATTTGACAATCAACTTGTTTGATTTAGGGCACTCCTCCTATTACTTAGATAGGTTTTGATATGGGTATCACCCCTAATTTACCTCTTAGATACTCATGAGCATCCTTAGGTAATGCTTTTGTGAAGATATCAACAATTTTCTCCTTTGTGTTAAGATATTCCATCTTCACCTCTTTGTCTTGAACTAACTCTGTCAAGTAATGATACTTGATTGCAATGTTCTTAGTCTTTGTGTATATCACTGGATTCTTTGATATATTGATAACACTTGTATTATCACAATAAAGTATCACTAGTTTTATGATTTCTTCCTTCATTTGTTTGAGTAACTATTTGATCCATACAATGTGAAATTTATAGTAGTAGCAACATATTTAGCTTCAGTAGTAGATTGTGAGGTGCAATTTTGTTTCTTGCTAGTCCATGTAACTAGTCTCTTTCCTAAGAACAATTCTCCTCCATTGGTGCTCCTTCTGTCATCAAATTTTCTAGCCCAATATGCATCAATGTAGGCTCTCAATTCAAATTTCTCATTCTCCTTGTAGTATAGACCAAAATCTTCTATTCCTTTTAGATATCTCATTATTCTCTTCATAGCCATTAAAAAATTTTCCTTAGGATTAGCAGAGAATCTTGCAACTATTCCCATAGATAATGCTATGTCAGGTCTACTATGTACTACATATTGCAATCTTCCAATCATAGACTTGTACAATATTTGATTCACTAGTTTGGATTCCTCTAATCCAAAAAAATTCAATATTTCTTTGACGTAATTTAACTAAGTGATGTATATACTATATTTCATCCAATCTACTAGCAAATCCACAAAAAAATTGATCTCTTCAAACATAGAAATTCTAAATTCTTGCTTCAAATGATTTGCAAAATCCTTACATAAAGCATCTTAGCCTCCAAATATGATATCATCAACAAAATTTTAGATAACAAAATACCTTTTCCTTTCTCTTTCTTCGTATACATATTGTTAAACTCATCAATCCTTTCTAATCCAATCTTCACAAGATAATTATGAAGTCTCTCATATCATGCTCTAGTTGCTTACTTTAAACCATATAGAGCCTTTTATAGTCTACATACCATATTCTTATTGTTAACATCAATAAAACCTTCTGGCTATTCTATATAAACTTCTTCCTCTAATGTACCATTCAAAAATGTAGATTTAACATCCATCTAATAAACTTTGAAACTTTTGTATCCTAAATATTCAAGTAGAGTCCTTACTCCTTCCAATCTAGCAATAGGGGTGAATGTCTCTCCATTGTCAATCCCTTCTTCTTGTGCATATCCCTTGCAAACTAATTGCTTTATTCATTGTAAATTCACCATTTTCATCTAGCTTGTTTCTAAATAGCCACTTACCAATCACATTTTTTTTCTTCTAGTCTAGGAACTAGACTCCATGTTTTGTTCTTCTATATTTGTTCAATCTCTTCTTCCATGGCTTTATTCTAGTCAACATCTTCGAATGAATCTCTTTGTATTTTGTGTTCATTTTGTTAGGAATAAGTTGTCTCAACCTTGGATAATTCTTTTTCTTATTATTTGTTTGTAAATGATTTTTTTTGCAAATAATGTAATTAAGTGTGAGTGTACATGTCTAGTTGGCATGTTGATGTGTCACTCCACTTGAATGTATCAAGATCTTGAATTATGTGTAAGGAAATCATGACTAAAATGGTTATGAAAAAATCCTATGACACATGAGAGTTATCCTTGGATTGTATGTAAGGAAATCATTACTGAAATAGTTATGAAAGATTCCTATGATGTGTAAGAGCTATCTTTGGAAGATTTAATTGTGTATAAGGAGATGATGACTAAAATAGTTATGACAAATTTCTATGACACATAAGAACTATTTTTGGAAGATGTAATTGTGTGTAATGAAATCATGACTTAAATAGTGATGACAGATTCCTATGATGTGTAAGATCTCTCTTTGGAAGATGCCTTAAAAATGGAAAGTGTATTATATAAGCACTTTGAGGATTGTAGATAGTCGAGTGAGTATTGTTGGTTGCTATTGGATAAGTCCTCCATGTCCTAAAAGAGCTTGCACTATAAGTGTGTTGTAATCTTTGAGTCGAAGATAATACATTGTGTGGGTTTTTGAGGGGTGGGTTATTTTACCAAAAGGTTTTTTCCCACTAGCATATCTTTTTGTTTTTGTTTTCTTTCTCTACCTATTTTTTTTATTCATGGTTGATTGCAATATTATTGGCTTACTAAAAGTGCATTTGAAATTTTAAGCATTTAAAAATAATTTTCACAATACTTTCCTTAAGAGATTAGTGTAGGAAGTTGTTTCTACACCTGAGTTTCCTTACAAGTGGTATTAGAGCTTGTTCATCTTTTGATCCAAGTTGTTGGGTAGGGTTTTTTGAGCTAATCTCAATTTGAGTTCAAGTTTTATGTATAATCTTATTTATATATTGGATGGCTATTTCATCATATGGAAAAATGGAGGTTGGGAAATTTAATGGCAGTAATTTTGAGTTGTGAAAACTCAAGATGAAATACTTGTTTAAAGATCATGATCTATGGGAGGAAACTTCACTTGATGTGAGACCCACAATAATATCTCAAGGATTGAAAAGCTAAGTGTCTCATTTGGCTCTATCTAGCAAATTTAGTTCTCTTGAATGTTCTTAATTAGAAAACTTCAAACAATTTGTGGACATGGCTTGGATCTATGTATTAGGTCAAACTCTAGTGAACAAGTTGTTCCTAAGGAAGAAGTTGTATTCTCTAAGAATGGAGGTAGGAGGATTTGTTATAGATCATCTAAATTCTTTTAATTTTTTGATTGCATAGTTGACATCATTCGGTGTCAAGATAGAGGAGGAGGATCGATTTATGATCCTATTATGTTCCTTGTTAGATTCTTTTGACCATATTGTGATGGCTCTTGGAAGTACTTTAGTCACTTTCAGAATGGTTGATCTGGTGTCTTTATTGTAATCTAAGGAGACAAGGAGAAAGTCATCAGATTTAGCTAAGGAAGCTCTTTTTGTTCATGGTAGATCCAATGATAGAGGAAGGCAAAATGACAAGAAGTCTAGAAAGGGTAGACCCAAATCCCATGGAAAATTAGACTCCTGGAAAGTCCAAGGAAAAATACTAGAACTGTAATAAGTCTGGGCACTTCCATAAAGACTATAAAGAGCCAAAGAAAAAGAAAAGAAGGCCTTAGAATTAGGTTCATAAAAATCTCAAGAAGATGGTGATGCTTTCATTATAGTCTTGGCAGTGTAGCATCTAATGATGTATAGTTAATAGACTTTGGTGCTTCTTTCCACATGACCTCTCATTAAAGCTAGTTCTAAAAGTATGAAGTTTTTGATGGTGGAAAGGTGTATTTTGGTGATGATTCTCACATAAAGATAGTTGGACAAGGATGGGTCACTATCAGATTCCCTAATGGATGAGTAAAGTGATCAACAGGGTAATGCACATCCCTGGTTTAGCATGAAACCTATTATCTATAAGTATGTTGAATGATGTAGGTGTGCAAGTTATTTTTCTAAAGATGGATAAAAGATGATGAGAGGAGCTATGGTGCTTGCTAAGGGTACTAGGAGAGGTACTCTATTTTAGCTTGATGCATGCATTTGTCAATGTAACAGTTCTTCTTTTTTACAGGAGAGAGCAACTATCATTTCATCCCCACCATCTAAACAAGTAGTAAATAAGACTATGGTTATTGGTTTTGATGGTAGTGCAACATGTGTACCTAAGGGTGCAAACACATTGGAAGGAAAGATTCTTGCAAAAAAGACAATGTTGTGGCATATGAGATTTGGGCACATTGGTGAGAAGGGTCTCAGAACCCTGAAGAAAAAGAACCTCATTGAGGAGTTAAATGACTTTAATCTCAATTTTGACTTCTATGAACATTGTGTCTATGGTAAAAAAAATCACTTTCAATTTTACTCTAGTTCTCACAAATCTTTTGATGTTTTGGATCTTATTCATTTCCATGTATTTGGTCCTATAATAGTTCCTTCAATATCCAAGTTTTTATTTTTTGTATCTTTCATAGATGATTATGCTAGATGGACATGGATTTATTTCCTAAAAAGTAAGACACAAGTCTTATTTAAAGTCGTTGTAGAGAATTAGACTAGTAAGAAGATTAAGTGTGTGAGAACTAATAATGGTGGTGAGTTTTTCTTAGAAAATTTTAAATATTTATGTAAATAATGAGTTATCAAGAGGCATATGATAGCTCCTTATACCCCACAAAAAAATGGATTTGCAGAAAGAATGAACGAGAGACTAATAGAGAAGGCTACGAGTATGCTTAGTCAAGCTGGTCTTGAAAAAAGGTTTTGGGTTGAAGCTGTGGTCACTACTTGCTATTTGGTTAATAGATCTTCTACACCATCTCTTATTGGTAAGACACCCATGGAGGTGTGGTCTAGTAAGAAGCCTTCAATTAGACATCTTCATGTTTTTGGTTGTGAAGCTTATGCACATGTTCCAAAGGAGAAACGATCTAAGTTGGAAAACAAAGCTGTCTAATTCATTTTCATTAGATATGGTGTTGGTATGAAAGGATGCAAGCTTCAGGACCTTGTGACTAGTAAGGTGTTGTATAGAAGAAATGTTATTTTAAGAGAGCTAAAATCTTCTCCTATTGTGCTACAACTAGATGAAAAAGAAAAGAAGATATTGTTCAGTTGCCTCCTACCTCTAAGAAGATTGAACAAAAAGACCATGTTTGGTCTAATGATGAGAAGAGCTCTAATAGCTATGATAGTTTAGAAGAAGAGGAAGAGAAACCTCAACCTTAGCCCTTGGGGAGATCCATGAGAGTAAAAAATTAGCCAGTAAGGTTTGGTTATTCTATGTTAGATTCTAGTTGTGCCTTTGCTTTGATTACTAACACCGATGAGCCTAGATCTGTGAAAGAGGCTTTGGATATGGAAGATGTAGGTTCCTAGATTGAGGCCATGGATGATGAGATGGCTTCTTTGGATAAAAAAAATACTTGGGACCTTGTACCTTTGCCTAAAGGACATAAACTTGTTGGTAGAAAATAGGTGTTCAAGAAGATATTCTATGCACATGGCAATGTTGAAAGGTACAAAGCTAGATTGGTTTCAAATGGATATTCATAGGTAGAGGGAATAGATTATGGTGAAATATTCTCTCCTATTGAAAATTTGACATCCATCTAATTTCTATAATCTCTTGCTACATCATATGATTTAGAGATAGAATAGATGGATGTGAAGGCAACTTTCCTTCATGGTGATTTTGAGGAAGAGATTTATATGTCACAACCTAAGAACTTAATTATTAAAGGTAAAGAATCTTTGATTTTTAGATTAAAGAGGTCTCTATATGGTTTGAAATAATATCCTAAGATGTGGTACCTTAAGTTTGACTCCATTGTGTTGTCAATTGGATTCATCAGATCGAAATCATATCATTGTGTTTATTTTAGAGTTGAAAATGATCTCCTTCTTATTGTTGCATTATATGTTGATGATATGTTGCTATTTGGGAAGGGTAAGGATATGATTTCTAATTTTAAATCTTAGTTGTCAGCACAGTTTGAGATGAAAGATCTTGGGGCAGCAAGGTATATCTTAGGTATGGAAATTAGTAGTGATAGGTCTAACAAAAAACTTTGGTTGAGTCAGAGTAAGTATTTGATGTCTGTGTTGGAAAGGTTTAGCATGGTAGATTGTAGACCATTGTGTGTTCCTATTTCTAAAGAAACAAAGTTATGTATAGATAATTGTCCAATATCTCCTAGTGAGGTAGAGGATATGAATAGAGTACCTTATGCTAATGCAGTTGGTATTCTTGTGTATGCTATAGTCTATACTAGATTAGACATTACCTAAGTAGTGGGAGTTCTAAGCTAGTTTATGGCTAATCCTAGATGAGTACATTGGGATGTCATTAAGTGAGTAAGAGCTATCTTTGAATTTCATGTAAGGTAATCATGCCTAAAATGTTTATGACGGATTCCTCTGATGTGTAAGAGCTCTCTTTAGAAGATTTAATTGTGATTAAGGAGATCATGACTGAAATGGTTATGATAGATTCCTATGATGCATAAGAACTATTTTTTGGAAGATTTAATTGTGTAAGGAAATCATGACTGAAATGGTTATGATGGATTACTATGATGTGTAAGAGTTATCTTTGGAAGATACCCTAAAAATGGAAAGCACATTATATAAGCACTTTCAGGGCTATAGATAGTAGAGTGAGTGAGTAGTGTATTGTTGGTTGCTATTGGATAAGTCTTCTATTTCCTAAAAGAGCTTGCATTTTAAGTGTGTTGTAACCTTTGATTTGAAGATAATACATTGTGCAAGTTTATGAGGGGTGGGGTTGTTTTACTGAAAGGTTTTCCCCCACCAAAATATCTTTGTGTTTGTGTTTTCTTTCTCTATCCTTTTTTTGTATTCATGGTTGATTGCAATATTATTGTTTTACCAAAAGCGAATCTGAAATTTTAAGGATTTAAAAAGAATTTGCACAATACTTTCCTTAAGAGATTAGTTTAGGAAGTTGTTTCTACACCTAAGTTTCTTTACACCTTCATGCTCAACAAACATGTATCACTTCTCAATCTATTTCTTGTTATCGGTCTAGTATTTTTATCTCTAATGATTTAAGTAGAAGGATGATGTCTTTTGACATATTTAGACAATCTTGGCTCAACTCTAGTTTCTTCATTTTGTCTTTCAAATTTAGAATCATTGTGTTCACTTCTATTAGGTAGTTCATCTTTTCTTTCATGTACACTACTCTTAGAATTAGAATGTTCATCCACTTCTTTTTGTAACTAGGAATCTCAATGTAGCTCAATTCCTAAATGTAACTCAACATTCATAGGGTGTGACTTGGTAGTCACTATAACTTGTTAATTTTTAATTTGATTTGTAGCATCTTCTTCAATAGGCATACCTTCATAAAAGCATACAAATGATTTGTATTCTTCTGGTTTGTTTATAGGTTCAGCCTCATATACTTCTGTATATTCATCAAAGTTCAAATTTGTACTTCCCATGATTCTGTTAGTGTTAGTATTCAAACACTTATAATATTTACTTCTTGTGGAGTATCTTAGGAATATATCTTCTTCACTTTTTGCATCAACCTTTCCATTCTTAACATCCTTAAGAATGTAACACTTACTTCCAAATAACTTAAAATATTTTACACTGGGTGAGTATCCATACCATATTTCAAAAGGTGTTGAACGAGTACCTTTCTTGATTTGCACATAGTTCATGGTATAGATAGCTATACTTATAACTTCTCTCTAGTATTTCAAAGCAACATTCTTCTCATCATGAGTTTTCTAGCACAATCCATTATAGATTTGTTCCTTCTATTAGTTAGTCCATTTTTGTGGGGGAGTTCTAGGGGTAGATGTTTGTCTTTTGATTCCTCTATCATTACAAGACATCTCAAATTCATTTGATGTAAATTCTCCTTATCTGTTAGATCTTGAACACTTCAAACTTTTACATGTTTCCTTCTCAAATCTTGCTAAGTACAAATTAAACATTTGGAAAGCATCAAATTTCTATTTTAGAAACTATTTATCATCATCCTATATTAGTCATCAACAAATAGCATTATTTATTTATCTCCCTTGTAGCTTTTCACATCAATTGGTCTACACAAGTTAGTAGGAACAATCTCTAGTATTTCTTTAGAGGTATACGTTTTACTTTTAAAACTTGACTTTTTCATTTTTCCTAACTGACATTGTTTGCACATTATATTATATGGCTTCTTCAACTTAGGAAAACCTCTAACTTTCTTCATGTTACTAATACTAACCAAGTTATCAAAGTTAAGATGACATTACTTGTGTCATATCCATACATCATCAGATTTTACAACAAGACAAGTAGCATCCTCTATATCAAGATAGAATAGATTACTTCTAGTTTGATCACCCTTTCCAAATAGTTTCCCATTTCTATCACATATATTAGCAATTTTATTTTCAAACTCAACCTTACATATCAAATTGTTCAATTGTGACACACTCAAAAAATTATAAATAATTCCTTCAACATAGTAAGCATTGTCACATAAATTCTTGTCTATGAGCTTCATAGAACCTTTTCTTTTTATCAAACATGGTGCATCATTTTCAAGTCTTACACTATTTCCAACATAACAATTTAGGGCAATGAACTTACTTTCATCTCTAGTCATGTGATGTGAACATCCACCATCAATGATCCATCTATCATTCCTGTTCACACAAGTCACAAGTGTAGTTGCCTCATCTTCATCACATTCATCCTTCATTGCAACATACAACACCTCATGATCATGTTCATCAAAATCATCTTGTGTTTCATCTTCATCAATGTAGCAAGACTTCTTACCCTTTTCTTTGTAATCTTTTTTGTCTTTATCTCTTTTACTCTTGTACTTGTCACCACCTTTGTAGTTCTTCTTCTCTAGACATCTAGTAGCAATATGACCAACCTCATTGCAATTTAAACAAATGATAGGTAACCTACCTTTGCCTTTGTAGAATCTTCTTGCTTGTAGTGCTTCAATTTGTTCAACATCTTCCTCATATGTATCACTATCACTACACATATACTTCTTCCTTTTTTTTTCTTCTTCTTCTTCTCATCAGGTTCCTTCAATGACATCTTAGCTTTGAAAGTAGATTTAATCCTTTTAGGTTTCTAATTATCAAAGTTAGATAGCTCAAAAGTAGTGAGTCTTCCTACCAAACCTTCAAATGAAATCTTATTCCCTCAAATACATCTTAGTTCTTGAATTGTAGGAACTCTAATAACATATATAGGTAATAGTGTTCTCAAAACTTTTCCTAACATAGTATAATCATCTAAATTTCCATTTTCTCCTCTTATTGCATTAACTAATTTTTTTATCCTTTCAACATATTGAGCAATATTTTCACCTTCTTCTATTCTCATTTCATCAATATTGCCTCTAAGACTTTCAACTTTTTCTCTAAGAACATTGGTGTCTCCTCCATAGATGGTAGCTATGGCATTCCACATTTTCTTTGCATTGTAATGGCCTTTAATATCATCAAATTTAGCATAAATTAGGGAAGAGGAAAATCTCCACCATTTCCTAGTTGTGTTCTTTCTTCTTCTTCATATCTTCAATAGTTGGGGTACGAGCAGGATCAACATGCTCCACATAAATGGTAGATTGTGCATGATCTCCAATTCTTCCAAGGTGGAGCTTCATCAAAATTTTCCATGCAAGAAATTTATCTCTATTAAGCTTGGGTATATCTCTTTTTGGATATCCTAATCGTTGTGCTTCTAGTACATTAAAATTAGTTCTCTCAAGGAGATAGCTCTAATACCAATTTTTAGAAAACTTTAGAATAATTGGGGGGGATGAATTAGTTATCCAAGGTCCAGATGTACAAATAAAACTTTTCATAGCTTAGTGAACCCATAAAAAAATTATACTCGTGCATGCATCCATAAGATTATGTAATCACTAAAACTTGTAGGTTACTATCAAATCAACTTGTAGAAATGTAAAACATGAAACATAACAGATTTATCAACACACTTGACATAATGATTTACATGGAAACCCAATTTGGGAAAAACTACTAGTAACATGCTACTCTTTTCACTCTTCTAAAGTGATGCCTTGTGAAAGGCCAACCCTATTAAAGGTTACAATACACACTATTAAATATGACCCTATTAAAGGATTTTAATCACCTTGTTAGAAGTGAGCCTTATTAGAGGACTTTAGGCCATTCACTTGGAATGCCACCTAGTTAAAGGATTTACAAAGTTAGGTCAACCTTATTCCAAAGGATTTACCCTAGACCGATACAATTGTTAGGGAGTAATACTAAGGCTTTGATCTAATACAGCTTACAACTTCACTTGTAGATTATAGATCTCTATTAAGTCCTCAATTCTGCTTGGCCTTCATACTTTTTAGCTTTGATAGCTTTTTGACCATTCAAGCATTCCTCTACTTAAGCCTTCTTTCTTAACATGTAATTGTAATCTCTTCTCTTAGGTCACTTGATGAAGCAAAATCCTTGACTCCTTCTCTTCCTTAGGTTCTTGCACATGACAACCTTGCTTCATGATCAACCATTCCTATAAATAGGAAATTAAGATCTTTTTCCACTCATTCTCCATCATCCAATTTAGAGTTCAAATGGATTAGGTACGATACAATGTATCTACCCCATATATCATATCTCTTCTAGAAAATTATCTTAGAATCTACTTTGAATTCACCTAAATATAGTTTATATTAAAATATGTGCCACCAAATCATCAACCTTATCTTCCACCTAGTTCACAAAATTTAGGAGAACAAACTTGTCAACTTAGATTCATTGAATCCATGATCTTTTAAATAATGCAGTAGCTCAACATTATCAACCTTGTAATGCTCAACACATACTATGTTGCTTGCTACCCACTATGAAATTACTCAGGATTAGCTAAACTTTTCTTAGCATCAATTGTTCTACTCGACATACACTATAATGAACTTTTATTCTACTCCAACTAATTTTATGCTTAGCTTGCATTGACTTTTCTCAGCAGCTACTATCCACTCGGTCAAGCTTGGCAGACAAGCTTTGTGTAACTTGTTCTTGTAATCTTTCTTAGTGTAACCAGCCTTTGTAACCTTAAGTATATTATCAATACATCATGTCATTATTGTCTTAACTGATCCTTATACTTCATTACATAATCCTAACTCAACCCTTCCTCTAGGTTTTATTGTTACATCTATTGATCAAATCATGTTCATCAATCAACTAAGTGATAGTACTTGAATCTTATAAGAAATTGTCTTACTAGCAAATAGTAGGATTGACATCAGTGACAAAACAATGATTGAAACCCATAGTCTTCTTCAAACATATCCCTCTTTCAATAATCTCTCTCAACAATGAACTTTTTAATCTTTTTCAAAAAATCTTTTCAAGTTCTAGCTTGCACTAAGTTAGTTCACCATTCACAATAGTGTTGTATTTATGAAGTTCTTCATGATCTTCTTTTAATGTTTCAAATTTAGATATCTTCTTTCTTAGACTCGCTGTAAGATCTAAATTTTTAGTCTTCAAATTAAATTCATCTTTGCTAGGATCATTCTTCAAACTCAACTTCAGATTATGAATCTTTAATTCAAGCTTCAAGATCTTTTACTTTGTTTTAAGTTTTGAATATTCATCATCATTAGTTTCAAATTTAATGGATTTAGGCTTCGAATTGAGATATTCAATTTTTTCCTTCAATTGTCTAATGTATACTTTGGAGACTTCATATCTATCTTTCATCTTATGTGTTTCTTTAGTAAGGAGATCAATTTGTTCAAGTGCCTCTTCAAGGTTCTTCATCAACTATTCCATATCCATAGGGATCTTACTCAAGTTATTAGGCCTCTCCTCTGGGTTGGTTGAATCAGTATTCTATAAACTTTTATTGCCAATTGTATATTATTAATTACTTTGAACTATACATAAGAACGTAAACAAGTAATTTTGAACAATAATATTAAACATGCATAAAGAGAACTCATAACACCATATTTTGTTCACTAGGGAAACCCTAGCCAAGGGAATACCCCGATGGGGATGATACCCACCGATATATCAATATATTGATAAATATGTTCCTTGTTAGAGGATGGACCCTATTAGGAGTCAATGAGAAAATTTAGTATAAAGAGTCCATGTTAGGAGACATTGAATCCCTATTAGGATATTCCAACCCTATTAAGAGTTGTAGTACAATGGTTACAAGAAGATCTCACTACCCAAACATGCACTTCCAATTACAAGAAGAGCTCACTGCCCAAGAAATTAACATACATTTAAGTTTTGAAAATACAAATGTATAGATGTTGTAACTTCTTCTTAGCTGATTTGTGACCTCACCTTGATCTCAAATCACAAAATTAGCTTGTCAAATACTTTGCATATATTGCTTTAAAAAAGTTTTCATATCACTTTTCACATAAAAAATGCATACTTAATCTTGCTAGACATCCTTTGCATAAATACCATGCCTTTTCACAATTTTCTACTAGGTTAGCTAAGACTACAATATACTTTTCAAATTTAGAGAGAAAATATAGGATGTTGGCCCTAATTGGTAAAGTAATTATTTAGTAAATAAAATAATTCCTTTACCTATAATTATATTGTTGTGTTCAATCGTAAATCATGAGAATCTCTTTTCCATATAGTTTGTATTGATGTCCAAGGTTAAATACATCATCATCAACATGTATACTATCTCCATCTATCTTCACTAGTTATAATATGACGTCAGAACCATTTTACATATAAAATAATATACTATTGTAAACCAATTTCATATTTAGACAATTTTTTGAGTACTAAAAGCTAAGTATCTTTATTTCCAAGGTTTTTTACAAGTATGTACATCATGCATTGCCATTAATGATAACAATTACATCACTTCAAATATCCAATTGTCAACAAAATCAAGACTCTTCATCGTTGGAGATATAATTGGGGCAACTAGGCCTAGAAGGCCGTATTAAGAGATTTAGGCATTAGGTAATGCTTGATAACCAAAAATTGTATTGAAAACCTCTAAATCTATCTTGCTTTGGCCTAAGTCAATCATTCTATCCATCTAGGATGACTTAGATTCATTTGGGCACTATTTTTCCTTATAGAGGGTTTGGGAAATACTTGTCAATCTTCACAAATTAATGAGTTTACAATTGGGCCATTCATCCACCACCCTTACCTCTACATCAAAGGATCCTTAAGTCTTTTTTGCAAATTATTATAAGAGTATCTATTTTCTAGTTGATATATATGGGACTTATATCCAAGTTTTAATACATAAAATTGTATGGTTGAAGCTATTATCTTATAAGATTAACATTGATGAGGTAGTTACAACAAACAAAACATTGTTAAATGAACCTATAGATAAGGTAGATGAGCTATTTGACACATACAAACCTATTAGGATAAAGATTATGATGGAGACTAAGGTTTGTAAAATGAATAGGGAGAGAAAAGGGATGATAAAGAATCTAGAAAGAGTTTTTGGAGAAGTTTTTAAGTAGAGGGCAACATTGCAAATCATTGACAGAAAAGGAGAAGATATATATAGTGATTGAAAAGAAGAAGATGGAAATGAAGAAGAAATAAATGATGAAGATGAAGGTAATGAAGAAGAAGAGGTTGAAGGAAAATCTAAAGAGGTGGTTGTCGATGAGCCACAAAATAGTAAAGGCAAGAAGAAAGATCTAGTGCCTACTCCTATAACAAAAAGAGTGACCAAAAAAAGAACAAGGGAAACAACTACTGGAGTTGTTAGGCCTTAGAAGAACAAAGAGCAAATTTACTCCAAACAAGGCCAATCCAAGAAGACTAGTGAAGAAGTTGAGGAGAATGCTTGTGGAAGAAAAAGATGATAGTGATGAAAAAATAACTAATTCTAAGGATAGAAGCCAATTTAGAGTGATTGTACATAAGAAGCCATATTCAATAGATGAGGTATTTTAAAATATTAGGGGAGGTGCAAGATTATTTGGATATTTTATTAAGTTTGATAAATTAAGTAGGTTTAGAGATGATGGACAATTTTAAATATACAACATTAGAGTTATGGAATATGATACCCAATGAGCTCTATCATAGAGTAGGTGATAAATGGGAAAATTCATTGTAATAGAAAGGAAAACTAGTTAGGCAATACTTTCCCAAGTCATGCAAAAGTTAAAATAAGAAACAAATTGCAAAATCCATGAAAGAGTTCAATAATAGATTTGTACCTAAGAGTAGGGCCTTCCAAATTTTGAAAAAAGAAGATTGAAAATATTTTAGAGGAAAGGTAAATGAAATTGAATAAAATATATGGATTTATTACTAAGACTGAGTAGAAGGAGGATGAATAAAAAGATGAACAAAAACTTTTAGAATTAGATAATACTTAAGATATTTATGATGTAACAAATAACCTTGTTGGTGTATTTCATAATTTGGTCCAACTGAGTAAAGGTGGGATAAAAACAATTATTATTGATGAAGAACCAAAAAAGATCACGAAGAGAAATATGTGAAGTGAAGGAAATGTCATAGCTTAGGCAAGAAAAAAAAGTGAAACTCCTATATAAATAAAAATTAATACAAATGTCAACTCGTGACCAATTGTTGGATCCTTATTCTATGACTATACAAGTTAAGGACTATCCAAAAATAATTTCATAGGAGTCCACACAACAAGTAGAAACTACACCTATTATTCCTACTATTCTCATTTTCATAGTTGGTTGAGAAAAAGGACAAGGATATATAAGTTTTGGTAAAACCAAGTAATAAGATGTGTTGGCCAATGAATAATAAACTATCTGAATGAAAGAACAAAAAATATATTCCAATGATGCTAATGTGAATGAGAATATAGAAGAGGAGAAGCATAAAATGAAATGATATTATCAAGTGAATCAATCCACTATAGGTTGTAGACCAAGTGCCTTGGGACCTTGGATTGAGGGAGCAAAGGAGGATGAACAATTGAGTTCAACAAGTGAACTCACTACAAATATTCACAAGGAGAAGGAGAATGCACATGAATAGAAGTGACTACTACTGGGAGTCAAACAAAAATTATGAAATATAAACAAACCAATAGGACACATAGGCTAAGTGTATAGTATACAAATTGAAGGTCTATAGATGACTATGTTGAGCTCTATCACCTGAGACTCAAAGGGAAAGAGGATAAAGAAAATCAAGTCTCTAGAGGGAACTTAATGTAATTATATTACCATAGATGAAGTTATTGTTATCACAAATTGAGACAAATAATTTAACTATTGATCAATTGAAAATATTCACAAGGTTATTATTAAGGAAAACCAAGAAAGAGGAAATAAGATGAGAACACTAGAAGAGGCAAGTATTGCATGATAACAAGGATATATTACTTGAAACCATTGATGTTGAGAACTTTAACGAATATGATACAATCATTCAATAGTTGGTTAGATTGTTGAGAAATTGATTGACCTTGACATAGACACAAGATAAAATCTTATGCAAAGGTTAGAGAGAAATTTTGAGAATAAGGTAATGGAGAAAGCTACAGCTGGGATTGCAATGAAGTTGGTTGAACTTTCTACCCTTGTAAATTATTTTGAGAAGATTGTTCAAAATCTAAATGCATTATTTATGAATCTATTTTACATCCCATCATTCAAAAAGAAGTAAGAGATTAGATGGACAAGATTGATGCAGATTTGTAGTGGAGAAAAGATGCATTGACCTTAGATGCAAGTTAAAGCTCAATACATTTTCAAAGTTGAGATTTTTTAAAGGAAGGCAATCTAATTTGTTTTAGGGAGAGAGAAAAATAAGGGTAGATATTATCATAGTTCAATATTTGTTGACACCTCATTTGGAGGCCTTGAAAAGGAATTTTTAAATTGCCAAGGATTTGATTCAAAGTAATTAAATTTTATCCATTAAAGATAATATGGTAGATTTAGCATCAATATTAGAGATTGCATGTGATATTTTTGAAATATTTACTTGGAAAATTGGGATACTAATATGGATCTCAACTTGAAATGGTTTAAACCATTCTTGACTAAGTATGGTTTGATTCTTGGTCTCCAGCTTACTATTGCAAGGTAATTGTGACAAAAGTAAGGGGGAAATGTACAATGATCAAAGATCACAAGAAGGGAAAGCTTTATATACCAAGGAGTAGAACACTATATATGTTACCAAGCTAAGGTATGGAGTATACCAAAAGCGGGTGTTCTAGCTTTGAATTTTTGTCATGTATGAAATTTTTATAATTATAAATTTTATTTCTACTAATGCCAAAGTGGGATATTGTTGCTTCTAAATGAAAACTTGTCTAATAGCAAAAAACACTTAGTCATTTACTAGGCAATGTTGGTTGGTCATCACTGCAATTGCGTCACCATACAGGCTGATCTATTATGTAGTAAAGTAAGGATATTCAGTTGGTGTTGAGGAAAAAATAGTTGTTGAATGCACAAGAATCACTGAGAACATCAGTGCTTTCTGAGTGGTCTAGGAGGCCACATGCATCGAGAAATATAGAAGGAATGTTTAGTTATAATCAAGTCAAGTTCATGCCAAGGGAAAATAATTTAGAACAAGAGAAACTGAGTTCCAAAAGCTATATGAGCCAAGTAACATAGTTTGTTGTATTTGTGTTTGAAATAACATAAGGGCATAAGCACCAAGATGGTGTTTTAAAAAGTTCAAACAAGAAAGAAATTTAAAAGTACACATAATGCGATTGTATTATGTGTACTTTTGATCAAATTTCAAAATGGATCTTGGCTTGGTAATGAGCCCAAGGAAAAACATTAAAAAGTTTTAACTTTTAAGTAACATGATCTTGTTATAAATGCAATCATGTTATGCTTAAAAAAATATGATTGCATTATTAAGATTTAGAAGCATTGCTTCTAGTTGTCCATAAGCCCATTGTGCAATGAAGAACCAAAAGAGATGAGACCAAGATATATAGAGAGAGGGTGAGTGAAGGAGATGCAAGGGATGAGTGAGAGATAGAGGGGGAGATATAAGTATATATGAATATATATATATATGTGTGTGTGTTTATATATAAATGTGTATATATGTCTAAATATATGTATATATATGTATGTACACATCTATCTATATATATGTATATATATGTGTATACATATATAAATATACACATACATATATACATATAGATGTATAGATACATTTATGTACATATATATGTATGTATTACATATTTTCTATGAATAATTCTATAGAACTTGTCACTTCTCTATCTAAGAATTTTATTTTTGAGTGCATGTGCACTAAAGACCTTTTGTCAATACTTGAGCTACTTGTAGATGGTGAGTATTCTATTGGGAATGCAATAGGAAAAGTAAAATCTGAAGGGGAGGGAGGGGGTGAATCAATGTTTCAAACTCTTAACCATAAAATCATTCACCTCACATCCATCTCATAATTCAATAAGTAAACTAAAATACCAGATAAAGCATATGCGTCTAAAGCATGCAAATAAGTAAACATTTGAACAAATGACACAAGATATGATTACCTAGAAACCCTCCAATGAGAAGGTAAAACTGGGGTGGATATGACACCCACAAATCTCTACTTATACAATTGTAAAGTGTATCCAATGAAGGTTACAATTGGTTGACCATACAATATGATCTACCATGTGAAAGGTCTACCCTGTTAAAGGCTTACAAAGAGTGTTAGGTCTCACCCTATTAAAAGATTTCAACACCCTATTAGAAGTGTGCCTGATTAGAGGACTTCAAATTGCAATGAAGTAAGCACCTTGTTAGATGATTTCAACACAACCTATTAAGACTACACTATTAAGAGATTTAACTGATTAACCTATTAAAATGTCTCAACAATGATCCTAAAGTTAGTAATTTTTTGCTAGATAATGGATCACCTCTTTGCATGTATTCTTGATCATCCTCTAATTAGATGTATCTATTCTTTCCTTTCAATTCTTTTCTTTGTTCTCATCTAACTGTTTCTGCAATGCTTTTCTCTTGATCACTATTCCTCTATCACACTAAAACTCTATATTTTCTTGTGCTAAACTTCTCTCTCTTCTCTATCTTCTCTTCCACACATAATTCATGAATTAGGGTTTTCCCTCCTTAAGAATTATTTTGTGACATAGGGTTAGGTAAGAATCAACAATTATGATTCACCCATATTGCCACTTATTCTTTTTTTTTTCTTATTGGATGCATGTACTACATAGGGATCATCAATAATGATTTTTTCTTATCATCTAGGATCAAAATAAATCTTATGTTAGCTCTAAAATGGTCTATATAGTGGTTTGTGCCATCACAAACAACTATGTCAAAATTGTATAACTCAACATTTGAAGTCCCTGATGCTCGCCATAAGATACAACTAAAATGCTACCACATGGAATCTAAATGTCTCGACATGCACTTTTTACTCGGCACTGGAATCACTCGGCACATACTATTGCTTGGCACTTGAGTGACTCAACATTTATTGCTCACTCATCACTTGAATCACTCATCACATATTGTTGCTTGGCACTTGAGTGACTTGGCATGCACTGTTTGACATGTTATGCTCAACATGGATTACTTTTTTGGCATGAACAAAGTACATAACTTATAAATACCTTAAGTTTATAGACACTAATTTGTCAAAACCAATTTGAGATCAACATATTCTTCATCACCATCATCATTGAACATAGGATCACATGCATTTGTTACTTCATTCCTTTATTTATTTTCCCTTTCTAATGCTTCAGGTCATTATCTATAACTTTTGTCATGGGTCCTAAAACCTATTCCCACTATTTTCCATTAACTATGTTGTCTTTGTCTCTTAATCCTAAGAATTTTTTTAATAGTAACTATATGCATGAATATGTGGCCTCTGTTAACACACACAGTTCAACACAGTCATTGTATGCAGATTCATTCTGAAATGAACATTGGATTGTTCATCTGAAAATCAGCCTGCAAAGTGACCTGTTGCCTTCTATCTAGAGGGAATTGCTTGTCAGATATCCTCAGATTCAAGGTGTTGAAGAAACCAAACCCTGTAAGAATGAAGGATTTGAATGCAATTTAAACTATATGAATATGCAAGTAATCTATATGAAGTAGAAGAAATTAATCTAAGAAATAAAGGACATTAAGCTAAAAATGAATTTAAACTAAGAATGCAAGATGTATGTAAAAAATATGAGCAAATGTGAGTATGAATTCCAGTAGCAATTTGATGCAAATCCTCCAAATTCATCCTCTAAAATGAAGAGATGAGGGTCTCTTAAATAGACTTTCCTAAAATCCATCAACAGTCGAGATCAATTCGGATCAACGGTCAAGATTGAAGATGAGGTTCAGTCATAAAGGGAGATTTCCAAATTAAAGGGAGTTAATAGATTTAATTTGAGTAAAATAAGGAGTTAACTGATTTAATTTGAGTAGAAAAAGGAGTTCACTGATTTAACTCATTTTTGATCAATAGTGAACTGGAAATTTCCGTTTTTGAACTGAAGAGAGATTTTGTTGAGATATTTAATTTAATAAAATGAGATATGCTCTCATAATTACTTTTTCTATTTAATTAAATAATCTTTAATTAATTAGAGACACTTTTCTTATTTAATTAAATAACTTCATTTAATTAATTAGGAATGGCTTCCCATTTAATTAAATAACTTTGTTTAATTAATTAGAAGTAAGTACTCCATTTAATTAAATAATTACATTTAATTAATCAAGATAGGTGTATTTATTAAATAAAATAAATTTAATTCCATAGTACATTAGCCTTAGGATATAATTTAATTTAATTAAAGTATAAATACTTAATAATTAAATTATAATTAAATCAAGTAGGTTTAATGCAACTAATATGAGTACGTACTATAGGGATTAAATAAGAAATATGATGAACGCAGATTTAGGTTTTCTGCATTTGATAATTAAGTCAAGTAGCGAATAGCAAAATGAGAATTGCCTATTAGAATAGGACTTAGAAATTATTAGAAATAGACCAGAATTGATATAATGGCAATGAGCCAATTTTGGGGTATTACATTTTGCCCCTCTTTGAATGAATGTACGAGCAACACATTCAATTCAAAGAAAATGAGAAAGCATGATGCAAAGATGAGATTGGTTTCGAAGTTGATGACACGAAGAACAATTGATAAGCTTTTAAGGACTATCTCTAGAATAGAGCTTAATCCTAAGGAATCCAAGTAAAGCACTTAGATACCTAAGATTGATAGCATTTAAAAGACTATCTTCAAAACGAAGTGTAATCTTTAAAGATCTAGACAAAACATCTAGATACCTGAAATTGATAGCATTTAGAATATTATCTCTAGAACAGAGCTTAACCTTCAAGGATCCAGATAGAACACCTAGATACCTGAGAATAATAACATTTAGAAGACTATCTCCAAAATGGAGCTTAACCTTCAAGGATCTAGATAGAACACCTAGATACCTAAGATTGATAAAAGATAACAAGGTCTCATCATGAGTCATAGAGTCATCCCCAGAACGAGGCTTGATCCTCAGGAGTCAGGGTTTAGACTATCCCAATACTTGTCTATCAAACTCTGAGAAGAGTTTTTATAAGGTTGATCAATTGATGAAAAGATAAGATAGATGGCAAAGATGCTAGATAGAAGGGAACAAAATTCCCCAAGTGACTAGGACATAAGATGGGAACTAGATGCCCTAAGCAATAAGTATTTAATGATGTAATCATCTTGCCCCCTCGGGAGCGAAATTGAAAGATGACACACCAGAAATATGATTGAAGCAATACATCATGAGATACAGAAGAAATTTGAGATTCAGCAGAATCTAGAAGAGATCAGAACGATCTGAAGAAGATTCAAGGTTGATTTGAAATGATTGCGAAGTCGCAAAGATTGAATTTGACAAAAAGTTGACCAAATTTAGCCACAGTTGACTTAAGTTGAGTATTTTCAAAATGAATTTTTAAAATATGGAGAATGTAAAGTTGAAAGGATTCCAAGAATCACAAAGTATCAGAAAGATTTGGACTGCACAAGCGTTCGATCGCGTCAGTCCCAAAAATTTTAAAACACATTTTTGAGGCTCTTAGGTGTGTCAAATTTTGAATTTGACACCGAAAATGGATCCAGAATGGTCCAATTAGCTAGGGGTGTGATTTTTGTGCAAATCCGAGCACTTTGAAAAATTTGGTCAACACCTATATAAGGGCTCGAAGGGTCATTTTCAATTCATTTGTGCTTTTGTCTTGTAGTGATTTTGAACTATGATAGAGACATGGCAGTGAACGTGAGATATCATCGTTTTGAGCGCTCTAGACGACACAGCCGGCTAGCAGACTATGTACCACCAGTGAGTCATCGATTTCCCATCTTTGTACTTTTATTTTCATGCATTTTGAGGTCATTTATTGCACATTTTTAGCATGTTTTAGGATTGTCAATTCTTTCTTCACACGAGACCGATCTCTTCTCGCATGAAGATCTTCTTTCTTCGCGCGAAGAAATAGGATGCGATGTTTCTTCATGCATGGCCGAAGGATCTACGCGCGGGACAATTTTGGTTTCATGCAAAGGTGGAGATTCTTTGCGCGAGGAAATTCATGTTTCACACAAGAATATCTTTCCTCATGCATGCAACTCTATCTTCACGCGAGAAGATCTTTTTTCGCGCGAAGGCTAGATTCTTCGTGTGAAGAAAGAATTATTTCTTGTGAAACTAAATGTCTTCGCGTGAGATTTCACGAATCTCGCTCAAAATTCTATGATAGTTTTGTGATTTCGCACTTAGAAATTGCAGTTTATTTCATTTTGATGCTTCATTTCAACTTGATACTGATCATTGGTTTGTAATTTTTTGTTGTGCGTGCAAGAGGTCTTTGGAGACATTTCATTTAGATCTCATTATCCGCCATATGGAGAATTATTGTGGAGTTTGGATGACGCAGATCAGGCACACATTGCCCGATTGGGTTTGTCTTCACTATGCTAGATTCTAGCCGTGATGGTTAATCACAGCTTACTGACTACTTTGGTAGAGCATTTCCATTCCGAGATGAACACATTTCATTTGCCGATGGGTGAGATGACGATTACCCTGGAGGATATATGGAGGATACTGAGGATCCCATTTCATGATGCCCGGGTCATCTATGATACAGTGCCTCGATTAGGGATAGAGACACTTTCTATTGTATTCAGGAGAGAGCTACCAAGAGGTAGGGCCATCGGCTGGGATGAGTTGATGCATACTTATGGACCCACATATAGGTTGGCATCCGTGTTGGGTATATTCTTGAGCTGCTTCCTATGTCCTGACAGGGGACAGCATGGGTTGGAGTGTGGATGGGGTGTCATGCTTCACAGGATGCTGGAGGCACCAGAGATCTTTAGATGGGGTCAGTGCATGTTGGCCCACCTTTTCCATGAGATGCACGAGGTCATCTTCCATGAGAAGAAGACCATGGCAGCAAGAGTTTATGTTCTACAAATCTGGGCCTGGGAGCATCTCCCTGTATGTAGGCTGATTTTTGAGGATGCCTGAGAGCCTATGGAGCCCTACATATGCAGATATCGAGGGCATATTCCCTAGGCCCACCTGGGTAAGACTGAGCACTGGAAGACACATGTTGATGACCTAGTGTCCATTGTATGGCAACCATGGAGAGAGACAGAGGACTGGGATGATGCCCCTAGAGAGCTGCCATGGATGTTTAGTTCTCGATCGTTGGTGGGCAAGATGACATCAGTGATCGAGAGATTTGTCATCTCACGAGTGTGGTGGTAGTATGGCCGACCATAGGATATTTCACCTGAGTACTGTGCTTATGCCAGGGCGCAGAAGGATATTGAACAGGGATGGCCTCCACGGATGGATCCAGGGCAATCCATGATAGATATCCATAGTTTAGCTACTATTTAGTGGGACTACCTACCAGACATAGTAGATGCAGGGATGACGCCTGCATATCAAACATTTTTGATGAGCCATCCATTCTCATGCTTCACAAATCCACTAGGGATTGCAGGGCAGGTACAGGGATAGGGACAAGTGCCCCAGTAGCACCAAGCATAGCCATAGATGCCACCATAGGTCTAGCACTGGGTATAGCAGATGCCTATTCCCCCACGTCAGATGGGATCGGACCCAGGTGCTAGGGGCAGTGGGACAGGACATAGTCAGAAGAGGAGGCAGAGGACAGAGGAGCAAGCCCCTCAACAAGAGGTCCCACCACAACAAGTGCCTTAGCCACAGGTACCTCCACTGCAGCAGGCACCTGAGATGGTAGATGAGGACATGCCAGATTAGCTGAAAGGTGGGGTGTAGGACATGGTGTGGCGGTATTGCAAGCAGGTTTTTCAAGCCTCCCGACAGTTGGGAGAGTTGCAGATTGCAGTGGCAGTTCAGGATGCGCAGCTAGTAGAGTGAAAACGGGAGATAGATTTTCAAAGGGAGCACGCAAAGATTGTAGAGTAGAGGCTAGAGCTGGCACAGGATGAGATCTGTTTCTAGTCTGCTTGGGCTACATATTATTATGCTGCATACACCAACGCCGTGCCAAATGAGACATTGTAGGTGCAGTGATTTTCTCAGTACGTGCGAGAGTCTGGAGGCGCATGACCTCCTGTCAGGCTAGACATGCCACCACTGCCTCTGCCACTTGCTGTCCCTACTCCTCCTACTCCTCTTGGAGGTGAGAGTTTGGGACAAAGTTAGATGCTCTGTGCCTAATTTTTGATTTTGATCCTTGGCTATGTATCGATTGGTGTGCTAGCACCACATGTATCATTTTTGATCGATTGCACTCGAGTAGCACCCATTTTTGTACTGACCCATTCTTTGATACTTATATATACGAGATTTTGAGCCAAGTATTCTTGTGTACATGTCATTATCTATTTTGTTTTTCTTTGATGTACATGAGATGTATGTTGTACTTGGATAGAACGCATATGTATGAACTGACATCTTACATAGTGTTGTATGTTTTTGTTTGACAGTCATAGGTATTCCATTGAGAAGTGTGAATTGATGAACCAAATGCTTGTGTAGCCATGGAGGAATCTGATGCATGTGGAGTATGAACAGAATTACCATCGAATTGTGTGCTAATGCAAATAAAGTATGTAATGCAAGACTATATTAAATACAACCCTAGGTCTCGTTACCAAGCCTTGATGATTTATCATCATTGGATATAAAATAAAGCTCGTATGTTATACAACTCCCACTAACATTGCAATCATGAAAATATGAATATAACATATGTTATTGGGATGTCGGGATTAAATGTAAGCATTCAAGGCACAAGAAGCCAGAATGACTAGAACATTTGTCCCTTTTAATGTAGCAAGTTAACATAAGCATCAAAGCATAAACGCTAGGATGACCTGAATGTTGCTTGCATGAAAGGCACACCAAACACATGGGAGATTCCTCTTATGCTAAGTATTCAGTTGCATTCATAACTTGAGATAGAAGTGTGCTAGATATACTCGCAGTGACCTGTACATTCACTTAATAAGATGAGTATTAGTATGTACTATAGCATGAAGAGTTCACTCCAACAAACAAGGAGAAGAACCAATGTCATTGACGTATCTATATAAAAGGATTTGAGGTACACACGGCCATCCAATACAAGATGGAGGCTCTTATAGTGGACACCCCTCTTATAGAAATAGATCAACTTATTGGAACTAAACCGTAAATAGAAAGTAAAGAAAAAAAGATCATGCCCCCATTCATTACTTCTCTAGTTGAAAATGACATCATTGAGTTGCTCGAGGAGATATGATAAAGCAAAACAAAGAAAACAAAGAAAATGCTCAGCATATCCAAACAAGTATATCATTTTTTTTGAGTTCAATGTTTTCGGGATTGATGTCAAGTGCTAATGTCTAGAACATGTAAGAAAAAAATCTCTTCAGTAGGGTGATAATAGTAGGCAGATACAGTCAGAATGACTGGTGACTAAGGTCAAAGAGTAATCTTCACGATGAAGAACCTAAGAAGGACTAAGTGACAGTAGACAGACACAGCCAGGATGACTCGTGACTGACACAAAAGAGATCTTCCATAAAGGAATCTTGAGACATGATCCGAGAAACGGTAGGCAGACATAGCTGAAATAAATGGTGACCATTGCAAAAGAGATTCTATGAGGAGAATCTTGAAAAGAGTGACACTAGTGACAGTAGGCAAATGTAGTTAGAATGACTGGTGATTGTCACGAAGGAGATTCTATGAGGAGAATCTTGAAAAGAGTGACACTGGCGATAGTAGGCAGACACAGTCAGAACAACTAGAGACTATCGCAAAGGAGATTCTATGAGGAGAATCTCGAAAAGAGTGATACTGGCGATAGTAGGCAGACATAGTGAGGACCACTAGTGACTGTCATGAAGGAGATTCTATGAAAATTTCAAAAAGAGTGACACTAGCGATAGTAGGCAGACACAGTCAGAATGATTGGTGACTGTCACGTAGGAGATTCTATGAGGAGAATCTCAAAAATAGTGACACTAAGGGGGAATGTCCCCGAGCTGTGACAAGACTCAATCCATGTATACATGAGTAGGAAGAAGGAAAGCAAAAGCATGAAAGTGACTGTAAAAAATAGCCAGAAGATGCGCTGCAAGATAGAGTATTAGGAACAAGAGGCACTTGTTTCCCAGGTTTTCACCTTCTTGGAAAGTTTTTTTTTTTTTTTTCTAGGACTTTTTCTGATTTTTAGATTTTTTTCAAGACATTTAGATATGTACAGAGAGCTTTCTGAGATTGAATCAACTATAAAACCGCTGCAGGTGGAGAGTGTTCATAGGCTCTTTAAGCACTTCTCCCTCGATTGTGGAAAGTTGATAGGCACCAGATCCATATACTACAGTAATGATGTAAGGACTTAGCCAGTTTGGTTCAAACTTTCTCTTTTGCATTCATTGTTGTTGATTCTTAGGGTTCTCTCTCAGGATGAGATCACCCAGCTGGAAGTCACGTGGCCTGATCTTTCTATTGTAGCTTCATGCCATTCTTTGTTGATATGCTTGTAGATGATCACATGCCACTTGTCGTTGTTCATCCAGCAACACAAGCTCTTGAAGCTGAGCTATCCTATAGTCATCATTAGTGATAAGACCTTTCATGGAGATTCTCAAAGTAGGAATCTCAACCTCTATTGGAAGTACAACATCTGCCCCATATACCAACGCAAAAGGAGTCGTGCCCATTGCAGTTCTAATGCTTGTTCTATATGCCCATAGGGCTAGATTGATCTGGAGATGCCAGTCTCTCCTTGACTTATTGACTATGCGATGAAGAATTTTGAGGATCGCCTTATTGGATGCCTCAGCTTGGCCATTACCCTAGGGGTAATAAATGGAAGACCAATGTTGTGTAATCTTGAATTTCTTGCACAGTTCCTTGAGGTATTTATTTTTGAACTATCCTCCATTGTCAGTAATGATTGAGGATGGTATACCATATCTACAGATGATGTAGTTTGTAATAAAAAGTGCTACAGTTTTTCCATCAGTAATTGTGAGAGGGACTGCCTCTACCTATTTTGTGAAATAATCTATAGTAATGATAATGAACTTATGTCCATTAGAAGAGGTTGGGTGAATCTGCCCCACCAAGTCAAAGGCCCATTGTTGAAATGGCCATGTCATAGTAGATGGAATCAGCTCTCTGGCTGGAGTGTGAATGAGATTCTCGTGTAGCTGACACTGCTTGCAGGACCTAGCATATTTAACATCTTCTTGCTCCATTTTAGGCTAGTAGTAACTGACACAAAGGAGTTTACGAGCTAGTGTTAGGCCATTGGAATGAGAACCACAAATGCCTTTGTAAATGTCAATTAGTGCACATTTGGACTCGTCGAGTTCTAAACACCTAAGGAGTGTTCTATTGACACCTCTCCTATATAGATTGTCAACAATAATGACATAATGTGAAGCATTATGGATTAGGTAACATTTCTCATTTTGGGTCAGACCTTCTAGAATGGTTTGATTACAAAGGTAGGAATAGATGTGATGGTAGTGTGATGATTCTTGTCCTATAATAGAACAGATCATCTTGGAATCAGGTGTGTCATAGGCTAGGTAGTGTAACACTTCCACCAAGAACTTGTGTCATAGATCATTTTCTGGCATTTGTAGAAGGGAGGTCAGAGTGGCCATGGCATCAATCTCTTTATTATCTGTGCATGGAACTTGTTGGAAGGTGATGTGTGCAAAATATTTTGTCAAGTCATCAACCATGTGTTTGTAAGGAATTAATTTTTCATCCTTTTTTTGATACACATCATTTACTTGGTTGATGACAAGCTGATAATCACCAAAGACATCCAACTGATCGACTCTCCATTTAGCTACAATTTTCATACCATTGATCAAAGCTTCATATTTAGCAATGTTATTTTTACAAGGAAAAAAAATCTTGTATTCTTTAGGCAATGAGTATCTCTGTGGTGTAATGAAAAGTAATCTAGCACTTGATCCTTGTTGTTTGAAGGACCCATCGAAGAACATAACCCATATATGGTGAGTGAGTGTTAGAATTGACTCATCTAGAAAATCAATGTTTATTGGTAGAAGACTATGTATGGGTGCCTCAGCTAGCTGGTCTGCAATTGCTTGTCCCTTTATAGCTTTGCGTTCAACATATTGAATGTCAAACTCACTTAGTATCATGACTCATTTAGCCAATCTTCCTGTGAGAGCTGCCTTACTAAGCAAGTACTTTAATGGATCTATTTTAGCAACAAGCCATGTAGTGTGGGCAAGCGTGTAGTGTCTCAACTTTTGGGAAGCAAAGACAACTGCCAAGCAAGCTTTCTCAATAATGGTATAGTTTTTCTCATAAGAGACCAATGTTCGGCTCAAGTAATAAATAGCTCTTTCTTTGTTGTCATTGTCTTCCTGAGCCAACAGGATTCCCAAAGATGTTTTAGTGGCTAAAATGTATAAAAGCAAAGGCTTTCCATGCATAGGAGGCATTAGGATTGGTGGATTGACAAGATATTGTTTAATATGTGTTAAGCTTTTCTCACAATCCTGGATCCAATTGAATTTCACACCCTTATGTAAGGTCTTTGTGAAGGGTTGTGATTTATCTGCCAATTGTGAAATAAACTTGTGAATAGATTGAAGCCTTCCCTATAGTCCTCTCATCCGATTGATGTTTCAAGGTGGTGGAATGTCCACTATTGCTTGTACTTTTTCTAGATATACTTCAATTCCCTTTGCAAAAACAATATATCCTAACAATTTTCCTGATGTGACACCAAATGCACATTACTTAGGATTGAGCTGAAGGCTAAAATTTTCCATACGATCTAGGATTGGTCCCAAATTGTGCAAATGAGTATTGCATTTAGTGCTTTTGACCAAGGTATCATCAACATAGTTCTCCATAGTTCTATGCATCATGTCATGAAAAATTGTAGTAACAACCTGCTGATATGTAGCTCCAGCATTCTTTAAACCAAATGGCATCACATTCCAACAAAAGGTTCCCCATGCACATGTGAAAGCTATTTTCTCTTGATCTTCTGGTGCAATTTTTATCTGATTGTATCTAGAAAAACCATCCATAAGTGAGTACATCTCATAGCCAGCCATCATGTCCATGATCATATCAATATTAGGGAGCGGAAAGTCATCTTTAGGACATGCCAAGTTAAGATCACAGAAGTCTGTACAAACTCTGATAGACTTATCGTGCTTGGACACAGGAACAATATTGGATATCCATTCAGCATAATCAATTGCATGAATGAAACCATCCTTCAGAAGTTTCTCCAATTCGGCTTTGACTAGCAATGCAACATGAGGATGCATTTTTTGAAGCTTCTGTTTAATTGGTTTGATGCCTGGTGCTATGGACAAGTGATGCATGATAAGATTAGGATCCAATCCTGGCATGTCAGAATATGTCCAAGCAACATTTATTTTCTTCTCCTTGAAAAAGGCAATGAATTGTTCCTTTTCTTCAGTTGACAATGACTGAGCCAGATGTATCACATGAGGATGTTCTTCTGTGCCCAAGTTAATTGGCTATGTTGGCTCTATTAACATTGATGATCTCTCCTGAAAGTGACTAGGAAGGACATAAAATATCTCATCCGCAGGCACCTTAGAGAGGTTTTCACCCTTGGATATGTCCTCTTTTTTTACTTTTTTGGGATCCAACACTGCCACAATGTGGTTTTCACCATCAGACCTCTTGCATTTTTTCTTTTTAATTATGTGATAGAGATATTTGATGTCGGCCTCAGTCATGTTGATGCTCTGCTCATTGGTGGAAGACATTACAAGTTCAATAGAATTTATGTAACAAGCAAGAGCATAGTCATTCTAGAATGTGGGGACTTCGTTAGATGCATTGGGGTTCCAGTCTATAAGCTCGAGATGTGTGAGTGAGAGAGTAGTGACTAGTTCAATTGTGTTCACACTAGAGTCATTAAATGTGTGGACCAGCAATTTGAAACCTACGACGACCTCACCCATAGGTGTATTCAAATGCCTCAAAATACTAATGTCAAGAATTGATGACTCTAGGACACTAGTTGGATTAGACCCCTGTGACCTAACCCTAGACATTTCACTCACTTTGATTTGATTTTCATAGACATGCACTTGGTCAATGTCTTTATCAGTAGTCACTTTTGAAAGATTGTCAAATTCATATTCATGAGAATCAGTGCTACATGGTGAGAGACTATAGAAATCCCTAATAGTGATAGGGACATACTCTCCTTTAGCCTTTGGATTCTTATACAAATACTCAATATGGCATGACTGACTAGATTCTCCCTTTTCTGAATGATAATTGAGTTGCTCAACATTGTCCTCAGAAGAATCACTAGTATCATCCACAGTGTTAACACGTGGCACAAAGTCATTTGGCTCAGCAAAGAATTTAGTAAGATCATAAGGAATAGGATGAGGGTAAGAATCCTCATCATTAGATTCTTCCTCTCGAGTACTTGACTCAGATTGTGACTCATTTTCAGATGAACTCTCAGGTACGAGTATGAATTTATTGGATCCCAAATGGAAAGGGACCTTCTTAAACCCTAGGCCAGTTGTGTCACTACTGGTTAGAGCTGTTGCTTTGATAAGATCTATTAAACCATTATTATTGCATCCAATAGGGCCAGTTCCCTTGTAACCAAAACACTTCATAAGCTTAAGACCAGGCCCATACTTCTTAGGAGTGATTTCTCAAGCTTGTTCTGTTAGGTCTAGTAGAGCCTCTTCTTTGTAAAGCCATGCAGCAATGGCTCTATTTTTGCTTTCATCTTCTAAGGGAACTATAGCTTTAACAAAAGATCCATTAAACTTGGTCTGAGGTGTCAACATGAATGGCTTCTTTGCTTTTGAGGGTCTCCCAAAATGTCGAGGGGACTCTCGAATAGATGTTAATGATAGCACTAGTTCCATGTGGTACTCTCCCATACCAGTTTCTTTCAATTTAAATGACTGCTCAATTTGTTTCAGCTTATTGTTGTGACAATCAGTAGACTCACGGTTAGTAGGGACAAAATAATCATTAGCTTTGAGCATATTGCAGGTGTAGCTAGTAGTGGCAAGAATAATAACTTCGGAGCCATGAAATGGGAATTTAATGCATTGGTAGTATGTGGATGGCACATTGCACATCTCATGTATCCATGGCCATCCCAATAGAATTTTATAGGCTAAGGGAATGTCAAGCACCTAACAAGTGACATCCCTTTCGACAGGACCAACGCAAATTGGTAAAGTCACAAGACCTAGTGACTTTCGTTCTACTTCATCATATGCTTTAATAGTGATCTTTTGTCAAGGATCAACAGAGTCCTTAGAATAATCCAATTGTCTAAGTAGAGTAGCAAAAACAATATTTAGGCCAACGCCATTGCCAATGAGTACCCGACGAACACGTGTCTGGTGGATCATAACCTCAATGTGTAGAGGCTGATTGTGTGGGTGATTCAGTGAGTTGTCATCCTCCTCAGAGAAGGTCATAAGATGAGGTGAGGTTAGGTGACCTACCATGGATTGAAATCGCTCAAGATCAAGATCTTGAGGAATATTTTCCCTAGTGAGGGCTTTGTCCAAAATTTGCCTGTGAGCAGGCGAGATTTTAAGTAGCTCAAATATGGAAATGTGAGCATTGGTTTGTTTCAATTGATCTAGAACACTATAATTGGTTTCAGTCAAGTTCGTTGTGTGTTTTGCACCTTTACCGGATGGACCAACAAGGGTTTTGTCCTTGTGTTGTTCAAGATTTGAAGTAGGAGGTGTAGGGCCTTTGAGCACAAACTTTGCATGAGAGTGAGTAACAACATTAGCACAGTGTTGCGAAGACACATTATCCATGTTATTGGAAGTAGGGCCTCTAAAGACAAATGGTGTCTTGAGTTTATCATTATCTTGCTTCCCCTTTATAGTAATAACATCGTAGTATTCAGAATCTAGAGGTTCAACCATGTGAATGACATTGTCATCATTGGAATACATATAGTTGACCTTATTGTAGGGTTCTGGTTTCAAAGTCTCTCCTTTTTCATAAGTTGGGAAAGGCTCTTTGAACACCTTGAGGTCCAAGTTTTTCTTATGTCCATCTACCACAAGTTCACCAGCATCAATCATGTCTTGGATTTTATGGCACAAGTTTATACAGTTGCTGGTTTTGTGTTCCTTGTTTTGGTGATAGTCACAAAATGAGGTCTCATTCCACCATGGTGGACGTGGTTGTGGATCATAGGGACGAGGGTTATCCATTGGGGAGATAAGCTTGTGTTGTAGCAATGTTTTGTAAACCACATCCAAAGGTTCTCCTAAAGGTGAATACTCTCGCTTGGGTCGTATTGCCCATGAGTTTCTCAGTTTGTTCCTAGACGCCTTACTGTTAGGAGGAGGCTTCTTAGCATTTTTGGCCACTTTGAGGCAATCTGTGAGATTAAATGCTACTTTAGCAGGTTTTGGTGTGACATTATCAACAACTCCATCATGTAAAATTTCTCAGTTCTTGTTGACATGTTTGGTTTTATCCCTGTTGGAAGTGGAACCTTGTTTTGAGTCTCTCTGAAGAGTGAGCTCACCTTTCTTGACCATAAATTCTTCGATACAGATAGCCTATATAATCATGTCTTCAAAGGTACGTATACCTTGTAGTTAAACTCTATACCCGAAATCAAGTAAGAGTTTATCAGTGAAAATGTCAAGCTTCTCTGTTTCTAGGATTTTACGAGAATACTTAGTGTAAAGTTGTCTCCACTGTTGGAGGAAAGTGAGAAAAGGCTCACCAACCTTCTATTTAAGGTTGCATAGATCTTGAATATTTATAGGATGTTGAATGTTATGAGAATATTGCTGAACAAATGAATTAGCAATTTTGTCAAACGTCTTGATACTAGGAGGTAAATATGAGAACCACTCCAAAGCCTGACCACCTAGGCTTCTAGGGAATAAACACATGAGGTACGTTTGATTGTGTATAAACTCCATAGACAAAGCACCAAATTCTCGCAAGTGATCTTGGGGATCAGTAGTACGAAAGTACTTGTCATATCTGGGTAGTTCTATGCCTCGTGGGAAAGGCGACATGTTTATACTTTTGTCAAATGGGAATGAACAAAGAGAATCCAATGTGTATGTCTTTTTGGGTTTCTCTTTCTCATGCATCATCTGATTCAATTGGTCTTGCATAATTTTTAGTTGTTTTTGGAGTTTAGCAGTCTTAGTTTCTTCTTCATGTGTGATAATAGTCTCCACATTGAAATGTGTGGGTAGTTTAGCTCCCTCTTGGGCGAGTTTGAGAAAGTACTTTTCATTCTCTTCGTTGAGTAGGATTCCAATGACCTTCTCAAAGTTCTTGTCTCTTAGACATTTTGCTATGTGTTCAGGAAGGATTTCCACCTCTTCCTGTTCCTCATTAGTTTTATATTCTTTCTCTTTCTCCTTGTCATCCCTAGGTTGTTCTTGATATCGACTATGACTACCCTGTTCAGGTTCACGATTAGTCATTATAGGAACGTGTTCAATTTTTGTACGTTGTGTTTCAAAAGGGTATGTGGAGAAAGGATCATACATTGTATTTGGGAATGTAGGACCTCTACCTATTTCAGTGTCCTCTTGGTAAAAAGGCTTCCTAATTTGTTGCAAATTGAAAAATGTTCGTTGAACTTGAGATGACCTTGCAGGTGAGGAAGATCGTGAAGATGCCTCACTACCCAAACTAGATATAGATTGCATAGTGAAAGGTAAGCTACTTCTACCATGATTATGACCCCTAGCACGGCCATGTCTAAGGTTATCAGGATAAAACACGTTGCCGCTTCTGGTTGTGACAGTCATAGGCAAGGACAAGAAGCTAGAACTTAGACAAGGACTACACTAAGACTGAGTCTCAAAAAGCACAAGATAATAACAAGAATGTTGTTGACTAAGGCACAAATGGTTTGATTTAAAGGCTAGAACAGCCAGAGATTATGACCACTACGACACAAAGTATGACAAGCATTAAGATGAGGACCAAAATTACTTATGAGACGAGACTAGTCAATGTATAAGACACAAGTCTTCGACTAAGTGAAGTGTCACTATTTCAAGGCTGTTTGCAAATAGAGAGCAATAAACAGATGCAGAAAAGGACAGTGTGCAGGCCAAAAATAGCTAGAATAGACTCAAATTGGTAATGCTGATATAAAGTCTCATGCAAAAAACCTTTACGGGTTGCACAAAGAATTTTTACAGGCCATGCAAAGATGTTTCTATCTCGCACGAAGATCAGTAACAGTGGTTTAATTTCGTGCAAAAATATTCACAGGATCGTGCAAAGATGCACAATAGAATTTTAATTTCACGCGAGGACAAAATGGCTTTGCACGAGAGTCAGATGATTTCGCCCCAGACCAAATGATTTTGCGTGAAAGGGTAGAAAAATTTCACAATAGTGGCTGATTTTGACAAAAAATTTTATCGTTCCAATAACCAGGCATATGACCAAGCACGTAGAACAACAAGCAAGTGATTTCAAGCACGTCTGAAAATAATAAGCAATGGAAAAAGAAACTTGCGCATGAACAATCAAGTGACTTAGTTTGTGCTAATCCCTAAGAGAGCTATTTTTGTACGTTTTCAAAGAGTTTTGCAATCATGCATACATCTCTAGAAAATAAAAGTTGGCTTCTCTAAGGTATTTAGTAATGGTTTGACTCTACAACTTTTATGACTCACAGGGGTGACCTCTAATCCCAGTGCACCAAGGTTTTGACACAGTCCAAGAACTTAATCTTCAAGAGCTGCTAGGGAGATCCGACAACCCACAATGAACCACACCCATGGAGATTTCTTCCACAAGGACATTTATATAGTGGTTGTCACTACCATGGCAAAAATGGCTATTACCGCTTGAGGTTCTGTCAATGCAATTTTCCCTGTAGAGGGATTGTCTACTATGGTTAACCCTCTCTAAAGGTGACCAATTCACAATAGTATACCACAAGGGGACTTAGCTTCTAGATTCAAGGTTTTGACACCTTTTCACCTTTAGCCCAATCAAAAAAAGATAGATTAATTTGACATGCTAAACTAAGATTATCTCTTAAAGATCTATGATATCATCTCCCTGTGATCTATCAACCTCTTCGAAGAAAGGATGCCTTAATCAACAAGTCAAAGATTCATCTATGTACGAGATGCTCAAAGTATCCTCCCCACCTATAAGGAATCCGTCTTAGATAAGAGTTTCACTAAGAACCCACTCCCTCAAGATCCACAAATAGTGTTCATGCAAGCTTAATTACTATGTGTGTACAGATGTCAATTCTTGAAAGCAAATCTATCCAAAAGTAATCAAAGAGCACAAGGTGGTACACTTAACACTTTAACTGATGTGAGGTGAGTCCAAAGATGTGGAACATTTAACCTCTCACACAAGCTAACATGAGTCCACAACTCAAAAACTAGTGAATTCTAGAAAGCATAAAAGGGTTGCCTAGTGGAGCCTTTAACGCTTCTTTCCTATAGACCCCTTCCCTTTAACATGGTGTTGATCTTGCAACCACAGGGTGGAACGAGGGGCTGGCAGATTAGCAAGTCTAATAACCCAAAATAGCTATCTAAATCTATCACTAGTACCTAAGCCTACTAAATGAATACTAACAGAGATCACACCCTAGTATCAAATTATGCATGTGTTGAAAAATAAAAATACGGAAGGAAACACAAACAAGCTCGACACAAGAGATGTTTGTTTTAGATCCAAATGAAGTGTTATCAGCTGAGGAAGGTTACTTGATGATCCTTGCAATGTGCTTAGTAGATTTTACCTATTTTTAGCGACTTTATTGTGCTTTTCCAATTATCTCACAAACCCCTATTATGATGTTCCAAAAAAAATCAGAAAACACGAAAACACTAGAAACCGTGAACAGTCAGTAGAAAAACCAAAAAACATGAAAATCAATGCAAAAAATCTGCCTCTGTCAGCAGAGTTTTGCGTGAAATTCCTGACAGTCCACGCGAAGAAGTTTTACGGCCTGTGTGAAATCAAATTTGGCTCACACGAAATTATATTTGGCTTGCATGAAGAAATAGGTTTCACGCGAAGTTTTGCACACTTAAGAACTTTCTAGCGTGATGCGGAAAGAATCTTTGCATGAAGATTCTGGATCCTCATGCTAAAATGAACAATCTCGCGCAAAGATTCTCGAATCTGTATGAAACAGTACGAACAAAGAACAAAAAAATAATTTAAAAAATACAAAAAGAGGCTAGAAAAACTAATTTTCGGCCCCCACGATGGATGCCAGAAATGTATGCGTGAATATGTGGCCTTTGCTAACACACACACTTCAACACGGTCATTGTATGCGGATTCATCTCGAAATGAACATTGGATTGTTCATCCAAAAATCAGCCTGCAAAGTGACCTATTGCCTTCTATCTAGAGGGAATTGATTGTCAGATATCCTCAAATTCGAGGTGTTTAAGCAACTAGACCCTGTAAGAATGAAAGATTTGAATGCAATTTAAACTATATGAATGTGCAAGTAATCTATATGAAGTACAAGCAATTAATCTAAGAAATAAAGGACATTAAGCTAAAATTGAATTTAAACTAAGAATGCAAGATGTATGTAAAAAATATGAACAAATGTGAGTATGAATTCCAGCAGCAATTCGATGCAAATCCTCCAAATTCATCCTCTAAAATGAAGAGATGGGGGTTTCTTAAATAGACTTTCCTAAAATCCATCAACGGTTGAGATCAATTCGGATTAACGGTCAAGATTGAAGATGAGGTTCAGTCATAAAGGGAGATTCCCAAATTAAAGGGAGTTAATAGATTTAATTTGAGGAAAATAAGGAGTTAACTGATTTAATTTGAGTAGAAAAAGGAGTTAATTGATTTAACTCATTTTTTATCAATAGTGAACTAGAAATTTCCCTTTTTGAACTAAAGAGAGATTTTGTTGAGATATTTAATTTAATAAAATGAGATATGCTCTCATAATTACTTTTTCTATTTAATTAAATAATCTTTAATTAATTAGAGACGCTTTTCTTATTTAATTAAATAACTTCATTTAATTAATTAGGAATGGCTTCCCATTTAATTAAATAACTTTGTTTAATTAATTAGAAGTAAGTACTTCATTTAATTAAATAATTTCGTTTAATTAATTAGAAATACCTTTCCCATTTAATTAATCAAGATAGGCGTATTTATTAAATTAAATAAATTTAATTCCATAGTACATTAGCCTTAGGATATAATTTAATTTAATTAAAGTATAAATACTTAATAATTAAATTATAATTAAATCAAGTATGTTTAATGCGACTAATATGAGTACATACTATAGGGATTAAATAAGAAATATGATGAATGCAGATTTAGGTTTTCTGCATCTGACAATTAAGTCAAGTAGCGAATAGAAAAATGAGAATTGCCTATTAGAATAGGACTTAGAAATTATCAGAAATAGACCAGAATTGATATAATGGCAATGAGCCAATTTTGGGGTATTATAGTAACCATATTATCCATAACTACTTTTCTTCTTATTTGCTGAAATAATTTCTCCTCAAATAAATATTTCATAACCTATTGATATATAATCATAGTTAATATGCAGAAGAGTTGAAAGCTATATCTATTAGAAGAATAGTATTAGATCCCAAATTTTAAAAATTCATCACCTAGTAAATTTTCAAGTTTGAATGACACCATTTGATAGTTTTCATTAGCACCAAGAACTTATGAAATAATAAGCATTTTAAGTAAGACATCCCAAATCATCCTCATAAGATGAAGGCTTGAACTTATTTTTGGTTGTTCCTTATCTAATTATTCTTAAAGGAGTAGCATTCTTACTAGCTTAGTCTTCAAAGAACTCAATGAGCCTTCTTCCATATTTTCAAATGCTTAAGTAAAACTTTGCAACTACCTCAGCAAATTCACTTTCCAAGCATATATTTTCCTTTTGGTTATGTAGATAAAAATTTGGTGTCAAAATCCTCTTGAATTCTATTTCCCAACATACATAGGAATTTACATGTAATGTGCTTAGTCTTATGATCTTCAATTATTAGTGTCAGAGTATACATAACTGCAAAGTGTTTATCAGCTTTACAAGATATAGACTCCAAAAGACCTCTAACAATTTGATGTCTTTGATCTACTAATTCTTTGAATGATAGATAGGAAACATATCCAAGGATAATAATATTTAGATCATTTTTGAACATACCTTATCATGTTGGAATCCTATACAAATATATAAAAGTTGAAACAAACTCCTTCTTTTTCTCTACTAGTGATAGTTTTCAAGCTCCAAGATTCTCATACATTAACAAGATCTAATGATTCCTGAAATTGGTGAGAATAGGAAGATGTAGTTAACATTCACCTTGGTTGCAATTAAAATATGATATGCATGTATGCCTAGATGTAAGATGTTGATGATGAATAATCACCATCTACTAGTAGCTCAAGTAGTGACAGAAGGTTTTTAGTACACAAGTACTTAGAAATTATATTTGAAGGGATCTAACAGGATCTTTGTTAGAAATTTTTTTTCACTCCCCTCAGGATTTTTGACAAGGGCTTAACTACCTCATGTGTGTAGTGCCTCTCGTGTTTGCAGTCTGTACCTTGTCTATTTTTGATTCGAGAGATACTTGATACTCTTTTGATATTTGTACCTTGAGATGACCTGAGGGTCGAATGTTATATTTTGATTTCTGTACCATCGATGCTTTGTTGCTATGTTGTTCAGTTTATCATATTTGCATGTTGATGTTATTTTGAGATGATAGTAGATCTATGATAACTGATTATCTGGTTATATGATGTATTGGACCTATTTGTTGACTATGTTATGAGATGAATTCTATGCTATGGTTATTTACTTCATTCTTGTATTTTCACGCTCTCTATGAATGTGAGTGATGTAAATGGATTAAATAGGTATTTTAATACATGTTGCTTCAGCTATGATATTATTTTCCATTGCACTTGATCATGTGTTTTAGTGTGTAGGAATTACATCCCTGGCAGTGGCCTATGGAGTTAGTGATCCAGCTATTCATATTTTTCCAATGTTGCTCCTATATGGTCGACGTATCCTTATTTAGTTGTTTTATATTAAAACCTTTCGGTGATTAGCAAATCTAAACTCAGTTGCATTATGTGATTAGACCAGTGAACATGTCTGTGCATTTAGAAGTTCGCATTCCTCGTGAAAGTGTTAAGTGTTTTTCTGTAATTTTTAGGTTTTTGGGTTTTTAATCTTTTGGATTTAATTTTTGCTAGCTTTTCCTTAGGTGAATTTCCATTACGGATAATAACCTGTTTTCATTTGGGTTGTTTCAGAGTTTAGCTACTCCAGCTAGCTATTTTCCATTATCAGCTATTCACTCTAAATGAATAAATATTGGAAAAGTGAATTCATTATTCACTTCTCACATTTTGGAAAATTGAGTTTGGAGAGAAAATTTGGAAATCCTCTTCTGAAGGATTATTTTTTTTCTCATTGTGGGAGCTATGAGCATGGGATCTTTGCGAGGTTGGTCTTGTTGGATTTGGCTCGAGGAGTTCTCGCTTTGCCGATAGTTTCAGTAGTTCCGATGGAGTATTTATTTTATTCTACGGGTTTCAGTTTTGGCCCTTTTTGCTATCAGGTAGGGCCTTCCCATTTTAATGTTTTTTCTCTGTTTCTGCTTTTGTTTCTTGTAGCAATATGTTAGGAGGTTGTGAACTAGTGTTCCCCTCCCTTTCTAGTTGCTAGTTCTGCCTGGTTGGTCGGGTATGAACGTTTTACCTATTTTTGAAATGGGGGTTTGAGTTTCTGGGCTGTTATGCTAGCCGTTTTTGCATACGGTGTCCATTTTCAATTATTTTTGGATTTTTGGGGTTTTTGAACCCAAAGGCCAAATGGGTTTTAATTTTGGAATTTTTCCAAAATTTGGGGTTCTTACCTCATTTTGCGTGCCACCCTATTTTCTTGGGTTTTCTTGGTACATTGTGGTTCATGGACCTAGATGATTCATTTGGATACCAGTTAGAACACTTTTGCATCTTTTTTTGCATTGGGATGCGTGTAGCA
Source organism: Cupressus sempervirens (assembly GCA_028749045.1). Classification (NCBI taxonomy): domain Eukaryota; kingdom Viridiplantae; phylum Streptophyta; class Pinopsida; order Cupressales; family Cupressaceae; genus Cupressus; species Cupressus sempervirens. Next base: position 745,518,409 of record CM053791.1, read on the forward strand.
TCCGTCATCCCGATTATGTTTTCGGTCAATTGACTTTTGTTTGCATTCTCATCCTGTCCTTGTGTATGATCTCTGTGATGGTGGTGTGCCACACACATGTATATTGTCGGGTGACCTGTGTGGCCCAATCTTCTGTGGTACTTTCAAAAGTTGTGATCATTGGGGTTGGGTTGGGAGTTTGCATGCCTTCGAGCACTCATCGTTGGATGAGCATGGGTAGGGTAGGATAGCATATGGAGGGGGCTTCTATCCTATAACCTAGTGACTACTTCCCGGTTGGCAAAGGAAGTTTTATATAAGTGATAATTAAATTAAAACTTTGGGTGGTAATAAATACAAGATAATTAAAATGTGTGGGTTGTGCGCCTTCTGTCGTGAAGAGTACCTACCCTAGGTTGTGCACCTTCTGTTGAGAAGAGTAGCTGCCTATACTAGCTTGGGCTTGTCGATGCCAAGCAACTCTCCATGATGTCAGTCCCTACATAGTAGCCCATTGAGGTGTCTAACTAGGACCTGTAGTTTATGCATTGTCTATGTCTTGGATTTAGTCATCATACTGCTTGGCATGTGTGTTAGCCATGGTTGTTATTTTGTGTGTGTGTGGTTGGATCATTATCTCCATTAGCATGGTAGGTGTGGACCTACAGGTGCCACATGGTTGGGAGGCATAGCTACCTTCACCACTGCTAAGGATCGGTGTACAGAGACGGTCTATTGTTCTAGCGTGATCATTGCTAGATGTGTCACTTGGTACTTTGATTTGCAGAGTATGCTTTCTAGTGATTTATGCTTTCATTGGGATGTTGTGTTCCATGTTTACATGATGTTGGTTTTATGCATTCCTTGTTATGTTGTTTAGCATATAGTAGATGATGTTATCTGATTACAAGGTTATCTTATGTTACTACTAGAATGTTAGATTTCATTTACTTATATTGCAACATGTTTAGTAGTGATGTCCCTATCACGACAGCACTGATGATCTAATCAGTGGCTTGGGATGTTATGCATGGGGGATGGCTAGGGCCCATGATTGTCCTATGACGCCATTGACGGTTGGGAGGAACCATGTACTTAGTTGGTTATTTTTCTCATTGCAATGTTATCTATGTTATTGCGATGTTATTTCAGTTGCCGTGATGTTTCCTGTCTATACTTTCCCTTCTTTTTTTGATAGATGGTTAGATTTCATTTTTTGTATTTCTGTTACTCAATTTTGGTTTGAGTGTTTTGGCCTCAAAATGTGGATCCGGTACTCCCTGGTGTGGAGGTTCTTTTGTCAGTTTTTCCCCATTTTTGAGTTCTAGAAGCATTTTTACTTTCTATGGGCGACATTTGTTCAGCATTGTGCGACACTGATAAAGTATCGCACGCCCATAGAAAGAATGTCGTACGATACTATAAATTTTTGCACACATTACTGGAGAAGTGTCGTACAACACTGGAAGAGTGTCGTACGGCTTTATGAGAAATGTCACGCGATACTTTTCCAGTATCGCACACCTTCTTGAGAAGTGTCGCACACAGTAAGGGAGAAGTGTCGCCCTCCCTTAGTGAAAAGTGTCACATGTCTTTTGGTTAAAACTTGCGTGTGCCAAAAATGGGCACTTTTTGTAGTGTTCTGATCTTTTTGAGAGTTGATCTGGATACCCTTTTGGGCATTCTTCAGGCCTATGTTGTTGCATATTGAATTTGAGAGGTTTCTTTTGAAATTCAGTTTTTGGGTTTCTGTTGTAGTCCTTTGGGGTTTAAAATATATCATTTAAGTAATTTCTTACACTTAAGATATATTTTAATATATGCGACGATTCATTTGCGATGGGTTTCAGACCTCTACGAGCTAAGGTGTAGATTCTAGGAAAAATCAGGGCTTCAAAAATTCAAACTTAGCCAAATTTCAAGGCTTTAGGATTTCAGACTTAGCCAGTTTCCAAGAGTTAGCTTGGTAGGTCTTTGTGGTTTTCATGGTTATTTTTTGGTTGGTAGTGGCATTTGGAGATCCGTTGATGCTTGGTTGTCTTTCTGTCTTTCGTTGCGATCTTTTGGTTTGTGTAGGTTGTATCATGTGCACTTACACTTGTAAAAAAAAAAATTATTCTGGCTTGTTCCAAGGATCTTCGGGTGGGGCATTACAATGTGTACTATAAGTTGGGTGGTTTTATTGGGAATTTATGGATTAGTCTTTTGGTACAATGGAAACCCTACTCTAACAAGTGGTATTAGAGCTTGGTCATAGGTTCAAATTCTCAAACCCTTGGGTAATGCTGAGGGGGATATTTTTAGAAATTTGTATAGACCTCCCATTAGGATTCACTATAAGGGCTTAACCAACTCTTCTGTACTATAATTTTAGTGGATGTGTTAGGCATTGATGGATCAATCTTTTGGTGCAATGAAAACCCCACTCTAATAATCTTATGGGATCTTAAGGGGTCCTAATGTCACTTTTTCTACACTACAACCCCTCATGACCCCTTTTGGCTCATTACACCAAACCAATATATTCTTGTTCTTTCTCTTGCCACACTAAATAATTTTATGAATTAGGACTTAATGGTTATACAATATATAGAAGGGTCTTGAGAAAACTAGAAGAAATATTTATTTCATATAAACAACAATTTTTACCCCATAGTGGTGACATTTTCATGCCCTCCAAATATGGTGGTAGTGGCATATTTATAAGCTCTGATGATTCCTAAGATTGTTGAGACTAGGAGGACCTAGTTAATATTCAACTTATTTTTACTTAACAAATTATATGCATGTGATCCTATGTGAGATGATGATGGTGAATACTCACCATCTATTATTAGCTCAATGAGTGATAGATACCTGATGCATGTGGTAATATATGAAATATAGATTCCAAGGATTGCCCAACTTCATAAAACAAGAAATAAAACACCCCACCATAGAAGTAGAATACAAACCTATCTAGTGATCATGTAGTGTTGAAGATGGCTTCTAATGTTAGATGATGATGTTGATAATGATGATGATGATGATGACAAATGCCCACTATGTATTAGTAGCTCAAGTAACATAGGTCTTTAGTACACATGTACTAAAAAATTTTTTATGGGGATCTTATGGGAACTTAAAGAGTCCTAATGTCTCTTTTGAGAAACTAAGATCTGTCATGACCCTATTTGATACAATAGATCCAAAAAGTCTTTGGAAGAACTTATATTTTCCAATGAAGGATATACAAGAATTTGATCTACAATAATCTTAGATATCTCACCTCAATTAATGTCATGTTGGTTTTGAAGTTTTCTCCCAACTAAACCTCCTTTTCCTTTTACAATAATTTCATCTTGACAAGGGCTCCAATAATTTGTTCGATCACTTGAGAAGAATATTATTGTACGTTCACTTTTTTTTCATGGTGATGCACCCTTGGCTTAATTTAATCTACCCTTATTCATCATATTCTTGACATACACACAAAAACCCATCACTAAATTTTCCTACATGATAAAAATCAAAGATAAATTTAACTAAAATGAATTGATGTAATTCAAAGCCTTCACAAGGAGTCACTACCATTTCTTCATAAGATGATTTATCTTCTACTTCAACCACAAGAATCTCTCTCCTATATCTTGACCTTCTATTGTATTATTTCATTCCAATTAGGTTTCCCCTATAAACACCACCATTTGGATGAACAACAAACTAAATTATTGCAAGAACCATAGTCTAAGATCCAGAAGCTAGACTTTCCTTTATAGAATTTACATTTGAATATTTGTATAAAACCCACTATACATTGTTCATCCACCATACTCTTTCTTTGTCTAAAAACCATAGTGCATCACCCCTCTAATCATTTATCTAATGAAATTTATCCATTTTTAGGTAGTTTCTTCATTAATTGGTCCTAATTAGGCCCATTAGGTCTCTGAATAATTGGCTATACTTTTACATAGACATAATATAATCATGTTATGTGTACTAAAGTCATACTAAAAACATGATCTTTTTGTGTCTATTAGAAATAACATGATTGTGTTATGTCTATTTGAGATAACATGATTGCATTATGTCTAGTATTATAGTTTAGTCGTACAAAGAATAATGTGATCACATTTTGTTAACAAAAGAGCACAATCACAAATAGGCTTGGTAATAGGCACATTTAACTACCCAAAGGCTTGTGTTGATGTTTCCCTCCATATTTTGTTGGTTTAAGCATTTTTCAAGTTTTAAGATCAATTCTCATCTTTTACTTCATTAGGTTTGCAAATAGTAGAGTGGGTATCTCTAAAATTACCACCATAGTCTCACATATTTTCTTACCTTTCTAACCATATTTTTTTAAATATTTGGACAAGATGAGCATTGTGAAGCTTATTTTTCTATATCAGTATCTTAAAATTCCTCTCAAGCATATGTGTACATTATTTTAATAACTTTCAATCTAATTAAACAAATGGTAAATAAATTACATATTATTGTTCTACACAAGATGCTATAGATCTTTTTTTTTAAATGTGTTAATTTTAGATTTTTTTGATGCAAGTTATGCCTAGTGCACAAAGAGGTACAAGAATTTCAAGATGGAGTCACTTCAAAAAATTATTGAAAAAAAAAACTGATAAAAGAATTATGAAAATATACAAAACTTCTAGATCTTACTCTTACCTATCATCCTACCAAAGGCTTTTTAAATATACTAGATAGAACTATACATTTTGTTGAGCACAACAAAATAATAATGTTCTACTTTTTGGAAAAAAAATTGGAATAGTTACTTTTGCACATGCAGTTTGAGCCTCTTAATCTTATCCATTTTTTACAAATTCAAATTACTACAAATTTTCTATTGTACATATTTTCTCATTTTGAGTGCATGCCCATCAAATGTGTATTCCAATATTAATTTTACCCAAATTCATAAAAAAGAAAGTGTCAATGTATACTCCCCTTTTTGTGCACCATCCTAGTGCACACACCCACAAACTCATAGGTCAACTATTTTTCTAAGTTCGAAGCATGTTTATATGATCATGAAGTCAACTATGGAGTTAATTATCCTTTTGATTGCACATTATTATTCCCTATGTTATGGGATTAGAAAATGAAAATAACAAAAAGGTCAACCAGTAAAAATAATGAATTCCAATTGTTGATCAAGATATAAAAGCTTCATTGGATGGCTATTTAAGGAGGTTTCATGCTATAATGTTATTGTTGTTGAATTTGTTAGAGAGAAGATTGTGCAATTAAAGTTGAATCAAGGTTGAAGGACTAAGGTGATGGAGCACATTGAGGTGCTTATATATTCTAGAATGAGAAGATTTTCCATTGGTAATCAAAGTGAAAACTTAAGGATCATGGTACTAATTTCATTCTAACAATTCAATTAGGTGAATCTTTTAATAGAGTGTTCTTAATAGTCCTTCTATAAATCTCCTAAAAAATTAATGACATTATAGTGATGTAAAATCCTTTAGTCAAGGTAGACTTAACAGTCATGTAAGCTCTTAATAGGATAGACCCCTGATAGGGTAGATCATCAGAAATGATCAAACTTTGTAGCCCTAATAGGCACACTTTACTGTGGTAGTAGTGAAGATTTTGTTGGTGTCATACCTAGCATAGTTTTACCTTCACCTTGGAGGGTTTCTATGTTACCATATCTAGTGTCATTTGTTGATTTATTTCTTATATGTAATTTTCATGTTTTTAGATATTATATCTAATATTACATGTTGATATTTGATTCTACATGTTAACATTAAAACATAGATGTGTGTACTGAATTGAGTACAAATGTGATTCATATTTGAAGTAGTAGATGTTTTAAAGATCTTGATTCTATTGGACTAACCTCCAACATTCCCCTTTAGGATTCATGATGTGGCTTAACTACCTCCTATGTTCTATAAGTCTAGTAGTTGTATTAGGCATTAAGAGGTCAATATTTTGGTGTAATAACAACTCTAGCTTGTAACAAGTGGTATCAAAGCTTAATCATAGGTTCATATCTCCTCAAGTAATGTTGAGGGAGGGATTGTTGGACTAACCTCCAATATTCTCCTTTCAGGATTAATGACATGGCTTAACCACTTCCTATGTTCTATAAGTCTAGTGCTTGTATTGAGCATTGATAGGTCAATCTTTTGGTGCAATGACAACTCTAGCTTGTAATAGATTCACCCCCCTCTTAGAATTTTTCTTTTCCTATTAGATTTTCAAAATCTAGATACTTTATCCAATTCCACACATTCCAATACATATGGGTTGCTAGAACTCTCCTATTCTCCAAGAATCTACCATGATATTAATCAGATAGACTTGTACTTTTGGAGATTGCAAGACAATTATCTTCTATGTCTGAGGGAATTTGGAAGATGCATAGGAAGACATGGGTATGGATAGTCACCATTAGGCCCTATTAGGTAAAGAAGAAGAAAGACATCACAACCTATGAGTTGAAACGGGAAAAGTATTGTTTAGAGGACTACCCTTTGCATCTCCTAAATTTTGATAACATTGAGATGATTCAAATAGTTATAGAAAAATATTTCATCCTAGGTGTTGTCATTGAATATCAATAGATGAACTATGTGGATGACTACAAAGTTTGAATAAGGGACTATTATAGGATGATGAGTGTATTAATAGATGAGAAGACACTAAGCCTACACATACCCCTCAAGGTATCAAACAATTATAGCCTAAATATCCTATATCTCCTCTACAATAGACATGAGATCTTTGAGCATCCAATTATGAAATTATAGATGGGTAGAGAGGAGAATGATGATATAGAACATTAAGCTAGGCATGTCATCAAGATGATAAAAAAATGGGTAAATAATCCTTACCTTTTTGTATGCAATACCTAATATTCCAACTCTATAGGTACCTATAAGAATAGAAAGGGGTAAAGGGACCAATGGTACTATCCCTACCTACTAGAAGAAGTCCCTGGTTAGACTTGAGACCATGTATCAATAGGAAAGGGATGTGACATACATCTTAAAGGATAATAAGCTCAAGGGAAAGAAGAAGAGGAAGTCTACTAAGATGGAAGAAGAACATGTTAGAGAACATGTAGTCTAAAATGAATCATCCATGTCAGTCCCAAAACAAAGAAGAGAAGAGATAGTAGTTATAGGGATAAAAATGAAGAAATTGAAGAAGAAAAGTATTGCCTCACCTTAGATTCTAGAGACCATTCTAGAGGTTGAGGAAGAGGATTAGATTTACAATATCCTTCTAAATAATAGGATACCCTTTGTACATATGGCTAAAGAGGAGAGAAGGAGAAGTACAACACAAACACCCCTAGCCACTCAACATCAACCCATCAAAATTAAAGATATCAAAGATATAGAATAGGATGAATGGACTAAGTCAACATTAGGGAGTGGATTAGAAGTGTTTGATTTGTCATTTTTTTATTGGATGCATGTTAGGGAAAATTTAGAGGAAGGAGATAAGGGGTACATTATTCTAAGAGCCATTAGGGATGATAGGAATATTGTACCCTCTCTCTCACAAGGTCTAGTTGGAATATCACCTTCACCTCCTAGAAGGCAAAAATACACCTCCTTTGCCTCCACTAGACTAGGGAAATATGCAAGTTATCCCTCTGATTCTAAAAGATAAAAGTCATAGTATTATAGATTGGGAGATGCATACAATCCATACAAAGGAAGCTCCACCAAGGGTCTCACAACTAAAACAAAGGAACACACTTTGCTGATAATATATCCATCTTCATATGTTTCAACAATGATAATGGTCACATCCAGTGTGGAACAAAAAGGGGTAAAGGAGACCTCAAATAGTATAGACAAGGGAAAGGGATTTTTTGTCATGATAGTGTTGTTATATAGCTAGGATAATTATTCAACATGCATAATGGTGACATGGTTAACATGGGAAGTAGAGTACTAGTAGTGGAGATACATCTTGACTCTAGATGAGGAGTTCTAAGTTTTGACATAGACCATGTTGAATGTAGTGTCCCCATTTCAGGAAACACATCAAATGGAATTTGTTTTGAAGAATGTCAAAGATGAAATGGTGGCACATGTAGCCATTCATCATCTCCATCCTAGTCTAGAAAAATTACACCTCAAGACTATCACATCAAAGATGTTGTATTTGAGAAACCTATCAAGGACACTACCAAAGCATTCACATCCTTGGCTCTCTAATAGTTCTTCCAAAAATTAGACCATAAAGAAAAAGAGATCCAAATTTTAAAAAGATGGAATAATTTCCTATGAGAATTTTTGAGAGAGGTGATAGGTCCCATTGACCAAGATCATTATGCAGATGCTTGAATAACTTACCTCAATAAATAAACTCTGACTATAGCACCAAGTGACCCATTTTTATTCATTCATGAAATTGTGCCATAGTTTCAAAGAATAAGGATTAGAGATTATAGAGGCTAAGATGAATTTTCTACATAGAATATAGAGGAATGTAGAGAGGATTACAATACTGGTTAACCAATATTTTTGGCCAATGGATGAAGTGTCCACTTCGAAGAATGACCTAGAGGCTTTGTGGATAACAAGGGACAAAGATATCAAATGTTTCTTAATGTTTGTATGGAATAAGAGAAAGATAAGATCAATAACTAGATTGAGAAGATACAATCATGGATTAAAGTTATGTTGGCCTTATATAAGGACATCTAGGAGATGCAAGCTAGAACCTAGGAATAAATTTTTGAAGCAATTAAGTATTATAGTGAGGATAGTATTATAAGTTTTGGGACTTAGAAAATTTTTACTAGTTTTTACCTTTTGATATCTTATGGTGCACAGGCATATAATTTTCCAAGGTGCATAGGTGCACCAACATTTTTTATCACTTTTTGTGATACTGACAGTTAACTAGAGGTTCTATTTTAAAGCATCAAAAATGTGTTTTCATAGTAGTTCAATTGGTAGAGACACATAAAGAAGGCTGAGTTTTTATTTTTAGAAGCCTTAGAGACTACCAAATCATTTAATGTCTTCTTTCTTCTTATCTCTTTCTTTTTTTCAAATTTTAGAGTCATATAAAGATCCATACACCATGAAATTAATAAAATAAAGAGTGCAAACCTACTTAGCACATACATAGGATTACTTGACTAGGATAATTTTATTGTTTAATTACCTATATGTAGATTGTTGATTATACTCCCTACATGGTGGGAGTGGAAACCTAGCTAGGTGACCGCATGGTTAGAAGGTAGTGTCTTGTTACCATTTGGGTCCCCCTTTGGTTGCTAATTGTTGGATGTTTGTGGATGTAGTTGTAACATTATCATTCTTATTCCTATCCTGGAGACTTTTACTTAGTTGATGTATATATGTTATTATGTACCTTGTACTTTGATGTACTTGTATCTATTGTCACATACCCTATGAAATGTGAAACAAATGTTATTGGTTAGATGTATTTCATTATATCACATGTATTTGCATATGAGATAATGCATCTATTATTTGTGTATGGTTAGGAATATTGTACTTGAGACTTAAAACAATTAATAAAATGTCTTAAACATGACTCAATGTAAAGGAATCCATGAGGAAATGAAATTTGTATTATATTTACATATGTGTAATAGATGTGTATGTGTGGATTTATTTTGTATTGTTACTTTGATATTGTTAAAATAAATTAAAACCATGTTTAGAAAATATTTTAACATACTAAGTTAATTTCTCTTGGGGTCTTGAGGGGGGAGTTACATCTGGTAGTAGAGCCTGAGTTTCAACACTAAGAACTCTAGGAATATTTTGCACCACTAGATTATAAGTAGTAAATATTGTATTGATATTAAACAAAAAAAATTCTCATCAGATAACTTAGATAGTTGGGACAACAAAATTAGTAAAAAAATGAATGTTCAGAAAAAAATTGAAACTTGCATGCATAACACCTCACTTTTCAGACTCTTATTTTTGGGTGCACATTTTATCTTTATTATCACTTAGCTTACTTAGGGATTTTCTTGTTAAGATAGTAGGGTATGTGCAAGATCATGGTGTGTCAAAAAGTGGTGATGTGAAAAAAGAGAGTTTGAAAACATCTAAAAGTGTTTCAAAATTCGCTCTGACTTTTTCCCACCCATCCTAATACCAAATCTAAAAAGTTAGGACCAAGCCTTATCAAGTATTTGGTTTCTTATTAGATACCTAATAATATTGGACATCTGATATGAAATTAGATACTCGATGCCTATGACTTTGATTAAAAGAAAAAAATTGAGCATTGTTTTACATTGCATTTTTTTTGTTGTTTGAAGCACTTGTTTTCAATATCCAATCTTAGAACAGGTATATGATATCAGTGAGTATTTTTTCTTTCTTTAAATTTTTTCAATGAATTTTATTATAAATTAGTTATTTTAAACTAAATTTTTTAAAATTTAGGTTTTCTAATAGAAATTTTGAAATTTAGGTTGATTTTTTTAGAAATTATGTTTTGCGAACTAATAGGTATGGCTAACCAAAATGATGATAGTAAGGCTAGAAATAATGTTCCTTGTAACCCCCCACCAAATGATCCCCTACCCCCTCAAAACCCTCCTCAAATCAAATATTTGATATTGGAAAATGTCGCCAAATTGAGGGCTTTGTGAACCACATATAATATTGTACCCACATTGGCCCCTATGTAGCCATGTTAAACACCATAGTGGATAATATTGAAACATGTACTAATGAACAAAATATTTCTCTTCATTGGAATAATGAAATGCATGCCAAATTTGATGATGGGTTGGACGATGATGAGGTTGTGGCCCTCATTAAGTAAAGATGATTTGGTTGCCCTTTTTGTGAACCGAAAAACTAGTATACAAGTCGACTGCAAAAAGTCCAAACTATCAATTAAATGGTGCACAAATGATGCTATACATGAGTAATTTTAGGATTGTTTGTTAATGGTTTTTAAAATCCCTCCACATAGAAAATTTAGAGGTGCCATTTTATTTACTTAGAAAATTGTATGCAGAATTTGTGGTGGGCCTCAAGCTGAACTATTGGAGCATGAAGCCCAACATGGGTGTAGGAGGAGGAGCTCCTTAGGATAGTCTCTTTGCCCAATGGAAGAAAGATGGCACTTTTGTCCCCCCCTACTGATGTCTCCCCTCCTCCTCAAGTGCAATATCATGATATCATTATAGAGGCTAGCTCTCAAACTATTAGAGTCATCCATAGATTGAGTAGCCTATTGATATCCTAGGCTAGGTCAATGTTGCCTCCCCATGTTGATGATGTTGGTGTTAGTTCATCATCAGTGAACTCATCTCATGTATGTGTTCCCCATACTTGTATAATGTGCAAGAAGATATGTTTGGGTCCTAGAGGTGATCTTTTTGAGTATCATTTTGTATTCGATAGGGATACACCAGACATGCATATAAAGGCTACACACCCCGATGTGATAGAGGAGGGGCATGTAGAGGCATGGAATCCTTCTATGTTTGTATGTGTATACATGTTTTTGTTACAATATATAAAATTTAAAGTTAATATTTATAATAGAGTAATTTTAATTTTTAACCCATACTGACTTACACATGTATGTGATCTTCATTCATGTTTAGTTGATGACTGAGAAGGAGCTTTGATAGGTTGATGATGTCATGCTCTTAGCTATTTCATTTGGCCTTGAGAAATATATGGTACATTATGTTGTGTTATCATTATTTTTCTATTTGATATTGTAACATATATGGTTTCTAATCTTTCTTTTTTCCTACAGGTATCACTTGTTAGTAGGGGATAGAGTGCAGGAGATGAGGCGAGACCCATTGACAAGAGAAAGGTAATTAGGTGCTTTCTATTTCATTAAATATTGATGCATTTCTATAAAATTGTTGTGGTAATGAAATTTAATTACATTCTTTATTTTATAGATCATGGCTACTGGTGACGAGCATATGTAGATTCCACGTCATAGATGCTCTAGCATTTCCATTCACACTAAGAGCCCCATTATATGTATAAGTATCATTTATTTTTTATTGTCCTTATTTTCATAAATAAATTCAAAAATGATTTCCATGATATTAACAACTAGTATTTTGTATCTCATAGGAAACACCTAGTACATAGGAGGTTGGATGATAGAGTTTTGTATCTTTGCTAATGTAGCCATTATATCTTGAGGAAGAGTCAAGATACGTAAGTTGTAGTTTGAATTCTTGATTATATGTTATAAATTTAGCATGCTATGATTTATAATGTTATAGTTTAAGTTGTAGATTCATCTGACAAACATATTTGAACATAAACAAGGCACAATCAATGAGGTACAAGCATTGTCGAGGATATATGATAGAACTCATAACAAGTGCATGAAGTCAATGAGAGAGGTATTTATGATGAAAGTTTAATAATATAAATATTCATTAAAAAATGATCACTATGCATTTTAGTAATTCAATGTTAGACACAAAGAATCATATAAATTTAGTAGTATAACTTTGGTTTCTCCCTTTTGTTTATGTAGGAGGCATTTGATCCACCTAGTGTAGTGAAGAGGCTGCATTTTGATCATCCACCAACAACCTAGGATAATATAGTTGTCATAGGATGCATCACAAGACATTTTGAGATGGCATATGCCACATTGTTTATAGAAACATTGATATTATACACATACCAATGGCATGATCAACCACATTTTGTATATGGATCTATGTATTTTGATATATATATATTTGTGTAATTTGTCTATGGATACATGTATTTTGATGTATATTTTTCTCATTTATGTGCACAATGATATACATATTAATTTAGATAGTATTGTTCAATTTATTGTGGATCATGTGTATTATTAATGTTTATGTAATATCATTCATTTTGATCATGCTTATTATATTCGATTCAAATGCAATAATTTATGAATGACATTTTAACAACCTTTATTATCAAATTTTGATGCAATATTTAATTCAAAATGCTGTCTTATATGTCTAATTTGAAATAATCTCTCCAATCTACCTCCTTCACCCTGGTACATCAACTTTAAAAAGAAAGATGAGAACAAGTGCTATTATGAGACTTTACTACACATTCAAATTACCAAGTCCAAATGAGATTTTGGAAATGCAAGAAAGATTCAAGGCTTCCATCAGCATCATGACATTGATATGTATGAGTTTGGATCAACCAACAGCTGTAAAATAACTTAAAATTAATATCTCAAACAAATTTCAACTAGATGTTGTTATTAGAACATTAAAATTATAATCATAGCAAGCTCATTTTTCACCTTATATAGGTGTTTCCAACCTTTTATGGTCATGCTCAAACCCCTAACTAACTCTTTGCACTCATTTTCACTTTGCAAGAAAAAGTTGCAAACATTGCAAATTGCAATTTTGCAACTTTTGAAATTTTGAGCAAATTTTGTTATAACTTAATATTATTAATTAGAGGAGTTCACCAAACTTTGTAAGGGGTCCTATTAGGTTGATTTAAACATTCCAAGATGGTTTTGGACCCTTGGTCAACTTTTCTACCACTTTGGTCAACCTAACCCCTTTTGAGCAACTTATAGGCATAACAATAACCTAGGACCAAAAATGCACTTAGCAACTAAGTTAACCTTACCTAATGACCTAATAGGTCTTATTAAACCACTAGTGATATGGATAGCATAACTACAAGCCAAAATGACAAGAAAGATGTACTAGGTACAAAGTAGACTACCTAGGTGCTCCTGCACTAAGGTGGCTATAGATAATTGAGGCTCTTTGCATTCGGAACAAGGGTGTTATTAGGGTTCACCTAGCCACCTAGAGCTAATGGTGCTGATGATTTGATGTCAACATGAGTAGTTTCAAAGTTACACTATGATGCACCTATGAACTAAGGCACACTACAAGTTTTGGCATTGAGTGAGATTGCTATTTTGAATCCAAATGGAATGTGATCTCTCAAAATGAGATAGCTTATTTTAGGCCTTAGCATGAATATCATGTAGCATTTTATGTTTCATCAATAGTCCTCATGAACTCTGAGTTATGACTCTTGAAAGATCAACCTTGATATGTAGTTAGAGTGCCTTGGAAACTCTTCAGTATGGGGTGGCTATAGATAATGGAGGCTCTCTGTGGCAAGAAATAGGGTGTCACTAGGACTCAACCATCCATCCAGAGCTAATGGCACTGATGACTCAATGCTAAGATTAGCATATTCAAAGTTACATTGTGATGCACCTATGAAATAAAGCACACTATGAGTTTTTGCATCCAGCAAGATCGTTGTACTGAATCCAAATGGAATGGGATCTCTTGAAAATGAGATAGTTTATTTTAGGCCTTGGCATGACTATTATGTAGCATTTGACATTTCATCGATAGCCCTTACGAGCTCTGAGTTATGACCCTTGGAAGATCGACCTCAATACACACTTAGAGCACCTTGGAGACTCTTTGGTATGGGGTGGCTATGGATGATGGATGCTCTCTATGGCCATAAAAAGGATTTCACTAAGGTTCATCTACCCATCTAGAGCTAATGGCACTAATGATTTTATGCCAAGATCAACAATTTAAAAGTTACGCTATGATGCACCTATGAACTTAGGCACACTACGAATTTTGGCGTTGAGCGAGATCATTGTGCATAATCCAAATGGAATGTGATCTCTCAAAAATGAGATAGGTTATTTTAGAACTTGACATGGCCATCCTATAGTTTTCAACATTTCATCAATAGCCCTCACAAGCTTTGAGTTATGACCCTTGGAAGATCAACCTTGATACGCACTTAGAGCACCTTGGAGACTCTTCAATATGGGGTAGCTCCAAACAATGGAGGCTCTCCATGGACAAAAAAATGGAGTCACTAGGGTTCACCTACCAATATAGAGCTAATGGTGCTGATGATTTAATGTCAAGATTAGTGATTTCAAAGTTACGATGTGATGCACCTATGAACTGAGGCATAATGTGAGTTTTGGCATTGAGTGAGATTGTTGTACTGAATCCAAATAGAATGTGATCTCTCAAAAATAAGATGGGTTATTTTAGGCCTCTACATGACCATCATGTAGCATTTTAAGTTTCATTGATAGCCCTTATGAGCTCCAAGTTACAACCCTTAGAATATCGACCTCGATATGTACTTAGAGCACCTTGGAGACTCTTTGATACAAGGTGGCCACAGATGATGGAGGCTCTTTGTGCCTAGAAAAGGGGTGTTACTAGGGTTCACCCACCCATTCAAAGCTAATGGTGCTGATAATTTGATGTCAAGATCAGTAGTTTCAAAGTTATACTATGATGCACCTATGAACAAAGGCACACTATGAGTTTTGGCATCAAGCGAGATCACTGTGCCGAATCCAAATGGAATGTGATCTCCCAAATATGAGATAGGTTATTTTATGCCGGAACATGACCATCCTGTAGCATTCAAAATTTAATTAATAGTCCTCAAGATCTTCAAATTAGGATCCTCAGAAGATCAACCTTCATATGCACTTAGAGAACCTTGGACACTCTTCGGTACAGGGTGGCTATTGACAATGGAGGCTCTCTATGGATAGAAAAAGGGTATCACTAGGGTTCACCTACCCATCTAGAGATAATGGCACTAAAAATTTGATGCCAATGTTAGTGGTTTCAAAGTTACGCTATGATGCACTTGTGAACTGAGGTACACTACTAGTTTTGGCATAGACCAAGATCACAGTGCCGAATCCAAATGGAATGTGATATATCAAAAATAAGATAGGCTATTTTAGGCATCATCATGATCATCATGTAGCATTAAAAATGTCATCAATATCCCTTATGAGCTCTAAGTTATGACCCTTAGAAAATCAACCTTGAGATGCATTGAGAGCACCTTGGAGACTCTTTGGTATGGGGTGGCCATAGACGATGGAGGTACTCCACAGCTAGAAAAAGGGTGTCACTAGGTTTTAACCACCCATTTGGAGCTAATGAAACTGATGATTTGATGCCAAGATCAGTAGTTTCAAAGTTACACAATGATGCACCTATGAATTGAGGCACAATGCAAGTTTTGGCATCGAGCGAGATCACTATGCTGAATCAAAATGGAATGTGATCTCTTGAAAATGGGATAGGTTATTTTAGGCCTCCACATGATCATCATGTAGCATTCAATGTTTTATTAATAGCCCTCACAAGCTCTAAGTTACAACCCTCAAAAGATTGAACTCGATACACACTTAGAACACCTTGGAGACTCTTTGATACAAGGTGGCCACAAATGATGGAGGCTCTCCATGGCTAGAAAAAGGGTGTCACTAGGTTTCATCCACCCATCTAGAGCTAATGGTACTAACAATTTGATACCAAGATCAATAGTTTCACAGTTACGCTATGATGCACCTATTAACTAAGGCACATTGTGAGTTTTGGCATCGAGCGAGATCATTGTGTCAAATCCAAATAGAATATGATCTCTCAAAAATGAGATAGGTTATTTAGACCTCACCATGGCTATCCTATAACATTTGATATTTCATCAATAGCCCCCACAAGCTCTGAGTTACTACCCTCAGATGATCAACTTTGACATGCACTTAGAGGACCTTGGAGACTCCTTAGTACAAGGTGGTTGTGGATGATGGAGGCTTTCTCTGGCTAGAACAAGGCTATCACTAGGGTTAGTATTAAGAAAAAAAAATATTTTTTACCTTTCTCAAGCTTTTGGCTTTGGGAAAAAAGCATGTTTAGGGTTAGTATGTATTAAAATCATCATTTTTTAGGTCCCTCCACATAAATTGCATTAAGTAAAATCATCTTTGTTTCTTACATTAAATTGACAAGTTTACATTTACAATATCTCAATTATTTCATCATTATTACATCAATACACAACTACCAAAAATCATAGTGTCAAAAATAGTAGTGTCAAAAATCATAGTGTCAATAAAAGTATTATAAAAAATCATAGTGTTAAAAATATAATAGATTTTTCTTCATTCTGCTCCTTATTTAGTTTTTTATCTTCATGCATGGCTACTCTTCATGATGTAGCTACACTCCAATATCATGAAAAATGTAGTAACTTATTGTATTAAACAAGATAATAATAGGTTCACTGAATCATTATGAAGAAAATAACATAAGAAGTAAATATAACTAGTCGAGTGTTCCAGTAGGGTCCTCTCTCTATTTTAGGGTCTCCAATAGGGTTTCATGATCAGCATTAGTAATAGTAAAAATTTCTTTTACTTTTGGTCTTCTTTGATGCTTCAACATCTTTAAATTTTTTTCTATGATAAGATGCAAATATATGAGAATTATTTTGTGCTTTTGATAGTCTTCGAATGCAAGAATTCCATTCCTTCTAAGCATGGATGTCTATAGTCATGTTCCAGCAACAACCACTAAATCAGTAGGATATGTGAATCTATCACCATTCCCCTATGGTCCCACCAATGCAAAGACATGTCCTAGCTGAAGAAGATCTGATAGATGGTTATGCTGAAATGAACTTTCAATGTCATTATTTTTTATAGAGGGCAAGATAGAAAATGGAGTAAGATAATGTGGAGCCCATGTGTCCACCCACTCACTCAACTCACAGTGATCCCAATCACATTAAAAACAACTAGGATAAAAGAAAGCTAGCTGTCATGTCCAAATGGTCCATGTACTAGAATCAAATCTCCATAATGAATGCATTTTTTATGAGTTTGCCATGATAGCACAATTTCATCTATCACCTATGGATCCTTCCTCAACCAACTAAAAGAACCTATGTACTATTGAATCAAGAATGCCCCCTGTGATAATGATGAAATACACCCATAAAAAATGCTACGAGCATCAAGAATCTCTACTCCTAAAATCTGTAATTGCTCCTTAACTAAAGCTCTCTCCACACATGCCCCTACTCCATCATGTTCCTCTTTCCCATGGCCGAGCTCAAAAAAATTCCAAATATGAGGCACCCTCCTCTCTACATGCATCCTACACAACTAATAAAACATTTGAGCATTCTTAAATTAACTTGTACAATTATCTAACCAAATGATATGTCTATCCATAGAAATTGCATGCTCCTATAAGAAATAAAAATAATCCTTGAAACAATGTTGTACAAACTTGTGAGTGAGATCTATCATCACTTATGTAAAAATGGTACCCTCTAATAATCCTCCAATTATCTTCCACACTATTAGGGGCATGTTTATATGTTATGTGGATGAAAATAGCAATCTAAATGGATTTGCATTACTGAGATTGTGTCTCATTTTGAGGTTACAATGTGTTAGCAAAGTGAACAAATGATATAATAGTTCCAATGGGAAAAGTCTCTTTACACATTATAAATTGTTGATCCAACCACTAAGACATGTGACTATGTCTCGCATACTTGTAGAAAAGATTTGTCTTTAAATTTGAAATAAAACTAGCTACACTGATTTCTTTTTCAAGCAATTCACATCTAGAGAACTCATCCCACTCTTCAATGTATCTTTCACCATTTCATATACCATTACTTTTACTATTTTCTTTCTAGATCTTGTTCTCACCCCTCATGGAAACCTATGTCAAACTTGGATAAGACACTACATTCTAAACACTTCTCATTTAAGCAAGCATTTCTATAAAAGAAACAACCATCAACTCTATGATATAAAAATTGATCTAGCAAGTCTCTTGATGATTTTATAAGACCACTAGCACCAAAATTCTTTAACATTTCTTTACTATGCCAAGTAGAATGAATGGAGCATAATAGTTCATGGTACATAGAAAACTCAATGTGATATTTGCAACAACACATATTTCAAATTTTAAGTGGCACATAATAAAATGGCTTCAAAGATTCAAGAGCCCTTTTTGATATATGCAAACTTGGATGAATCTCTCTAAATTGTTTGAACAACATAGTTTAACTTACCTCCAAATAATGTTTAGGATGTGGTGTGCAGTCTTTGATGCCAATTCTCAACTTTAACACGTCTTTAGCATTGGCTAATATTCTTGAGCTAGAGTGTCAAAATTGTGTAATTTCTTCCTTTACATCATTGGATAGCTTCTTATCAGAAAGTGGAAGTGTCCCACCAAAAGGCCATGTTTCATTTTGAAGAGGATAATCAATTCTCTCTCATTTACTAAGTGCTCTTCTCAAACTAGTATGATTTAGGATCAAATCAATACAAGTTTGTCTCATACATCTACCATTTCTCAAATGATGACTTACCAAAGAGGTTGTAATAACCCTTTGAGATGATGTCTTATCCTTCTCGCTACTATTTTTCCGAATGCTATTGAGAGCATGAAAAGATTCTTCGCAATAATGGCATTTCTTTCCAATTTTTAATTGACATGAATCTTGAATTTGGAAAGAATAGGTCTCATCTTTTTCATCTTTAATAAATGCATAAAAATTTGGCATTGCTCCACCATTGTCTTGTTGCCGAAAAATATCTTATATAGTCTTGAAGCCCATAACCAAATGGTTCTTTCTATTTTTTTCCCTTCCAAATTGGTAATAAGTGTTTCATCAATTTCAATTATTCATTTTTGTGTTCTAAAACCTTCATGTCAATTATAATTAGGAGATATGTAAGGTTCCTATGCATTGTCATTTTCAATATGGTCAATCATACAATTTTCATTCTCCAAATTTCTATTATCTAAATTTTTAATCTCGACAATATTGTTATCAATTGGTACATTTTCATTCCCCAACTACACATATTCATTATTTGACTCTATAATTTCACCTTAGACCAAAACATCGTCAACTTGACTCATATTTAACATAACTTGTCTCTTCCTTCAGTGATTTAGCTTGTCTCTTTCCCTATATGTTGCAATGTCTTCATTGGATACCTTCCTTTTGCATTTAGCCTTTTGATGACTACTAGTCCTCATTTAAAAAACAATATTGGACAACTAATCGTATATTATCAAAAAAAATTCAATCATATCAGCCCCAAAATGTCAGTTTACTCCAAATACATGAAAATGGCCTGCAAAAAGAGTGACTTTCAGGTCTATAGTGACAAGGAATATGTTGGAAAAATCATGCCAGTATTATCAGGTACCCAAAATTGATTCCCAAATTTTGGAGGGAAGTGAACAAATTTTATGGACAATGTAAAATTTTATTATTATATATGATTATTATTAAATATGATTATTATATTATACTATTGTAATTTTTACTATAATTATTAAATATAATATAGTAATATATATTATTATAATTATTATTATTATGACCTATGATCCATTTGGTTGGTTCAAATGTATTGATAGGGGTCATAGATTAACCTATGACCACTCTTGATGCATTCAAACCACCCAAAAGCATCTCTAGGGGCCCTAGGGTCCCTAGGGAAATACCTAGTCATGAAATGTGTCAAGAGGGGTTATAGGTTAACCTATGACCCCTCTCAATGCACATAAACCAACCAAATGTATCTGGCCCCTAGGGACATACGTTGTCATGAAATGCATCGATATCTCGACACATTAGATGACAACATATGTCCCTAGGGACCTTATGGATGCATTTGATGAAATGTGTCCAGATGGATCATAGGTTAAACTATGACCCTCTCAATGCATTTCATGACAACGTATAATTTGGTTGGTTCAAATGTGTTAAGAGGGGTCATAGGTTAACCTATGTTCTCTCTCACCATATTTCATGACAATATATGTATGTAGGGATCTTAGGACATCTAGGGATGCATTTGGTTTGTTTGAATGCATCAAGAGGGGTCATAGATTAACCTATGACCCCTCTCGATGCATTTTATGACAATATATGTCCCTAGGGGCCCAATTTGGTTGGTTCCAATGCATCGAAAGGGGTCATAGGTTAACCTATGACCCCTCTTGACAAATTTCATGACAACATGTGTCACTAGGGGCCCTAGGGCACCTAGGGACACATTTGGTTGGTTCAAATGTGATGAAAGGAGTCATAGGTTAACCTATGGCCCCTCTTAAAGCATTTCATAAAAAAATTTATCACTAGCAGCCCTAGGATGCCTAAGGACACATTTAATTAGTTCAAATGTTTCGAGAGGGTTCATACATTAATGTGTAGAAAGGGGTCATAGGTTAACCTATGACCTCTCTTGATGTGTTTCATGAAATATATGTCCCTAGCAGCCTTAAGAACCCTAAGGATGCATTTGGTTGATTCAAATGCATTGAGAGGGGTTGATGCATTTCATGACAATGTATGTCCCTAGGGGCCCTAGGACCCCTAGGGACACATTTGGTTGGTTTGAATGTGTCAAGAGGGGTCATATGTTAACCTATGACATCTCTTGACATATTTCATAATAACATATGTCCATAGGGGCCCTAGGGCCCCTAGGGATGCATTTGGTTACCTCAAATGCATCAGGAGGTGTCATAGGTTAATGTATGACCCGTCTTGATGTATTTCATGACAACGTATGTCCCTAGGGCCACTAGGGATGCTTTTGGTTAGTTAAAATATGTCAAGAGGGGTTATAGGTTAACCTATGACCCCTCTCTTCACATTTCATGAAAATATATGTTCCTAGGGGCCCTAGGACCCCTAGTGATGGATTTGGGTGATTTGAATGCATCAGAATGGGTCATAGATTAACCTATGACCCCTCTCAATGTATTTCATGACAACATATGTCCCTAGGGGCCCTAGGGACCAATTTGGTCAGTTTTAATGAATAAAAAAGGGTTATATGTTAACCTATGACCCCTCTTGACACATTTTATGACAATATATGTCCCTAGGGGCTTTAGGGCCAGTAGGGATGCATTTGGTTGGTTCAAATTCATAGAAAGCAGTCATATGTTAAACTATGACCACTCTCGATGCATTTCATGCCAAAATATGTCCCTAGGGGCCTTAAGACCCCTAGGGAAGAATTTGGTTGGTTCAAATGCATTGAGAGGGGTCATATGTTAACTTATGACCCCTCTCGATGCATTTCATGAAAACATATGTCTATAGGGGCCCTAGGACCCATAGGAATAGATTTGGTTGGTCCAAATGCATCAAGAGGGGTAATAGGTTAGACTATGATGCCTCTTGATCCATTTCATGACAACATATGTCTATAGGGGCCCTAGGGCCCCTATGGACCAATTTTATTAGTTTCAATGCCTCAAGAGAACCTATGACCCCTATTGATGCATTTCATGACAAAATCTATCCCTAGGGGCCCTATGACCCCTAGGGATGCAATTGGTTGGTTCAAATGCATTGAGAAGGATCATAGGTTAGCCTATGACCCCTCTCGATGCATTTCATAACAACATATGTCCCTAGTGGCCCTAGGGCCCCTAGGGACCCATTTGGTTGGTTTGAATGCATTGAGATGGGTCATAGGTTAATCTATGACTCCTGTTGACACATTTTATGACAACATATGTGCTTAGGGGCCTTAGGACCTCTAGGGATGCATTTGGATGGTTTAAATGCATTGAGAGGGGTTATAGGTTAACCTATGACCCCTCTCGATGCATTTCATGACAAAACATGTCTCTAGTGACCCTAGGACCCCTAGGGACACATTTGGTTGATTTGAATGCATCTAGAGGGATCATAGCTTAACCTGTGACCCCTCTTGATGCATTTCATGACAATGTATGTCCCTAGGGACCCTAGGTCCCCTAGTGACCCATTTGGTTGGATCGAATGCATTGAGAGGCGTCATAGGTTAATTGATGACCCCTCTTGATGCATTTCATGACAACATATGTCCCTAGGGTCCCTAGGACCCCTAGGGATGCATTTGATTGGTTCAAATGCATCGAGAGGGGTCATATGTTAACCTATGACTCCTCTTGATATATTTCATGACAACATACATCCCTAGGCGCCCTAGGGCCCTTAGGGTCCAATTTTTTTGGTTCTAATGTGTTGAAAGGGTCATAGGTTAAGCTATAACACCTCTCGATAGATTTGAACCAACCAAATTCATCTCTAGGGTCCCTATTGCCCCTAGAGACATATTTTGTCATGAAATGCATCGAAGGGGGTCATAGGTTAACCTATGACCCATTTTGACACATTGCAACCAACCAAATCAGTCTTTAGGGGCTCCTAGGGACACATTTGGCTAGTTTGAGTGACCCCTCTTAACACATTTCATGACAACATATGTCCTTAGTGGCCCTAGGAATTCTAGAGATGTATTTGTTTGGTTTGAATGCATCAAGAGGGGTAATAGGTTAATATATGAACCCTCTCAATGCATTCAAGCCTACCAAATGCATCCCTAGGGAGAATGCATTAATCAGAATCATAGGGTAATCTATGACTTCTCTCAATGCATTTCATGACAAAATATGTCCCTAGGGACTCTCGGACCCCTAGGGATACATTTGGTTTGTTTGACTGACCCTTCTCAATGCATTTGATGATAACATATGTCCCTAGGGGTCCTATGACCCCTAGGGATGGATTTGGTTGTTTGAATCTATCAAGAGGGGTAATAGATTAACCTATGACCCCTCTCAATGCATTTCATGATGACATATGTCCCTAGTTGCCCTAGTGCCCCTAAGGATTCATTTGGTTTTTTCAAATGCATTGAGAGGGGTCATAGGTTAACTTGTGACCCCTCTAAATACATTTCATGACAACGTATGTCCCTAGGACCCCTAGGGATGCATTTCATTGGTTCAAATATGCCCAAAAGGATCATATGTTAACCTATGACTCCTTTCAATGCATTTCATGATAATGTATGTTCCTAGGGGCCCTAAGGCCCCCAGGGACCCATTTGGCTAATTTGAATGTGTCAAGAGGTGTCATAGGTTAATCTATGACCCCTCTCAATGCAAGGGGTTATAGGTTAACCTATGACTCCTCTCGATGCATTTCATGACAACATATTTCCTTAGGGGCCTTGGGACCCCTAGGGATGCATTTGGTTGGTTTGAATGCATCGAGAGGGATCATAGGTTAACCTATGACCCCTCTCGACACATTTCATGACAACACATGTCCCTATGGGCCCTAGGACCCCTAGTGACACATTTGGTTAGTTAAAATGCATCAAGAGGGGCCATAGATTAACCTATGACTCCTCTCAATATATTTCATGAAAATTTATGTCCCTACGGGCCATAAAGCCCCTAAGAACCCATTGAGAATGTGTCGAGAGGGGTCATTGGTTAACCTATGACCACTTTCGATGTATTTCATAGAAATATTATATTTAATAGTAATAATATAATATTGTATGTTTTAATATAATAATAATATATTACTAGCTTATATAATGATAAAAATTATATATATATTACTAGATATTATATTTAATAATAATAATAACCATATATTATTATATATAATAATGATCACATGATACTACAATATATATGTAATAATAATAATCATAATCATATGTATTAATAATAATTCCCACACTTCCCAAATTTTTGTTTCCCTCTAATATGGGTCGTTTCCCTCCAAATTTTTGGCAATTGGAAAATTTGGACTTTTCGGGTACCTGATTTCGTATCAGGTATCCGATCTTTAATTGAATACTCGACTTGAAATTGGGTACCCTATTAGGCTGGGAATCTACCAAACCTATTTGGTCAACTCAAAAAATGTGTTTGAGAAGGGTTTCATTGACACTCATACTTTGAGTAGCCATTTGACAATATTATTTTCATCAAAATTCAATGAAACGAAAATGGTTTTTTTAACACTCTCAAGATTCCATCAATATAATTGCTGTCAAATTTTGAGTTTGATAAGTATTTATTAGTTAATTTTCAATGACAATGATTGAAAAGTCTTAATTGACATATTGATTGAAAAATAACTATAACTTTCAAACGGTGCAACATTTTTGGAATCCAAAAGTTGTGTCACATTCTATGCTTCTCCTAGTATAAGGGAAATTTTTTTGATAAAGTTTTCAATTAGTTAAGGAGGTCAGACACAGGAGTTTTTTTATTCTAAAAAAGTTATAGTAGAAATTTCATATTTAATTATTTATTTGAAAGAAAAATAACCAAAAATATGTGTCACATCCAGGCATGAGTCTACCTTTTATATCTATAATTATATTAAAATAAATTATCATTTGATTTTGATTAAGGTGGTCAAACATACACCTAACTTTTATTTTTCCCTGAAATTTTTGTAGTATTGCATTAAAGTCCAAACATTGACCAATCAAATATTTTTTTCTCTATATAAGGCCCAGTAGTTTTGAAACTACATTGAACTTCATAAAGATTTTTTTCTTCCAACTTTTTGATATAAATTTTGAAACCACTTTAATATTATGTGTCAAGTTGACATAACCTTGATTTGCTAGTTTTTCTCTCCCACTTAAGGCCATAGTTTAGTTGACCATGATCCTACACATACCCATTAGAATATGCTCTATTATTTTTGTGAATATTGATTTCTATTTGATTCTTAGATTCAACTGTATTGATTGAATCTTATAGAGAATTGTAGTAAATAACACATGCTTGTTATTAAAATAGGGATAATAATTCCATGGAACATCATTCAAAAGATAATTGTGACAATCATCAATGGTCTATATATTCATTTTTTTAAATGCATCCTATAGTGCATCCAATATATTTGATTTTTGGATGTCATGATGTAGTTACTCCCTAGAGTATGGCTCGTACTTATCACCTTGTTATATGAAAAAAATCCTTGTGAGAATTTATTTTAGGTTATTTATGATGTGTATAATGTGTTTATTTTATGGATTAGCTAGCATTAAATTTGTGAACTTTCATATGCCTAGATTAGTCACCTCACTCTTTCTTTGCTATCTATTTTGTGATTCTAACCACCCTTGATTTGCTATTGAAATTCTTGCAAGGTGTTTTATGATTTACTATTGAACTTGGTATTCACCCACTTGATTTTTCCATTTGAATTTTACAGTGACGATATGAATGTTTGATATTGTTGGCCCTATTATGTGAAAATTATTTTTTCTATCATATTCATCAATGGCCTTTGATAGTATGTATAAGGGAGAACATTGTGACATTGCATTATGTTGCCAACTTTTCATTTTTTTTCTTGTGAGTTGTAGTAGATTATTTTTATAGAGATTATATTCAAAGATTTCATGTCAAAGTATCCTTTAGGTGACTAACTTCTCATCAAATTCCCAATGCTCTCACTTTGTATCTTTTCTAGGTATCCTTTGCTTTGCCCTTCCCTATCCCTTCATGTCAGTTTCTTCTTGTTTTATTGCACTCATAGTTTAGGGGATTTGTGTTTGGTTGGGATGTGGTTTAAGTGTCTTCCCATTGAGAAGTAATTTCTCCTTGTTTCCATAGCTACCATCTTGAACCAACTTTCTCATTTCCTTCAAATTTTGAATAATCAGGCTGGTTTTCCCCTTGGTGAAGTTCATCAAGCATACTTAAGCAAAAAATTCATGATGGTATAAACAAGTTGTACACTTCATTGTCTTTTAATGGAAAGATCTAGGAAAGTACAATTTGAAGCCAAGAAGGTTTTGAATCTACTCTTAGAGATAGAATCTATCTATGAAGAGAAATGAGTTTACAAGTTTCTAGCTACTCACTGATGGAAATGAAGGTATTCTATTTTTTTTCCAAAGCCAACTTGTCTTGTGCCCAATTCTAAGTCTTTATGTATAAACTATTAGAGTAAATAGTTATTTTTCATTTAACTCTTATATTAAGTTTACCTAGGTGAGCTCATAAATTAGGAGGAATTATATATGAACCTAGATATTATTATTAAGAGGATATTGTGAGTCATCCTTTTGACTCCAACTACTCTAAAGATATCACATATGGTTAATTCCAATTTGGACATGACCCTTCTAGATGGTAGATGGATGGTAGGTGGTTAATTCCACCAAGACTCTACTTGCTCTAGGTTAAGATACTTATCTCACTCTTGTCCAAGTATCCTCCCAAATCTTGCCTCTATAAATATGCTAGCTCTTATATATTAAATAATTAGAAAATATTGATGTTATTATTTCTTTGAGCATTTACATCAAAGATTGTTCTTGTATTGTTATTCTAAAAATTTCATTTCCTCTTTATTAATCTATGTCTTTCATTAGATTCTAGTTATATCTATTTTATACAAATTCAAACATGGTATAATAACAATTTTGAAAGAGTATATTTTTCATTAGATCTTTTGTAAAATCTTGTATGCTTTTCTGTTGTGTTTCTATATGAACTAGATAATCAAAAAGGATTTATTAAGACCTACTAATCCCTCTTTTGCATATACAGTTTTTTTTCTTAATATATTGATTGGAAAAATTTGGAGGATTCTTAGAGCACTTCTTATAGTTCTATTGCATCTAGAGGGCTTGAGAATGTCAAGATTTGCTTTTGTTTCATCCAAATCAGAGTTCATTTGCATCAGTTAAAAACACATACTTCTAGCTCAAATCTAGAGGTGGGCTTGCAAAATGGAGCATCATTTGGAAAAATAGACCTTACCATTGCATCTATAAGGCTCCAAAAAGTAGAAAATGACTTTTCTTTTATCCAAAACAGAGTTATTTTGCATCAATTACATATATTTCATAGAACCACATGAAGTTAAATTTGATGTCCACATGCCCATCTTTGTGAGTCATTTTTACTTTGTTGTGACATCCACTAGCACCTCAAGTTTAGTCATGTAGATTTATAAATTACCATTCTTCAATTCCATTTTTATTTTGGCAGTCTAACTTTAAATGGCCATAACTTGGTCACCTGGTCTTCAAATTGGATACAATGTTTTTTGATTTGGGATAGAATTCTCGAAATAATACAATGGTGGTGGTAGTTTTGATTTTTTGATGCAGATGGTAATCCAAAATTGTAGGTTTTCATGATTATACCTATGTAATCCTACATTTTGAAACTTTCAATGCATCGTATAGGCTCATACAGATAGATTTTGGAGTGCTATTTTTTTGAAAGTGCATGTTTTTTCAAGAAGAATCCAAATATGCTATAAAAATATATTTTTATTTAGATAGAAATTGTACTTTTAGCCTTTGGCCAAAATTGGTAATTGTAATATTTTGGATTCATAGAAATCCTTTGTCCTAATTGTATAAGTCTTTATTTTTCTTAGATTGGAAGTTTTAATTGCAAAATCAAGTGGATACTTTGATCCATATTTTGCAAAAGTGGTAATTGTATAAGCATTGATTTATAAAGTGCCAAATTCATTGCATCTTGGGGGGGCTAATTTTTTGATCTAGTAAAGAGATGGGCAATCTTGTGCATACTCTATTGTGGTCTCATTACTCTCTTGTGTTAACCTTGTCTTTTATTCTACAAATCAATCTTTATTTCTGCACTACAATGGGTCAGTCAACAATACACACCCTATAACTACTATGAGTGGAAGTCTAAAATGACAATCTATCTTAAGAAGTTAGGGTTGTATAGAGTAACAATGGGTCTTGAATTTGAACCAACATTACTTGTAGAAAAGCCTTAATGGCACAAAAGATGTGATGAAGCTTATGGTACCTTGTGCATGGCTATATCTCTAGAGTTTCTCTTTCATGTGGAATCATCTACAACTCCTAATAATATATGGACAACATTAGAAGGATTATTTGGAAATAAAGATGAATTGAGAGGGCATCAATTAGAGAATTAATTGATAAATATTAAATCCATGAAAATTTGATACTATTCAAGACTTCTTCAGTAAGCTAAATTCTTTAAGAGTGCAGTTCAAACAATGTAAAATTGAGAAGAAAGATTCACAACTAATCTTAAGTATTGTTTCTAAGTTTGGTTTGAAATATTTTGTCTTTTTTTCTACCTTTTATGCTACTAAAATTACATTACGAAACAACTACGCAATGCCTTATCTTGATGAATTTGCAAATGAACTCACAAAGGAATAGGATAAGTTGATCCATATGGGCACAATCAAGCCATCTAAATCTCATTCCTTGACTACAAATCAAAGAAAAAGAGAACAAAGAGGGCCTCCTAACCAAGAAAAGAAACAAAAGTACCAAGTAGAAAAGAATCAAGACAAGAAGTTTTCTACTCCAAGAGAAGTAAATGATGCATCTTCTTCAAAAAATAATAAGTCCAAGAAGGAGAGAACAACATGCTCCTATTGTAAGAAACTTTGTTATGATGAACATAAATGTTTCAAGAAGAAATTGATCATTTGTCCATCTTCTTGAAAGGAACAATATCAAAGTACCTAACTCAATCAACAAAAAAATTATCCTAGGAATCTTCCAAGGAATGAAGGGAAAGGTAAAGGTAAGGCCCTAATAGTTGTTTCCTTGCAACCAAATTTATGGATTATTGATTCGAGTGCATCACAACCAATGGCTTCATCAAAAGAGTATTTTTCCTCATTAGAGTAATGTTTTAAGCCATCCTTTCTTTTGGGTGATGACACTTATACTTAAGTGCATGGGATAGGGTCTATTGACATGAGTGAGGGGACATTTCATGATGTTCTTTATGTTTCATATTTATCAATCTAATCCCTTATCTATTTATTAGATTACTCACATAGGATCTAGAAAGTGAGTTGAATTAACTCCAAATACAATGGTTATTAGTGTGATGAGGAATGGGTCTACAATTGCACTAGAAAAGGAAGAACATTTATTAGGATTGTATCACTTCTATCACTTTGTTCTTGATTCAACTTCACTTGCATTACTCACTCATTCTAATTAATTGATTCATTTGTGGCATCAATAGTTTGGCCACTTGGACTACTGCTACTTACAACAAGTTAGTCAATGTGATATGGTTACAGGGTTCCTTCAATTCAATTTTCCAATGAAGTTTGCCAAGGATGCATTCTTGGGAAGCATTCTAAAGAAAATTTTGATAAAGGAAAAGTATGGAGAGCCACTCAACTTTTGGAGCTAGTGCATAGTGATTTGGCATGACCATTTGTACATCCTTCTTTTAGTAAAGCCATATATGTTTTAACATTCATTGATGATATTTCTTGATATAAATTTGTATATTTTCCTAAACACAAGTCTAAAGCCTTTGAGTATTTCCAAGAGTTCAAAGCTTTCGTAGAGAAACAAACTGAGAAGTTCATCAAGGTCTTGCACATAGATAATGGGAGGGAATATTTCAACCAAAGGTTTGAGAAATTCTATATCTCAGAAGGAATTGATATTCAACACACAATTACCTATAGTCCATAATAGAATGGGATTTTTAAAAGGAAGAATAGGTCATTAAAGAAAATGGCCAATAGTATGGTCCATTCAAAATCATTGGCACCTCAATATTGAGAAGAGACCACCAAATTTGCATCCTACATTTAGAATCAGGTTCCTCATCAAACTATAAAAAACGTAACTACTTTTGAAGCATGGATGACCAAAAACCTACACTCAAACACTTCCAATTGTTTGGGTCTCTTGCATGGGCCCATATTCCAGCTCAAAAACATAAGGCAATGGATCCATAAAGTAGGCCTTGTATATTTTTTAGGTATCTAGATGGTGTCAAAGCCTATAGGCTTCTCCATCCCACCATACATGAGCATTTTATTGAGAGTAATGTTTACTTTGAGGAATATGCCTCAAGTTCTTCTTCTATCACTTATTGATCATTCATTCCTATGGATGCATTGTGACTACATGATGACAATTCTTCTAAATTTATTGATCCTCCTACTCTAGATGAGGAATCTTCTACTACTTCAAATGATGATGATGGGGATCCATTTTCCTCTAGTCATCATTCAGATAATGATTCTCCTCTAGATTCTCCACATTCTCAAGATATTGGGCCTTGTTGAGCTTGATAGACATTAGAATTAGTAGGTAATTTGATTGGTGATCCTTTAGATGAGATAATAACAAGATCTTATTTTGACCATGCTCCACATTTCGTTATTTCTATATCTTTTGATCCACATACATTTCAAGAAGTTTGATACTACTATGTAAGAAGAGTTTAGTTCTTTAGAGAGGGATCATACTTGGAATTTAGTCCCTCTCCATAAGGGAAGAAAAAAATTTCGGTGCAAGTGGATCTATTGAACAAAATTTGTAGTAGAAGGTTCAGTTCATAAGTATAAGTCTTTCCTAGTCACCAAAGGATTCTCCTAAGTTCCTATAATTGACTTCTCTGATATGTATAAGGCACACCTAGTCTCTAAAGGATTCTCCTATATTTTTCAACTTCTAGAGTATCGTACGGGCTCATAGAGATAGATTTTGGAGTGACATTTTTTTGAAAATGCATGATTTTTCAAGAAGAATCCAAATATGCTATAAAAATATAGTCTTATTTTGATGGAAATTGTACTTTCAGCCTTTGGCCAAAATTGGCACCTATAATAGTTTGGATTCATAGAAATCCTTTGTTCTAATTGTATAAGTCTTCATTTTCTTTAGACTAGAAGTTTTAATTGCAAAATCAAGTCCACTTTGATCCATCTTTTGCAAAAGTAGCAATTGTATAAGCATTGAATTATAAAGTGCCAAATTCATTGCATCTAGGGGTGAGGCTAATTTTTTGATCTAGTAAAAAGATGGGTAGTCTCATTGATACTCTATTGTGTTCTCATTACTCTCTTGTGTTAACCTTGCTTCTCTTTCATTCTACAATTTTATTTTTTATTTCTACACTAAATTGGATCACTCAATAATACCATTGCTCACACCCTATAACTACTACGAGTCAAAGACTAAAATGAAAATCTATCTTAAGAAGTTAGTGTTGTATAGAGTAACAATGGGTCTTGAATTTGAACCAAAATTACTTGTAGAAAAGCCTAAACAACACAAAAATGGTACCTTGTGCATGACTATATCTCTAGAGCTTCTCCTTCATGTGGAATCATCTACAACTCCTAATAATGTATTGACAACATTAGAAGGATTATTTGGAAAGAAAGATGAATTGAGAGGGCATAAATTAGAGGATGAATTGATAAGATTAAATCCATGCAAAATTGATACTATTCAAGACTTATTCAGTAAGTTGAATGATTTAAGATTGTAGTTCAAAGAATGTAAAATTAAGAAGAAAGATTAACAACTGATCCTAAGTATTGTTTCCAAGATTTGTCCTAGATATTTTTTGTTTTTTTCTACCTTATATGCTACTAAAAATACCTTAGGAAAAAACTACATAATGGCTTCTCTTGATGAGTGCACAAATGAACTCACAAAACAAATAGGATAAGTTGATCCATATGGGCACAATCAAGCCATCTAAATCTCATGCCTTGATTGCAAATTAGAGCAAAAGAGAAAAAAGAGGGCCTCCTAAGCAAGAAAAGAAACAAAAGTACCAAGTAGAAAGGAATCTTGAGAAAATAATTTTTCTACTCCAAGAGATGTAAATGATGCATATTCTTCAAAAAAAATTAAGCCCGAGAAGGAGAGAAAAACATGTTCCTATTGTAAGAAACTTGGTCATGATGAACATAAATGTTTGAAGAATCAAATTAATCAGTTGTCCCATCTTCTTGAAAGGAACAATATCAAAGTACTTGATTCAATCAAGACAAATTCATCCCAGCAATCTTCAAATGAATCAAGTAAAAAAAAAGGAAAAGGTAAGTCCCTAATAGTTGTTGCCTAAAAATCAATTTCATGGATTATTGATTTAGGTGCACCACACCACATTGCTTCATCAAAATAGTATTTTTCCTAATTTAAGTCATATTCTATGCCATCCATTCATTTGGGTGATGAGAATCCTGCTGAAGTGCAAGAGAGAGGGTCTATTGACATGAGTGAGGTGACATTTCATGATGTTCTTTGTGTTCCATCTTTGTCAATCAAATCTCCTATCTATTTATTAAATCACTCACATAGGCTCTAGCAAGTGAGATGAGTTTACTCCAAATACAATGGTTATTAGTGAGATGAGAAATGGGTCTACAATTGCATTGGGAAAGGTAGAACATGTATCAAGGTTGTATCACTTCTTTCACTTTGTTCCTGATTCACCTTCACTTGCTTTAGTGACTTACTCTGATGAAGTGATTCATTTGTGGCATTAGCAGTTTGGCCACTTGGACTACCGCTACTTACAACAAGTTAGTCAATGTGATATGGTTACAGGGTTTCCTTCAATTTGATTTTCTAATGGAGTTTGTCAAGGATGCATTCTTAGGAAGCATCCTAAAGAAAAAATTGATAAAGGTGAAGCATGGAGAACCACTCAACTTTTGGAGCTCGTAAATAATTATTTGGCAAGACCATTTCCACATCCTTGTTTTGGCAAAACCAAATATGTTTTAACATTCATTGATGATATTTCTTGATACACATTTGCATATTTTCTCAAACAGAAGTCTGAGGCCTTTGAGGATTTCCAAGAGTTCAAAGCTTTTGTAGAGAAACAAACTAGGAAGTTCATCAAGGTCTAGCACATAGATAATGGGAGGGAATATTTCAACCATAGGTTTGAGCAATTATGTATTTCAGAAGGAATTGATATTGAACACATAGTTTCCTATTGTCCATAATAGAATGAAGTTTCTGAAAGGAAGAATAGGTCCTTAAAGGAAATGGCCAATAGTATGATTCATTCCAAATCATTGGAACCTTAGTATTGGATAGAGGTCATCAAATTTGCAGTATACATTTAGAATTGAGTTCCTCATCAAGCTATAAAAAATGTAACTCCTTTTGAAGCATGGATGGTCAAAAACCTATAGTCAAACACTTTTGAGTGTTTGGGTCTCCTGCATGGGCCCATATTCTAGCTAAGAAATGTAAATCAATGTATCCATAGAGTAGGCCTTGTATATTTTTTGGGTATCTAGATGGTGTCAAAGCC
Source organism: Cupressus sempervirens (assembly GCA_028749045.1). Taxonomy (NCBI): domain Eukaryota; kingdom Viridiplantae; phylum Streptophyta; class Pinopsida; order Cupressales; family Cupressaceae; genus Cupressus; species Cupressus sempervirens. Next base: position 745,552,151 of record CM053791.1, read on the forward strand.
TATAGGCTTCTTTTTCCTACCATACATGAGCTTTTTATTGAGTGGAGTGTTTTCTTTGAGGAAGGTACATCCAATTCTTCTTCTATCACTCATCCATCATTCATTCCTATGGATGCATTGTGACTACATGATGATAGTTCTTCTAAATTTATTGATCCTCCTACTCCAGATGAGGAATATTCTTCTACTTTAAATGATGATGATGGGGATCCATTTTCCTCCAATCGTCATTTAGAGAATGGTTCTCCTCTAGATTCTCCATATGCTTAAGATATTGGGTCTCGTTGGGCTCGAAAGAGATTAGAATTAGTAGGTGATTGGATTAGTGATCCTTTAGATGAGAGAAGAATGAGGTCTTAGTTTGAGCATGCTCCACATCTCTTTATTTCTATAGCTTCTAATCCAACATTTCAAGAAGCTTTTGTTGCTCCTAAGTGGTATACTACTATGCAAGAAGAGTTTAGTTCTTTAGAGAGGAATCATTCTTGGGATTTAGTCCCTCTTCTTAAGGGAAGACATTTTTTTTTGTGTAACTAGATTTATCTTAAAAAAATTGTAGTAGATGGGTTAGTTGATAAGTATAAGGCTTGCCTAGTTGCCAAAGGATTCTCCCAGGTTCCTAGAATTGACTTCTCTAAAACCTTTGCACCAGTTGGAAAGATGAATTCTATCCAAATTGTCCTTTCCATTGCTACATCCCATCATTGGGAAGTGCATTAAATGTATGTTAAGAATGCATTTCTTCATGATGAACTTCAGGAAGAGATTTATATGGAGCATCCACAAGGTTTAATTGAGGATCCTACACTTGTCTACTACCTTCAAAAGTCCCTCTATAGCCTTAAACAAGCTCCACAAGCTTGGTATGCCAAGATCGACTCCTTCTTCTATTAGTTGGGTTCACTGAGTTCCATTTTGATCTAAATGTCTATATCTTGCAGCAAGATGATACTCTCACCTTCCTTGTCCTCTATGTTGATGATTTTTTGATTGCATGGAGCTACTCATCTCACATCACATTAGTCAAATATATCCTTCATGATCAGTTCTTAATGTCTAACTTAGGCCTTCTTCATTACTTTATTGGGTATTGCGATCTCTCATTCACCTTTTGGTATATTTATTGGCCAACCTAAGTATGCTCTTGATATGTTCTTGAGATTTCACATGGCTAATTGAAAGTCTAGACTGACTCTATTTTTATTAGGGGACAAACATGAGGATTCTTGTTCTTCATTACATTATCCTTCATTAGGTATTGCGATCTCTCACTCACCTTTTGGTATATTTATTGGCCAACCTAAGTATGCTCTTGATATGTTCTTGAGATTTCACATGGCTAATTGCAAGTCTAGACTAACTCTATTTTTATCAAGGGACAAACATGAGGATTCTTGTTCTTCACCCTTGGTTAATGCTACATTTTATCATCAATTGGTTGGTAGCCTCATATATTTAAAGCACACAAGGCCTGATATTTCATATGCTATGGTCATGGTCTCTAGGTTTATGCAGGAACCATATGAGATGCATTGGAAAGTAGCTAAGCATGTTATCATTACATCAAAGGTACTCATAGTGATGGAATTTATTATGTAGTAGGTGTGAATATTGATTGGTGGGCTGTATAGATTTAGATTGGGTAGGTGATTCTCAAAATTTTAAGTCTACTTTTGGGTATTGATTCTCTCTTGGTTCTGGTCCAATTTCTTGGTTAAGCAAGAAGCAATCTACTATTGCTCTTTCATCTACTGAAATTAAGTGTCAAGTAGCAATTAATGCAACCACCAAGGCTATTTGGCTTCAACACATCCTTATAAAGTTTGGAATTGATTTCTAAAAGCCAATAGTCATCTTCTATGACAATCAAAGTGTTATTCATATTTTTCATAATCTAGTCCATCATCAAAGGACCAAGAATATTGAGATTCACATGCACTATATTTGAGAGTTGACTCATCATAAGGTCCTTGACCTTCAGTACTACTAGACATCCAATTAGACTATAGAAATCTTCACCAAACCCTTCACTAAGAGCATGTTCATACACTTATGTGCCTTGATTGGTGTCTAATAGGTGTCTTCTTGTAGAGCTTTTAAGCTTCATTTCTACTCTCGTTTGGAGAGGAGTTTTTTCCCATTGGGTTTTCTCCCTTTTCTCTAGTTATGATAGGATGCTTTTTAGTTGTACATAGGTACCTAACATGGCTTTGATGCTAGGACCCATTAGCAATATATTGCATTATATTACTCCCTAAGTTATGCTTAATGGGGGGTGTTAGAGTAAATGGTTATTTTCTATATAACTCTTATATTAAGTTTACTTAGGTGAGCTCATAAATTAGGTGGATATTGTGAGTCATCCTTTTCACTCTAGCTACTCATAAGATATCACATGTGGTTAATTCCAATTTGGGCACCACCCTTCTAGATGGTAGGTGGTTGATTCCACTAGGACTCTACTTCCTCCAAGTTGAGACACTTGTCTCACTCTTGTCCAAGTATCCTCACAACTCTTGCCTATATAAATAGGCTAGCTCTTATGTATTACATAATTAGGAAATATTGATGCTATTATGCCTTTGAGCATTGTCATCAAATATTGTTCTTATATTGTTATTCTAAAAATTTCAATTCATCTTTATTAATATATGTCTTTCATTAGATTCTAGTTATATTTATTTTATAAAAATTCTAACATAAACAAGACCCCAACATGATGCTAAAATAATTATTCTCAGCCTGCGATGAAGGATCCATGGCCAAAATCTTACCATAAAGCTATCTGATCGAGATCAAAGGGAAAATATTGTAAAACTTTCCTCTCTTTGGAAAGTGCTACTTTTAGAGGGGTTTTCCATTTTTAGGAAATTTAAAGGGCAATTTTTTTGAAGACTTTAAAAATAAAAAGCTAAGTAACTTTGATATTCAAATACTTTATGGAGATGCCTAAAAGATGCTTCTAGAAAACTCAGTTGTAGAGGTGCAGTCCTGACATAAAGTAGGTTAAGTGTTGAGAGCTTAGAGTGGAAAATGAGAAAATGAAGTGTCCAAGTGATTAAAGGATTACTTCTCACAATGCATTCCCAAATTAGAGGAAAGATAAGCTTATGGAAAGGTATTTTCCATTAAACTAAAACCCTTGTTTCGGTAAGTGGCCTTTAATCATATGAATTTTCTTTAAGAAAAATAATATGGCTTCCAAGATTATGAATCCTTATGTGCATGGAAATGGAAAGTTTTAAATAGTGGTTGTTTATGAAATTTATTGCAAATCCTACCATTAAGATCATTGGTTGAACTTAATTTCATTTGTATGGCACCAATGTTTGGATTTCTACACCTATTTCATTGGAATTGCCTCCAACTTATTTCCTCAATTATTTTAAACTACTATTTATTGATAACTGAATCTTTTGAAAACATATAAAATAGAAATTAGAGCAGAAAGTTATGATAAACTCAAAGGCCTAGAAAGTGAGTTGAAGGATTTAACTGATACATCATTCAAGTTCTATGGCTTACCTTATCTTCATAGAAGGCTTAACTCTCAATCCATCCACTCGATTACCCAAAAGTTGAAAGAAAGTGGAATGGTGGAAGTTGCCAAATTGGTGATGGTTGTACAAGCTCTAGAGATAGTAAGGGAATGCATAGAAATATATAATATGACAATAAAGTAAATCTTGCTTCCTGATCAATCTATCCTTCTCACGAATAACAAGTCTTTGATGAAGTCTATATTTGGCATGCTAGTGAAGGAGTAATATTCTAATATTTATTTCAAATCCTGTACATCCATGTTTAATGAGAAGAAACTATGAAAATGGAAGATATGCAGAGGAATCGATTCCACATCCCTCACTCAAAGGTGAGGAAGATGCTAAAGGCCCTTTTTGACATGTTGGCATTACTAAGCTTGAAGAGATTTAAAGAACAAATTTTAGAATTCATTGAGTATCACTTCTTCTTGGTACAAGTCGTATGTGCTAAAGGACTAAAAATTGACTAGGTAGAAATCATATCTGACAAGCTTACCATATGGTTGAGTTTAGCAAGGGGATTCAAGAATTTTTACATGTCCTCATATTTAATCTATGCCTTGGCTACGTATAACCTACGGTAGAGTCTTTCTGAGACAAAAGAATAAGATGAAAAGGTGTATGGATTCTACCCATACCTTTAGTTGCAAAGGAGATTTTAAGAGTTTTGAAAGTGAATGATGCCTTCACTATGAGATTATGTTGTGAATTGCAAGGTTGCCCTAAGTGAAGATTTTCACCAGAAGTAATTTTGCCTGTCAGCTAGTTTGGATGCTCTTTAATCCAATTTTTGAGCTTATCCTCCCTATGGAGTGGTGCTTTTGATGGTTTTCCCAAGAGACTTCTTGGGTAACCAGAGGAAAAGGTGGTTCTTTTTGAATTGTATTGGAAAATACTTGAAGTGAATACCTTGTGTTCAAATGTTAAGAAGATAGCCATGATTTCCTTCCCTATAGCGGTTGGACCCTATAACTATTCCTCTAGATATGATGCTTAGAATCTAGTCAAGAATTTTGAAAGTAAAATCAAGCATATTGATTATGAGGTACTTAGGCCTTAGTATGATCTATCAACTCCCTAAGAGATCATTTGAAGTTGGGATATGCCTACTAACATGTTTAAGACATTGAGTTTTTTTGGCTAAATTTCTTAATGAGTATCAAACCCGAGAGAAGTTTTGGTCTTGGTTGATAATTGATAAGATCAAATTATATAATGACTCTATTAAGGTTTTTGATCTTGTAGATGATGGCTCCTATATGAATCCCTCATCTTACAAGAAAATTAAAGGCACTTCCATTGTGTCTATGTTGCTTATAGGTCCTATCATTGATACCACAGAGGTTCTGATGCACAAAATCATCAAGAGTATAGGAAAATGGGTAGAGTGGACTCAAGTGAGAAAGAAGATAATCAGAAGCACTAGCTCCACTACTGGAGTATCATCTAGATTTTTCCAATCAACACTAGTGACCACTACTAATGTTGTTACTTCAACATCTAATTGATTCATAGAGAAAGAAAACTCCCCAGTGGAAAAGGAAGCTCTTTGATCCCACTACCTTGTAATCATAAATCAATTTCCTTTTAAATGAGGCATGGCTGAAGGAGACCATTGATCAAAAAAAAAGAGGTATGAAAAAGCCACCCCAGCAAAGGACCTCATCACATAGGCAACTTCTTCTCAGCTACCATAAAAGAAGACAAAGAAGAAAAAGTCCATAGTAGCATTGCCTACTGAACCTTCTACTAGTCACATGTTGAAGGAGATAGAAGAGCCTCAAAAAGAGGGAAAGCTCCACAAGCTTAATTCCAATGACTTTAAAATTAGAATGGTGGACATTGGTATCCCTATCCATGATTCCATGGTAAATATATGGAAGTCTACTAATGAGAAGATTGAGGACAAAATAGAAGAGTTAAGGGTAGAGAAAGAGGTGCTCAAGGCCTCCAACAAAGAACTAATGGACTACATCAGGTCTAGACTTGGAAGTACCTCAACTGGCATATTTGACTCAAATACAAAAGAGAATAAGAAATTTATTTTGAAGCTATAGCAAGAAAGACAATTTGATTAATTTTATAGATAATGGTTTGGTCAAATGAAGTCACAAGGTCCCCCACTCATTGAAAATTTGGGAAACCAATTATTAGATGCTCACAACTTAAGGGAGGCTCCTTCTAGTCAACAAATTATAATGCAAAATGTAGCAGATAGACTAATAGAGAAATTGGTGCTATTGCAAGATTTGATCAATATGAAGAGAAATGTTTCCATCTTTGTTAGGATCCTTAAAATATGTAAAGAGCCATTATTTCATTGGAAACAATCTTTAGAGTTAATAGTGGAAAGCTCTACAAGATCTCTAAATGAGCTTAAGGATGAGCATGACCTAGTTTGGAAGGTCATAGAGAAGCTCTTTGAATACTCAATGTGTTGCACATAGATTTATATGTATCTATCAATGGCCAATTAGTACACTTTCAAAGGATGAAGAACAAGTTCCTAGAATTTTTTAGCGAGGCCAATAATCCAATCAGCTTGAAGATGTCAAAAATCTAGGAGGTTTCATCAACTAACTTAATCTTAAGGTAGGCATTTGTGAAGTTCCAATCAAAGGTAACTAGATGTTACAAGTTGACAGGGATGCACAACTACAAAATGATTTGAGATGGCAATATCATAATCCTAGCTATTAGTGAGCTAGATAAAGTAATGTATGCAATAGAGGCAAATAGAGCTAAGGAGATGTCTCCTAAATAGGCATGATGCTCTAACATTCTTCTAGACATTTGCCATTCCCTCTCTTCTCTTATTCCTTGTAGCCATTTATAACATTTCTTTAGGAATCTTAGACTCTATAATGGACAATGAATTTTTCATGTCCTATTTTTAGTGTATTCCATTCAGAGATGCTCTGCACTACAATCATCAAATGTAATTAGTCATTTGTGAAGAGGAAAATCTGCAAAGTTATTTGTTGATAAACCCCTGTAGTTGGGACTACTATGTGTGACTTTGAGTCTACATGTTAATTTTTCTATTCATTTAGTTTATGTGTGATGTTTGGAATGAATGTCTTGTAACTAAAATTGAATGTTTGTGAGTAAACTTGGTTTTCTTTGTTTCATCTTGGTGGATTGTAAGCTTTAATTTCCTTAGCATAAGAATTATTATTTTCCTTATGTTATGCACTATAGTTTGTGTGTACTTCCTTTAATTATTTGTGAAGTTCAAAAAGTGATTGATGAAGTAGTAAAAAAGGGCACAATCTAGGTATTCTCAAAACTTAGTTATTTCAACAATCTAGGAATTACCTAATTAGTCATATATCTCTCTCTCTTTCAATTTTAGGTGGTCTTGCATGTATTTCAACATTGTATTTAGGTTAGAATAGGTTGCATAATACATGTTAATCTCCTTTTCAAAAATTTCCTAGGTAATTTGAAGTGTTGAACTGTTTGGTTGTTGACCTCTTCTACTTTATGGTTAAGTAAATACCCCAAATCTTTTTTTAAAAATTCATTGCAAATCTTACATTTTAAAAGGAGTTGCACCTTTCAATTTAGGGGTCTTTAATATATTACTACACTGACCCATTATGTTTTTAACTTCTTTGTTTTCCATTAGGAATTGGTCACTTTGAGAGTCAAGGTATAAACCAAAGAATTAAGGAAGACAAACTATTCACCAACAATTTTTGGCAACTCTACTAGGGACTTACTTGTATGTCTTAAGTTTTCTTAGTAAGTCTATTCATGGCTTTATTGGATAACTTAAAATTTTTCTTTAGGGAACTCAATTTGTTTAGTCATGAATATTATAGCATAAGGTGAAATGGGGTTTCCTCATGAAGGATAACTCATGGTAGTGCAACCCAACCTTGGCTTCCAAGATGAGGAAGAATACAAGATAAACAAGGTGAATACTCTTGCTGAGAAAAGTCAAAACTCTTTTGACCAATATCAAAGATGCAACTTCACCCTTGAAAAAGAAGATGCCAATGTTGAGTATTGGGAAGGATTGTTATGGGAAAGAAGATTAAGATAAGTGTGCCCATTTTGAATTAAAAAAATTCATCCAAGATTCTAAATATACTAGAAGTCTTCATGGTAAAGGAAAAATTGACCCAGTGCTAGAAGAATTGAAGATAGATAATTTCCCAATATTGGAAGATCCTCTAAGAAGAGGAAGAGCCTCCTCACAAAATCCAATGTTACAAGGTATTTATGGAGCTCTATTTTCACTACCTCATCCCATTTCCTAGAGACCCAGTCCTTCCTCTTCACCTCCTATTTTTTGCACTCAGATCCCATCACTATGTAATTTTATCACCCTTCATGGAGTGGTAGCCCCTACTACTATTACCTTTTAGCGAATACCAGTAGTTATCCCTACTTCAATATATTTTTCCTAAAGTAATGCTATTGGCCCCCAAGTTCAATGGCAATGGAAAAACCTTTGTTGATTAGCATATCGCTAATTTCTTTGCAACATCTAGCATCATTTGTCCTCAGACTGAAGATGTAGTAGTAAGAATGTTTGTAGAGACTCTTGTTGAGAATGAAGCTGATTAGTTTCAATATCTTTTGGTAGGATGTATTATAGCCTAGGATGACATGAAAAATCAATTTGAGTCCTGCTATAAGAGAAAAGAAGATGAACATACTCTTTTGTCGAAACTCATACAAATTAAGAAGGAACCTAGCATTCCTATGAGAGATTTTATTGCAATGTTCAAAAAAATGGTCAACTAGATTGTTGCTATGAGTAGGCTGATGAAAAATAATCAAAATTTTTTTTTCATTAGCTAAATGCCCCCATACATTAGTTTTCGAATTAGATGAGCACACATTTCTAATATTCAAGCTACCACTACCTTGGCAATAGAATTCAAAGATTATCTAATAGAAGCTAGAAAATGGAAGAGAGAGATTCAAAGTGGAGCTTCCACAAGCTCTATTGCTAATACAATTAATAATACTAAAGAAATACTTATAGAAGCTACCAAATGAGATGATTTCCATGAAAAGGCAAATGGGGAAAACTTTTTTGTCTTTCCAACAACCTTACCAAGACATTCCTAGAAGGCAACATGAAGGGAAACCATAGCAATTACCATCTACTCAACAAAACCTTACCATTGAGGTAGCTCCCAAAAAGAAAAGCATGTTAATATTCCACTTAAGAGTAGACCATGAAGATGACTCTTGTTTGGAGATGCATAGATACAAAGAAATCGGTACTAGCAATGAGCTAACAATCAAATATCTCCAAAGAAAAGATGATTCTTCTCCCCTTGGTAAGTCTAGAACATTTTTCTTCGAGGATAAATCAAATTTATATGTCTAAGGTGATGGTTTCACCACTTTTGATGGATTAAAAATGATTGTGGCAATGAGAAGTCAAAGAGACAAGAACCTGGTGAGCTCCATTCCTATCTAGAACACAACCCTTGTCTCTTCATCAACTACAGCTAGCACATCTGCTCCCTCTTCTTGTAGCAAAGAGAAAAAAAGATTTAAACCAAATGGTAAGCCTTATTCCACATTTGATATAATTCAATATTGTAAAGATGCTCATATCCGAGTTTCTTCCCTTGACTAGCTAAAAACCCACCCTACTGAATTGCAAAAACTAGTAGACTACTATAAAGGTGAAGCTAATTATAAAACTTGCTCCAATGTCAATACTATTGTTAAAAATGACCAACCCTAACTAAATAATGTGTTGTTCATTGATCAAAAACCTATCATGCCTATCATTTTTAAAGAATAAGAGTCCTTAGTCTTGGCTACTTCTCTTGGTTAGAAACCCAATCAATTTTACATGTCCTTATATGTAAATGGTCACAAACTAAGTGATTGTATAATTGATTTCAAAGTCTTTAAAAATAGCATGCCTTCCTCTATTACTTGTTCTCTAGGCTTAACCCTAACTAATACATTTGGACATTGTTGTTCCATGGAGACATAAAATAGGTCCACCTTTTAGGCCAAGTAAAAGATGCACAAGTAACCTTAGGTACATACCCTACAAAAATAATGAGATTAACCATCCTGGTAGATAATATCTTGGCTAGCTATGGTATTCTATTAAGTAGGAGCTTTTGTAGAGATATAGGATGAGAAATCAAGATGGATTGGTCTCATGCAATAATTCTTTTTGGTAATAATACAATCAAGTTAGAACCTGATTGGAAGGCCAAATTTACTATCATGAGATTTGATGATCCTAAGGCCCAAATTCTATATCAAGAGATCAAATTTAGAAACTACATGTTGTTCTATGGCTTTAAAAATTTAGAACAACAACCAGATCCTCCTAGTGACCAAGAGATTTTGACCTTAGAGTTTGATGGAAGTTGTGCTACTACTAGATCTAAAGCTAGCATGGTGCTCATTTCCTTGGATGGAGATATAACACAACTTGCATACAAGTTGCAATTTAAGAACACTAATAATCCTATAGAGTACAAAGCATTATTCTTGGGTATTGTTGCTACAAAGAAAAGAGGGGTGAAAATACTAAGAACCCAAGGAGATGGAGAACCTATAGTGAAGCAATTTCAAGCACAATATACTATAAAGAACACAAGGCTTAGAAATTACAAAAACATGGTCTTGAATGAAATTGAGGACCTGGACACCTTCTCAATAAAATTTGTTCCTAGGAAATAGAATGTTAGGGAAGATATGTTAGCTACCTCATCTTCTCTTCTACTTCCACATCTAGAGTTCATAGATAACCAATTCAATGTTGAAGTTTTCTTCATACCCAATGTACCTGATAATGTCAAATCATGCCTAGTCTTCCACACTGATAAAAAAATCCAATGTTTCCTAGAGGGGTCTGAACCTTTCAGTGACCAATACTTTGAGGAAAGTGAGAATGCCTACCAAGAGGTTTTTCCTGATAGCAAGAAATACTTGGAGCTTGGTGTTGAAAAACTTAAAGGTAATAAGATTCCTAAGAACCGTATTTCTCTTGAAAATTTGTTTGATAGGCATGATGCATTTATCAGAAGGGAAAAGGGTAGGAAAGGTGGAACCTCTAGAGAGTTTGAAGGGATGAATATTGCACTAAATATAAACCTAAGATGATTAATACTAGTAGTAGTCAGTCAAATGAAGAAAGGACTAGGGCCAAAGGACTCCTTTTTGAATATGTTGATGTATTTGCTTAGGGATCTAAGGACTTGAAAACCTCCAAAAATTGTGAGTTTAAGCACACAATCCCCCTTAAGCCTGAAGCCACTCCTTTAAGACAAAATTAGTGTAATTATAACCCAATGATCTTAGATGCCATTTTTAGAGAGCTCCATAACATGGTAGAAGTAGGAATTATCTCCCCAATACACCATTCAAATTGGGTAGCCAACATTGTCCCTATTTGGCAAAAAGGTGGGGAAATCATTATTTGTGTAGATTTTAGAAATTTGAATCAAGATTATTTGAAGGAAAATTATGCCCTACACAACATGGATCACCTACTACAAACAGTGGTCAACTCAAAGATGATATCCATGTTAGATGTGTTTTTGGGTTTCAATCATATAGAGGTGGACTTAGAAGATCAATTTATAGCGATGTTCACCATCCCTCGAGGAATGTTCTCTTATAATAGAATGCCCATTGGGTGGATTAATGTTGGAGCTACCTTTTAAAGACCCATGAATTCATCCCTTGTTGATCTCAACAATAATATTATTGTCATATACTTAGATAATTTGATAGTCTTCTCCAAGAAAAGAGAAAATCACTTGAAGGACCTAGAGAAAGTACTAAGAAAATGTAGGGAACATGGGATTTAACTCAATCCCAAGAACTCTATTTTCTATGATATGGAAGGTAGATTTCTTGGTCACATAGTCTCCCAAGAAGGTATCAAGATTGACCTTGAACATGTTAGAGCTAACAAGAAATTGAATTTTCTAGAAAGAAAATCTCAAGTCAAGTCATTCTTTTGGCAAGTGAATTTCTTGAGATGCTTTAACCCTTATTTCTATGAAATCACCAAGTGCATAGTTGACATGATGAAGGGTAACCAAGGATTCAAATAGAATGATTTTGGGAGAAAAGATTTCAATCAAATTAAGGACACCATAGCTAAAGATCCTATCTCAATCTACCAAAATTATAAAAAAGAATTCATATTGTATTGCTACGCATCAATTCACACATTATCCACAATAATCATGTATGATTATAGGGATGCTATCCAAGCACTAATTTCTTTTATGAGTACTCCTCTCAAGGATCATGGGTTAAGATCTTCTCACGTGAAGAAGCATGCATATAAAGTGGTAAAATCACTCAAGAATTTTAGGTTTTATGTCTTACATTAACATTATGTTGTGCATGTACCTATTTTGGTTGTCAAGAGCATATTAACCCAACAAGAAATAGGATGAAATACTATAGGATCATGGATAGCCAAAGTTCAAGAGTATGGTATTGAATTGAAGCTAACAAAATTGGTGCAAAGAAATGGCATGTACAAAGTGATTGCAAAAAAATAGGATTCTAGTCAAGAAGAAGAGTCCTCAAGAGCATTAATGGCCATTCTCCAAGACCCTTGTGTTAGGATTTAACCACAAACAAAAATAACAATTACATACAAATATAAAAAATATCAAAAAATAACAGATCACATAGAAACAAATAAATAGAAGCAAGATTTGACATGGTTCACCCAATTCTTGGTCTATGTCCACCAAAAAAGTCCAATATTATTACAATCCAGTGATTACAACCTTATTATAATCTATAATCTCTTACAACTCAATACTACCATAAAGACCAATTTCTATAAACTCACAATGAAACAATCCCCAACCCCAAGCCCTTTTATATAAGTATTTTTAGCAGTTTAGGATTATAATTAATAATTACATGTCAGCCCAAAATCCTAAAAAATTAAAGAGTATGTACAATACTTCCCTAATCAGTCACCACAATCTGACAACCTTTCACTTGGGGATTGATTAGGCTCCACACTAAACAACAATCTCCCACTTGGAGACTGATCCTATATCTATGCCTCTACTCCATGAGGCTCCCACTAGATCAAACCACCCTAGACTCTATTGTTCTTTTATTCCTGTTTACTCTAGAAGAAAAAAAAAAGCTGAAGAGGAGTTCAACTTCTCCCTTGTTAATACCTTTGTAAACATATCTATTAGATTGTGATCTTCATGTATCTTGTCCACCTTTAACTTTCCATCATTCAAAACTGATTGAATGAAATGGTACCTCAACTAAATGGGTTTTATTTTTGAATGAAGAGCTAAATTCTTTCCAGGATGAATGGCACTTTGACTATTTGTAAAAAAAATTATTCCTCTGAGGCTATCCCAATTCTTCCAAGGAGAATTAAAGCAATATAATCTCCTTGGTTGCCTCTATAGTAGTAACATACTCTTCCTTTGTAGTTGATAAAGCATTAACCTTTAGTAACCTAGAAACCCAACTTATGACTACCCCACCAATAGTAAATACATAACCTATAGTACTCCACTTGGTAACAATATACCTTGCCAAATCTAAGTCAACATATCCCTATAAGTTAGTAGTAGAGCCTCAAAAGTGTAAACAATTATTGATTGTATCTCTCAAATATTTGAGAATCCATTTGACTGCATTCCATGCTCAATTCTAGGATAACTCATATACCTGCTAATTACTCCCACTGCATGTGCAATATCTAACCTTGTAGATACCATAACATACATAAAGCTTCCTATAGATAAAGCATAGGTTACCTTGGACATCTTATCATCTTCTTCTTTTGTCTTGGGACACATCTTCTTAGTCAACTTCAAATAACTCGGTAAAGGTGTGCTGATAGCTTTAGCATTCTCCACAAAGAAACATTGCAACACCTTCTCAGCATAATCAGCCTGAGATAGCTCATCAATTTCCTATTCTTCCTATCTCTACAAACCTTCATACCAAGGATTAGTTTTTCTGCCCCCAAATCCTTCATAGCAAATGCATGTGCAAACTTGCATTTCAACTCCTTAATGTGATCCATGTTAGACCTAGCTACAAATATATCATCAAAATATAAACATAAATTAGTGTAGCTATCATTATCTAACCTCTTAAAATTAACACCATGATCTGAATGACAACTATTGCATCCATGCTCATACATAAACTTATTAAATTTTAGATACTATTGTCTACATGCTTGCTTCAAGCCATATAAACTTTTCTTCAATTTGCACACTAAGTTCTTACCTTTGACCTCATATCCCTATGGCTAAGCCATATATATCTTTTCATCCAAATCACCATGAAAGAAGGTTTCTTTAACATCAAGCTACTCCAAATGCAAATCTTTAGTAGCCACAATACTTAAAACAATACGAATAGAAGTCATTTTAACAATAGAGAGAATATCTCATCAAAATCAATGCCTTTTTTCTATGCAAATCCTTTTAAACTAACCTAGCTTTAAATATTTTCTTACATCCATCCTCTTCTTTCAACCTATAAACCCACTTATTCTATAAAGCCTTTTTACCTATAGGCAACTTGCATAAATCCCATGTCTTATTTTTTAGCAAAAAGTCCATTTCATCTTTCATTGTAGACTCTCATTGAATCTTAGTATCCACCTACACAGTGTAATCATAACATTTAGGTTCATCAACATTAGTATGCAAAATAGAATACAAGGAAGGATAAAATCTTTTTGGAGGTCTAATTAGCCTTGTTGACCATCTAACATTCACTAGTCTGTGTGGTATTTTTTTTTATAGTTGTTACACATCATGAGGAATGACTAGATCATCATCTTTTGGAGTATCATTCAACACTACATAATCATCTTCTTTCTGCTTATGTTGCTGCAAAAAATCTTTGTATGATACTTTCTCATTGAATATGACATCCTTGCTTCTTACAATTTTACGATTCTCAAAATCTCAAAGTGTATAACCAAATTTATCTATGCCATATCCAACAAATACACATTTCTTTGACTTAGCTTCTATCTTGGTTCTATTTTCAGAATCTATATGAGAAAATGCTTCACAATCGAAGGTTTTGAGAAAACAATGACTCACCTTCTTATCATTTCATGCTTCCTCTAGAATACCACAACAAAAAGGAGTAGAGGGACCTCTATTAATAAAAAATACAATAGTATTGACAGCCTTTGCCCATATGTTTAAGGGTAACCCTAAATGAAACCTCATGCTCCTTGCATGCTCCATCATAGTCATGTTTATGCATTTAGCCACCCCATTTTCTTGTGGAGTCCTCGAAGAATTTTCTATTTATGAATACCATTAGTGGAGCAAAAATCCTCAAATTCATGACTGCAATACTCACCACCATTATTAGATTTTAGACATTTTAATTTCTTCCCAGTCTCATTTTCAACCAAGCATTTCTATTTCTTAAAAGTTTTAAATACATCATATTTATATCTAAGGAAATAAACCCATACTTTTCTAGTTAAATCGTCAATAAATATAACATAATAATGAGAGCCACCAAGGGAAGATACCTGAGCTGGTCCCCATTCATCTGTGTGCGCAACCTCTAATTTCTCCCTTTGATTTTTCTTCCTAGTCTTCCCAAAAATCATTCTCTTTTGTTTTCCATACACAACTTTTACAAAAATCCATATTAATGCATTTCAAACCTGGTAAAACTTTCTTTGAATATATTACTTTCATACCTTTCTCACTAATGTGCAGAATTTTATTGTACTACAATATTATATTAGAATCTACAATAGCTATTTGTTCTCCCTGCTCAACTATAATAACTATTCTTGAACATTTATTTTTCTCTGAAACAATTAAAGTAGAAGGAATGATATGACCTGTACAAAGATATAAGGTGCCAACTTTCACACCTTTTTCTACTACAAGGGAACCTTTTTAAACCTTCCAATTTTTACCCTTAAAAGTTACTATACAACCCTCATCACTGAGTTTCCCTACTAAAATTAAATTCCTACATAGCCTTGGAACATGTCTTACATCATGTAGTAGTCAATGATTTTTATCCTACAACTTAATCTTAACTTTTCCCTTTCCAACAATCTAACAAGGTTCATTATCCCCCAAATAAGCAAGCCCAAAATTTCCTTAGACATAATCAATGAAATAACCTCTATGAGGTGTAGCATGAAATGAAGGATTAGAATCTAAAACCCATGAATTATCAACACTTTCTAAATATAGAAGCAAATCATCTACTTTTAATTTGTTGCTTACCATATTTTCCTCCTTGTCTCCATCTTTCTTTTCCCCTTCATTATCCTTTTGAGTCTAGCAATCTTTCTTTTTATGCCCTAGTTTCCCATAGTACTAGCAGTCATTTGGTCCTCTTGATTAAGACCTCTTCCCTTTTGGCTTTCCTCTTGATTTCCCATGATTTCTGGAATTACTTTCCTCTCTCAATTGTTCTACATCAACTTTGTGCATTCAAAGCACTTCTTGATGTAGATCCACTGGAGGATTTCCTATGAGTGTGCTCACTCAAAATAACACCAATCACATCATCATATTTTAGAGTATTAGGTCCAAAAATGGAATTACTCATAGCCATTACCAAGCCATTCAAAATTTTAGGCAAAGAACACAAAATCAAGAGAACCTTAATTTCTTCATCAAAATTAATACTCACAGAAGATAATTGACTAGTAATAATATTAAACTCATTTAAATGATCTGGAATAGATCCACCTTCTGCCATTTTCATATTAAATAAATTCTTCATGAGAAATACCTTATTTGAAGTGGAGGGTTTTTCATACAATTTTGCTATGGTTTCCATCAACTCTTCCATCATCTTCACTTTTGTAATACTAAATGCCACCAATGAGGCTAGGCATAATTCAATACTTTCAAGTGCCTTTTTGTCTAAAAGATCCCATTCATCATTTGTCATAGATCCCTGATTCTTGGTTTTTCCTTCCAATGGCTTCCATAAATCCTTTTGATAAACATAGTCTTCCATTTACATCTTCCATAACAAAAAGTTCTACCTATTAAAATTGTCAACCCTTAGCTTACCCTCGCCTTCCATCACTCCCAATCAACTGTGAGATTACCACTCAACCATGAGACATTCTTGCAGTAGATAACTAAAAAAAAAACTTGCTCTAATACCACTTGTTAGTATTTAACCATAGACATAAATAACAATTATATGCAAATATAAACAATATCAAAAAATAATAGATCACATAGAAAAGAACACAAGGCACCAAGATTTAATGTGGTTCACCCAATCCCTAGGCTATGTCCACCAAACAAAAAGTTTAATATTATTGTGATCTAATTATTATAACTTGATTATAATTTGTAATCCCTTACATCTCAATACTACCATAAGAACCAATTTTCACATCACCCACAATGAAACAATCCCTAACCCTAAGCACTTTTATACAAGTATGGAGTATGTACAATACTTCCTTGATCAGTCACCACAATCTAACACCTTCATTTTCAAATATTGCCTATTTTCTCACTTACAAAGATTGCCCTAATAAACTAACATACAAGAACGAAAGAGACCTCAAAACTAAATTGAGTAAGTATGTCATCTATGATGATCAATTGTACAAGACAAAAATTGATGGAAATTTCTTAAGATGTGTGGATAAGCCTCAACAAGATATATTGCTTCACACATTCCACAATGAGGCCTATAGTGGGCATTTCTTTTTTATAGTTACAACCTACCAAATTCTAGGGTAGTTCTACTACTCAACTAGTATATTGAAGGATTCTTATAAGTGGTGGCCTAATGCGATAAATGTGGGATGGTTTCTAGCAAGCCTTAATTAGCTTCCCTACCACTAAAGCTAATAGTAATATAAGGCCACTTCCAACAATAGGAAATTAACTTAATTAGACTAATTAATTGTCCTTCTTTAGCTGGTCACATATATATTATAACTACTATAGCTATTTTACTAAATGGGTGGAAGCAAAGCCCACCAAGAGAACCACAACTAAAATAGTTTGTGAGTTTCTCAAAGAGATTTTGGTGAGATTTGGGTGCAACTAAAGCTTTTCATGGATAGTGATACTTATTTTTCTTCTATGGAGATTATAGCTTTCTATTATGACAACAATATCCAACTCATTCAATCATCTAACTACTTTCCTCAAGGGAATGGTCATGTAGAATTGAGAAATAAAAACTTGATTAACATAATGAACAAATTGGTCTCCAAAACTCAGAAGGATTCGCACAAAATATTACATGAGGATCTCTAAGAAGATAGGGTGAAACCAAAGGAGGCCATTGACATTTCCTTATTTAAGCTAGTATATGGAATCAAATATAGCCTTCCACTACCATTGGAACTACCCATCTGCAAGTTGCAACAAGTGATTGAGGACCCAGTATTCCACAATGGTTTGGAGAAGTGAATCATGTATCTCACTAAGTTGGAAGAAGAACTTGTGAAGCTAGTCAATCACATTATAGAACATTAGAAGAACATGAAAACCTTTTGTAACAAGAAGGCCAAGTAGGAAATTAATGGAAGGCAATGGGGTCCTATTATGGGATAAGAGGCATGAACCTAAAGGTATGAAACATAATTTTGATTCCCTTTCAAAAGTTCATTTCAAAATTATGCAAGTAAATTAGAATAACTCTTTCATTCTGGCCTATCTCGCAAGAGATATTTTTCCATTATCTTATAATGGCCAAGACCTAAAGCTATATCAGGTTCACAATTGAAAGTAGGTAGCACCTATAGTTAGTGTTAGTATAGGTAGGATTTTGTTTCTACATTTTTCCTTTCTTCATTTACCTACTTTCCCAAGTTAGTTTTCTATTCTATTGCTTTCTTAGTTTAGTTTTGCTTATTGTAGTTTGTCATTCTAGCTATGCAAAACCATTAAATTTGTGGCCCCTTCTAAGATATTTGCAATGCCTAAGTCCCCAATTAGTTCTACTTGTTTCTAACTTTAAATTTTTCCCTTGTGAGTTCTATTGGTTGGTATTTATAGAGTTTCAATTGAAATATTGCATATCAAAGTAGCATTTAGGTGACTTACTTCTTATCAAATTCCCAATGCCTCTAGGTATCCTTTTCTTTGCCCTTCCCTAACCATCCATGCAAGTTTCTTTTTATTTTATTGCATTCAAAGTTTAGGTGCTTTAGGGTTGGTTGAGATGTGTTTTAAGTGTCTTCCTGATGAGAAGTAAGTTCTCCATATTTCTGTAACTTCCATCTTGCACCATCTTTCTCACTTTCTCTAGATTTTGAACAACTAGACTAGTTTTTCTCCTTGGCAAAATTCATCAAGCATGCACATGAGGAAAAAATTAATGAAGGTATAAACAAGTTGTACACTTGATTTTCTATGGAAAGGTCAAGGAAAGTGCAAGTCAAAGCCAAGAAGTTCTTGAATCAAGTCTTGAAGGTAGAATCTATTTCTATGAAGAAAAATGGGTATGTGAGTTTCCAACCACTTATTGATGGAATCAAAGATATTCTATTTTGTATCCAAAAAAAATTTGGCTTGTGCCCAATTGTAAGTATTTATGTATAAATAGGACCCAAGCATAATGCTAAAACAATTATTCACATCACATAATGAAGGATCCATGCTTGAAATCTCACCTCAAAGCTATCTAATTGAGATCAAAGGGAAAATGTTGCATAGTTTTCCTCTCTCTAGAAAGTGTTTCTTTTAGAGGGTTCTCCATCCTTAGGAAATATAAAAGGCCACTTTTTCAAAGACTTTAAAAATAACAAGCTAAGTAACTTTGATATTTGAATATCCTACAAAAATGCCTAAAAGATGCTTCTAGAAAATTCAATTGTAGAGGTGAAGCCCTGACATAAAGCAGATCAAGTGTTGAGTGCTTAGAGTGGAAAATGAGAAACTAAAGTGCCCAAGTGATTAAAGAAAAATTTCCCACATTGCATTCCCAAATTAAAGGAAATATAAGCTTATTGAAAGCTAGATCTATTCTCTCTCCTCCACACATATTAAGTTGTTAAATAAATCTTTATTCTAGATCCTCAACAAAACAAGGAATTTTCTATTAAATTGAATCCCTTGTTTCTATAAGTGGCCTTTAATCATATGAATTTAATTTAAGTAGAGAAATATTGATTTTATTATTATGAATCCTTATGTGCATGGAAATGAAAATTTTTAAAGAGCAGTTGATTATGAAATTTATTGCAAATCCTATCGTTATGATCATTGGTTGAACTTAGTTTCATTTATGTGGCACCAATGTTCATATTTCTACATCAATTCCATCATAATTTCCTCAAATTTATATCCTCAATTATTTTAAATATTTATTCATCAAGAATTGCATCATTTAAAATTATAGAAAATGACAATGAGAGTAGCAGGTTATGATAAACTTAGAGGCCTAGGAAGTGAGTTAAAGGATTTAACTAATGCATTATTCAAGTTCTATGACTTAGACGATTATTCAAGTTGAAAGAAAGGGGATTGGTGGAAGTTGTTAGATTTCCCATGGTTTTACAAGCTCCAAAGCTAGTAAGGGAATACATAGAAAGATATAATATGAAAATAAAGCAAATCCTACTTCTTGATCAATCTATCCTTCTCTCAATTAACAAGGCTTTAATGTAGTCTATATTTCATGTGCTAGTGAAGAAGGAATATTGTGACATTTATTTCAGATACTCTACATCTATGTTTAATGAGAAGAAAAAATTGAAAAGGGAAGATATGCAAAGGACCAATTTCCAAACTCCTCACTCAAAGAAGAGAAAGATATTGACATCCTTGCATTACTACTTAGATTGAAGAGAAAAAAAAAGAAATTCTAGAATTCATTGAGCATCACTTCTTCCTAGTGCAAGCCATATGTGTTGAATGACAACAAATTATTTAGGCAGAAATCATATGTGGGAAAAAATCATATGCTACGAGCTTGTTTCCTCATTGAATTCAGCAAGGTGATTCAAGAATTTTTACATGTCTTTATATTTAATCTATGGCTTGGCAATGCATCACCTATGGTTGAGTTTTCCTAGGAATGAAGACTAGGATGGAAATACAAAGGTGTACAAATTCTACCTACACCTTCATCTGCAAAAAAGTTTTGAGAAGTATGCAAAAGTGAATGACACCTTCACTATGAGATTATGCCACAAATTGCAAGGTTGCACTAAGCAAAGATTTTCACCAAAATAAATTTTGGTTATTAGCCAATTCAAATGCTTTTTCATCAAAATTTTGAGCTTCTCCTGCCTATGGATTGGTGCTTTTGATGTTTTCCCAAAAGACTTCCTAGGTACTCGAAGGAAAAGGTGGTTCTTGTCAAATTTTGCTGGAAAATACTTGAAGTGAACACCTTGTTTTCAAATGTAAAGGAGATAATTGAGATTTCCTTTTCCATAGTGTTTGGGCCCTATTCCTATGCCTCTAGATTTGATGCTCAAAATCTAGTCAAGAATTTTGAAAGTAAAATCAATTTGATTGATTATGAGGTACTGAAACCTCATTACGATCCAGTCAACTTTGTGAGAGATCATTTGAAGTTGGGATATTCCTACTAACATGTTTGAGACATTGAATAATTTTTGGTTGAATTTCTTAATGAGTATTAAACCTAGAAGAAATTTTTGTATTAGTTGACAATTGCTGAGATCAAATTATATAATGACTCTAACGATGTTTTTGATCTTGTAGATCATGGCTCATCTTATGAGAAGATTAAAGACACTACCATTATGTGTACCCCACATATAGGTCTTGTCATTGATACTATGGAGGTCATGATGTACAAAATCATCAAGAGGAAAAAAAAATGGGTAGAGTGGATCTAAATGAGAAAGAAGAGAATCAAAAGTACTTTCCCTACTAGTGTAGTATCTTCAAAAGCTTTTTGATCAACTGCAATGATGACAAATACTACTATTAGTTCAAGATCTATAGGCCCAACCCAGTTAATCAGCAGGTCCAATCACTCCTACTTGTGGTGGTGGATCTCTTCCAAATATGGGAAGAGTTGGGGAGAAGGAAGGGGAAAAGGAGAAGGAAAAAGAGACAAAACAAGAGAAGTTAGTTGCTAAGCCTACCTCCCTTGTCCAAGTCATCAATTTGGATGGTGATACTAACCCCATGGATGGCCAAGAGTAGGATACATTACAACAAAGGGATACTTTGTCCCTCTCAATAACTAAAGTTATTGCCTTCCCCATTGTTTCTTTAAGCAAGAAAACTCCCCTAGTGGCAAGGAAGCTCTTTGATCCTACTGCCTTGCAATCATAAATCAATGTCCTTTCAACTGAGACATGGTTTGAGGAGATCACTGACTAGAAAAAGTAGAGGTATGAAGAAGCCACCCCATCAAAGGACCTCATCACAATGAAACTTTTTCTTAGCTACCATCAAAGAAGACAAAGAAGCAAAAGTCCATAACATAATTGGCTACTAATCCTTCTATTGGCCACATATTGATGGAGATAGTAGAGCATCAAAAAGAGTGCAAGTTCCATGAGATTAATGCCAATAACTTTCAAATTAGAATAGTGGATATTGTTATCATTGTTCATGATTCTATGGTAAATATTTGGAAGCCTGCCAAATGAGAAGATTAATGACTAACTAGAAGAGTTAAGAGAAGAGAAATAGGTGCTCAAGGCCTTAAACAAAGAACTAATGGACTACATCAATTTTGTGCTTGGAAGTACTTCAACTAGAAATTTTGACCTGAATGAAGATGATAATAAGAACATTCTTTTGAAGATACAACAAGATAGAATTTTTGGTCAAATCGGTAGATCATGGATTGATCCAATGAAGGTACAAGGTCCGCAACTCATTGAAATTTTGGGAAATCTACTATTACATGCTCACTAGTTAAGGGAGACATCTTCTAGTCATCAAATTACCATACAAAATGTAGAAGATAGACTAACAAAGCAATTGGTACTATTGCAAGAAGTGATCGATATGAAGACCAATTTTTCCATCTCCCATGGGATCCTTAAAATAGGTAAAGAGTCATTGTTCCATTGTAAACAATCTTTGGAGTTTATAGTGGAAAGCTCTACAAGATCTACAAATGAGCTTAAGGATGTGTAGGACCTGATGCAGAAGGTCATAGAGAAGCTCTTTGAATACTTGAAAGTGTTACACACAGAGTCATATGTATTTGCAAATGGATGATTAGTAGACATTCAAAGGATGAAGACCAAGTTCCCAAGATTTTTTGATAAGGCTATTGATCTAGTCAACTTGTAGATGTCAAAAATTCAAGAGCTTTCATCACCTGACTCAATCTTAAGGTGGGCATCTAAGAAACTTCCAATGAAAGGTCTTCATATGGATGAGTTGGCAAAGATGCATAACTATTAGATGATTCAAACTAAAAATATCCTAATCCCAACTATCAAGGAGCTAGATAAAGTAATGTATGCAATAAAGGCTTATAGAGATAATGCAATGACTCCTAAGAAAGCATGATGCTCTGACATTCTTTCAGCCATTTGTCATTCCCTCTCTTTTGTATCTCTTTGTAGCCATTTATGGAATTTTCTTAGGAAGCTTAGACTCTATAATGGATAATGACTCAGTCATGTCCTATTTTTAATTTATTCAATTCAAAGATTCTCTGAACTACAATAATCAAATGTAACTAGCCATTTGTGAAGAGCCCTATATACACAACTTTTTAAGAGAAGTTAATAAGATTGGAAAAGTTATTTGTGGGTGAACCCCTATAGCTAGGACTACTATGTGTGACTCTAAATCTACATGTTAATTTTTTTGTTATATGATGTTTGGAATGGATGTTATGTAACTAAAATTGAATTATCATGAGTAAACTTGTTTTTATTTCTTTCATCTTAGTGGATTGTAATATTTACTTTCCTTAGCATAAGAAATATTCTTTTCCTTGTGTTGTGCATTGTAGTTTGTGTGTGTTTTAGTTAATTGTTTGAGAAGTTCATAAACTGATTAATGAAGTAGCTGAAAAGGGGACAATCTAGGTATGTCAAAACTCAACTATTTCAGCAATCCAAGAATTTCTCAATTGGTCATCCTTTCCTCTCTTTTTCCATTGTGTGTAGTCTTGCATGTATTTTAATCTTACATTTAGATTATAATAGGTTGCATAATATATGTTAATCTCCTTTTTGAAAATTATGTAGGTTGTTTGAAGTGTTGAACAATCTGGTTGTTGGCATCTTCTACTCTTTGGTTAAGAGCATATCCCCAAAACTTAAAAATAAAATTCATTTGAAATCTTGCATTTTAAAGGGAGTTGTTCCTTTCAGTTTAGGGGTCTTTAATAGATTACTATACTGGGCCATTATGTTATTAACTTCTTTGTTTTCCATTAGCCATTGGGCACTCTGAAAGTCAAGGTATGAGGAAGAAAAATTGTTCACCAACACATTATTATTGCATATAGAAAAGGAAAAATATTTTGATCACATAGTTTGCATAAATACTACATTAATTACGAGTCAATAAATGTTGCATTGACTAGGATTGCATGAGATTCTCAAGTTAGTAATATATATTGGATATCTTTTATGATGGTTATTCAATACAAATTAAAACCAATTTAAGAAATTATTAAAAGATGGATCTATGTTGATCAGTGTGGTGTTTTTTTTAATGCTTCAACTAGAACTATATAGCTCATAGTGGTTGGATGTGTATTTTTAGTAAACTTGATTGTGTTAAGTTTTTATTTGACCCTTTTGTATGACAATAGGAAGTGAATTTGAGATTTAAAAAATCTTAGTAGTATTAGTCAACTTCTAGGAGTAAGCTTATTTTAAGGGGGTAGGATGCAACACTTGTCCCTTTTTGCAGTCATTGTGTATTCCCTATCAAGCTCAATTTCAATCTCCTATGAACATGTTAGCTCTTAGTGATATTTGAATGCAAATACTTCAATATATAGATGTGATACTTTTCTTGATGATACCATTTGTTATGTATGTAAATGATGAAAATATTATCTTCATGATGATGAGTTGTTATAGTGATATATGATGTTATTTGTAGTCATGATTTATTTAGGGTACTTACCCCATAGTTTCATGTGTATGATGTGCATGTTTTTTTATATATTTCAGTCTAATGTGGTTAGGGGAGGGATTCATAGTCTAGTGCTAGCCAGGATCTACATGATGTACCACTCCCTACCATTTCCTATTTATCCTAGATATATATACACATATGCATACTCATCTTTTATTCAGGTTGAAGGTACTAGACATTGACTTCCTTGAAATGCTAGAATGAGCATTCCCTATTGCAATAATTCAATGGTAAGAATGTGAAGTTAATAATAAGATCCAATCCTAGCCATAGCTTAAATACTTTTCTTGCAAGGAGGAATCATATCTGACTATCTTCCCTTTTTAAACTTGTAAGTCCTTATGTGCCTACATGTTGTTTGACTTCCACTTTGGTTGGTTTTCGTTATGTGTTTTATGTGGCTTTGACTTTGTGATTTTCTTGGTAGAATGCTTATTTATGATCTTTGTATTAATTATTGATATCTAAGTTATTAAATAGTATTTTATTTTTAAAGGGAAAAATAATAAAATAAGATGATATTTGATTTGTTATAATTATTTCAATATATGTTTAATTTAAGAGATTTAATTTAATATCATCAATCAGGAAACTAAATAAGAGGAATTTAAATATTAAATATAAAAGATTATTTTAGTGTGAAGATTTAATTAATATTGATTAAAATTAAAGTTGCATTTAATGAACTCTAATTATCTTTATTTATTAAAATACTAAATAATTACTTTTAATGTGCTTGCACTAAATAATAAATTGGGAAAATAAAATAAAAGATTTTATTTAACTAAGAATTGAGTTAAATATGTATGAAACAATTGATAAAAAACAATTATCATATTTTAAGATTTTTAGGAAGAGAAACCCTAAA
Source organism: Cupressus sempervirens (assembly GCA_028749045.1). Classification (NCBI taxonomy): domain Eukaryota; kingdom Viridiplantae; phylum Streptophyta; class Pinopsida; order Cupressales; family Cupressaceae; genus Cupressus; species Cupressus sempervirens. The sequence continues at coordinate 745,577,611 of CM053791.1, forward strand.
GGGATTTAAGGCTCTATATTAGAGAATTTTGGGTCATTATATTTCTCACATAGTATTTTTGGGATGCAAATTTTCAGAATTTTGAGCAAAACGAATTTTGGAAGTTTTGAAGGGCTTCAATTCAATAACAGTTTTATTAGGTTTCTAGATTATTAACACTAACATGAGATATGGTTTTAAACCCATAATAGTCTATATCATTTGAAAAGATTTGTATGCTTCATGTTTTCCTGAGTTCTTGCATAATGCTTATTAATTTATTGTATTATTTTTTTGATAAATAATTATGTTATAGGTTTTGAAAATGAAAACATGGTGATAAAATTTTTTTTTTTGACTTATGGAAAAACAATAGAAAAATATAGAAAATTATTATGACTGTATTTTTTTAAAACCCTTTTAATATAAGGAAAATTCAATTATATAAAGTTGGAAGAAAACAACAAATTGAACAACTAGGGGTTCAAAATTAAATTTTCCATTAGAACAATGTGATTATCATGAAGTTTCTAAATAAAGATAAATATTCTATTTGTATCTAAAATAATATAGTTATAAAATTTTTTGAAAAAAAAACTATGTGAGAGGAAATCATTTGGTAACTAAACTTATAAATGCATGTAAAATCAAATATAGTAAAGATTGAAAACTAAGCATAATATGGTAGCATGTTCTGAGAGATCAAAGGTATGTGAAAATACTAATTACCTATTTATTTTTATTTTGTAGAAATATAATATGATTTCTTAATTTATTAATAGAAAAATATTATTTGTTAATTTCAAAAAAAATTAAAAATTAAATGGTAATTTTTTTATTTCAAAAATTAAATAAATATTGTACTCCATTATTTCTAAAGTGGATGTTAGTATTAATGATCTCTTAACCCTAGTTATACTCTTAGTTGCATATAAGTGATTATATATTTGGTATTGCATGTGAGAATTCAATAAATATATATTTGTTATTCTTTTAAAAGAAGCTATGGTGAGGCTCACTTTGTAATCACCTAATTATAATAATTGATTTTATGAGATATATTATAATAAGTAATTTAATTAAATTTATATTTTCAAGTTTGAGTTATCTCTAGTTGCATCATGAATAAAAGGGAAAGTAAATATTCATATTAGACTTGGATTTAAATCGAATTCAAAATGATATTTTAAAAATAAAATTGATATTAATGTTTAATCTAACAATATAAGTCATTTATGATTTAAGATTATTTTAAAAATTAAAAATAGGATAATATTGCATGATATTTTATATGCGCAAAGAGATTTAACATTTAAATACTTACTAGTTTAAATAAGTATATAAATAAAATAATTTATTTAAATATGTATGTTCTTAGTTTATTAGTAAACAAATCTTTATGGATCAAATTGAAAAATAGAAAATGATGGAATTAAATCATAGAGCTAAAACTATGTGTTTCTTTATATTTTGTTTAAAGTCTTGTGATATTTATTTTGATATGGTTTAAAGTGAGTTGTGTAGTGTTTATTTGGCCAACTAGGATATGTACCAGAGGCTTTTTTTTCTTGAGATTTATTTTATGATGATTATTTGATTACATGACATGGTGTACTTCATGATTCAAATTGATGTTTGTTTGATGAGCATTTATGATGACTTCGGTTTTAGAACAACCTATTAATTTTTTCGAGTTGACTATTATGGAACCGAATTCAATCATTTTTTTTTGTGATATGGGAGACAATTTTGATTTGTGAGATTTGAAAAGGTAATCTAGGTGCATCCTATGGGAGTTTCTTGCAATGGTGGTCAAAGGACAAAGTGGCTATCAACATAACTCATTGTATGTTATTTTTAATAAGTGATAACACAATAGTTAAAATATTTAGAAAATATTTAAAAGATAAGTTAGAGATTTTTACTATCCCATGTCTTGAGTGCTTGTACATGCTAAGGATGGGAATCAGATGATATATACTAAGAGAAATTACTAGTTTTCCTCATTTTCATGAGAGGCTATTCTACTTCTACATGTGTCATGTTGATGGTCTAAGTTTTAGAGTGACTAGTCTAGGGTAAATAAGGTAGTTTGGTCATGTGATGACACTCCCTAGTATGTATCAAAAGTATCCTTCATGGTTTTTATATATTCCTCTCGTGGTATGCTTTTTGGATGTTACTTTTGGCAGTGTTTTATCATGGGATTTATTTATTTTTGGTGATTTACTTTCATTGCTAGTGATTGGTGTTCATTGCTTTTTGTACATTCAATACATGTGCCTTTTGTCTTGAAGTGGATATCTTTTATTGGCATAATCTCTTGACTTCTTTTTTTTATTTATACATGGTATTTGTATGTTGAATTTGGTATGTGGTGTTGGTATTAGAATGAGTGTCTTTTGATTTTGACTATCTTTCATCTCCAATACTTTGTGTACCCTTGAGTTAGAATTGACCATTAGGATTTGTTTCCTAGGATCATTTTATGGTTTGATTATCTGTGTGAAGATCATTCATTATTTTCAGTATAGGGTGGGAGTGGAAGCCTAACTATGTGATCATGCCATTGGGAGGGCATGTCTTCTTACTATTTGGGTCCCCATTTGATTACTAGTTCTTAGATGTTTGTAGATATATTTATACCATTGTCATTCTTAAATTCATATCTTAAAGACTTCTATTCAGTAAATACACATATTTTTTCATGTATCTTGTATTTTGATCTACTTATATCTATTCTCACATACCTTGGGACATCTAAAACATGTGTTATTGATTAGATATATTTTATTGTGTCAATTATATTTTTGTCTGAGATAATGTATCTATTACTTCTTTATGATTGAGAAAAATGTACTTCAAAATTAAAATAATTAATAAAACTTCTTAAACCTGACTCAACATCAAGGAACCCATGAGGAAATGAAATCTATATTGTATTTTCATATGTCTAATGGATGTGCATGTGTGTATTTCTTTCACATTGTTACTTTAATATTATTTATACTTTAAAAAAAAGTTTGATAAACATGATAACATAGTAGGTTAGTCTCTCTTGGGTTCCCAATTGGGGCATTACAAACTTGATCAAATTTCAAGAGAGATATCCTTAAAAATTTTTGACATTGTCATCATTAAAACTGACTACTCAATAGATGTGATGTCAACGCAAGGAATGAAAATGAGAACCTGAGTGTATGGGAGGAAGTTTCAAATTATAAGAAGTATCAAAACCCACTTTAGGGGAAGCCCTAAGGGAAGAAGATTTTGAAGGACCTTATCCACCAAAAAATCTCCCCTTATAATATGTAGTAGGACTAAGTTCAAAGTTCTTGGAGCACTTGGAGAAGAGGAGACAAATTAAGAAATAAATATAACAAAAAGTAGTAGATTTCTTATGCTCCAAAAATTCAATCATAACTCTAGTCTAGATTTGATCACCATTCAAATAGAGATGATCATTCCCATGACAACTAAAACATATAATTTAAAATAAATAAAATAAGCATGATTATGAGTGACAGAATCCACTTCAAGGAATTTGCCAAACTATTTCCCTATTCCTTTAGAAACCTCCTCATCCCAATTTTTTTAAGGTGACCCTAACACATGAACCCAAGTGGAAAAAACTCCAAAAGGATGCAAAATATAGTAAAATCCTAGCCTTCACAATGTTCACATACATAGTTGAAGTATTTTGTTAATCAAGATCTAAGAAACAACATAAAGGATTTGAAAATAATCTTTGTTGAGAGAAAGATAGATGTAAAAGTAACCCTTTGATATAAGCAAGAATGCCTTATATATTTTTATGATTCAAGTTGAAAGAATCTACTTATGAATGAAGACAATGTCGAGCTTCCTACCACAAAACTTTCTAACCAAGGAAGAGGCCATCTTGGAAAAATATCTATGAATAGAGCTATCCTAAATTTGGATACACATAACTTCCATAGTTTTTACCACTAACACTCCACCTTCTAACACTACATGATTCTTTAGAAAAATCATTTTCTATTTTGCTATAGGTCCCACTGAGCTTGACTTAGCCAAAATTAAACAAGTTTATTTGGAAGAACCCATAACTTCCTAAAAGCCAAAAACTTGTGTGAACAAAAGGAAGGGAAAGATTGAACCAATGGATAGGACAAGTCATGTTAAATAGCACTCGTAAAATTATTTTGTAGGTGGTCTTTTTTCTCTTGTGATCACTCTTCAACATCTTGTAAATAATTTTGTTCTTTCAACTCTTTAAAGTCACCCATTTTTAATCATAATTTGTAGATAGGATTCCAAAAAATTTATCAAAATAGATTTTTATATATAATGTCTCTAAGTTATCTTGATCTATTATGTAATGCAAAAATTATTGTTTGAATTTAAATATGTTTATGATAATAAATCACTTATAATTTTTTAATCAAAAAGAATAATTGGGGTGGATAAAAGAAATTGAGTCCCATGATTGGGCAAAATTTTGAAGTGGTTTCCCTTCTCTTCAATATTATTGGTAGTTGGTGTCAAATTTTCAGGCATTTAGGGATTGAATCTTGGAAAACTTAACTAATAGAAAATGTAGTTCTCATAACTATTTCAATTATTTAATTTGTTTCTATTAGAGTTTTAGGTGACTCTAAAATATCTCCAAGATCAAATGAAAGACCAATATAACCTCCATAAGAGATTTGAAGATAATTGATTAAGATGCAAGAATCATATTTTCTATCACAAGAATTCAAATTATATTACCTGATTGAAATGTGCATAAAAGGCCTATATATGTAGGAAATGTGATTAGAGACAATAATAAGGATAGATAGAATTTAATCTATGCATGGTGGGATTACATGTCCACCAAATTTGGGTCATCCTCCATTATGTAATAAAGTGTACACAATAATAAATATGATATTTCTATATGAGCACTATAGGTGTGTCTCACACATAAAGAACATGAGAGAAATATTGATATTTGAGCCTATATTTCTAATTAGTGACCAAAAAATTAGTCATTTGCAAGTCATTTACTAAGAAAGATTACAAGGTCATTACTGTAACTGAATTATCTAGTAATGGTCAAGAAGACAATACTTAGACCAAGTAGAATAATGATTGTTGAGCATTTAGTAGAGACAAAAAATATGTGAGCTGACAAATATAATATGAACTCAGTAAGATAATCATGACCAACCATATTGAGAAGTTATCAATTGTTGAGAACACATACTTATAGAAGCTGAACGACAACATACATGACAATGTTGGTGTTTTCACACTATTAAAAAATAAAATACTTAACACGAAGATATTAAAGATCACAATAACATAAGGATTAGCTATTTCCTATAAAAAAATAATTTGTTCTTCAGATCTAGACCCAACTTCAACAAAATCATAAAAGATTTTCCACTCTTTTAGCTCTACAAACACAAGGCCGGTGCACTTGAGGGATAAAAGATTTTGCAACCTGATACTACACATAAATTTCACTCATTTCATGATATTTTAATGATACACATCCCTTATAACAAATTGGTCACAATTCTTCTTAGATTTATAGATATCTCTAAACAATAGGAGCTAACTAAGACTTGGAAGTTTAAATATAAACAAGTGTTGACTAGATTTGACATTCTTCAAACATTAAACTAAAATTGATTTGATTTTGAGCATGATGCTTATTCATGCTTTTTCCATCTATAGACTTAACAAATAGATTAGTGCCTCATCTATTGGGATTCAAAGTCTATCCAATTTCTAGACCTAATTGACTACATTACAATCAATATTATCAACAATTCCAACTAAAACTCATTCTTACACACCCTTATTACTACCATTGAAATCCTATTAATTTCATTGAAGCATTTCACTTAATTGATTGAGTTAAAGCAATAGTGAAATGATATACAACTTAATCTAAATGAATTCCATTGAACAAGCTTTTCTCATATAATTTCAAGATAACCAAGTAAATAAAAATGGAGACAAGATTTAGGAAGAAAAGATATGGGGATAGTTCATCTTTGTATTAATTTCCTTTGAAATTTGTATAAAAATTATAATAGAACTTAAAGTAATTCAAGATAAGACATCAAAATCATCAATGTATTCTCAGACACTTATAAAGAAAATACATCATAAATTTTGCATCAAGAAACTAGACCGAACAATACTTAGTAATACTAAAATTGTAAATGACTCAGGCTTTTTCTCTATCCTTGGGATCTCACTTATATAGGGTGAGATGCAACAATATTTAGGCATAGAGAACTAAAAACTATCCTTAAGACAAAAGATATTTACATTGTTACTATCATAAAGGACAAAATTTTGTGCAATAGAATGTCCTTCATCATGAATATTCCTTGGTGGGACCAATTTCTGTTATACCTTTTATTGCATTTCTCTACTAATGAAAAAGTTGATGATTGCCTTTATTGTTGTTATAGCTCCTCAGAAGATGTAGCCAATGGGATTGATTGTGATATATCTACCTTTGCTTGTTTAAAGCTTACTTCAACTTGAGGTTCTTATTTATATCATCATGAACTAATAAGAGAACAATTATATTTGATTCTTACTTTTCCAAGTCATCAATTTTGATTTTTGTACTTGAAACTATAATTGGTTGCTCACCTTTGTCCTCTTCTTCTGCTTGATCTCTCACTGATGTGTTAATTATTTGTACTTCATCTTGTTCCATTTCTTCATCATCAGTTTTAGCACATTTTAACTATTTTGCATGAATAAATTCTACCATCCACTTGTCAAACAGTGTGTTCTTTGTCCAATTAAAATTTAGAATATCCTACTGTCTCTTAATGACATATTCTCCAATTATGTCAATCTCAATAAAATCTTGTTTTAAAGAATCAAAAAATAATTGCACTTTTACAACTTCTTCAATTGTAATAGACCACCATGTATTTCCATTCTCATTTATGACTCTATTCATCCTTAGAAAAAATAATTCATCTAGTTCCTAGGCCCATTCCTCCTTATTTTTCAATTTATCCTTTTTATCTTAAGCATGTGGGAAAATTCAAATTTAACACTCTTATATTTGTCCAGATAATTGACAATTCTCCTTCGTAGCTCAATTCTTTTATCATCAAATTCTAAGAGATCATTGGCAATATCATAAGTCTTTTCTATATGTTCATATGATAAACTAATGATAGAAAAACATAAAAGAGTAGCCTCTTTACTCCTTTTACTCCATTTGTTGAAAATTGGCTTCAATGTTTCATCATTTTCCTTTATCTCATCCCATATATTTATTGTCTTTGTTAGTTGCCCATAAAATGAGGTCCAATCAATTTTATTATCTAAATACATGATAGCTTTCCTTAGCTTATCCTCATATTTTACATCCAATCCCACATGCAATGCCCATAATTTTCTCTTTTCTTCTTCAAAGTCTTTTCTAGTATAATACTATGGCCTTTGTGGTGTGTCTAGGATTTCAATAAGAGGAGTGGATTCTTGGCCTAGTAGATTGTCCTATCAATTTGTTCTCTAGTTCAATCCTCTTTTGAACTTCTTTATTGTAAGCAGCCAAAACCTTCTCATAATTATCTTGTAGCTCTAGTATTTCTTTTTTATCTCTCTAGGCTATAACTAAGGTGAAATTGGCTAATCCCACACCTAGCTCTATGACCTCTTTAATAGTAGTTTCTTCAACTTTGTTCAGAATTAGGTTGCCTATCAAGCCAGTATCATCAGGCTCAGAAGAGCTAGTCTTGGATCCTTTTCTCATTGACCAAATGACCAATGCAACATGATCCTCACTAAACTTAGAACCATTCAATTATTTCTTCCCTTTTTCATCTATACTCAATTTATTTGCAACATAATTGAAAACCATGGCATCTACAATTTCCCAATTGGGTAGTAGCAACACCCCAAATCCTTTTATCATTTTTCTCCCTTCTTTAGGGGTCAAGCTCTTGAATTGTTTCATCATCTCTTCCTTTATTTGATTTTGCACATCTACCTCATACATTTATGGATGCTACGTTTTCAACTTATTGCATCTTTCTTCAAACATTCCAATGTTTGTTCTCTAATAAAATTGGTAAAAGGCTCTAGATTTGACAAAATTATCATTAGAGATAAATTCATGGCTAGCCTATTCCATCACAAGATCCAACTCCCCTCCTCTATAGTCTGCCACTATTAACTCAAGGATTGGAATTGGAGGTTCCTACGGATTTATTTCCTCTTATTTTATTATAGTTATGAAAAGTATACTTTGGGATCCTAATTGCTTGACCTACTCTCTAGTAAGCTATTCATCTCCTATCTATAATGGGGATTGGGTGGGTGAAAATTCCTCAACTTGAGGTGCTTGTTCCTTTTCCACTCTTTTCCTCTTGGGTGTGGGCTCATCTAGTCTCTCCTCAAGGACACCACTAGTTGACTGCATTATTTGTTTTCCCTTATCTATAGTGGCCCTTTTATTCTGAATTACACTATAACTAGGTCTCTTTTGAACAATTAACTACCCTAATCCTACTGTAGGAGTAAATGATAATCTCCTCATAACTTCTCTTTCCTTTTCTATGAAAGAATTTATAAAGAATAGTTTCTTTTCATTCATGACTTCCATAATTTTAGGAAAAAGGGTTATTAGTTTATTCAACCTATTTTCCTTTTGTTTTTAATCCTTGAGAGGCTTATAGTCATTACGAAAAAAATTAATGAATTCTAAAACTCTGGAGAAAACTCTCCACTTTTCCTTTTTGATCTCCTTCTCTTATAGAGAAAACTCATTCCTTATTATATCTTTAAGGAAGTAGGGTTCATGAAATTTTGAACCAAATTTAGCTCTTCACCGAAAAACATCAAAAAATCCCTTAGTATTACAAAAATAGGGGTGAGATACAACCATCTTGTACTAGTCTAAGAATTTATACAAGAATACACAACCACCCTTAGTGATTAAAAAATGGTGAGCCATAGTACAAGTGGGGAAAATTGAGCCTCTAGATCTTCCAACCAATTGTGCTTCCTCTAGTCCACCTATTTGCCAAAATATCTTAGTTATCCCTACCTTCAAAGGCACCTAGTAGGGAAATACATGGGGAGTCCCTTCGAAACCATAAACACTAAAAATAGTTTAAATAGGGTATGGTATGATATCTTCCCATTTGTGGGATACTTTCAACCTAGAAGGATTGTCCATGGGTCTGATGAAATTGATGTAGGAGCATCCTGGGTGTAAGAGCAATCATGCATTACCAAAAAATATTTTTATTTTAGTCTTTTATATTTTAACAAGGACTAGTAAACAAGGGGTTTTCTATTTCTAGGAGCTTGCTATTTTTAGTAAGTTTTTAATACAAGCTTGAAATGTTCTCATTTTCTATAGAAAGGTTCATTTTAGAGTTCAAGAGTATACTAAAGAGTTCTACTAAGTTCTCATTAGAACTTACCATGTGGAAGCTAATAAGGAGAAAACCACCCATTATCTTAATGGCTAAGGCCAAGCATTCTGGATGAGCTGAGTCTAGTTTGAATGAATGGTATTGAGAATTCATACCAATTTTCCCTAAAATTTGAGGAGAAACTAAGCAAGAAGTTTGACAATAAGAATAGTGAAAGAGGTCATAGTGGAAGATCTAGCAGATGATCTTATGGAGGCCATAATGATTATTAGAAGAACAAGGATGAGGCTGGAAGTAGTAGTGAAAACCAAAGGGGAAACAATTCCAATCATTTCCATGATTAGAAAAATAGATATTAGAGAGGAATAGGTAGAGGACAAGGATCAAGAAGAGGAGGCTTTGGTGGAACATGTTTTCACTATGGAGAAGAAGGGCATAGAGCATTTGAATGTTCCTAGTGCCAAGCAAGGATAGATGAAAGAATAGAAGGCTAAGCCAAAGTTGCACATTTTGATGAAGATGCTAGATCCTCAAATTCTAAAGATGCTAAAAGAGAAGTACTAGTTAACAAAAGAGTCCTACTAAGTGGTGAGAATGAACTTGATCAAAGAAGAAGCTTGTTTCACACAAGGTGCAGATGTGAAGATAAGTATTGTGATGTGATCATTGATGATGGAAGTACTAAAAATTTGGTGTTAGAAATGATGTTCACCAAGTTTAACTTGAAGAGACAAAAACACCCTCATCCATACTATATTTCTAGGGTGCAAGATGACCACAAGGTCATTGTCAATGAGTAGTGCTCCATCAAGTTCAAGATTAGAGGCTACTAGGAAAATGTACTATGTGATATCATACTTATGGACATATGTCATATTTTTTTGGGTAGGCTATGGTAGTTTTACAGGCATGTTATACACAATGGGTGAGAAAATACCTACACTCTGACCAAGGATAGGGTGAAACATAAGTTGAAATCATTGAAGGAGAAAGAGGAAAAGTATATAGTGCTGCCAAAATATATTTTTTTGATGGAAAGGAGTTTATCAAAGGTATGAAGCATGAGCATATGTGTCTTGCTATAATTCCAAAAGATAGTAAAGAAGATTTAGAGGAGGTACCTATAGTAGTTGCAGATATGTTGGGAGAGTTTTCTAATATTGTATTAGATAATGCACTTGATGGATTGCTCCCAATGAGGAAAATCAGTCACTAAATGGATTTGGTTCTAGGGTTCAATTTTCCAAACAAGGTAGCACATAGAATGGCACCAACAAAAAGTGAAGAGTCGAATAGGAAAGTTCATGAGTTGTTGCAGAAGGGGTTGATTCGAGAGAGTCTAAGTCCATGTTTTGTACCAGTAGTATTATCACTAAAGAAGAATAGAGAATGGTGGATGTACATAGATTCACATGCTATCAACAAGATCACAATCAAGTAAAAATTTCCTCTGCCAAGGATGGATGATATTATGGACTATTTGAGTGGAGCTGAGTATTTCTAAAAGATAGATCTAAAGTGAGGGTACCATTAAATTCATATAGGAGAAGGTAATGAGTGGAAGATTTCTTTCAAGAGAAGGGAAGGACTGTATGTGTGGTTTGTCATGCCTTTTGGGCTAACCAATGCACTAAGAACTTTATGAGGCTCATGAATGAGGTACTGAAGGAGTTTCTAGGTAAGTTTGTTATTGTTTACCTAGATGATATTTTGATCTTTAGTAAGACATTGGAGGAGCATTTGATCCATATTCACAAGGTGTTTGATAAGTTGAGGAAAGAAAACTTGTTGATAAACCTAAAAAGGTGCAATTGTGTAAAGGAGTTGGTATACCTAGGATTTGTAGTTTCAGTTGAAGGTCTAAAAATGGACCTAGAGAAAGTAAAGGCTATCCTTGAATGGCCTCCTCCAAGGAGTGTGATAGAGGTAAGATCTTTTCATGGACTAGCTAATTTTTATAGAAAGTTCATAAGAGGCTTTAGCAGTTTTTGTGGATCCCTGACTAAAACAATGAGAGGGGATAGGAAAGAATTTAAGTGGACTATAGGGGAAAATACAAGTTTTAATCTGTTGAAACAAAAAGTTACTAAGCAACCTATTTTACCACTTCTTGATTTTAACAAGATGTTTCAAGTAGATTGTGCTACTGATGGTACTACAATAGGAGTTTTTATGAGCCAAGAAGGTATACCTATTGCTTACTTTAGTAAGAAATTGAATGATGCCAAAAGAACATATTCAATTTATGATCAAGAATTTATGCTATAGTTCAAGCATTGAAGCAATGGAGATACTATATTCTTCCTAAGGAGTTTTTTTTGTATACTGATCATCAAGTTTTGAAATATTTAAATAGACAAGGAAAATTGAACCAAAGGCATTTGAAGTGGGTTGAGTTTTTGCAAAGTTATACATTTTTTTTGAAACACAAGAGTGGGAAGTCTAACAGAGTTGAAAATGCTCTTAGTAGAAAACAAATTTTGCTGACAAAAATGTAGATAAAGGTGGTTGGGTTCAAGGAACTCAATACTTTGTATCCATATGATCCTAATTTTGGTGAAGCATGGAAGGCTTGTACATAGCCTTTTACACTTAATAGGACAAAGTGCTTGCATTTCATGATCTAGGATAGTATGTTATTCAAAGAAAACCAGTTGTGCATCCCTATAAGTTCAATTAGAGAGAATATGATCAAGGAGAAGCATAGTGGAGGATTGGCTAGAAATTTTGGTAGAGATAAAATCATAGCTTTGGTTGTTGAGAATTCTTATTGGCCACTACTGCAGCAAGATGTGAAGATGTTTGTAAAAGGTTGAAAAGTATGTAAGATTGTGAAAGGAGTGAAACTAAATATAGGGTTGTATTAGCCATTACCTATACCAGAGAAGCCATGGGAGGATGCCAGCACTAATTTTCTTCTTGGGTTACCAAAGACTCAACATGGGCATAATTCTATTTTTGTGGTAGTTGATAGGTTTTCAAATATGGCACATTTTGTTCCTTGCAATAAGACTAGTAATGTTGTTCATGTGGAAGAATTGTTTTTTAGAGAAGTGGTGAGACTACATGGTATGTTAAAGAGTATAGTTTCAGATCGAGATACCAAATTTGTTAAGTATTTCTAGCATACATTGTGAAAGAAGTTGAAGACAAATTCAATGTTTAGTTCATCACATCATCGATGGATGGACAAAAGTTGTGAATCATAGTTTAGAAAAATTGCCAAGATGTTTGTTTGGAGAAAAGCCAAAAGGATGGGGTCTAATTTTACCACAAGCAAAATTTTCACATAATAATTCTATGAACAAGAGTATTGGTAAATCACTATTCCAAATTGTATATGGAAGTAGTCCTAGAAATGCTTATGGATTGAGGTAGTTGGATAAATGAGAGATAAGTAGTGCTAAAGCAAAAGATTTTGCTAAACATTTGAAGAACATCCATGAGGAGGTGAGGAAGCACATAATAAAGACGAATAAATTGTATAAGGCTAAGGCAGATGTGTAAAAGAGGTACAAGGAATTTTAGATTGGAGATGAAGTCATGGTTCATTTGAGAAAGGATCATTTTCTATTGGGTACATATAATAAGCTGAAGATGAAGAAGTTTGGACTGTGCAAGATAGTGAAAAGGTATGATTCTAGAAATGCTTATGAAGTGGAGTTGCCTAATAAATTGAATATTTCACCAATATTTAATATTTAATATTTGACAATGTATTATGAAGGAGGTGAAATTGCAGAAATACAGTGACATATTCCAGTAGCTAGTTCAGCTACAAAGGTGATTGAGGAAATATTGGATAGTCATGTTGGAAAAAGTACAAGGAACAAAACTTATGAAGAATACTTGGTCAAATGGAAAGGGAGGCTAGTTGAGGATTCATCATGGCTAGCAAAGAAGGAGGTTAACCATCTTGGTTTTCCTCTGAACACTTGAGATGTGACGAGGTCACTTCTCAAATTAGCTCAAGTGTCTAATGCAGGAGCATCTTGGGTATAAGAGCAATCTTGCATCACAAAAAAATATTTTTATTTTAGTCTTTTCTATTTTAATAAGGACTAGTAGATAGTAGGGTTTCTATTTATAGGAGCTTGCTATTTTTAGTAAGTTTTTCATACAAGCTTGGAATGTTCTCATTTTATATAGGGACATTCATTTTAGAGTTGTAATCCTACCAAAAAAAATCTCATTGTTCAAGCATAAGTATTGGAGAAGTTATTGTAGATTTTTGGTGGAAAAATTTGCAGAAAAATCTTCATGCTCACCATTGGAGGCCTTAGAATAGTCAAATGAGGTCCAAAAACTTGATGGAAGGGTGCCAACACTATTTCAAGCTTGTAGATTAGTAGATAACATTACTGAAAAGTGGTTATAAAAGCTAATCAGAGAAATAGTTCATGAGTTATGACCTTTCAAAGTTTAGCTACCCAAAATATCTAAAATAATTGTCAAAGATGTATTTGGTTGACTCTATGTGTATTGTTAGGGTCTGTTAGCCCTAGTTGTTAAGTTTCAATGTCTAGAACCTTCTCGGGTGACATAAAATTTCCTATTTAAGAAAGGCTTGAACATTGTATATGATAGCTCTAGGTGATAGTTCATAGCTTGTCTTGTAGATTACTATAACAAAGGCACCCATGTGGGTTAGCATATTGTACTTATGAATTCCATAACTTCACATTTGTGCACAAACAAGAAGTTCATATTTTGTTCTTGTATTTGTTGTTGTTTATTTGTTTTTGTAATGTGTTTATGGTATTATGGGGAGAATCCTTCATTAGAAATCCAGTAATGCCTTGGGAATTCTGGGATTATCCCTCAATATAAGGCTTCTTAACCTAGATGCAAAGTACCTATTAAATATGACAAAGGAAGTTTCCTCTTCATCCCAAGTCATATATGCACTCCACAACTAGACTAGCAAAGCCTCTCCATATTCTTGGTTCAAAATCATCTATTCTTCAAAAAATGAATCCCCTTTAAATAAGAACATGTGCACCAACAATGAATAATGGTCAAAAGTCTTTTCCACTTTTCCCTTTGCAATTCCAACTAATCCTATATGAATCTCTTTTACTATATAATAAGAAAAATCAAAATTAATGTCCACACTAAAAGAAGAGATTTGTGCCATCATATATATGAATTTAATTGGCATAAAATTTTGCTCATCTTTAGTGAAAACCATACATAGAGTTATGTACATTTATATGGCCCTAGAAATGAAAAATTCCTTCTTAAAGGGGTAAAAGCACAAACATGTGTCACCTTTTATAAAGAAATGAGATATCAGAATGCGATGGTTCAACATTAATGACAAAAAAAATGGTATTTGTGTTTAGAATATGAAGATGATGTAAACTGATGAAATATGTAGAATTGGATGAATTTTATGCCTATAATTTTTATAATTTTTTTGACTAAGAATTTATTCATTTTATTTTATTTTGAAGTTCCTTTTTTAACTATAAAAAATATAGGGTATAGTTTCCATCAAACAAGTATATGCAGATAATCTTTTTTTGTTCTAATTTGACAATATCTTATAGATGACATGTATAGCTAGGGAACAAGAAAAGAAATAATTATTTTTTATGTATATTTTCTTTGTTATAAGTACTCAAGTCCGACCTTATCATAATCCCACAATTTTTTCCTCCCGTTGAAGCTTCCCTATCAAATATATACCTTCTTGGAAAATAGTTACATATTCATGAAGAGGATTCTCTCCTCTAGAGATAAATATGATTTTTTATTTTATTTTGATATGATTTACTATTTTTTTCCTTTCTTGAGGGAGCATCTTCTGAAATGTTGAAATGTCAACTTATAATATTTTGAGATTATAACATATTATAACTAATCAAGACACTCAAAAATTTATATAATGATGATATTGAATTTGAGATCTATAAAAGGGTATTTTCTTTTTTTTTTTAAAATTTATTTTTGATAGAGAAATTAGATTTGACCAAAAGAGGTTTTAGTATCATAAACAATGACACAAATCTTTTCTTTTACCCAAGCTCTTTAGTAGATGCTATAACCAATGGAAAATTTCTAATTAAGCACAAGTGTGCCCTCAGTGCACCTTGCCTAACCTTATCCCTCTTAGATAAGTATTATTTTTGTAGTCCTATTAGGTTAATAGTCTCATGATAATCTGAAAGTGGTTCCAAACAAAAAACTTCTCCAATTTCTTTAGCATTTATTCTTACCAAGCACTCCCCATCTATTCTTCTTACTATCCTAACTGCTAGGTCATAATTTGTGCAATGGCTATGAGTAGGTTAGAATCCATGAAAACACCAAGGACCACTAGTTTTCCTAGATCAAAATTCCAAATATTGCCATGTGGGGCAAATAATTTTCTTTTTGAAAACCATTTCTTAAAAAGATAGAGCCCTATTTTGGAAGTGGTAGCATCCCTGTTCCAATTCCCTTTGTCATACAAACCATTTTCAATTTTGAGCCTAGGGTTCATAGAAATTAATTTTTTAACTTGGGCTAAGTCAATCATGTATCTAGGCAGTTGTTCAAGAAAGTCATAATGGATATTTCTACTTGCATAATCTACCTTTTCTAAAAATATTTTCTTTGGAGGCATGTTTACTAATGATGCAAAATATTATAATTCTTTACTATCTAATGGATCAAGATACTTACTTGGTTGTTTGCTACTTTTTAACTAAAATTCTACAACATAGCGTGGACACTGGAAATTCCTTTGCACTTTAATCACTTTGAGGAAAGCTTTCAACATGTTCTAAGCTCTCTGAGAATCTAAAATTTGTTTTCATAGAGAAGAATTGGTGAAATCTTTTCAATATATCCCTGATTCTACTTTGCATGAGGAGCCTTAATTTTCATAAATGGGTTGTAAGGAACACAAGGTGGCATCACCTTCTAAATTTGAAAACAAACCATTGATTTCAAAAAATACAATGATCCAAGAATAGGATTGTTAATGACTCAGTTTCAAATAGCCAAGTTGGCAGTCAACCCAATCAAATTTCACCATATAAACCTTTCCTTTCACTATTGGCAAGTTATTCTAGACCCACTAGCACCTTTGGACATGTGTCATGCTCTTGCTATGTTGCTATGAACAAACATCAAGCAATTCCTCATAGTGACATAGTGACCATCATTAATGTTACTTTGATCAGACAATGAATATTTCATGATTATTTTATTTCAACTGTGGTGTGTCCTTTTGTCTTTCCATTGGTCACCATCTCATGTGCACTAAAGGTTGAGTAAATTAGCATAGCAATATGGTGATCACCGTCAATTTGGGAGAGATCTAATGGCTCTATTTTACACGTATCTTTTTCTAAGTGCAAATCCACGTAGAACATGACATAATATCAAAATGACATACTGGTAAGGCCCTTTATGATAAGTAGTTTCCATG
Source organism: Cupressus sempervirens (assembly GCA_028749045.1). Lineage (NCBI taxonomy): Eukaryota > Viridiplantae > Streptophyta > Pinopsida > Cupressales > Cupressaceae > Cupressus > Cupressus sempervirens. The sequence goes on from CM053791.1 coordinate 745,594,405, forward strand.
GCACCATTTTTGAAAATAGGTCCCACCACACTCTTATTTCATAGGAGGTTTCCATGTTGCATCCAACAAAGTTCTCGCAATTTCTAAGGGCGACATAGAAACCACCATAAACTTCAAAGAAATCTAGCATCATTAAATAATGGAACATTCTTGCCATGGTATATCCTTTACTATGCCGAACACTTTTGACAACCCATTGTGATGATGAAACCTATTAGCATCAAACAAACTTTATGGTGCCCATCTTTAAATTTGGCCTCACCATGTTTCTCTTTTATGGGAGGTCACCATGTCATGACCATAAGAAAATTATAATTTTCGATGGTGACATAGTGACCACCATTGATCTGAATACATATAATGACATAGGAAAAGCACTTAATAACCATGCTTTCATTAACTAGGACCCAGGTGTAATACTTGCTTGGTCTTCATGTTGCATGAAGTAAAATGAATGCAAGTTTCTACAACGATAAGACAACTACCATAGATCTTAAAATATCTAATGGTAAAGATTATTTCGAGGAATTTATGAAACAAAGTAAAAATTCTTTCAAAGGTTCCCAAAAATATATATATTACTTTAAAAATGATTTTTTTGTTTGATTTATAAGGTGGAGATATATGAGCTCAAGGGCTTGCTTAGGGAATAAATTTTGTTTAATTTGGATTTTTCTTAGGGTTAATTTAGAAAAAATCAAACCTTAATTTGCACATAAAAACTAGGAACATTCTTAGTGAAATATACTCATAAAACATGAGGTAAAACATGACCAATAGACCAAGTGTTAGAGCACTCAAGTGCCAAGCAATTTAGTTTTGATATGAGAATTTGTAATGGCATAGACACATATGTGAATTGATTTGGTTGACATTTATATGAGATTTAATATATGTAAAGCCAGATCAAATTTTATTATTCATCATTGGCAGAAGGTAATGAGCCCTAGGAAAAGAATTCAACGAATCAGAAAAAAGAATATACATGGTGAAAGATGATGAAGTTTAAACTATTGATCAAGATCTAGAAGCTTCACATGAAGTCTCGATTTAAGGAGGATTCTAATCCTTTAATCAAAGGATTGTAAACATGTTGAAATGTATAAGGATTATGTGCATACGAAGGAGTAACAATGAAGGTATAGAGACAAATCAAGAAGAGGAAGCAATCAGAGTAGTGAAGGACTAAATAGATTTATCAAATTGGGAGAATTAGATAAGAGATCAAGGAAAGATGAGACCCAAGCTCAGCTTGTAGAACATAACAAGTATTAGGTAAAGAATCAATTATTTTTCAATTAGGACTAGGAAAATCTCTTAAAAAATTGTTCCTAATAGACCTATTTAAATCTCCTAATAGAGTCCTTGCTTTATTTTAACTGTTAAGCCCTCTAATAAGGCAAGACATAATAGTCTTTTAAGTCTTTAACAGGAAAAAACTCTCACTAGGTAGATCATAACTTATGGTCAAACATTGTAACCTTAACTAGTTAACTTTATTTTTGCAATAGTGAAGATTTGTAGGTTTCATCCTCACCCTAGTTTTACCTTCATCTTTAAGTATTTTTGGGTAACCAAATTAATGTGTAATGTGGTGAGATTTTATGGATGTGATGAACATTTTTTAGTTTCAACATTTTATTTTTAATGATGAATTGGTTATGATGTAATAAAATTGATTTTGATGTGAAAATTTTAAGAGCCTAATTCAGCCCCCCTTCTCTGTATCAATATATTCCAACAATTGGTATTAGAGCTAAGTTCTCTTTTTAGAAAGTTTAATAGCTTAAGAGTGCAAGATCAATGACATGAAAGTATACAAGATGGGAAAGATTATTAAGAATATTAAAATCCAGATCATGTTGCAACAATTAGAGACAATGAAATCAGAGTTGAGAAATCCCCTCAAAAGGAGAAGAGAAATGGCTATGAAACTTAATGAAACTCAATACATAGAAGTTGATATAGAAGAATTTCTATATAGTGGATGGATTGGTAACAAAGATTAAACAATGACAAAACTACTAGAAAAGAATAGTGCCCTAGTAAAGGAAGCAAAATATTTGAAGGCAGAACGAGAAATTCAATTTGTCACACTGCATGAAGCCATTGAAAAAAGAAGAAAGCAATATAATATAAGCTCATTATCCAAAGAAGAAAATAGTAAGATAGCTAAAAGACTTGAAGAAACATTATTTGAATTCCAAAAGCTTACAAATATGTAGGTTGACATGATAAATCAATTAGTAATTACAAATCAAGAAGAAAACAAAAGATATTTAGAGATCACAAATATAATGTTACAAAATGAGAAATTGAAGGATGAGTTAAGGCATGAAAATAAACTCACAGAAAGGATGAACAAACCAAATGATGAAATCAAATACTTTAAAGATATGATGAAGTTACGAAGAGAAAAAGAAACATTAGGACTTGGATACAAAAAAATTTTAACTATTGAAGAAGGAGAATTGTCCAAAAGCGGAGACAAAGGAATGAAAAATAAAAAGGCAAAGAAACATGTCATTATTTAGGAAAGATTGGACATACAAATTTTTTTTGGAAACGCAAAAATGGTAAAAAAACACCTAAATTTGAGCAAACTATTAATTGTTTTAAATGCAAGGAAGAAAGATAGAAAACTCATGAATGCAAAACAAAGAACATAGATTCAACTAGAAATGTATCTAGATTCCAATGTCACTAGTATGATTGTCAAAAGTATGCAAGTAAGGCTTATGAGTGCAGAATTAAGAAGAAATCACACTAGTCACCTAGAAAGTAGACTTATGGAACAAACAAAGGAAATTCCCATGACTAGGATTATAACACATGGTACAATTGTTACTATTTTGGAGGATATGGACACATTGCAAAGAATTATTTCAAGACATTTTTTAGAGGATGTTACAAGAAATGGATAAATGGTGAGTTAATATGTTTTAAATTTCTTAGAGTGGGACACATTAATAAGAACTACAAAACTAGGACATCTGCATAGCACCAAGAAATTAAAATGACAAAATAGAAAATAAATGGATAGAGGTAGTAAGAGATTGAAGCAATAGAGTAGAAGACACTATGATCACCTAGTCTAATGGATCTAGTGATCACACAACATCTCCCTAAAAGGAAGTGGTATGTAGGAACTATATACTTCAAATCTATATTTTACATCAGTTCATAGCATTAAAGTGACAAAAAGATATATCCACATAAGTGGAGATGCAATGTGAAATGTTAGAAATGAAAAGTTAGTAAGTACAAAGCATCAGTGGTATAGTCTATATTGATCGAATCTTGTTGTATAGATTGAGTAATCAACAAGGATTACATACTAACTAAGTAAGTTGATTATGAGAAAATGCACAACTTTAATTAAAATAAACTTAAGGCCAAGCCCTATTATCATACACTATTTGAGTATGAGGATATTAATTGTAGACCTAAATTGAAACAATAAAGGTATATATTGAGTTCAAACAATTACTTTTCTTTCCCATTGATTAAGGAACTCACAAAAATATTCAACAGCAATCTCAGTGAACAGTGTAATACCCAAAAATTGGCTCATTGCCATGATAACCAATTCTAGTCTATTTGATCAACCTTAAAGTCCTATGTCACTAGGCAATTCTAATTCTGATAATCTCTATTCAACCTAAGTTTCAAATGCATAAGATCATTAATTTGTATTAATCATTTACTTTAATTAATTCCTAAATATTCATTAAATTAGCTAAATTAACCTTCTAATTGAATTAATTTAATTATAAGTCTTAGTACTTCAATTAAATTGAAATTCACCCCCTTTTAGCTAATATACATAAGGAATTAAATATATTTGATTTGATTAAATATTCTTATTCTAATTATTGAATTTGATTATTCAATTTAGAATACTTAGTTATGAGGTCATATTTAATTTCCTTAAATAAAATATCCTCTTCAATATTCTCTCTTCAATTTAGAAATGGAAACTCTTAGTTGACTAAAATTAGGAAAGTAAACCAATTAGTTAACTTCCTTTTCATAGGGAAAATTTCCATTCTAATTGAATCTAATTTCTGATCTTGACCATCTATCCAAATTGATCTTGACCATTGATCAATTCTTGGATTCTATTTAAGGGACTCCTAATCCCTCATTATAGTGGTTGGAATTTGAATTTTATTGAATTGTTGTCAATGTGATTACTCATTTAAGTTCTAGCTTTCATTGTTGGCTTGGCATTTGATATCATTTTAGATTAAATATGCATCCATTTAGTTTAACTTTACTTCATATTAGAATAAACTACATATCATATACATTAATTACATAAGCATATACTTGCATAAAAATTCTCCATTCTACAAAGGTCTAGTTGTCTACTCCTTAGTCTGAGAGCATATAGGCATAATCCTTCTAGTTAGAAGGCAATAGCTCACATTATCAGACATCTTGGATAAACAGCTCCATGTTTATTCCAGGATGACTCTACATATAATGACCATGTTGAACTATGTGTGTGAGAAATGTATATGCAAAATGTGACCTCTGATTCTCACACACACTTCAATATGGTCATTATATGTGGAGTCATCCTGGAATAAACATGGAGTCATTTATCCAAGAGGCTCGATAATGTGACTTGTTGCCTTCTAATTAGAAGAATTATGCCTATATGCTCTCAGACCATAGAGTAGGCAATCAAACCTTTCTAGAATGAATGATTTTTATGCAAGTATATGATGCAGGAGCATCCAGAGGTATAAGGGCAATCCTGTGTCACCCAAAAAAATGTACTTAGACTTAGTTTCTATTTTATGTCTTTGCATTTTTGGAAACCCATTTGGCTCAAATAAAGGTTCCAACTCTCATAGTTCAACTATCAGTGCATTTAAAAATCCTAAAAAAATAGGAGCATGCAATTTGACCATCATTTTGGTGACCTAGAAGGTGTGACTTGGCCAGATGAATGTAATCAAGATTTAGAGCATTCCAAAAAAAGAATCAGGTCAAAAGGCCCACGGTTTGAAAGTTATTGCAGTTTTTCGGGTTTTGGAGACCCCCTAAGAATGCTTCAAAGTCAGTTTGGGGCATTAAATGACCTCGAAAAGGGTCAAAAAATGGGGGATGAGCAAAGCTTGTCCATAGGGCTATAGAGTGCTTCGAGAGCTTTCCGAAAATGTAAACGGTTCGTCAATCGAAGTTACGGTTCAAAAGTTATGCCTCCCGAAAGTTCGGCTACCGTTTCTGGATTCTTCTAGAATTGCACCGACTTCTAACGCGTCTTTCGGAACCTTCTATTTTGTCGGTGGATGCCTACTAGCACTTTCTAGAATGTACTCCTAGTCCTTAACCCTCCGGGGTCTATTTAAGGAGATTTCTGGCATTGTAAAAGGCAGTTCGGATTGGAGCTTGAGAGGAGGTGCTAAAAGGAGAAATATTCTCCAGATTTATGCTATTGTAAGCCCACAGGGCATGTTTTGAGTTTATTTTCTCTGCACTATTTGTACCAACTTATTTTCTCAGTTAATATAATTTCCCCTTTCTATTGTGTCTATTCTAGTTGTTGGGTTGTGTCCCCATCAGTATATGCTTATGCAATTAATCTAGATGATATCCAAGTTATTATAATATGAAGTAAAGGAAGTTAAACTAAATGGATGCATATTTAATCTAAAATCATATCAAATACCAAGCAAAGTATGAAAGATAGAACTTAAATGAGTAATCACTTTGACAACAATTCAATACAATTCAAATTCTAACCTTTGTAATGAGGGATTAAGAGTCCCTTAAATAGAATCCAAGAATTGATCAATGGTCAAGATCAATTTTGATGGACAATTGAGATTAGAAATGAGATTCAGTTAAAATGGAAAGTTTCCTTATGAAAAGGAATTCAACTAATTGGTTTCCTTTCCTAATTTTAGTCAACTAAGAGTTTCAATTTTTGAACTGAAGAGAGAATATTGAAGAAGATATTTGATTTAGGGAAATTAAATATGACCTCATAATTGAGTATTCTAAATTAAATAATAAAATTCAACAATTAGAATAAGAATAATTAATAAAATCAAATACACTTAATTCCTCATGTATATTAGCTAAAAGAGGGTGAATTTAATTTAATTGAAGTACTAAGAATTATAATTAAATTAATTCAACTAAAAGGTTAATTTAGCCAATTTAATGAATATTCAAGAATTAATTAAAGTAAATGATTAATACAAATTAATGATCTACATTTGACACTTAGGTCGAGCAGAGATTATCAGAATTAGAATTGCCTAGTGATATAGGACTTTAGGGTTGATCAAATAGACCAGAATTGGTTATCATGGCAACGAGCCAATTTTGGGGTATTAAATTTTTCCCGTCTTTGAATGAATATGTGAGCAACATGTTCAATTTAAAGAAAATTTGAAAGCTTGATGTACAAATCAAGAAATGAGATTGATTCTACAATTTGATGATACAGAAACCAATTGATAAGCTTTCAAATATTATCTCCAAAATGGAGCTTAATCTTAAGGGATCTAGATAGAAGACCTAGATACCTAGAGTTGATAAGATTGGTTCTAAAATTGATGACACAGAGACCAATTGATAAGCTTTTAAAGGTTATCTCTAGAATGGAGCTTAATCTTAAGTGATCTAGATAGAACACCTAGATACCTAATTTGATAAGCTTTTAAAGATTATCTCTAGAATAGAGCTTAATCTTAAGGGATCCAAATAAAAAACCTAGATACCTAAGTTGAATAAGCTTTTAAAAATTATCTCCAAAATGGAGCTTAACCGTAAGGGATCCATATATAACACCTAGATACCTAGATTGAAAAGCTTTTAAAGATTATCTCCAGAATGAAGCTTAATATTAAGGGATCTAGGTAGAACACCTAGATACCTAGATTGACAAGCTTTTGGAGATTATCTCCAAAATAGAGCTTAATCCTAAGGGATCTAGATAGAACACCTAGATACCTAAGTTGATAAAAGATAACAAGAGCCAATCATAAGTCATAGAATAATCCCTAGAACAAGGCTTGATCCTCAAGAGTCAAGGTTTAAATTTTCTCGATACCTATCCATCAAACTCTAATAAAGATTGCTATAAGATGTAATCGGCTAATGAAAAGATGAGATAGATGAAAAAGATGCTAGATAAAAGAGGAAAGATGCCCCATGTGATGACGTGCTCCTAGTGATGAGGACATAAGCTAGGAACAAGATGCCTCAAGTGATGAAGATTTAGATTGATTTGAAATTTAGATTCAATGATGTAATCATCCTACCCCCTCAGGACTGAAATCAAAAGATGACACACCAGAAATATGATGTGAAGTAGCACATTGAGAAAGACAAAATAAATTCAAGATTCAACAAAATATAGAAGAGATTAGGATGATCAGAAGAAAATTCAGAGTCAATTTAGCATGATTTCAAGGTCTAGAAGACCAAGTTTGATCAAAAGTTTACTAGATTTGACCATAGTTGACTTGAGTTGACATTTCCCAGAATAAATTTTGAAACTTTTAAGAATTTTAAGTTGAAAACATTTTGAGAGTCACAAAGTATTAGAAAAGTTTGGACTGCACAAGCATTTGATTGCATCAGTCCCAAAAAATTTAAATGCATTTTTTAGCTACTTAAGTGTGTCAGATTTCAAATTTGACCTTGAAAATGGATTTAGAGCAGTCAAATTAGCTAGGGGATGATTTTCATGCAAATCAAAGCACTTTGAAAAGTTAGGTAAAAAGTTATTTACAGGTTGAAAGGGTCAGTTTCAAATCATTTGTACATTTTGTCTTTAGTGAATAAGAGAGCTCTGAGGTGGGAATGACAGTTCCCATGCATACACATCATTTTGAGCACTCCCGATGACATAGCTAGCCAACAGACTATGGACCTCCAGTAAGCAATCGATAATCTCACTTCCTATTTAATTTTGTATGCATTTCAAGTCATATTTAGCACATTTTTAGGGTTTTTATTTGTTTGCATTATCGATCCTCATGCGAGTGCTTTGTTCCTCATGCAAACCCAATTGGTCTTCGCATAAAGACACACCACACTAGTGTTTCTTCACATAGGCTAGTGAGGGTTCTTGCCCATAAGATACCCACTTCTTGAATGAGATACATGAGATAGTGGTTGTTTTTGCCCAATATCTTGTATTAAATGTGAAATATTGCATGATAAAGCACGTTCTCGTGTGAAAAATTGGTGTCTCCTTTAGCATTTTAAGTTCAACTTTTTGTTGTTTCATTGGATTTTTGAGCAGGAATTGATCATTTTCCTATTATCATTGGTTATGTGTGTAGGATCTCTTTGATAACATCTCATTTAGGTCCCACTATCCATCTTATGGAACTTGGTTGCAGAGTTTGGATGATGCCAATATGGCACATATTAATAGATTGGGGTTATCATATCTATGTCAGATCCCAGTAGTGCTGGTGAATCATGGCTTGTTGACCGCATTGGTGGAGCATTTCCATTTGGAGATGAATACCTTCCACCTACCATAGGGAGAGATAACCATCTCCCCTAAGGATATTTATAAGATTCTGCACATACCCTTCCACGAACCAAGGGTAGTGTATGACATAGTGCTAAGAGTAGGTACAGAGGCACTTCAAGCCATCTTCCAATGAGAGTTTCCTATAGGGAAAGCCATCACATGGGATGAGCTCATCCACACATATGGACTGACACACAAATTAGCTTTAGTCCTCACAATCTTAATCAATTGTTTCCTAGTGCCAGACATAGGGAAGCATGTGTTGGAGTGTAGTTGGGGTGTGATGTTGTAGAGGATGCTAGAGGCTCTAGAGAGATTTAGATTTAGGGAGGAGCATGGATACTAGGGTATATGTTTTACAGATCTAGGCATGGGAGCACCTGCAAGTCACTAGATCCATTTTTGAGGATACATGGGAGCCCATGAAACTGTATACATGCAGATATAGGGGCTAGCTTACCCAGGCAGGTCTGGGGAAGATTGAGCACTAGAGGGCATGTTTTGATGACTTGGTATCCATCATATGGTAGCCCTAGAGAGAGAGACAGAGGACTAGGATGATGCTTCTCAAGAGCTAAGCTAGATGTTTGCATCACAACCACTATTAGGCTGAGCTACTCGTATTATCGAGAGATTTTCTATCACCCATGAATGGAAATAATACAAGTGGCCACATGACATCTTGGACCTAAGTACTTTTCATATGCCTAGTTGGTGAGAGATCTAGAGTGAGGATGGTTGGCTAGGTTGGACCCAAGGAGGTCGATGATTTATGTGTGCAACCTAGTTACAACATAGTCAAACTATCTACTAGCTATAGCAGATGTCAGGATTATGCCTACCTATTAGGTGTATTTTATCATCCATCCCTTCTCATGATTCATAGACCCATAAGGGATGGTAGCTCTCGAGCCACATATACCTCAGCAGGTACCATTATAGGGACCAACATAATATCCAACATAGTAGCTACCACAGGGAGCACCAAAGTAGGTGAGACACTAGGTTAGGTAGGTACAAATTCCACCTCGATAGATGGGGTTAGATCCAAGTGCTAGTGGTAGTGGGATGGAGTAGGTTTAGTGGTAGAGTTCGTGCTCAGAGGAACAAGTTCCAACTGAGTAGTAGGTTTAGTAGTTAGATGAGGAGATGCAGGACCAACCTACTACCAAGCCCCAGGATGTGTTGAGGAGGGCTAAAGAATGAATTCATTAGGTGTCCTGATAGCTAGGAGATCTACATATATAGGTGGTCATATGAGACACGAGGATAGCTGAGTAGGATCACAAGATCCTTAGACTACAAGAGTAGGTATAGGTAACTGAGTGGAGAGCAGAGTTGCTATAGGACAAGGTCTAATTATAGGCAGCCCAAGTAGCCTATTATTTTGCAATACTCCATAGTGGTGCCCAAAAGAGGCTCAATAGGTACCAGATTCTCACAATATGTTTAAGATTCAGGAGGTGCTTACCCACCAACCAGGCTAGACATGATGCTACCTCCTCCTCCTCCTCTAGGAGGTGAGGGTGTCGGGGAGAGCTAGACTTGATTTTTTGTCTATGAGTTTTTGATTTGCCTATGTATTGATTGGTGTGCCAACACCATTTTGTATCATTTTTTATTGATAGTGCTTGAGTAGCGCTCATTTTTGTACTAACATATTGTTTGATACTGATATATATATATATATATATGAGATTTTTAGTCGAGTATCCTATGTACATGTCATTGTCATTGTATGTCTTTTAGTTTGATGAATATGAGATGTTTATGCTATGATTATGAGATGCAAAACATGATGTGATGTATCGATGAATGTTTGATTTGATTTATACATGTATTATAGATGAAATGAATTATGAATTTATGCATGAGATGCAAATTTGAAAGGACTAACATCTCATGTAGTGTTTCATGTTTGTTCTTGACAGTGATAAGTATCCCATTGAGGAGTGCGAGAGGACAAACCCAAGAAATGAATGCTTATGTAGCCATGAAGAATCATGATACTCTGAAGAGACCCACAATCCCTTGTTACAAAATACAAAATTAGATTTGAAATCAAATCATGTGCTTAGCCAAGTGAAGTACGCAATGCTAACCCATGCTAGATGCAACCTTAAACTAGATGCAACCTTAGGTCTTATTACCAAGCTTCAACAATTATCATCACTGAGTGCATAGCGAAACCCCAGATATCATACAATCCCCACTAACATTGCAATCATGGGAATATGAATAGGACATCTATTCTAGGTTTATTGGGATGAAATGTAAGCATTTGAGGCACAAGAAGCCAAAATGACTGGAACTTTTATCCCTTTTAATGTGGCAAGTTAACATAAGCATCAAAGCATAAATGCTAGGATGACCAGAATGTTGCTTGTGTGTAGACACACCAGACACACAAGATATCCATCTTATGGTAAGTATTCAATAAGTATTTCTATCCCCAATGACCCTTGTGTTCTTAACCTAAGATAAAAGTGTGCTAGCTATACTCGCAGTGACCCATGCATTCACTTAGCAAGATGAGTATCAATATTTACTATAGCATGAAGAGTTCACTCCAACAAGCAAGGAGAAGAACACAATTTATTGATGTATCCATATAAGAGGAGTCATGGTTCACTTGGTCATCCAATACGAGATGGAGGCTCTTATAGTGGACACTCCTCTTATATGGAAGATTCAAATTATTAAAACTAAACCACAAATAGAAAGCAAAGAAAAGATCATGCCCCAGTCATTACTTCTCTAGTAGAAAAAAATGACATCATTGAGTTGCTTAAGGAGACATTATGAAGTGAAAGCAAAAAAATTAAATTAAATTCTCAACATATCCAAACAAGTATATCTTTTTGAGTGTTTGTGTTATAGGATTGATGTCAAGTGTCAATGTCTAGAACATAGATGAAAGAAATCTCTTCACTAGGGTGATGATAGTAGACAGACATAGTTAGATTGACTAGTGACTGAAGTCAAAGAGGAATTTTCAATGTAAAGAACTTGAGGAGGACTAAGTGAAAGTAGATAGACTATTAGGATGACTAGTGACTGATGCAATAGAGATCTTCCATAAAGGCATCTCAAAAAGTGACATGAGCGATAGTAGGCAGACACAGCTGAAACAACTGGTGACTATCACGAAAGAGATTCTATGAGGAGAATCTTGAAATGTAGCGACCCTAGTGATAGTAGGTAGATGCAGCTGAAACAATTGGTGACTTTCTTGAAAGAGATTCTATGAGGAGAATCTTGAAAAGTAGTGACACTAGCAATAGTAGGTAGATGTAGATAGAACAACTGGTGACTATTGTGAAAGAGATTCTATGAGACTAAAGGGCGGTGCCCTCGAGTTGTGACAAGATTCAATTCAAGCATATATGAGCAAAAAGGAAAGAAACTAAAGTAAGAAAGCAACTATATAGGAAGCCAAAAAATGCACTGCAAGATGGAGCATTGGGGACAATAGGTGCTTGTTTACCAGTTTTTCACCTTCTTGGTAGAATTTTCTATTTTTTTGCTAACATGATGCCTATTTCCAGGTTTTCATCAAGGGAACCTTTCTTGTTTTCTCTTTTTTTTTGTATTTTTCTCTTTTTTTAATTTATTTTTTGTATTTTTTGATTTTTTGATTTTTTGATTTTTTACATTACCAAGGAACCTATTGCTAGGTTTTCACTAGAGTAATGATTTTTTTTAGGACCTTTTGCAATTTTTGGGATTTTTTCAGGACATTTAGAAATATATAGATAGCTTCTGAGATCATATCAACAATAGAATTGCTTTAGGTGGAGAGTGCTAATAAGCTCCTTCAGCACCTCTCCCTTAGCTATAGAAAGATGGTAAGCACCAAATCTAAACACTACAATGATGATGTAAGGACCAAACTAGTTTGGTTTGAACTTCCCTTTTTGGATCCATTGTTGTTCATTCTCAAGATTTTCTCTTAGGACAAGGTCACCCAGTTGGAAGTTACTTGGAAGACATTCACTACTAATAAGCTCAAAGATGATCACATGCCACTTGTTGACATTCATCTAACAATACTACCTCTTGAAGTCGAGATATTCTATAATCTTCATCTATGATGAGGCCTTTCATATAGATTCTTAGAGTAGGAGTCTCAACCTCTATTAGAAGCATAACATCCACTCCATAAACCAAAGCAAAGGGCATTGTACCCATTTGAGTTTTGATACTTGTTTTGTATGGCCATAGAGCTAGATTAATCTGAAGGTGTCAGTCCCTCCCAGATTTGTTGATTGTGCAATGGAGGATCTTGGGGATCACCTTGTTGGATGCCTCTACTTGGCCATTACCTTGGGGGTAATAGATAGAAGACCAATGTTAAGTGATTTTAAATATTTTGCATACCTCCTTGAGGTCTTATTTTTTAAATTTTCCTCCATTTTCAATAATAATGGAGGAAGGTAGACCATACTTTCATATGATGTAGTTTGTGATAAATAGAGCTATAGTTTTTCCATTTTCTATTGAGAGAGGTATTTCCTCTACCCACTTCATGAAGTAGTCTATAGCGGTAATAATGAACTTATGTCCATTAGAAGAAGATGGGTGAATCTGACCCACAAGATCAAAGGCCCATTGTTGGAATGGACACAATGTGGTAGATGGAATTAACTCCTTAGTTGGAGCATGAATCAAATTGCCATGGAGCTAGCACTATTTACAGTACTTGGCATACTTGATTTCCTCTTGCTCCATATTTGGCCAATAGTAACTAGCTCCAATAAGTTTGCAAGCTAGTGTCAAGCCATTTGAGTGAGATCCACAAATGCCCTCATGAACATTAATTAATGTGTTTTTTAACTCTTTAGGTTCTAGACTCCTAAGGAGTGTTATGTCAAGACCTCTCCTAAACAGGTCATCAGCAATAATGACATACCATAAAGCATTATGGATAAGGTGACATTTTTCATTTTGGGTTAAACTGTTCAGAATGATTTGGTCATGCAGATAGGAGTAGATGTGGTGGTAATGAGATGAGTTTTATCTTACAATAGAATAGATCATCCTAGAATTAGGGGTATCATAGGTAGGGTAGAGTAATGCTTCCACCAAGAACTCATGTCAATGATCATTCTTTGGCATCTGTAGCAAGGAAGCCAGAGTAGCCATGGCATTAGTCACTTTGTTATCTACTTAAGGAATTTTCCAGAAGGTGACGTGAGCAAAACATTTCTTCATGTCATAAACCACGCATTTTTAAGGGATCAATTTCTCATCCTTTATTTGATACACATCATTAACCTAGTTGATTATGATCCGAGAGTCCCCAAAGATGTTGAATTGATCCACTCTCCATTTAGCCACAATCTTCATGCCTTTAATTAGAGCCTTGTATTTTCTAATGTTGTTTGTACAAGGAACAAAATATTGTATGCTTTAGGTAGTGAATATGTCTATGGTGTTATAAAGTGTAACCTAGCACCAGATCCCTATTGTGTGAAGGACCCATCAAAGAACATTGCCCACATTTGGTGTGTGAGTGTTAGAATTGACTCATTAGGGAAATTGATGTTCATTGGGAGAAGAATCTGCATAAGTACATCTACTAGATGATCCATAATCGCTTGTCCATTGATAACTTTTGTTCAACATACTAAATGTCAAACTCATTGAGTATCATGACCCACTTAGCCAATCTTCCTATTAGAGTTTCCTTATTGAGAAAGTACTTCAGTAGGTCAATTTTAGCCACTAGGCACATAGTGTGAGAAAGCATATAGCATCTCAACTTTTGGGAAGCAAAGACAACCACCAAACAAGCTTTCTCAATGATACTATAATTCATCTCATAAGAGATCAGCATACAAATCAAATAGTAAATAGCTCTTTCCTTGTCATTGTTGTCCTCTTGAGCTAATAAGATACCCAGAGATGTTTTAGTTGTCAAGATGTACAAAATTAGAGGTTTCTCATAGATAGGAGGCATTAAGATTGGTAGATTAGCAAGATATTGTTTTATTTGTATCAAGCTTTTCTTGTAATCCTGACTTTAGTTATATTTCACACCCTAATGTAGAGTCTTTGTAAAAGGTTACAATCTATCTGCCAGCTATGAGATGAACCTGTGAATAGATTGGAGTCTTCTTTGTAAACTTCTCATCTGACTAATATTTTGCGGTGGAGGCATATCCATGATTTCTTGAACTTTCTATAGATCCACCTTGATTCCTTTTGCAAATAGAATGTATCCAAATAGTTTCCCTGATGTAATGTCAAATGTGCATTTCTTAGGATTAAGCCTGAGACTAAATTTTTCCATGCAATCTAGTATAGGTCCTTAATCTTGTAGATGAGTATTGTTCTCTTCACTAAGGTATCATCCACATAGTCCTCTATGGTCTTATGCATCATATCATGGAAAATTATAGTGACTACTCTCTAATATGTAGCACCAATATTTTTCAACCCAAATGACATTACATTCCAACAAAAGGTTCCCCATGCACATGTAAAAGTAGTCTTTTCTTGATCTTCTAGTGCAATTTTGATCTGATTATAACTAGAAAATCCATCCATGAGTGAGTACATCTCATATCCTATTGCCATGTCCACTATCATATCAATGTTGGAGAGTGCAAAATCATCCTTAGGACATTCTAAGTTGAGATCATGTTAGTACAAAATTTGATAGATTTGTCATGCTTGGAGACTAGAACAATGTTGGATATCCATTCAACATAATTAATAACATGGATGAAACTAGCTTTTAAAAGTTTCTCCAATTCAACTTTGATGAGCAATGAAACATGAGGATGCATTTTCCAAAGTTTTTGTCTAACTAGTTTAATGCTTGGTGTGTTGGACAAATGATGCATAATGAGATCAAGATCTAGTCCTAGCATGTCAAAATATGTCCATGCAAAATGTATCTTCTTTTCTTAGAAGAAGGCAATGAATTCCTCTTTCTCTTCTAGAGATAATGACTATGCTAGATGTATCATGTGAGGATGTTCTTTTGTGCCCTAGTTGATTAGTTGTGTTGGCTCTATAAACACTAATGATATTTCCTAAAAATGACTAGGAAGTGCATAAAATATCTCATCTATAGGTGCCTCAAAGAGGTTTTCACCCTTGGATATGTCTTTTATTTTAACTTTTTTAGGTTTTGACACTACCACAATGTGGTTTTCACCATTGGACCTTCTATTTTTTTCTTTTTAATTGTATGACTGAGATATTTGATGTTAGCTTTGGTCATGTTGATGCTTTATTCATTGGTGGAAGACATTATTGGTTTGACAACATTTAAATAGTAAGCAAGAGCATAGTCATTCTAGAATGTGAGGACTTCACTAGATGTATAGGAATTCTAGTCTATAAGCTCAAGATATGTGAGTGAAAGAGTAGTGGTGGGTTCAATTGAATTCATAGTATAATTATTAAATTCTTGGACTAGTAATTTGAGACCTAGAGCAGCTTTGTCCAAAAGTGTGTTTGAATGTCTTTGAGCACTAATGTCATCAATTGAAGAATTGAGGACACTAGTTGGATCAGACCCATCTAACCTAACCTTTGATGCAACTTGGTCATTGTCTTTATCTATAGATACTTTTGAAAGGAATTCAAATTCATATTCCTTAGAGTCAGTGCTACATGGAGATAGGCTGTAGAATTCCCCAATAGTGATAGGGACATACTCTCCTTCATCATCTAGATTTTAACATAGGTAATCAACATGTAACATCTTACTAGACTCTCCTTGTTCTGAATGGGCACAGTGTGGATCAGTATTGTCCTTAGAAGAATTACTAGTACCATCCATAGTGCTGACACCTGGCACAAAGTCATTTAGCTCAGCAAAGAATTTAGTAAGATTATGAGGAATAGGATAAGGATAAGGATCCTCATCATTAGTAGTATCTTCTTGAGTATTATACTTAGCTTGTGACTCATTTCTTGATGAACTCTTAGGCTCTAGTATGAATTTGTTAACCCCTAAATGGAAGGGAAACTTCTTAAAGCCTAGACTAGATGTATCTCTATTTCTTCAAGCTATTGCTTTGATAAGATCAACTAGACTATTGATATTGCATCCAATAGGGCTAGATCCTTTATAGCCAAAGCACTTCATGAGTTTAAGACAAGGGCCATATTTCTTAGGAGTGATCTCACAAGCTTGTTCTATGAGTTCAACTAGAGTCTCCTCTTTGTAAAGCCACACAAAAATGGCTCTTTTTTCACCTTCATCCTCTAAGGGAGCTATAGCCTTGACAAAACTACCATTATACTTTTTTTGAGGTGTCAACACAAATGGCTTCTTTGCATTAGATGGTCTCCCATAATGACGAGTAGACTCAGGAAGAGATATTAGTGATAGCACAAGTTCAATGTGGTATTCACCCATGCTAGTTTCCTTTAGCTTTAATGATTACTCAATTTGTTTCAACTTGTTATCATGATAGTTTGTAGATTCCCTATTAGTAGCTACAAAATTCTTAGTAACTTTCAACATATTGTAGGTATAGCTAGTACTTGCAGGGATAGTGACTTCAAAGCCACAAAATGGGAATTTTATGCATTGATAGTATGTGGATGGCACAATGTACATCTCATGTATCCATGGCCTTCTTGGAAAAATATTGTAAGCTAAGGGAATGTTAGGGACCTGACAAGTGACATCCCTTACTACAAGACCGACACAAAGGAGCAACACCACAAGACCTAGAGACTTTCACTCAACTTCGTCATACACTTTGAAAGTGATCTTACAACAAGGATCAATAGAATCCTTAGAATAATTTAATTGTCAAAGCAGAACAATAGAGACAATGTTTAGCCCAACTTCATTATCAATGAGTACCTGATGGACACATGTCTAATGTATCATGGCCTTAATGTGTAGAGGTTGATTATGTGGGTGACTCAACGAATTATCATCCTTCTCAAAGGACATATAGTAAGGTGAGGTCAGATGACCTACCATAGATTGAAATCATTCAAGATCAAGATCTTGAGGAATGTTTGCCTTAGTGAGGGCTTTGTCAAGAATCTACCTATGGGTAGGCGAGATTCTAAGTACCTCAAAGATTGTGATTTGAGCATTAGTTCATTTTAATTGATCAAGAACACTATAGCTAGCATTTTCTAATTTTTTTATGAGTTTTGTAACTTTTCTAGATAGACTAGCAAGGGTTTTATCTTAGTGTTGTTTAAGTTCAGGAGTAGAAGGCGCAGGGCCTTTGAGTACCAACTTGGTGCAAGAATGTCTAATAGTGTTGGCACAATATTACAAAGATTTATTATTAGTTGTGTAGGAAGTAGGGCTCCTCAAGACAAATGGTGTCTTGGGTTTATTGTTATCTTGCTTGCCATTAATGGTAATAATGTCACAGTACTCAAAATCCATAGGTTCATCCATGTTGATCCCATTGTTATCATTAGAGTGTGTATAGTTGGACTTGTTGTTAGGTTTTGGTTTTGAGCTCTCTCCTTTTTCATAAGATGGGAAGGGCTCCTTGAAATCCTTGTGATTTGAGTTCTTTTTATGTCCATCTATCACAATGTCACCATCATTAATCATGGCTTGGACCTTGTGACACAAGTTTATGCAGTTGCTAGTTTTGTGTCCCTTATTTTGGTGGTACTCGCAGAATGTAGTTTTGTTCCACCATGGTAGATGTGGTTGTAGATCATAAGGGTGAGAGTTTTCCAATGGCAAAATGAGTTTTTTTTGTAGTAAGGTCTTGTACACCACATCCAAAGGTTCACCTAGATGTGAATACTCTCATTTAGGGTGTGTAGCCCATGAGTGTCTTAGCCTATATGTAGATGTCTTATTGTCAAGAGGAGGTTTCTCAATATTCTTGGCTGTGTTCAGACTATTTGTGAGATTAAAGGTTGCCCTAGTAGATTTAGGAGTGATATGGTCAACAACCCCATCATGTACAATTTCTCAATTCTTGTTAACGTAATTGGGTTTGTCCTTGTCATAGGTGGATCCTTGTTTTGTGTCCTATTGAAGGTTAAGTTTTCCCTTCTTGACCATGAATTCCTTTATGCAAATAGATTATGTGACCATGTCCTTGAAGGTGCATGGACCTTGAAGTTGGACTCTATACCTAAAATTAGGCAGGAGATTATCAGTAAAGATGTCAAGCTTCTCCATTTCAAGAATCTTGCATGAATATTTGGTATAATATTGTCTCCACCTTTGAAGGAATGTGAGGAAAGGTTCCCCAAACTTATGCTTAAGATTACAAAAATCTCATATGTTAATAGGATGTTGAATGTTATGAGAATATTGCTAGACAAACAAGTTGGCAATTTCATCAAACATTTTCGTACCAGGAAGCAAGTGTGAAAACCACTCCATAGCCTAACCACCTTGACTTCTTGGGAATAAACACATGAAATATGTTTGATTATGCATAAATTCTATAGACAAGGCACCAAATTACCACAAATCATCATGGGAACCAATAGTTCTAAAGTATTTATCATACCTAGCTAACTCTACTCCTTTTGGAAAAGGAGACTTGTCTATGCTCTTGTTAAATTGAAATGCACAAAGAGTGTCTAAGGTGTATGTTTTCATGGGTTTGTCTTTATCATGTATCATTTCAGCTAGTTGATCTTGCATAATTTTTTTTTGTTTTTGGAGTTTGGAAGTCTTAGTTTCCTCTTCAGGAATGATGATAGTTTTGACATTGAAATGATGGGGTAGCTTAGCTCCTTCTTGGGCAAGGTTGAGAAAGTATTTTTCTTTCTCTTCATTGAGTAGGATTTCCATGACCTTTTGAAATTTTTTGTCTTTATGACACTTTGCTATATGTTCAGGAAGTATTTTCACTTCTTCATGCTCCTCATTAATGTAATGGTATTTTTCTTTGTCATTCCTAGATTGGTCTTAGTTTCTATTGTGATCACCATGTTTAGGTTTGTAATCAGCTATTGTAAGAATGTGTTCACTTTCAGTATGTTGTGACTGGAAAGGTCGTTTGAAAAAGAATTTAGATGTGTTGTTTGGAGATGTAGGACCTTTTCTAGTTTCAAGATACTCTTGATATAAGGGGTTCCTAGTTTGTTGTAAGTTTATGGAGAACATTCTCTAGACTTGAGGTGATCTGATAGTTGAAGGAAATCATCAAGATTCCTCATTGGATGAATTGGATGTAGACAATATATAAAATGGAAGGTGGCCTCTGCCATGATTATGACCCCTAGCTCAACCTTTCCTAAGTCTAAGGGGATAAGACACTTTTCCATTTCTTGTTGTGATAGTCATCAAAAAGGACAAGAAGGAAAGACCAAGGCAAGGATTAGACTAAAATTTAGTCTCAGAAAGCAAGAGAAAAGTGGTTTAAACTAAGGTGCAAGTAGTATGAGTGAAGGCTAGAATAGCCAAAGATTATGACTATCATGACATGGAGAATAATGAACACTAGAGGAGTAGAACAAGAGAACTAATAGATGAGACTAGTTAAATTATAGATCATGAGTCATTAGCTAAGTAAGATGCCACTATTTGGAAATGTTTACAAATAGAGAAGAGGTAAACTGATGCAAGAAACAAACTAAGACATAGAGCATAGATAGCTCCAACAAACCAACTTGATAGTTTCAACTCAAGATCCTACATGAAGATTCTCTAGTATCTATATGAGAAAGCACATAGGACTAGGTGAAGACTCAAAATAGTAATTTAAACTCATGCGAAGAGTTGCAAATAAGTGTGCAAAGACATGCTAGGACTTGCAAGCAAAATAGAATCTAGATAGCAAGACAAGAATGCAAGATCTTGTGTGAAGATTTGCATAAGCCTCCATGAAAACTTGGGTAGCATTGTGCAAAGAAATGAAAAGCCAAAAGGTACTCATGTGAAATTTTGAAGACTATGCATGAAAATGGAGACTAGACTAATAACTAAAAACTTGGATTTTGAAGAGACCTTAAATATTTTAGACTATTCTGGACAAATTTTAATAGATTGAAAGGTTGGCTTTCAAGTTTTTAAATAGAATTTGATGTTGAATAGGATAGAGTGTTTTGAAAAAGACACGAGAAGCGAGTAGTAATTAAATACAATCTAATTGATGAAAAAGAAACTCAGACAGATGGGGGAGTCTTGGCCTTTAGTTTGTTTAGATAGGTTTGGACATGTTTAAGACTCGATAAAAAACACACTTTATCCTTTAAAACCAAATATGGTAGAGAAGGAAAAACCTTTGTCTGAAAACTTAGGCACACATGTGAACCTCACACAATTGTGTTACCCCCTAGAGGGTGCCCATGTTTTTTGTGTATTCAGAGGGCTCAATAACATATATGCTAAATGAATACCCTTGTGGTAGGGGTCAAGCACGTATACCACCTTCCAATGCCCAATAGCATGCCTATGGTGAGTTCCACAAGGGAGATTATTCCCTCTCCTTGCACAAAGATTATGCCCCCTTTCAGAGGTGAACCAAGTAGCCTCTAACTAAAGGTTTTTACTTGGCTTCCATTCATATTAATCCCCAGTGGCTCCACAAGTAGAGTTGAGACCAACAACCCACACCAACATCTAAAAGTTCACACATTATTTTAGCAAGATTGGGCTTGGTACTAACCAGTGCAATAGACAGAGCCTCCCCTTGATATGCAATATCAAGAATGAAGGAGAGGAAATTAATACGACTTTGAAGTCTTTCATTCTAAAAAGGATTGACTCGAATTGGTGGTTTAGATCTAACGATCAAAGTTTTTGATTTCCCTCAAGGGGAAAGAGCATACTCCTCTACCTTATTTCCTCACCCAAACACACAAAAAATGTTAATCAATAACTTAGCTTAATCAATCTAGACTTATCCTTTATAAAGATTCTAATCTCCTAAAAGGAAATCATCATCCTATTATAGAAGAGGATTTACACTAGAGAATCACTAAGTTGCTTGCCTCCCTCAAATGTCATCTTTTAGAGGCTTCTAGGTTTCTGATTCACCCTTGGTCATGACCTCCAAGTGGTGAAGAGCATAGTCCCCTATTCCTCTATCTTGCACCCTATGAAGTTCACACGCCCTAATTAGACTATGTTTGGAAAGAAGAAAAAAAAGACAAAATGTTTTATGTGGGTTTTTAAGTTGGTCTTTGACAATTGTATCTTTGATAGTGTCTTGCAAACACACAATCAGTTCATGTTTGGAAAGTTTGTGTAAAAGGAATCTTCATCAAAACATCCTCTAGACAACTGTTATGCTACAAAAAAATAGAAAACTAAAATAAAGATGCTCTAGAGATCATGTGTAAATGAAATGAAATGATACACAACATTAAAAATCTCCACTTTTAAACATTTTGTTGTAAGATCTTGCATGAACCTTTACGTAGATAGGGATGAACTCATACACAAACCCGCACGAAAAAATGAGGTGCCACATGAGAAACTATGCAATGGAGAACTTTTTCACATGAGAAAGTGTAGACAAGCAGCCAAAATCCCCAAATCTTCATGCAAAAATGAGATTTCCCACATGAAAATTTGGAAGTTTGTACGTATAGGTACAACAAAATGACAAAAATATCAAAAAATATGATAAATGAGGCCATAAAACTTATTTTTCTTGGTCCCATAGTGGGCACCAGAAATGTATATGCAGAATTTGACCTCTGATTCTCACACACACTTCAACATGGTCGTTATATGTAGATTCATCCTGGAATAAACATGGAGTCATTTATCCAAGAGGCCCAACAATGCAATCTATTGTCTTCTAACTAGAAGGACTATACCTATATGCTCTCAAACTAAGAAGCAGGCAACTAGACCTTTCCAAAATGAGGGCTTTTTATGCAAGTACATGCTTATGTAATTAATTTAGATGATATGTATTTTATTCTAATATGAAGTAAAGGAAGTTAAACTAAATGGATGCATATTTAATCTAAAATGATATCAAATGCCAAGCCAAGTATGAAAGCTAGAACTTAAATGAGTAATCACTTTGACAACAATTCAATACAATTCAAATTCCAACCTCTATAATGAGGGATTAGGAGTCCCTTAAATAGAATCCAATAATTGATCAATGGTCAAAATCAATTTGGATGGACGGTCAAGATTAGAAATGTGATTCAGTTAGAATGGAAAGTTTCTATATGGAAAGGAAGTTAACTGATTGGTTTCATTTCCTGATTTTAGTCAACTAAGAGTTTCCATTTCTAAACTGAAGAGAAAATATTGAAGAAGATATTTGATTTAAGGAAATTAAATGTGACCTCATAATTGAGTATTCTAAATTGAATAATCAAATTCAACAATTAGAAAAAGAATATTTAGTTAAATCAAATATATTTAATTCCTCATGTATATTAGCTAAAAGGGGGTGAATTTAATTTAATTGAAGTACTAAGACTTATAATTAAATTAATTCAATTAAAAGGTTAATTTAGCCAATTTAATGAATATTCAAGAATTATTTTAAGTAAATGATTAATATAGATTAATGATCTACATTTAATGCATAGGTTGATTAGAGATTATCAGAATTGGAATTGCCCAGTGACATAGGACTTTCAGGTTGATCAAATAGACTAGACTTGGTTATCATGGTAATCTACCAATTTTAGGGTATTACAACTAGAACAAGAAATCACAAGAAGTTATCATCAAATTTGTGAAGAAAAATAAGTATTACTGTTATTTCTAAGGTAGTTTGTGAAAATATTTTATTGAAAACCCTTGTTCACAATGGCACTAGGAAGTGAAATGTCAAAGGATAACAATTCACAAATAATAAGGAATGATCACCAACCTCCACCAAATTTTTTTGAAACACAGTTAATATAAAAAACCCTATTAATGATGTTGGAGTGTTGTCATTTGATCCACCTAGAGTCTTTACTATGCAAGACATTAGATCATGTTATTAATGTAACATTGGAAAAATTGAAGATTTTGAAATCGGGACATCTTATGACAAGTTATGAATAGATAGAATTATGAAAGATGAAATAAAAATTGTTATAGGAAAAGGCCAGACTCATGCCCTAGATTTTCCTAAAGTATTCAAGAATGAATGCATATAAGTTGTTTTAAGCTGAGTGCATGACATGAAAGTATGGTTCAAAGGTGGGCCAATAAAAATCAATAAGGAAATCATTCAAAGAGTAACTGAGTATCCTACATTGGATCAACCTAATACCATAAGGAGTGACACATGGAATGAAATTGAAAACATAACCAAAGGTGAAGTGGAATGGCCATGAAATGTCAATAGACAACCTTGAGGATCCACTAATTGAATTCATTATTCATGTGATCACACAAAAGTTTTATTAATCTAGTAGATTGAACAATGTGTTGTATGTTGAAGTTAATTTGGGATGCAAAATTGTGAGGAGAGATCATGCATATGATCTTGTTGAACTATAGTTAAAACAACTTACAAAGAACCCAGAAACAACAAGAAAAGCTAAGAACATATTATGTAAGTTTGGTTCCCTATAAGTTTGTATATTTCTCTATGTATAGAATTATTTTCCTACCATTGGAAGGGTAGAAAGGGATAGAAAAATGAATATTGTAGATCAAATAAATTATTTAATAAAAGGGTTGGCAGATGATTTTGAAGCATCCGTGGAGTTTTTTTTTGAAGAATTTAAAACCAAAACGAAGAACATGATGAGGATTCCAAAAATAGTTGTAGATAAATATTGTGATTAAGTATGTTTCATTATGGACACATATTTTTTATATGCACAAGAAGTAATACCAAGTGTAGCATGGTTGAGGCCTATGCACTAAGAGGTAAATGTTGATCACATATTAGTAGTTTTTACTACACTATTGGTAGAAGACATAGATTGTAGTGCCAAGAAGTTTGGCACATATGAAACAATTATTGTTGAGTTGACTAATCAAGTTGGCACACCTAAGGTAGGAAAGAAAAGAAAAGAAGATTTTTCAAGGCTAGTAAAATGGAACAAAGAAAAGGATCAGGTCAACTCTTAGAGGCTAAGGAAGGAAGAGGCAAAGATCTTGCAATTATGAAGTAGGAGGCCACAAAATAAAGGAATGTTGTAATAATAACACCTAAGGAAAAGAAAGACCTCCAAAAAGATATGCAAGAAATGGTGACACCATCAAGGCCAAAGGGAAAGGTTATCACTACCAAAAGAAGGTTACTAGAACCTAATTCCAAGATACTACTAGGAACTCCACCACATAAGAGGAAGTAGGAAAATGAGCAAGAAAAAAAGAAGTGAAATCTTATAGTTGCACGAGAGGAGGAAGAAGAAGAAAGTACAGAGTCTGATGAGATCAAAAAACTATAAGTTGTAAAGGGACTCCCTCTAATGACTATAGATTAGGTATGTGATAACTGATAAAATTAGATATTATTTTGGCTCTCAAAGACTTATAATATGATTCTTTGAGAAATGAAGATTGAGATAAACTTAAAGAAGCTTTAATTGACATGTTGATCAAGTTTAGGTGTACATCTATAGAATTAGAAGCTAGAATTCCTATGGGATTGTATAAACTTCAAGAAGCTTTAATGGACATGTTGATCAAGTTTAGGTGTACACCTATAGAATTAGGAGCTAGAATTCATGTGGGATTACATAATAAAATGGAAGCCAAAAGGAAATGGTCATCAACTTTTGAGAAGAAAATAAGAGATACAACATTGGCACAAGTCATGCTAGATTTAGGAAAGACACATATGTCTACAACCCTTAAAGATTATGTTAAGAAGTTTATTCAAAGGGACAAGGCATACAAAGTTTTAAAGAATAGAGTTCCTAAAGTTGAGGAAGATAGTATTAAATTATGGAATGTTCTAAGTATTTGGAGTACTTACTCCAACTATAGAGGTGAGGAAAGGCCAAGATGCTATAAAACTTGAAGATGAAGATGAGTAGGTAGTAGCTAAGGTAGCAGTAGAAATGGAAGAACTTATAAACAAAATTAAATTTAAAGATACTATCACAATTAAAGATGACACTGACATCTCTCCACCTAATCCAAATGTACTTAGTGAAGATGAAATACAAGAATTGAAGAAGGACTCAACAAAACTTTGTACAAATCCAAGTTATATTATAGATAATTGAATATCCAAAGATTAAAGTTAAGAAGACTAATGATGCTATAGTCACATTAGTCATACAGGCTACAACTCTTGATAAATTTGACAAGGCATTGATTTTATATTTTCCACTGATGACTAGTACGCAATTTTGGAAAAAGGAAGTAAATTCTGAGAAAGTTTCAAGCACAAAGATGATTTAAATGAAGAAATAACATAGAAAAAGAAAGATGCTACTCAATTTCTCATTTAAATGTTGAGCACAAAGGTTGTAGAACCTGAACTAGTGACACCTATACAATAGGTGATATCTAAACTAGTATAGAAACCAAGGAAGAGATCAAGTGAGAAAGGAAAGAAATTAGAGCTATCATTGTTGATTGATACACCCTCAAGATCTCAAGCTATGACACATAGAGAAGAGTATTCTAATGAGTTACTAGACTTTAATGAGGTAATTACATCACCTACATATGATTTGAATAATATTAGTTTAGAAAAAATGCAAGGACTGCAAATATTTTTGAGTGGAAAGGCCAAACAAGAATAGCTAAACAAAGAACAAAAGAGGAGATAGGTATTACATACTATCAAAGACATTTTTATAGATGTTTTTGGTATTACAGATGTAAGTCAGCAACATACAATTTTGGATCAACTATTATATGTAGTAGATAAAGTTTAGACAAAGTACATAGAGATAAATTACAAGTTGATACATTGGTTTGAAAGGAGAATGGAGGATAAAGTACTGCAGAAAGTCTCATATGAACTTCAAAAATGCCAAGGTGAGCTCTCTACAACTATTACACAATTAGAAATAATTTTTAAAATTATAAATTCTTTATACTTAAAATTATAAGAAATAGATTTCTTTATAATGGATACTAAATGATTGTTAAAGATTTTACATAGAATTATGAAAACCAATGTTCCTTCATTGAGAAAGAATCCAAGTTCAAGTTCATTTTCATTCAATGAACATACATCCAGTCAAACAAGGATAGTTGAACTCATAGCTAAAGATTTAGAAATATGAAACAAGTTGGAACTATTTCAACTTTAATTATTTCCATACATAGATACAATTCATAAGGTTATTTTGGTTGTGAAGGAAATTTTGCAGAGAGACAAAGATTTTGCATAGATTGTAGGATTCATTGATCTAGCTTATCGAGCTATAGATTTAGTTTCAAAATTTGGAAAAGGTACAAGAAAGATGGAATATAGGCTATGCCAGTATTGTTGGAGGTTATCATA
Source organism: Cupressus sempervirens (assembly GCA_028749045.1). NCBI lineage: Eukaryota > Viridiplantae > Streptophyta > Pinopsida > Cupressales > Cupressaceae > Cupressus > Cupressus sempervirens. The sequence continues at coordinate 745,621,225 of CM053791.1, forward strand.
ATTTTTTTGACAAGTTCCAACTCACCCCAACATCCCCAGCTTCCATTAGTGATGAAAAAATTTGGATACCTAATGGAATTGATAAGAAGGAAGAAATAACAAGAAAGATGGAGTTAGGCTCAAAGTTAGAATTATAAAGAAGAAGATATCAATCACATAATCCAATTTTGGTCTCAAGGGAGAATACATTTTTGAAAGACATGATCTCATGACAAAGTATTTTTTCCACTAATGTCAAAGGAGGAGATCATTGATCTCTAAGCCTATGTTATCGATTAATGACCAAACACTTAGTCGTTTGCAAGTCATTTACTAGGAAAGATTACAAGGTCATCACTAAAACCAAGTTATCTAGTAAAGGTTGAGCAAAAAACACTTAGTCTGAGAAAAATAATGATTTCCAAGAATTTAGTAGGGACCAAGAAAATACACAAGTCAAGGAATATAATATGAGATGAGTAACATAAAATGACCAAGCATTTTGGGAAGTTATGAAGTGCCAAGCATAGAGACTTATAGAAGCCAAGCAACATTATACATGACCAAGTGTCAGAGCACTCAAGTGTCAAGCAATGAAACTTTGACATAATATTTTTTAATAGCAAAGACTTGTATGTGAATCATTTTGGTCAAAATCTATATGAGATTTAATATCTATAGAGCCATATTAGATTCTAATTGTGCATCATTAGCAGAAGCTAATCATCCCTAGGAAAATAATTTAACCAATCAAAAAAAGGGATATAAATGAAAAAAGATGATGAAGTTTAAACCATTGATCATGATCTAGAAGCCTCACATGAAGTCTATTTAAGGAGGACTTAAAACCCTAGTATCAAAAGAGTTCAAGTATGTTAAAATGCATAAGGAGTATGCACATATGGAAGAGTAATATACAAGTTACAAAGATAGGTCCAATAGAGAGATTAATTTGAGAAGTGAAGGACTGAATAAATTTGTTAGATTAGGAGAATCAGATTAGAGATTGAGGAAATAGGAGACCCAAGATAAACTTGTAGAGAATACTGAGGGTCAAATTGGTGCAGAAGCACCTAGGTAGGCTAAGGGTAGACCTAAGGATTCTTTTATTTTTGGATTGTAGTGATTCTATACACATAAATATATCAATAAGGAGACCAAATTGGTCCTAAGGTGAGGTTAGATAGGTTAGAAGAACCCCAAAATGTAATATGGCTCCTAGTTGCTAAAAAATTGCCCATTTGGCTCAATAGATCATTTTTGGGTTATGAGGGATAAATAGGTCAAATAGATGTTTTGGGGACCTTATGAGGTGATTTTTACCTACCTAAGGCATTTTGAGTAGTTTGGTAGCCCATGGAGAAAAATTTAGAAGCAAATATACAAACTGCAAAAATTGCTCAATTCTTGCAAATTTGTCATAGACAACTTTGGCAATTTTCTTACAAATTGAGAAAATTCTTCATGGGAGATATTAAACTACCAAATTCAGTTGGGAGTACTCTTATAATTCCTTTATAAGGCCAAACTCAATCTTTTCCATGGGTTGGATAAAGTGGGATTGACATTATATGGACTGTGCTACAACATTTTAATACAATAATTCCTTTTTTTGTGTGATCTTTTCTTTGTATAGATTCGATGAAGTAGTTTTTCTATTAGGAGTGAAACCAGATTTTTTTTCTCAATTCTTTAAATATTTTTAATATTTTTTTATAGGGTTTGAAATTCTCAAGTAACTTATCTTGTAACTTACTAGTTTTTTGATCTGAATAAGGTTGTGAGTGCAAAATGAGGTCTTAGGGACACTTCCCACCATATGCATTGTACAACCTCTTGGGATTTGGAACTAGTCTCCTTGTAATCTATTTATAGAAAAAGGGGATCCCATGGAAAGTACAATTGTGTCATTGGAGGTGATTCCCTAGGCAAGCAAATCATGTTTGGTTAGGGATCACATATTAAAAATTGAGTATTTGGAGTGGATTGGAAGTATAGATAGTCCAATCCAAGGATGTGGTGAGTAAGGACATGGTGAGTGCTAACCCCAATATCATGGAGAAGCCTTGGTAATAACCCTAAATAGATTTTTGACCCAAACAAAACCAAAACACTTGAAACTGTCATGAATAGGCTAAAATTTAGCCTAGGCTATATTGAAAACTTGGTGACTCAAGACCTTTGAAATCAAAAAGATTTTTAAAAATGGTATTTGGATTGCTAGTTTTTTTGGGAATTTTTAAATTTATTTTGAAAAATATATTGATTTTTGTGCATTACGAGGGCTAATCCTTGTAGCCTTTTTCCTAGCATTTGAGTGTATTTGCACTTGTGATTTCCAACTTGATTAGGGTCGGGATGTTTTTTGCATTAAGAACCTTGGAAAGAGTCCTAAATCTTTCCTAGGTATAAATTTTTCCATATGGAAAGATCCAAAGAGCATTGGGGTTGTTTATGTGTTTGTGGAAGTTATGGGAAAACTTGTACTAACTAGTTGATGTGCACTAGTTGAAGGAATAGGACCTATTGGCTAGGATCCTTAAAGGAAATAGTGTGTATAAAAGCCCTATTTGGTGAAGTAAATTACCTAATGAAGACCATGAAAATCTTGAGGTTTGAGAGAAAGATTAGTTGTCACATAAGAGTGGTATTAGAATAGGTCAAAGATTTGGGAACAATTGGTGGAAGTCTGCATCTACTGGAAAGTTAGTAGGCAAAACTAACATGGTGATTAATGCATAAAAGGACAAGGAAGTTTATTAAAAGAGGGACAAGAACATGGTTCTTGAGAAATCCCTAGTTGAGGTGAAGGTGAAACTAGATGCATTTGCTAAAATAGCCAGGAGGAAGGAAGCATAGGAGTATGAAAAGGGTAAGGAGGTAGTAGAGGACTATGTTGTACCTAAGCCTAATCTTATCTTAAATGAAAAGACCTTCTTAAAGGTTATCAAAGCTTTACAAGGAAAAGCTTTGGAAGGTGTACCACTATTTAGTGGAAAGTTGGACATAGATGTAGTCATGGACTACATAGATGCAATGGAGAAACATTTTGTTTGTAAAAGGTATCAGAGGCACACAAAGTCAAGGTTGCTAATTCAAGGCTTAGAGTTTCAAGATTGACGTGGTGGAAATACCTACAAGATGAAAGAATCAGCATGGGAAGACTCCTATAGCTAATTGGATGGCTATGGTCACTAAAGTGAATAAGAACTTCCTACCTAAAGACTTTGAGATGAAACTAAATAAGACAAGGAAAGGATTGAAGAAAAAAGACCTAGATGTAACCTCTTATAGTAAGGAATTTCAAAGGTTATGTCTGAGATCCAAAGAATAAGAAGAAGAGCCAATCAAAGTGGCAAGATATCTAAGTGGTTTGAAGCAAAATATCAAAGAGGGGTTTAGTTTGTGGGCACCTACCATCGTCCAAAGATGAAATCAACTAGATCTAAAGGTGGAGGAAAAGAAGAAAAGGAAAGGAGATTCTAACTTTAGGGATAGAGGCAAGGGTAGAAATTAGAGAGGAGAAAGAGGAGGCTACCAAGGTAGAGGTAGTGAGTAGAAGAATCAAGGTGAGAGTAAACTCATAGATAAAACTAGAAAAAACTCTTCGAGAGGTGGCTATAATAGAGGAATCGGAAATCAAGGAGGATCAAATAGAGGAATGGGATTAGGTAAATCCAATTGATACTTTGAAAGTATGAAATGTTATAGTTATGGACAGTTGGGTCATCCAGCCTATAGATGCCCAAACAAGCCTTCTTCCTTAAACTAGGACAAAAGAGTGGCATGTGTGCAAGAGGATTATAGAAAAGAATCAAATGTAGACCATAATGAATCTAAAAAAGGTGAGAATCTCATGTTTAGGAGAGTTATGATCAAACAACCAACTCGTGATGAACCTAAACATAGAATGGCATTGTTTAGAATAAAATGCAAAATCCTAGGAAAAGTGTGCAAAGTAGTGATGAACTCAATGTTTACTAATAATATAATATTAGAGGAGGTTGTTACTAAACTAAAATTTTAGACGATACCTCATGAAATCCCTTACAAGGTTACTTGGTTTAGCAAGGGACAATGCATCTTATTGAATGAGAAAGATTGGGTGAATTTTTACATAGCAAGTTACAAGGATACATTGTTGTGTGATGTTTTTGCTATGGATGCTAGTCATTTTTTCTAGGTAGGCCTTGGAAATTTTATAGAGAGGTTGTGTATGATGATATAGGTAATCCCATTACCTTCAAAAAGGGAGGTAAAACCTTTAAAATTTAGTCATTGCTAGTTGGGGAGGAGACACAAGCCAAAGAGCTTAGTGTGTTATTTTGTAGTGTAAAATAATTTGTCAAACATCTCAAGGATGAAGAATTTCAAAGTTTTGTAGTAGTGCTGAAGTTTGAAGCAAAATAAAATGCAGCCAAGGGACCCTTACCAATTGAATTCTAGACCTTGAATCAAATTGACTTTGTTCCTAGTGATTCCTTACCTAATAAAGCAACATACAAGCTCACTCCATATTGAAACTTAGAATTTGCAAGACAAGTCCAAGAATTGGTGGATCAAGATTTGATGCAAAAGATCATAAGCCTGTGTTTAGTTCATATTTTGTTGGCATCTAAGAAAGGGGGAAAATGGAGATTATGTATGAATTCAGGAGACATCAATAATATTAGAATTAGGTATAGGTTTCCCATGCCTAGGATTGAAAATCTTGTGAATTGTCTTGAAGGGGCTAAATATTTCATGAAGTTGGACTTGAAGAGTGGTTATCACCAAATAAGAGTAAAAGAGGGAGATAAATGGAAAATAGCATTTAAGACTATTGATGGTCTTTATGAATGGATTGTGATGCCATTTGGTCTTTCTAATGCTCCTAGAACATTCATTAGGATCATGAATGAAGTGCTCAAGGACTTCAGATGAAGATTTGTAGTTGTATATCTAGATAATATACTTGTCTTCAGGAAGACTCAAGAAGAGCATACCAAGCATGTTGAGGTAGTTTTGAAAAGAATTCATGAAGAGAAGCTAGCCATCAACCTTGAGAAGTGTGATTTCTTCAAGGAGGAATGTGTGTACCTAGGCTTTTTGGTATCTCAAGGCACATTAGAGATGGACAAGGAGAAGGTTTCTACTATACTAGATCAGCAAAGACCTACAACATCTACTTAGGTAAGAAGCTTCCATGGTTTATCTCAATTCTATAGGAAATTCATTAGGAATTTCAATGGCATTTGTGCACCTTTGGTAGATACTATAAAGGTTAGAGTCAATTCTAAATTTAAGTGGACTTTAGAAGCTTAAAAGTCATTTGAAATGTTGAAGAAACAAGTAGCTACTCAACCTATCCTATAATTTCCTAGTTTTGAGAAATTGTTCACCTTAGAATGTGATGCAAGTGGCTTAGTAGTAGGTTAGGTTTTGAGTCAAGAATAGAGGCAATCAGCCTTTTATAGTGAGAAACCTAATGAAGCCAAAAGGAAGTATGCATCCTATGACTTAGAGCTCTATGTCTTAGTTCAGTGTCTTAGTCTTAGTTAGTGGAGACACTATTTGTTGCCCAAGGAATTTGTTGTGTTTATAGATAATAAAGCTCTTAGCTACATCAACACTTAAGAGAAGATGACAAACAAACACTTGAAGTGTATGGAGTACTTTAAGGCCTTTACCTTCACAATCAATCATAAAAAGGAGAAACTAAACAAAGTGGCAGATGCACTTAGTAGAAGGATCATGATAGTCCAAGAGATTCAGATCCAAAGCATTCGAATATAGAGTTTTAAAGATCTTTACAAAGAAGATAAGAACTTTTCTAAAGCCTACAAGGTATGAAATTATTTTGAGAGTCATTTTCATAGAAATTTTTTAGAATATACCTCACAAAATGGGTTTCTATTCAAGGGTAACCAATTCTGTCTACCAAGGGGTTCCATGAGAGAGAACATAATACATTAGAAGCATAATGGAAACCTAAGTGGCCATTTTCGTGTCATAAAAACCATAGAACTAGTGCAAAGGTTTTTTTATTGGCTAAACATAGCAAGGGATGTAACCAAGTATGTAGAGTAGTGTATGATATGCATGAAAGAAAAAGGAGGAATGAGAAATGCAAGTCTATATCAGCCTTTACAAATTCCAAACAAGCCATGAGATTGTTTAAGTATGGATTTTATTGTAGGTTTACCAAAAATTAAGAAAAAGTATCATAACATCTATGTTGTTGTTGATAGATTCAATGAAATGGGGCATTTCATTCCATGTAGGACAACTAATGATGCAAGTCATATTTCCCATATGTTTTTCAAGGAGTTTGTATGGATTCATGGACTTCCATTAAGAATTGTGTCAGATAGAGATGTTAAATTTATGAGCCATTTTTGGAAAATTTTGTCAAAAAAAATTTGTGCAGAAATGTCATTTGGTTCAGCTTACCATGCACAAATTGATGGTCAAATTGAAGTGGTTAATAGGACCTGAGGGAACCTTCTAAGGAACATAATTAAGGAATATGGTCAAAGTTGAGATGTTATCATTTCAAAAGAAGAGTATGCCTATAATTATAGTAGGAATAGGACCACTGTAAAGAGTCCTTTTGAGATAGTTTATGGAATGCATCTGAGGGGTGTATTTGAATTGAGATCTCTTGGTGATGTGGATCATAAAAGAGGTCAAGATGAAGACTTTGTTCAAACCATGAGGGAGATTCAAGAGAAAGTGAAGCAAACCATCCAAGATAGCACTCAAAAACTCAAGGGCAAAGTGGATGAAAAGAAAATATATATTTAATTTTCTATTGGAAATTATGTAAATGTCCATTTAGTATTCAAAAATATGTTCCTACCAAGCTATAGATAAAGAGGGTAGGGCCTTGCAAAATCTTGGCAAAGTATGGAGAAAATTCCTATAAGGTAGACTTACCTTAAAAATTTGGCATATCCCATGTTTTCAATGTCCAAGACTTGGTGGCATTCAAAGCTACATTATCTTAAGTCAGATTAGATGTTCGAGATGACCTTGAACACACTACAACACCTAGTATGAACAAATTGGAAGTAGAAAAGGTGTTAGACTCAAGAGTGAAGATGTATACAAGGCACAAGGTGTATATAGAGAATTTCATTCAATGGAAATGAAATAAAAATTCAAAGGCTACATGGTTGCTAAGATAGATTTCAAGAAGTTTGGTATACCCCTGGACATGGTGCCATCAAGTGTGACTTAGTTTTTTTATTAGGGGAGTATGGTGCAGGAGAACCTAGGTAGGCTAAGGGTAGACCAAGGGCTTCTTTTATGTTTTTAATTTTAGTTATCATAGCCACATCACTAGATCAATGAGGGGATCAACTTGGCCCTAAGATGAGGTTAGATAGGTTAGAAGAACCCCAAAATGCAATATGGCTCCTAGTTACTCAAAAATTGCTCATTTGGCTCAATAGAGCATTTTTGGGTTTTGAGGGCTAAATAGGTCAAATAGGTGTTTGGGGGACATTATGAGGTGGTTTGTACCTATCTAAGGCATTTTTAGTAGGTTGGTATCCCATGGGGAAAATTTGAGAAGATTGGAACAAATGAGCATTTGGAGTGGATTGGAAGTATATATACTCCAGTCCAAGCATGTGGTGAGTAAGGCAATGGTAAGAGCTAATTTTCAATCCCATGTAGAAGCCTTAGTAAGAACCATAAAGTGTTTTTTAACCCAAACAACACAAAAACCATTGAAACCCTCATTAATAGGCTAAAACTGTGTGTGGGCTGTATAGACAACTTGGTGACTTAAGAACTTTGAAATATTAAAGATTTACGAAAAGGGTATTTGGATTGCCAATGTTTTTATGCACTTTTTAATGGATTTTTCAAAATATACTAATTTTTGTGCATTAGAAGGGCAAATCCTTGTAGCCTTTTTCCTAGCATTTGAGTGCATTTGCACTTGTAATTTACAACTTGACTAGGATTGGGATCCTATTTTTGGTTAAGAACCTTGGAGAGAGTCCTAAATCATTCCTAGGTATAAATTTGGCCATATGGAAAGATCCAAAGAGTATTGTGGTTATTTTTGTGTTTGTGCAGGTTATGAGAAAACTTGTACTAACCAGTTGATGTACACCAGTTGAAGGAATAGGGCCTATTGGCTAGGATCCTTGGAGTAAATAGGGTGTGTAGAAGCCCTATTTGGTCAATTTAATTACCTAGTGAAGAACCTTAAGGGATTGGGGTTTTAGAGCAAGATTAGTTGTCACATCACAAGTACCGAATCAATTATTTTGTAATTGAGACCAGGAAAATATCTTAATAGAGTGGTCCTAACATGCTTATGCAAATCTCCTAACATAGTCCTTACTTTATTTTAAGTGTCAATCCCTCTAACAAGGCAAGATCTAATAGTATTTTAAGTCTTTAAATGGACATACCTCTCACTAGGTAGATCATATCTTACGGTCAAACATTGTAACCTTAATTAGTTAACTTTATTGATGCAACCATGAAGATTTATGGGATTCATTCCCAACCCATTTTTACCTTAATAATGAAGTGTTTCTAGGTAACCAAATCATTGTGTTTTTTTTTGGACTTTTATGTATGTGATGAACTTATTTTATGTTTCAGAATTGCAATTGTAATGATTAATTAGGTATGATTTAATGAAATTTATTTTGATGAAAAAACCTCCCCCAAAAAGAGAGATAAAAAACCATCTGATTCATTGATGGAAAGAGTACTCAATATCCCCTAAGAACTACATACATCATGTATATATAGTGAACTCTTCACCTATAAGAATTATACTAGGAGACATGGTATCCTACCCATAATATAGAAGCTCTAGTGTTGATAAATTATGTGCAAAAAAATTAATAGGAATTTAATGCTTAAAAGTAGCGTGTACTCCCTTAGGAATAAATAAATAAATCAAATAATGAATAAGTGAATCCATGTGGAAATGAAAGAATGAGGAAGGTAATACCCAATTATGCATCTCTAAAGACCAAATAAGTCTATCCTAGAAAAAGGATTTCGTAACATCATCAAGATGACCTATAAAATTTGAAAAACCAGGTGAAATTGGAGAGTTAGGAATTCTAATTACCAAATAAGGTGAAGAAGTATCTCAAACTATTATATTATCATCAAAGACATGACAATTCCAGTCAAGTATACCTCCCAAATATGCAATATGAGACTCAAAAGACAAATTTGAACTACCTCCCAAGTAGTCATTTCATACTACAAGATATGAATCACTATGATAATCCTACTAAATAGTAGAATCCATGTATGAATACGTAGGAGGTAGAGAATGAGTTTTAATAGTTTTGTCAAGAGTACAATGATTTAACTATGGTAAATAAAGAAAATCATTAATTCTTCCCTCTCCTAGAAGAACACAACCATTCTAACAAACATTCATGTATGTGTTGTTAACCATTAATGTATGGGGAAAATAAGAAGGCTTAGTAAAAAAGAACATTTATAGTAGATGATATATGATGTGACACACCTAAATCAAGAATCCATTTAACATTCTCAAGATATGTAGAAGAATGAGTCCTTAACAAATAAATTTATCCTTAAATATTGATGTAGTTATAAAAGATGCTAAATGTGTAGAAGGACTGGACACTCCTTGGGTGAATCCAGAACCATGCTCTATAATTTTATTTCCTATATGGTAAGAACCATTATTTTATAATAATTTTTCACCTTATTTAAAACCCCTTTCTTATGCTTAATGGTAAAACTATAGGATTGTAATAGATATTTTAGGATTAAAGAGACATGAGATACAATTATACGTATAAATATAGCCAAAATAGGAAAATTATAATGTATATAGAGGAGAATACAAGAGACAAAGATTTACCTTGGTTCATCTAATCCCTTCACTACATCCACCAACATTGAGTCCAATGTTCTTATTATGTAGTGATTATAATCAAATTACAAATTGCAAACCCTTCTAGCTCAATACTACCATAAGAAGCTACTATCTCATCATACATGATAAAATCCCTAACCCTTTACCTTTTATAAAATATTTTTTGTGCTTACAAGGTTAGGTATAGAATATGTTGTTGAATAAAGAATATCTCATGATGTCTTTTATAATGATTAACTCATTCAAGCTTTTTGGGCCCCTAAAACCCCCACAACGATATTGCCCCTTGACCTTGTTAGAGTAATTATTTGTTTGCACTTATTAATTAAATCACTTTGATTTAATTAATTAAGTTTCCTATTACACTAGTTTGCTTAAGCTATCTTGTAGGTGCATATACTTAATATTTTATTAACTATATTGTGCAACCTAGCTTTTTTAGGCTTTAGATTACCCTTTTTGGGTTTTGATCTCCTTTATAAGGATTGATCTCTTTGCATTTATCATTATGAAGATCTATTGAATAATATTTTCTTCATCTGAGTTTTTAGATCAAACCCTTGCCTCTTCTTGTCTTATTCTTCTCCATGACAGGTTTTCTGCATGTAGGTTTTCTTGGGCTTCATGGATTTGTTGTGCACTTTTGCTCAAATCCTACATGGTATCAGAGCTAGATCTATTGTCGCTTGTTCAGTATTTCAAGAAAAGGGGAGAACAAGGGTTTGACAGATCAGATCTGGTGTTTTTTTGGGCTTTTTCTGAGAAAATAGGGGGGGAGGGGGGAAGGGTGGTCACTGATTTTCAGATCAGTTTGAGGACAAATAGACCTCATGAATAGATTCAGAAGGCATCAAAACCCCCATTTTGATATAAAATTTGTCTGATTTGGACAACATTGATTTGGGAGGCAAAATTTAATTTTCCTAACTGGCCCATCTGGCCATTGGCACGTGGATTGAGGTGGAAAATTATTTTAAAAATTGCAAATTTTTTTTGTACAGTTTTAAAGCACGACAGTTAGTTAACTGCCTTTGCAGTGGCGCCTCCCACCCGCCACCACTGCTAGCAGCTCGGCCGCCCTCCTTCACTCCTTGGGTGGTGCATATTTTATGAAGGTTTTATTATTATTATTATTATTTAAATAATTTTTTTCATGCATTTTTAGAGGCCCTGTCGATTTTTCTTCCAATACTTTAGCATACGGACTTATTTTTTCGATACGAAAAATGCGTCAAAAAGTTGGTTCCAAGATGGAGATGATGTTATAGGTGTTTTTGGGTTTTGATGTAGTTTGGTTGCCTATTTTGGCAGTCAAAGCTAGATGTTTTGTTTTGCACTCTGGGAGGCATATCTTGAGCATCAGATCTTCATTTTTGGACTTCTTTATATAGCTAGAAAGCTCTTTCTGTTATTTTCCTAGTGATGTTGGTTGTTGTTCCAAATTCTATTCTAGGAACATCCTATTCAATCTTTTTCATTTTAGCATTCTTGTGGATATCCTATTTGTTGCTTCAATTGCTTCGTTTTGGGCTCTACCTTCTTTTGTTTTAGCCTTATATTTTTTTTGATCATTATTGATATTCATTGTAAGCATCTTTATGCAATGCACTAAGATAAAGTGCCACTCTTGCATTTCGAGATCCTTTTCATCATTGTGATTCATTGTACTCACACTATTTTATAAAGTGCCATGAGGGGGTGTAGGACTAGAAAATGGGTTAAATGCATAACATACTATGAGCAAATCACAAAACTCAATCAACATATGTTAGTACCCACTAGTCTACCATGAAATCCAAACTAATAAAGAAAGCAATAGAAACCCCCTTTTTCGTTTGTAGCTCCCATGTCCTTCTTTCTTCTCCAAATGATTGTAGCTCCAAAGTTGCCTATAGTGCACACAAAATTGAAGAAAAAGTCTATGATGTGGATAATTCCATGAGAATACTTGAAGTTGTGATTTGAATGTGGGAGATGGAGTGGGAAATCTAAAATAAATCAGGACCTAAAGGCTTCCAAGACTTCAAGAAGACCTGAAATGAGAGAAAGAGTGTCCATTTTATAATCAACACTCAAAGTGAGAGCATTGGATTTGTCACCCATAAATATGCGATGTGGCAAGAGATTCCTTGGAGAATCCATGACACATATGACAAAATATGCCAATTGTAAGATTCTATGGCACATGAAAGTCAAATATGGCTAAATGTGGAAGAGAATCTATGATGCATCATAAGACACCTCAACCCACTTAAAGCTAAGAATCTATGACAATGAAGCCAAATAGAGACATGTGTAAGAGAATAAGAATATTTGATTATGACAAGTCTTAGCCAAGTGTTGAAGGAGAATCCACGAGGTGTGGTATCCAAGTGTCATGATGATGCAATATTTTATGGAATATTCAAATTAAAAATCCTCTTATTCCACAAAATAAGAATTAGTAGAAAATGGAATTAATGATGGAAAATGGAACTTAGGAAATTAAGAATTTCCATGGTTTGTAGATGATGAACCAATTAATTAATTGAGGATGATAATTAGGAAGAATAATTAGAAGGAATAATAGAATTAAATTATGGGTTATTTAATCCTATAGAGAAAATTAGTAAATGATTGGCCAAATTGATTAAATGAATGTGACAGTACCCTTTGATAAAAATATAACGATGATGGATATGGAATAAGATGATGATAGATAGACCAAATCCATGGTCAAATTGACTGATAGATCAAAATTGATAACATGCCAAGGAAACATGACATGAATTGGTTGATATGTAACATTTAACCGACATTGTAAATGCTACAAGATTGAAATTGATTGATAAGGTTTGATCATAATAACATCGATGAACATTGTCAATGCTATTAAAATGGTTGATGATGTCATGATCTGACATTGAAAGCCTCAACAATGTCAAAGATTAGATGACATGAATGATAGTTTGACCTAGCACTGAGAGCAATGATAGTACTAAGGTAAGATTGATAAGATTGATAGGTCGATAGGTTTCCAAGGCACTAAAGCCACAAAAATACCTAGGATAAGATAAATGATGATTGATTTGGGATGTTTGATATGTTTTGGGTTGATTAGGATTGATTTTGAGTGATTCTAGGTTGATTTGGGGTGATTTTGAGTTGATATGAAATTGATGTGAAAGAGGATGCAAATGACAAAATATGGTCAATCTAGCCAAAAGATCAAAGTTAGTAAAATGAGAAAATGGGACAAATTAGTATGAAGAAGTGATGAAACTATAGATGCAAACCATTTTTGAGTGTCTACAGGGGGGATAGTTGTTTGCCACTTATAGGCCCTCTTTCTCTTTTTCCTCATGTAGTGTCGATGACATGTGCCTTTATTGGTGTCTGTACCTCACTCTCGATGTGTTTGGTTCTTGTGTTGTAGGATATTTTTGGCCCATATTTTCTATTTCCTGTCACCTCACTCCATTTGCATTAATGGGGGTTATATTATTGTTCTATGCTTCCTTGGTTCAATAGTTCATTGGTGTGAGCTATGTATTTAGTACTTGATCCTACATACTAGGTGATTGTAGTGGCTTGCTACCTATGCATTTCGATGAGATGGATCATCTACCATATAGACAGACTCGATTCATGCCTTCTATTTCCATGGAGGTTCTACAGATCAACATTTTGACAGAGTTTTGTGGTTCTTCATGCTTTAGTGATTCTCTTCTATTCTCTTCGTTCCTTCTTCTAAAACATTCTTTTCTATCTCTTTTTGGAGTAGGGTTTTTTCCATGTGGTTTTCTCTATTTCTCCTCTTTATAGAGATTTTTTTGTGATTGGGTACATGATCAAGCCTTGTTGCTGGAACCAAATTTTCCTACTTTCATAGCTGTGCTAGGTTAGCTTACCTCCTAAGCTTCACTTAAGGGGGGGTGTTAGAGTAATTATTTGTTTGCACTTATTAATTAAATCACTTTGATTTAATTAATGAAGTTTCATATTACTCTAGTTTTCTTAAGCTATCTTTTAGGTGCATATAATTAATATTTTATTAATTATATTGTGCAACCTAGCTTTTTTAGGCTTTAGATTACCCTTTTCAGGTTTCAATCTCCTTTATAAGGATTGATCTCTTTGAATTTTTCATTATGAAGATCTGTTGAATAATATTTTCTTCATCTAAGTTTTTTAGATCAAGCCCTTGCCTCTTCTTTTCTTTTTCTTCTTCATGACAGGTTTTTTGCATGCAGGTTTTCTTAGGCTTTGTGGATTTGTTGTGCACTTTTTCTCAAATCCTACAGACCCCACCTTGTATCATGATAGGAAACACACCTAGATCTCTACCCCAGCACCCCACAATAGGCCTTACCACTTGATTCCATCTTAGGGGTGTTTCCCCCCAACCTTCATCCAAAACTCCATAGAAAAAATATAATGGGAAATTTCATTGAATGAAGTGTGGACGAATCCAAACTATATGTATGATTAAGCTCCACATAATAAAAATCTCAATCCACTTGGTATTTAATTAGTTTAACCTTTCTTTTACATTTATTAAATAAATACACAATTATCTATAAACACAATAAATTACATTAACAATAGTTCATCCATCCACTTCTTGAGGGTTTGTACCATAACATAAGTTTCCAAACCATAGATGGAATTTATTTTCTCTTATTCTTTTAACTTCTCTAAAAATCATATAATAGTGTATCCTTCATGGATAATTACTCCTCTTATGGCATATTTTATTTCATCATACTATACTATGATGATTTGATTGAAATGAAGCCAACTCAAGGTTTAAAGATCTTACACCTTCTTCTTCAAATACTCAAAAATTTGATTTACCGTATCCATCAAATCAAAATTCCTCTTTGTACCCCCTTTGATGGTGTCTATTATAGGATAACATATATGACTAGATCCCCTAATTGAATTCCTTTAAAAAATGGATAGTACATGAAAAATAATGAAATCTTCTACTTTATTGGGTGTGAGAATAAAGAATAGTTTTTCTGTTAAGGGATCAATTTTTACACATCCATTTAATACAAAAAATCCAAGCTAAATGATTTTTTTTCATAAACTTATATTTTTCCATATTGATCGTTAACTTCTCCTCATGAGTCATCCTCAAAACTTGATCGAAGTCCTTGTTATGTTCCTCCTTAGACTTGCTAAAATCAACTTCTTCATATACAACAACAAAATTTCCAATGAGTTCAACCAATACCTTATTCATGAGGTGCATAAATTGTTAGGAGTATTAACAAGCCAAAATAACATTACCATCCACTAAATAAGGTCTTCATTGGTCTTTAATGATTTATTCCAAAAATCTACTAGTTTGATTCATATCTTATGATATCTTGGTTTAAAATTAAAAATTAAAAATTAAAAGCTCCTCCAATGTAATCCATTGGGTATTTAGTCCTTAGAATAGGAAAGGTGTATCTTATAGTGATCTTATTAATGAATCTTTATTCAATGCACATTCTCAATTTACCATCCATTTTGGGTGCTAGGAATTTATGTTCCACAAAAGAGGTAAGAGTCTTCCTCTCTAAACTTTTATCTAAAAGCCCCTAAAGTTGTCTATCCATCTCCTAATTTTGAGTAGGTGTCATCTTATAGGCTACCTTATTAGGAAGTGTATAATAAGGGATTAAATCAATATGATAGCTTATATCCTTGCTAAAGGGTAGGAAATCAAGTATATCACTCACCACTATCTCTTTGTACTTATCTTGTATTTCATGAACTTCCTTAGGAATATCTACCTTTTTCCTATATTGCTAGTTTGGCCCATATATTAGCTTCAATATTAATAAATTCTACTTACTATCATATTCCTTAATGGTCTCAATAAATTTATTCACACTCACCAATATCACACTAAAACCTATCTTCCTTTCTTCCCCTTTCTTAGGTACATCAAGTATTTCTTTCTAGTTTTAGTGATTACATAAGAATTCTTGTCTTCATAATTTTGGGCCTTGAAATCAAACTTCCATAGGTTCTCTATGTTCATATGTGTTGAAAATATGATGAGGCAAGGTTACTATTGGGGGAGGAGGAGGAGGGGTGGTTAAATCAAGAACCAATAAAAGTTCAAATTATTTCATCAATTAATCTTTCATATAATATTTTGATCTAATTGTATGCATGAGAGAATGAAAGCAGTAAAACATTCATAACACTTTGAAAAAAGATATGGTGATCCAAAAACCTTCCAAATAGAAAGTAAAACTAGGGTGGGGATGATACTCACAAGCTTTAGTACTACAATATAAAGTTGGCTAGTTAAGGATTACAATTTATCATTTATGATGATCTTCCCTATTAGGAGCAATAAGGACTAGTAGGTCAACCTTGTTAAAGGATTTACAAAACATACAATGAAGCATGCACTTGTTAAGGTAAAGAGATTTTTCAAACTACTAAGTCTACCCTATTAAAGAATTTAGCTAATACACTTGTTAAGGTGAACCAATAGATGATCTATGACTTGCAACTCTGATTTGCTAGTTGTGATAGATAAATCTTTGTTGTCCATTATACTACTTGTAGCCTTCTTTAATTCACACTTCTACTTATCATATGCTTACACACCATACTTCAATATGATACAATGCATCACATATATACTAATCCAAATCACAACTTACTAGAGTCGGCTACAATACAAGATTCATCAAGTAACATAAAGTCGGCCCAAATGCTAACACTCATGTTCTAAAGAAAAACTTGTTGATCTTTTGATACTCTACAACCATTTTCAAATCTCAACATCATCATGCACTCAGTAGACATACAATCTTGGTTCATACTAATTACTTTTGAGTAGCTTGAACTTGGTCAACACTTGTGTGGCTCGATGAAAACTATGAAACTCAACATATAAACTAGATAACTTGGTTGACACTCCATGGCTTGGTCAACACTAACATTGCGAGCTCAGTATAAACTAAATCACTTGGTTGACATGCCTTGGCTCGATTAACACTAGCCTTACATCATGGATACTACAAGCTTGATAGACATTGGAGAACATGGTTGACATTGTGCAACTTGGGTTGATACTATGAAGCTTAGTTAGCATTTTCACTGATCAACTCAGTAGATATTGCTCAATGTGAAGTAAATGTAGATTCTAAAACTTGGTAGCAACCATGTATAGACTACTTGGCTTGGTAGTAACTATTGAGCTTGGTAGTAGCTTAACCAATTTAACTAAGTGTGAGTCACTAATAAACAAACTTGACCTTAATATCAAATTTCTCCCCATTCAACATTAGAAAACACTTATCGATCCAAAACTAAATACTCAAATTTTTTAGGTCAAAACATTGTTTTTATTTCCATCTCGTGTCTTCAACCTAGTAACATAATCTATTTTAGATTTTCTTAAAATTTCTTTTGTAAAAGATATTTTTTTGATTATTTGTACATGCATTTATTTAATACTATGTTGCTCCCCTATACATATATCACATATATACCTTATATTATACTTAACCCCAATTATACTTTATCTTATATTATACTTCTTCCCCTTTTTGACATACATGTCAAAGGTGTATACTACATGATGATACCAAAATGTGACAAGAAATTAGAATATACCTTCAAAATTAATGTCATTGTCTTGTCCCAATTTTTTGGTAACACCTTGCTTGTATGTAATGCAATCTCCACTTCTACTGATAATTGCATCATGTGATCAAATATGGAGAAGTTTTCATGGATGAGTATCTTAGCATGTGAAATGTGGTTCTATAATGCATCCATGTTTGGAAGAATCATGCCTTGGATGTCTACAAGTATGGCCATGATCTTGGCTTCCCTTAATAACTTTTCTTACAAAATTGTTAGATATCTAATCTTTGAATAGTGAGCGAAACCATAGCTTGGGTTAAGTGACAACTGGTGTGCACTTGCCTTCAAGTCTTCATCTATCTTGGATAATTTTTCTTTGATTCCATATGTCAAGATAGATGTATCACACAACCTACTAAATAATGAAGTTACATTATTTGCAGATATTTCCAATGAACTAAGAATAGTAGACAATTCTACTTGATTTATTGCAATGTTATGTGCTACTTGTTCCAATACCTTATTGTCATATCCCTATTTTAACATTGAATTTTAATAATAAATAGATAATAAAATATTATTAAATAAATAATGATAATAAAGCTATATAAAAACTAAAACCAAAATATAAAACTAGGAAATTATTATTATTTAATCTATATTATTAATGAAATAATATTTAGTATGATATTTTAAATAATTAAACAATAATAAAATTTCAATGAGTAAATAAAGAAAAAAATTAGATACAAGAGACAATATTGTAGAAAGCATGATAATTTTCTAAATAGAATTTAACAATAAATAATAATAAACATAAATGAGTAAGTAAATAAATAATATAACATAGAATAATATAAATTAACTAAATCTAATCAAAAGTGAAGAGATGTTTAACAAATAGATATGACTCCTTAAAATTAAGATATTAATGGGAGGAGAGTTTAGTTTAGAGAGGACAAAAAAAAGGAGAAGAGAGGATTTCAAAAAGGAAAAATGGAAGAGGAAAGTAATATGAAGATAATAAGGAAGTAACTCTTTGAAAAGATGTTAATGATATTGAAATGATGTGAACCTTTGAAAATGTCATAATTATGAATAGTTGTGACTCTTAAAAAATATTGTGATTATAAAGTAGTGGGACTTTTCCAAAGGATTTTAGATATGGAGTGTTCTAACTTTTTGAAAGTATTATAACTATGAAATGTTGTGACTTTTCAAAGGATTTCTATTATGAAAGGATCTAACTTTTGGAAAAGAAGTAAAAAAGGTATGTTTATGAATTTATTTATATTAATGAACCATACTTATTCATAATATTGTGTTAGCTTATGAGGTTAACAACATGGATATTAATGAGACTTGAACTATGGAGCATGTGAGATATTAAGATCTCCATTGTTTTCCATGGATGAGAATCAATGTGAATTCAAAGCATGGATCATGTGAGATATTAATATCTACATTTTTTTGTCATGGTTGAGAACCGATATTGAAACATGGAGCATGGAAATATTAAGATCTCCATTGTCTGCCATGGTCGATAATTGATGTGCTAGAATATTTTGATGTTGTCAAACATATGCATATGTCATTGGCCTTGGATAGAGGATGCCCATCTAAGAAGAACCTTAAGGGGTGTGCTCTTGGGATGATGGTGAGGTAGCTATGATCTAAGAAGTATGATCTAGAGACATCCTTAAGATTGGGGTTGACTTAGAGGGTAGAATAATATAGTTAGTTTTATTATTATTGTGATTCTAACATTTATTTTGTAATTATTACTTGTCGCTAACTAACCCTATTAGTGGGGACACCACAGTGGTATCAAAGCATGATCTTGCATACTATAGGGTCAAAGAATATCTAGAAAAATGATTTACATGAAAGACTAATGTAGAAAGTTAATGATTATTAGAAAGGATACAAACATATCCATGACAGAAACCTAATTATTTGGACTAAAATAAATATATATTTCAACTGAACAAAAGAAATTATTTAATTGCTTGAGGACAAGCAATTTGAGGAAGGGCAGACTGTCATATCCCTATTTTGACATAGAATTTTAATAAAAATTAAATATAATATAATATTATTAAATAAATAATGATAATAAAGTTATATTAAAACTAATACTAAAATATAAAACTAGGAAATAATAATTATTTAATCTATATTATTAATGAAATAATATTTAGTATGATATTTTAAATAATTCTAAAATTATAAAATTTCAATGAGTAAATAAAGAAATAAAATTAGATACAAGAGACAATATTGTAGAAAGTATGTTAATTCTCTAAATAAAATTTAATAATAAATAATAATAACCATAGATGACTAGGTAAATAAATAATATAATATAGAATAATATAAATAAACTAAATCTAATGAAAATTCAAGAGATGTTTAACAAATAGACATGACTCCTTAAAATTAAGATATTAAAGGGAGGAGAGTTTATTTTAGAGAGGACAAAGAAAAAGGAGGAGAAGAAAGGAGTTCAAAAAGGGAAAATGGAAGAGGAAAGTAATATGAAGAAAATAGGGAAGTGAATTTTTGGAAAGGTGTCAATTGTTGAAGTTAATGAAATATCAACCCCACAGCTCCCAAGAAACACCTGGATGCAAATACCTGTCATAGAGGGAGAAGCAAAAAGCTATGGACATAGAAATTGCCAGATCCATAGATAAGACATTCTTGATGAGCAAAAAAAGGGATTGCTATTATCAAAAGTGAATTAATAAATTACAAAGAGATTAATCCTTTTAGAAGGAGATCAAATCCCTAACAAGAAGAAAGCTAGGTTGCATGATAATAATTAATAAAATAATTAATTATTATATGCCTAAAGTTTAGCTTAAGTAAATTAGAGATACTAAGTAAATTAATAATTAAATCAAGATGATTTAATTAATAAGGTAATATCTTATTACTATAACACCCCCCCTTGAGATAAAATTAGGGAGTAGCTAAAAATATAGAAACTACTACTCAAAGAAAGTTGGGTCCTAGCAATAACGGCTAATGAGGTACCCAAACACAAACAAATCTCTATAAAGAAGAGAAATAGAGAAAACCACATCAGAAAAACCCTACTCCAAAAAGAGATAGAAAGAATGTTCTAGAAGATAGGAATAAAAGAATGATCATGAAGAATACTATAAAGCTACAAACACTGCCAAACTACTGAACTGAAGAACCTCCACTATATAGAACATGACCAAGTAGAGAAAACTAAGTCTAAAGAGTTCATCAATCAAGTATGGAAGGTATCTTCATGGCCTCCAAAAATACAAATGAAAGAATGTTTATATGGTAAATGGTCCATCTCACTAAAATGCATAAGTATCTAGCCACTACAATCACCTAGTACATAGGATCAAATACTCAATACATGGCTCACTCCATTAAACCAAGAGAGTAATAGAACCAACATAATCCCCCTCGAATGCTAAGAGTTAAGACATGAAATTTAAAACTAAATGCAATATATCATGTAGAAAGAAGAACTAGGAGCATCGAGAGTGCAAAAGAAGTACAAACACCTATACTAGCATGTGTCATTGACACATCATGAGGCTAATATTATGGAAGGAACACTCACTTGAAAAAGGAAGATGGAAAATATGGCCAACAGAAAACCCCCCAAGTCACTTTATAATATACTGCAAATACAACAAAACACAAAGATGTCCAAGATCTTGAAATGCAAAAAAGTGGCACTTTATCTCAGTGCGTTTGCAAAAATACTACAAAAGCATATTAACAAAGATCAAAAGAGACATAATGCTGATATAAAAAATAGTACAACCCATGATGAATTATCTGAAGCAATGAAACCAATCCTTGGACTTGAAACAACCTAGATATCTACTAGAATGCAATAAAGAAAAACACTGAGTAGAATATTCTTGAAAAATAATTATGAGAAACAACAAGTATCACTAGAAAGATCTCAAAAAGACCTTTCCAAAAGTATAAAGAATTCCCAAATAAGAGATCGGATACTCAAGATATGTTTCCTAGAGTGTAAAATAGAAATTCTAGCTTTGACTGCATAGATAGAAAACCAAACAACATCAAAAGTCCAAATAACCTACACCACCATGATGGTCTCAGAAAGAGCTTTCCAACAATATAATATTTGTCAAAAAAATACATCCATATGATAAAGAAATGACAAAAAAACCATAGATAGCTTTTTAAGACAAAATAAATCATAGAAGTGATGGTTTGAAAGCTGTCAAATTTTGGCCCAAAAAGGATGACATCAGCACATGTTGTAGGCTTCCAATGTCAGTAATTTTCTAATGTCTTTGCTATGTTAGTGCTTTGTTGATGTAGGCATCCTTTTTGAGAAGATTTAAAAAGGCTTTTTAAAAGAAAGAAAAACTCTTTGAAGTAAATTTAAAAAAAAAAAAAAACACTTTTTTAAAAAAATATGAGTTTTTTTTCAATAAAGCCTTTGTTTTTTTTTTTTTTGATTTTTTTTTTAATAAAAAAATAAATCATCTCCTCAAAAAGTGTGCCCAAATTTGGTAGCTATTTTTTTGCCTCAAATTTCAACCGTGTCCAAATTGGACAAATTTTATATGGAAATAATGGTTTTTGGGTGCTACAAATCCAATGGTGAGGTCCGCCTAGGCTCAAAATGCACCAAAAAAATGACCCCCCCCCCCCAAATCCAAAACAAAATAACTCTAAAAATTGAAACCCTCTGAAATAAAAAAGCACAAATCTGAAAGCCAAGAAAAAAATCTCATAAACTTAATAGGGGCATGCAGATTTGGAGCTCTGATACCATGTTGAAGTTGATGAAAGATCAACCCCATAGCTCCCAAGAGTCACCTACATGCAAACACCTATCATAGATAGAGAAGCAAAAATCTATGGAAGCATGAATTGCCATATCCATAGATGAGACATTATTGATGAGAAAAAAAGGGATTACTATTATAAAAAATGAATTAATAAATTACAAAGAGATCAATCCTTATAAAAGGAGATCAAATCCCTAATAGGAAGAAAGCTAGGTTGCATGATAATAATTTATAAAAGAATTAATTATTATATGCCTAAAGTTTAGCTTAAGTAAACTAGAGATAATAAGTAACTTGATAATTAAATCAAAATGATTTAATTAATAATGAAATATTTTATTACTCTAACATCAATGATATTGAAACGATGTGAACCTTTGAAAGGGTTATAATTATGAATAGTTGTGACTCTTCAAAAATATTGTGATTATAAAGTAGTGGGACTTTTCTACAAGATTTTACTTATGAAGTTTTGTGACGTTTTGAAAGTATTGTAACTATGAAGTGTTGTCAATTTTCAAAGGATTTTTATTATGAAAGGGTGTGACTCATGGAAAAGAAGAAGGTAAAAAGGTATGTTTATGAATTATATTTGTTTAATTATGTTAACAAATTTATTCATATTAATGAACCATACTTGTGGATAATATTATGTTAGCTCATGGGGTTAGTACCATAGCTATTAATGAGACTCAAAACATGGAGCATGCGAGATATTAAGATCTCCATTTTCTACCATGGCCAAGAGTCAATGTGAACTCAAAGCATGGAACATGTGAGATATTAATATATGCATTGTCCTCCATGGTTGAGAATCGATATCAAGGCATGAAGCATGGAGATATTAAAGTCTCCTTTGTTTGCCATGGCCAATAATCGATGTGTAAGAATATTCTAATTTTGTCAAACATATGCATATGTTGTTAGCCTTGGATAGAGGATTTACATCCAAGAAGAATCTTAAGAGGTGCACTCCAAGGATGATGGTGAGGTAGCTATGAGCTAAGAAGCTCGATCTTGAGATGTCCCTAAGATTGAGGTTAACTTAGAGGGTAGAATAATATAGTTAGTTTTATTATTATTTTGATTCTAACATTTATTTTGTAGGTATTACTTGTTCCTCGTTAACCCTATTAGTGGGAACACTACACTTGTTTTCAAATTTATTTTCTGTTCTTAGTAGCAACTTATCTTGTCCATCCAGATCTTTATTGAATTTTTGGTCAACTTCTACTAACTGAGTCAAAATAGGTTGTGAACTATCAACCTCAATACTTAGTGCATCTACAAATATGTTCTTTACATCTTCAAGCACTTAGTTTTCCATACTCTTCTATTCTCTATGCTTCATTTGCTTAGCTATCTTTTGTAATAATTCTCCCATGATGCTCATTTGATCAAGATTTAGAGCTGAGATATCCCAATTTGGGATAACTATATCCTCATCTATATCAATATCTTCTTCTTTACCCTTAACCTTATTTGAAACTTTAGTACTCAGTTAAAAATTGTTCTCAACTATCCTTGTACTTTCTATATATACACTTGGAATCGTACCAATAGTAGAAATAAAAGGGACTAGCAAAAAAAGTAGATATGACACTGGTAGTAGAAATACCTTGTTGCTCCATAGCCAAATTTAATGATGGAGGTATTTATTGCTCAGTAGATGAATTGATAATCACTTCAGTTGATATGGTGCTTAGCTCAATAGATGTAGAGATTGGTTGGATGCTTGGTGTTGAAGTGGTTGTCATAGCCAACTTGGAGGAAGCTTTCTTAGAGCTTGATTTTGTTAAAGCTTTTCTAAGAGAATGAGGAAATGAGGCCATCATTGTTGTTGCAACCTTTTCTGGGTTAGTTTCCTCAATAATTTGAATCTCAGGGAGACTCTCCTCTATAGCTTCCTATTATTCCTCCTCGTCATCCAAATTTACATCATATTTTGTTTCCACATCTTCTTCATTATCATTGTCATCATCTTCCTTGTCAACTTCATCATCTTTGTCACTAACATGAAATATAAGATTTTTAGGTTAATGTAGGTTGTAAATGTTTTTCCATGTAGTTGTGTTTGCCTTCACAAAATATTTAATGCCATTTATACATATCATGCATGTGTTGAATTTAAGAGTGAGTTTTTCTTCATTTTTCTTCATAGATTCTTTCACCTCTTTGTCACTAAGACTTAACATGAGTTGTCTCATAGTTTATTCAAATATATCTTTTATAGTCTTCTTTGCATGCTCCCATCTAGTCTTTATTTATTGCATAAGTTCATTGGGAATTTGTTGTACAACTTGATCAGGAGAGTATTTCCATTTACCTAATTTTTTTATCATCATTTCTTCAACCTGATTTTTCTCATTTACATTCCTGGTTTCATATCTAAGAGATTTGAAATTTTCCATTCGAGCTCCTCCTATTTCTTTTAATTCTTCCTAAAATGTAGGTGGAGGATTTTTGAAATTAATTTTCTCAGTATCCTCCTCACCTAAGTTCAATTTATTCCTAGATTTTAATGTCCTTGTGAATATTATAGTGGATGACTTAGTAGGTTTGGTTATGATTATGATACCTTTCTTCCTTATAGGCTTTTCTTCCTTAGACTTGGTTTCTTCTACTTCATCCTCTACTTCCTCTTCTTCCACATCATCTCCTTTTCCTTCAGTCAACAAGAGAGTAGAAATTGCTTGCCTTAGTTTTGCTATCCTCTTCTTTCCTTTATTAACTTCTTCAGGGAGTTCAATTTTAAGCTCCATCCTCACCTTGGCTTCTTCATAAGTACCAAAATATGTGGCCTTGAGATCCATAGGTTCATTTAGTAGTGGCTCAATGATAGCCTTGGTGTCATTAATGTTAACCTCATTATTTAGAGGCTTAACCCACACCATTCTAGGACTGACTTCTTGAATGTACACTTTGTCATAGTCTACCATGAAACAAATATCATTCTTGTAGTATTCTACAAGTTTCTTTAGTATTCTATAGCTATTATTCATCTTTTCCTTGAATGAATCAAAATAGTTTTCCATGATACTAAATTTTTTTTCACCCATCTCTACTATATATTCATTAATCTAATATACAACTAGTATACATTTTCTCCATTCAACTAAGCCTTTAGAAGGGAAGAATTTTTGTACATAGAAGAATCAACAAGTTTAGAGTGAACCAAACTTAGACAAATAATTTTTGGAAGTTATGATGTTCTCCATGTTCTTGTTGAACTAATTCAACATTAACTCAGCAAGGTCTAAGGACATGTTGTTCTTCACTACCTTGAGAGCCAGATCAACTGCCTTACATGACACACTACTAAGATGACTAGAGTTGTAGATCTTATGAGCAATCACATTAATTCCAAATTTTAGTTCCATGTTAGTTACATTGCTGATCTTCATTCCTCTTCCATCCCACTTGGCAAGAGTCTTATTTTCTAGTTCTACCCAACTTAGGGTTTTGGTAGTCTTGGCTTTGTTCAACATTGGTAGCCCTATGATTATATGAATTATTTTCTTTGTGATTTGAATAGGATACTTTGACCACAACTTCCCATTGTGTACTCGAGTAAGTATACACCGATCCATTTTATTTGAAAGTATCAAGGCATATGTGGAATGAGTGCTAAACCCTTGGTCTCCAAATATTGGTGCTCAGGTTTCAAAATACCATTCACATGTAACTCTTTCAAAGTCTCATCCATCTCTAGGGTTCCAAGTTTTTGTATCAAACCAAAAAAACATGAATGGATATTGTGAATAAGTAACACCATGGGTGGAATTTATGATTTTTCTCCAAATGGGTCAAGTGCTTCTACAATTTCCAAACTCAACTTGAAGTCTTGCGCCTTCCAATCGATTCCTCGAACCAACATTTGAGATCCTTTCCTAATTTTGCTGTTGGAAGATGCCATGCTTGGTATGGTTTATGAAAACATGAAAATCTTCAACAACAAACACACAGATCACTTAGAAGCATATAAATTGGTCTTTGCAAATAGCTCTCAAAAATTCATAGTGAAAAATGAATTTGATTTCCTTCCTTTTCAAATATTTTCATTTTTCAAACACCATAAATGCTTGGTGAATTCACCCATTTAGTGATAAACTATCTTGCACTTGGTTCAACCTTAATGCTTAGCATATTCATTCATAGCTATATGATCTCATCATTACTCAATGTCCACACAATGTTTTAATGTATCCCAACCTTGCTCACCAAGGTCTTGCGACCCAACCTAGCTTAGTAATGTCCTAAATTTTAATAATTACTTGCTGATCCCTTTGAATCTTGAATGTTGATATGGATCTCTTCTTCTTTCTAGATGGAACTGATGTGATATGTCTTCTTTAGAATCTTAGTTCCAATTGTCCTCATAGAGAATTTATGTTGAGATGTTTGAGTCACCCAAATCTTGAGTGACAACTACTTCATGACTTGGACTTGCATTCTCAGAAGATTTTGGAATCCAGTGTTGCTTCATTTTTTTTCTAATATTATTAGCTCTAGCTTTCTTTTCATCTTCAATTCTTCTAGTGCTCATATAGTTCTCAAAAAGGTGTCCAAGTTGTGTACAAATGAAACATCTTTTAGTGGTGTCTCCTTTCCTCATGTGATGTTTCATATAATTTCCTGCAATGTGCCCGAATTCTCCATAGTTGTGGCATCTACAACATGTGTTTTAGTCCCATTCAAATATAACTTTTACAATTTGTTCTATTGGATTCAATATCTTGGTTTTGCATTCAAAAGATTTGCATCCTTGTTTCTTGCAATTGTGACATTTACCTTAGAACTTAGGTCTCTCCTTGCATTGACTTGCTTTGTTTATTGCAATTGTAGCACTTTCCATTGAATTTTTCTTTAGCATTACTCCAAAATTTGTTTGATGTATGACCTGACCTACCACAATAATTGCAAGTAGGCCTTTGATTCTTTTGAGATCTTTGCATGGATGATTTAGCTTCTTCTATGTATCTTATTCCTACTTTGCCTTTATGTCTATACTGACTTTTCTTATTTAACTGATTCATGTTTTCTTGATATTTCAACATTCTTTAATTGGTTTTCTTTTTAGTGATCTTAGATTCATGATTTCTTCATTTTCATTAGTAAGCTAATCAATAAAGTCTTCTTGTTGAAGGGGTAAATGCTAAATTTCATTGTTCTTTCCTTCAATCTCTTCTTTGGCCTTTTTCTCTTTCTTTCATGACTTTACATAGTCTTACTAACTACATTTCTTTTTCTCTTTTCAACTTTATAACTTTTTATTGAAGATTGGAATTCTTTTCTAATAGGTCTTTGATTACTTCATTAGTTTTATCTAAATTTCTTTTTGGAAAGATATCTTCAATTCTTTCTTTAGTGTAGAGATTTTCATCCATTTGTACTACAAGATCTTTCTTTATTTTCAATGGTTAAGAGAATTTCTCCCTTTCATTCTTTAGTTGACCAATGGCTAATTCCAAATAAAACTTTTCATTGGAAATAGCCTTATCTAGCTTGTATACCTCCATTGCTTCTGATCTTTTCTCAAGTTTCTAAACTTCTTCTCTAAGAAGCACAAAGCTCTGATACCAATTTTTGGAAATATGAGGTAGGAAAGGTTATTGAGAGGGGGGGGGGGGGGGTGTGTGGGTTGAATTAGAAACCAATAAAAAATCAACTTATTTCATCAATTAATCCTTCATATAATATTCTAATCTAATTGCATGCATGAAAGAATAAAAGCAATAAAACATTTATAACACTTTGACACAAGATATGGTGACACAAAAATGTTCCAAATAGAAAGCAGAACTAGAGTGGAGATGATACCCATAAGCTTTAGTACTATAGTATAAATTTGTCTAGATAAGGATTACAATTGATCACTTCTAATGATCTACTTTGTTAGGAGCAATAAGGATTGCTAGGTTCACCTTGTTAAAGGATTTACAAAACATACAATGAAGTATGCACTTAGTAAAGATAGTTTTGAAAGACTATTAAGTCTACCCTATTAAAAGATTTAGTTGATACACCTATTACGACGAACTAGTGGGTAATTTATGATCTACATCTTTGATTTTCTGGT
The DNA here is from genome assembly GCA_028749045.1 of Cupressus sempervirens. Classification (NCBI taxonomy): domain Eukaryota; kingdom Viridiplantae; phylum Streptophyta; class Pinopsida; order Cupressales; family Cupressaceae; genus Cupressus; species Cupressus sempervirens. The sequence goes on from CM053791.1 coordinate 745,649,573, forward strand.
TCATATTTCTTTAAAATTTGAAGATCAACTTGTTATGATAGATATATCTTTAGTGTCCCTTATACTTCTTGTAGCCTTCTTTAATTTGCATTTTTTCTCATCATATGCTTACACACCACACTTGGATATGATATAATGCATCACAATTTACTAGAGTCAGCTACAGTACAAGATTCACCAAAATATGCAAAGTTGGCCCAACTGCTAACACTCAGGTTCCAAAGACAAACTATACTCGAAAATCATTGTCAACACTTGACATCATCATGCACTTAGTAGATGTAGAAGCTTGACTCATATTAATCACTTCTAAGAAACTTTAACTCGGTTAGCACTTGTATGACTTGGTGAACACTTTATAACTCGATATATAAATTGAATCACTTGGTTGACACTACATGGCTTGATCAACATTAGCATTGTGAGGTTAGTATAAACTAAATCACTTGGTTGACACTCCTTGGCTTGGTCAACACTAGATTCACATCACTAACACTGCAAGCTTGCTAGAAACTAAAGAACAAAATTGAAACAGTTCAAGTTGGTAGATGCTTCTTGGCATGAATTGAATGTAGATTCTAAAACTCGGTAGAAATTGTAGAACTCTATAGCAACTATATAACTTGGTAGAAACTATGTATAGACTTCCTAGCTTGGTATTAACTATTAAGCTCAGTACTATCTTAACCAATTTTACTAAGTGTGAGTCAAATAAATAAACTTGACCTTAATGTCAACACATATGATATGTATCCATAAGAAGTATATCATGTGTTGTCTTATCTTTAGATTCTCCCATCTCAAACTCTACCCATGCTTGTTCATAAGCAAAAATATTTTGCCCCTTAATTAACTAGGAAACTCTACAAGGATTTTCCCCATATATTACTTTTATTTCAACTTGTCTACCAATTTTATTCAAAAAAATTCTTAGTGAAACTAGATTTAATGATTAAGGGTGCTCCCCTTAATACCTTAAACACATAATAGGAACAAAGAAGTAGAAAAATTTTACAAGAATAATATATGCACTTCTTATTATCACTACAAATGTGAAATTATTAAATTCAAAATTAAAATATGCTAACCCACATGGGAACTTTCATTACAATAATCTACCAAAAAAAGTTACAAACTATAACCTAGAGTTGTCTTAGACTATTTACAAGAATTTCTTAAATAGGAGATTATATGTTGCCCACAAAGGTTTAGACACTCAAACTTAATACCTAGGGCTGATAGACCCTAACAATACATATATGGTTGGCCAAATACATTTTTGATATTTATTATGGAATTTTTTTTCTATCTAACTTTGGAAGGCCATAACTCTTGAACTATTTCTTTGATTAACTATTATAACCACTTTTCTCAATCCTTGGCTTTTGATATATTGGCTCAGGTCCACTCAAACACCCATCTATAGAATTTTTAGGCCTCATCTAGGAACATTTAGGCCTTCAATAGTGTGCCTAAATTTTTTAAACCAAAATTTCAAATGAAATATCCACAATAAATCCATGAATACACATGATATGGCATTGAGCCTCAATTGGTAGGTTGATAAATCCAAGATGAGCATCCACCTATGAAATTAGGACATTCTAATCTCATATGACTTACTTGCTAAGTAGGAAGCCTCCAAAGTCAACAACTTTGTATTACAACAACCCTTATTCAAACAACTAAAATGAAATATTTTTGGTTGATGCAAGATTGATCTTACACCCACGATGCTCTTGCATTAGACACCCAAGGCAATTTTAGAAGTGACCCCATCACATCTTAGGTATTCAAAGGAAAAAAAAGATAGTTAGCATTCTCCCTTACTAGCCATGATGAATCTTAATATGTTATACTCTTTGTACTTTTGCCAACATGATTGTTCAATATCTCATCAATCTCCTTTGTAGTTGAACTAGCTACTAGAATACTCCACTACACTTTTGTAACTTCATCTTCATCACCACCTTCATAAAAAAATATTAATATAAAATGTTAAATACTGATGAAATATTCAATTCAATGGGAAAATCCACTTCATATATATTTCCAAAATCATTCCTTTTCACTATCTTGTAGGGTGAAAACTTCTTCATTTTTAGCTTACTATATGTTCCCATTTGAAAATTCTCCTTTCTCAAATGAATCATGTATTCATCTCTAATCTAAAATTCCTTATACCTCCTTTTCACATCTTCCTTAGCTTTATACTATGTATTCATCATTATAATGTGCTTCCTCACCTCCTTATGCATGTTCTTCAAATTTTCAACAATTTTTTCTTCTTTAGCACTACTTATCTCTCCTTTATAGAACTATCTTAATTCAGAAGCATTTTTGGGACTTCTCCCATATACAATTTGGAATTATGATTCACCAGTACTCCTATTAACAAAATTATTAAATGCAATTGTGTCTATGGTAAAATCAGATCCCTTCCTTTAGGTTTATCTCCAAAAAAATGGCTCAATAATTTTCCAAAACTCCTATTCATCAACTCTATTTGTCCATTAGTCTATGGATGATGTGATAAACTAAACTTCAAATTTCTCTTTAATTTCTTCCACAATGCATGTCAAAAACACCCAAAAAATTTGGTATCTGGATCTAAAAACTAGACTCTTTGGAAGACTATGTAGTCTCACCTCTTCTCTGAAAAATAACTCTAACACTTGAACAAAATCACTAGTCTTCTTTTAGGGAATGAAGTGTGCCATCTTTAAAAACATGTCGACCACAAAAAAATAGAATCATGCCCCTGTTGATTTCTTGGTAATCCAAGAATGTCAAAATCCATGCTAACATCCTCCCATGGGTTATCTAGTACAAGTAATGGCTAATAAAACCCCATATTCTACTTCACTCCTTTTTCCATCTAACATACTCTCCAACTTTGTAGAAACTTATTCACATCTTTTTCTAATTATGGCTAGTAATAATTCTCAGTAGTTAAAGAAATGATCTTATACTTCCCAAAGTGTCCAACCAATCCTCCACTATGCCTCTCCTTGATGAGATTGTCTCTCATTGAACTTATTAGAATGCATAATTGTTTCTCTTTAAAAAACATACCATCTTGGATTATAAAATACAACCACTTCATCCTATCAAGAGTAACAGATTTTTTACAAACCTTCAACACTTCACAAAAATAAGGATCATCTAGATACAAATTATTGAGTTCCTTGAAGCCAACCACTTGAGTCTACATTTCTGTTGTAAAAGTTATCTTCTACTAAGAGCATCTACAACTCTCTTAGACTTCCCAATCCTATGTTTCAAAATAAATATATAAATCTTCGAAAACTTAACCCACTTCAAATGCCTCTAGTTGAGTTTTCCTTGACTATTCAAATATTGTAAAGCTTGATGATTAGTATACAAAACTAAATCCTTAGGAAGCAGAGTTTCTCTCCACTTCTTCAATGCATGAATTATAACATAAAATCTTTGATCATAAATATAATATTTTATTTTGGCATCATTCAAGTTCTCACTACAATAAGCAACAAGTCTACCTTCTTGGTACAAAACAACTCCTATTGCAGTACCACTGGCATCACCATCTACTTGAAACACCTTGTTAAAATATGGATGTTCTAAAATGGGATGTTCCATAAATTTCTATTTCAAACTATTAAACTCTTATCTTCTCAAACAATCCACTTAAATTCTTTCCTATCCCCTTTGATTATTTCAATCAAGGGTCAACAAATACTGCTAAAACGTCTTATAAAGTTTATATAAAAACTAGCTAATCCATGAAAAAATCTTACCTCTATAGGATTATTTGATGTGGGCTATTCAAGGATACCCTTCACTTTCTCTTGGTCCATTTTCAAACCTTTTTTTAATACTACAAAATCCTAGACCTGCACCAACTCCTTCACAAAACTACACTTCTTCAAGTTTATTAGAAAATTTTCTTTCCTCAACTTATTAAACACCTTTCAAATATGCATCAAATGCCCCTCCAATGTTTTACTAAAGATCAAAATATTATCTAGGTGAATAATGAAAAATTAACCCATCAACTCCTTCACTATCTCATTCATGAGCTACATGAAAGTGCTTGGTACATTGGTTATCCCAAAAGGCATGACAAACTACTCATACAGTCCTTCCCTTTTCTTGAAATCGGGCTTTCATTTATTGTCTTCTTTGATGTGAATCTGATGATATTCACTCTTCAAATATATCTTTTTGAAGTACACAACTCCACTCAAATAGTCCATAATTTCATCCATCCTTGGCAATAGAAATATGTACTTAATTGTGATCTTGTTGATAGCCTATGAATTTTTGCACATCCTCCATTCTCCATTCTACTTTTGTTATAATACTACTAGTATAGATCAAGGACTCAAACTCTCTCAAACCAACCTCTTCTACAAAAACTCATGCACTTGTCTATTCAACTCTTCACTTTTTGTTGGTGTCATTTTGTGTGCTACCTTTTTCAAAAATTGCCTCCTTGAATCAAGTCCATCTGGTGACTAATCTTCCTCACTAGGGGTAATCTATCAAGTACATATTCTAGTAGCACTATATACTTTTTCTTCTTTCTCCTTTAGTAGATTCAACCTATGTTTCACTCCATCCTTTGTTAAAGTGTAGGTATTTGCACACCCATCATGTACATCATGCATGTCAAACTGCCAAGACCTACCCAACAACATATGACATATTTGCATAGATATGATATCACACAACACCTCATCTTGGTACCATCCAATCTTGAACTTCACTAAGAATTTATTACTCACCATGACTTTGTGGTTATTTTGCGCCCATTGAATACAATATGGACATAGGTGTTTCTACCTCTTCAACTTCAAATTTGGGACAATCTTTTCTTACACCAAAATATTAGTACTTCCATCATCAATGATTACATCACAATACTTATCTTCACATTTACACCTCATGCAAAACAAATTCCTCCTTTGATCAGGTTCATTCTCTCCAGTAAGAAAGACTTTCCTATTAACTAAGACTTATCTTTTAGAATCTTTAGAATGGGATGATCTAGAACCTTCATCATCATGTGTAACTTTGACCTAGCCTTCTATTCTTCAATATGTCCTTGCTTCACACTAGGAATGTTTAAATTCTCTATTTCCTTCTTCTCTGCATTGAAAACATTTCCCATGGAAGCATCCTCTTCCAAATATTTTTCCTTTTACCCTTCCTCTCTGATCTTTATTGTTGTGATCATGGAAATGATTGGAATTGTTTCCTCACTAGTTCTTACTACTACTACAAGTTGTCTCATCCTTTTTCTTTTGATCATAATTTTGGCCTCCATAAGATCATCCACTAGATCTTCTACCATGACCTCTTCCACTATTCTTATTATCGAACTTCTTTCTTATCTTCTTCTCAACTCTTAGGGAGAACTAGTATGCCTCTTTAATACTAGTCATTCAAAGTAGACTCAAATCATCTTGAATTATTTTCCTTAACCCATTAAGACAATAGACAAAATTCTGCTTTTCAACTTTAGCATTATTAGTTCTAATGAGAACTCAGTAGAACTCCTTGGTATACTCCTGAACAATCTTCCTCCCTCCTTCAACTCTTGCATTTTCATTGGTAGATCAACCTCATAATCTATTGGAATGAACTTTTTCTTCATTTTAGTTATCATTTGATTCCATCTGGTGATTTTGTCCTTTCCTCTTCTATTTTTCTCCAACTACATCTCATGCCACTAGATCTTTGCATTATCCTTTAGTTTGGACTTTTTAAACTTGACCCAATCTAGAATTTCAATATCTACATATTCAAAGTACTCTTCTAATTCATTGATCCAATCAATAAATTCCTCTAGGTTAAGATTTCCCAAAAATGTGGGAACATCAAACTTAGGTCTTTTTCCCATCTTAGAAATGGCCATGACAATTTTTCCCCTTTTGGGTTCAAAACTTCATTTTCTATTGTTTGATGAAAATTTCCTTCACTTTTATCCTCACTTTCATCATCTCCTATGACAAGTTTCATTCCTCTATATATTTTTGCTTGCAATTCTTGTGTTTTCCTCTAGAGGGATCTAAAAGCTTAGGTGTAACACCTACAACTCTTCCACCATGCTCTCTTGGTGGAGGCATCATTGTACTTCCATTAAAATCCTAGTGTAAACTACCTCATATTCAATGATCTATCTATACATTCAGCCCAAACCATAGTCTTGGTGTGAACTACCTCATAGTCAGTGATCTGTCTGCACAGTTAGGAACTCAAGCTCTAATACCACTTGATGAACGGTGCTCCCTTGAACACCTTAAACACATAATAGGAACAAAGAAGTAACAAAAATTTGCGAGAACAAAATATTGGCTTCTTATTATCACTACAAATGTAGAATTATAGAACTTAGAATTACAATATGCTAACCCCTATGGATTCATTAATTCCAGTAATCTATAAGACAAAGGTGTGAACTATCACCTAGAGCTATCCTAGACAATGTACATGCATTCCTTAAATAGGTAATTTTATATCATCTGGGAAGGTTTAAGACACTCAAAATCAATGCCTAGGGTCAATAGACAATACATATATAGTCAACCAAATACATTTTTGATATTTATTTTTGATGTTTTTGTTGGCCCAACATCAAAAGGAAATATCTCTCAAACTATTTCTCTAATTGGCTATTATAACTACTTTTTAGAATCCTCAGTTTCTAATCTACTTGCTTAGAAAAGCACAAGCTCCCATCTATTGAGTTTTTGGGCCTCATTTGGGAAAATTTAGGCCTTCAATGATGATCTTGAAGATTTTATACCAAAAATCCACAATTGATCCATGAATACACATGATATGGCATTGAGCCTTAACTAGTAGGCTAATATATCCAAGATGAGAATCCACCTCTAAAATTAGGACATTCTAAGATCTTATGACTTACTTACTAAGTAGCAAGCCCCCATAGACAAGAACTAGATACATTAAGAAAACACTTATTCAAACAACTAAAAGAAAATATTTTTTGTTGATGCAAGATTGCTCGTAGACATAGGATGCTCTTGCATGAGTTAATAATTAACATGATTTGATTTCCTTGAGACTTACATGTCATTTTTAATAATGTCTTCCTTTGGGGGCTTTTCTAGTTCTCTAGTATCTTCAATTTTCTCCTCAATATGAGGTTGTCACCATAAAATATTTGGCATGCAAGTCCTATTGAAGAATTAACACTTTGATTGTCTTCCTCTTGAACTACCTAGTTTCTTCTCTACCAAACAAGAGATCTTAGGCCCTCTTTGTTCATCTATTCAATGTGTGTCCAACTTGGTAATACTTGTAATATTCACAATTAGAACACCTAATCCTCTTCCTAGTCCACCACTCCTAAACATTCTATTGGTTAACCTCCATTTTTTGAAACCTACCACTCTACGTCTTGGATAACTACTAGAATCTTTATTTATTTTTTACCTCGGTCATTTTTGACTTTCCTCTTCCAAAATAGAATGCCACTCTATTAATTTTGTCTTATATTCCTCTATTTTTATATTCACTCTTCTTATTAACAATACATTATTCCCTTGATGAAAATTTAAAGGATTCATCTACAATCTTAGCAACCATCAAACTAGTTTCATATTGGATGATTCTTAATCAAATAAAATATCTACACACTATTTCTCTATCATTATTGATGTTGTTAGCCCTCATTCTCAAACTATGAAATTATTTAGTATATGATACCACTTTTATATCCATCCATTTAAGATTAGAGAAAATTGTGATGGTAAATAATTCAAACTCTATAGGTAGAAACTAACCTCTAGGTATGGCCACCATATTTCCCCATTAAGAAACAAGGTTCTTTCCTTATTTTTTCCTATCAGTTTAGGAATAGTTCAACAAAAATAATGAAAAAACCCTAAATATTATTTTATAAAATATAAATTTCTTTCTATTTTTTAATTCTTTAGATTCAATAAATGTACACATGTATTCTATCCATTATTTCAACTCATCCTTGTCTTTTTTCATCTGAATATGGGAACACAAATCTTCACTTCCCCACTCTCTTTGTATCAAAATTGGATGGATTTAAAAAATATCTCTACTCTATAGGATTTTTGTTAGAATTTAACACATTTTTTACTTCATCTTCCTCTTCTTTAGACTCTTCACTCTTTTCAACCTTTTGATACATTAGGGCTTACTCTTCTTCACCATTTCTTTGAACTTAGCTTCCCACTTCTCCTCTATCATTTTGTGGATTTCCTTAAGGTCTTGAGTCTTTATCATTTTTAAAGGTATGTTATCATAATATAAGAATATTCATATATTTTGCATACACCACAAGAAAAACCCCCAAGTCACTCTAATACCACTATGGTGTAGAGGATTTTTCACTTATTCTTTTAGAACCCTTGAGTTGTGCTTGTTAACTTCCTTATTTAGGAACCATCGAATGTTCATACCTTGCAAAATTCAAAATTTTACATCCCTCCTTAGGTACACTACTTATAATTTCCATGCTATGAGAAAAAAAAACTACAAGAGGACCTATAAATCATCACAACAACTCCCTAACTCTAGGTTCTACTAAGTGACAAAAACCATTATAATCAAGATCATATTATTAACATGCTTCAATAATTGAATTCTTTTTTCATATTTATATATATATAGTCATAACTTAGGTGATATTACCCATTGGATTCATTTACAAAACTACACAATACTTTTTGTAATGTTCCCTTATTAGGAGGCATATGAGGGTTAGCCATCAAAAAATCATTATTGGACTAGAGTTTTCAATATTCTTGAATAAGGTGCCAAAAAATCACACTTTCACCTAAAATTTTTAATTTGAGCTATGAAATATTATAAAAATGAATTTGGAGTTTTAGCTTTGAGTAGATTAGCCACAACTATGCCAATTAAGCTTTATAGGGATAAGTAATAGAACATTACCCCTAACACTCACCAATTATTTTTCTAAGATGATTTAAACTTATCACAGGGTTTGTTTAATCTAAAGGATCCTATAAAAACTAAATATTCAACAACTATAGTATACTAGACATTTACAGACCATATTTCCATGCATAAACTAGCTTATCATGTATAAATGCATAGCCTAGGGAATCAAAACAAAAAGTCAAATTCTTCTGCAATGAGATCCAAACTTTTTCAAACATGCATGCCTAACATTTGCCACAATTTGAGGAAACATTAATGGTAGAATGTTAGGTGATTCCCATTTGAAAATAATTCATTAGGAGTTTAATGGTTTGTGACCAATTTAACTTCAAAATATTTGATTTCTCTCACCCTAAAATAAATACCGCATTCTACTTGAATTTTTTTTAATTAAAATGCTTAGATATTCTTGTGATTTTTTTAATATTAAATCAATATACAAATAGAAGAAATTAAAAGAAGCCAAATAATGAAAAAACATGTTTGACATAATAGAAATCTTGTTCTCATTCTCTAAAATGGCCACTATATTAAAAATAATTTAGAGGTTATTAAATATACCTTAGTAATGTTGATCACCTCCATTGAATATAATTATAACTTTCTAGTCCCTAGAGGAGTGCTTCTTTGAAAACTTGTGAAAGTTGCAAAGAAACTTTGTGAGAAACTTCACACACACACACACACACACACACACACACACACACACACACACACACACACACACACATTTAAGGTCAAATAAATGTGATTTAATTACCTATAAACTATCCAAATATGTATTAAATGACACAATACATGTCCTAAACAAAAAGACACTCAAATTGTAGAAGAACATGATGGAAACATGACTCCAATGGCTCATAAGGCCTTACTACATCTCAATGGAATTTAAGAAATATGAATCATGTGGATATACCACTAGGGTTCCCCATACATCATAACCTATAGAAAAAAAATTCTAAAGTCCCCTAAGTTTAAAGTTTCTTCAAAGTGGTCCAACGTTTGAAAATATATTTCTTAGTCATCTATGTACCTTCTAAATCTAGAAGATCCTTTTAATAAATAAAGTGTTCCTTATAAGTGGCTTTCCTTGTCTACTTAATAGCTTTATAATAAATGATTTTCTCTAAATATAATGGTTGACTAAAGGGGTGTTTCCTTCATTGAGTGACTCTCATTAGTTTGATGAATAAATCTTATTAGAAATCTGATTGAAAAGAATACTATCAAAGAGGGAAATTGTTGCAAAGAATGAAGATTGTTGTTGAAGAATGTTTTCAATCATTTTTTTGTCATTGATGTCAAACCTGTTATTTGCTGGAATGACAATTTTTTATAAGATCCAAGTACTATCACCTAGCTGATTGATGAAGAGGATTTAATCAACAAGATGTAACAAAAGCACCTAAGGGAAAGGTTGATTTATGGTTTTGTAATGAAGTGCAAGGATTAGTTAAGAGTCTAGTAAAATGATGTATTAATAATATACTTGAAGATACAAAGGCTAGCCACACTTAGAGACATTGGAGAAATAAGTTGAAATAAGGTTGACTATAAAGCTTAACTAAGTTTATTAATGAGTGCCAAGCAAGCTAGTTTGAGCCAAGCATATTTTCAATTAGTGTTGAGCAAATGAGAAATCTTGTGTGTGATGAGCGATAAAGGAGGAGTCAAGTGTTTTTAGGTGCTAAGAAAAGTAATATGTGTTGAGCATCACAAAAACTTAGTGGATCCTAGGTGAATCCACAGTAGGTGTCAAGCATCCATAAAACATAGTTGATGCCAACTAACATAGTATGTGCCAAGCACCAAAATTTCAATAGTGCCAAGCTATTGCATTATTGGAAAAGTAAAAAATTTTCCAAATCTGAACTGACAAGTTTGTTACCTTGAATTTTGTGAACTAGATGGAGGATAAGGATGATGAGCTAGTGGCACAAAATTTTATGTAAACCATTTTTGGATGAATTCAAGAGGATTATTCATAATGTTTCTAGAAGAAACAAGATGTGGGTTAGATTCAGTGAATCCTACCTAATCCATTCAAACTATAATTAAAGGAGGGAAGAATTGAGCAGAAAAAATAATTTTAGACTTCTGTTTAAGGAGTCACAATCCAAGAAGCTAGAGTTGTTGGTGTGCCAAATTATAAAGTGCTTGTAGGGTGTCAAGGAGAAGGTATCTAGGAGAAGGAAGAACATAGCACAGAGACTCTACTTTGATAAGTGGTCAGAAAGGATATTGCACTAGTATACCGAGCATGGAGACTGAAGGAGACAAAGCTTGAAAGGAGGACAAGCTATTAGAGTTGTCGAGAATGAAAGCTAGGCAATTTTATGACCTGAACTATGATCTAAAATCTATAAGTTAAGTTGTGACTTGTATCAGGTCAAAAAGCCCTTGTTGTTACTCTCTAACAATTGTGCAAGCTAGGGTAAAATCCTATGGACTTAGGTTGTTTTCATAGCCATTTGTAAATCCTTTAATAGGGTGGCATTCCAAGTGAATGTTCTAAAGTCCTCTAACTAGGCCCGCTTCTAATAGGGTGGTTGAATCATTTAACCAAGTCACATCTAACAATGTGTTGTAGCCTTTAATAAGGTAGGCTTTTTATAAGACATCACTTCAAAAGAGTGAGAATTGAGTAGCATGTTACTAGTGGTTTTTTCCAAATTGGGTTTCCACATAAATCACTATGTTATGTGTTATCTTTCATGTGTTATTCTTGAATGTTGATCTATAGTAACTAGCTAAGTAGGAAAGTTTAAGCTTGGATAAATGAATAGTTTGATAGGCTCACTTCACTTGATTAAAAAAATTTAGTTGAACATTTGGACCTTAAATAACTTATTCACCCCCCCCCCCCTCTTAGTTATTCTAAAGTATTTCTAACAATTGGTATTAGAGCCAATCTATTGATTTAGTTTCAAGGTACTAGAAGCAGGAAAGATCAAGATGTCCAAGAGAGAAGTTCCCAAGCTCAATAGAGATAAATTCTTTGCATGGAAAAGCGTAATGAAACTGCACCTTGGATTAATAGGTGGTTATGCAAAAAACTCAATTAGAGTGGAACATTTAGATCCAGGTAGACCCCTTTCTACAGATGATTTGAAAAAAATGAACATAATCAGGCAATGCTGGAGATTACCTCTGCACTCAACTATGCTAAATTCAATGACATCAAAGGATGTGATTCTACATTCAAGATGTGGAAAGACTTGTCAGATATATATGGAAGAGATCAGAATGTTCAGAGAGCAAAAAGAGAAAGCCTCAAAGGAAAGTTTGATGATATGAAAATGGAGGACGGTGAGAATGTTGCTTAATATGCCTCTAGAATGAAAGAAGTGGTAAGTGCAATAAGAAGTTTGGGTGGTCATTTGGAAGATGATATTGTTAATAGAAAATACTTAAGAACCATGCTTCCCATCTATGCTATTAGAGTTTCAACTATCCAAGAGTTAAGGTGTGTCCCAAGAAATTAGCTAATCTTTGAAGGTATAGTAGGGAGACTCACTGCTTTTGAGTTGTCCAATTATGATAACTACAAACTTGAGAATCTTGAATCTACTTTCAAGGCTAAGCTATCAATGAAAGACATTGAGGAGGTGAAATCAAAGAAGAAGAGTAGAAAAGGAAAACATGCATCTAGTGATAGTAGCATAAATGAGGAAGATGTGGAAAAATTGAAAGCATTATTGGCAAGAAGATTCCACAAAGGCAAAGGTAAATTCAAAGGTAAGCTACCTATCATTTGTTTTAGTTGCAATGAAGTAGGACATATTATTGCAAGGTGTACATAGAAGAAGAACTACAAAGAAGGAAACAAGTACAAGAAAAAGAGAGAAGATGATAGTAGATATTACAAGGAAAAAGGAAAAAAGATGCTACATTGTTGAAGAAGATTCTAATGAGAACGATCAGGAAGTAGTCTACATAGCCATTAAGGATGAATTAGATGAAGATGAGGAAATAGCACTGGTAACCTATATGAACAAGAATGACAAGTAGATTATAGATAGTGGAAGCTCACATCACATAATAGGAAAAAAAAAGTAAGTTTATTACCTTTACCCAGTATGATGGAAATAGTGTTAGATTTCGAAATGATGCTCCATTGCAGATCAAAAGAAAAGGCTCTATTAAACTTATGGAGAAATTCACATGTGATAATGCATACTATGTTGAAGGATTGAACTACAATTTTCTAAGTGTATCACAATTATGCAATATAGGTTACAAAGTAGAATTTGGAAACAAAACTATCAAAATCTATGATACCGATGGAAATCTGATAGGAAAAGTTGAACAATCTAGGATTAATCTAATTTACCTATACATGGAAGATACAACCTATCTCATTGTTAGGCTTGATGATATCTGGCTATGGCATAAAAGGTTGTGTCATGTTACCTTTGATAATCTGATTAGCATTAGCAAAAAGAAGAAAGTTAGAGGTTTGCCTAAGTTGAAGAAGCCCAAAAATACAATGTGTAAACAATGTCAACTAGGAAAGATGACCAATTCAAGTTTCAAAAGAAAAGCCTACACTTCTAAAGAAGTATTAGAGCTAGTCCATATAGGCTTATGTGGCCCAATAGAAGTACTAATCTACCAAGGAGATAGATATATAATGTTATTTGTGCATGACTACTGTAGGATGATGACTACCATGTTCTTAAACAAAAAATTTGATGCATTTCAAATATTTAAGTGGTATTTGGCTAGTGTTGAGAAGGAAATAGGAAAGAGTCTGAAGTGCCTAAGATTAGATAGAGGAGGAGAGTTTACATCAAAAGAATTTGAGATATTTTACAATGACAAAGGAATCAAGAGACAACCATCAGCAGCAAGAACTCCACCTCAAAATGGGATTGTAGAAAGTAGGAATAGATCAATAATAGATTGTGTAAGAACATTGATGATGGAGAAAACTGTTTCTTTAAAGTATTGGACAGAAGTTGTAAGTACTACTGTTTACACCATGAATCAAGTCCAAATCAAGAAAGGTATAAATGCAACATCTTTTGAACTATGGTATGGTTACTCACCTAATGTAAAACATTTCAAATTATTTGGTTGAAAATGCTATATTCTTAAAGATACTAGAAATGACAAGTTTGATGTAAAGAGTGATGAAGGCATATTTCTTGGATACTCCACTAGAAGCAAAGCATATAAGTGTTTAAATACTAACACTAACAAGAATGTACAGAGTGAAAATGCAAATTTTGATGATCATGCAAAAGTCCAAGCTAATGAATCCAAGAAATTAGAAGATTATAGATCTTTTGAATACTTCTATGAAGGAATGTCTATTGAAGATGATTCTACCAATCAAGTTGGGAATTAAAAAAAAAAATTAGTATTAGCTGAGTCATAGCCAATGAATGTCAAGCTACATTTAGAAGCCAAGTTGCAAAATGAATTAAATGTACATTCTTATTCTTAAAGTAGTACACATTGAAGAGATAATGAAATACTAGACAGTGATGTACAAAGTGACTCTGAAGTTAAAGGACCAAACATGGAAAGAAGGATAGAACCAAGACTATCTGATATGTAAGAAGACACCATCCTGCAAAAAAAATCATTGGAGAAAAGGAAGCTAGACATATGACAAGGAATAGACTAAGAAATGAATCATGTATGTTGAGCAAGATTGAGCCCAAAATAGTGAAAGATGCACAACAAGATGATAATTGGCATAAAGTTATGGAAGAGGAGATAGATAAAATTGAGAAGAACAAAACCTAGACTCTAGTTCCTAGACTAGTTGATAGGAATGTAATTGGTACCAAATGGGTCTTTAGAAACTAAATTGATGAGAATGGTGAGATAACAAGAAACAAGGCTCGACTAGTGTACAAAGGCTATGCATAAGAAGAAGGACTAGACTATGGTGAAACATTTTCCCCTATTGCAAGAATGGAAGAAGTAAGAACACTACTTGCATATGCTTCTTATAAAGGTTTCAAATTCTACCAATTGGATGTAAAGTCTATTTTTTTGAATGGTATACTAGAAGAGGAAGTCTACATAGAACAACTAGAGGGATTTGTTGATAACAACAACAAGGATATGGTTTGCAAATTGCATAAAGCATTCTATAGTTTGAAGCAAACACCTAGAGCATGGTATGAGAGACTGTACAAATATCTTGTGAAGATAGGATGTGAGAAAATAGATGACAACAACAATCTATATATCAAGGTAGAAAAAGGTAAAGACATTTTGGTATCTAAAAATTTTGTTGATGATATAATATTTGGAAGAAAAGGTGTCCTATGCAAAGATTCGGTTGATCAAATGAAACATGAGTTTGAGATGTCAATGCTTGAAGAAATCAAAATTTTTGTTGGATTACAAGTACATCAACTGAAGCATGGCATATTTGTGACCCAATAAAAATATATCAAGGAGATACTCAAGACATTTGTATTAGAAGACTCAAAACTAGTTAGCACACTAATGATAGCAAGACATAAGTTATCTAAGAATGATGATTTAGTTGAAGTAAATAAAACATTGTATAGATCAATGATTATAAAGTTATAGTATGTTGTGCATAGTAGACTAGATATTGCATTAGTTGTTGGAATAGTGGCAAGATTTTCTGCAAATCCAAGAGAAAATCATCTGATGGCAATAAAGAAAATATGGAGGTACCTAAAAGAAATTGATGACTTTGGTTTATACTACAAGAGGAGTGAAAATTTTGAGTTGAAATCCTACACTAATATAGATTGGGGAGGTAATATTGATGACAAAAAAAACCCAGTGGAGGAGCATTTTTCTTAGGGAAAAGATTGATTACTTGGACCAACAAAAAGAAAAGTTGTACCTCACAGTCCATAGCAAAAGCTAAATATGTTGCTGCTACTATCAACTACACTAATATTGTATGGATAAAACATTTGTTGCAAGGTATGAAGGAAGAGGTAAGTGAACCTATAATCCTCTATTATGATAACACAAATGTCATCAACATATCAAAGAATCTAAAAATACATGCCAAAACAAAGCATACTGCAATTAAGTATCACTATGTAAGAGAATTGGTGGAAGATAAGAAAGTAAGGATGGAATATGTTAGATCAAAGGAACAGATTGCTGACATCTTTACAAAAGCACTACCTAAAGATGCTTTTGAGTATCTTAGAGGTAAGTTAGGGGTGATACCCCTAGCCAAGACTACTTGAGAAAAAACAAGATTGCACTACATCAAATGAGTTAATTATTGACAAACTACAAATTGATGTAGAGGATATTTACTTTGACATCATGCCTAAAGTAATCAAAGTGTTGAAGTTCCAAATCAGTCACAAAGCAAGATGATAGAGGGAAAAATTGGAGTACCTACAAATGCTACACTTGAATGTTAAGATGCTAAAACATTACATCTTTACAATTATTGTCAAAGAGGGAGAAGCAACAAGAAATTGATCAACAACATTCAATTAGATAGAGGAAGAAGTAGCAAGAACTAATCAAATCTACAAGATCAAATAGATAGAGGGAAAAGTAGTTGATACTGGAATAGAAAAACACATGATCAATGCATATAAAGGGAGAAGTAGCTAATACCAAAATAGAAAAACACATGATCAATGCATATAAAGGGAGAAATAATGTAAGGAGGAGTTGAGAGCATTACAAGATCAAAGTGAATAGTGGTAAGCCATAGAAAAAAGGGAGAAAATGGGATGTTTAGGAAGATATAGTAGAAAGGAAAGAAACGGGATACAACAGCTAAGAGGTAGAAGTAGAAGCAAAGAAATTAGGATAGAAGATCAGAAAGGGAGATGTGACACAATTTATTTTTGGAATTTGATTTATTGCTCTAACCTAGTTAGCATTTTGATAACTTGGCTAATCAATTTTGGTTTCCCATCCATGCCAAAGAAGGAGATTGTTAGAAACTTGATTGAAAAAGAATACTATCAAAGAGGGAGATTGTTGCAAAGAAGGAAGATTGTTGTTAAAGAATATTTTCAATCATTTTTTTGTCATTGATGTCAAACCTACTATTTGTTGGAATGATAATTGCTTATAAGATCCAAGTACTATCACTTAGTTGATTAATGAAGAGGATTTAAGCAATAAGATGTAACAAAAGCACCTAAGGGAAATGTTGAGTTATGGTTTTGTAATGAAGTGCAAGGATTAGTTAAGACACTGGCAAAATGATGTATTGATAATATAATTGAAAATATAGAGGCTGGCCACACTTAGAAATAATGGAGGAATAAGTTGAAACAAGGTTGACTATAAAGCTTAACTAAGTTCATTAGTGAGTGCCAAGCAAGCTAGTTCAATCCAAGTAGATTTTTAGTTAGTGTTGAGAAAATGAAAAATCTAGTGTGTGCCATGTGATATAGAGGAGTCGAGTGTGTTAAGGTGCCGAGCAAAGTAATAAGTGCCAAGCATTAGATAAATTTAGTGGATGCTGAGTGAATCCATAGTAGGTGTAGAGCATTAGTAAAACATAGTTGATGCTAAGTAACATAGTATGTGTCGAGCACCATAATTTCAATATTGCCAAGCTACTACATTATTGGAAAAGTCAAATATTTGCCAAATCTGAGCTGACATGTTTGTTACCTTGAATTTTGTGAACTAAATGGAGGATAAGGATGATGAGCTGGTGGCATAGAATTTTATGTAAACCATTTTTGGAAAAATTTAAGAGGATTCTTCATGATATTTCTAAAAGAAACCAGATGTGGGTTAGATTTAATAAATCCTACCTGATCCATTCAAACTAGAATTAAAGGAGGGAAGAATCAAGTGGTAAAAGCAATTCCAAACTTCTATTTAAGGATTCATAGGCCAAGAAGCTAGAGTTGTTGGTGTGCCAAATTGCAAAGTGGTTGTAGGGTGTCAAGGAGAAGGCATCTAGGAGAAGGAAGAATAGAGCACAGAGGCTCTGCTTCAATAAGTAGTTAGAAAGGAGATTGCATTGGTATATCAAGCATGGAGATTCAAGGAGACACAGCTTGAAAGGAAGATAAGATGTTAGAGCTGCAGAGATTGAAAGCTAGGCAATGTTAAGAGCTAAACTATGATCTGAAAGCTGCAAGTTAAGTTGTGAGTTGTATTAGGTCAAAAGCCCTTGTTGTTACTCTCTAAAAATTGTGCAAGCTAGGTTAAAATCTGATGGACTTAGGTTAGTTTAACAGCCATTTTTAAATCCTTTAATAAGGCGACATTCCAAGTTAATGTTCTAAAGACCTCTGACCAGGCCCACTTCTAATAGGGTGGTTAAATCCTTTAACTAGGTCACATCTAACAGTCTATTGTAGCCTTTAACAGTGTAGGCCTTTCATAGGGCATAACTTTAGAAGAGTGAGAATTGAGTATGTTACTGGTGGTTTTTCCCAAATTGGGTTTCCACATAAATCACTATGTTATGTGTGATCTTTCATGTGTTATGCTTGCATGTTGATTTATAGTAACTTACTAAGTAGGAAAGTTTAAGCTTGGATGAATGAATAGTTTGATAGGCTAACTTCACTTGATGAAAAAGTTTTAATTGGACATTTGGACCTTCAATAACTGATTCACCCACCCCCTCTTAGTTATTCTGAAGTATTTCTAACAGATCCTATAGTTCCATCCTCCATCTAGGATCCTATTAAAAGAGTTAAGTCACAAACATTGAATAATTGAAAAATATGGATGTTAGACCTCATAGGAATTATTTCCAAACTTGTGGAAACTACTTAAGGGTCTAGTCTTTTTTGTGAATAGCTTGGTAGGTTGACTCTTTGTAAACATTTCTTTCCTCAGACATGTCATTACTAAATCTCCAACTTTGAAGTGTAAATTTATCCTTTTCATATCTACCTTATCCTTATATCTATCTTCAATTCATTTAAAAGTGACCCTTATCTTATTATTGATATCCTTCATGGTGGTTGCAAAGTATTCACCAAAAGTACTTGTACTAATTGAATCATTATAGGCATATTCATCCTACCCTATTTCTAGATCCAAATATTTTACATGTTTTTTGTTGAAAAGCCTCAAGAAATACCCCAAGGATCCATTCACCACCTCAATTTTTCCACCAGTCTTAGGATAACAAGATGAAGTAAAGAAACTTCAATTCTTCACTTCTTTGATAAAGTCCTTAAAAAAATATTGAAAATTTTGAATCCTTATTATTGACAATGTTAAGTAGTAAATCCTAGATCCTGAGAATTTCTTTGAAAAAGAGCTTTACATATGAGAGGAATTATTGGTATATTTATAAGGTACAAAATGGTTCATCTTAGTGAATATATTGACAGTAAAAAATATAAAATAAATTTCCCTGGTTATCTTGGGAAGGAAAGAAACAATCTCTTTTCCAAAGGCTGATAGAAATAATAAGGGGCTAGTACCATCCTTCTTTTGTAGAAACTCACTATTCCCTTTGACATATTGGAAAATATCTCGTCCATCCTAAAGGATCCACCTAGCCTTCCATTGTCTTTTTCCATAATTTTATTTTCCCTTATGGAGCATTTAGGTACATGTAAAAAAGTTTCCCTTGAAAACAAACCCTTCTAAAAAATTAAAAGAAACCACATATGCTACTTTGAAATCATAATTTTTCTTGTATAGGTCCTTAAAAATGTCTATAAAAAATTAATGGTAAGAAAAATTCTTCTTAAAACATCTTTCACCTTATTTTAGACCCCTTTATTATGCTTGATAGTAAATTATATGGTTGTGCAACTACTCAACCAACTTTGTTGGCTCTTGATTTAATAGAGTTTGATTTACCAACTATGCAAGGCAAGAATGCATCTATGGGTAGCTATCTCCAATAATGGGCACAATTCACCAAGAACCTAGGCCAACTATAAGGCTACACTCCTTCTTCACTTCGGGCTTTACAAAACCTAGGTGGGTGAACCTCTTAATGTCTGATTATGTGACTAGTGTAATGAGCATAATCAAGATCTAGAATAATAGATGAAAACCCTAAATCTTTTATACTTTTAATAACTTTCAATATAAAAGGGGAAAATGATTTAATATGTTGATATCATCAAGGCCTAGGTTTGAGCAACAAAACAGAATGATCCTGCAACTAATCAGTGCCCTATCTATTGGGAAATTATATGAATTACAACCATACATCTCACAGACATCTTTGACATAACTCCTACATCAAGATCCCTGATCCATCTTTCACCTTGTGAATAGGCATCTGCATTGAAATGAATCTCATACTTAAAATTATCCCATCATGAAATTTGCAAATCCTATGATAAATATCAAGCAATTGCATGGCCCTTTGTTCCATCAGGAGGATACTTAAATCACATACATTCTTAAACAAAATACAACCTAGTTTATGCTCTTTGTTCACAAACTAGAAAAGATTACAAATCCATGAACAAGAGACAAGATTCAAACTGAATTAAAACCCCTTTCTATTTTTTTATTCATTTTCCTTTAAAAAAATGCATGAAAGATGTATAGAAATACTTCACAAATCACCTTATAAATGAGAACTATCTACATAAAACTTAAATGCTACTCAATACAAGAGAAATTGCCAAAGAATGGTATCTCAGTAGTGAGAATTTTTTCTCAGAAAATCAAAACCCATGCAATGAGAAAGAGAGAGAATGATATAGAGGAAGGAATTCCTAGATTTTTTCTGCATCTGACATGTGTCAACTTGAAAAACCTCCTGAAGAAGTGAAAAGAATCTCTGTAATCTCTATTTGCAAGTAGTGAATCAAATCCTCCATCATCACTGAAAATTGGAGCCAAATTATACCAAAAAGGCATAATATTCTACAAATTAACCCAACAAACCTTTTACCATGTGTTTTTACCATGCATGTAACTTCATCTTCAATTTTTGCCCACTTCACTGAGAAGGCCCAAAATTTACATTTTTGCTTATAACTTGAACTAGTGAGCACCCGTGCAAAAAAAAAACTCCATAATTGAAAAGTTTGTCTTCTCCCAATTTTGGCGATATATAATATGCCTATATCCGCTTATGAGGAACTCCCAAAATCTTGATTTGAAAAATTAGCTCTTGTTAGGCTTCATACAACATATTTGCAAAAATTTGATCTTTTATAAAGTTTAAACCATAGGATAAATTCAAACTTGATTTAAAATTTTGAACTACACATGCTTTTCTAGGAAAAAGCATAAAAAATTAATTTTATGAATTTTTGTTTTATCTCTACTTTTTCATCTGGGTCAAACTTGGTTTGACCATGTTGACATGTGTCATGCCCTGATTGGTTGACTATTTCTTTGTCATCTAACCCTTGCCACCTGAGTGCCACATGGCATCATTTCATTCCTCCTCCATTTTTCCATGTCAGTACACTATGTCATCATGCAACATCGTTGATTGCTATGGCACTGTCCTAGTCAGCATTCTACCACAACATTAGTGATATATCAACCTTGTGACATGTATCATCCTCTACCATATCAGCACCTCTGAAAGCATGTCATGTCTGAAACCCCTACTACATGCCATTTCATGACTTGTCCACCTCACCACCAGCTCATTGACACATTTCAAATGTTGATAGAGTCACCATGTCACTATGTTAATGATCATACATCTTTGTCTTGGTGACATAGAGACAGCTGTCAAATGTGCAATGTTTCACCATCCTATGCATCAAAGAGATCTAGACCACCATATCAACACATTATTAATAGTCTACTTGCCACATGCTGCTGCTTGTTAGATGGTAATTTTCCCATGTCACTGCTGCTAGGTACCACAAATTCCTCGCTAGATTTCCATGGTTTTTCAGTAGGTTTCCATGTTGCTACTGGAAAACCTCACTATTTTTTAGTGGCGACATGGTGCCTTCCTAGATTTTTCAACTTTTCTAGTAGGATTCCACATTAGTGCAACTGTTCAAAATTTTGGTTTTCTCCATCTGACCAGCTAGCTGTAGGCCCCACCATGCATTGCATGCCCTTCAAAAGGCTCCTATCTAATGGAGACTAACCTATTAAGTACTTTTGTATTTAAAGAATATAAAGTTTCCCTATAGAAGCAATATGGGATAAATATTTTGTTAGTTTCTTGCTTCTTAGTGTATTGTGTGGGTCTTTGTGTTCAAGATTGGGACTCTTCCTTTGATGTCGCTGCTTGTTATGTAGTCGCCTACTACAAATTATTTCTTTCATGGTGTGACTCCTCCTCTTGTCAAAAACTATCTACCACAGTGAGATGTGAAGTGTTCTACACTTGCATGAAGGTGGGTGCCATGTTTTCTCTATAGGACTACCACTCCTTTGAAGTACCTCCAAATCTACAAGGCCAAGGGACATCAATCCTAAAGTCAAGCCAAAAATAATCCCTACAAACATAATGAGAAAAATAGAGATTCCTACATCCATGCACCACCAAAAACTTCCAAAGCGTGTGTTCTCTTCCCTTAGACATCTACCGACAGATGATGACAGTCCACCAAACATCACTCTCCATTATCTTCATTCCTTCTTTTTTTCCTCATTTCTTTTTATCATCTCCAATTCTCTTTGTTTTTTAAAACAGTGGGAATGGCAATTGGAAGCTTTTTGATGATGGCCAAAGAGGATTCTACATCGGCCAACTTGAATAAACTGAGCAGTGTTCTCCACATGATTTTTGGTGGTGGAGAGAGCAGCAATGCTCAAAATTTGAGTGAGTAGAGCTATGTCTTCAAATCTATGGAGCTTTCCTTTCTTTGCCTCATTCATTGGTGTAGTGTGCAACATACAGTGTGTGGAGAAAATAAAACCCAAACTTTCCTTCATGCCCTACCCTATTCTATTCACACATTACCTTCCTTGTAGCATAGAGGTCCTCTCTCCCTTGTGGAATATCATGGACTACTTATGAACAAAGGAGGCTTCCTTGTAAGCCAACTGCTATACTTGCAAGTCAGATGATTTCCTTTCTTGGACATGGGTGTTCTATCCTCTCCCTCACATGTGACCCTCTCATTTCACATGGACACATATGCTTGAGGTTGTTATGGTAGGGACCTTTATATCAAATTGTTGCTGAATATCCTCATTTGAGAGAAGAAGAATCCTAGTGCATAACAATAGCCACGTGTTGAGTTTGATTGTTTGTTTCAATGTACACACTTGATAAATGTTTGACTTAGAAGTGGTTGACCATTGGAATAAACTCCCTATATTTCATCTAAAGTTATGTATATCTCTCCATGAGTGACAACAAATTTCCCCTCTCTACCAACTGCATAGATGCTCTTTAATATGGATGAGAAATATGGAGTGGCAGAAAACCTATAGGTGCCACTACTTGGAAACCATAAATACTCCAAGGGAAGTTTGAACCAGTTCATCCAATTTCTCAAATTAAAAAAATGACTTTAGATAGTATATTAGAACAATATATCACAAGTTTCAGGGGCATAAGTACTTTGAAATTCCCTCCTAATGATGCTTGGTTGAGTTATATTGATCAACCAAAATGACCTATTAATAGCATGCCCACATCTTTTAAGTCTACAATAGTCTTTAATATCATATAAGAAAATAGGGCAACCATTTTCTCTTTTCTCAACTTCGTTTAGCATCTTGTTCAAATTTGTGGTAGGGTCTATCATTATTGCCTTAGATGTTATGGTTGGAAAATATACTTCATCACTCTAATACACTAGATTATTCACTTTAACATTATTATTTTTAGACTTTCACTCCTTGAGAAATGAAGATGTAGCTACCACTTACATGTACATACCTTCACATTTCTATTCAATCTGACATAATTACTTGTGCCTCCAATGTGGGTCCGACTAAAAATAAAATTGTTTTTGAACACCATGCGTTTCAGATTGATGCATTAATTATTTGATATTGATCAAAATCAAATTTGACCAATAAATCAATACTTAGAACTTAATTCACCTCTTTCTTGAAAACTATTAGTTTCATGCATAGGAGGCCCTTTGACCGGCTTCAAAAACTGACAAAAACACATGACTAGACTCTGAAGTCAAATATATTGATTCTCTACTCCACATACTTGCACCCTGTCAAAACTCTTCTAATGAAGAATCCTCAATAAAAATATATTGACTATTGAAGTTGCCTTTTAAAATTGCCTACAAGAAAATATGTTAGAAAACAATAAAATGCGCTCAGAATTGGCTTTGAAAACTAGGTAAACTGACACTTGGGGGCACAAAAATTGGGGCATTGGTTCACTATCATGAGGAGAGTATAAATCTACAATTTGGCTCATGAAAAATAATAAGGCACATTTGGCGAGTAGTCAAAGTGGGCTACTCAAATTTGCAGACTAAAAGCATTGGCAAAAAAGCATTTTTTGCATATGGAATTGACCTGGGAAAGTGTGTAGACAAATATATCAAGACTTGAAAATTGGCACATATGAAGTATTTTTAGAGTAAAAAATATTGGTACAATCCATTTGATCTTACCTATCACAAATTTTTAGATATGATGTCACAAACAGGGGTTCTGACAAATCTACATTTATTGACACCAGTAAAAAGTTACAAATTGCATTTGGAATCACATTTCAAAACTGATCAAATAGATTTGTCAACATAAGCTCAAAATTGAAACAAAGAAAGTCTCTAACCTCTAAAATGTAACATAAAAGGAATTTTCTCAATTTAGTCAACTGGTTCAAAATTATCACAAGTCAAATAGAGCTTCCCAAAATTCAAAACAAATTGCATCAACATGACATCAATAAATGGCCAACTTTGAGGGATTAAAATCCTAGTCAAATTGATTCAAAACAACTCAAAATTTGAAACATAGGCTCTTTGGTATGGACACTAAACACTTCAGAAGTGGTGATTCATGAAACATTATTAGGTGCAAGATATTCAATTGTAAACATAGCCTCCTGTCATTGTTTGACACTGGCAAAAATGCAGAATTTTTAATTACTCAAAATGGGACTTCACAAAATGGCTCGAAATGACAATTTATCTTCATGGGACATATAGACATACTGAATGAAATGTGTTAGAAACATTAAACACCTCTTAGGCATCAAATGGACAACCAGGTACACTTGCATCGAAAAGCACTTATAGGGCTTGATTTTTCAATGGTACTCAAAATTGGGGCTTTGATTTTGAGTCCTAACAATGGCTCTTTTTGGGGATGCATGTCCCTTGTGGGTATGACAAGGATTCAAATCTCTAGAAGAAGTAGACCATTCACACAATCTTCTCTTGAAAATCTTTATTGAAAGCAAGAAACAATTACTCATACTATGTACAAACAATGACCTCAGGCCAACGAATTTCAACAAAACTTCTTACCTCTATCATAAATCTAATTTTCATCTAAATGTGCATGAGGTAAATTGGAAATAATTCTCTTGTTAGTTTCACTAATCAGATTAGTGTCATCAATCAAATTACTTGGTAAAGCATAATCTACACCTTCACTTTCATAATGCATATAACAACTAGCTTTATTTTCTACAACTTGCTCATTATGAAAGTTCTGACCAACATGCTCAAAAATATTAGATTGAAAATAAAAATCTCCTTCATTAAATTAATCATGCATGCTATTAGTCTTGAACATGAAGGCTTCATACTCAACTTGGGGAAAATAATCACACATACCTTGAACTGGTGTATCCTTATGTATAACTGGATGATATTCAAATGAGCAATCAGATTTTTACTCACACATTTCATCAATGTCATAATCTGAAACTAATCCAAGATCTTCAAATGTTTCTATAAAATCAATAAATGGATCAGCCATCATATTAGAATATCCATCATAAAACTCATTACAAGGTGCATGCTGATTTTCAACACCAACTTTGTCAAACACTTCGTTATCTGTATTATGAGATGAAACATCATCATCTTCACCATCATACTTGGATGAAGAACAATCTAACCTCTTATAGTAGTAGGATAATGTATCACATTTAAATTCTTCCTCATCTAAATCTGAACATTCCATGTCCTCTTCAAACAATGTATTGACAACTCTATGCAAAGCTCCTTTGTAAACATTTTGACAAAAAATGGGTTGATCGTCATCAAAATCTTTATCATATAAAGCATTAGTATACACTTTAAATTAACTACCCATTTCATCTTCATGGAGAGTCTCAACATATGAAGAAAAATTAGAACTATATGAAGACTCACTTTCTATTTCTTCTACCAAACATATAGTATCCATAATAACATTCTCTTCATTATCTTATTTAGGATAACCATTTCAGATAGACCATGATTCATTCCTAAACCCCTCACTACATGTTGGATCTTTATTGTCTAATGTAAGAATACTTGACAACCCTTCATTGAAATCTTTATATTCAAATTCAATAACATGAACTAGATTCAACATTTCTTTATCTTCATACATTTAGGACAAATCACTCTCAAATTCTTCATTGGCTAATTGATTTGTATAATGCAAACACTGAGATGCATTTTCTCTTTCAAATTTAGAGAAGGAATTCATACCTTTACCTTTATATGAATGTTTGCATCCATCATTGCTTTCTTCTTCCGAATTTGCATTAGAAACATGTGATGGAAAACATGTACTATTAATGTCCTCTTCTTGACTCAAGAAACAACTATCATCATTATCTTCACATGATGCTTGTTCACAATATGTTAGATCAAAAAATTCACCTTCATCACTGGACACATTACTTCCAACTTCTGCATCCTCATACTTTGATGAACACCTTTGAACTTCATGATCAATTATGTTTTCAACTTAGAGTGAATCACCAATTGGAGAATGACTAACTGGATTTATATCTTGTATTTATACTTTGTTAAATGAATCAACTCTATCATCTAATATTGTAATACTAGAAACATGTGCATTACATTCTGCAAGAAAAGATTCATCCCTTCATTAAAACCAATAAACTTCATTTGCACATGTCTTTAATTGTAAATTTTCACCAAAATCATCTACCATAGCAAGGATACCTACTTGTCGATCTGAATTTTCCACTTGATTAAAACTTACAACATGGGTATTGATAAGCTGATTTGAAATTGAAACATTAACACCACATTCATCCTTTCTTTCAAACACATTATATTGACACACATTTCTAGCAAAATGAATTCTAGTCAATCCATATTTCAAATTGTTTTCAATCTCTATAGTAGTTATAAAAGCCTAATATAATATCTTAGATTCTTTATCTCTTAATAGGTAACTCATCCTTTTGTCAAATGCATCAAGATAAAATAATAAACACACTTGATCATTTGGCTTATAACTTTTAGGAATTTCATTTAAAACCTTTGCAAATATAATATTAAATTTAGGGACTAGTTCACCATTCCTAATTTGGATATTCAAGAACTTATCAAAATAATCAGAGATGCTTACTTTTCCCTGAACTACTTCATGAAGGCTGAAAGTAATTCATCCCAAGATGAAATTGAACATGCTGGTAAAAGTGAAAACCAATCCCTAGAATCATCTTCTAAAGTTTGAACAAAAAACTTCATATGAATGTCTTCATGAGCAATTTCAAAATCACCAACCAAGTCACTGAACAACTGAACATGATGACTGGCTGAATTTTCATGGTTCCCATCGAACTTAGACAAATACAATCTAAGATTGTAAGGCACAGGGTTTGGAAAACCATGAATGCCATCAAAAAACTAATGGCATATATCTCTTGGTAGAAATAGATTTTTAATTCTCACTAACCGGTTGCATACTTGATGAAAAGAAACTTGATATTATTCAAACATTACTTGCAGAAAATATGGAATTCTTTCTACCAATTTGAAACTTCAAAAATACTTCAAAATGTAAAAACACTTTTGTTGAATCTATTCTTCACAAACTCTGCTGAGATAAATCAAACTAATCTTAGGTATTTAGTGTTGAAATTACCACTTGATGAAGAAAAAATTGTAAAGCTTACTTTCGTGTAAGTGAAGTCACATGAAAGTGGAAAAGACCTTTCAATATTGATGTGTGCAACTACTTCAATCCTACAAATAATAGTAGATTTAGATCTTATCTGGATTTAGTCACATTTGCACTACATCTCACATAATTCTTTCACCCATTATCAAGAACTCAAGATACATTCTTCAAATCAGCATTCCAATTATTGTTTCCATCAAAATACCTTCACATTCACGAAGCACTAGTGCAGAGATATAACTGAGTCACCTCTCACTTAGTGAGAAAAGATTTACCAAACTTACAAAACATAATAAGCCAGTCTAGAATTTACAATAGGTATTTAAAAACTGTACTCAACAACATGGGAATTTGACACTCTTGACAAAGTGAAAGAACTTGACATTGAAAATATATTCAACTTAGTCAAACTACTTTTGTAAATGAATAAGGTTACTATGGGACATGAAACTTCAGCAAGGAAATAAGAAACACATCTTGCTATATATATGCTATATCCAATTCTTTTCATGCCAAAGGTTTTGGCTCTTTCTGTATGCAATTCCCCAACAGATTCACCATTTTGTTGGTGAATCAGATGCGCAAAACCACATTGAAAAATAGGACTGAAATATTCAATTAATACTCGAGGGTCCTATCCTTTTGACATGGTGTATTGACATCTTATCTCCCCAGTGGTGTCACCATATTGTTAGCTCTTAATTTAATAGAGTTTGAATAAACAAGTATGCAAGGAAAGAATGCATCTATGGGAATCTATCTCCAATAATGGACACAATTCACCAAGAACCTAGGCCAACTATAAGGCTACACTCCTTGTTCACTTCAGGCTCTACAAAACCTAGGTGGGTGAACCTCTTAAGATCTAATTATGTGACCAGTGCAATGAGCATAATCAGGATCTAGAATAAAAAATGAAAACCCTAAATCTTCTATACTTAACCAAGAAATCAAAAGCATGAAATAGCTAATAGCATGATTCATGAAACTAGTAAGCTAAGTGAGGGTTAGAATTTGAATAACTTTCAACATAACAGGGAAAAAATGATTTAATATGTTGATATCAACAAGGCATAGGTATGAGCAGTAGAACTGAATGATCTTGCAACTGATCAATGCCTTATGTATTGGGCAATTACATGAATTACAACCCTACATCTCATGGAAATATTTGACATAACTCTTACATCAAGATCCCTAATCTATCTTTCACCTTGTGAATAGACATTTGAATCAAAATGAATCTCATCCTTCAAACTATCCCATCATGAAATCTGAAAACCCTATGATAAATATCAAGCAATTACATGGCCCTTTGTTCCATCAGCAAGATACTTCAATCACATACATTCTTAAACAAAATACAATCTAGTTTATGCTCTTTGTTCAAAAACTAGAAAAGATTACAAATCCATGAATAGGAGACAAGATTCAGACTACTGTGTTTTTATTCATTTTCCTTGAAAATGAATACATGAAAGATGTATAGAAATACTACACAAATGAGAACTATTTGCATAAAACTTTAATATTGCCAAATACAAGAGAAATTGCTAAAGAATGGTATCTCAGTAGTGAGAAGTTTTTCTCTGAAAACTAGAACCCATGCAATGAGAAAGAAAGAGAATGATATAGAGGAAGGAATTCTCGGATCTATTCTGCATTTGAAATGTGTCCACTTGAAAAACTTCCTCAAGAAGTGAAAAGAATCTCTCTAATCTTTCTCTACAACTGGTGAATCAAATCCTCCATCCTCACTGAAAATTGGAGCCAAATTATACCAAAAAGGCATAATATTCTCAAAATTAACCCAACGAACCTTTTACCATGTGTTTTTACCATGCCTATAACTTCGGCTTCAATTTTTGCCCATTTCATTAAGAAGGCCCAAAATTTACGTTTTTTGCATATAACTTGAACCAATGAGCACCTGTGCAAAAGCAAACTCCATAAGTGAAAAGTTTGTCTTCTCTTGGTTTCCGTGATATATAATATACCTATATCCACCTATTAGGAACTCCCAGAATCTTGATTTGAAAAATTCGCTCCTGCTAGGCTTCATACAACATATTTGCAAAACTTTTATCTTTTATAAAGTTTAAACCATAGGATAAATTCAAATTTGATTTAAAATTTTGACCTACATGTGCCTCTTTGGGAAAAAAACATAAAAAATTAATCTTATGAATTTTGATTTTTCCTCCACTTTTTCATTCAGGTCAAACCTAGTTTGACCATGTTGACACATGTCGTGTCTTGATTGGTTAAATATTGCTTCATCATCTTACCCTTGCCACTTGGGCACCACATGGCATAATTTTATTCGTGCTCTATTTTTCCACGTCAGCATGCCATGTCATCATGTCACGTCGTCAGTTGCTATGTCATTATTCTAGTTAGAATTTTGCCACATCATCAACGACATAGCAACCTCGCAATATGTGTCATCCTCTGCCATGTTAGCACCTTGATAAGTGTGCCACATCTGAAACCTCTACCATGTATCAGTTCCTGACTCATCTAGCTCACTACTAGCTCACTGCCACATGTTAGATTTTGATTGAGTCACCATGTCAATATGTTAATGGTCATGCATCTTTGTCTTGGTGACATAGTGATAGCTGTTGGATGTGCCACGTGTTGCCATCTTGTGCATCAAAGAGATATGAACTACCATGTTAGTACTTAATTAATAATTTTCTTGCCACATATTGTAACTTGTTAGATGGTAATTTTCTTATGTTGCTATTTTTGGGATCCACAACTTCCTCACCAAATCTCCATGGTTTTCTTGTAGGTTGTCATGTCACTATCGAAAAACCTCACCATTTTTCGATGGTGACATGGTTCCTTCCTGAATTCTCCAACTTTTTTGATAGGATTCCATGTTAGTGCAAATGTTCAAAACTTTGGTTTTCTCCATTCAACCAGCTGACCATGGGCCCCACTATGCATTGCATGTGTTTCAAAAGGCTCCTGTCTAATGGGGACTATGCCATTGAGCACTTTTGTATTTAAAAAATACAAAATTTCCCTATAAAAGAAATGTGGGATAAATGTTTTGTTAGTTTTTTTCTTTTCAGTGTGTTGCATGGGTCTTTGTGTTGCATGGGTCTTTGCTCTTTCCTTTGATGTTGCCTCCTGTTATGTAGTACCCTACTATAAGTTCTTTCTTTCATAGTTTGACTCCTCCTCTATTCAAAAACTATCTGTCGTAGTGAGATGTGAAGTGTTCTACACTTGCATAAAGGTGGATGCCATGTTTTTCTATACAAGAGTGTCACTCCTCTAAATTACCTCCAAATCCATAAGGCTGAGTGACATCAATCCTAAAGTCAAGCTAGACATAATCCCTCCAAACATAATAAGAAAAGAAAAGATATCTGCATCCACACACCACAAAAAACTTCTAAAGCATGTGTTCTCTTCCTCCAGACATCTATTGATGGATGACGACAGTCCACAAAACATCATACTCTCCATTATCTTCATTCCTTCTTTTTCTCGTCATGTCTTTTTATCATCTCCAATTCTCTTTATTTTTTAACACAGTAGGAATGGCAATTGGAAGCTTTCTAATGATGGCCAAAGAGGAGTCTACATAAGCCAACTTGAATAAACTAAGTTGTGTTCTCCACATGAGTTCTAGTGGTGGAGTAGCTATGCTCAAAATTTGAGTAGGTAGAGCTGCGTCTTCAAATCCATGGATCCTTCCTTTCTCCACCTCATTCATTGGTGTAGTGTGAAACATATAGTGTGTGGAGCAAATAAAACCCAAACTTACCTTCATTTCATGCCTTGTTCTATTCACACATCACCTTCTCTATAGCATAGAGGTCCACTCTCCCTTATGGAATATTGTGGACTACTTATGAACAAAAGAGGCTTCCTTGTAAGCTAACTCCTATACCTGCAAGTTGGATAATTTCATTTCTTGGACATGGGCTTTCTGCCCTCTCCCTCATGTGTCTCCTTCTCATTTTGCAAGGACACATCTACTTGAGGTTGTTATGGCAAGGGCCTCTATATCAATTTTTTGTTGAATATCCACAGTTGAGAGAAGAAGAATCATGATGCATAACAATAGCCACATGTTGAATTTGATTTCTTGTTCTAATGTACACACCTGATAAATGTTTTATCTAGAAGTGGTTGACCATAGGAATAAACTCCCTATATTTCATCTAAAGTTATGTATATCTCTCGATGAGTGACTGCAAATTGCCTCCCTCTACCAACTACATAGATGCTCTTTAATATGGATGAGAAATCTAGAGTGGTAGAAAACCTATAGGAGCCACTACTTGGAAACCATAAATACTCAAAGGGAATCTTGAACCAACTCATCCAATTGCTCAAATGAAAACAATGACTTTACATAGCATATTAAAACAATAGATCACAAGGTTTAGGGGGATACGTAATTTGAAATTCCCTCATGAAGATGCTTGGTTAAGTTACATTGATCAACCAAAATGACCTATTAATAGCATTCCCACATCTTTTAAGTCTACAACAGTCTTTAATATCATATAAGAAAATAGGGTAACCATTTTCTCTTTTCTCAACTTCTTTAGCATCTTGTTTGAATTTGTGGTGGGGTCTATCATTATTGCCTTAGATGTTATGGTTGGAAAATATACTTCATCACTTTAATAAATTGGAGCATCCACTTTAGCATTATTATTCTCATACTTTGACTCCTCAAGAAATGAAGATTTAGGGGCAAATTACATGTTCATACCTTCACATTTTTATTCAATCTTACGCGATTAGTCGGGACCCGAAACTGGGTCTGACTAATTTTTTTTTGTTTTCAAACATCTGGACTTTTAGATTCATCGATTATTTATTTGATATTGATCAAAATAAAATTCTACCCATAAATCAACACTTAAAACTTAATTCACCTCTTTCTTGCAAACTATAAGTTTCATGCCTAGGAGGCCCTTTGACCGGCTTCAGAAATTAACCAAAACACCTAACTCGACTCTGAAGTCAAACATACTAATTCTCTATTCCACATGCTTGCACCCTGTCAAAACTCCTATCATGAAAATTTCTTAGTCAAAAGATATTGACTATCGAAGTTTCCCTTTTAAAATTGCCTACAAGAAAATATGTCAGAAAAACAAAAAAATGTACTCAGAATTGGCTCCAAAAATTGGGTAAACTGACACTTGGTGTATGGAAACTGGGGCATTGGTTCACTATTGTGAGGAGAGTATAAATCTATGAGTTAGGCTCATGACAAATAACTGGGTGCATTGGGTAAGTAGCCAAAGTGGGCTACTCAAATTTGTAGACTGAAAGCACTAAGGAAAAAGCATTTTTTGCATATGGAATTGACCTAGGAAAGTGTGTAGATGGATTTGTCAAGACTTGAAAATTGGAACACTTGAAGTATTTTTAGATTAAAATAAAGTGCTACAATCTATTTAATCTTACCTATCATAGATTTTGAGATACGACATCACAAACAGGGGTTCTAACAAATCTGCATTTTTTGACAGCAGTAAAAAGTTACAAATTGCATTTGAAATCTAATCAAACAGATTCGTCATAAGCTCAAAATTGAAACACAAAAAGTATCTAACCTCTAAAATGCAACAAAAAAGTAATTTTCTCAATTCAGTCAACTATGTCAAAATTATAACAAGTCGAACAGGGCTTCCTAGAATTTAGAACAAATTGCATCAACATCACATCAATAAACAACCAATTTTTAGGGATTCAAAACCTAGTCAAATAGATTCAAAACAACTAAAAATTTGAAACATAGGATCTTTGATATGGAAACTAAATACTCCCAAAGTTTTGATTCATGAAGCATTATTGGGTGCAAGATATTCAATTGCAAACATAGCCTCCTGTCACTATTTGACACTAGGGCAAAAATGTAGAATTTGAAATTACTCAAAATTGGACTTCATGAAATGGCTCAAAATGGAAATTTATCTTCATAGGATGTATAGATGTACTAAATGGAAGGAGCTAGAAACATTAAACAAATCTTAGTCCTCAAATGGATGGTTGGGCACACTTGCATTGAAAAGCACTTATAGGGCTTGATTTTTCAATGGTACTCAAGATCAGGGCTTCAATTTTGAGTCTCAATACACTTGATGTATCTTTTATTTATTCTTTCATATCTATTTAGGAAGCTTAAGGTATGGTTATATATATATATATATATATATATATATATATAATTCCTTTAGTAAGAGGTGATGCATCATCTTCTTGAGGGCCTTCACCATATCGTAAAGTTCCAAACCATATGCATAATACTTTCCTTTGCTTCATTTGACCTCTCTAAAAAACTACAATAGGATGTCCTTCCAAGCTAAGGACTAGTCCTATGATTTTTTCTCTTGTATCAAGGTCCACTAGAAGTAAATGATTGAACTCAAAGAGACTCAAGGTTGGTAGTTCTTCCACCTTATTCTTTAAACAATCAAAACTTAGATCCACCCTTTTTGTCCAAGAAACATTTCACTTTCTACACTAACTAAATCCCCTAACAAAATTCCTATAAAAAATGGATAGTCCACACAAATTTATTACATATCTTACTATTTATGGTTTTGTCTAATTATGAATGCCTTCCACTTTTGAGGGACCCAATTTTTAGACATCTATTTGATAATTAAGCTAAGGAAAAAAAGTTTTATTTTTCATAAACTCACACTTTTCCATGTTGTATCCCTTATAATCCTCCCGAAAAACTTATCTAATATATTTACATGTTTCTCCTTAAACCTTATAAATGAAATAAAATCATCAAGATATAAAAAATAAAAACTTCTAATGGATTCAAAAAATACCTCATCTATGAGGTGAATAAATTTCTAGGACCATTTGATAGCCCAAATGACATCATCATCAATTCCTAAATGGTACAAGAGCACCTTGGACAAGGAGAAATTCCTAAATAAATTTTGGCTTTTAAATGGCCTAGCCAACCATTTCATGAATAAGGACTAATTATGAAGTCCCATGGAGTGTTTATGAGGTATCAATATTGGAGTACTAGGTTTGAGTCATGATTTTGGTAATTGGGTCCTAATAAGCCTAGAAATACAAAAAATGCTCCACAAGGAAAAATTTTGAAAAAAATTATTTAAAGGGAGTATGAAGTTTTTAGGAAGGGTCCTTAGATGTTCTAGGATAATTTTAGAATGGTTGAAACCAAACTAGATAAGTTTGGAGGGTTCAAATGCCAAATTGGCAAAAATTGTCAACATTGCTAATTGACATCTTTGCATTTCTACAAAGTTGCAATGACAACTTTTTGCACTTTTTTCGAAAAGTAAAAAGGGAAAAATAGAATTAGAACTAAGGGTTAGGTTAATTAGAGAAGGTTATATAAGCACAAGATAAATCCTTGGTAAGGTTTGGTTATATCATATGTACGAAGAGTTGATGGAATGAGGATGAATTATTGACAGAAAAATATGTTTTGAAGGATTGATTAAACAACTTGATTGATTTTATAACTATTTTTTATGGAATAGTTCCTTCTATTCATGTAATAATTCTATACAATCTAGTTTTTATCATTAGCTCATACATTTTAGTAGCTCTACAAAATTATTAAGTTTCATTGTTCTACTCATCAGATTTTGCAAGGTCACACAAAAATGGCTAGAACTTGAGTTCCCATGGTTAAAAACATATGGCATTTGGTAATAAATTATAAAAAAATTATATATTATGAAAATATGTGATTTGGTAGTTGGGAAAGACTATTTTATAATTTTTTGAAGCAATCCCTAGCCAAGGTAGTAGAAGCTTGGCAAGGCACATATATGCTTGCAAGAGAGAAATGAAAGAATAAATGGGTTGATGTGTGCCAATCAAGGATGGGAAATTATTGAAGAGATTTTCTAGTATCTTTCCACCAATTAAGGAATTCTAGAGTGAGATTTTTTTTTCCATTTTAGTTAAGTTGATGTCATTTCCCTAGAAACCCTTAAAATAGGGTTTTTTAAAACAACGTTGTATGGACACTTTGAGGACCTAAGACCTAGAAAATCCTTAACTCTAGGTCGATATGAAAAAATTTCTAATAGAAAATAAAGGCCTTGTTAAGATATTTTACAAGTTATTAAAGAATACTTTTTTCTAGGAGGGCTAATAGGGGATCATTGGACTACAAGGACAAATAGAACAAGAATGAGTTTTGGCTATTGGAAACCTAAAACAATGGTACAAATTGAATTAGAATGTGTCAAGAATCTCAAGAGAAAGGCATAGGTTTGGTATTTCCCCACTAGTAGAAATTTGTGGAGCTTTGTCTTGATAAGACAAAAGGTGCATAGTTAGGATTTTAGAGTTAGAGGAGTGAAACTTGAATTTAGAAGAGAGTTTCCTTGTAAAAGAAGATTAGGAGAGAATCCTATAGGTTAAGGTTAGAGAATAGATTCTAAGAAGGCTAGGAAATGGCCTTGATAGAGAAAGAAATCTCTAAAAACAAGAATATTTCCATCAAAGTGGTATCAGAGCCTAAAGATTGAGACTTGCGATGGTATCATATATCTTACAGGATCAAGTGGGTCTACAAAGATAGTGACTAATGAAGAATTGGTTAAAGAGGTAGATGATAAAAAGAAGATCATTGAATATTAAAATATACTTCTAGATGAGGTTATAGAATAGATGAAGGAGAAATTGAAGGAAATGGAGGAGGCATCTCTAGCAAAGGAAGACGAGCACTAACATGAGTAAAGGAAAGAAGAAAGTAGACTCAAAAGATGAGATCCCTAGACTTGATGCTCCACTTGGTGACAAAAAAACCATTCCTCAGGGTCCTCAAAGCATTTGGAGGGAAGATTCCTAAGAATATCCTAATATGCTATAGGAAGATGGATGCAAAAGTGGTCCTAGAATGGATTGAAAGCATTGAGAATCAGTTTGAATGTGAAGGAGTAACAGAGGCTCAAAAGTTAAAGATGGAAAAAGCTAAATTAAAAGGATAGCCACTAACTTGGTGGAAGTTTTTGCAAGAGGCAAGCTAGAGTGAGGAAAAGAAACCAATAGAAAATTTGAAGGATATGGTAGAAAAGGTAAAGGAGACCTATTTACCAAAGGACTATGAGATAAAACTTCACAAGCAAAGGAAAAATATTAAGCAAAAGGATCAACAACATAGGGAGAAAATAAAATTGCTTTTGTGCAAGAAGGTGATAGTCAGAAGTCAAGTGAGGTAGACCATTAACTAGAAAAGGGTGAGAATATAATGTTGTGGAGAGTCCTAGTCAAATAACTAGTGAAGGACTAAGATAAGAAAAGGAGGGAACTTTTTAGAACTACATGTAACATACTTGGAAAGGTGTGCAAGGTAATCATAGATTTAGGGTCTACTAACAATGTGATATCAGATGAGGCAATACAAAAACTTGAATTAAAACAAAGATCCCACATGTGTGTCCTTACAAGGTGAGAAGGTTAAACAAAGGTAAAAGAATCTTGTTGAATGAGCAAGCATGGGTAGACATCACCATTGGAAAGTATCAAGACAAGATTTTATGTGATGTACTTCCAATGGATGCTTTCCATCTACTGCTAGGAAGACCTTAGTATATGATAGGGAGGTAGTGTACCATGGTAAGGAAAAAATATATTCCTTCAAGAAAGATGGAGTCACAGAGAGAATAAAGTCCTTTTTAGAGGAAGACAAAGTGGAGAAGGCTACTACTAGTACCATGTTGATGAGTGGGAAAGAGTACCTCAAATACTTAAAGGAAGGTGAAGAGTTAGGGTATACTATCATGGTGAAGAAAAAGGAGGAGAAGCCATTAGAACAAGCACCTATACTTGTAGAAGTACAAGAACTATTAGATCAATTCAAGGACAACATATGTGATGGAGCACCACCAACATTACCTCAAAAGAGAGCTATAAGTCATCAAATTGACTTCATAATAGGTATATCTTTACCAAATAAAGTTGTATATAAGATGACACCAGAGAAAAATAAGGAGATAGTAAGGAAAGTTCAAGAATTTCTTGATCAATGGTTGATTACAAAGAGCATCATCCCATGTGCAATACCAGTTGTTCTAGCCCCTAAAAAGTGAGGTAAATGGAGAATGTGTAGAGACAATAGGGAAATCAATAGAATTACAATTAGATATAGATATTATATTTCTAGGATAGAGGATCTAATGAATTGTCTTGGTGGAGCTAGGTACTTTTCTAAAATTGATCTTAAGAGTGGCTATTATCAAATAAGGATAAGGGGGGTGATGAGTGGAAGTTTTCATTTAAAACTACTGAGGGTCTCTATGAGTCATTGGTAATGCCATTTGGTCTTACCAATGCACCAAGCACCTTCATGAGAGTTAAAAATGAAGTCTTAAAGGATTATATAGGAGTCCTTGTAGTTGTGTACCTACATGACATCCTTATCTTCAGTAAGACAAAAGAGGAGCACACGAAACACTTAAAAATGGTGTTGAGGAAACTCCAAGAGGAGAAGTTGATAATGAACCTTGAGAAGAGTGAATTCATGAACGCAGAGTTAGTGTGCTTGGGCTTTATAGTTTCCCAAGTAAGATTCAAAATGGATAAGAGTAAGCTAGAAGCAATATTGAGTTGGCCTACTCCTAGATCCACTACTAAGGTCTAAAGTTTTGATGGCCTATCACAATTCCATAGGAAGTTTGTGAGAAGGTTTGGTGAAATTGGTACACCTATGAATGATACCATCAAGGGAGGCATGAAAGAAAAGTACACATTGACCAAAGTTTCAAATGAGAGTTTTGAAAGGATAAAGAAGGAGGTGGAAACCCAACCAGTATTGGTCTTGCCAAGTTTTGAGAAACCATTTGTGGTAGAGTGTGATGCTAGTAACATAACAGTTGGAGTATTAAGCCAAGAGCCATAGCCTATGGCATTTTTCACCAAGAGACTTAATGAAGCCAAAATAAGGTATTTAGCATGTGAATTGGTGCTATATGCCTTAGTCCAAGCCTTTAAGAAGTGGAGGAATTACTTTCTCCCCGAGGATTTTTTTGTCTTTACTGACAACCAAGCATTAAGTTTTATAAACTCATAGGAGAAGCTTAGTCTAAGACACATAAAATGGATGGGATTCTTGTAGTCCTACACTTTAACCATCAAACATAGGAAGGGTAAAAATAATAAGGTGGCATATGTTGTGAGAAGAAGATTGCTAACTATTCAAGGGGTCAAATTGCAGAATATTGGACTTGAAGGATTCAAGGATTTGAATGATGAAGACACTGATTTTTCAAAGACATACAAGGTCTGTACTAATCTTGAAAACTATCTAAATATATATTGTAGAATGATTTTTTTTAAGGGTCACCATTTGTGTGTCCCAATGGCATTCATGATTGAAAACCTCATTAGAAAAAAAAAAATGGAAGCATGAGTGGCCACTTTGGCCTTAACAAGACCCTAGACCTAGTGGAAAGGTTCTACTATTGGCCAAAGATGCTTGAAAATATGTGAGGAGATATATAGAGTGATGTGGAATATGTTAGAAGTAAAATGGCACCTCATCCACTTTTGGACATTACTAGCCACTACCCATTCCTAATAGGCCTTGGGAGTGTACAAGCATGGATTTCATAGTTTGCTTGCCTAGCACAAAGTTAGGGCTAGACATTGTGTTTGTGGTTGTTGACATGTTTAGCAAGATGATCCATTTGATGCCCTACAAAGAAAAACATGATCCTATCCATATGGATAATATATTCTTCAAAGAGGTGGTTAAAATTCATGGACTACTAATGAGTATTGTTGCTGACAAAGATGTCAAGTTTATGGGGCATTTTTGGAAGACCCTATGGAATAGATTAGGTACAAACTTGGCTCATAGTTTTTCCTACCATACCCAAAAGATGAGTAGATAGAGGGCATTAATAAGGTCCTAGGAAACCTATTAAGCTGTCTTACTAAAGAATATGGGAAGAGTTAGGAATAATTCATTCCACGGGCAGAGTATGCTTATAATGATAGAAAGAATAGAACAATTGGATTATGTCCTTTACAAATAGTGTATAGGCCACATCAAAGGGGTGCAATGGAGTTGAGAGAACTACAAGAATATGAAACTATCAATGGACATGTAGATAATTTTGTTCAATCCATGATTAGGTCAAGAAGATCTTAATAGAGGCAAATCAGAGGTTAAAGGAAAAGAAGGATGAAGAAAGAAGAGAACTACAATTCCAATTATGAGATTTGGTCATGGTCTATTTGAATAAAGCTAGGCTACACAAAGACATCCAAATTAAGTTTCAAATGAAAGGGATTGGGACATGTAAGGTTCTAATGCCTACAAAGTTGACTTACTAAAAAATATGTCCATCTCTCCCATTTTCAATGTCAAAGACTTGATATCTTAGAAGGGTTTAGATATTGACAAAATTAAGTATTAGGCTGAGCTAAATAAAGACATATGAGACTTGCAGGTACCTAAAAGGAAGCAACCACGAGTGGAGAAGATACTAGACTCTATGGTGAATAAGAGTAAAAGGAACATCTAGTAAAATGGAAAGATATACCTAAACCTGAGGCAACTTGGATTGCTAAGAGTGACTTCAAGAAGCATGGAATCAACAAGGAGTTCCTCTCAACATAGGTAAATTAATCTTCTTCTTGCAGGGGGAGTATGGTGCAAGAGTACCTTGGGGAAGGGAAAAACCATAAATAAATTTAGGCTATTGAATGGCCTAGCCAAAAATTTCATGAATAAGGACTAACAATGAAGTACCATGGATTTTTTAGTAGGTATGAATAATAGATTACTAGGTTTGACACATGATTTTGGAAATTGGGTCCTAATAAACTTAGAAATGTAAAAATTGCTCAAAAAGTGGAAATTTTGGAAAAATTACATAAAGGGAGTAAGAAGTGTTTAGGAAGGGTCCTTAGATGTTCTAGTATCATTTTATAATTTTTGAAA
Organism: Cupressus sempervirens; assembly: GCA_028749045.1. Lineage (NCBI taxonomy): Eukaryota > Viridiplantae > Streptophyta > Pinopsida > Cupressales > Cupressaceae > Cupressus > Cupressus sempervirens. The sequence goes on from CM053791.1 coordinate 745,690,404, forward strand.
CCAAACTAGACAAGTTTGGATGGCTCAAATGCCAAATTAGCAAAAATTGTCAAAGTTGCTTATTGACAACTTTTTATTTTTGCAAAGTTGTAATGACAACTTTTTGCACTTTGTTGGAAAATGCACAAGGTAAACCTAGAACTTGACCTAAGGGTTAGGGTAGTTAGAGAAGGTTATATAAGAATAGTATAAATCCTTGTAAGGGGTTGGTTATATCATATGTACAAAAAGATGATGGAATGAGGAGGAATTACTAACAAAAAAATGTGTTTTGAAGGATTGATTGAAAAACTTGTTTGATTTTCTGACTATTTTTGATGGAATAGTTTCATTTTTTTTCATGTAATCTCAAGTTACAATATTTTTTTTATCATTAGCATAGATTTTATTAAGTTTACAAAATTATTTAGTTACATTGTTCCTATTGGTCAGATTTGGCAAGGTCACACAAAAATGGCTAGAACTTGAGTTCGCATGGTTAGAAACCTATAGATTTTGGGAATCAAGTAACAACATTTTTATATTACATAAATATGGATTTTGGAGGTTGGGGAAAATTATTTTCTAATTTTGCAAGAAAGCCCTAGGTAGGCTAGTAGAAGCCTACCAAGGCACATATATGCTTGTAGGAGAGAAATGAAAGGAGAACTGGATTGGTGTGTACCAATCAAGGATGGGAAATAATTGAGGAGAGTGTCTAGTGTCCTTGGACTAGAGGAGGAAGTTTGGAGTGAGATTTTATTTTTCTTTTTAGTTATTTTCATTTCATTTCCCTAAAAACCCTAAAAAATAGGGTTTTCTAAAAGAACATTGTACATACACTTTGAGGACCTAAGACCTAGAAAATCCTTAAGTCTCGGTGGATATGAAATATTTTCTAGTATACAACTAAAGGTATTGTTAAATATTTTAAATTTTTTTAAATAATCCTTATTTCTAGGAGGGATAACAAGGCCTGATAGGGCTACAAGGACAAACAAAGCAAGAATAGGTTTTGGGTGTGTGAAACCTAAAAAGATTGTATACAATGAATTAGAATGTGTTAAGAATCTCAAGAGAAAGGCTTAGGTTTTTTATTCCCTACTGGTAGAAATTGATGGATTTTTTGCTTGATAAGCCAAAAGGTGTATAGTAGGGATTTTGGAGATAGAGAAGTGAAATTTGAATTTATAGGAGAGTTTCTTTGTAGTAGGGGATTAGTAGATTATCTTCTAGGTTAGGGCTAAAGAAGAGAACCTAAGAATACTAGGAAATAGCTTTGGTAGAGCAAGAAATTTCTAAAAGAAGAATCTCCCCATCACTAAAGGACCTCATTTTTATTGAATATTAATTTCCACTCATCTCTTGATCTGATTCTTATATAATGATATAATGATTTAAAATCAGTTTTAGATGAATAACAAGCTCCTCCAAGGTAATACATTAGGTCTTCAAATTGATGCATAGAAAATGAACATCTTGTAGTGATATTATTAATGGACCAAAATTCAACACACATTCTTCATTTACCATTCTCTCTAGGTTCTACAATAATATGATTTATACAAGGGTTGAGACTCTTCCTTACTATCCCTTCATCTAAGACTTCCTAAAATTTTCTAGTTATCTCCTCATATTGAGAAGTAGTAATCTTATAGGATAGCTTATTGAGAAGTGTAGTAATAGGCATTGAATAAATTTGATCACTAATTTCCCTCATAGAAGTTAGGGAATCAGGTATGTTTCTCATCACTATTTATTTCTTGTTGTTTAATTTTTCTTGAACTTCCTTGGCAATATCTTCCTTTTCCCTATCTTGTGAGTTAGGACCATCACTTTCATTTACCACTAATGCATTCCCCTTACTATAATATTATTTTTTAAGGTCTCCATAAATTTGTTCCCAATAACCAAAATCACACTAGAACTTATGTTTCTCTCTTACCCTTGATTAGGTAAATGATCCATCAAAAAATATTTCTATTATTAGTGATCACATTAGAATTCTTCTCTCCATCATGTTGGACCTTGACATCAAGCCACCATTGGTATCCTAGGAGAATATGGCATGCACCTATAGGAAGTATATCTTGTTTACTATTATGCTTATAATTTCCTATATCAAATTCTATCAATTCTTGTTCATCAACTAAAACATGTCTCCCCTTATTTAATAAATAAAATCTATAAGGATTGGCCTTAGGTATTATATTTAGTTACAACTTATCTAGCATTTTAGTTAAAATAACATTCTATGTTAAAACAAATTCAATAATTACCTTGAAAATTTTTCCATGACACTTACACGTTGTTTTGAATAGAGTATTCCTTGGGGGGATCCTTGTTCTATAGAATCTTCAATATTGTTCTCCTTATTATGAGGCTCTTTCCATCCACTAAAACTTCCACCTTTATGCCCCAAATCACTACTAGATTCTAAATCACTTGGGTACCCATTCCTATTTAACCGTCCTCCTAAAGAATGCAATTATTTTCTATTTTTTATTTTTCATATTCATTTTTTTACCATAGCCACTCTTCCAACTCAACTTAACATCTTCATTTGATGCTTATTTAAAGAATTCATTTACTCTCTTAGGAACTACCAATATAATTCTCAAGTTATTTAGAAACCTACTTGACTTTTCTATTTTATTTTGCTCATGGTTATCCATCATAATCAATTTTTGAAATTTATTAGTATATGCTAACATGTCCATATCCATCGATCAAAGATTATGGGACTTTCTAATGGTCTATAGTACATAATTTTCAAATAGGTACTTCCTTTATTTAAGGCCACCATTTTCCCCCATTTAGAAATAGGGTGGTTTCCTTATTTTCCCTTATCACTTTGGGTATAGTTCCATCACACTAATGGGAATCTTCTTAATATTGTTTTAGATAACTTAAATATCTTTATATCTATGTATTCTTTAAAGTCAAAATATATACACAAGTCTTCTATTCATCCTATCAACACATCCCCATCTCATTTTGCATTGAATGTGGGAATATATATATTTTCTTCGCCACTCTCTTTGTGGGCATCATTGATGGAATTTTCATAGGCTCTCTACTCTAGAGAGAAAATTTCAATATTTGACACATATTTAACCTCATATTCCTCTTTTTCCCCTTCTTCACTCTCTCCAGCCTTCTGACATTATTTGACCATAATATTCTTCACCATTTTTTGGAACTTTTCCTCTCTTCTCTTCTTCATTCTTTCAAAATCTTTTGTCTTTACACATCTGGGATGGAATTTTTTATCCTTTATGAATATTCCTTTACTAGACATATGCTATAATCCAAACCACCCAATAGTTATGATACTACTAAGATGTAGAGGATTTGTCACTTATGAATTTGGAACCCTTGAGTTGTTCTTTTTAACTTCCTTCTTTTAGGAGCTAACCAATGGTTCTACCCTGTGAGTTTCCTTTGTTTACCTACCTCATTTTCTATTCTTGCTTAGCCTTTCTAACACAAATCTTACAAAGTGATCGAACCTTTTAAAATCAAGATATTATATTATTACTATGTTTCAAAACTTTTATGAGTATCTTATTATATTGAGAAAATCATAAAATCTATGCCAACTAAGTTGTTGAATCCATTAACAAAACCCCACAAATTATCTTCACTATATTTCCCTATTAGGTGACCTTCTAGGATTAGCCCATAAAAACTTCTTCATAGACAACCTTTATCAATATTCGCAACAAGGTGGGTGAAGCAAGAAGTTGGGTCTCAAAACCATAGAAGTCCATGGATTAAGATCATGCTCTTTCAGAAATGATCACCCATTTTTAAAAAATGGGCACTCATATTAGGCCCAGATACCTAATTTGAATTTTTAAAAAATGTGCACCCATTTTAAAAAAAATTGAGTGCTCATTTTTTAAATAAATAAAAAATTTGAATTTTTCAAAAGTGGGTAGCCACATTTTTTTCAAAAAAAATGGGTACCCATTTTTCAAAAATCAGGTATCCATATTTAATTTTTTTTAAACAAGTGTTGTTTCTAAAATTAATGATTTTTTTCTTTAAATTTAGATTTAAAATGTATTTAAAATGTTGATTTTACTTTTTTGAAATGGGCACCCATTTTTTGAATTTCAAAAATTGGGTTCTCGTTTCTTACAACACAAGGTGGGATTTTTTTCTCCTACCTCCTATTTCTATTTGGGATTGTTAGAATTCTTTAGAATAACTAAGAGGGCAGGGTGGTGGGTGAATCAGTTATTCAAGGTCCAAATGCCCTAATAATGCTTTTTCTACACTTTTAATAAATCCATACACTTTTCATCCATCCAAACTTAAATCAACCATATTAGTAAGTTACAGTAAATCAACATGCAGAGATAAAACATGCAAAATCAACACATGACACAATTATTTACGTGGAAACCCAATTTGGAAAAAACCACCAGTAACATGCTACTTGATTCTCACTCTTCTAAAGTGATGCCCTGTTAAAAGCCTGCCCTGTTAAAGGCTTACAACACACTGTTAAATGTGACCTTGTTAGAGGATTTCACCAAATTGTCAGGAATGGGCCTGGTTAAAGGACTTTAGAACATTCACTTGGAATGTCACCCCGTTAAAGGATTTATCTCATGGCTATCAAACCAACCGACGTACATAGGATTTAAACTAACTATTACAATTGCTAGAAAGTAAAGATAATGGCCTTTTGATCTGATATAACTTACAACATACTTTGCAGATTTTAGATCACACTTTTAGTTCAATCCTTATGCTTGGCTTCAATCACTTCAGCTCTGATTTCTTGTCTTCTTATCAAGCTTAGTCTCCTTAAGTCTTCTTACTCATCATGCCAATGCATTCATATCTGGGGTCTTCTTATTGAAACAGAGTAACTATGCTCTCTTTCCTCCTTAGCACCTCCTTCAGCATTTTATGCTTGACCACCTCTCTCTCTCTCTTTTCCTCATGAACTTATGACTCCTTAAGTAGAAATCTAATTTTGCCTTTGCTGCTCAATTCTCCTTCTCCAATTTTAGGGTTTCAAAATGGATTAGGTAGGATACAATGTATCTACCTCATATCTTGTTATCATCTAGAAGCTTCATCAGTTGTATCCTTAAAAATGGTTTACATGGTGTTTTGTACCACTAGCTCATCATTCTTATCTTCCATTTAATTGACAAAATTCTAGATAACAACCTTGTCGGCTTAGATCTAGCAAATCTTCGATTTTCAAAATAATGCAGCAACTTGGCATTATTATTTTTTTTACTAGTGCTCAGCATCTCTGTGTTACTTAGCACTATTGTTTTTATTGGTGCTTGGCATCTCTGTGTTACTCGACACCTATATCTGCTCAACACTTGTATCACTCGACACTTGAAGTTTACTCGGCACTTGATATCACTCGACACTTGAAGTTTACTCGGCACTTGATGTTGATCTTGCTCGGCTTCAACTAGGAATCTGCTCGGCACCTACTAGCTTGCTTGGCTCCTTCTCTCTAATGAACTTTAATTAGGTTTTATAGATGTCTTAGCTAAAACCTTACATCTTTGGCTTAGCTGATCCTTGTACTTCATTACAACATCATAACTTCAACCTTTTTCTAGGTGTACTAGTTACATCTTATTGATTGCCTCCTCCTTGTCAATCAACTAATTGATAATATTTGGATCACTAAAGCAATTGTCATTCCTGAAAGTAACAAGTTTGATATCAATGACAAAACAATGATTGAGAACATTCTTTACCATTTCCATATATCATTCCAACAACTTTCCTCATGATCTCTTCAATCATTTCCAACAATCTCCCTCTTTGGCATTGATGGAAAACTAAACTGATCAATTGATCAACTTAGTTACAGCCAAGATTGTAAACATTATCTACTACTTTTCTTTGCTGGCTTCATCTTTACTAGCTAATCTCATATATCTCCCTCTTTCACATATATTTCCCTCTTGCTTTGTATTGATCAGGTTTCACATTTCTGCCTCTTTGACATAAATGTCAAAGATGTAGCATCTTTATTATGAAAAATATGAGCTTTGGCTTCTTGTTGTTTTCTCCCTCTATCACCATGCTTGTGACTGATTTGGAGTTTCTGCTCCTACTGTTATCCTCTGCATCATTCTTCTGATATTTCAATGATTCATTGCTAGTGATGTAGGGTAGCTTCCTTGTTTCTTTAAACTACTTGAGTTAGGGGTATTGCCCCCAACTTGTCTCTAAGATATTCATAAGCATCCTTTGGCAATGGTTTGGTGAATATATCTACAGTTTGTTCTTTTGTGTGAATGTATTCTTACTTCACTTGTTTGTCTTCTACCAGTTCTCTAACATAATGATACTTGATTGTGATGTGCTTGGTTTTTGCATGCATTACTAGATTTTTGCATATGTTTATAGCACTTGTGTTATCACAATACAATATCACAAGTTTTGTTACCTCTTCTTTCATTCCTTCCAATAGATGTGTGAGGCACACAATGTTTGTGCAATTGACTGCTGCTGCCACATATTCTAACTCTGTAGTGGATTGAGATGTGCATGTTTGTTTCTTGCTAGACTAGGTAACTAGCCTTTTGCCTAGAAATAATGCACCTCCACTTGTGATTTTTCTATCATCAATGTTGCCTCCCTAATTTGCATCTGTATATGCATTGAGCTAAAATTTTCCATTCTTTTTGTAGTATAGACCAAAGTTATCAGTTCCTTTAAGATATCTCATTATTCTTTTTACTATTATGAGATGATTTTCTTTAGGATTAGTAGAGAATCTAGCCACTATTCCAACTGCTAATGCTATGTCTAGTCTACTATGTACAACATATTGTAGTTTTCCAATCATGGATCTGTACATTGTTTGATTGACTTCAACTGATTCATCATTTTTGGACATCTTATTTCCTATTGCCATTGGTGTGCTAACCGATTTGGACTCCTCTAATCTAAATGTTTTAAGAATCTATTTGATGTACTTTGATTGTGTCACAAATATACCATTTTTGAGTTGATGTACTTGTAATCCAACAAAGAATTTGATTTCTCCAAACATAGACATCTCAAATTCATGTTTCATTTTGTCAGCAAAGCCTTTGCAAAGCACTTCCTTTCCACCAAACACTATTTCATCCACAAAGATCTCAGATACAATAATGCCTTTACCTTCTTCTGCTTTGATGTACATGTTGCTGTTATCATCAGTTCTTTCAAATCCTATTTGTATTAGATACTTGTGAAGTCTCTCATACCATGCTTTAGGTGCTTGTTTCAAACCATAGAGTGCTTTATGTAGCTTACAAACCATATCCCTATTGTTTTCATCAACAAATCCTTCTGGTTGTTCAATGTAGACTTCTTCTTCTAGTATGCCATTTAAAAAGGTAGATTTTACATCCATTTGATAGACTTTAAAATCTTTATATGCAGCATATGCAAGTAAAGTTCTTACTCCTTCCATTCTAGCAATAGGGGCAAATGTTTCCCCATACTCTATTTCTTCTTCTTGAGCATAACCCTTGCATACTAGTCTAGCTTGTTTTTGAATACCCACTTGGTGCCAATCACATTCTTGTCAACTGGTTTGGGAACCAAACTCCAAATTTTTTTCTTCTTTATTTGATCAATCTCTTCTTCGATAGCTTTGTACCAGTCATCATCTTGTAATGCACCATATACTATCTTAGGTTCAAATTTTCTAATTAGACATGATTCATGTCTTAGTCTGTTCCTTGTCATTGGTCTTGCATCTTTGTCACCAATTATCTGTTCAGCAGGGTGATGTCTTTTTACATATTTGGATAATCTTGGTTCTATCCTGGTTTCCATGTTTGATATTTCTGATTCAGGGTCACTATGTACTAAGTTTTTAGGTTGTTCTACATCTCTTTCATATGTACTGACTTCAGAATCAGATTGTGCATTTTCTTCATTCTGCAACTCGGCTTCTGAATGCAGCTCGACATTCATTGGTTGTGAGTCGGCTGAAATTGAAACTTGTTGTTGAGTTTCAATTTGATTGACATCATCCTCATTAGTCATTCTTTCATAAGAATACACAAAAGTTCTGTATTCATCCATTCTTTTTGGTTCTTTAGCTTGGACTTCTGTATGTTCATCAAAGTTTACATTTGCACTTTCCACAATTTTATTAGTGTTAGTATTCAAACACTTGTATGCCTTACTTCTAGTGGAATAACCAAAGAATATGCCTTCATCACTTTTTGCATCAAATTTTCCATTTCTAGCATCTTCAAGGATAAAACATTTGCAACCAAATACTTTGAAATGTTTTACATTGGGTGAGTGACCATACCATAATTCAAAAGGTGTTGTATTTGTACCTTTCTTGACTTGCAGTCAGTTCAGTGTATGAATAGCTACACTTATAGCTTCTCTCCAATATTTTAGGGCAACTGTCTTTTCTATCATTAACGTTCTGGCACATCAATCATAGATCTATTTCTTCTTTCAGCAATTCCATTCTATGGGGGAGTTCTAGGAGTTGACGTTTGTCTTTTGATTCCTTTATCATTACAAAATATCTCGAATCATTTGATGTGAATTCACCACCTCTGTCTGATCTTAGGCATTTCAAGCTTTTTCCTGTTTCCTTTTCAACTCTAACCACATACCACTTAAACATTTGAAAAGCATCAAATTTTTATTTTAAGAACATAACAGTCATCATCTTGGAATAGTCATCAACAAACAACATTATGTATTTATCTCCTCTATAGCTTTATACTTCCATTGGACCACATAAGTCAGTATGAACTAGTTCAAGTACTTCTTTGGATGTATAGTTTTTGTTTTTGAAACTTGACTTTATCATCTTTCCTAGCTGACATTGTTTGCACATGATATTATCAGGCTTCTTCAATTTTGGTAAACCTCTGACTTTCTTCATTTTACTGATCTTGACCAGATTGTCAAAGTTGACATGACATAATCTTCTATGCCACAACCATTCATCATCAAATTTTGCAATAAAACAAGAAACATCATCCATATCAACGTAAAATAGATTACTCCTTGTTTGATCTCCTTTTCCTATAAGTTTACAATCAATATCATAGATTTTTGTAGTTTTGTTTCCAAATTCTACTTTGCATCCTATATTGCATAACTATGAGACACTCAGCAAATTGTAGTTTAATCCTTCAACATAGTATGCATTATCACATGAAATTTGTTCTGTGAGCTTAATGGAACCTTTTCCTTTGATTTGACATGGAGCATCATTACCAAATCTAACACTATTTCCATCATACTGAGTAAAGTTAACAAACTTACTTTTGTCTCCTATCATGTGATGTGAGCATCCACTGTCTATGATCCACCTATCATTCTTGTTCATACATGTTACTAGTGTTGTGGCCTCTTCTTCATCAGATTGATCCTTCATGGCTACATAAACAACTTCATCATCATTGTCATCAGAATTTTCTTCAACAATATAACACTTCTTACCTTTTTCTTTGTAATCTCTCCTGTCATCATCTCTTTTGAATTTGTTTTTGTTGCCTTCCTTGTAATCCTTTTTCTGTGTACATCTGGTAGTAGTATGACCTACTTCATTGCAATTGAAACAAATGATAGGCATCTTACCTTTGAATTTTCCTTTACCTCTATGAAATCTTCTAGCAAGCAATGCTTCCAATTGTTTCACATCTTCCTCAGCAGTGTTACTTTCACTAGATGCATACTTCATTTTTCTTCCATTATTTGATTTCACCTGTTCAAGATCTTTTAGTGATAACTTGGCCTTATAAGCAGATTCAGCATTCTCTAGTCTGTAGTTGTCAAAATTAGATAACTCAAATGCAGTGAGTCTACCTATTATACCTTCAAAACTTAGATTGTTTCCTGGTATACATCTTAGTTCTTGTATTGCTGATACTCGAATAGCATAGATAGGGAGCAAGGTTCTTAAGAATTTACTATTAATAGTATCTTCATCCAATTGACCACTTTAGCATCTTGTTGCACTTACCACTTCTTTTATTCTTGCGCCATATTGAGCAGCATTCTCATTTTCCTCCATTTTCATTTCATCAAACTTTCCTCTAAGACTTTCTCTTTTTGCTCTTTGTACATTCTGATCTCCTCCATAGATGTCTGATAGGGCTTTCCACATTTTGAATGCAGTCTCATGTCCTTTGATATCATAAAATTCAGCATAGTTGAGTGCAAAGGCAATCTCCAACATTGTCTGATTGTGTTCCTGCTTGTTTTTCATGTCTTTTGTAGTAAGAGTACCAGTTGGATCTACATGTTCAGTGACAATTGAATTTTTGGCATAATCTCCTATGGATCCAAGATGTAGCCTCATCAAACTTTTCCATGCAACAAAGTTGTCTTTGTTGAGTTTGGAAACTTCTCTCTTAGGCATTTTGATCTTTTCTGCTTATAGTTCCTTTAAACTGAATTAGCAGTTCAGCTCTAATACCAATTGCTAAAATTCTTTAGAATAATTGAGAGCGGGGGGGGGTAAATCAGTTATTCAAGGTCCAAATGCCCTAATAATACTTTTTCTACACTTTTAATAAATCCATACACTTTTCATCCATCCAAACTTAAATCAACCATATTAGTAAGTTATAGTAAATCAACATGCAGAGATAAAACATGCAAAATCAACACATGACACAATGATTTATGTGGAAACCCAATTTGGCAAAAACCACCAATAACATGCTACTTGAGTCTCACTCTTCTAAAGTGATGCCCTGTTAAAAGCCTACCCTGTTAAAGGCTTACAACACACTATTAAATGTGGCCTTGTTAGAGGATTTCACCAAACTGTTAGGAATGGGCCTGGTTAAAGGACTTTAGAACATTCACTTGGAATGTCACCCTGTTAAAGGATTTATCTCATGGCTATCAAACCAACCTAAGTCCATAAGATTTAAACTAACTGTTACAATTGCTAGAAAGTAACGATAATGGCCTTTTGATCTGATATAACTTACAACATACTTTTCAGATTTTAGACCACACTTTTAGTTGAATCCTTATGCTTGGCTTCAATCACTTCAGTTTTGATTGCTTTTCTTCTTATCAAGCTTGGTCTCCTTGAGTCTTCTTACTCATCATGCCAATGCATCCATATCTGGGGTCTTCTTATTGAAACAAAGTAACTATGCTCTCTTTCCTCCTTAGCACCTCCTTCAGCATTTTATGCCTTCATGCTTGACCATCTCTCTCTCTCTTTTCCTCATGAACTTATGACTTCTTAAGTAGAAATCTGATTTTGCCTTTTTCGCTCAATTCTCCTTCTCCAATTTTAGGGTTTCAAAATAGATTAGGTAGGATACAATGTATCTACCTCATATCTTGTTCTCGTCTAGAAACTTCGTCAGTTGTATCCTTAAAAATGTTTAACATGGTGTTCTGTGCCACCAGCTCATCATTCTTACCTTCCATTTAATTGACAAACTTCTAAATAACAACCTTGTCGGCTTAGATCTGAATCTTCAATTTTCAAAATAATGTAGCAACTCGGCATTATTATTTTTTTACTGGTGCTCAACATCTTTGTGTTACTCGGTACTATTGGTTTTACTGGTGCTCAGCATCTCTGTGTTACTTGGCACCTATATCTGCTCGACACTTGTATCGCTCGTCACTTGAATTTTACTCAACACTTGATATCACTCGGCACTTGAAGTTTACTTGACACTTGATATCACTCAACACTTGAAGTTTACTTAGCACTTGATGTTGATCTTGCTCAACTTCAACTAGGAATCTGCTCGACACCTACTAGCTTGCTCGACTCCTTCTCTCTAATGAACTTTAATTAGGTTTTACAGATGTCTTAGCTAAAACCTTACATCTTTGGCTTAGCTGATCCTTGTACTTCATTACAACATCATAACTACAATCTTTCTCTAGGTGTACTAGTTACATCTTATTGATTGCCTCCTCCTTGTCAATCAACTAATTGATAGTATTTGGATCACTAAAGCAATTGTCATTCCTGTAAGTAGCAAGTTTGACATCAATGAAAAAACAATGATTGAGAACATTCTTTACCATTTCCATATATCATTTCAACAACTTTCCTCATGATCTCTTCAATTATTTCCAACAGGGATAGGCTTGGTGAGACCAAGCCTATCCCTTGATCTCTCAAGATTTGGGTAAGGCATTGAATTGAAAAATTGAGGCCTTGCCATAATTTTTAGAGTGTCTTCCCAATCAATTTTTTTTTATGAAACAAAAACCCATTAGAATTATCACTATCCTTATTTTATAAAGTTCTGGTTGAGGGAATGGTGGGTAGTAATTTATTTTCATCTCCATCTCCTTATCATCACCACCAAGTTTATAGTGTTATGATATTATTATTTTTTTGCATTGTATTTTAATCAAAGGTGCTACTTAAATGTAAAATAGAGAGGTTCAATAAAACTTTAATGACTTTTTTTATTTTTATGGTTTTTTAAAAACTAATTTATATGTCAATAATCTACCTCCAATTCTTTTGAAGTTAAAAAAATGAATTTTTGAAAAAGGTGAAATTTCAATCAAATTATGGTGTCCATTTACTAGACATTTTAAAAGATACCTTTATAGGAAATTAAAAAATAATAATAAATAATTATTCAATAAAAAGTTAAGAAAAAATCATTTCATCAATCTTTGGTGTGTTAGGTGACTTCCTTTTAAAAGATTTACAAAAAATCATTTATTTGCATTGAATTATGATGTCCGTACACAAGTGTGGTATGGTCTTGAAACATGAACTTTGAAAAAGTGCTTTTTATTGAGATCCATACAAAAAAAAGAACTCTATTGTATGGGTACAAAGATAAATTACATATTTAAAAAGTAGATTCTGAGCACTTAATTCTTATTTTTGAAGGTTTTTTTATATACAATATATTAATGCCTCAAATTTTGACATCAATTGATAAGAAAATTCAAAACCATGAAAAACACTTCAACGTTTCGCCAAAAAGTGAGACTTGACTTCTTTCACTTACTCAGGTACCAAAAAAATCATACTTTTAGATACCTATATGAGGCCTCTATGAAATACTACAAAATGACTTCTTAGTTTTGGTTTGGGCTAGGTACACCACCATTATGAAAATTAGGCCTAATAAGGCTAAACAAGATAACTTTACCCCTAACTCTCACAAATTCACATTCCAAGATGAGATAAATATATCAAATGGTCAGTATACTCTAAAGGATCCTAGACACATCAATATCTATGACCAATACTACAAATATCTACTTCAATAATTTCACATGCATAAAATTCCTTATCACATATGAATGTCAAGCATAGGACATCACCCCAAAATCTCATTTCTTCTCAAATGAACTCCAAACCTTTTGCAACATGTAGAATTCATGTAGAGAAAACATTTTTTTATGGTTTGAGGACTTTTTAATGGTGCAAAGTTAGGCTATTGAGATTTGAAAATAATACCTTAGGGATTCAAGGACTTGTGATCAATTTAATTTTAAAATAATTGATCTCTCTCACCCTTCCACCAAAAGACCCCATTCTACTTGAAGAATAAGGTAAGTTAAACACCATAAATATTTATGTATTGGGTTATTAGTATTTAATCAACATCAAAACAAAACAACATAAAATTAAATTTTTGGCATAATAAAAAGCTTTGTTGAATATTCCCAAAAACCACCACTACATTAAAATATTATTTGGATGGTCTTAAATCAAACATATGATTATGGATCAACTTCCTTCAATTGAAATTCCAACTTCCTAGACATTAGATGAGTGCCTGTTTGAAAAGTTTTCAAAAGAAGCATGATTTTTTTGCAATATTTTTGTATTTGTCACATAAATATAACTTTATGACCTCTAACCAATCCAAAAATGCTTGAAATAGTTGGGACTGAAAATTGCATGCTTCATTTTTAGTCACATTTTGAAAATTTTGGAAAATCATGTCCTAAAGTGCCTTTTATGCATGTGGTCAGTTGGTAGCTTGAGGCCTAGACGGTGTTTGAGTGGCTTAACACCTTTCATTTGACATATGCATATGATCCACAATGTTATTTTTCCATCCCGAATCATTATGTGAAGTCCCATTTTGAGCTAGTGTCAAAATTTGCAATTCTACCAAGTGTCAAATAGCGATCAAAGGCCCAGTTTGCATCTGAATATCTTTTACCCAGGATTATGTCATGACTAGTCACTTTGGAGATGTTTAGTGCCCATAATAGAGAACCTATGTTTCAATTTTCAAGTCATTTCGAATCCGTTTGACTAGGTTTTGCACCCCACAAAGTTGGTCATTTATTGTTTTGTGCATTTAACTAGTTGTTCACAATTCTGGGAAGCCCTGTTCGACCAATCATATCTTTGACCCAGTTGACCCAAATGAAAAAATTATTTTTGCATTGTGTTCTAGGCGTAAGAAACTTCATATGTTCCAATTTTGAGATCATGTCGAATCCATTTGATCAGTTTGCTAACATGATCAAAAACCCAGTTTGCATTGTTTTGTTACGGCTAAGGTATCCAAATTGATCCGTACCCCTGTTCGGCATGTTATAACTTTGATCATGTGATTGGCTAGCCTAAATGGATTGTACCATTGTGTTGTGTCCTAGAAATCATTGAAGTATGCTAGTTCTTAAGTCATGATGAATCCATTTTCATACTTTTTTATGTCCGTACATTTGCCAAAAATCACTTTTTGACACATTTGCCAGTTAAAATTTCCAAGTGCCTGTTTTTCGAAAATTCGCCAAATGTGCCCTGTGATTCTTCATGAGCCCAAAACATGGAATTATATTCTCTTCATGGCAAAGAACTTATATCCTAGTTTTCAAAACCCCAAGTGATCAATAACCCAGTTTATAATGCCGAACCCGAGCCCAGTTTATGTTTTTTAACATTGTTTGCCTGCAGAGTAATTGAAGTATGGATGTTCGGCAATTAAAATCTCTTGACTGGGAATCCATCATGGGTTGAAAATTTGAAGTGTGATAGAGTATGCAGGATTGAACACTCATGCCGATTTTCGTGGCTTGGTAACTTGATTGGATCAAGTTTTAATTACAACCGGCAGGCCTCCAGACACTAATTCACAATTTGTATAATTGATTAAAAGTGAGTTTAAAATAATGAATTGATGATCATTATGCA
Organism: Cupressus sempervirens; assembly: GCA_028749045.1. NCBI lineage: Eukaryota > Viridiplantae > Streptophyta > Pinopsida > Cupressales > Cupressaceae > Cupressus > Cupressus sempervirens. Next base: position 745,705,525 of record CM053791.1, read on the forward strand.
TATGATTCAATCTTATGACAAAGTAAATGGTGGAAATGGTTTCTTAAAAGCAAAATACAAGGAGCATGTGAAGTTTCAAGAAAGAGAGAATTTGGAAAGTGTTCCATTAAAGAGGTTTAGAGGATCACAATATGATGCTGATTTGCCAGAAATTTCAAAAGATAATATTAATCAAGAAATTTCCACATCAATTAAAATCCACGAGCACAATGAAGCTTTTTGTTGTGAGTTTGCATGTTGAATTAAGGAAAAGATTGCATAAAGGTTGCTTTCTCCCACATTGTAGTCTCAATTTGAAAGTTGCAGCTGAGAGGTAGTTTTCAACATAGAAGATGTGCTCCATGTCTGGAGAAAACAAAGAGGACAGCAGCAAACATCCACAGAGGAAGAAGCATCCACGTTTTTTAAAGAAATGAACAAATTTGTTGGTGAAACAAAGCTCAAGGTAGCATGTGATTCACGTTTTTGCAGCAAGCAATCAATAAAAGACCATATGTGCATAAAAAAGGAAGCAAAGAACCCCCATTTTTCAAGCCCATGGCTTCTCTAAAGGTGCAGCCATGTTTTTGAAGGGAGTAGCAGCATTTTAAATGATCATGTGCATAAGAAATGACTATTAAAATGAAAAGTTTGTAGATTCATAGCAAAAACGACCAGCAAGATGGAGCTTCACGTTTGGAATAAGAAAACTCATGCATTTAGCAATCACAGCAAACACAAAGAGCAAGAACCATTGAGGAACATTATCCCACATTGAGCAAGTGGGAAGTATTTTTAGTCTTTATATGCTTTTGCACTCAAACATATAGTGTCAACAAGACAAAGCATTTTGAAAAGGCAAGGTAGGTGCACGTGGGTCCCAGTCAGCTAGAAGGAATGAAGTAAATTTTGAAAGAAAATGCATGCCCAAATGATGACGTCAGCAGCTTATAGACGGCCGAAAAAGTCAAAAATTCGGCAGGTCGCTATGTCGCTTGCCGAAAAATCTTGAAAAATCCGACTAGCGACATAGCGAGGTCGCCGGAAAACTCAGGAATCCGGCAAGAGTCAACAACCAATCAGAAAGTGACACATGGCATTGGTTAAACCTGGAGTTGACCCAAAATTAAAGAGGCTAGGAAAAATAAAATGATTTTAAAATTTTCATTTTAAAATTATTTTTCCAAGAAACTGACATGGACTTTTTTTTAAAATAAAGTTTGAACTTCTGATATAGTTTTAACTTTTGAAAGTTCATATATTTGTGAAATATTGTCATAGAGACATGAGCAGAGGCTTGAACTTCAGAGGGCTATATCTGGGTCAAATTTTTCCCAAAATAGATGCTCCAATATACCACCGAAATCAGGAAGAGCTGAATTTTTCAATTTTGAGGTTGGTTCTTGCACAGGTGCCTCCTGGCTTGAGTTATAGCCAAAAATGTAAATTTTGGGGTTTTTCTCAATGGAATGGGTAAAAAATTGAAAATCCAGATAGGGGATCAGTAAAACTTGGTAAGAATGCGGTTGGAATTCACGTTTCCCACATTCACTCAATTCAACCAAATTTTTGCCAAGCTTTTCAATGGGTAAATCAGATATTGTGGTGACTCAGCAATGTTGCATCATTTCAACAGAGATATTGTGCAAGTCAGTAACAGAAATGATGAAACAAGATCAGATTAGAATGAGAGATGGAAGAAAGAAGTTTTTCAGTTACAGAGGATTGCTTTTCAAATGGACACTTGTCACGTGAAGATCAGATTCGAGATTCTTTCCTTTGCTATATCTTTCTATCTTTCATTGTTTGAAGGGTTCCAGTTTTTGTCACTGAGAAACCAGTTGGTTCCAATTTCTGGGAAGAAAAAAGTTCATTGCTGTGATACCATTTGGGATCCCAGTTTTTGCACTGAGAGACCATTGGTTCCAGTATTTTGACATGTTTCCATGACTGTGACACCATTTTCTTCAGTAGAACTCTCATGTGAACAGCATTGTAGAGATAATATAGATAGTTCTGAGATATTAGGTTGTTTCATGTTTTAATCTTATGCATCTGAATATATAGTTTCAAGGAAATGAATACATATGAGCAACAATCTCACTAGTTTTGTTCTGGTTCTTGTCTCCTGTCTCAACAATCTGTAAGTCTTATGTGGTTTTGGAACAAAGATTTGAGACCCATTTGCATCCCTTTTAGGTTGTATGTTTAATGTATCTTATTGTTGGACCAAAGGGCCAAGTAAATGCTCGATATGTTTAAACAAGGTTACTGGTTGTTTGAGAAGGATATTTTGTGAGAATGAGACCTGAATGAACATTGATGTTTGAATCACAAGGTGGTTGGATAGATCTGATGTCTGGGTATATGAGATATGTCCTGATGTCACAGATGTATGTTTTGAATTCATGGAATTGCCCAATGGATTAGGCACTGATCATTTATAGGATCACTGGTTATACTGTTGCATTTTTGAGGTTTTGTTGAATCAACATCTTTAATCAAATGAATTTCCCTTTCATGTTCAAGAGCTATAAACAGAATGCCCTCACTCAGCTTATGAATTTCATTGTTTTGCATTTAGCTACTGCAGATATATGTTATTTCATAAGTTATTAGGAGAAATAAGGGTTTCTATCTGCTTTGTATTAGATTCAGTGTATGCTTTGACAACTGGTACCATATAAGGAATCTAGAGGTTCACCCGCCTAGGTTTTGCAGAGCCTGAAGTAGAAGAAGGGTCATGCCTTATAGTTGGCCTGGTGTCTGAATGGATGTGTTGATAATGGGAGTTAGCTGCCCCTAGATGTGTCATATTCTCATCAGGGTAATTGGAAATGGGTAACATTTTCAAACACCAACAAAATGGCGACTCTGCTGGGGACATAAGATGGCAATCCATTTTGTTGAAAGAATAGGAGCCTCTGATGTGAAACAGATTGGATATATCATATCAATAGCAAGATGTGTTCCTTTTCCTTGTTGAAGTTTCATGTTCCCTAGTTAAGCTTTATTCATTATCAGCAGTATGTTGAAACTGGATGGAAATTGTGTTCTATGACTGTCATAGGTCTATCTTCAATCAGTTCAGTTTTTGCAAATACTGTTGAGAAAGTTTCAGAGTCCAGAATTCATTTATAAAGTATATTTTCTTTTCAAGATGTCAGTGATCTGCAAGTTTCTCCTACATTGAAGGTCTGGTTTAGATTTGTCAAGTGACAAATTATGTTTTATTTCTCACCAAGTGTGAGTGGCGACTCTCAAATCTCTGTACCAGTTTGTTCCTAGTTGATTTCATTGCAAAATTTTGAAGGACTTTCAGTTGTATGGGCAGATCTGAAACTGTTGATAGATCTTGGAAAAGAAGTTTTAAATTCTTGATAAGTTTTAAAGTGCTGTTTGAAATCTACTGTTATAGAGAAATTGAAATGTAAAAGTGAATCACAATAGTGATTGTTATATTACTCTTGTAATGAGGTGGCGGCTCTACAAAGTTTGATCAGTGGTGTAAAGGATTTTCAGTCTTGCACCTGTGCCAAATCAGCAGATCCAAGTTCAGTATCAGCACTGGAGGTATTTTGGTTTTCATGTTTTCTTTTCATGGAAGTCAAGTGTTTAAAGAAGTTGCCTCTATTTAGTGATTTTTAGCACTAGAAAGAAGAGGTAGAAAGTTTGTTTTATGATGGAGTCAGATCTTAGATCTGAGATTAGTTCCCCGAATTCTGAGAGTTTGAAAATTGTAAGTAATAACATTGCTATGTTGAATAGACTGGTTTACAAAAGGATTGTCAGTCTTATAAGAATTGAAGTAGGCAGTACTCAAGGTCTAAGTGTCAAACAATGTTATTTAAGGCTTAAGTTAGTAATCAGTAAGATGCCTTTTCATTGTAGACCTGAGGAATCTTCCCTACCAAATATTTTCCTTGATGTTCTAGTACCTGATTCAGTAGATTGGCTAGCACCTATAAGGTTACAAACAATTTTGCAGACTAAAAAATTCATTGAGGAGATGGAAAGTGGTGATTATAAATTTCATGAAATATCTCCTAATGATAATGAATGTGCTGAAAGCCAAGGTAGCAATGAATATAATGAATCTGTACAACAAGATAATCTTTCTTCTGAGTGTGAAGAGGTGGATTCAAATGTTAATGAATCAGGTAACAACAATCAGCATAAAAAAGATGGATATAAAAGAGAAGATAAATTTTGTTACAGTACATATGAAGTTGAAGAAAGTTGTAACAACAGTAGGTCTAATGATTGCCATGATAAGAAAGAATGTTGTAATAATTTTGATTTTCCAGATGAATATAATCACAGCCAGGAGAAGATTTGTGAGGCAATCTTCTTGAGTTCTGATGAAATCTCTATTTTGTTGGCTCGTGAGTTTGAAAAGCACATAAGTATCTCTAAGGATTTTCATATGTTCTCTCATAATACTTTCTCATTCAATCAAATCAATTCCCCAAAGTTTGATGTGGAAAAGGAGGTAGAATCTGAACAATCTTTGTTGGACTTTGGAGGTGTATATAAAAGAACCTCAAATGTTTTTGCACATGACGATTTGCTAGATGTAGGGAATGTTAATGAAGGGAAGGTTAATGCTGTTTCGGGTTCTTTTCATGTTGATCTTGCTGAACATTGTTTTGATTTTTCATATGATGAGGAGGAAAATAGTGAGTGTTGTCAATCCGATTATAAGTTTTCTTTATATGCTGATAGGTCCTGTAAAGATGAGTTTAAGGTCTATTCCGACATTCAGTCTAATGAAGAAAATGATAATGATCAGCATAGTCTAGATCAACACTTTCAGAATGAATTTTCATATATGGTGATTAATCAATGTTTTGAGTGTGAAGAGGTTTCAGCAAAGGATAAATCTGATTCAAAGAGTAACATGGTTGCAAGTAGGCAACGATCAGATTTCACATACTCTTCATTTATGAAGGCACAAGGTGAGTTACAATCTGCTCCATGTAACTCATTGAATGAAGTTGAATATGAGCACTTTGTTTTTCCAGTTGAAAGAATCCATGATTCAATTAGTAGTGATCAGTTTCAGTTTGATATCAGTTGTTATGGTCATGCTGATCCATTTTTTCATAGTGGGCAAGATGAAGAAAGTATGTTTGATTTTTATATGCCCTATGAAGATGATGATAGTTTTGTTTTGCCTATTGAGCTAATTGCAAATGTTGATACGTTGGGTGAAACAAATGATAATGAGAATTTCAGTTTACCTCAGGGAGATGTGAATGAGAATCAGGTGTTTGACAGAGGTAGAATGTTCTGAAACTTTTCGGTGGCTTGGGGCCATCTCTTGTACATAGTTAAGAGTAGTTTTCCTGTTTTCAATAGAGCTGTTCGAGAGAGTTTTGCTGTTCAGTTGTGTGGTCTACTTCTCCCAAAGATCTAAATCCTTGCCATGCCCGCAAGGGGCATGCATCCCCAGACAGAGCCACTGTTGGGACTGAAAATTGCATGCTTCATTTTTAGTCACATTTTGAAAATTTTGGAAAATCATGTCCTAAAGTGCCTTTTATGCATGTGGTCAGTTGGTAGCTTGAGGCCTAGACGGTGTTTGAGTGGCTTAACACCTTTCATTTGACATATGCATATGATCCACAATGTTATTTTGCCATCCCGAATCATTATGTGAAGTCCCATTTTGAGCTAGTGTCAAAATTTGCAATTCTACCAAGTGTCAAATAGCGATCAAAGACCCAGTTTACATCTGAATATCTTTTACCCAGGATTGTGTCATGACTAGTCACTTTGGGGATGTTTAGTGCCCATAATAGAGAACCTATGTTTCAATTTTCAAGTCATTTCGAATCCGTTTGACTAGGTTTTGCACTCCACAAAGTTGGTCATTTACTGTTTTGTGCATTTAACTAGTTGTTCACAATTCTGGGAAGCCCTGTTCGACCAATCATATCTTTGACCCAGTTGACCCAAATGAAAAAATTATTTTTGCATTGTGTTCTAGGCGTAAGACACTTCATATGTTCCAATTTTGAGATCATGTCGAATCCATTTGATCAGTTTGCTAACATGATCAAAAACCCAGTTTGCATTGTTTTGTTACGGCTAAGGTATCCAGATTGATCCGTACCCCTGTTCGGCATGTTATAAATTTGATCATGTGATTGGCTAGCCTAAATGGATTGTACAATTGTGTTGTGTCCTAGAAATCCTTGAAGTATGCCAGTTCTTAAGTCATGATGAATTCATTTGCATACTTTCTTATGTCCATACATTTGCCAAAAATCACTTTTTGACACACTTGCCAATTAAAATTTCCAAGTGCCTGTTTTTCAAAAATTCGCCAAATGTGCCCTGTGATTCTTCATGAGCCCAAAACATGGAATTATATTCTCTTCATGGCAAAGAACTTATATCCTAGTTTTCAAAACCCCAAGTGATCAATAACCCAGTTTATAATGCCGAACCCGAGCCCAGTTTATGTTTTTTAACATTGTTTGCCTGCAGAGTAATTGAAGTATGGATGTTCGGCAATTAAAATCTCTTGACTGGGAATCCATCATGGGTTGAAAATTTGTAGTGTGATAGAGTATGCAGGATTGAACACTCATGCCGATTTTCGTGGCTTGGTAACTTGATTGGATCAAGTTTTAATTACAACCGGCAGGCCTCCAGACACTAATTCACAATTTGTATAATTAATTAAAAGTGAGTTTAAAATAATGAATTGATGATCATTATGCATATGATTCAATCTTATGACAAAGTAAATGGTGGAAATGGTTTCTTAAAAGTAAAATACAAGGAGCATGTGAAGTTTCAAGAAAGAGAGAATTTGGAAAGTGTTCCATTAAAGAGGTTTAGAGGATCACAATATGATGCTGATTTGCCAGAAATTTCAAAAGATAATATTAATCAAGAAATTTCCACATCAATTAAAATCCACGAGCACAATGAAGCTTTTTGTTGTGAGTTTGCACATTGAATTAAGGAAAAGATTGCATAAAGGTTGCTCTCTCCCACATTGTAGTCTCAATTTGAAAGTTGCAGCTGAGAGGTAGTTTTCAACATAGAAGATGTGCTCCATGTCTGGAGAAAACAAAGAGGACAGCAGCAAACATCCAGAAAGGAAGAAGCATCCACGTTTTTTAGAGAAATGAACAAATTTGTTGGTGAAACAAAGCTCAAGGTAGCATGTGATTCACGTTTTTGCAGCAAGCAATCAATAAAAAACCATATGTGCATAAAAAAGGAAGCAAAGAACCCCCATTTTTCAAGCCCATGGCTTCTCTAAAGGTGTAGCCACGTTTTTGAAGGGAGTAGCAACATTTTAAATGATCATGTGCATAAGAAATGACCATTACAATGAAAAGTCTATAGATTCATAGCAAAAACGACCAGCAAGATGGAGCTTCACGTTTGGAATAAGAAAACTCATGCATTTAGCAATCACAGCAAACACAAAGAGCAAGAACCATTGAGGAACATTATCCCACATTGAGCAAGCGGGAAGTATTTTTAGTCTTTATATGCTTTTGCACTCAAACATATAGTGTCAACAAGACAAAGCATTTTGAAAAGGCAAGGTAGGTGCACGTGGGTCCCAGTCAGCTAGAAGGAATGAAGTAAATTTTGAAAGAAAATGGATTCCCAAATGATGACGTCAGCAGCTTATAGGCGGCCGGAAAAGTCAAAAATCCGGCAGGTCGCTATGTCGCTTGCCGGAAAATCTTGAAAAATCCGGCTAGCGACATAGCGAGGTCGCCGAAAAACTCAGGAATCCGACAAGAGTCAACAGCCAATCAGAAAGTGACACGTGGCATTGGTCAAACCTGGAGTTGACCCAAAATTAAAGAGGCTAGGAAAAATAAAATGATTTTAAAATTTTCATTTTAAAATTATTTTTCCAAGAAACTGACATGGACTTTTTTTAAAAATAAAGTTTGAACTTCTGATATAGTTTTAACTTTTGAAAGTTCATATATTTGTGAAATATTGTCATAGAGACATGAGCAGAGGCTTGAACTTCAGAGGGCTATATCTGGGTCAAATTTTGCCCAAAATAGATGCTCCAATATACCACCGAAACCGAGAAGAGCTGAATTTTTCAATTTTGAGGTTCGTTCTTGCACAGGTGCCTCCTGGCTTGAGTTATAGCCAAAAATGTAAATTTTGGGGTTTTTCTCAATGGAACGGGTAAAAAATTGAAAATCCAGATAGGGGATCAGTAAAACTTGGTAAGAATGTGGTTGGAATTCACGTTTCCCACATTCACTCAATTCAACCAAATTTTTGCCAAGCTTTTCAATTGGTAAATCAGATATTGTGGTGACTCAGCAATGTTGCATCATTTCAACAGAGATATTGTGCAAGTCAGTAACAGAAATGACGAAACAAGATCAGATTAGAATGAGAGATGGAAGAAAGAAGTTTTTCAGTTACAGAGGATTGCTTTTCAAATGGACACTTGTCACATGAAGATCAGATCCGAGATTCTTTCCTTTGCTATATCTTTCTATCTTTCATTGTTTGAAGGGTTCCAGTTTTTGTCACTAAGAAACCAGTTGGTTCCAGTTTCTGGGAAGAAAAAAGTTCATTGCTATGATACCATTTGGGATCCCAGTTTTTGCATTGAGAGACCATTGGTTCCAGTATTTTGACATGTTTCCATGACTGTGACACCATTTTCTTCAGCAGAACTCTCATGTGAACAGCATTGTAGAGATAATATAGATAGTTCTGAGATATTAGGTTGTTTCATGTTTTAATCTTATGCATCTGAATGTATAGTTTCAAGGAAATGAATACATATGAGCAACAATCTCACTAGTTTTGTTCTGGTTCTTGTCTCCTGTCTCAACAATCTGTAAGTCTTATGTGGTTTTGGAACAAAGATTTGAGACCCATTTGCATCCCTTTTAGGTTGTATGTTTAATGTATCTTGCTGTTGGACCAAAGGGCCAAGTAAATGCTCGATATGTTTAAACAAGGTTACTAGTTATTTGAAAAGGATATTTTGTGAGAATGAGACCTGAATAAACATTGATGTTTGAATCAAAAGGTGGTTGGATAGATCTGATGTCTGGGTATATGAGATATGTCCTGATGTCACAGATGTATGTTTTGAATTCATGGAATTGCCCAATGGATTAGGCACTGATCATTTATAGGATCACTGGTTATACTGTTGCATTTTTGAGGTTTTGTTGAATCAACATCTTTAATCAAATGAATTTCCCTTTCATGTTCAAGAGCTATAAACAGAATGCCCTCACTTAGCTTATGAATTTCATTGTTTTGCATTTAGCTACTGCAGATATACGTTATTTCATAAGTTATTAGGAGAAATAAGGGTTTCTATCTGCTTTGTATTAGATTCAGTGTATGCTTTGACAACTGGTACCATATAAGGAATCTAGAGGTTCACCCGCCTAGGTTTTGCAGAGCCTGAAGTAGAAGAAGGGTCATGCCTTATAGTTGGCCTGGTGTCTGAATGGATGTGTTGATAATGGGAGTTAGCTGCCCCTAGATGTGTCATATTCTCATCAGGGTAATTGGAAATGGGTAACATTTTCAAACACCAACAGAAATGACTCACCAAAAATATTGCTAGTAATTTGGATTCAATTAGGCAAGATTGACAACCTCTCACCAATTAAATGTCCTGGAGAGAAACTAACTCAAAGAGTTGAACAAAAACATGAACAAATGACTCCAATGGCTCATAATTCTTTGTTAAATCACAAGAGACTATAAGACCTAGGAATCACATGGATCCCTAACTAAGGTGTCCCTTGAACCACCACCTCTAATAGGGTTAGTAGGAAATGAAAATTTAATTAGAAACTAAAAATGTGAATTAATGGTCACATGTGATTTTAAATTGGTTTACCTAGGAAACTCGTCAATGTGGAAACATGTACTTAATTCAATAGATTCTACTTTAGGGCTTCCCCAAGGACACAATTGATGTGTTGATGTTGAATAAGGTTTGAGATTTATTTTGAATGAATCACTCATATTCATTCAAAGAATTTTTAATTTGAGTTTTATGTAAAATGATTCCTTTTTTAAAAAAGATTTTTTTTAATAGAATGGTGAAAATAAATGCTTGTTGCTTGTCTTTAGAGGGTTGAGATTGAATTAATTTTAATGACTCAGAGGTAAACTTAATTTGAGTTGGTTAAATGTTAGTTATGGATGAATACCTAGGATTTTAATGATTTGAACAATGATAAGAATTTTTAAAATATTTAATTATCTTTAAATTAGATAATAAATGGTCAGCCTTGAATTTATAAGTGGAACAATGAAATTAAATAATTGATTTATTGAAATTGTAAGCTTGTTATAATAAAAATGTGTAAAATAATTTTATAATAGTTCTTTTAACAAAAAATAATATTAACTTGTTTAATTATTTTGGTGTAAATAAGTATTTACTATTTACACTTTACTTAAATTTACTTATGTTCATGCATTATTTTATTATATTGCATTATTTTATTATTTATTTAGGTGAGACACTTAGGAGTTTGCATAGTCTCATGAGTTGTCATGTTCACAACATAGAAGTATGCAACTCTAATTTAGCACACAGTGTCTACAACACTAGAGTTTACATCATTCATTGAGTTGTCATGTAAACAACATAGTTATTCACTCTCATTTAAGAACATGTTGTCTACAACATTATTTTGCATGCTACACCATTGTAGGCTTATCCTCTCATCATCACACTTACTCCCATGCTTACTGGAGGATAATCCATATCTGGTGGACATGTGCCTTGTTGTATGACTTATCATGTTGTTGACTTCTATGCATTCTAGAAGCTCTTCAGAGGCCTTTATATACAGGCACTCCTAGTGTAATTTCACAATGGCATATTGAATGAATATATCATCATTCTGATCATACACTCTCTTTGGTCTACTGTTGTGCTTGTGTTTGAGTTCCTTGGTCTTGGGTGAATTCTGCTCAAAGGAAAATTCTTACATGGTATTAAAGTTTGAAGAGATTCTCTACACATAGCTATTCCAGACCATAGTTGCTTTAGTACCTCAACCTAAATCCAAAGAATCTACAAAAATTGGGAGCATCTAGAGCCAAATCTAAACTCGCCATTGCATCTAGAATGTCGATTCGGTGAAAATTGATTATAAATTCACCTATGTTGGGCTAATGTTGATCATGAGGAAAAATTTTTTTTGCAAATTGGCACCCAAAGGCCTGACTTGCAAGTTCGAGTATGTTAATTTAATTGATTTATTTATTTATTTCTCAGTGTAAATTTTATTATCTATTTTTTTTTGCATTTTTTGTGATAATTCATGGAAATTTTTATGTGGAAAGTCGCAAAATTTTTGTCATCTAGTTGGGCTAGCAAAGAAATTATTTTTTGCAGAACTGAGCAATGACACCTTGGCCTTGCAATTTGGGAGGAATATTATATTATTTTAGGGAATATTCTATTTATTAATTTTGTGGGCTTTAATATCCATCTGGAAACTTCTCTATTTATCATGGCATCAGAGTGAACAACATCCACAGTATATTCTGGCATAATCCAATGGACAACAAACTACACTGCCCAAGCCAATTTCTGGTGCCTTTCCTCTGGCTTAAGCTCTGCATCATTGGGCATTTAAAAAACTCCCAATATCTTTGTAGAAGTGATGTGGGTATAAATTCCACTAGCCGTAAAATTTCTTAGCACTATAGACTATCGCAAAATTTTTTTTGACCCCTGTCAATACCTCCTAGTAGCAAAGAAGAAAGCTCGACACAGAAATTAAAATTGACACTCATAAATTCCTTTCAAGCACTCACTCGCATTACATATTCTAGCGATGTTGAAGGACATGGAAAATGAAATAGTCATGATGGATAGCCCAGTCAGCCGCCTGACACGTGGTCACCCTATCACATAAGCCTCTGCACAAAATCCTAGTCATCCGCTACATCCATCTAACTCAACAAGAGATGTCATCACCTATGTCAGCACACCTAGTTAGTGAATTTTTATGCTGAATCATTTAGACATGTCTCCATCCGTACACATCTATATAGCTAACATTATTCTTACATCCTCATAGGGTTCAAAATTACTCATGTCATCAAGTTCACTGGTCTAAATTTGATGGTCATCTAACCATCATCCCAGGGAAAATTTGAACTATTGAGATGGTTGTATGACTATAAAATTTAACCCTATCTTTTGCTTATGCAACCCTTCTTTAGATTGATTTTTGATTTTGCAGTCCAACTTTGGAAGGCCATATCTCAGTCATCTGAACTCCAAATTAGGTGCAACTTTTTTTGAAATTGGGTAGAATTTCCTAAAATTTTTAGCAGTGTGGCCTTTTTCTAGTTTTGGTACATGGATTTATCATAAATTGAATCTTTTTGTGATTTTACCTATCCAATCTTGCATTTTGCAACTTCAAATGCTCTGTACAGGGTCATCTGGACATGAAAAAAGGTTCTTTGTTTTTGAAAATGTGTTATTTTTTGTCTACTTTTTAGATCTACAATTAGATTATAGGGTTGTGTGGACAAAATTGTCACTTTCAGAATTAGGTCTTTTTCTATATTGTAATACTTTGATAAATCTTCATAGTTGTTGTATATCTAAGATATGTTGAAATGTTTCAGTTTTGAACTCCATAAGGAGGTTGTAAAAAGAAAAATCAAAAGTCCACTAAGGCCAAAATTAGCAAGTGGCCATTGTATTTGCACTACATATAAAGTGCCCAAAGCATCTTTTTTGGGGGGTTTCTTGATTTAGTGAAAAGGGGGGTGTTCTTTGTGTTGTGTTCCTCTTTTTTTGTAGTTTTTTTTTTTCATTTTCTGCATCATGAAATTTTTTATGTTTCCAAAACTAACTCCACATAACTATGCTACATGGTCCATTAAAATGTGGTCTTATTTAATGCTTAAAGGAGCTTCTCAATATGTAGATGGTGCTCTTCCTAAATCAAAAGGTGATCAAGTATCTAGTAGTGAAATCACTGATTGGCAAACAATGGATAGGAAAGCCCTAAGCGATATTTGTTTGGGGGTTGATGACAAAATCATGTATCATATTTAGAAGTCTTGTACATCTAAAGAAGCTTGGGATAGCCTCCAAACCCTATATGGTAAAGTGTTTGAGGGGGATGTTTTCAAAATTGAGGATGAGCTTGTCTCCTTTGATGCTAAGTCATTTGATTATGCATAGGATTTCATCATTAAGGTGAATGAACTAAGGAAAAAGCTTACGGATTGTGGGATTCCTATTAAAGATGATAGATTAATCTATATCATTCATAATAAGCTGTCATTTAAGTACTTGACATTTATTTATAATTATAACACATCAAAGACTACTTTAGAGTTTTCCTATCAAAAAGTCTTTTTTGATGATTATGTTGATCTATTCGATAAAGAAGAAAAGAAGTTAAAATCAATGGGGATTCTCAATTCACCAAAGTTAAAGGCATTGGTGGCAAAAAATAAGGGTTCTCAAAATTCAGCTAGTCGATCTTCAAATAAAGGGAAGGGAAAGAATAAGAAGTGGAAGAATAAATCATAGGATGCAAAAAAGACAACACAAAATCAAATCAACAAGGAAAGTCTTTGAATTCAAACAAGAAGGGGGACAATAATAAGGATAAGAAAAAGTGTGCTTATTGCAAGAAATTGGGTCATGAAGAACATGAGTGTTATCATAAAAAGATTGATGAGTTGACCTTTATCATGAAGAAACATAATGTTCCACTACCTAATGCTTCAAAGGAGAAAGGGTCTTCTTTAGATTCAAAGAGCAAAGGGCAAACACTCATGGAAAATTCAAATTCTTCAAAGGAATGGATTTTTGACTTAAGTGCCTCATATCATATGGGTTCTTCAAAAGGAGATTTTAATGAAGAAGTCAAAGGTACGACACATCTTTGTGGGAGATAATACAAAAATGGAAGTTGAAGGGAAAGGAAACATGGAGATGGAAAATGGAGAGTTCAAAGATGTTCTCCATGTTCCTAACCTAAGTTCAAATCTCCTCTCAATTTACCAAATCACTCACTTTAGACATGGTTATAAAGTTGAGTTCTTTCTTGACTCAATAAAGGTGCATAGTTTAAAAGATGATTCCTTGGTTGCAATGGACAAATTTAATCATGACACAAGGTTGTATTCTTTCTCCCACTTTGTGCCCAAGTCTCCTTCACAAGCCTTGTTGACACAATCCAATTCTGAAACCAAATTATGGCATGAGCAGTTTGGTGATCTTGCCTATTGCTATCTTCAGCAACTTTGCTCAAACAAAATGGTCAAATGTGTACCTACAATCAACTTTTCTCATGGTGAATGTTCGACATGTTTAATGGATATGCATCTAGAGGAGAAGTTACATAAAGGGAAGTCTTCAGGAGCATCAATTTTTCTTTAGTTGGTTCACATGGTACTAGCAAGTCCTTTTGTAGTGACATCAATCAACCAAGTTCGCTACATACTTACTTTTATTGATGACTTTTCAAGGTACACTTGGGTCTACTTTCTTCACAATAAGAATAAAATGTTTGATAAGTTTCTAGTCTTCAAGACTCATGTTGAATAGAAATCAAGGAAACCCATCAAAGTTCTAAGGATGGACAATGAAAGAAAATATGTGAACAAAAGACTTAAAGAATTTTGCAAACTTGAGGGAATTGATCTTCAGAATCCACCAAAATTTAGTCCACATAAGACAGATGTTGCAGCATTGAGGATCCGAACTCTTAAGTCTATGGCAAGTTGCATGATACAAGCCAAGTCTCTAGATCCATCACTTGAAGTCAAAGCAATGAACACTACCAATCACATACTTAATAAGTCTCCGCATCCTGCCTTACATGGCAAGACTCCTTTTGAGGCATGATGTAAAACAAAAAAATTGTGACACACTTCAGAGTCTTTAGTTGTCTCGCATGGGAAAACATATCATCCAAGGGATGCAAGGCACCACCACCAAGGCCTTGTACTTTCATTAGATAGGAAGACAGTGTGTTGGCATATGGACTTATGGATCATGAGACATGAGATTTTTGTGGAGAAGGATACACTTTGAGGAAAGTTCACCCAACTTATCCTCTATTCCTCTGCGCACATCATACATAGTGGAAATTGATAGTGACACTAGGGATAGTGCTTCAACGGATTCAGATATGTGGGGTTCTATCAACAGTTGTAGTGAGAGGTCACGACATTAGTCAAATCCACATGCCTATATTGCCACAGTGATAGGTCTAGCATAGTAGGGTACTATTGATGATTTACCTCTTCTTCTTAATGAAGTAGCTTCTTCTTCAGTTGTCACAAGGACTCCATTTGACCCTCCTATCCATTCTCTACATGATCGATCATTATAGGTTGATGTGATTGTGGATACTTGTGAACAATAGCTATAGAGGGTTTCTTCATATAGTTCATTAGAATAGGTTCTTCATTCATCCTTCACATGGATAGTTGAGCAGGTTTTAGAGATCACATTCATCTATGAGATTCTTTCCACACACAGTGGAAGTATCTCATTTGTACCTATGGCATTATTTCTTCCAAAAGGGAGGAACACTATTCTGCAATCCTAGATCAGCTTCTACATCAGAGCAGTCATTGGTCAGCATTCTTCTTTGGGTGGGGAGCCTATCCTATCTCTCTACCTCTTCTCACATTTCTCTATTGTATATACTTGATGTATGTTGTAATGGGGGGACTCTTGATTACTGCATCCATCCATGCATCTAGTTTTCTCATCTCTCTTTTTTGGGGGAGGGTTTTTCCCATAAGATTTTTCCTCTTTCTCAATTTTATGAGAGATTGCACTTCATTATGTACATGGGTACCTAACATGGCCTAGTAGTCGGGACCCATTATGCATTTCATCCTAGTTCTTTTGAACTTAAGGGCACTCCCCTAAGTTGCACTTAAGGGGGGGTTTTGGTGTAAATAAGTATTTACTATTTACACTTTACTTAAGTTTACTCAGGTTAATGTATTATTTTATTATATCGCATTATTTTATTATTTATTTAGGTGGGACATTTAGGAGTTTGTGCACTCTCATGAGTTGTCATGTTGACAATACAGAAGTACGCAACTCTAATTCAACACATAGTGTCTACAACACTAGAGTTTGCATCATTCACTGTGTTGTCATGTAGACAACATAGTTATTCACACTCTCATTTAAGCACATGTTGTCTACAACGTTATTTTGCATGCTACACCATTGTAAGCTTATCCTCTCATCATCACACTTACTCCTATGGTTAATAAAGGATAACCCATATCTAGTGGACATGTCCCGGGTTGTATGATTTATCATGTTGCTGACTTCTATGCATTCTAGAAGCTCTTCAAAGGCCTTTATATACAGGCACTCCTAGTGTACTTTCACAATGGCATATTGAATGAATATATCATCATTCTGATCATACTCTTTTTTTGGTCTACTATTGTACTTGTGTTTGAGTTCTTTGGTCTTGGATGAATTCCGCCCTAAGGCAAATTCTTACAATTATAAAGACTAATTTCTTAATTAACTAATATTAAAGTAAAATTATGAATAAATAAATTGGAAAATAAATACAATTATATTATTGATTAATAGAGAAATCATTAAATTGGATGTTATCTATTAAAATAAAATATCTGAGTTAGCACTGAAATGCACCACAATGGTATATTGCTCTCTATGGTATTGAATTGTATAAATCCAGTTCAAGGTGAAAAGGGGTTGCATGTGACAATTATGGGCGAAATCATAAGTATCAACGGGCATCTGCATCGATAATAGATGTTATTAATATATAGATGTACAGCTCTCTCAAAATATTTTTTTGTTGGAGGTCTAAATTACTATTTTTAAATTTAATTAAATGTTATTGTACAAGTACCTCTCCACCATACATTGGAAAACAGATTTGTTTGATTCGACGATCTGTCCTTGTTATTCATGATTCTTCTTATTGTCATCACGATGATTTGCAACACTTTTAACACAGAGAAGTAAAATAATGCCCCAGCTATACTTGATTACAGAAGATTACAGAAGATTATAGAATCTTGCTTGTATTAACAATGGCTTGTTACTTCATTTTGAAGCGATTACAAAAAGATGCGTTTACCATTATACTTGGTGTTAATATGACGTTCTGAAAACCCATGTAAGGAGAATCATTAAATGTTGGTTTACTTGGATATTTTTGGAAATGCTTTCCCTACAGTAACTTCGCCATGCTGTTGATGCGAATATAATTAGGGTTTATTTCATGTCAATTGCAGTATTTAGTATATATTTTATATGCGAAAATCTGTCTTTTAGCACGTGGCTTCTTGCTGTACGTTCGCCTGTAATTTAGATGATGTAATTCCACCCTATTGGTGCACATTGCTTCAGATTCTAGTATTGAAATAGTTCTTAATGTGCCTTTCAAAATTCAAAGATTTTCTTCTAACTTGGGTCTACTAAACTTGGATTCGACGCCATTCGATTTTACATATATTACATGTGTAAGTGCAAGAGCAAACACAGATCATTCCTAATTGTATTCAATGTTAATATTTACAAATACGGAAACTCTACAATAAAAGAATAAAGTAAGAACAGATTTCAAGGCCAATAAAATTTATTGTCTGATTTTGTGCAATGTGGATGCCATTCCAGCCTTCCCTTTTTGAATTGCTTTAGCCTCTACATTTTTGAAGTACCTTGTCGATGAAATGGATTCTACATTATTCTGATGGGCACAGAGGTTGAAAGATTTTCCTTGATTTGGTTTTTGATAAAGAATACTTAAAAGGAAAGAAAAGGAGAGGGGCTTTTATAGTCCACACATGATTCATAGTTTTTGAGTTGACATATGGTGACAATGATACAGAATTACAGAACTACATGCAATATAATTATATGAAAAGAATATAACTATCATTGGAGAGGGTGGGTAGTTCCTCCCCGTATATAAATTCTATGGGGACAAAACAAACAAGGCTGCAATGCAATGGAGTTCCAACCAAAAGATATTAAATTTTAGAAAAATATTAAGAGATCATAAGCTTTTTGTACAAAGTTTAGCAAAGATGTGAGCGAATTTATAATATAGAGTTTGCACGTTACTTATATATATATTTTATTTTACAAATGTATCATTGTGTTGGACTAATTAAAAAATGAGAATGTATAAGACAAAGTGTCGCATACTGGTTAGTACTTGCCTTGTTATAGTAGGCATAATAATACTTTTTAATCATTTATTTAATTAGTATAGAAGGGATGAAAAAAATCAGGAAGACTAAGAACACCATTTTAATCTAGAATGACAAAACCCTCACAAACAAAAACAAGAAGTGAAGGAACATAATTATCAATTAAGTAGTTTAGTAAATGGTTAAAGTATTTCTAATGGAAGAGAATTTATATTGCTAATATAAATTTTAGATTAATATTAAAAATAAAATTTAAAAATAAAATAGATCACATAGATTATTGAAGTGATTTTAAAATAATGATATTAATTAGAAAATATAATTTGATTTTTATAAAAAAATTAATGATAAAGAAAGTAAATTATTGGTGCTAATTTCTTCTATAGAGACTTTGAAGAAAAAATAAATAAATATTTGTTAGAACAAATTTAGATAATTTTTATATAGATTTATTTTATTTTAGTAGACAAAACTATGTTCATGCCTAAGTATATAACCATTTTTAATAGTTGAAAGACAAATTTATAATAGTATAGAATTCAAGGCCTCATGCTTCTTTATCAATTGAAACTATTCACATATTTAAGAATTTGGGTATGAAAAGAAATTTGTGAAATTAATTTAAGAAATGAAAATAATTAAATTCTATAGTTTCAATATTATATGTCTTGCTTTGCATAAATGTCAGAAAACATTTTCTTAAGTTCCCGTTTGACAATGGGAATACAAATGGAATAGGCATATGTAAATTCTTAAAATTTTGAATTCTCCATTTGGGTTCACCAAATTAGAATTATGAATAGGAATATAATAGGAATATGTATTCCAATTTTTATCCAAAAGTGAGCATTTGCAATTTCACCTTAACATGGAAATAGAATATGTATTCTTATTTCAGTTTTATTTCTTTTAGAAAATATGAATTTTTGGATCCATGGATTCCCCATCAAATTATGGTTGAACCAAACAGAGAATACCCTAGGAATATGTATCCCTATTTTCTATTGTAGAATAACAATTCCTAGTCCTATATTTTTATTCCCGAAGCCAAATGGACCCTCAAAGTTGGCTAAATTTTTGAAGAGGAATAGTGGTTAAGGAAAATGTATAGGACTCTAATTATTTTAGCCAATTAGATAGCTCAAAATTAGTTTTATTAATTTATAAATGTAAGAAATGTGCATCTTATCTTAACTATAGAAAATATTAATCATATATTAATATTTGAAACCATGATTGGTGGAAATCATAAATTTTAGTCACTAGTTAAAATTAGTTATATAGAGATTATAGAAAAAGTAATATGTGAGCCCAGTAAACAATTTTTTGAAAAAAAATAGTAATAATAACCTTACAAATTGTTCAATAAAAGAAGGTTTAATGAATTTTTATCAATAATTATGCAATTATGACTATTGGTCAAGAAACAACTTAAAATTTTCAAATTGTAAAACAATTATTTGTTAAGTTATAAAGTATAAAACACTTAAGATCCATGAAATAATATTTAGTTTTATTTTTTTCTAATCAAAGTTAATATCATTTTTTTAGTGTTATTCTTTAAAAGAATAATTTATGATACTACAATATTATTATTTTTAAACCTAATTTTTTTAACTTTGTAATATATTTGATTAGATTTAATTATAATATTTAAGTATTACAAATATATCTAATGTAACATATGATAATAATGGTTATTGTAGCTATTCAAAATTAAAAGAACTATCTCATTGACTTTAACTTATTTCTATTTTAAGGAACATTCTAAAAGGATTTCATGAACTAATATAGTGAATCGAAAAAAGAAGAAATGAGCTCTGCTAAGGTTTGTATGGCCTCCATCTAAATCCTTGCTAGTTTCCACCATTTGTCATACCACATTTACTATGAGAATATTTTCATTTATAATGAGTTTGGCCTTCTCTAGCCTAGCAGTTGATGCTAGTGTTGGAGTTGTTGCTGCTCTTGGAGATAATGGCTCCACCAACCAAACACCCTCACAAGTTTGTTCCCAAAGTGTTCCACAAGCTAATTTCTCTCTTGATATTATTTTGAATGCCAAGGAGTTTGATAGTGTATGCACCTGGTTAGAACAACAAAACCTTATTGGGTATTTTGTGGGTCATACTCCTTCTAAAACCACGCTATAGGAATGGGTTTGCAAGGCTTGGACACCTCAAGGTGTTCGCCTTGAAGGTGCTCGAAGCCTTACCAAAGGCATTTTTATTTTTTTCTTTACTAATGTAGGCCAAGTTGAACATGTTTTTGTGTGAGGCTCATGCACTATAAGGTCCTCCCTCCTAGTTTTTCAATGCTAGTTGCAAGATTTTTCTATTTTCAATGATTGAAAACTTAATTTACCTATTGGGTGAAGTTCCCTGGGCTTCCCATTCCTTGCTAGTCTTTTTAACCTGCTATTGCAGAAACCATTAGCAAGGTTGTTTGCCTTGAACCATACAAGTTTTTCAACACTCATCCCCAATGTAGGGTTTATGTTAAGGTTGAGCTATCTAGGGACCTGAAAGATACAGTGGATATCTAGATAGGTGGTACCACCTTTACTCAAAAGGTTCTTTACCTTAACCTTTCAAATACCTACTACCAATGCCCGATAGCTAAGCATAAGATTAGGGATTGTCCCTTCTTGGACCATAACCATCCCTCTACTTTGGAAACCAAGCTCGTTCTAGCCACCAAGAAAGATGAATGGACTACAGTGGTGAGAAAAGGGAAAGGTTCAACTATGGCTAAGGAAATTTCTATGCTTGTAGATCATGGTAAATCTAGCTCAAGCCAAGTATCCATAGAATCCCCAATTCTAATGCTCCCACTGCCTCCTATTTCAAACCCTAGAGGCTAGGGGACAATGTGTGTTCATACCTGGGATCTGTACCCTCTTTGGACTCAAGTACTGCAAGCAGTGTCAATGATTGCCTAGCAAAAGCTATGCCAGTCTCGTAGCCCAGATGGTTGTGATGAGTTTTTTTACAATGGGGAGAAGCTTTGGAGGGTCATTGCTATTGATGATCCCTCTTTTGATCTTCCCTCTTTTTTGTACAATATTTTATCCTCTCTTGGGGCCAAGGATGACATGCAAGATGGGTTACCATGAATTTTCTATTATGGAATGTGCGGAGGCTGATAGACTTCCCTAGAAAATATTGTGTGCATGATACCAAGCATAAGTTTGATCTTGATGTAATTCACCTCTAGGAAGTTAAAGTTTTTGGATTTCTTCTTACCTTAGTCTTTCATTTTATTTGGCTGAATAGTGTCATTTTTTCTTCTCAATATGAAGCTGGTCAAGGTGGTGTTGTTACTTTTCTCTCCCCTCATTTAATTTCCTTTGTTATTTTGTATGGTTCTGACCCTTTGCATAGGGTGGTTTGAATTTTCTTATCCTTTTCAGAATCATTCTTTTGGTATTGTTAACGTTTATTCTTCCAATGATGTTGTTGAACATTTTTACAAGTATGGCATTGGTTAGTGGATCATTTGCCACCTATGACATGGATTATTTTGTGGGGACTTCAATATGGTTGAGTTGGTTGTTGACAAGGAAGGCCTTTTTCCCTTTAGATGCATAACTACTTAACATAGTCCTAGTTTTACATGTGGAACAAATTAGGACTTTTTGATCCTAATGTTACTTGCCACCACCCTAATGGGATTTGGCACACTTGGTCCAATTTTCAAGCTAGATCTAATAGACTTTTTAAAAGACTTGACATGGCTATGATTTCTATGCAGTCCTCTTTTTTCTTTTCTCAAAAGCATGCCTTTCTTGTCACTCCTCTACCTAATGTGACATTGTTAGATCACTCCCCCATCCTTTTTTCCATCACCTAGCAAACAACTCAGCCTCGCCCAATAAAACCCTATTTTACCTCAACACTTCTTTGTTGTCCCATCTGCCAATTGGTGTACACATGCTATATGTTTGGAATCTTGAGCCTCGACCCTATAATCACCTTGGATGGATTAAATGGTGGAATGATATTATCCTTTGTACTGTGTGATTTCTTTGCATTTATGATAGACAGCTAGCTATATACCATAGGAAATCTTATGAAGCCTCTACTATCGATCTATGTATGTCCTTTGAGGCTCTTACCATGAATCCATTTGATTAGATCTCCTAGTTCAGCTTGCCAACCTTTGGTGCTAGAAGCAAGTTGTAGATAGTTATGCTACTAGGGGGCTCAGATCAAAGCCTATCTCCATTGGTTAGAGTTTGACAATCAGGCTTCCAAGGAAATTTTTAGTGATTTAAGGGCTCATCACTCTACTGCAGGTATTAAACACATCTAAGAAGATCAATAGGTTTTCATTGACCTCCTAAATATTCCCCAAGATTCTGTGCATCATTATGAGTAGGTTTTTATAGCTTAGGGGCCCTCTATTACACATGATCAAGCACTGTAGGCCTACCTTGATGCTACTCCCAATAGGCTTGCTCCTAAATAGTATTCCTTTTGTGAGAAAAAGCATACTCTTGCAGATGTAAAGGAAGCTATCTTATCCATGGTTGATGACAAAGCCCCTAGATGCAATGGCTTCCCTTGTGAGTTCTACAAGACATGTTGGGATGACATTGGCCATGATTTTCTTTAGGTTTATCTTGAATCTTACAACTCTAATTCATTTGGTAGCATCATAAACAAAGGGAATATTAAACTCATACCTAAAGCTAGAGATCCTGAAGAAATTTCAATTGGAGGCCCATCACTTTGTTGAATTTCTCCTACAAGATCATTACCAAAGCCCTCTTGGTGCATGGTATTTATTTACAAGAGTTGACCACTCAACTAGTTAATGGCCAATTTGTAGATTATTCTTTCCTTGTGTTGATTGAAAATAAGGAGAATATTGCCAATACATTGTAGTGTTTAGATACTTTTTGTCTTGCTTTAGGGTCGACTATCCAATGGCACAAAACCCTTTGCTACCGACAATCTTTTTAGCTAGGACCTCACTGGTTGCAGCAATATGGATGGAAACGAGTCCAACATGGTGATATTTTTTTAATTTTTGGGCATTCCATTTGCTTTTCAAGCATCTCCTATGGAGTTGTGGAATGATGTGCTTTCTTGAATTGAGAAGAAGTTGGAATATTGGATCACTAAGCCCCTTTCACTTGCAAGAGAGTTTCAAATATGTTCCAAAGTACTTTTTTCTACTCATATCTATCATTTTTCTTGTTGGGCTCCCTCCAAAGCCTCATACCTTAAGCTTTCAATCTCTTCTAAGTGAACTTTTATGGGCCTCTGATGCTGTGCATCATGGCTTTCATAGAGTGGCCTAGTACTTTTGTTGTTTACCCAAAGATTCTGGTGGTCTCGGCTTGCTTTCCACTTATAAGTAGAGGATAGTCCTTTGTGCCAAATGGGTCATATGGGATTTCACTAGAGATGAGGCCTAGAAAATATTGTTATGTCACTACATTTCTTCAGGTTTTTTGGTTAGCTGACTAGCCTGGAAGGTGATTGGTTTTCAAAACCTTCTTGCAACTTTGGAACTTGTTTAGATTCAGGGCACTTTTGTATCTAAGAGAATTTGGAAATCTTGGGAAGCCATTAAACCTTGCCTTCTTGGGCCGGTAATGGATTTAGAGATGTGCTCCTGATGAATCAACAAAACCTTTGGTGGTCTCCCTTGTTTGCCACTCAAGGTCTGCCTTTGGCCAAGATTCAAGGAGCCAACGCTTTGCATTTATTTGGTAGGGGTATCAAAATATACAAAGATTTATTATCCAAGGTTATAATGAGCCTTCTCTCATGGGAGGATTTGCAAGTGTAGTTTAGGCTTATCCATCTAGATCGACAAATAATTGATCTTTTAGTTTGTGTAGTTCCTCCCAATTTGTTGCACAATCTTGGTATTCACTCATCCTGCCCTTGGTGGAAAGATTGGAAGTAGTACCCTACCACTCTAATGACTAGTTACAAGCCAAGGCTAGGGTATCAGTGGTTGGTGTCCCATCTTTCGATGGTTGATACCTTGAATCGATGTTGTCATTTGCATTCTTCGCATAAGACTTAGAGTCTTAGATTTGTCACTATCTAGCATACCATCATAGAGCCAAAGATTGCTTAGTTTACCTAGTGTCTCCTTTTCTAGGGCTTGCGTTTGGGTCCTCGACTATGGCATCTGGGAGTTCTTGATCCTAGATGCCCTTTTTATGGCCAAACTGAAAGCTTTTTGCATTTTTTTGGTTTTGCAAAAGAGCTCAAAATTACTAGCTCTATATTTTTTTATTTCTTCAAGCCTTTTCATCCAGAGGCCTTCACTTGGTATATGGTGGTTTTGAGTGATGCTCCCAGACTCCCTTTTAGATATGCCCATATTTGGCATACTTTCAGAATGGAGATATTGTTCACAATCTAGAAAGATCACAATGTTGTGTTATTCTCTCACAACATTTTTGAGATTTGTGTTGCAATATACTCTAAAACATGTATATGTAATAATGTCATGAAATAGATTCTAGTACAAATTGACAAAGTTGTTTTGGAAGTAGCTCACTTGTAGGAGCTACTTGCTCACTAGGGAAATGCCCCTTATATGGTTGTTTGAGTGCCTTCAGATGCTATATTCATTGATTGTACTCCTCCTTAGGGTTGTTGGAGAGGTTGAAGTAGTTTTGCCTATTGCTAGCAGACCCCTAAGTCACAGCCTTGTCATGCTCTCTCAATGGTGGCTTTCATGGTCATCGCCACTCGACCTTGCCTCCTCAGGGGTTAGGCTCGAGTTGGTCACTGATGGCTCCCCTTACTGCCACTAATGCAAGTTGGCCTCTACTCACTATGACCCCAAGTGGGCTTTCCCCTAACTAGATTTAGCTATTTTTCCTCCCAAGGTTGAGGAAGATAAAAACAAGGATAAAGATGTTGTTGTTGTTGATGGTTGGGCTCCCCCTGAGCCAACCAAAAACCCCAAGGATTTCTAGGGTTCTAATGACAAAGACCCTCCTTCGGCTGGCACTGCTCTTGTAGTCTAAGGTTTTATATTTATGTTTATATATGTTTTTTGATGAATAGTTGATTTTTGGCCTTGGGTCATATGAACTCAAGGGGTGATCCTATATCCCCTAGCCCCTTTTTTGTGATTATGTATCTTAAATTTTTTAAATTAATGGCAATGTGTTCATTCATCAAGAAACTTATTTCTATTTCCAATACTTTTTCTATTACGAAGTTAACTTCTACAAAAGGGCTCATATTGCTAAAAAGTTTTTAGCCAATTAGATTCAATAAAATTAGTTTTTGATAATTGTTTTATTAAAATATTTGCAACTTATTTTACCAAATATGAAATTGTCATATTATAAAAACAAAAACTGATGAATTTTGATTGGATAAAATGGTATAATTTGATCACTAGTTAAAACTTGTTCGATGCCTATAGTTTCAAAAGCCTATGGTTGGAACTAGTAAGAGTTGTTCTTAAGTTTGTGGTGTTGTTAGAATGAAAAGCTTGGAACAAGTTATTGTCCTTAGTCCAGCTAATCTAGTAATCAACAAACATTAGAATTAAAAATTGAATGATTATGTAACAACTCTAGAATACAAAAGAACATTTTTATGCAATGTAAATCTTAATAAGAAATAAATAAATTTTAATAAATAATTTGGATCAAAAAGTGAAACTTTGTTTCACATAAGAGAAAAATTCTTACTATTCTCTCATTCTAGAGAAAAACTATAAAAATTTCATAAAAATGATTGAATTACTTTAACTAAAGTAGTAGACATCCAATGAAAATTTGGTTTTTTTTTTTTAATACTTTTTTTAGAGATAACATAAATTGAGTGGAGTGAATTACAACAATTAAATGTTATGATCCTATAGAAGAGATGACAGGTAGAAATTTCAACCAGAATAATAATGCTTACAATCTTAGAAGATCTTCTGACATTAAACAACAAAAATTAAATGGAAGACTTTTAAAATTGTGAAAATATTAACTATGCACAGCTGATTCGTTAAGCTGGATAGAAAAAATGATCAAATGCAAATGGCGTGTGTAGTTCTTATGAAAGTTCTGCTATGTATTGGTAGAATTGTAGAGTACGGATGCACCCAGTAAATTAATTGTAGGGAAGACAATGCGTTGTGTTTATCTTCATATAGGCTGGACTTCACCATATATTTGAATTATTTAACTAAAAGATAACAAGAAAATTAGTATTGAAAATTAAATGGAAAATGCGAAGTAAAAAAGTTTACCTAAAATGTAAAAGCATGTACCTTTCTACAAGTAATATTGTCCCTCTTGATGCAATTCGTAAACTGGATAATTTTATATATTTATTTCAAAGTGAATAGTAAGACAGCCATTGACAAATGAGTATACAGAGATGTAATTTTGAATATTATTTAATTTTTTATAAACATTTATACTTTTAACTTAACTTTTGATCTATATTTTTAGTTATGTTTTACCATTTGCCACGTACCATGCTTTTGAAATCCTAGTCTCCATCCGGCACACATGCTATACATCTGCTGACACCTAATTCTTTTTTCTGTACAGTTTCAATATACGTGGATTCTTTATAATTAAGATCCCTTTTATATCTCATGTTCATTTTAAATTCTGTTTAATGTCGCTTTCAAATCTTCTATTTCAGTTTGTCTGTGGCATTAGTTGTAGGGGCGCTCCACTCCCAATT
This sequence comes from Cupressus sempervirens, assembly GCA_028749045.1. Taxonomy (NCBI): domain Eukaryota; kingdom Viridiplantae; phylum Streptophyta; class Pinopsida; order Cupressales; family Cupressaceae; genus Cupressus; species Cupressus sempervirens. Next base: position 745,732,395 of record CM053791.1, read on the forward strand.
CTGCTGTCAACTTAACTAGCTTATATATATTATATATATATATAAAATAAGCCAAGAGATATCCTTCTCCAGACACCTATTTTCATAATCACATAATTTTCATCATCGCATATTTATGTGAGTCGAAGAGGCGTGAGGAAATGATTCGACACTCTTGATCTGCTTCATTTTTACTGCCACTTCCTCTTTACAATTTTGACGATTTTAATTATAATTATATTTAGTCTACTTCTATTTTGTTTTTCTAACATGTAAATGAAACGTCAATTTTTTTACAAAATGAAAATTGTTTACATTGAACATTGCTGCCACTGTAGAAAGCCTCTCGGCTTAATCAGCCAATTCACCCTTGTATTTCAACTAAATTGATATCCATGCACAAGAAACTGCACATATATTGCCATGCATAATTTTAGTATAGTTCTTTTGAGAGTTAATAGTCATTAATTCTTAGGCATTTATTTGTTATGCTATGCATAATTTAGAAATTTTAATTGTAGTTTTTATTGCTACGAGATGCATGTTAAATGCTTTAGATGTAAACAAATAAAGTGCATGTCCAAACCATAGTCTTTAACTATGGTGCATGTCGAAATAATAATTGTAAGGTGTTTTCTTTGTACCTTTTTTTGTTTGCACTATATTCATTGTGTATACTGATGTATTGACTGCTTCTTTCCAAAAATATCTTTGATACATCATTCTCAAACATCATTTATGTAGCTACTTTTGTTACAAAACTATTTCTTCTCTCAACAATTTCATTCTTCTCAAGAGTCTTAGGTATTGATAGTTGTCTCTTAATGCAATTTACTTCACAAAAGGTGTTAAAATCATTTGAGGTAAATTCTTCACCACTTTCAGAGCTTAAAAATTTAATATTCAAATCAGACTCATTCTCCACTCTATTCTTAAATAACTTAAACTTCTCCAATGACTTAGACTTTTCTTTATGGAATGCTACCCACATCATCCTAGTAAAATCATCAACAATAATCATGAAGCACCTTTCTTTGTAGAATCCTCTTGTCTTAGTAGGACCACTTAGATCTATATGAATAATCTTCAATTTCACTGTTGTAGTAAACTTTTTGCTAGGAAATGAGCTTTTCTTGTGCTTAGCCATAACACATTCCTTACACACAACATTAGTAGGCTTCACAATTTTTGATAATCTCTAACAGGAAATGTACTACTTGAATTCACAATATTATCAAAATTTATATGACAAAACCTTCTATGCCATAGCCAATAATTATTAACTTTTCAACCAAACAAGTCATCTCTATATGGACGAGTTAAAAAACATTACCTTTGGATCTTGTACAAGTGTGTATTAACTTACCATCTTTATCGTTAATATTGTATGTATTTTGTGTGAATTGTAATTGGTATCCCTTATCAACCAACTATCCAACACTCAATATGTTATGCTTTAATCCATGAAGAATGTATAAATCATCTTTGTTAGTTTTCCTATCAAGAGTAATAGATCCTATTCCCTTGATATGAAGAGGTGCATTATTATCAACTCTGACAATACCTCCTTCATGACTACTAAACATAACAAATTTAGTCATCTCACCAGCCATGTGATGTCAACACGATTTTCTATTATCCAATCAACTTTCTTTTCAACCAATGAAACTAGGACTTTCACTTCTCTAGCTTCTATTTCAAGATTTTCTTCCTTCATAGCTACAAATCCTAACTCATTATCACTTTCACTCTGAACTCTCTAATCAGAATCATCATTTTCATTTGCACACAAATAATCTCTATGCCATCTAGACATAAAATTATTCGTATACTTTTTCTCTCTTTTAGGACACTTAGAAACATAATGAACAAATTCATTACAAATCCAATATTTAAAAATTCTCTTATTATTTGGTTCTCTCCTTAAATGAAAGGAAATTCCATCTTTAATTCTTCTATCCTCCCCATATCTGGATCTACTGCTACTATCATAATCTTCATTGGTGCTTGCATTTCTTAAGAGGGAAGGGTGAACACTTAATGCACTAAAAGAGGTTTCCACTCTAGGAAATTCTCCATTTTCTTTAAGTTCACTTCTACTAGTTCAAGTCTTCCAAGAAGAGTCTATCTAGTAAACTTCTTAGTGCAAGGTATCAGTTTCTCAATCATATGCATTGTCTCGTTGAATTATGGTGTCAAGGTTTTAAGAATATTCCATAGAATATCATCTTCATCTTTAAATCCATTACAAGACTTAATTCCTCCAACAATTTTTAATATTATAGTAATGTGACTTCTTATGGATTCAACTTCCAGCATCTTAGCATCTTGAAACAAACATATCAAATTTTGTAATATGATTTTCTTAGCATGCCTATTATCTTCAAAAGTCAATACCACTTGAGGCTTTAAAAATTTTATGAGATGTTTCTAAGGATTTTACCTCATTGTATTCATTATTAGGAAGAGATGAAAATAGTGCTTCTCTAGCAAGCATGTTAAACATAAATAGATCTCTTTCAACTTCACTACATGCTTTAAGTTTTCTTCCTTAAAAAATAGCCTTCACATCCTTTGTCATTAGTCAATATCTTTAGGGAACCATGCATAGAATAAGTATCTTTTTTTGAAATGACCCACCATTCATCTCATTAATTTGTAAAGATTTTCCTTCAAGGACCTGATGCTTTGATATCAATTGTTACAAAGTAAAGTCCACCAAGATAACTAAGAGAGAGGGGTGAATTAGTTATCAATCCATTGTAACTTCTATCAACATTTCTAAACTTTTAATATGTAAACAATATAATCAGAAACCATAAGAAGATACACATAGACAATAACACTAGATATGTTAATTAGGGAAACCCTTTCTCAAAGGGAAAACCCAAGTGGGGGAGGTAGTCACAAAATGATGTACTAATATAAAAGTTGCTTGTAAGAGGATGGACTCTTTTAGGAGCCAATCAAATACAATAAGTATATATTAGTCCATGTTAGGAGACTTTGAATCCCTATTAGGAGATTTCAACCCTATTAGGAGTTGTAGAAGTGAGATGGACCCATAGCTTTAGGGGCAAGACCACCAAAATCAATGTATAAATGGCCTCTTTAAATCATGAATAAATTTCACATGGCTTTGGCTCTCCACACATGAACTTTCCCACTTCATCGAGACATATTTTAGAACATATCCTCATTCACAATTGATCTTATCATCAATAAATAGTCCGTACAACCTTGATCTCTACCTTCTACGATGTCAGTCTTTACAAAAACAATACTTCATTAACATCAATGATAAATAAAGTCATGAATGTAACATGTCAACCATTCTAACAATCTCACCAATTGCTATATCAATACTTAGGTTACTCTCCCAAAGGAATTTCATCAATGTTCATTCATGTGAACATAATGATTCTTCTAGTAGAGAAAGAATTGCTTGGAAATTTATATTAGTATCTATTAGATTTAATTTATTGATGTTATAATTCTAAAATTCTTATAAGGAAATGTTTCTTCAAACATTCCATGTTTCTGCTAACATCCTTTCCCATTAGTTGTGTAGTTTTCCTCAAATTTATTGTGTGTGGACTGTATGCAAGGAGTGCATGTTAGAACTTGTATAGAAGGATATGTAATGAACACAACAACCTAATCACACCACTATTGCATTTGTTCTGCAATCGAAAGGATCATTCACAAAAAATGTTAACTTTCTATACTTACCCTAGAAAGAATGATAATTAAGTTCAATATTGATTCTAGATGATTTAGCATATAAGAGCTTGGTAAAATCAGTTCATCTATAACTTAGAGTTTGTTGAAAGGTTTTGTATTCCTCTATAATTTTGATCTTTTCATATTAAAAAACTCTATTAACTTTATATAGATTCTAGTTGGCTTAAAGGTTTCATATGCTTCTCCAACTTTTAAGCTTTCTACATAATTTTTATTTATAAAATCTATTCTCTAGAATTAGTAAATTGATATGAATTGAACAGGAAGACATAGGGTTGTCACTATATCCAAAATAATCAAATTTCCCCTCTTTTTGAGTTTAGAAGTTATACATGAGAAATAATTAGGTGAAAAAGTATGACTGGTAAAAGTACTTTAGTGTTGAATTTTAACTTCGGTGGGAAAAAGGGCCTACCAAAATATGCATTCAAAGTTATATCAAAAATAAGATCAGAAACTACAAATGAAACCTATGGATAGAACAAAAAAATTCCATGAAGCCTTTTTTTTAAACTAGAGGAAAAATGAAAATAGTATAAATTGCCACAAAATTCATATGTGAATTGGAAAAATATAGATAAAAAATATGCAGATGAACAATGGATGATAAAAGAATGAAGTTTTATAATAATCAATGAATGGGTGATTGGAGAAATCCACCAAAATCTTTAAAGTATTTATTTTCAATTGTTAAATACAATGTATGTCTTAAAACATGCACTCTACATAATAAAGTTGCATTAAACGACCATTTTTCATTTTAATTTCCATTGAATACTAAATAACCTCTAAGGAATGTCAGTTTATTTTAGTTCAAATATATATATTTTTTAAATAAGTTTTTTTCATTGTCTCTTTAGCTAGCAGCCTATAAGATTGTAGATAAATACTATTATTTAAGTTATTTTAATAAGCTTTAAATAAGTTTTAAGGTTAAAACTTTATCATATACAAATAGGCACAAAAATTCTTAAATTTTATCAGCCAATTGGAAAATAACCTTGGATTAAATGAAAGCATTATTAACCCTATTATGACAAGAACTAATAATAATTGTTTTAATAGGATATTAAAGGATATACTCTTCATACATGAATTCATTTGAGAATGCTTCAAATGCATTCAAAGAGTTTGAGACAAAATATTTAGGCTCCTTAGAGAATGTTGAATAGAGGAAATATTTGGATAGTCACATTGAAAAGTGCTCATTTCTATGTCAGAAATAATCCTTTTTTTGATAGGTAAAAGTATTTAGTCTCATTAGGTTTATCATAAAATATTCCAAGATCTGAAATGTATTAGTCCATTAAGAGTTTAAGTTTTACTATTGTATTGGTACACACAAAATATATGCTTTTCTTTTGAAAAACACAAAAATAAAGGTGAGGTTAAATATGGGTTAACTATGGTGAATAGAAAAATCAATAAAATAAGTTAGGAAATTATAGATATGACAATAATCTTGAAAGAGGAAAATAATAACCAATAACAATTTAATATTGAGCAATAAATTCAAAAAGTATAGTGAATGTATATGAATTAAAAAAATCTTAATTTGGAATCCTAGAATTTCCCTCAAAGCAACAAGCTAAGAAGGAGAGAAGACCAAAATAACATTTGTCTAGAAGCACCATCATGAAAATTTACAAACCTTAGAGTAGAGGAAGAAGCACCTTCAAAGAAAATTGAAGAGATTCCACCCAAACATGAACCAACTAAAGAAGAATATTGCTTTGCCTCTTGAGATTGAGTGCTCACAACCATAACAAGAAAATGAGAATATAAAAGCTAATGCTTTAACAACAACTAAACTAAAAAGTGGAGTCAACACATTAAAAGAATTGACTAAGTCAATATAGGACATTGTGAGATGAAATTGGCAAGTATTCTTTCACTATGTAGATGAAGACCTTACATAAGAAGTATAGAGAGAAGTCAAGGTCAATTGAAAAATTGTGAAACAATGCCTATAGTAATAGGAACACCCTCATATTTAATCCTCTTAAGTAAGGGGTGCTTGTTTACTCAAATGGAAACTTTATTAGGTAAATGATTTTACATATCAATATCCACAATAATGGATGTCATGGATGAATGAGAGAAATTAACATTATCCAAATCTACCTTTTGGAAATTGTCTAGAACATTTCTAATGGCCTCATTTTAAACTTTGAACAAAAACTAAAACACAAGATATGGTAGCAATAACATGTCAAAGGATAGATCAATAGATTTATTTAAAGATCTTGAAGGTATCTAAATAAAAAGAGCATCGGATCCTTGTTCCTTATATCCCACAATAAGGTCAAAAATTGATCCTCATGAGATATTTTTAAAAAAATGTAGGAGGACAATTGTAAATGTCCATCTTACACCTAACCATGAAAGCCTAGTAAGACAAAATACACTTATATAAGTAAGAGAATAATATATTAAAATTAATATAATCCAATCTTCCAAGGAGAGAGACATAATAAACCAATTTGTAACCCAACATTGTCTCAAAATTTATAGGGGAAAATAGTAGGTATTTTTTAATTAGTTCTTAGGGACATAGAAGAAACAACCCTAGAAATGTAATACTCAAGGTTAAAAAAATAGCTCCTTAGAGGGGATAGAACAACATATCTCAAGGAAAAAATATATTTTTTCATTAAACATCTAGACATAGACATATACATAACCACAAGGTTACCCTTAATCACATCATCAAATAAAGTCGTATTAATAGGACCAATTATCTTAGCCAATTCCACAATATGTAATGGGGAGTCTACAACTAGGTCACACACATAGAAGATAAGTTGAAATGTTATATTAATTTTTTTTGGACATATGTTATTTTCCATTATTAATCATGAAGGGTAATCCCCTTAACATAAATACATAACATAAATAGATAAATTAAAACAAATTGGAAGAATAAAACTTTCTCTCCAAAATTTTGGAATTACACATTTTGGAATTGTAACTTGAAAAGATACAAGGGAATTTCTCCTTAAAATATTTTGTAATGAATAGCCACCACCAACAACCCAACATTATTCTAGACAACCCTATTTTCCTTCTTTATATAGGAAATTTTTCTCCACCTAAGAAGGTTATAGCATTTTAGGCCAAGGCCAAGAGGCTAACAAACTTTGTATTATTATTATTATATGTTAGAGTCAACTCAAATGATTTAATTTTTATAATTTTAGGTAGCACAACTTCTAGAGACCATAATTTAGAAATGAAAACTTGTAATCTATATTTCTTAACCATGCAAGTACCATTAGTTTGTGTTTGACCCTATTTAAAAGTCTCTAAGGCCTCCAAATTTGTGCTTAAAATTTTGGCACAATATATTCTAAATAAATTCAAAAAAATTTACTTAGCATTGTAGTAAAGCTTGACTAGTAGGTTGATAGATCTTAAATAAACCTCCATGGATGAAACTATAACATTCTAAACAAAAATAACCAACTTACTAATTAAGTATATTATTTTTTCATAAATAGAAACCCTACATTATAGTTGATCTTAGTTAGTAGACAATAGAGAAATATTTTTTGGTTATGCAAGATTTTCTACACCTAAGACACTCATGCATCAGACAATAGGGGTAATTTGAGAAGTAACCCTATAACATCTTAAATGGTCAAACAAAAACCAAGACTAGTAACCTCGTATATTTTAATCCATGATAAATTTCAAAAATTCCTTTCTTTTCCTTTGAGTAAATATTCTTCACATGTCTTTCTCCTTGTGATCCTACCAACATCACAATCCAATATATCTTCAATCTCCTTTATCATTGAAGTAGTTGTTAGAATTCATGTGGGTACAAGAAGTTTAGTCCCAGTTTTGGGAAAAAAGTGGAAGATTTTTTCCTATTTTTTAATCTTCTTATCACTTGATATCAAAATTTGAGGAACATCAAGAATCTATCTTAGAAAACTTCATTTAATAGAAAGTGTAGTGCTTGAAGTCTAGATTTCAAATATGTAATTTGTTGGTATGCCCACATGGTATAAAGTAAATTTTGGTAGGCATGTTTAAAAATGATTTTCTTATATAGAATATTCTAGGATCATATGACACGTGTGTACAACCACGCTTTTCTAGATAGAAAAATATTATTTTTTAATTCCTTTCGGCAAAAGGTACACACCAATGATTGATGAGAATATTTTCCTTTTTTTTTTATTGAATTTTTCTTTAATACATTTTTTATTTGACAAAAAGGTGGATTTGATAATGTCTAGTGTACAACCATCATAATTTGATGAAAATGTTACATTTTTATTTATTTTTATGTATTGAAGTATTTTCTATGTAGATTGATTCAACATATAATTTAGTTTTCAAAAAAGCTAAATAAAGAAAGTTATTAAAATTTCAATTAATAGTAATATTTTAAATCTAGGTATAAATTTGGTATAATGAATATTGTAAGATTATTAAAATAAATCATATTACTCTAAAAAATACTTTTTAGAACGTAGATGAAGACTATTATAATTGTTTTTGATTCATCAAAAAATTCATTCAAAAAATCCTCTAAAAGATTCTAGTAAGGAAAAAAATTCATGTTCTTGTGAATTAGCCAATTTTTTTCTATCACGAGCACATGCATAGGCTTGATCCTACAGATCCTCTCCCAATACAAAATGCAATGCAATCCATGTGATGCAGGAGCATGCTTGGCTGACTAGCAATCCTACAGCATGGTGTGGTTTGACTTTGAAGTTGGATGACTTGGTCATTGAAGAGGTGTTACTCGGTTGCTAATGAGTTGGTTATGGTTGTGTTAACCAAGTGACTAGGCTAATGTAGCGCAGTTTACACTAGGACTCAAAAGTAGTGTTTCCTCAGTTGGCTTGATCAATAAAGGGCCTTAGTTATGCTTGTTGAAGTTGTTAATGCTCAGTGGAAGTTTTTAACACTTGGTCATGTCTTGGTGTTTGTGTTGCTTAATTTTTCTATGAGCTAACTTCTAATATTTAATTTGAGTTGTGGATAGTTAATGATTGTTACAACTAACTTGTGGCATATACAAACATTTAATGTTAGGCTGAGTTGTGGCTTAGTTGGGTATAACTAAGGATTTTTTGTGGAGTCTTAAGTCATGATTCATCCAGCTTGGAGAAGAGGATTAAGTGGAGGAGTGAATTTTATGAAGGCCTAGTAGTTGAGGCTTGGGAAACAAGGAAATTTATTGGTGGGCTTGCAAGAACAAGTTGAGATCTTCCTTGGAGGTTTCTACGAAAGAATGGTTTTGGATTAGATATTGTTGGGATTAGATCTTAAGGGATATTGAAAAAATCTTATTGTAATTGCCATTGTATTTGTTCCTAACCCAGAAGGCCTTACAACTAGGCATATTGCATGCAAACAATTATTATATATGAATAAAGATTTGATAATTGGTATTGGATATTTTTCTTTGTGCTGTGTTTCCACTATGGTTATTTATAGGGATTTGGGTTACCTCTAGTAGGGGTAGCCTCAGATTCTTTCCAGTTGTTCTTGAGTGTGTAGACTAAGTGTTGAAGTTGAGGTGGTTTGCACCAAGACTCGGGTAAAGGTTGGTAGAGAAGGTTGATCTTGTGGAGCTCATTGATCTTCTAGATATGTGGATTTGTTGCTTTGGTTTTTCAAAGGATCTTGGAAGGTGCCTTCAAGAAGATTGGTCCCAAGGGAAATTGATGATCTCCATGACGCTATGGAAGAAAGGTTCTCAAAGAAGATGGTGTTGATGAAGAATGACATGATTGCTAAAATTGTGAGTGTAATGCCCCGCCAAGGGATCCAAAGAATTAAACCAGAATTTCACTAAGATTGGTAGCATTTTTTTTTTAAACATGAAAGTAAATACTACATATAACTTATGCATAATAACAAAAGCAATAGCAATGTCCATCTGAAATTAAACATAACATACATAACAAATTACATTCTTTAAGATCCCTTAACGTTGAATTACATCTAAACAACTAACATTAATGAATCCATCTAGTACAACATCCACATGAAATAATAATGATAAGTCCAATGTTCATACATTACATTTCAAATGCTCAATCATCCACTATACATGTCATAGGGTATGAAAAAGCTCAAAAGAATATACATATGTGAAATAAGATACATCATCCTATTCTAATCCATGATACATCAAAGTAAAGAAAATCACATGATACACATGATACATCATCATAGAAGATATACATCATCATAAAGATCAAACATAATAAACTAAGTGCATTGTTCCTCCCAACCATAAATAGCATCATTAGATCATCAGTATCAACATAGTAAGAATGTCACTCCTAACATATACTATATCATATACAGAAAGTAATCTAACATGCAAATAAAAGCATAAGATAACATCATATAACATATGATAATCATCAATGAAAGGTTACATATCCACCATCATGAAGGATGCATCAGCCACGATGTCTTAATGAATCTCAAATGATAAGAGTGAAAAAACACTACCACCCAACCGCGTGGTACCTAAGTGGTCCACTCCCACCGTGCTGAGGAGATAATCTCAAGTCCCAAACAAGCTATCCAAAACACATAGCATAAATCTCTGCAAGTTTGGGAATCCTAAAAGTATACTAACTCAAAAATTCCAGACACAAAATCTGACATCTAATCCTAGAGGCACACAATGACATGTAGGAACCTACTATGCAAGCGAGAAAGTGTCATCGCATTTATCATGTACAAGTTACCCTGGAAATTAGCTAAATTCCACGGGTCCATACTGATCTCATGCGGCCACTAGTATCCTCTCATACTGACAAGGCATACTATGGAATGCAAGGTCGCAACCATGCATTCTCACTACTCCCATCCTAGTATATACAAGCACTCAAGGCATGGGCGAGAACCAAAACACTTATCTTTTTAGGTTCATTTAGTTAGTATTAGGTGTGAATGTTATCACTTATTAATCCAACTTACAATGAGTTACCTTGGCAGCCTCTTAGGGTCCCGACCTCCATTGCAAGCCACTTCCTGACACTACATGCAAATATCCTACCCTAAGCTCATGGAATCATAAATCTCAAAATCACAAAAGATAATCCATAATAAAATCATCAAATATGCATAAAAGCATCAACTCTCCATGAGCAAGCATCCATAGAAAATCATGATCACAACAACTCTCTATTAGCAACTGAAGTATCATTGATAATCAAAAAGTATCCATTGGTTGTCAATAACCAAAATATATCTCAATCATACTGATCAAAGACTCCAAAATGGTTGAGTCAAGAATGTCACAATATAACATCATCAAGAATAAATCCACATTTCAGTCCCATCAGGGCAACTAGAAAATAACCAAGGATAACTGATCGATGACCAAAAATGGTTAAGTCAAGTGTCTCATACATAAAAATCTCAACTATAACAATTAGTAATTACAACCAATACATATATCATTCCATCACATAACCATGGTTGGGTTTATAAATATCAAGATTAAGACATCATCATGACATCACAATCACATAACCCCCAAGCCTCTGGTAGACGTCCTATAACTGGTCAACACTAGTCAACCCAAAAACCCAAAACAATAGCATAAAGAATACACAATGCAAACACATGTTTTAGTTTTGCTAAATTTACAAACTTAAATTTAAATGTAAAGGTCTCAGTTTACATTTTCCAATTTAAATATCAAGTGGAGAAGTTTCACGTTTTACTTAACCCATGTATTGTATTGACAGATAAAAGTTTCTCCCCAAAAACCATTAGACTCAATTTTTTAAATGTTCTAAATGTCTGTTGTATACACATTTTTCTAATAATGACCCCCATCATTTTCAAAATAATAATTGAAATTCTTTTCATATTCCTCTTTCCAAATTAAAAGATTAAATTGATCATATATTGCTCAACATTATAAAATAATTTGTCATTAAAGAATTACTCTCTAAATTCCAATCATCTATCAATATATTATTTATTTATTATTAATAATGTATATACACATATATACTTATATATATATATATACATATATATATATATATATGTATATATATACATGTGTATATATATATATATATTTATACATATATATATATATATATATAAATACATATACATATATAATTATTAATTTACAAAAAGAATTATATAAAAAAAATTGAATTAATAAAACATATGATAACCGCACATTACACATGGCGAGTTTAATAACTGTCGGTCACAGCATATATATATATATATGACCTGTGGATCGCAAGGTACAATGTGATCGCAGGTACACTGCAGACCGCAGGTACTCTATGGTACCGTAGTCTGCATAGGCATTGCCATTGGTGGGGGTGGGGAAATAAGTCCCTCCCCTCCATTCCAAAATTTACTTCTTCTTCTTTTTTTATTGCATTTTTTTTAAAAACGCTTCCCTCCAATGTAAATCGTAATGCATTTAACATTCGCTTGTTGCGAAATATATGTCATTTGACTTTTAATTAAATATATATGTATATATACATATGTATGTATATATATATAAGTATATATGTATATATATATATATGTGTGTGTGTGTGTGTATATATATATATATATAGAGTTTAATCAAATATCACAGGATATAGACACACACACACACACACACACACACACACACACACACACACACACACACACACACACACACACACACATATGCATATATGTATTCAAATTTAAAAATATAAATATATATATACACAATATATAAATTCCAACTCTCAAAATTATCCTATAAACTTTTGATCTCAAAATTTACTCAATAGTTTATCTAATGGCTTGGCTACAATTTAATCCCTAGCCTTGTGTTCTTTTCTATGCATATAAGATTTTCAAATAAATTTAACTACCCATATTGAGAATGCATACAATAAAAATAAGAAAATCCTCAGAAGACAGGGAATGCAAGATGCGGAAATAGCATAAGTAAAATCACAAGAATCTACCCGGATTCTGATGCTAATTCACTCTTCCTCAGAAAACCCACAGAGCAAGCTCCTCCCTCCTTCAGAGTTCTCGAGTCCTCCAATGCTCCAATTGCTCTCCAACGCTATGTCCAAGCTTTTAGGAATGCCTAAATATAAAGACCTCTCAGGAAACCTCTAGAATGCTTCTAGAAACAGCTAGAAGGTGTCACCAACTAAGCATGGGTCTTTTCCAACCTTCTAGATGAGTCATAGGGTTGTAGACACCATGTGCTTAATTGATGCACTAACCCCCGTGTTGTTGATATATAAGAAATGAAAAGGTGTGTTAATTCCCATGCAAGCTTATAACTCCAATTTACTTTTTATATAATTTCTATTTAAATATTTATAACTTTCATTTTAATTTTTTATAACTTTTATTATTATTATTTATTTATTACTTTATTATTATTTCATAATTATTATTAATTTTAATTTCTAATTTTCTTTTATTTAATTCCTTTTTCCTCAATTAATTCTCATTTAATTAATTATAAACAAAATATCAAATATCATGATATTTTATATTAATTTTCTCAAATAATTAATTAATTAAATCTATTTATTAAGACTTAATTAATAGAAAATTCACCATAGACCTCCAAGATAAAATATAAAAATCCATCATAGAGCAATTCACACAAAATCAGTCTAAAGGGTTAAAAATCACGAATTATGTCATCTGACACATTCGGTTGGTAAAATATCTAGATACTTGTCCTACCTCACTCGGACAATTGGCTTAAGGGTTTGGGATTTGGACTTGAGAATTTATCTCCCTTCTCTTATCAATGAGATAATATAATAGGGTACACTCATCCTGGCAATTTAGGAAAGTCGATACCTGGTACCTGCAACCTGCAGAAAAACCATGCATGTACATACAATATATATAATTCTAAGCTAAAGAGACAATGGCAAGAAGTGGTGCATCGTGTAGATCTTGACTAAGCAAGTGACTACGACTCCCTTCCTTAACCATATCAGAAATGCCATACAATATGAAAACATGCACACCATACACATGCAAGTATGGGGTAAGTATCCATAATAAAACACATGAGATAATAAACCATCTAACTAAACATAAAAAATAACTGAAAGCAATATAATGATCATCATGCATACATGAAATGTAAAGTCTAAATGATCTCGTCATATAATCACTAAATCCATAACATAATGTTTGATAGTCTCAAAACAATACTACTAATCCATCAACATAAAACTAGTCCAACATAGTCTGATAATAATAGTAGCAATGTCCAAAAAAGACGTGAACGAGGGCAGGCACTACAGTGAGTGCTTTAGGTGGTGTACCTAGGCATTTGGGTACTAAAGAGGTTGCTAAAGAATTAGAAGTTGCTAGATTGAGTGGTGAGGCCAAAACTAATTATGTGGAGAGACCTATAGTAAGAAGTGTTGGTCAATTTGCTAGACCTAGATCTTAGTTGAATTTGAAGCATAAAATGGAGATTTCTAATTTCTCATGTACTTTTAATCTTGAAGACCTAATTTATTGGATTGGTGAATTGGAAGACTACTTTAGGCTTGAGGATATTGAGGATCCACCTAGAGTAAGGTTGGCACAAACTAAATTGAAAGGACATGTTTCTCTTTGATGGAAAGAACTACAAAGAGATAGAGAGGAGGAAGGTGAAATGAAAATCACTAGATGGAGGTTGATGGTAACTATTTTCAAGGCTACATTTTTTTGGAATGTGTAATTTCCCCCTCAAATAAATTGTAAGAAAATAATATAGGATTCTAGAAATTCCAAGAGGATTACTGAATAGGGTTAGGTCAAATTAACATTTAAGTTTGTAATGTTCTAGAACTCATTTATGTGTAATAGTTCTAGAAATGTTTATTTGTTCTGTGTTAATTAATTTAAATGTTTCCATAAATAATATAAAACCTCTATAAATAGAGCCATCTTGTAATGTTGTTTATCAATCAGGCAATGAAATGATTTTATAATTTCTATAAGTGCTTATAGTTATTATTTTGTGTTTAATTATGATTGTGGATCCAATCCCTCCACCCCTATCAGTTTGGTATCAAAGCAAGGTTAAGAAAATTATGTCAACATTTGTGAAAAATGAATCAAAGTCAAGATAATTCGGAGAATCTTGACAGCATTTTTTATAGAAGCAGCTAATCAAAACATAGTTAAAGAAGGGAGGGATATTTTTGTGACCATTTGTGGCAGCAATGAAATTTTTATTTTGCAGAGCAAGGTTATTTGGAGGACCCTATTACCATTTGTGACACATGAAGCTATCAAGGGGTAGCTGAAAGAAGACACGAATTTCATCAAGGTTATTAGTGAATCTTGTCACCTGCATTTGTGATAGATGAGGCAATATTATCAATGGATTCTATGAAATGAGGAAATAGTTGGTAAAAGATTTAGCCAATTGTTGACAAAATGTTTGTCAAAATCAAAGGCCATAACCTTGGAATATACTATTCATGAAAAAATTAACAGATATAAAGATTATCAGAAAATGGCATTTTGGCATTAGGCAAAAGAAATAATTTGGATTTATATGGAACAACATTTGAGGTTGAAACTAGGGGAGAGTGTTGGAATGTGTAATTACCCCCTTAAATGAATTGCAAGAAAATATAAGAGGATTCTAGAAATTCAAAGAAGATGATTGAATAGGGTTAGGTCAAATTAATGTTTAAGTTTGTAAACATCTAGAAGTCATTTATGTTCAGTTATTTCTAGAAAATTCTATTTGTCCTATGTCGGCTAATTTAGATATTTTTAGAAACAATTAAAGACCTTTATAAAAGACACACAATGTAATGTTTCTTATCAATCAAACAATGAAATGATTCTATAATTTCTATAAGTTCCTGTAGTGTGTATTTTTTGTTTAATTATCATTGTTGATCCAATCCCTCCACACCTATCAACTCATTCCCGTTGATTATGAACTTGATTTTTTCAAGAGGTTGCAAAATCTGAAGTAGAAGCATGTGTTTAAAATATTATAACAAGGAGGTATACAATTTTACTATTCAGTGTAGGCATAGAAAATTGTCAAAGGAAAAGGTAGCTTGATACATTAATGGTTTTTTATTTAATATCTAAGATGAGGTTGGAAAGTTGAAGATTAATTTGTTTGAGGATTATTATAAGTATGCCATGAAGGAAGAAGATAAGTTGAAGAGGAAAATTCAAGGTAATTCTAGAAGAAAGGAGAAGCATGATAGTTCAAAAAAAGGTAAACCAAGTGCAAAATATGAAGAAAAAGTTTTTGATCACAAGAGAAGGACAGGTGGAGGTTAGTGAAAGGGTAGTTTTGATAGATATTATGAAGTGGGACATAGATCTTTTGAATGTCCTAAGACTAGGGACAAAAAGGATGCTATAGTGAATAAGGTTGAAGACCATGATGGTCAACCTGAACAAGTACAGAATTTGCTAGTTGGTGAGTACTGGTTTGTCTGAGAGCGCTAGAATCTTTTCAGGGGACTAATTTGTTCATGAATCATTATAAATCTAGTTGTAAAGTCTACAATATGATTTTGGATGGTGGTGGTACTGATAACCTTGTTGTTGAGGAGATGGTTTAGAAACTTTGTTTGAGAAGAATGAGACATCCCTATCCTTATAGGATTGGTTGGTTGCAAGGTGAGCATGCTTTGGAAGTGAGTGAGCAGTGCCATGTTGATTTCAAAATTAAGCACTATAAGGATCAAGTGTTGTGTGATATTGTAGACATGAACAATTGTCATTTTTTTTCTTGGTAGACCTTGGTAGTATGATTATAGAGTTGTGCACGATTGTGTCAAGAATGTGTTTACAATTGTGAAAGATGGTAGGAAGGATTCCATAATCCCTTTGTAGAATGAAGAGCTCAATATAAGGAACCTAAGTATTGATAGCCGAGTTGAGTTGCCAAATTTTAAGAGGGTCTGAGATCAGTGTAGAAAGTAGTCATGTGGGACATCGAGGATACATGAAAAAAAGAAGAAGAAGATCAAGGGAAAGAGTGTACAAGTTGAGGACTTGAAGCATATGTAGGTGAAGAAAAAATTTGGGATTTATGTGTTGAATCATAGAAGATGGTCTTCAAGCTACTAAGCACATATTTTCAAACCTAGGGTGTCTGATACAGGAGCATCCTTGGTTGGATAGAAATCTTGCATGATGGTGTGGTTTGACCTTAGAGTTGGAGAACTCAGTCAGTGAAGACATGGTACTCAGTTACTACTAAGATGGTTTTGGTTGTTGTGTTAACTGAGTGGCTTGATTGATGAAGCCATTCAGAGATACCCTGGTCACTTAGTGTATATTTGCAATGCCCTACCAAGGAACCCATAAGAAATTAACCTAAAGTTTCACTAATTTTGTCAAACCTTTTTTTTTAAATATTTAATAATTATAAACAGCAACAGATAATATAGGAGAAGCAATAACATCAAGTGATAAAATAATAGCAGAAGCACTAACTCACATACATAACAACCATCACAAACAAATTACATCTCTTACAGTTCCATGCCATTGAATGAAATTTAAGTTTAATTAATACTAGAACCAATATATAAAATATCCATGTAATATACGATTATAGGATGCCACTTGGCAATAAACAAAATGCACAATTATCCACTATACAGGTCATAAAAGATGAGAGTCTAAAATAATATACATCATGAAATAGATTACACCATCTCATAAGATATATGAACATTTGCACAAACACATACAAGATAAGATAAAAAGGAACATCTACACAAACACATACAACAATAGCATTCGACGGTCAAATCTCAATGGTATAAGAAAAAACACTACCACCCAACCTTATGAAACACAAGAAGGTCCACTCCCATTGTGCTGAGGAGATAGTCTCAAGTCTAAAATGGATAACAAACTCAAAAGTTAAAACCCAACATCTAAGTTCAAGGAATCACCTGAAAGAAAACTATCTCAGAGGGTACAAGGACACAAGTATCAACTAATCCCAGAGACAACACAGATACGTAGGAAACCTACTATGCAAGTGGGAAAGTGTCATCGCATGAGCCAACTCTAACGTTACTCTGTAGTCTTTTAATATTTTGGCCCCCTAATGTCTCTATGCAGCATTAGTATCCTTTCAATAGATAAGGCATACTAACAAGTCAGGGCTAAGTTTATCCAGGTAGTCTTTTAAGACTTCAAATGCCCTAGTGACTTTTTGTGGTACCAATATCTTATTAATTTATTTTAAGCCCATTTAATGAAATGTTATCACTTATTAAAATAACCTATAATCGGTTACCTGCCAACCTCTTTAGGGTGTTGACCTCCATTAATACAAGCCACTTCCCAACATGACATACAGATAACCTACCCTAACCTTACCAAAAGAAAAAGATCACAAATGATACTAAATCAAAGATCAATTCTTGAAAAAGCAATTGGAATGTACTAATATATTATTGATCTTAATCATAGATTCCACCAATATGATCATCTTAACAAGACTCATTAAAAAATCAAATACACAAAAACTAAATCCATGGCATCACATGACATCACCAAAAATAAAACATTTAATCACCTTAGTCCTATACAAGAAACTAGGAAACAATCAAGAATAATTGATCGAAGACTCAAAGGTTATATCAGGAAGGACACATCATCCACCTTAGTTCTACACATGAATTGGAAATCACATGAAAAAATCTAATCAAACTCATCATAGCATCCACATGACACATCACCATGGTCAAGTATAAAATATTGTAATCATGACATCATCATGTTATCATAGAACAAACCCCAAAGCCTCTAGCAAACATCCTAATCGGTCAAAGCTAATTCAACCCTAGAGCCCAACATCAGTAAATCACACATCACAAATAGTACATACAATAGTAACTCTTCATAATTCATCAGGTTTTGGAAAACATACAAGTGTAATTTTTACTATAGATTTTCTAAGTTTTCATTTCCAAGTATTATTGTTTCTAGAGTTTTCGATCTCAAAGAGTGTTCACATTTCCATTTTCATTTCCAAATATTACAATTGATAACATTTTCAATCTCAAACAAGGTTTTATTTTCATTTTGTTTTAAGTCATAGATTTTCTAATGTTCTTCAGTCCATACAAGTCTGAACACTCAAAAAAACATAATTAGATGTTTAAACATAGTTTTCATAGTTCAATTCATTTTCAAAAGAAAACACAAGATTCGATATATAATTAGGTTTTTAGTTTCTATTTCCCTAGTTACCAAATTCACTATGGTTTCCATGTTTCACTAGAATCTCAGATGGTTCAACAATTCAAATAAAGTTGTTTAAACATTGTTTCATAGTTCAGGTCATTATCAAAATACAAGATTCAATAAATATAAACATTACAATTTTTGTCTTTTCAAAGTATGATAGCTACTAAGGTTTTTGAATAATAATATTTCCTTAGTATTATAAATCATTTCCATTTATAATTGACTTGTCTAAGGAAAATTTGAGTTTTATCAAAAGTCATCAATTTTCCAAATAAATTAAAATTGTCAATATATCGTATAGATAACTATTTAAAAGTAAATCCATCTATGCAACTCTTCATTTAAACATCAATTAAAATGTAATATTAACTATTAGAATAATAATTATTTTAAATATTATTAAAATAAAAATTATATTAAATATTAATACAATCATATCAATATTATTTATTAATGATAATCACTATAATTTAATAACCTAACAAACATTACTAATAATTAATAATAATACAAAAATTATATTAATTTTAATTCATAAAATTAAAAAGAAAAACATTTAAAACATACATACATACATACATACATACATAAAACTTTGAAAAAATTTGTTTATAGCCCAAGAGGTTTTTATGTTAAACGTGAAGTTATTGTGGTAGCACTCAACACTACTATGGTAGTGTGGGCCACTACCAAGCAGCGTTCACGACTGCTATGGCAACATGAGCCACTACCAAGTAGTAGGCCATGTGCCAAGCAAGGGGGGAGGTCATTGCCCCTCCTCAAAAAAAAAACATTTTTATTTATTTACTTATTATTTTTTAAATTTAATTTTCATCAATGAACACATAAATTAAAAACACCCTCTCCAAAATTTAATTTCCCCAAACAAATTCACACAGTCCAAATTTGTATGAAAGTCTCAACAACATAAAACAAATTAATATATGTATATAAAATTATCTGATAAATTTTTTATTGTGGTAATTTTATAATATATATATAGATGTATATATTCTTAAAACATTTTTCATAATAAAATTGATTGAAAATTTATAAACAACCAAATAGATTTTACACCTCAAATTTATTTGATTTCTCATCCAAATTCTACCTATAATAAAATATATTTCTTGAAAATTTACAAAGTTAGGGTTTTGACTTTTCAATACATATACAGATATTTCCTAATCAAAGGACAATAAATTTGCATACAAGGGTTTCAACGTAAACAACATTCTAAATCTAGAATACACAACAGACACAAAGAAGACAGAAGTTTGAAGAAAAAAAACTACTGTACAAATAAACCACAAGATCCTACCTAGATCTTATGCTAAAACCTTGAACGCACAAAACATAGGAGAATTTCCTTCTATTTCAAAATCCTACTTCTCTGGAATTTCTCCTCCAAAACCCTGGTTATTGCAAAATGAGCTCCAGATCTCTAATAAAGAGTTCTCCCTAAAATTTGGGGCTTCAACCGTGCAATCACGCGAGGGAACAAATCAAATTCTTTTGATTATATTATTATCTTGTACATCTTCATGCACAATTTTTGCAATTTAAAATATCTTTATTAAATTAATTTTTTTTCTCTCATTAATTTATTAATTATATTTTAATTTCATGCATAAGCTTTATGCAATCTATTAAACTAAACTTTATTTAATTTATGTTTTCTCTCTCTAGTTAATTATGAGACATTTTAATATAATTAATGCGATCAAATTTCCAAAATCCATAATAGTTATGATACTTAGTTTCTGGATTAGATTGTGTAGACAATGTGTAGAGATTATTGTGTAGTTTTAATATAATTTTTATTAATTTAACTAATGATATTATAAATAGAGTTTATTATTAAAATGAAACTCCTAAATAATAATTATTAAATTAAATAAATATAATTACGCCAGAATTAGAACTTTAATAAAATCTTTAAATTTAATTCTTTTATTTAATTAATTTCTCAATTAATTAAATATAACTAAATATTTAACTTTTCTTATAAAATTTCTATTAAATGAAATCAGTAAATTGTATTTTAATTTGATTTAATTATAACTGAAAATCATCATAGACCCACAAGACTAAATATGAAACCAACATAAAGAAAAAAATACCAAAATAAATACCAAGGTCAAAATCATGAATTTATGTCACTTAACATATTCCTAAAGGTGAAACTAACTTATATACTTTTCCTATTTTCTAGGACAAATGGCTTAGGTTAGGATTCTAACTCAAGAGTTATATCCCCACTTATGCCATTGAGATATTATGATAAGGTATGCTCATCTTGGCAATTCAGGGATGTCGATACTCGGTACCTGCAATCTACATAAAATTCATGCATGTACAAATTCATATATTCTAAACTAAACATGCAATGGGTGGAAGTGGTACATCATGTAGATTCCAACTAGCAGGTGACTATGACTCCCTCCCTCAACCACATTAGGAACATTAATTATAAAGTAGAACATACACATACACCATACATATGCAAGTATAGGGTAAGTAACCATAGAAACTACATATAAAACATTCATCTAACTAATCATCATGAGAAAACTGAAATCACTAACTAAACATACATATATCATCATTGAAAGGATAAACATAAACACATGAAATAACTAAACAACTTAGTAACCCATCACATATATAAATTGAGTATGAAATACATCTAATATAATCTAGTAACCAAGTATTGATAATCATAAAACATAATAAATAAACTAGCCTAACAAAATTTGACAATATGACAAGAAAATTCAACTAGGGGTAGGCACTGCATACACATACACCATACAAATGCAAGTATGTGGTAAGTAACCATTGAAAATGCATATAAAACATTTTTCTAACTAATCATCATGAGATAACTAAAATCACTAACTGAACATACATATATCATCATTGAAAGTATAAACATAAACACATGATATAATTGAACAACTTAGTAACTCATCACATATATAAACTGAGTATGAAATACATCTAATCTAATTTGGTAACTAAGTACCCATAATCATAACACATAATTAGAAAGTTGTCCTAATAGGATTTGACAATATGACAAGAAAATTCAACTAGGGGTAGGCATTACATCCACTCCCCCTAGATTTAAGCTTACTCCTAGAAACCTACAAGAAAGATAAAATTGAACTAGGGTTAGGCATTAAATCCACTTCCCTTAGATTAGTCTTGTTCCTAGAAGCCTACTACAATGACTAGGGTAAATAAAAGTCAAAGAGTACTATCTATAACGTCAAAAAAAAAACTCATTTAAGAAACTAATACAAATAAGTTAACTATGTATACACTTTTAACAAATATTAAAATAGATAGCCTAAAGCACTCCAAAAAAAAGATAACATCTCTAAATCCATCAAAAAATATAAAAGTTATAATGTATAGACATAAATCAAAAGTCAAGAACAACAAAGTGCTCACAAAATCAATCAAAGGCATACCAACTTAAAGCACAATCCTAAGAAAACATGTTTGAATTCCAATTCACAAGTTTTTCCCTTTTCTATGTTTCAAGTATAAAGTCTAAAGTTTCAAGTTTCAAGTGTTCAAGTTTGAAGTAGATACAAATAATAATTTGAGTTTTTTTTTTAGTTTAAAGTTCATGTGTTCAAGTTTGCAAAAGATACATAACATTGTTTAAGTTTTGCTTTAGTTCAACTATTTAACAACTAGTGGCATTCCAATATACCTAGAGCTCCCAATATAGAAACTTGGGCTCTGATACTAGAAGTAATGGCCTGCCATAGAACCCAAAATAAATTAGCCTAAAATTTCTCTAAGTTTGTCAAACATTTTTTTTAAGATAATAAATATAAAAAACAAAAAATAATATAACATAAGCAATAACATGAACATATACAATAATAATGGAAGCATTAACTCACATACATAACAACCATCACAAAAAAATTACATCTCTTAGGGTTCTGTGATGTTGAATCAAATTTATGTTTAATTAATACTAAAACCAATATATAACACATCCACATTAAAGAATAACTATAGGTATGAATCCATTTAAATAATATACAATTAAAGGATGCCACTTGGCAATAAACAAAATGCACAATCATCCACTATACAAGTCATAGGGTATGAGAGTTTGAAATAATATACATCATGAAATAGATTACATCATCTCATAAGATCAATGAAATCAAGTACAATGCACATAGAATAGAACTATTCATCATATAAATACAAGATCGGATAAAAAGGAACATCAATACAAACGCATCCAGCAACAACATTCAACATTCATATCTCAATGGTATAAGAAAAAGCACTACCACCTAACCTTGTGAAACTTAGAAAGGTCCACTCCCACCGCATTGAGGAGATATTCTCAAGTTCCAAATGGATAACAAAATCAAAAGTCAAAAACTAACATCTAGGTTCAACAAATCACCTAAAAGAAAACTATCTCAAAGGGTACCAAGACACAAGTATCAACTAATCCTAGAGGCAACACAGACACGTAGGAAATCTACTATGGAAGTGGGAAAGTGTCATCGCATGAGCCAACTCTGAGGT
The DNA here is from genome assembly GCA_028749045.1 of Cupressus sempervirens. Classification (NCBI taxonomy): domain Eukaryota; kingdom Viridiplantae; phylum Streptophyta; class Pinopsida; order Cupressales; family Cupressaceae; genus Cupressus; species Cupressus sempervirens. The sequence continues at coordinate 745,755,933 of CM053791.1, forward strand.
TACCTGATAGATACTCGAGCCACCTAGTATCTCTATGAATCGTCAATATCCTTTTGTATAGACAAGGCATACTAACAAGTTAGGTCTAAGGTTACCCAAGTCGTCTTTTAATACTCCAGATGCCCTAGTGACTTTCTATGGTACCAATATCTTATTAATTCATTTTAAACCCATTTAATTAAATGTTATCACATACTAAATGTTATATCTTGCAACAACTCACTATGCCATAACAGTCACGAGCGCTGCTTGGCAGTAGCTCACGCTGCCATAACAACATTGAGTGCTACCACAATAGCCTCACACTTAGCATAAAAGCCTCTTGGGCTATAAAATGTTTTATAATTCCATGGTCAAAATCATGAATTCACATCACTTGATGAATTCAGAATAGTGAAAATAACTTAGATACTTTTCCTATTTTATAGGACAATTGGCTTAGACTAGGATTCAAACTCAAGAGTTATCTCCCCACTTATACCATTGAGATACTACAATAGGGTACACTCATCCTTGCAATTTGCATAAAATCCACACATGTACATGTTTGTATATTCTAAACTAAACATGCAATGGTGGGAAGTGGTACATCATGTAGATCCTAACTAGTAGGTGACTGAAACTCCCTCCCTCAACCACAAAAGGCATGTCAATCATAAAGTAAAACATACACTTACACCATATACATGCAAGTATAGGGCAAGTAATTATAGAAATTTCATATAAAACTTCTTCTAACTAATCATCATGAGATAACTAAAATTGCTAACTAAACATACATATATCATCATTGAAATGATAAACATAAACACATGAAATAACTAAACAACTTAGTGACTCATCACATATATAAACTGAGTGTCTAATTTGGTAACCAAGTATGGATAATCATAAAACATAATTAGAAAATTAGCCTAACAAAATCTGGCAATATGACATGAAAATTCAACTAGGGGTAGGCATTACAATAATATACCTTAGTTTACACTAGGACTCAACACGAGTGTTTCTAGAGGTAGCTCAGTCAATAAAGGGGCTTAGTTATGATTTGTAGATTTTCTAATGCTTAGTGGAGATTTCTTACACTTGGTTGTGTCTTGGTGTCTATGTTGCCCAATTTTTGCATGAGTTAACTTTTGGCATTTAATTCAAGTTGTGGATAGTTAATGAGTGTTGTAGTTGACTTGTGTCTTATGCAAACATTTAATGTAAGGGTTTATTTTAATTTGTAATTGGCTAGGCTGACTTGCAGCCTACTTGGGTATAAGTAAGGGGTTTTGGTGGAGATTGAAGTCATTATTCATCCAACTTTGAGAAGAGGACGAAGTGGAGGAGAAAATTTTGGGAAGGGATAGTAGTTGAGACTTTGGAAACAAGGAGGTTGATTAGTGGGCTTGCAAGCACAAGTTGAGATCTTCCTTGGAGGTTTCTACCAAAGTGTGATTCTAGACTTGGTAGTGTTGGGATTGGATCTTGAGGGATCTTGCAGAACTATAATTATTATTATTATTGTATTTGGCCCTAACCAAGAATGTCTTACAACCAAGCATATTGCATGTAAACAATTATTATATATGAATAAATAGTTGAGAATAGATATTAGATCTTGCTTTGTGTTGTGTTTCTGCTATGTGGTTATTTGCACTGATCCAAATTACCTCCAATAGGGGTACCCTCAAATTCTCACTACATCACCATGGTTTGTGAAATTCAATTTTTAAGAAAATGGGTAAATAATTCAAAAGAGCTACCCATTTTTAAAAATAGGTAAAATAAGTTTTCAAGTGCCAAAAACTATATAATTCTTTTAGAAATGGGAACTCATTTTGAGATGTGTATCCATTTTCAAAATAAAAAGTACCTGATTTGAAAATAATGGGGAAAAAAATTCTGAATTTAGGATTGAACACTTGAGCTTAAAGAGAGTATGCATTTTTAAATAAATGTGTACCCATTTCTAGCTATGAAGTGTTTTCCCAAAGGAATTCTCTAGTTTGGGTACTCAACTTCTTTTGGTTACCCATACTATAATATGCCTTTATGACCTTGTCTTCAATACGTCCTTCATGATACTCTATCAAATATGAATTTTAAAATACTACTAAAATATTTAGTTCACTTAACAAGTCTACTTCATAAGCATTTTCTAAAGCATGTTTCTCTAGTATTCCACATAGTCCAAACTACTTCATTTTTAATTTATTATATGTTTGTACTAGAAAATTTGCATTTTTTTGATGTAAACCCCAAATTTATCTCCAACATAAAATTCCTTATGCCTCTTTTTCTCATCTTCCTTATCCTTGTATTATTTATTCAATTTAGTGATGCTCTTCTATGTTGATATCTCTAAGTCTCGTTGTCTATTCATTTCAAACACCTATTCATATATAAGGCAAAGTGTGTTGGTCATTACTTAAACTAAGCTACTCTATATAGGTTTAGTCATATAAATACTTATAAATAATCATGTATATATTGAGCTCTAAAGGAGCCAAGAAATTCCTTGGTCACCAAGTAATTTTAGTACAACCTGGGCCTATTAAATGTCAAGAAGATTGATGCCAAATTATATAGAAAGAGTTAAGTACAATTAAGGCTAAGCAATAATAGAAAGATCAATTATGACCAACCATCATAAATAATGAGTGTCGAGTGACATAGAGAGAAGATAAAAGTTTGGAATGATATGGAATTTGATTTAAATAATTTCAAGCTGACATGAACATGACATTTAATGATCATAGAGTTTGTTACAAAGATTTTTATGTGTTTTTATGTGGATCATCAATCCCTATGAAGAAAAAACAACCAATTACATGAAGAGGCAAAAATGGAAGCATCTAGAAGACTTTACTAATGTCTTTAAATAAGTAGATCCAAACCTTATTTTTAACATGTGTGTTCTGAGCTATCACAAAATAAATTGTGAAGTGTGTGAAGGAAGTGAAATATTATATGGAAGAGTTAAGTATTGGATGTTGCATGTGAAAGTTGTGAAGAACAATGTTTAGTGACCTAATGAATAAGTGAAGGACTGAGCAAAGCTATATCATATTTGAGATCAGATCAAAGATTTGAAGGAGGAGATCCATAATCAATAATTATAAGTGTAGATCAAAGGATTAGGTACTTAATCATTTTTAACAAAGTAAATTGTGGCTAATCTTATAAAAAAGTGGTTTTAACAAACCTTTGTAAATATCCTAACAAAGTCCTTAGTTCATTATAAGTATAAAATCCTTTAATCAAGGTAAGGCCTAAAAATCTTAAATGCTTTTAGCAAAGCAAACTCCTTACAAGGAAGATCATGAGAAATGAGAAAAATTAAAACCTTAATAGGTTAACTTTGTTACTACACTAGTGAAAATTTGTGGGTGTCATCCCCACCCTAGTTTTACCTTCAACTTGGTGTTTTTTTTGGGTTACAAAATCTTTTGTGTTTTGTGTTTTCATTTCATGGATGTTATGCATGGTTAGATTTATTTCAGCACTTAATTTTTTTTATGCATAAACTAGATATGAGATGGTCAATATGGTGAATGAAGTAAAGTTTTTTTGAAGGAAAAGAGTTTTAAAGATCCTAATTCATCCCCACCCCTCTCTCAGTATCTTAGTTTCCTAGTTAAACTTTCAATAATTGGTATCAATGCCTAGTTCTCTTAAAAAGAAGTCTAACAACTTGAGAGTTCATATCTTAGAGATGGAGGCTTACAAATTGGGAAAGGTCATTGAAAATGCAACTCATACTAGAACAAGTTGAAGTAGCAGGAGAAGAACTGAGAAAATACATAAGAAAGAGAATGAATATGGCCATTCAACAAAATGATACACTATGAAGAATTTTCTACAAAAGTATTGTTTCATACTAGAAATTCAACTGAAAGTGATGTAGCCATTACAGATCTACTGAAGAATAACATTATCCTCAATGAAGAAGTCAAAGGATTGAAGAGAGAACATAAAATCTAGTCAGTAAGGCTATGTGAAGTAACTAAATAGAAGAATAAACCTAAAGAAGAGAAAGTTATATAGTAGAGGAAAATAAAAAGAAAATGGCTACCTGACCTGGGGAAAGGTCATATCATGTGCAAAAACATTAAAGTACTCAATTAGACATGTTAAGTCAACTAAAGCTTGCAAATCAAGAACTAAATAGGAAAGATATGGAGATAGTAAATCTAAAATAATAGAGTCATCTACTTAGGAATAATTTAAGATATGAGATAAAACTTGTGGAAAGGGTGAACAAGCCCTATGAAGTATTAAGATACTTTGGAGAACTAGTGAGGTGAACACTTCTAGACTAGGAAATACAAAGAAAAAGTCATCTATTGAAGGAGGATCATCCAAGAGTGGATGGATAAGGAATGAAAAATAAAAGGAAAAACTACATGCTATCACTTTGGCACAACTTCAACACACTGCAAACATTTTCAGAAGCAAGAATGTTATGTAAAACTCTAAAACCAAGTTTACTGCAAGAAGAAAGGACATCAAATACATGAGTATAAATATAGAATGAACAATATTCCTACCACACCTAGATTTGAGGTTTATTGTTACAATTGTCAAAATTTTGGACATAGGTTAGGGTGAGTACACTAAGATGGTGTACAAAAAGGAGGTTATAAGTGGACACCTTTTTTCTAAAATCAAGTAAACATGAACTTGGATAGGACAGTTGAGGGTCAGCCACTAAAAATGACAAGATGTATAAAACATATAAATTCTAGTACTCTGAATCTACCTTCTAAACTACTAGAGTTTTTACAAAATGGATAAGATTGGGTGGGTCAAACCCTACACACATAAAAAAAATTTATTTTCATGTGAAATACAAAAGACATAGTTATATTTAGTATTTTGCATATCCCTTTGGGAGGATAATAGTTAAGAGTCATATCTAGAAGTTGTGTATTTTTTTATAAGTTTATGATGAGTATTTTTTTTGTTATGAATTATTGAATAGACTACATCCTTAAATTTTACTACATATTCATGTCCTGAGCAAAACTTAAATCAAAATAATTGAAAATACAAACTTTTTTTTTGAAACGTGTATATAATCAAGTGTAGAATAGTAAGATATAATTTATTTTTAATTTGGTTAAGTATATCAAAAGTTATCAAAAAAATGGTAGACATATGTCTTTGAGGAATGTAAAGGTATTGGGAAAAGTAATTGTTATCGATTTTTACCTCCTTGCCGAATTCAAATTTAAATATCTGGCCCATTTAATAGCTACCCGCCAAATTTAATGATATTTTAATGCCCAAGGTATTTTTAATATTTTTTCCCATCGGCATGCAACTTTCCTCGCCGTCAGATCTTGCCAGATCTACGACAGGTGCTTCCTCACAAGATACAGATGCAAGTGTTTTAAATATTGTAAGCAAGCCATTTTGCGATGCGTGGCAGGTGGGTCTGTCTTCCTTTGGCCAACCATAGAGATGTAATTTTTTATTCACTGCCAGATCTTCCCAGATTGATGATCACCACACACTTGCAAGATGAAGATGCAGGGGAGTTAAATCATGTGAGAATGCCTCTTTTTGACACATAGACAGCATGACATCAAATGGGATCTTCTTTAAGTTTCAACGCATAAGTTATAGGCACTGTCGGATCTCCCTAGATCAAGGGTTGAGGCTTTCTTGCAAGGTCAAGAAGCAGGAAAGATAAATAATGTTGGGAAGTGCTTTAATCGCCACGTGTCTCTATGGGACAAGTTTCTCTGTGGGTCACTAGTTGGATGCCATGTGTTGCCAGGTGTGGTACGGATAATGCCAGATGTGTGCCAAGTGTTATGGGCCTAGGACAAGAATAAAGTGTAGTACACAAAGAATTTTCTCAATCGTTGATCTCATGGAGATCAATGATCAACACTTCCTCACAAGATTAAGTTGCAGAGGAGTTAAGTAATGCGAGAAGGCGGGTGGAGGACACATGTCTCGATGGCTCAAGTAACATTGACAGTTAACAATAGTGGTTAAAACAATTGTCACGGTCAAGGTTTTACCAAGAACACCACGGTTAGGGTTAAGGTGGCATGGTTAGTCCATAAGGCATGGTCAAATTCAAGAGGACTCACGGGGTGGAAAAATGAAATAAGCTCATTGGTCCAAATGGCTCGTCCTACTTACAATTTTAGTTTGACTCATTGACTTGCTGATTCATGAGCCAAAATGATGGAAACCCAAAGTTATCTTGCGAATCTGATCTCTGTAATCAATCCCAGCCAACCCAAAATGAATGTAGAATGAGAGCGACATTCCACTACCCATTTTTTGATCCATCTACCTAGCCAAAATGGCTTAATGGCATCATTTTTTCCTCTCAAGGCATTATTTGACATAGAAGATCAGATATCATTGCATCTGGATCCGTATCTAGATTAGACTTTCTCCATGATTGTTCTCTGGAGAACTTAATGGCAGGTTGTTGTGAACTAATTATAGTTGGAGGACATCCCTATTATGCCTAAGCTATAAAGCAATTTTTTTATGAATTTTATAGGGGTCGACCTTTCTTTGTTTTCTCTATTATTGCTCTATGAATTTTCAGTGTAAATTCCCCTATGCCTTTGAACTGCATGATTTTCTACCTTATCTCCTTCGGCCATTAGTGTGAAAGTGCAAGAACTCTTTGCCTCCACTAGTGTTTTGTGGAAATCTATAATCTGCATGACTGTATCTCTTTGGATCTATGAATGATAATATAACTGAACATCCCTTTCTTTGTGTCATGATCTTGGGTTTTCTGATATGCATGTGATTATTATACTAAAGCAAGTCTAAATATGTATATCCTTAGTTTCATTTTGGTTCAATAGTGCATATATGGGCAGAGATTGGTCTGAACACTCTATTTTGGTGCATCACCTCCCTAGATTAGAATAGGTATATTTTCTTTCTTGTATCTCCTTCTCCATTTTCCCTTCCAAGAGTAGTTAGGTGAACCTTGATAGTAAGAGGAAGCCGGCCTTCTTTGAAGATTCAGCCTCACAATTCAAGTCCCATAGCTTGGAGGTTGTTTCCATGTTCCACTAGGTTGTCCTCATGCATAGGCTTTGGACAAGGGTGCAAACCTTAGTGACAACAGTTTTTGGCATGCCCAGTGAGACATATATCGAAATATTTTAAGTCTACTAGTGTTAGAAGGAAAATTTCAAGATTAATACTAAGGAGATAGTTCTGGCCTCAGTATTCAGGCCTTCAAAGGGTTCATTCTTCAAAGGACTTGGCGACTCGGAGCTTCAAACATATCTGGTTCTAGACCAAAGCTGCAATAATTCATGCCCAAAGCTGAAACAAGGGCATCTTCTAGAGGTAAATTGTAGTACCAAGAGCTTTCATTTTTGAACCCTAGAAGAAGGAGGAATAGAGTATCTTTATCACTAGTTAGGAGTGCAATAGTAAAAAATACCCCTGCAAGATCTATCTCTACTCCTCTTATTGTTAGATCTTAGCCTACATTGTCGTTAGCACATATTAATAGATGACTTGTCTATATGGTGTTGGCTAGAGCTCATGCTTTTGCCACCTTTAATGGTGCAAGTCCTCTTTTATTGGCTCAAAGACATGACATACCAATATCTACGCTCAAAAGTATACCAGAGTTTACTAGTGAAACCTCCATTTCTCCCTTAGAGCACATTCAAGAAGTTGAAAATGTTTGTAATATCCATGGTGTTACAGAAGATGATGTTGCAGTTAGGCTTTTGGCCTCATCCTTAAAAGGAAAAGCACTACAATGGTATAGAGGTTTGGCTCATGGTTCTATAATAGATTGGGATGGCTTAGGAGCAAGACTATGTAAGCATTTTGAGGACAAAAGTGATCATCTATCACTTTTAGAATAGTTCACTACCATAAAAAGGGCCCTCGATGAATGTATGACCGATTTCAACTATAGATTTCAAAAAACATGGGATAGAATACCTATTTCAGTGAAGCCTACCCCTGGTAATGCCTTCTTGCACTATCTTAGAGCTTTTAATAGTGACATTGCCATTACAATCCAAACTATGGGAGGGGATACTCTACCCAATTCTTATGACATGGCAATAAGGAAAAAAAATATATTGATACGAGGAGGGAAATTAGCCCCAAAGCCTTCTATGCCCTTCTTCCTTGATGTCCCAAACCACCAACTAGCAATGGTTCCTCTTCCCATAGTTTCTACATCACAAGCTCTTACTCTAGTACATAAAGCTTCCACATCTTCAAATGGGATGGATGAAATCAAAGAAATGATGTAATCTATGATGCTGAACATAGATAAGAGCTTGCAAGTCCAAGAAAAGAAGTTAGAGCACAGCTTCTCTATGATGTAGAAAATGAGAAACAAGGTGGTTACTTTAGAAAGGCAAGCTCAAGGTAGTAAAGCTCATCAATTGCAACATCAAACTCTGAATAGTGGTAGGCCTCCAAATCATAATTATGGGAATAATTCTCTCAGCCAAAATAGGTAGAATAGCCATTCTTCAACTTCAAATGCAAGTCAGAGTAGGGCCTTTGTCCCTCAAAACAACATGGCCCAAGATTTGGATTTTTGCCCCTCTTGCAACTACTCCTACACTCGTTGCATGTGTCAAAAGGCTGAGTTTTATTTGGCTTTGGCCATCCAAGAGCCTACAATAGAACAATCATACAAGGAGGACCAATTTAAAGAGGCCTCATACATGCAAGGACAGGGTGATTACTCCCTTATGACTCATCAAATGGAAGAACATCATAATGTAAACCAGGATTCCATTGCTCACAACACTAGGAGAAAATTGAGAGCTATTGAAGATGTTGCACCTCCTCCTCCTAATTAGGCCTCAACTTTAAATGTGACACCTCATAAGCAATCAGAAATAAATGATCAATCAAATGTTTCTCAATAGAAAAGGCAAAATAATACCAGAAGAGATGTGAGTGATCCTTAGTTTGTTCCATCTCAACCCCCTGCAAGGACAGATCCTAAGGCTTCTACCAAAGTGCCCACTATGCTATTTAGTGTGGTAGAAAAAATGAAGAAAAAAAATGTGAATATTTCTATGTGGGATGTTGTTGCTACTATACCCATGTAAAAGAGGTTTTTATATCAAGAATTAGAAAAAAATGAACCAAAGGATCAACCACCCAACATGGAAAGTTCCACTAGCCTAACTAGCCTAGTACAACCATCAGATAGGGCAAAAAAAAAAAAAAGGTTAGACCTCCCCCATTTTATGTTTCTCTAATTATAGGGGATAAACTAGTCCATAATTGCATGATTGATTCAAGGGCTAGTAGTTCAATGATGCCTAGGCATGTTGTTGATACTTTGGGAATGAAATATGAGCCCATTGTTAAGGATATATTAAAGTTGGATGGTAGTACTATCAAGACTATAGGGATCCTTAGGAATGTGGAGATGACCCTACATGCATGCCCTGGTTGTACTATAACTCAAGATACATCAGTTGATGAAGTCAAGCCACATTTTTCTATCTGTCTGTCAAGAGACTTCACTACCCAAATAGGTGGTTACATATCTTCTGATTGGTCATATATGCTTTTTAGAACAAGATATAGAGCCAAAGAATCAATAAGAGTAGAGCCTCTAGCCCTCCATCATACTAAACCCTACACCCATAATCTCATCAACATGAATTGTACCATCCTAGAAGTGGATGAGAATGACATAGTAGATGAACCTACCACTCCCCTAGCAAAGATCCCTAAATTTTTCTTAGATGAATGGGCTAATGCATAACAGTTTGATACTATGTCAAAAACCCTTGAAACAAGTCTCAGTACATATTGTATATTAAAGAAAGATACTCTAGTTCCTAATCTTGTGGAGATTAAAGAAGATGTAAGTGGGATATGGAGTATGTACTTTGATGGATCAAGAAACAAAAATGGATCAGGGGCTAGTGTGATGTTGATTTCTCCTGCACAAGTAAGGTACTACTTCTCCTTAAGGCTCCAATTTAGTTGCACTAATAATGTGGCTAAGTATGAATCCTTGATTTAGGGTCTCCTACTTGCTCAAAGAAGAGGAATTCAAGCCTTAGAGGTATATGGGGATAGTGAGTTGGTGGTTAACCAAGTGAGAAACTAGAATAGCACCAAAAATGGTTTGCTTAAGTCTTATAAATATAAAGTTTGGGATTTTCTTGAAGGTTTCAATGCATTTAACATCCAAAGCATCCCTAGGAAAGAAAATAGGCATGTTGATAGACTTGCAGCAATAGGTGCATCTCATGATGTGCCATGGAATTTTGGGGAGAAGAAAGAGAAACAAATTAGAGTGGTAGTAAGGCATGCCATCCCTGACAATGATATCCATTGGCAAGTGTTTGAGTCTAATGACCAAATCATGAGCTTCTTGTAGAATGAAGCAGAATTTTTAGAGAGAAATCAATCTAGACTGCAAGATCATTATGGTGACCAAATCATTAATCTCAGCTCCAACAAGTTGCCTAAAGGTCTCATTACTCTAGAGAGTGTTTTTAATCATGATGATCAAGCAAGAGGTAGAGTCATGAACCTAGCTACTGATGAAGATAACTATACTCTAGTCATGATTGCTAATGGAAAGTCCTTAAACATGGGGATGGTATGTTCTAAAATTGAACAAGAAAAATTTATGTCAAGAATTTAATGACGTATTTTCCTAAACATATGATGACTAAAGGGTTTTGACCCAAGGTTGTTTCAGCATACCATATATCTAATTGATGATGTAAAACTAGTAAGACAAAATAGAGACCAGTGAATCCTAAAATTGAACCCTTAATGAGAAGGGAATTGTCCAAATTGATTGAGGCCGATATAATTTTCCCTATCAAGCACTCATCATGGGTAGAAAATATTGTCCCTATTAGGAAGAAGAATGGAGAAATTAGATTGTGTGTGGACTTTAGGGACCTTAACCAAGCTTCCCTTAAAGATCACCATCCTCTCCCTTCCATGGAGCAAATTTTATCCAAACTCAGTGGTTCAGAGATTTTTTCATTTCTTATTCAGTTCTCTGTTTATAATCAATTGCTGGTCAAAGAGTCTGATAGATACAAGATTGCATTCACTACTAAGTGGGGTACCTATGCTTATTGCAAAATGCCATTTGGACTAACTAATGCAGGTGCTACATTTCAGAAGGCAATGAAGATGGCCTTCAAGAGTATGATTGAAAAGTTTGTATTAGTCTACCTCAATGATATCACGATATATTCAAAGAATATAGAGGATGACTTCAATCATCTCAAGTATGTATTCTTAAGGTGTAGAGAGTTTGGGGTATCCCTTAACCCAGGCAAGTGTGCTTTTACTACTAATCAAGGAAAATTGTTAGGACATATTGTATCTAAGGATGGTTTAACCATTGATCTAGAGAGAACAAAAGCAATACTTGCCCTTCCCCTTCCTAAACATAAGAAAGGGCTGCAAAGTTTCCTTGGTAGGATAAATTTTGTGAGAAGATTTATCCCCAATCTTGCTACCATGGTGAAACCCCTTACAACTATGCTCAAGAAAAGTATGGTCTTTCCATGGACCAAGGAAGGGAAGGAAAGTTTTGAAGAGATCAAGGCAGCCATAGCCTCAGCCCCTACTCTCATCAATCCAAACTATGAGAAAGATTTCATCCTCTATACCTTAGGTGGTGAGTCAAATATTTTTGTTTTCTTGACTCAAACAAATGATACAAATGAGGAGCAGCCCATAGCCTTCTTTAGCAAAGGGCTTAAAGAGTATGAAGACAAATATAGTTATGTAGAAAAGAAAGCCCTTGTAGTCATCAAAGCCTTGAAGAAATTCAGACACCTCCTATCCCATAACAAGATTTTTTTGTTAGTACCTCATGCCAGTGTGAAGGAGTTCCTATTGAGCAAAGATGTTAGTGAGAAAAGAGTTGGTTGGATCACAAGGGTAATGGAATATGATGTTGACATCCAGGTCACCAAGCTAGTAAGAGGGAAAGGATTGTGTAAGCAAATGTTATCATCTCAAGAATTAGATGAGGAAGTTTCCATAGCAATAACAAAAGAACAAGAAGTAAGAAATGATGGCCCAAGCAATTGGGTGGATTACATGAAGAGTTTCTTATCAGGAAATGGATACCCTCAAGGATTAGATAAAGCTAAAAGGAGATAGTATAGATTGCAGTCAATCTCTTATGTCATAGTTGATGGTATCCTTTTTAGGAAAGATTTTAATGGAGCCCTACTAAGATGCATTGACAAAGAGCAAGCTGAAAGAATGATCAAGGAGTTTCATGATGGTCTTGATGGTGGTTACTTCTCAACTAGAACAACTACAATAAAGATCATGAGAGCTAGTTATTATTGGCCATCCCTATTTCATGATTGTCATAGGTATGTGAGGAAATGTGAAAAATGTACCTTTTTCTATAAAAAAACTAAAGCTTTTGGCTCTTCCTATTCATCCCATTTAAGTGGACCAACCTTTCACTCAATGGGGATTGGATTTCATAGGCCCTATCAATCCTCCTTCCAGTTTTGGTCACAAGTGGATTTTAGCTGCTATAGATTACTTCACTAGATGGACAGAGGTATTTGCATTGAAGGATGCTACAAAATCTTTAGTTGTTGAGTTCCTTGATGGAATTGTCACCAGATTTGGTGCCTCTTCAACCATTATTTCAGATAATGCAAGGTCTTTTGTAGGAGCTCAGATTTGTGCATGGGCAGTTGACCATAACATTTACTTGAGCACATCATCAAACTACTATCCTCAAGGCAATGGCCTAGCTAAGTCATCAAACAAGAACCTGCTCAAAATCATAAAGAGAACAATTGAGGATAACCAAAGGTGTTGGCATGAAAAGTTAAGGATAGCTCTGTGGGCTGACAGGATAACACCTAAATGATCAATAGGGAACTCACCATTCATGTTGGTATATGGTAGAGAGGCAAGGCTTTCAATTTCGTTAGAGTTCCCAACCCTGGAGTTAGCTCATCAATTGGAACTAATTGAAGATGATGTCATGATAGTGAGAATGGCAGAAGTAATGGAGCTGAAAGAGAAAAGAAATCAACCATGCAGACCCTAGAGACACATCAATGATAGGTAAAGAAGAGCTTTGACAAAAGGGCTAGGGTTAGGACTTTCAAAGAAGATGATCTAGTTTTGAAATGGGATGTAGACAAGGAAAAACTAGGGAGGCACTCAAAATTTGATGTAATGTGGAGTGGTCCCTATCTGATTGAAAGTTGTAAACAGGCAAATGCTTTCCAGTTAAGCAAGCCTAATGGTGAGATTCTGCCTATCCTAGTCAATGGGATCTATCTCAAGCCATGTTTTTGAGGGTTTGAGATTCCATGTACATAGTTAGCTTAGTTTCATTTCCAGTTTGTTCCCTACTTTTCCAAGAAGTGCATGAACATAGGATTGTCTCTGTGAGATAGCGAGTTTTGAAATTTTGAAGGTAGCAAAAGAGGTTTTGGTCCTTGGTTCTGGTTGCAGAGGTAGAGATGTCCAATGTTTTATGAATGCAGAGGTAGGGTTAGGGTTTTATGACACAGTGATTCAAATTTTCCATGACTCCACAACCCAATGGATGTGCAAGGCCATTGATTAGACATGTAGCAGGCTCGCACCCCCTTTGAGTTGCCAGGAATGTTATCCATTTTTGCCTCCTTGCCAAATTCAAATTTGAATATCTAGCACATCTAATGGCTACCTACCAAATTTAATGATATTTTAATGCTGAGAGTATTTTTAATATTTTGCCCCACCGGTGTGCAACTTTCCTCACCATCAAATCTTGCTAGATCTACGGTAGGCGCTTCCCCGCAATATATAGATGCAAGTATTTTAAGTATTGCGGGAAAGCCCTTTTGTTCCGCATGGTAGTTGGGTCCATCTTCCTTTGGCCAACCACATAGATGCAATTTTTTATTTGTTGCCAAATCTTCCCAGATCAATGATCATTGCACGACTGCAAGATGAAGATGTAGGGGAGTTAAATCATGTGGGAATGCCCCTTTCTAATGCATGGACATCATGATGTCACATGGGGTCTTTGTCAAGTTTCAACGTGCAAGTTATGGGCACCGTAAGATCTCCCCAGATCAAGGGCAGAGGCTTTCCCACAAGGTTAAGATGCAGGCAAGATAAACAATGTGAGGAAGTGCTTTGACCGCCACATGTCTCTGCAAGACCAATTTCTCTGTGGGTCACAACTTGGATGTCATGTCTTGCTAGGCATGGTACAGATAATGCCAGATGTGTGCCAAGTGTTATGGGCTCGGGACAAGAACAAAGCACAGTACACGAAGGATTTTCTCGATCGTTGATCTCGTGGAGATCAATGATCAGTGCTTTCCTGCAAGATGAAGTTGCAGAGAAGTTAAGTAATGCACGAAGGTGAGTAGAGGACACATGTCCTGGTGGCTCAAGTAGTGTTGATAATTAACAACAATAGTTAAAACAATTGCCATGATCACGGTTTTAGCAAGACCACCACAGTTAGGATTAAGGTGGCACAGCTAGTCCATAAGGCATGGTCAAATTCAAGAGGACCCGTAGGGTGGCCAAATGAAATAAGCTTGTTGGTCCACATGGCTTGTCTTGCTTGCAATTTTAGTTTGACTCATTGACTTGCTAAGTCACGAGCCAAAATGATGGAAAACCAGAGTTATCTTGCAAATTTGATCTCTATAATCAATCTGAACTAACCTAGAATGAATTCAGAACAAGAGGGACACACCATTGCCCATTTTTTGATCCATCTACCTAGCCAAAATGGCTTAATGGCATCGTTTCTCTCCTCTCAAGGCATTATTCGACACAAAAGATCAGATATCATTGCATCTAGATCCGTATCCAGATCAAACTTTCTCCATGTGTCATGCCCAAAAACTAGGGCAAAACCCACACAATTTTTTTTTTAAAACTTATTTTAAAATAGTAATCTACCATAACATAATTAAACTAAAACTAAACATAACTAAATTTCATTAAATTTAAAATAAAACAAACTAACTTTCAATAAATATTGACAAAATTTAAAAAAATTAAATACTACTTAAAACAACTAACTTAAAATTAAACCAAAATTTTAATTTAAATCATATATAAACTAATCTAAGCCAATACAATAACTTTAACACAAACCAAAAAAAACTATATAATATTCTATTAGTAATTGTTAACAATTTAACTGAACATCTAACTTTGATCACTAATATTATTGATAAATTGAATTTGAATTAGCTATCTTACACTTAATCTAAATGAAAATTAAATTAACTTTCGTTACCAATGAGCACTAGAGTTACACTAATTAAACCTTTACTAACCACTTAATTCTAAACCTAAATTTATTAGAAATAAAACATTTCTAAAGGTAATAACAATATAATTAATATAACTACGATTAGATAATAAAATCAAAACAAGCTTCCATAACTGACCAATCAAACATTTTAATTGAAAATTAACTCCAACATACTTATAAAAATCTAACTTATATTAATCTATCATTACAATTAAAATCAAAGACTAAGGTTAATTCATATAGATCTATAAGTCAAACTAAATGTTATTTAAAACTACTATAATTTTAGGTTCAACTTTTAAATGCCAATATAGGGTTCCATCTAACCCTTCTAGCAATCTATAAAACTAATTAATAAAATAAAATAAAATACAACTATAACAAATGATGCTAAAATAAAAAGACTAACTAATTAAGAACTATCTTAATTCTAATATTTATTATATTTTAAAGCTTAAACTTTTACTAATCTAATTTTAAATAAAATTAAATAAATAATTAAGAGATTAACATTGCTAACTTATATAGCTGTTAATAACTATTAACATTACTTAAAATTTATTACCATTAACATTACAACAAGGTACTAACATTACATTACTACTGACTCTAATTTAAACAAGACTAATATTAATCTAAATTACAACTAAATCTAACTACCCTAAATCTAAAATGATCATAATACTAACTAAACTAACAATATTTAATGCAAACAAAACTTACTATCTTAAAACATAATATACTATCATCATTTAAACACACTCTAAAGAGACACTAACTCAAACTAAATACAACTAAACATGGAATACTAACTAAACAACTAACATACTAACTATACTACTCAACATATATTCTAACCCCATCCCACTAACCTAAGACCCCCCACCCCCCCTCTACTAACCTAATATCTATGTAGGCTTGTCAACTCCTAGAGGGAGCACACGGCCCAAGTCTGTACATTGTAGATTGTTCCTTGCCCTTGCGTAAGGGAGATCTCGACCAATGAGAGGAGCGTTTGGGGAGAAGGGGAATATATGTTGGAAACATTAAATGGAAATTCCCCCACCACGTCATTCCCAACTAAGCCAGACTCAACACACACCTAGGCCAAGTGGCCTATACTATCCAACGGACAGAGCACTGCAGGGTCTCTACGCTGTAAGCTTATCCCCTCCCTTGCCTTGCATGAGTCAAGGTCAAACAAATCCAATGCATGGGAGAAGAGATGGGTGGAGTAAAGTTAATAAGGTAAGTTTAAAGTTTAAAGGACTATATTAATAACATATTCCCTTTCTCCCCCGAATCAATATGACCATTGACCATTGGGCTACAAATTGCAAGTGGGTGCATGAGCCATGACTACATTAAATTAGTGGATTTGGTTTACAACATCAAATCTGACTCTCTAACCATGCTATCACCGAGAGAAGGAAGGTGGGACAAAATCAATTAATATCATAAAGTTTAGTAGTTAGGGAGTAGCTTACTGGGATATTTGCTATATATATTTACTTTTCCATTTAAATTTTCATCTTTTTTTTAATTCTCCCTTTTGTTTCAAGTGTTGATTTCAATTAGCATATTGAAGGAATATTCTCTGTGACTTAGGGGGGAATTTTCCCCATACATTTTCCAGAGAGGTGTTTTACTCCTAGGAATGCACATTTTCTTTGTTTTGAAGCCAATTGTGTCTAAGTGATAATATATTTGTTCTTTTGCTATAATTAATGTTTTATAATTCATTATATGTCAAATGTATCTAAACCTTTCTTTTAGAAATCAAGGAAATGCATGATTCATATTCAAATTTGATCTTGTCAATAATAAAACTTTACAAGGAGAGAGTAAACTTCCTGTCCTCAATGTAGGATTTTTAAAAAATTTCCTCTTGATACATAAGCCTTGAATTGGAACTTCATCATATCAAATTAATTTCCATTACATAATTGAAACTTGAGAATTCATAATTTGAAGACATAATCTATCAATCTATTTTCTCACATACATATACAAAATTTGAAATCCCATGAGAGCAATGTAAGGAGGTTTTCATAATCTCTTTTTTTTCTCTATTATTCATCCTAGTTCAAGGCTCCATTGGGAAAGAACTAATAAGAAAACCCGATGTCTTTGCAACTACACCAAAATTCAAATACATTTTACATAAATTCAAATGCATTTTACATAGTATTATGATTCAAAAGAAATCTCTTCTAGAACCTTCATAAGTTCTTTCTTCCATATCTTCAATTCTTCAAGGAAAGTAAGGAGAAGAAAAGAGCTAACCCAGGGTGAAACATCACAACATCAAGAGCAATTCAAGCATACACTCAAACTCAGTTTTGCACAATAGGTCCAAACATAGAAACTGTCTAGGGGGAAGGTGGATTTTTCCAATGGGAGACGTAAATCACCATGCCATAACATAGCCCTTTCGAGGCTAAAACTTCAAGAACTTTCATTCTTCTACAAGGCCTTTTCGAGGCTAATACCACAAGGATTTTCATTCCTTTCCATATTCAAGAATCCACAATATCAAACAAGGCATGTGATGACAAGTAGGGGCCCATACACTCTACCCTCTTTCCCTCCTCTCACCATGAGAGGAGACTCTACACCATTGAGGTCCAACTAAGGCCCTACTCCCATACATGGCCACTTCTTCCCTATTCAAGGGTGAGTAATGCCAAAACAATCCCCATGAAATTCGCTTAAAACAAATCCTCAAAACAAGCATAAGAATGCATCAATAACAACAAAAAATCCCTCCAAATCCATCGCAACAAACAAGCAAGAAAAAACAAGAACAACACAATACTTTATACAAGATTCAAGCATGAAAAACATGAAGAACAAAACCAAAGAGTGAAGAACTCCTACCTTCACAAAATGTTATGGCAAAATGGTAACTTGAGAAGAGCCTTTCCCATTTCTTCCTTCAATCTTCCAACTTTCTCTAAAACTAGAGATTGGGTAACAACTCCAAAACTCCTCCAAAATCCTCTAAGTATGATCCTTAACTTAATTGGACTTCAAGCAAACTCAAGATGGAGTTTTGAGTACAACTCAAGTAGATGACAATTCATTTTCGCAATCCATCAAAAATAGGGCTTTTGAGTGACCCTAAAAGTCAAACTAAGAGGCTAAGGGGGTGGAAAGTACTCCCCACCCACACCCTTACCCCTAGGGCACTTAAATTTAATGATTTTAAGCCTTAAAGAGTTAATAGGAACAAATAAAAGCTAGAAGAATAATAAAATGAAATAACAACCTTTTAAAGATAGACAATGCAAGGATAGCACATTTAAACAAGGGGTTCAATTATGTCTTTCCTTTAGGTTTCCTGGCTACATGTCCTATGCACTCATTACACACATCAGTAGGTTCAAGAAATCACATGCATTATGTAATTTACATATTAGGAAAATCATATAAATTAAAAAATCCATTTTTCAAATGATCAATTATTTATCTAATTCTACTCATATTTCCAACCATTAGAATTGCATAATCAAAGTATTAGTTTTGCATTCATTTACTTTATCATCATACATGTTTGTAAGGCATCAAATGATGAAATCAAATATCTAAAAGTAAAGTATCACACATCATAATAGCATAATAATGTTTAGTTCATCAAATAATGTTCTGAAATATCGAGTCATGAGTAAAAAAATAATAATGTATCATCGATGCTAGGATGGGCTAAGGCGAGGCCTCACATCCTCCCCCACTAGGCATAAACTTCCTCCTAGAGTTCATCAAAAGATATGGGTACTGAGATCACATGCATGCCACATCCTTCCATGAAGCCATAACCTCATCATAGCAATCCCACCAGACCCTAACTTGGTCTAGCTCTTGACTTTGAAGTGCTAGCATTTGTCGAGCAATAATATGTATAGGCTCCAGTGCTAACTAGCTACCTAACCCCACCTATAGCCTTAATAACCATAGCCTGATGCTTAGTTTGGCAGTTTTCAACCCCTACAAAAACTCTATGGGACCTGCCCATGTCTCCAACTATCAGCTCTGAAGAAGCCCCTCTCTAACCACTAGATGACTATCCCTGCAAACACTCTCTAGCTATATAACCCATGCGACCACAAGTGTAGCATGGTCCTTGAATATAGGATCGTGCATCTTGTGATCTAGATAGTTGTGGGCCTCCTGACCTACTAGACCCACTATATCCACCCTTGGAAGACTATTGAGTTGTCTCTAACTATGATTGTGGGGCATGTACTTTCTGATCCTACTATGACTACCACTACCTAGTATTGGAGCCCTGATAACCCTATGAAGGTTCTTGTTGCTACTGCTACAAAGACTGTTGGTCCTTAGAGGACCCTGGTGTATAGTTCTGATTCCCCTTCCAAGGGAGTTTCTATCGAGTAAAATTTTGGTTCTGGGACCAATCCCGTGACGCTTGCCTACCTCAAGTATCCTCAACAACTAGTGCTATCTCCACTACCTATCTGAAGGTGGTAGGGAAGGCCATACAAACTGGACCCTCTAGTGAGAAATTCAGACCCATGATAAAGTGATGCACTCACAATTCCTTTTCCTTCATGTATTCAACATAAGGAAGGAGCTCGAGAAACTTGCTCTCATACTGAGCTACTTTAAGACCCCTTTGGTATAGAGAATGAAACTCCTCTATCTGCTTCTATCCAAAATGCTTTGATAGGTACCTCTCTCAGAACCTCTCCAAGAATGATTCCCATGTGAGGGTATCTATCCTCACTCCTCCTATAGTCTCCTCATGATGCCACTAATTGGAGGCATCTCCTCTCAACTGATGGATTGCTAGATGTTCCTTTAGATTACTCCCATAAGGATGTTATCCAAAGCACCATTGTAGGCTCTATAACCATGCCTCTGCTACTGTCTGCTCAGTGGAACCGGTAAACAATGGTGCCCTGAGTTGAATCAATTCCATGATATCATCTCCTATATGCCTAGGAGGTCTAGCACATGGGGGTCATATTTGGTGTATTGACTCACCCTCGTGCTCACCCTGACCCTCTAACTGCCTCAGTGGGGGACTCCTAGTCCTCTCATTGCCCCTGGCTCTACCTCCTTTGGGTCCCTCTGCTTCCACTACAAGAATTTGCTAGCCTGGTTGAACTATAGGTACTACCCTCTGTTGGACTACACTGATCAATGTCTGAAGAGCATCCAAAATGTCCTAGTTCGGGTTCAGTGGTGGTGGAGGTGGTCCATCCTTCGGTCCTACTCTACGACCTCTCACCCTACGACCTCTGCCTCATTGGTTGCTTTGAGTAACAGGAGGCATCCTTCACAATTTAAATTTTACTTTAAGTTTCAAAAGAATAATGGTTTTAGGTTCCTAGTGTTGAAACACGAGCTCTGATACCAAAATGTCATGCCGAAAAACTAGGGCAAAACACACATACAATTTTCTTTTTTTTTTTTAACTTATTTTTAAAAACTAATCTACCATAACATAATTAAACTAAAACTAAACATAACTAAATTTCATTAAATTTAAAATAAAACAAACTAACTTTCAATACATATTGACAAAACTTAAATAAATTAAATACTACTTAGAACAACTAACTTAAAATTAAACCAAAATTTTAATTTTAATCATATATAAACTAAACTAAGCCAATACAATAACTTTAACAAAAACCAAAAAAAAACTATATAATATTGTAATACTAATCGTTAACAATTTAACTTAACATCTAACTTTGATCACTAATATTATTGATAAATCAAATTTGAATTAGCTATCTTACACTTAATCTAAACCAAAATTAAATTAACTTTCCTTACCAATGAGCACTAGAGTTACACTAGTTAAACCTTTACTAACCACTTAATTCTAAACCTAAATTTATTAGAAATGAAACATTTCTAAAGGTAATAACAATATAATTAATATAACTACGATTAGATAATAAAATAAAAACAAGCTTCCATAACTTACTAATCTAACATTTTAATTGAAAATTAACTCCAACATACTTATAACAATCTAATTTATATTAATCTATCATTACAATTAAAATTGAAGACTAAGGTTAACTCAAATAGATCTATAAGTCAAACTAAACATTATTTAAAACTACTATAATTTTAGGTTCAACTTTTAAATGCCAATACAGGGTTCCATCTAACCCTTCTCACAATCTATAAAACTAATTAATAACATAAAATAAAATACAACTATAACTAATGATGCTAAAATAAAAAGACTAACTAATTAAGAACTATCTTAATTCTAATATTTATCATATTTTAAAGCTTAAATTTTTACTAATCTAATTTTAAATAAAATTAATTAAATAATTAAGACATTAACATTCCTAACTTATATAGCTATTAATAACTATTAACATTACTTAAAATTTACTAACATTAACATTACAACAAGGTAATAACATTACATTACTACTAACTCTAGTTTAAACAAGACTAATACTAATCTAAATTACAACTAAATCTAACTACCCTAAATTTAAAATGATCATAATACTAACTAAACTAACAATATTTAATCCAAACTAAACTTACTAACTTAAACCATAATATACTATCATCATTTAAACACACTCTAAATAGACACTAACTCAAACTAAATACAACTAAACATGGAACACTAACTAAACAACTAACATACTAACTATACTACTCAACATACATTCTAACCCCATCCCACTAACCTAACACCCCCCCGCCCACCCTCCATTAACCTAATACCTACATAGGCTTGTCAACTCCCAAAGGGAGTACACGGCCCAAGTGTGCACGTCGTTGACTGTCCCTTGCCCTTGCATAAGGGAAATCTTGACCAATAAGAGGAGCGCTTCGGGAGAAGGGGAATATATGTTGGAAAAATTAAATGGAAATTTCCACCCACCCCTTCCCCCCCCCTCCCCACCTAATTCCCAACTAAACCACACTCAACGCCCACCTAGGCCAAGTGGCCTATACTATCCAAAGGATAGAGCATTTTAGGGTCTATGTGCTGCATGCCTATCCCCTCCCTTGCCTTGCATGAGTGGAGGTCAAACAAATCCAATGCATGCGAGAAGAGATGAGTGGAGTAAGGTTAATAAGGTAAATTTAAGTTTAAAGGACTATATTAATAACATCTTCCCTTGCTCCCCCAAATCGATATGACCACTGACCATTGGGCTGCGAATTTCAAGTGGGTGCATGAGCCCTGACTACATTAAATTAGTGGATTTGGTTTATGACATAAAATCTAACTCTTTGACCATGCTATCACCTAGAGAAGGAAGGTGGGACAAAATCCATTAATATCATAAAGTTTAGTAGTTAGGGAGTAGCTTACTAGGATATTTGCTATATATATTTTCTTTTCCATTCAAATTTTTATCTTATTTTTAATTCTCCCTTTTGTTTTAAGCATTGATTTCAATTAGCATATTGAAGGAATATTCTCTGTGACTTAGGGAGAAATTTTCCCCATACATTTTCCATAGAGGTGTTTTACTCCTGGGAATGCACATTTTCTTTGTTTTGAAGCCAATTTTGTTTCATTGATAATATATTTGTTCTTTTGCTATAATTAATGTTTTATAATTCATCATATGTCAAAGGTATCTAAACCTTTCTTTTAGAAATCAAGGAGATGCATAATTCCTATTCAAATTTGATCTTGTCAATAATAAAATTTTACAAGGAGAGAGTAAACTTTCTGTCCTCAATGTAGGATTTTTTTCAAAATTTCTTCTTGATACATAAACCTTGAATTGGAACTTCATCATATCAAATTACTTTCCATTACATAATTGAAACTTGAGAATTCATAATTTGAAGACATAATCTATCAATCTATTTTCTCACATACATATACAAAATTTGAAATCCCATGAGAGCAATGCAAGGATGTTTTCATAATCTCTTTTTTTTCTCTATTATTCATCATGGTTCAAGGCTCAATCAGGAAAGAACCAGTAAGAAAACCTGACATCTTTGCCACTACACCAAAATTCAAATACATTTTACATAAATTCAAATCCATTTTACATAGTATTACAATTCAAAATAAATCTCTTCTAGAACCTTCACAAGTTCTTTCTTCCATATCTTCAATTCTTTAAGGAAAACAAGGAGAAGACAAGAGCTGACCCGGGGTGAAACATCACAACATCAAGAGCAATTCAAGCATACACCCAAACCCAATTTTGCACAATAGGTCCAAACATAGAACCTAACTAGGGGGGAGGTGGATTTTCCCAATGGGAGACATCAATCACCATGCCATAGCATATCCCTTTCGAGGCTAAAACTTCAAGAACTTTCGTTCTTTTACAAGGCCCTTTCAAGGCTAATACCACAAGGATTTTCATTCCTTTCCATATTCAAGAATCCACAATATCAAACAAGGCATGTGATGACAAGTAGGGGCCCATACACCCTACCCTCTTTCCCTCCTCTCACTATGAGAAGAGACTCTACACCATTGGGGTCTAACTAAGGCCCTACCCCCGTACACGGCCACTTTTTCCCTATCCAAGGGTGAGCAATGTCAAAAAAATCCCCATGAAATCCCCTCAAAACAAGCATAAGAATGCATCAAGAGCAACCAAAAATCCCTCCAAATCCATTGCAACACACAAGCAAGAAAAACAAGAACAACACAATACTTTATACAAGATTCAAGCATGAAAACATGAAGAAAAAAACCAAAGAGGGAAGAACTCCTACCTTCACAAAATGTTATGGGAAAATGGTAAGTTGAGAAGAGCCTTTCCCTTTTCTTCATTCAATATTCCAACTTTCTCTAAAGCTAGAGATTGGGTAACAACCCCAAAACTCCTCCAAAATCTTCTAAATATAATCCTTAACTCAACTTGAATTCAAGCAAACTCAAGATGGAGTTTTCAGTACAACTCAAGTAGATGACAATTCATTTTCGCAATCCATCAAAAATAGGGCTTTTGAGTGACCCTAAAAGTCAAACTAAGAGGCTAAGGGGGTGGAAAGTACTCCCCACCCATACCCTTACCCCTAGGGCACTTAAATTTAATAATTTTTAGCCTTAAGGACTTAATAAGAACAAATAAAAGCTAGGAGAATAATAAAATCAAATAACAACCTTTTAAAGATAGATAATGTAAGGATAGCACATTTAAACAAGGGGTTCAATTATGTTTTTCCTTTAGGTTTCTCGGCTACATGTCCTGCACACTCATTGCACACATCAGTAGGTTCAAGAAATCACATGCATTATTTAATTTACGTATCAAAAAAATCATATAAATTAAAAAATCCATTTTTCTAATGATCAATTATTTATCTAATTCTAGTCATATTTCCAACCATTAGAATTGCATAATCAAAGTGTTAGTTTTGCATTCATTTACTTTATCATCATACATGTTCGTAAAGCATCAAATCACAAAATCAAATATCTGAAAGTAAAGCATCACACATCATAATAGCATAATAATGTTCAGTGTATCAAATAATATTCCTACATATCAGGTCATGAGTAACAAAATAATAATGTATCATCGATGCTAGGATGGGTCGGGGTGAGGCCTCACACCATGATTGTTCTCTGCAGGACTTAATGGTAGGTTGTTGCAAAGTAATTATAGTTGGAGAACATCCTAGTTATGCCTGAGCTATAAAGGCAAAATTTTATGAATTTTATAGGGGTTGACCTTTCTCTATTTTCTCTATTATTTCTCTATGAATTTTTAGTGTAAATTCCTTCGTGCCTCTGAACTGCATGATTTTTTTCCTTATCTCTTTTGGCCATTAGTGTGAAAGTGCAAGAACTCTTTGCCTCCACTAGTGCTTTGTGGAAATCTGTAATCTGCATGACTATATCTCTTTGGATCCATGAATGATAATATAAGTGAATATCCCTTTCTTTTTGTCATTTATCTTGGGTTATCTTATCTGCATGTGATTATTAGACTAAAGCAAGTCTAAATGTGTATATCCTTAGTTTCATTCTGGTTCAATAGTGCATATATGGGCAGAGATTGGTCTGAGCACTCTATTTTGGTGCATCACCTCCCTAGATTAGAATAGGTAGATTTGCTTTCTTGTATCTCCTTCTCCCTTTTCCCTTCCAAGAGTAGTTAGGTGCACCCTGATAGTAAGAGGAAGTCGGCCTTCTCTGGAGATTGAACCTCACAGTTCATGTCCGACAGCCTGGAGTTTGTTTCCATGTTCCACTAGATTGTCCTCATGCATAGGCTTTGGACAAGGGTGCAAACCTTAGTGACAATAGTAATTTAAGTTTACAATACCAATGTTGTCCAAAACTCTCTCTCTCTCTCTCTCTCTCTCTCTCTCTCTCTCTCTCTCTCTCTCTCTCTCTCATATCCCCCAATCTCTCTCTCTCTCCCCTAATATCTCTCTCACCTCCACTCCCTCTCCCTCTTTGTATCCCCTTCTCTATCTTTATCGTATCCCCATCGTCTCTCCCTCATTCTCTCCAACACTTCCTTCCTCTTTCATTCTACCTTTGTGTATTAGTAATACAAAACTTGATCAAGTTTTACAAGACCTAGTTGGGTTATATAAAACATGATTAGTTTATTAGTTCATATGGATAATATAGTCATTAGTCAATAACCCAGTTGAGTTATTGAAAACTGTAAATAAAGAAACATGTTAATGGTTATTATGTTGTTTCAGTGTGGTCCACCAGATTCTACTATAGTTTCACATATATTTCTATACCAGGTATGCACATGTAATGTTTTTTGTGCTTGTTTTTGTGCTTGGAAATGGGGGAATGCACAAAGTTGGGTCATAATTCTATGGGAGTCAATTCTATAGAATGAGACCTTTCTAGAAACGAGTACCCAATTTTATCAAATCGGGTACCCGTTATGGTTTAGGAACCCAAATCATATTCAAAAAGTGGGTAGCACATTTTAAAAATTAGGTACCTAATTATAAGAAATTGGGTACTCGATTCTAAAAACTATAAAACCCACCTTTTTAAGGGTTTATAGTCATTTTCACTCACATGTAAAATGGGAGCCTAATTTTAGCATAGAAATAAAAGCACATTTTTGGATTTCTATTGACCCCCTATTGCTCTTTCTTAGTGTATCGAGTATTTTACTTTGTTTTCTAGTACTTTATTTCATTGTTTTCATTTTTACACTTTATAATTTCATCAATTTATTGTTTTTTTCACTTTTAATATGTAAAATTATAAATTTTCATTGTTAATAGTTTTATCGTTAGATTATTGTATCTGTTCATTTAAATAGTTTTGCATCTATTCATTTTAAATTTTTTTTGGAGATGTTCATTTAAAAATGATTATTTTAGATGTTTTGATGTATTTAATAAAAATTACAATGTTGAATGATTAGATAGATGTAAATTAGATTGTTTAAACATGTAATTACATTGATGTTTTAGATTTATTTGAACTAAATAGTAATTAATTATAAATTAGTTTATGAACCATATATATGTAAACTAACTATATTCCTAAGTCTAATATTTATAACAATTTTAATTATGTATATAGGAACATTAATTTAAACATGTTTGAATATTAATTTTAATTATTTATATAGGAACAATAATTTTAACATTAATTTATAATATCAAGTGCACATCATTATCTTTCAATAGAAGTAAACTCCTATTTTTAAATGTTTACAATGTGTTTCAAAATATATGTGTTAGAATCTAATAAGATTAATAACCCAAAAAACTAGTGCAAAGAGTAAATATCTAAACTATGAATGCAAATGATACAAAATTAAAATAGCATCATAGAGTTAGTCTCCAAGAGAGTAATGAAAATGCTAGAAGCAAAATAGCATTAAGAGGATGCAAAAAAAAGAGATGCAAATACAAGCCAGGTAGCATGCTTATATAGGCTAGGAAGAGGGAGGAGGTGGCAACACCAACCAATGAGGAGCAACCATCTATCAGACTAAAAATAGCAAAGTATCTTCCCAAGATAGCTATGGATGCTCACATGTAGGAAGGTGACACCTCACAACCATTCACCTAATAAGACATGCTTTATTAACCTAAGCGAGATTATTAAAAGTGTAGGAAAAACTTAGCAAAATAGAAAAAATAAAAAACTACACTAACACCCACCCATAAGTGAAGCTTAGGTGGATGTAGAAATGGGTCCTGAAAAGTCAAGCCTGATGAGGTACCCATGTACATAAAATTCCCCCAAAAGAGAGAGAAAAGAGACTCCCCAAAGAAAATTAGGAGTCCAAGTGAGAGGAAGCAGCCCCCCCAAAAGATGAAGCATCCCATACCCCCAGCAAAGCTTGCAAATTTTTTCTGGTAGATCCAGTTACATCGAACAATTTTTCTTCCCTTAGGAAAAGGGATCAAGGAACTATACTCTTCCTGCATAGTTGTATCCCACTCAGAAATACCAGAAGCCTCATGAAAGGACTATAGATTTGAGGCAGTAGCAATGAAGATATGTAGAGCATCCTAGAATTATGAATGAGTCTTCTTGGTGTCTGATGGATCCCCTACCCAATTACCTGCAAACTGCAAGGTCTGTCTAGCCCAAACTAGACCAAAAGATGGAGAATCTAGAGGAGAATCATCAACCTGTGAATGATGACTAGGAGAGGAAGGAGGTGAGTCCTCTGAATCACTCTTTGCATCAAAAGTGGAGGTAGAAGACTGCTCAAGTGAATTTGACCCATCAGAAGATCTATCATGTATTCCAAGTGACTCCAATGTCAAAGTAGAAGGAAACCCTGTGACAATGCTCTGCTGGTTAAGCTGATGCAAGTAGTGAAAGTTAAGATGGCCAAACTGCTCATGCCATAATCTGCTCACATCATTAAAGTGAGTGAGCAAAACAGTCAAAGGAGGATCAGAAACAAAGTGAGAAAACACATAGAGTTGTGACTAATGATCTGCTCTCCCAACTGCAACTATAGAATCATTATTCAACTCACGTATCTCCACTAAATCAGGAGTGAACTCAACCCGCTTGCCTAAACCTGTGTGAGTGATCTGGTGTACCGATAGGAGATTAGTTGACAATGAGGGTACATAAGGAACATCATGGAATGTGCCATCCCCCACATCAACAGACCCTCTCCCACACACCTCAACAAGAGTGTTATCACCCATCAAAATAGAAGGCATAGTACATGGCTCCAAGGATGCAAGTTCTTCCTTAGATGAAGCCATGTGGCGTAAAGCACCCGAATCAAGAACCCAAGTGGATGGTGAGGAAGCAACTGCAAAAAGGGCCTTTCCCTTTCCTTTCCCCTTGCTATTTTCTTTTTCTTTGTTAGACCCTTCATTAGAACTTTGTTTGATAGACTCAGGAACACTGATATTATTCTTCTCAAGAATGTATGTTAAGTGATCAAGTTGTTTCTGCAAACATTTATGTTCATCATGACTAGGTCTTTTACAATAGGCACATTTGACCTTTTCTTTCTTAGGCTTATCACCCTTGGAAGATGGTGTATCAATAGTTTCTTTTGAAGAAACCAACATCTGATCCTTCTTCTCCTCGCTATTCTTTTGTTTCTTGTAATTACTATTGTTGTTACTACTTTGCCCTTGTTGTTCTTTTGTGCCTTGGTTGGCAGCCAAGGCATGTGACGTAGAGGACTTAAGAATGCCCATCTAGATTAGCTTGTTCTGTTCTCGAGTGAGATTGACAGCAAAATCATCTAAAGATGGCATGGTGAATTGAGTACCAAGTGCACCCTTAGTAGCATAGAAGGTAGATACAAACACAGAATATTCTAAACTTAGCTTAGAGAGAATACTAAGAATCAATTGTTCATCTTTCTTTTC
Organism: Cupressus sempervirens; assembly: GCA_028749045.1. Lineage (NCBI taxonomy): Eukaryota > Viridiplantae > Streptophyta > Pinopsida > Cupressales > Cupressaceae > Cupressus > Cupressus sempervirens. The sequence continues at coordinate 745,785,007 of CM053791.1, forward strand.
AATTCCACATTGTTTTAACTGCAGCCTTAGTGATTTCAATTTGGTGAAGAAATCTTGGATTGTGTTGAAATTTCCTGGACTCAAACTAATTAATTCATTTTCTAACATATGACCCCTCATTGAATCTTGTGTGCCAAATAGTGTTTCTAGCTTTGTCCATACTTCATTTGGTGTATCCAAAGACTCAATGTGAAATAGCAAGTCAGGAGAAATAGACAAACACAATGTTCCAAATGCCTCATCACATTTGTTAAACCACTTAGGCTTATCTTCATCTTTAGTAGGTTCAGTTTCAAGTCCCATAGTTATCCTATTTAATCCAGCTTTCCTTAAGTGAATTGTCATGTCTGATTTCCACTCAAAGTAATTGTATGGAGTTAAGATGGGCATATTTGTTTGATCCATAATGAAGAAATGCTAGAAAGAAGAGAACCTAGCCACGACAATGTCCCCCCTCTTTACTCAATCAAAGAACCCCCCCACCCCCCCTCCCCCCCCCCCTTCCCTAAAGAAATATGATTTGGCACTTTATTTTAGTGCATTTACAACTACCACTAGAAAGAAATACTTAGTGGTCTTGATTTCAATGCATTACATACCCTCATGAGTAGCATATGCTAAAAGTGAAACTTGGGCACAATAATCAAGGAAAAAAATAGCACCACTGTGATTTACTCGAAAAATCATGCACTTTCAAAAAAAGAATCGCCTTGATACAAGGTCGTATGAGAAAGTTATGATCCTCCAAAGTTTCCAAAATGAGAACTGTGAACAATCACGGCTGAGAATCTGAAATTTCTGAAGAATTCATGCATGAAAATTAAAAAACAACTCCACTAGTGGATAGAGCACAAAAAAATAGCCAAGTTCATAACAAGAATCATCAAAATCAGAGTCTGTATGAGCAAGAATGAGACATTTGAAAACTGCATTCAAATCTGCGACTGCCAATGGAGAGGGGTATGGCTGTAGATTTTCATGCTCAATTCTGCAAAATATATAGCTTGCATGCAAAATCTAAAAGATACCTAGATGGTTTGTTAGAGCTGCGAACAAAACCCAGAAAGCATTTTTCTTGCTAATGTATAGACGATGTTGTTGTAGTGTAAATCAGACGCCTTTAACAGTAAAAAATGGCTCCAAAAATTAAAAAATGACCCCAGCAACCAGAATATGATATGAAAATGTTGGATCAGCTTCTTAAGTCCATCAATGGCATGCTAGAACCCGCAAAACTGATTGAAAACTCCAAATATGCAAGTTGGTTGTCAGATTTGAGATTGAAACCCCAGAGAAAAAATGTTTTTGTCAAAACTTTTCTAATTCTCAAGATCATCCAAAGTTGCAAGAGAATAGCATACTCCATTTTTCAAAAAAACTATAATAAAGTTTATTTGCCCCCCCCCGAATCTCTCAAATAAGGAAACTAAAATCTACTCTTGCACATAGAAAAGCTCTGATACCATGTTAGAATTTGATAAGATTAATAACCCAGAAAACTAGTGCAAAGAGTAAATATCTAAACTATGAATGCAAATGATACAAAATCAAAATAGCATCATAGAGTTAATCTCCAAGAGAGTAATGCAAATGTTGGAAGCAAAATAGCATTAAGAGGATGCAAAAACAAGAGATGCAAATACAAGCCAGGTAGCATGCTTATATAGGCTAGGAAGAGGGAGGACGTGGCAACACCAACCAATGAGGAGCAACCATCTATCAGACTAAAGATAGCAAAGTATCTTCCCAAGATAGCTATGGATGCTCACATGTAGGAAGGTGACACCTCACAACCATTCACCTAATAAAACATGCCTTATTAACCTAAGCGAGATTATTAAAAGTGTAGGAAAAACCTAGCAAAATAGGAAAAATAAAAAACTACACTTACAATATTTAAGACAAGGTGAATAACATAAATAGAAGTGAACTCAAAATATAAAATTGGTTCAACACATTTCTTCAAATGAGGTCCTACAAAATAAAATTGTAAAACAAAAGCATGTGTTAATAAAAGCATAAATTAATATGAGCTATCTGAATTATGTAAAGATGAGTAATTTATACATACTCACTATGTGTAATTGCACAAGATGTTGATATTCGATCCACCTTAAACATTTAAATTTGCATAAATTGTAATTGAGACATGAATAAGAGGTATATATAAGTTCTCTAATTTGTTATTGACAATGCATACATACATTTAATTTTATTATATAAAAATAGAAAAATAAAGAAAAAAATTACATGTGTTTGATTTAAATGTAGTCATCCCACTATATCATTTGCATCCTCTCTCTTTTGCAATGCATCTATGATTGCCTTGTGCTCATCCATTGAAATTGTCTATAATACCTTATTGGCAGGTCTCCCTTTGTATCTTTGTAATTTGATATTTGTTGCCAAAACCAAATGAGAATAGTGGGGTAGAAGCAAGAAGTTGAGTCTCAATTCTACAAAAGTTTGTGGATTGAGATCATGCTCTTTTAGAAAAGAGTACTAGTTTTTAAAAAATGGGTGTCCATTTTAGGCTCGGGTACCCAATCCTAAATTTAAAAAATGAGCACCCATTTTTTTAAAATTGGGTGCCTATTTTTGAAAAAATAAAAAATTTGACTTTTTAGAAATAGATACCCATTTCTAAAAAGTTCAATTTTTTTATTTTTTGGGGGATTTTGAATGCATTTTAAATGTTGCTTTTAATTTTTCAAAATGGGTACTCATTTTTTGAATTTCAAATAACGGTTGCCCATTTCTTACAACATGGGATGGGATTTTTTTTTTCTATCCTTTAGATTTTAGTTTGAGATAGGCTTGGCGAAACCAAGCCTATGCACCAACCTCTCAAGATTTAGCTAAGGCATTGAATTGACAATTCATGCCTTGCCATAATTTTTAGAGGGTATTGTTGATCAATTTTTTTTACAAAACAAAAACTCATTAGAGCACTCACTATCTTGATTTTAGATATATAGATTTTTAATTTTTATGATTTTATTTACTTTTTTTGCATTACTTTTATTCAAAGGTGGTACCTAAATATAAAATAGTGAGGTTCACTAATACTTTAATAACATTTTCTTAAAATATTTTTTTTAAATTACTTTATATGTGAAAAATCTACATATAATTCTTTTGATGTTAAAAAAAAAAAAAATTTGAAAAAAGTGAAATTTTGATCAAATTACGGTGTCTGTACATGGGGGTTTTTAAAATTATCTTTATAGCCAATTAAAAATTAATAATAAAAAAAATTATTCAATGAAAAGTTAAGGAAAAGTTTTATCATAAATATTTGGTGTCTTAGTTAACTTTTTTTTAGAAGGATTTACAAAAAAATATTTATTTGTGTCAAATTATAGTGTCCATACACAAGTGTGTTATTGTGTTAAAATAGGCATTTTGAAAATGTGGTTTCTTAAAATCCATACAAAAACAAATCTATCATATAGGTACACAAATAAATTGTATATTTAGAAAGTAGATTCTTAGCACTACAAGTATTATTTCAAAAGTTATTTGGTATTCAATATCCAAATGTATCAAATTTTGACATCAATTGAAAAGAAATTTCAAAAATAGGAAAAACACTTCCACTTTTTGCCCAAAACTGAGACCCAACTTAATGCACTTACCGAGAGTAAAATCTTTTTTTTAGATTAGTAGTCTTCAAATGCTAGTAAACCATTTCTTCTTGTTAGGTATGTACGTAGCCAAGTGTAAACTACAATGAAAGACCTAATTGGATACTCAAAACCATCATCATCTACTTTATGACATATAAGTTTTTTCTTAGGTTTCACACATCTAACTAGCCAATACTCAATTTGTTTAGTGTTATCATTAGGTTCAATAACAACATAAACATGTCCTCCAAGATAAGATTAAGTAAATATATAAATAATATATTAAAGACATGTACTTTAATTATATTAATGACATGTAGATAAATAAATAATATAAATTGAAGCATGATAATAACAAAATTTAATTAAATTGTACATACCAGGTTTCTATGAGGTTTGAAATATGGCCATAGTCTTCTAATGCAAAAGTAACATTCTGGCCTTCATTTACTATACCATCTTCAAAATGTGTGTCAGTGGGTGCTAATGATTTTTGTTGCCAATCTTCAATCCATTCTGTATTCTCGCATTCTTCTCATTCACCTATAAGGAAAAACTAAAAAGAAAAGGCAAGCTCCCTAGTCAATATAGTAAAAGTGTTAGAATCTAAATTCTTAAATGAATGCCATTTAGTTGACCTACTAATTATGTCATAGTCATATCTTGAAAGGATATTCTTCTCTTCAACTAGGTAGAAGAAACATTTGATTGTAGAGTTATGACTTGATCCTATGTATAAATATTTGTTACACCATTTGACAATCTCATGTGCATTTTTGAATTTGGCTTTCTCCTAAAATTTTAATTGCTCTCTACTAAGGGCTCTCTTCACACATGCACTAGCACCATCATGTTCTCCTTTACCATGTCTAGCCTCAAAAAAACTCCACACATGTTGGATATTAGTTTGCCTATGGGTAAGTGCACCAAGTTGTGGTGCCAAAAGGGGGGTATAAGTGGACACCTTTTTCCTGAAATCAGCAATTTCTGAACTTCAACAAGAATTTGAAGATAGTTACGCTCAAAATTTTAAGATATAAAAAAATAAAATTCATAGTCCTCTGAATCTAGTTTCTAAACTACTATTTTTTTTCAAAATGGTTTAGTTTTAGGTCCTCAAAAAAGGGGGACACAAAATGTGGTACTGTTTATTCCAAAAAAAAATAACATAGTACAAAGTGTGGCCCCCCTAAAATTTTAACTTTTTTTTTGAAAATTTTTAATTGCTCTGGTCAAAAGTTACCTAACACTATGTAGTTTATCCTAGTTTTTTGGGTAATTTTATAATGTGTATTTTTTTTTAATGAATTTTTTAATCGGACACATCCTGGAAATGTGAAATATCTATGTGCTCCCCCTAGAAATGATTGAAAACTAATCTAAAATCAAAACTTCTTTTTTTCAAAGTGTGTAGAATGGAGTCTAGTTTTAAAAAACTAAATTGTTACAAAATTTGATAAACGAGCTAAAATCTACAGCCCAATTAGTACATGTTGGTTTTTGACAAAAAATGGACATACATTCAAAAGAAATTATAGATGAAAGGCTTGAAATATTTCAAATAAAAAATAAATTATATGGTTGTGTAGCTAACAAAGAGACCTACAATGTCATGTAACCTAATTTTATCAATGCTCAACCACAAGGAAACTGGAAGGAGAGCACACAAGAAAAATCAATCATTTTTTGTATGTTTGTAGCAAAACACGTCTCATACCAGTTTATAGACTCCAAAGCTTTGGGTAGGATCCCCAAGGCAAAGCCAAACATTAGGCTTGGTAGAATTTAAAGCTTTAAATAGTGTGTGCGCCCTATAGTAAATGCGTGCTATGGCACGCACGCACTATTTAACGCCTTTTAAATTTACTTTTAAATAGCGTGTACATGCTTTGTAATTTTTTTTTTTGAAAAGTGCGCATGCACTTTAGTGCATACCCACTATAGCGCGTACGTGCTATGGCTTGGCACACCCAAGCTATAGTGCATGCGCACTATAGTGTGTGTGCACTATAGCACGTGCACGCTTTGCAAAACTAGAATGAGAAAAAGATGTGTCATCTTTTTGGCACCATAACTTGGTGCACTTACCCCTATGTGTCCTACTCAATTAATAGAACATTCTAAAATTATTGAATTGTCCTGTACAATTATTTGACCATATCCAATGTTGTGTCATTTGAATTTAACACTCTTTTAAATTATCATAAAAGACCTTGAAACAATATTGTACAAACTCATATGAATGAATTTTATTATCAATCATATATAAATGATACTCTCTCAATTTTTTTTATCCTCCTCTATACTATTAGGTGCATGCCTATAAATAATATGAACATAAATTGTTACTTGCACTGAATTGTAATATTGTGGTTTTACCTCATCTTGTAGTGGAAGTGTGTAGTTCTCTGCAAAGTCAACAACTAAAATTATATTACTAGTTGGAAATGTATTCTTACATATGTGAAATTGTCCATCAGGCCATCTAGAATATTGAGAATGTTTAACATATTTTATATGATCACACTCTCAAATTCATCCATAAATGCATGACAACTAACTTTATCTATAACTAGATCACACCTTCTTCCAATCTTCCCATCCTTTAATGGATATTCAATAGTTTTGAATCTTTTTCATCAGTCAATTGTTGTCCAAAAATAGTTAAAGCATTTTTATGCAAAAATTTATCTAACAAAGAAAGATTGCCACACATATCACATGTACCAGAAAGACATGCATTGAAAAGAAAGTATTAATCATTAGGTGGCTTACAAAAAAAACTTGATATGAAATCCTTTATAGTTTAAGGTGGTATTTTATACTACATTCTTGCAACATTTCTTTACTATGCATGGTACCACATATAGATCAAAATACGTAATAATGATAACAAAATTGAACATGATTTGTACAACAATATGTGATTCTTTCCTTGTTAATCCTTACACACCATGGTTTACACTTCTCAAAAGATATTTGACTAATGATAATAGTTAACACCTTACCATCTACAAATTTTTTGAACAATTCAATTTGAGTTATGTCCAAAAGGTGTTTAGGATGTGGATCACATACTTTTGAGCCAACTCTTAAATTAAGAATGTCTCTTGAATTAAAAGATACTCTTGCATTATCATGGCAAAAAATTTCAACCAAACTTTTGAATTCACTAGTATGCTTTACATCATATCTTAAGAGTCTACCACTAGAAGTCAACAAAATATTTACCAGATCAAATTCAAATTTAACTCTTCTATTTACAACTCTTTCTAAAGTCTTATGATTCACATTAAGCTATCCACTTATGTTACTAATCAATCTTTTGTCAGTTGTTGATTTGCTAACTAAAGATGTTGTTATGGCTCGTCATGTTGCATTCTTATCTTTAGAGACACTTCTCTTCTCGATAACATCAGAGGCACTAGAAATAGTGGACACAACTTATTTTTATTCTTGGCTTTTGCATACATTCCTAACCATTTAATTACTTTTTCATATTTTAGAAATTTTAATTTGTTGCAACATCAACTGACACTAAAACCAAAATTTCCTATTATAAGAAAAATGTCTATATAATATATTAGCATGTATCTTAATTTTTCTCCACAAAACCAATCCATGAAGATTATCTAGCACATCATTAGAAAAAAAAAAAAAATGTTCACACACTTCAGTATCATTTTGACATGTTTGTTTTGTACTTGTTGTTTCCATGTCTACATTCATACCATTGTTATTTTCAACTTTGAATATTATTTGGAATTTGAATCTTATTTCCATTATTTCTTGGTATTTCTTTTGGGGCATGCATTTCCATTGGAGTTTCTTGTGCATTATCATTTGCCAATCTATTCTCATGAAGAAAATCTAAATCATTAATTTTGTAACCTACTTCTAAAACATCACGAATTTCATCATGATAAAAAAACTCAAGGGTTTGGAGACACATCTATATTGAATGTTTGATTAGAATGTGTACCTAAATCTCCTTGTATTGGGTTCTCTTATTTAGCCTCTTCATCCATCATGGTATCCTCAATATCTTTATGGTCTGAAACATTGCTCAACTCTCTAATTCTTTATCTTCTCTCTCGTTGATGTAGTGCTACATTCTCTTTATTTTTTGCAATCTCCTCATTTTTAAGAACTTTTATTTTCTTCTTTATTCATTGTTTTAATCCCATATTAGCACAAATTTTGAATTCAAATCAATAGCGTGCAAATTTTAGAAGACAAGAAAAAAAATAACTATGGAAAAAATTCACTATTGTAGTTCAAAACTATCATTCAATCATTTCAATAATCGAAAAACACTCTATGGGGCATATTTTGGAGCCCAACAGTTACATTAGTATTGGGTACCCGATTATTCAAAAATTGGGTACACAATTTTCAAGCAATCGAGTACTCAATTTTAAATTGGGCACCTGATTAAAAAACTAGGTGCCCAATTTTTAAATAATCAAGTGCTCAATTTGGTTAATGGCTAAATTCAAATTGGGCACCTAATTTTTGAATTACAAATTGGGTGTTTGATTCTAGTGCCATGGGCACGAATTTTCCATGAACGAATTTTCCATGGGCATGAATTTGCATAATGTTTTGCCTTATGGAAAGGTATGGCATAGGCTTGGTGGGAGCATGCCTATGCCTTTATGAACTAATTTTTGACTAAGGCATCTAATTGACAATTTTAGGGATTTTTGTAATTTTTATGCAGTTGTCCCCATTGATTTTTTTGGGAAAATGAAAACTCATTATTGGTCTTAATATTCTAATTTCAAAAAATGTAAATTTTATAGTGCTATGAGTTCATTTGCTATTTTTCCATTATTTATTAATTAAAAGTATCTCTTAAGCATTAAATAGTGACATTCACTAAAACTTTAATTACTCTTTAAAAATATTTCATATTTTGTAAATTAATTTACATGTCATCAATCCTCACAAAATTCTTTTGAAGTTTAGAAAACAATCCAAAAAATTAAACTTTGATTAAATTATGGCATCCATACATGAGAGGTTTTAGAAATTATCCTAATCATCAATTAAAATTAATAAAAAATAAAAAATTCAAGAAAATTATTCTCATCAATCTTTGGTGTGTCAGGTAACTTCATTTAAAAGGATTCACAAAAATTCATTTAGTTGTGTCAAATTATGGCATTGTACACAAGCGTGGTATGGTCTTGAAACAAGCATTTCTAAAAAGTTCTTTTTCAAGATCCATTCCAATATATATATATATATTCAAAAAAAGATTCCAGGCACTATAATTTCTATTTCTGAAGTGTTTTTATATTTAATCTCTAAATGACTCAAATTTTTGCATCATTTGATAATATATTTCAAAAACATGAAAAACACTTCCATGTTTTGGCTAAAAGTGAGAATCAACTTTTTGTATCAACCCAAATGCTCAATTTTATGTTTTCCATGTGCCAACATCTTAGTTTATATTAGTATCTTATGAGTGAGCATAAAATAATCATGCAAATTTGTTTAGTTTTGTGTTTTAATGTGTATTTTATTCATTTTATTATTTGTAGGGTAATTTGCATCTGCAATCATGGGAAAGAACAAGAGAGGAATGATTGAAAAATGAGAGGCATAAATGTTGAAAACAAGGGAGTGTATGAGGAGATTGTGTGAAGGTACTTAATCAAGTGCCTCCATGTAAGTGATGAAAATCTACCTATTGATATTGATGTGGCAAAAACACCTAATGTGACAAATGGAAATGTTCAACATACCCCAATTTAAATGATTATGACAAATACACTTACGTCACTTGATGCCCCTAGTGCAACATCTCAAGTTGAAATTATGAATGCACATAATTTAAGAAATGAAAATATAGATCATGCATGTATATCAACATCTCCTAGAGTAATCCGTATGAAACCAAAGTTTCTAATTAATATTGATGAATTTTTTTTGAAGCCAATGCATGATAAAATGTCAGAAAGGCATTGTATGAGAATTGTTCAAAATATTTGGCATAACCATTTTGAAAGTTTAAATCAAAGTGAAAGATGCAACTTGTTTTTGATATGCTTAAAAATCTAAAATTTAGAGAGACTGAGAATTTTGGGGTTAAGAACATTTGAAAATAGTAGTGAAAGAAGAATTGTTAGAAATCTCTTTGATGCATACCAATCCATTGGTTCAAAAGAACATACTAATGATGCCAATACAAGTTGATGAGTCCTCACATCAACCAGAATGGGAAAGGAAATGGTAAAAAATCATATGATAAGAAAAATAAGTAAATCAATGAGTATAAGTAGAACAACATTAGTCAAAGCCTTAGTGAAGTGAGAGAAAATTGAGAATTCCAATGAGAATTCCTTTTGGTCATTCCAAGGTAGAATCACATGCAAGGATAAAGTTATTGTTGATGCACTAAGAATATTAATAGAAAACTTTTGGCATGACAACATAAGGGCTTCACTAAACCAAAAAGATGTTGTCAAAAGATAGATTGGACAAAGATAGATTGGAGAAACAAACCGTGAGCCACATGCAAAACATTTTTTGAATATAACTTAAACAAAATTTTATGAAGTGTTTCTTCAAATATTTCCTCAAATTAAAATCAGCCAAAGGTTTGTTAAGATGAAAAAACCATTCTATGTTAAGATAAATTATACATGAACTACATGTTATTGTGGGGTTCATGTTGAGTTTTCTATGCATTATGGTGCTCATCATTATTTATGTTCTACTTTACATACTAACAAAATATTGTAGGAATGTGGTCTACAATTATCTCCTAATTCATAGATAAAATTTATTGTAAGTGTACTATGCAAACAAGATGATGGGTGCATTTATTATAAGACCATGTGTTTGAAAGGTTTTTACCCTCAATGTGGTCATTTGCAAAAGTTTCATAGATACCTACAACTAGATAGCACACATGAAGTTGGTAAGACACTAGTCTCTCTTGGAAAGTACAAGTCAGTTATATATGGTGTTAAAGATGGAACAAAATTAAAGAGGTGTGAATTAGTTTTTAGTGATGTATGTGTGTAGTTGATTTCATGAAATTGTTTAAAGGTAAAATAGTTTATGACTACATAGGTCATACACATAGAGATAGATGGTTAGATGAGAAATTCAAGTTGTGTAAGGACACCTTTCCCTTGGGTATGATTATGTCAGTTATTGAATTCTTAGAAAACTATAGACTAAAGCCTCAAAATGAAGTGCTACCAATATATTACAACTCTACACAAGTGTCATTTTTTGTACACAACATTTATTCATGAACATGGCAGCACATACGATAATAGAAATGTATTGGCAAAGCATTACTTCTATGTCAACAATGATGAACTCATTCATCATAGTTTATGCAAGGATGTTTTAGATTGCTGTATGAAAATTTGAGGGAAAGAGATGAAAGATACAATCAACAAATTATACATTAGACAATTGCACCACACAATTCAAGAATGCAAGGATGTTCTATTGGTTGAGTAGGATGAATGTGACAAGTGGAGTGCAACATTTTGGGAATTTCATTGAGGTAGGACAAAGAAAGGGAGAACATGATGGTGCTGGAGCATTTGTGAAAAGAGTTCTTAGTAGAGAGGAATTAAAGTATGAAGGTGGCACAATATTAGAAAATGCTGAAACAATTGTCCAATGGTGCAATTCTATGATAGGAATAGGTAATGCATGTAAGTCTATGGTTTCTAGATATTTTTTGTTGATACATGAACCTAACATTAAAAAATTTCAATATTGTTGTACACTTATAGAATCAAGTGAGATTAATTTATTCTAGAATCAAGTGAGATTAATTTATTCCAAAGTTCAAATGCAACATCACTAGATATTCATACTAGAAAGCTTGCATACCTTTTCTCTTCTTGTATGCATCATTTATGGGATGAATGTGAGTCAAAAGAGTTGGTTGACCAATGGTCTTTTAGAACTTTGTATCTAATGGATTCATATCAACTTCCTACAACACTACAACTCAACCAAATTGAAGCATCAACAAATTTTTAGCATGTATCTGACTAGTTGAACTAGTTACTAAGTTATCAATTAAATACTTGGTTAAAATAGATTACTTTCAATTTTTCCATTAACTTATCCTTCTATATAACATAGGTCATTTATATGCAATTATTTCATATCACAATAATGATGAAGGAACACAATAATTTGTATGTCAATGTATTGAGCCCAAAAAGAAACTGATAGCTACAAGCATTGATGGTGAGGAGATTGATTACACAATACGATTGATCATTCTAACAAGAACATGGCTTAGAAGGTAATATATTTTTGTCCTTTGCCATGAAGATCTCTTTAACTAAAATTTTCATGTATAATATATCAATTTTGACTTTAAATTGTCTTTACAATTAAATGTAGGTACCTTATAAGGAATTCTACCACTTGATTATTTGAGGATTTTGAGACACGCAAACATATTCTTCATCACTCTAACCTTATTGTTGCAAAAAATATTCAATTGATATTGTCTCATGGTAGGCCTCTTAACAAGAAGTTGTGGAAAGTGTGTCAATTTGATCATGAGGAAATACTTGATACAATAAGGGTTAGAGTTGATCTAAAAGGTTCCCTTGATTGATTGTGTGCTATATAGCTTAATCATTCTATATATGGTAGAATAATTTTAAAAAATTGTATATATGTTATGTGAAATATTTCAACTTTGTAGTGATGTGCATATGTAGATGCCAAATTTTATATATAAAATAGAGAATACATGTAACATGTGAATATTTATATGCAATATTATGTATAAAAATCCGATAAGGGATGTCACATGTGGATACTTAGATGCCAAATTTTGTAAATAAAACTAATAAAAGATGTAAATATTGTTGGAATTACAAATAGGAAGAGTAAACTTCTGACAGGGAGGGGGGGTGAATCAGTAGTTTGAACTTGGACCCATAAAACATTCACTATTCATTCATCATATGCATTCAATATGTAAGCTAAAATAACATGTAAAGCATATGGAACTAAATCATGTAAACACAATCAATCAGAAACATAACACTAGATATGATTACCCAAAAACCTTCCAAGTGAGAAGGTACAACTGAGGTGGGGATGACACCCACAAATCTTTAGTACTGTAGTTTTATAATGTATCCAATTAAGTTTACAATGGTTTGACCATGAATCATGGTCTACCCTATGAAAGGCCTACCTTGTTAAAGACTTACAAAGACTATTAAGTCCCACCTTGTTAGAGGATTTCAACACCCTATTAGAAGTGTGCCTTGTTAGAGAACTTCAAATTACAATCAAGTAAGCACCTTGTTAAAGGATTTCATACAACCTGTTAGGATTACTATGCTTAAGAGATTTGATTGAAATCACCTTTAGAATGTCTCAGCATAGATCATACAAATGATATTTTCTTGCATGATAATATATCACCTCTACACAATGTCCAATTTATCCTTCATGATCAAATGTATCAATGTTATATCCTTCTCTCTATCCTCTGTTCTTCTCTAACTGATTCTACAATTCATTCTTACTTCTAAGTCACCTTGAATGCTCTCCAAACTATCTTGTTCACTTCTCCAATTTGATTATTCACCCATCCATATGTAAAAATTTTAGTGCTTCATCCTCCTTAAGAATACTTAGGTGGCGTAGGGTTAGGTATGAATCTATGGCTGAGATTCATCTATTTTTCCACTTAAACCTTCCCCTTTTTTTGATTGGCTACATGTAATTACATAGGGAATCCAAATATAGATTTTTCCTTATCTCAAAAAGATTGTAATCTATCCTTTAGTTAGCTTAAAAATGATTTACATAGTTGTTTGTGTCATTACAAACAAGTATGTCAAAACTGTGTCACTTGGCATATGAAGTCACTGATGCTTGACATGCACTATATTTTTGTTCAGACTTGACACCTACATTTCTCAACATCCACTATTTGCTCGGCTCTTGAATTACTCAGCATGGTCTATTTGTTCAACACCTAAGTGACTCGACACATGAGTGATGTAGCACTCATTGTAACTCAGCATGGTCTAATATTTACATGTTGTGCTCGGCATGTATTACTAGTTCAACATGAACCAAGTAAATGGTATAAGTGTGTCGAAACTCACTTGCCATAACCAATTTGAGATCAACAAATATTGTACATTATTGTTATAAATCTATCTCTTGAACTCTTTTTTGTGGGTTTTATGATGTCCTCTTGCATTTTCTCCCAAATTTCCCAAAACATTAGGAAAATAAACTATATATTTGCATACCCATTTGGCTTCTCTACAACATATGAAAATCTTGCAAAGGGTTGTTTTGGACCATGTCCTTGTTGTCACACTATGATACCCCTTTTTAGGTTTAAAATAGCCCTCTGATTGGCACAAGGCATGATGATGATGTCACAACATTACCTTTGGTTGGTTAGGTTTAAGGTAGGGCCAACCTCATTTTAGCCACAATGTCCCTTTGATAGTATCAACCACACTAAATAGAAGCATCCCTAAGGGTCTCTAAGCACCATCAGGCTACAATATTTAATCTGCAAGGTATTAAAGAAATGTCTTCTAATATAGGATCATATTGTCTAGACCTACAAAAACCTATCATAGTTTTTAGATGTTTGACTTTTTTTGGATTTTGCATCCATATCTCACCTATTGCCAAAAGTTGTATTATTGCTCAGTTCAAATGAGAAAGGTTGCGTATATCCAAACCGTTGGTCCTAGATCAAGTCATCTACTTCGTTAGCTCTATCTAGTTGGGTTTAGGCTAGGACTAACCTCATATCAGCCACAACTTCCCTCCAATGATATCGACCACACTAAATGGAAGCATCCCTAAGGGTCTCTAAGCACCATTAGGCTATAATCTTTGATTAGGCATTTCTCTTAGCTCGTACAAGGTTTTGAAAAACTATTAGGTGCTATAGGATTTCATTGTCAAGGTGTACAACAATATAAATTAGTTTTTATAGACTTTTATTGTTTTGGATTTGGCATTTGTATCTTGCCTATTGCCAAAAGTTGCAATGTTGCTTAGTTCAAAGGACCAAGGTTGTATATATCTAAAACCATTGGTACTAGGATAAAATCATCTACTCTATTAGCTTTAGTTGGTCAAGCTAGTCAAGAAGCAACCTTGTTTCAGCCATAATTTTTGCTTGACAATATCTACCACACTTAATGGAAGTGTCCCTAAGGGTCTCTACACCTCATCATGCTATGATCTTTGAGCTTGTGTGAGGTATTGAAAAACTATCAAGTACTAAATTATTACATTTTCTAGGCCTACAATAACCTATCTCTATTTTTAGAGATTCAACTTTTTGTTGGATTTGGCATCTATATCTCACCTATTGCCAAAAGTTTCAATGTTGGTCAATTCAAATGAGCAAGGTTGTGTATATTTCAAACTATTGGTCCTATGATCAAATCATCTCCTCCATTAGCTTTGGTTGGTTGGGTTTAGGCTTGGACCAAGCTCATTTCAACCACAACATCCCTTCAATGATATCGGTCACACTGAATGGAAGTGCCCCTTGGGGTCTTTAAGCACCATTGGGATATGATCTTTGATTTGGCATTTCTCCAAGCTTGTAGAAGGTATTGATAAAATATTAGGTGCTACAAGATCATGCTTTCTAGGCCTACAACAATCTATCTCAATTTTTAGAGACTTAACTTAGTTTGGATTTGGCATTCGTATCTTTCCTATTGGAAAAAGTTGCAATGTTTCTTAGTTCAAATGAGAAAGGTTGTGAATATTTCAAACCATTGGTCCTAGGATCAAATCATATTCTCTGTTAGCTCTAATTGGTTGGTTTTAGGCTAAGGGCAACCTAGTTTTGGCCACAAGGTCCCTCTGATGGTATCAATGAAACTAAATGGAAGCAGCACTAGGGATCTCTAAGCACTATCGGGCTGCAATATTTGACACAAATACAAAAATCATGAAAAATTTTATTTTTCAAGTCTTATTACATCAAAATAAGTGACATATGAGTTTGCTTACATATCATCATGAATTTGATAATAATGTTAGTTTTTTTGTATAAAATAGTGAACATCTATTTGTTTGATTAATTGGAAGAAAGTAAGATGAAATATAAGTTTTTATGCACAAACTGAACAAGTTGGATAAAAATCCAAGTTTTATGTATATCAATATGAACATTATATTATGTCAAATCAATCATATAGCTGCAAAAAGATGTTATGTCTCATTGGTGCAATACAAAAGTTGAATATCTAATAAATGTCAAATGTGTACAATAGAAATGTCAAATGTGCACAATACAAATCCCAAATATATACAATACAAAAGTTGAATACCTAAAAAATATTTGATGTGTACAATAGAAATGTTTAATGTTCCTATATAAGGCACAACTTGTATGGTAAGCAATAAAATGTTAGCATTATAGAGTGGAATTAAGTGTTCCAAATAGAGTAAACAACAAAATTCTATTGTAGCCTAAGCTAGATCTCTCATGCTAGTAGAAGGTACAACCACTAATGAATTAGTGCTAGGATGAGTCACAACTTGTATGACAACTGATAAAATGTTAGCATTATAGAGTGTCATTAGGGCTTCCAAATAGAATAAAAAAAGTATTGCAGCCTGAACTGGATCTCCAATGCTAGTAGGAGACACAATAACTGATGAATTAAAGGTGGCATGAGGCACAACCTATATGGTAAGTGATAAAATTTTAGAATTCTAGAGTACACATTAGGGATTTTTATTCAACACAAGAAATCTAAATTGAAATCACAAGAGGCATTCAACTAAGAATCTACATATGTAACTCTAGTCTCTATTGTGTTTGACCCCATCTTGGATGTTGGGGACTCCTAACAAAATGAAATGGGAAAGGATTTGTACAAAGTCTCAAAGAGTGTTGTAATAGTTAAAAGATAAGCAACACATGTTAATTGGATAAATTATTGATAATTACTATAAAACTAAAAAAATAAAATTACTCATTTGTAAATGCAACTGTTTAATATGCATATAGAAAAAATGCATACTATAACCTAAAATTTATGAGAAGGAAAATTTGAGATTTTACCTCTTCCATTGCCTCAACATCAAAAGTGTTATGTGCATTCATCAACACTACAAAAATAAATTCTTTTTACATGTGTTCAACAAACAAGTCAATAGGCATTTGTAAATATTGAGTACATGTATATAGATTCATCATAATAAATTTCAAAATATGTATTCAATAGCTGTTTTGTTTTAGTGTTCTTGCTGATTTCCTTCCCTTTCCTCTAGACCTTGAGCTGTGTGGAGTACCCTAAAGAAGAAACAAATATAATATAAGAGGAATCAATAAGACACATCATGAGTTCAACTCAAATTATAAACTTGATAGGTGTGCATAGATGTGCAAGCTATGATACTTCATATTTCTCAAGGCCAAAGTTTATGGCAAAAAGCATGACATCATCAACTTGAAAAATTTCAGCCCCCAACATGCCCTATAAAATAATAAAGAGTATCATTAAATATATGAGATAATATTGTAAATGAAAAGAAGGTACAATAACAAGAAGAAGATCATAGGATGGAAAGAAGACACAAGAAGGACTTGAAGGACAATATTGGTAGGATAGTTGAAAGATAGAAAACTTTGGGGTTCAAAAAGGTTACAAGGCTTGAATTTTTTTAAACAAAAAAAAAAAAAGAGAGACCAAGAAGGAAAAGGGAGATGCATATGAACATTTGGCACCTTGTGAAGAAATAAAAGTGGAGATTCATGATCTCTACACTCCTAGAAGACACCCTATGTGATATGGAGGTTTTTTTATGTGGATGGGTATATGGAGGATAAACTCATGAGGTTCATTAGATGGAGTTTGGGTATGCTAGGAGAAATATATGTGGATGGGAATTGGATGGATCTAATGAATTTGGGAGGATTTAAATGATGGTAGGAGATGGAAGAGATCTATAAGTAGGTTGGATGAAAGAGGCATGATAGTTATGGGACATGGAAGAGGAATGATGAGTGTAGGAGATGAAAAGGTTTCAATGTGCTAGAAACTTAACATGATGTAATTAAATGATATGTCCTTGTAAACTTAACTTGGACATGGGTATTCTTTCGGCTTCCTTGTAAAGACTTCTTAGAGACTAGGTGTCCATTGTAAAATAATGAAGAAATAACATTTACAAAACTTTTTTTTGTTAGTGTCATACCAATTAAGAAATAATATTTCAAATCCTATGTATTATTGTACTTTTAAGAATATTTAAAAAACTTTACTTCAGGTGTTCTTGCTCCTAGCCTTGCACCTCTAGTAGGATGAGCACTGTGTGGTGTTCTTGTACTACTTGTTGCATCCTACATTGCATATTGTTCACATATTAATCTAAAGTGCTCTATAAAATCAAAATATTTACTTTTACAATATTTAGGTGATTAAATAATATTAGATGGGGTTTGGGTAATTCTAGGAGCAAGAGATTTGGATGGGAATAGGATGGATTTGATGAATGGGAGGGTTTCAATGATGATAGGAGATGGAAGATGAATTATAAGAGGGATTTTAATGATGATAGGAGATGGAAGAGGATCTATAAGTAGGTTGGATGAAAGAGGGATGATAGTTATGGGACATGGAAGAGGAATGTTGAGTACAAGAGATGGAAAGGTTTCAACATGCTAGCAACTTCACATGATGTAATTAGATGAGATGTCCTCATAAACTTAAATTAGACATGGATATTCTATTGGCTTCCTTATAAGACTTCTTAGAGATTGGGTGTTTGTTGTAAAACAATTAAGTAACAACATTTAGGGAACTTTGTGTTGTTAGTGTCATACCAATTAAGAAATAATATTTTTAATCCAATGTATTATTGTACTTTTAAGAATATTTAAAAAACTATACCTCGGATGTTCTTTCTCGTAGCCTTGTGACTCTAGTAGAATGAGTACTCTATGGTGTTCTTATAGGGCTTGCTACACCCTTCATTGCATAGTGTTCACATATCAATCTAGAGTGATCTATAAATTTTTAATTTTTTTTACTTTTATGATATTTAGGTGATTAAATAATATCATGTTAAAACTCAAAAAAAAAAATTGTCTCTCCTATCCATCAAAGACCATTGCCATCAAATCATCTATGGGTATGAAATCCCCACCTCTATATGAATAACAAGTATGCCCACAATGTAAATGTGATTGAGATGGAACTTGATCCTCAAACAACTCTATACGCATCCCATCACACATGCGATGGAAACTAATGGAAAATTCCTTGAAGATTGTAATGATGCATATGATGATGATGTAGGTGGCACAAGAAAGGATGAAATAGGTGTTGTAGGTGACATAATTGGAGATGACACCTATGGTGTAGGTGACATAAGAGAAGATGACATTGGTGGTGTAGGTGATGCTAATGGAGCTATCATAGGCTGTAATGATTGAGGTGTCATAGGTGATGATGATGGAGCTAGAACATGATGTTATTACCCTAAAGGTGCATCTAATGATGGTTGAGGTGCCATAGGTGAACAAAAACCACCTAATTGTGAGCCATGCTCAATGATAACATCTACCAACAATGCAGCTACATGAAAAGTCTGTAAATCAATAGATTCCATTACAATTAATGTGGACACAAAATGAGGTATGTTTTTTAATGGTGTATGTCTCCTCTCATGTTGTGGTACCACCCTATGAGCCCTAGGTCTATCCTACATAGATCCTCTTCATCTACCCTTGAACTTATAGATGTAAAAGTTATTTGGCTTCTCCCCAAGGATGAACTCACAATATGGCTTTCTCAATACATATTGAGGTGTGTCATAATTATTATATAGTGGTAGGTAAAATACCATATACCACCTATCCCAAAAACATGATCTCATCCTAGTATGAGTGCACCAATGAATAGGAAAAATTTTGGTTGTGCGTAATATAGAGTTTCCAGATATATGATCTATGAAAAGAGAACATTAGGTACCTTTCTTTATGTCTTATCTTTCACTTCTTAATATGACAACCCATTGGCATAACATGCACGACACCTATCCCTCCATGTACCCCAATTTGTAACCCCCCTAGACACCTCATTTGTATTTTAGGCTATTTGTTCAAGTGTATTCTCTAGGGTTGAGTGGTGAGAAAGTGTAGATGACCACAACCTATTGACCATTTGGGTAATTTTAGCACTATTTGTGTAAGGCATTTAATGAGATCCTCTAGTGTAGAAGGTAAATGATGTAATTATATGCACAAAGGGTTTATATGAGAGGGTGATTATTAAACAAGAACATTAAGTAGAGGACTTTGTGAATGTGTCACCATAGGCAAAGTGTTTTGTGTTTGTGTCACAATGTGTGGAGTGCTTTGTGGTTGTGTCACAATGAGTGGAGGATTTGATTGTGTAGAAGGTGGTATTTCGTCTATCCCTTGTTTTCTTGGATTCATTGACATATCTATATGAAATTTTTTTTAAAAAAATTATAAATTATGAAAAAATTAGAAACCTTATAAATTACAAAATCACATTACAAAATTTGATGGAAAATATGTAAATGATAAAAGGAATGAAGACCTACCTCACTTGTGGGGAACCATGGATGAAAATGCAATTAAAAATATCTTTACCTCCCAAACCCAACTAGGTTTTGACCTTCTCCATAACACTCCACACAATTGCAGCTACTTGAGGGTATAAAAATGCTCTCAAACATGGGCAACAAGAAAAAATTATACTTCTTAAAACCCGATCATGTTTTAAAAATCTTGATCAAGTTTTAAGAAACCCAATTAGGTTTTAAGAATCATAATTGGGAAAACCCAATCGGATTCTTCAAATTATAATGGGTAGTCTTGGATACTAAGCATGGCCCATGTTTTACTTTTAAATAACCCGGTTAGGTTATCTAAAACATGATCAGGTTATTGAGGTATTTTCTATTGGGTGTCCACATTTTTGTACACCAACTTGGTGCATTCACCTAAAATATGAATGTAGATCACAAGTGAAACCTAATTGGACAAACATGAATGCAACAAAGAAATTTTTTCCTAATTGTCACAAGATTGGACATGTGAGAAAGGACTGCAAGACCCAAGCACTATCACCTAATAATGAACATATCAATGGTAAAGGTAAAATAGATGTTGAAAAAGAAAAGAAAGAGATGAATCAAAGCTAGAAGGAAAAGGTGGAAACTAGAGGCAGTGGAACAAATGAAGCAAAGGTCACCCAATCCAATGGAGAAGGTGATCACACCACTTCAAATTGATCAAGAAAAATAAATAGGAAATTCATACTTAATAATTATCTTACATTGATTCCTAACATAAAATGTGCAAAAATTCATATCTACATGAGAAAAGATGCACTAGAATAGATCTTTGGAAAAAAAGTACAAAAGAATCATTTGTATGATGTGCACTAAACATTAGTAAAATTGTCTACATTGACCAAGAATTTCAATATTGGTTGAGTACCCCCAACAACCAAACTTATGTATAGGTTGAGCTAGATTGAATAGAGAAAGTTGTGTAGTGTAAACTAAGTTCAATAGTCTATATCAATTGAGACAACTTGATTTCACCTAAAAGAGTATACAACATTAATGAAGAACCTAAGTTGAATGAATGGAGGTATATATTGAGAATTTGAAGGAATTTTAAACACTTTGCATTCATATTTTTAGAGAAAAGAGTAATCTGATCAATTAGTGAAGCAATTTCAAAGGTAATTGAAGGAAAACTGGGAGTGGAAGATTGATTTTGTATTGATTTTCAATTGTGTTGAACAAGTTCAGAAAGAAGATTTTTAGAACTCTAACATGATAGTATGGCATCTTCATCATCAATGGTGAAAAATCAAGGAGAAGAGGTAACAAATATTTAATTGGTAATTAGTGACACTTTTATTGCACCTAAGTTTCATGCTATACTTGATATTTTTATGAAAGGAGATTCAACATGTGTGTTATCTTTGATGCCACCTAAATTCATTATGATTAACAATGTGAGAAGTTGTTACATGTCTAAACTTGGAAAAGTTGGAGATTATGAGATTCGTGTGGAATATGAAAAATCATGTAATGAAGCAATATTAAAGGATGAGTTCAAAATTGCTGAGAGGAAAGGACTAATTCATGCCTTAGATTCTTTAAGGAATTTCAAGATCAAATGGATTAAGACATTTCTAAGTAGAATTCATGATATGGAATTGTGGTTAGAGAATGGGTCAGCAGAGATTACAAAGAAGGTAATTCATGTTGTTATTTTTGATCCTACATTTGACAAAAGGAAGATAATATGTTGCCAAACCAAGGAAGCAATAGAGACAAATACCAAAGTTGAGTGCAATGGACATGTGCTATCTATTTCTACCATCACTAAACCATTAATCAAGTTTTCATTGAGATTACTCTTTGTTAATTTCTATTAGTTGAGCCAACTAAATACTATGTCATCTATAGCAGTTGATCAAGCATGGAAGTTCATGATGAAGGATCATGGATATGATCTTGTCGAGTTACAATAATTGTAACTAGTAGAGAACCTAGCATCAATCAAGAAGTTGAATAATTCAATGTGTATGTTTAGATCATTGGTTATGTTTTTTTTTTTTTTTGCACTCATAATTACCTCCATACTATTGGAAATATTTTATAGGAATGAGACAACCCTATTACAAGATAGATTATTGAGTACATAATGTAGTTGGGAGAAAAATTTATAGATACTGTAGATGCATATTTTGAAGAGTTCAAACTAAAGATGAGAGTGAGAACGAGGATTCCAAATCATTAGTGGTGAAATATTACAATGATATATGTTTTCTAGTTGAGATAGACAATAAATTTTTACATGTCATTAAGCCTAGGAAAGCTTGGCTTAATCCCTTTGGTTATGAAATTGGAGTTGATAATTTGAGGGAAAGAATTGATGTAGAGGTCAATCCCTTTGGGATAATTGAAGAAGAAAAGGCTAGAATCATAGTTGATATCAAGATTTCTTTTACTAATAAGAAGAGAAAAATGGTGATTGAACACCTAGAAGGAAAGAAAAGAAAATAGATAGAAGGAAAAGACCCTTTAATGTTGACTTAAGGTCTTGGAGAAGATGAAGAAAATACAAGTGGTGATGAGGAAGTGGAATAAAGTATAAAGAAAAAGGGAAAATCCCTAGCATTGGTCTCCCCACCAACAAAGAAGGCTAAAATAGAGAAAATCACAAAGCCTAAGGAGAAAGTGGTTATAAATAAGGAAATATTTAAGCCCCTACCTCCTCTTGCACCACAAATACCAAGGGCTAGAGTAACAAAAAAAGTAAGTGTTGAGATACTAGTCAAGAAAGGAGTCGTCAAAATCACAAAACCTAGTGCTAGAAGTGTAGAGAAAATAAAAGTACCAAAAACTTCAAGCTAGAAAAAGAGAAGAAGGCTAGTAAAACATAAGTACATTGAAAAGTAAGATATAAAGAGGATTGAGTCTAATGAACCTAGACATCACTGAGTCATTGTACCTACAAAGACAAGAAATATTGACTAGATATGTGCCAACATTAGAAGCTCTGTAGGTCTATCAAGTTTTAGATATGTGAAATATGATACATTGAGAAATGATAAAAAATCCAAATTAGAAGAGGTCATGATAGATATGATGAAAAACAATAATTTTTCTCCTACTTAATTGGAAAAGAAGATTCCAAATGATTTGTACAGTAGACTAGATAGAAAATGGTAACATGCAAGAAAAGTAGAGAAGAAAATAAAAGAAGGAAGATTGACCAAGATTATGTCTCAATTAATGAATAATGAAAAGGAAATTCTTTTGGAGAAGCATAGGAATTTATTCATTCCTAAATTCAGAACATTTATGATTCTAAAAAATAAAATTGAGGTTGTTGTACAACAAAAAGAGTTGTTATAGAAGAGTATTTTTTATTAACCACTAAAAGAGATGAACATGACAAAATAATGGATACAATAACTATTGAAGATTATCAAAATGATATAGAAATTTTAGGTGTACCAAGCACACAAGGAAACATATCTCGTATTCATGCCAACACACCTGACACTCCTTTTGATGAAGAAAAGAGGACCTCTAAAGCTGAGGAACAAAAAGGGAGAAGCAAGAGCAAAAGGAAGCCGTAAAAGAAACAAATGAAGAAGTTTCTACTACAATTCAAGAAGGAACACATGTCCCAAGACCCTAGGATAAGGGAGATAAGGAGATAGAACAATAAGAAGAGGAAACAAATAATGTAGTGTTGAGTGCTACCAATACTATTCCAAGCATTGGAGTTCAAGAAAGACCAAGTATTGACACTCCATCACCTACTCTTACTCTAGTAGTGGCGAGAAAAAACATTGCTAAGAAAAGTAAGGGAAAGAAGACAAAGGATAACTCTCCACATAATACTATTAGTCTAGATGAATTCATTTATAGGATCTAACCAATCTCACTTTTGAGGAAACTCTTATCTTACAAGACATTTCAACAAGAAATAAGAAGCAAGAGGAAATGTGGTGAGATCAACAATAGAAATAAGTGTTGCATGATACAAAGGAAATATTTGTTGATTCTTTTGATATTCAAATAATTGATGATCAAGCCCCTATTATCTCTTGGTAAAAATTGTTGAAAAAATAAACACTAGAGATATTTACGCAAATGAAAAACTAATGTCATGGTTTGAGAAGAAATTTGAGAAGAGAGTATTTGAAAAAGCTTCAACCTTTATTGTAGTTAGAAAAGTTAAATTATGGAAACTTGTACAAAATTTAGAGGAACTTGTGACAAGATACAAGATCTGTACAACATACTTTATGACATGCTAAGGTTTACAAATAAATTTTGAGAAAACACATGGAGGATTCAATGCATTATAATAGTTTTTTTTTTTTTACAAGGAATGTTGGTCAAGCTAAAAACAATAGATAGAAGAATGATGGCCAAAATAATCTATATATAGTCAATGTTGATAACTCATTTGAAGGTTATGAAATGGAACCTAATTTTAGAAAAGGATCTAGTGCAAAGAGATCATAATCTTTCAATTTTTGAAAACTTAATTGACTTAGCACTAAATTTGGAGTTGAAGATTCATGTTTTGGAATCAACCAAAACCACATGGGATCATGGGATTTCTACGATCAATCAAATTGTTAAATTATTCGTTGATAAATATAGTTTTATTCCACCCTCACAACTCCAACAACAAAAGCAATAGACATAGGTGTCAAAAATAAGGGGAAAATAAATGATTGATACAAAAAGTGGGAAATGCTATGAAATACACAAGGGGAATGAATATTCAAAGTTTAGAGAGAGACAAGCTATGAAAAAGCTATAATCAAAGAAAAGGTATGATAAACAGACTAATTTGAGTCATGTAAAGTATTGTATATTGTATTATAAAGATAATTTTGATGTTCTATAAGAATTGATTCATAGGCATAGGGGGACTAATTTTATTGTAAAGATTTAATCACGATAAAGTTTTTTGTTTACTAATTTCAAGGGGGGAGATTTTTGATATCTCAAAGAATTTTTGTCTATTAGTGTTGAACACTTGGTAATATATAAGGAAGAGCTAGTTGTCCATCACTGTGAATGAGCTCCTCTATATAGGCCAAGTCATGTAAAGACTTGTAAATAATCATGTAATGTCAAGCTCTATAAAAGCCAATAAATTCTTTGGTCACCAAGTACCTTTAGTACAAGCCAACCCTAGCCAATTCTAGGAAGATATAGCACATTGATGCTAAGTTATAGAGAAGGAACCAAGTACACTTAAGGAAGAGAAACAATAGAAAGATTAGTTATGATCAAGCATCAGAAAAAAGGAGTTTCAAGTAATAGAGAGAGAAGATAAAAGTTTGGAATGATAAAAACTTTGAGGTAAAATATTTTAAGGAAACAAGAACACAACATTTAATGATCATATAATTTGTTACAAAAGTTACACATTTTCAAGTGGATCATCAATCCGTATGACAAAGAGGAAAAAGGAAAGCATCTAGAAGACTTCATAAATTTCTCTAAATAGGAATACCCAACCTTTATTATTAACAAGTGTGGAGTGAGCTATCACAGAAGATATGTTGAAGTATGTGAAGGAAGTGGAATACTATGTGGAAGAATTAATTATTGGATGCTACATGCAATAGTTGTGAATAACAAAGTTTAATGAGCTAATGAAGTAGTGAAGGACTAAGAAAAGCTATATCATATTGGAGATCAAATCATAGATTTGAAGGAGGAGATTTGTAATGAACAATTATAAGTGTAGACAAAGGCACAAGGTGTTAGAGTGGGGTTGTCATTGCACCAAAAGATCGATTTGTCAATGCCTGATTGAACCACTCAACTTATAGTACACAAGAGGTGGTTAACCCCTTGTCACAAATCCTAAGTGTATCACTAAAAAAATTTCTAACAATCTCCCCCTCAGTGTTACCTGAGGGTCTGAGGATTTGAACCTATGACCAAGCTCTGATACCACTTGTTAGAGTGGGGTTGTCATTGCACCAAAAGATTGATTTTTCAATGCCTGATACAACCACTCAACTTATAGTACATAGGAGGCAGTTAAGCCCTTGTCACAAATCCTGAGGTGAGAGTTGAACAAATTTCTAACACAAGGTACTAAGTTACTTATAACAGATTGCAAATAGGACAAATCTCTTAATAGAGTGGTTTTAACATGCTTTTTAAAATCTCCTAACAAAGTCCTTACTTTATTGTGAGTATAAAATCCTTTAATTAGTATATACCTAACAGTCTTAAATGCTTTTAGCATAGTAGACCCCTCACAAGGTAGATCATCAGAAGTGATCAAAATTGTATCCCTAATAACTTAACTTTGTCACTAAAGTGATGAAGATTTTTGAGTGTCATCCCATCCCATTTTCACCTTCACCTTAGAGATTTTATGGGTTATCAAATCTTTTGCATTATGTATTTACATTTCCTAGATGTGATGCATAGTTACATTTATTCTAGCATTTTATTTTTGTTATGCATAAATTAGATATGATATGGTCAATGGTGAATTTAGTTAAAAATTTTGAAGGATAAATTTTTTATAGATCTTGATTCACCCCCCTCACAATATCTTAGTTTCCCAATTAAACTTCCAACACTTCCTCACTTCCAAATGAATGGTCTTATGGTACTCTACCAAATGTTCAGCTTTAGCACTACTTGGCTCTCTTTGTCCAAATTCCTAATTTAGAAGAATTTATAGAACTACTTTCATATACTATTTAAAATGGTTATTAACTAGTTAGATTCCATTGATAGAATTATTGTATGAAAATCCTGTCTATGGTAAATCCAAGTTCGATCTTGTTTCTTTATCTCTAACTAGATATCTTTGCAAATTCGCCAACACTTATTCACCACTTATATGTGTCCAATAGTTTTTGGGTGATATGATCTGGTGAAATTTAAAGGCACTTTCTATACAGGGGTCAAAATGCACTTTTATTAATTAATTATAAATTTTTATATGAATGTTAATTTGTTAAAAAATACAAACAAATTAGTTATGGAGGTGCATTTTGGTCCCTGTATAGCCAAAACCAAATAGGCACTGTCTATTCAAGGCACTATCTATACAAGGGTCAAAATGCACTTTTATTAATTAATTATAAATTTTTATATGAATGTTAATTTTTTAAAAAACAGAAACAAATTAGTTATGGAGGTGCATTTTGGTCCCTGTATAGCCAAAACCCTAAAAGATGAGGCACTCTTTCACCATCGTCATGGAATTAATCAAAGGGAAGGAAAGTTCATGGAATCCTCAATGGTGTGCCCTTCAAATTCCTTGGAGCATGTTTCTTATATGGTGGCACATTTTATCCCGCACAGAAATAATCCAGGACTCCATGACAATCGTAGTGTCTAAACTTACCAAAGAACGATTTTAAGCCTATTATACATTTTGTTTGGCATGAGGAAAATCTTGCACATGCCTAAAACATTTATTTTTTTCCCTCATAGAATGTATATAAAATGTAATCATGGACTTCTATTTTGATTCCCTGTCAAGTCTCCTTTATTGTGTGCAATTTTCACTTTCTCATGGAATGTTTATTGTGGATGAATTCTATGCCTCCTACCAAATTGCACTCACTGGAAGTTGTAGAATGCACTTTTCCCCAACTATGGAATTTTATTTTATCTAAAGGAAAGGCCAAATGAATAAAATTCATGACTCAACAAAATAGAGCCCCCTTTTGGCTATGCTATAGATTTTGTACCCTATTGACAAATTCCATGACCAGTGAAAACTCCACCTTTTCCAAACTGTTGGGTGCTAAATGATGAGTTTTTGAAAATATCCAAAAAAAAGAATGGACATCTTTAAAATTTGTGAAGTTTGGAAACCTTGAAAATCTGAAACATCGTGAAAATTTTGAAGGGTGAGAATTTTAAAATCCAAATGAGAAAATTTTTATGAAAGTTGAAAAATTCAAAAATTTGGGAAAATGCAAAAATTTAAAATTTTGTAGGATGAAAAAAAATTGAAAATCCGAAGTCATTCACAAGATCCAAAAGGTTAAAAAAAAAATTGTAAAATCTAAATTGGAAAAAATTAGAAAATTTTGGAAGATGAGAAGCTAAAAATTTTGGAAAAAGCATGAATAATAGAAAAAGTCATTGAAAAATCCACAATGTGGTGAAATCCAAATAGACAAAGAATTGAAGAATGGGAAATTTTGGAAGATGGAGAAATCGTGAAAATTTGGAAAAATTTGAGAACACTGATCCTTTGAAAGTTCTGAAACTTTAGAAATTGGAAAAACTAAAAGGGCGGAGAATAAATTTGAATAAAGAAAAATATCAAAAAAAAATCCTCAAGGATCAAAAGGTTGGATATAAAATGAGTTTTAAAAATAGATTTTTCAAGAAGATTTTTAGGTTTACATGAAAAAAATAAAATATTTTTTTATTAATATTTAATTGAATTATTTAAAAAAAATCTAAAAACTAAAATATTCAATGAAATTGAAAGATTTTTTTTTTTTTGAATTAAAACAAGAAAATTGATTAAATATTAGTCCTAATTTATTCCAAAAAAATCAAAATTGGATGAATTAAGA
Organism: Cupressus sempervirens; assembly: GCA_028749045.1. Lineage (NCBI taxonomy): Eukaryota > Viridiplantae > Streptophyta > Pinopsida > Cupressales > Cupressaceae > Cupressus > Cupressus sempervirens. Next base: position 745,813,766 of record CM053791.1, read on the forward strand.
CTTGGCTTCATAATGAAGCTAAAAGCATCAAAATGGAAACTTTTTAAAAATAAGGAGAAAAATGAAAAGTGACATAGAAATGAGAATCTTGGTAGCTAAATAAAGAAGTTGCCTAATATTAGCATATAAATTTATGGCAAATTTTTTATAATGATGACTTATGTAATCAAACTATTTCATTGTTTCTCTCACATACACAAAGTTGAAGAGCGAATGAAGCACAAGAGATAAATTTAGAGAGTTTGCAAGGGAGATTTTGAAGAAAGTTTTGAGATCATTGAGGAGAGAGAAAATAATTTTTCTTGGAATTCGTGGAGTATTTTGAACTTCATCACAAAAAAACTTTTTACTAATTTCAAAAAATCTTCATGTATCCCAAGGAGAAAATTTTGGGAACTTTGACAAAATTCCAAAATCTTTGTCTTGATGAGGAATTATTATTTAATTTTGTTCTTTTCATATTCTTACATGTGAACATATTCTATTTTCTAGGAAAGAATGGAAGTACCATGATAAGTAGGAGAAATAGAAGGATAGTTGCTAAGGAGTAAAAGGAGATGTTTCTACCCTGAATCCAAAATCATGTCAAAGTGGGCTGAAATTGGAGATACAAGCCTTGGCACATTCCTTGGTATTCTCTTTTGCCTTGGTATTCCTTCATTCTTTTTAGTATCTAGAGTTCATCATGAAATGTGCAAGATGCTATAGTCCTAGGGACAAAACAATCAAGGATTTATAGAAAAATGTTCTTGTAGATCTTTTCGCATTATCCATATATGAAGCATTAGGGATTGCTTTACACCTAAGAATGGTGATAATAACATAGGACCAGACACTCACAATCTATAATGTTGGAATTTAGTTATGTGAAGAGAATATCAACAAGAGAACATTAAAAAAGAGTAGATCACATCATTCCAAGATTCAAAAGGAACTAGTATGGCTTGACTTATAATGGAAGTATATCGACATGATCATGATGCTTAGTCTCATTTTTGATATAACTCATTCCTATGGATTTGAATATTAGACGTAGTACTCTTTTGAGTAGGTGGAAAAATAATGTAACATGATAGTTTGGACAAGGATTATAAGTGAGAACCTAAATGAACAATTGACAAATCTATAGCACATAAGAAAATTTTGTATGAGCTCTTATGTTATCTATATGCTAGCATGTAGGATGAATTTTAATGGGTTTTGTTCAAAGGTCCATTTGACAATGGAACACAACACTTTCAAAGGACATGTAGTTGCATTTATATTCCAAGGATGATTATATAAGGGTTAGTGATGCCTTTTCCATCCATATAGTGAGGCCCTATATAAGAAGTTGCATATGAGATAATCAATTGGCACAATGAAGTTGGTGGAGGAATATGACACTTGGTTCATCCAATTTTTCACCTTATCAAAGATCCAAGTTCAAGGATTTTCTATGGATCCATATGAAATTTTGAGGTGCTCAATAGATAAGATGGTCTTGTTAGAACTCACTTGGCAACTCATAGTCTATGAAAAGATTCAAAAGGGGAAGTATAAATTGGAATTTTAGTTCTCAAATTCTATTAAAGAAGGAGAAACTATGGCATGCCCATGTCTAAAGGCAACTGAGGGATCAACAGATGAACTCCTCTTCTTTTATCTTCCACTTAATTTGTAAAGGGCTAATTCTTATCCCTTCAATAAGATGAGATAAGTAGTAGGATCAAAGTATAAATATAGATTCCACCTTGAGGATTTTTGGGCAAATTTTGTGGATAAGAATGAGATTAAAAAGAAGATGCAATCAATATTTCTATTGAAAATTATAGAGCATGCAACATTTTAGGGTTCTTGATCAGATGGAGAAGGATCCAAATGTGATGTGAAAATGATTCAATCTAGAAATAATAGTTCAACTTCATCCATATAATTGGAAAAAGAAATAAGCCACATATTTGGATGCTCTTGCAAAGCATATCTTGGACATTACAAAGTGGTGGATTGAGCATAAGCTTGAAAATTTAGTTTCTCCAGAAAATAGATTCACATATCGAATGATTGGTCATTAACAACTTAGGGATGATGGATTGCCATATCAAATATTTGAAGGGAGTATTGAAGAAAGAGGAACTCCATCAGAAGATATGGAAACTAGAAAGGGGAAAGAGGTAGCTTGAGAAAATCATCCTAGGAGTGGGAAACATGTCCAAGAGCCTCAATAGATGAAGCAAAACAATGGAAATTCTCCCTCTTCTCTGATTCTTACTACCAAGTTTCAAGAGATAAAAACATTTGAAAGGCATGAAGTAGAGAAAAGCATAGGAAAATTTAAGTGAGAATAAAATATCAATAGGCTGGTGCATGAAATACTAAGTATAAATGTTTATGAGAAATCCATGCTAGGGGGAGAAAGAGATTGAGATATATCTATGGAGAAAAGTCTTGTTGTAATCTTAAAGTGAGAAATGATCGAGGTCAAGGCTAGTCTAGAAGAGCAAGAAGCTCCTACAGTAGCACCAAATGTTGAAGTTAAAGCTCCTAAAGTGACAGTGGATAGTCCAAGAGGTGAAGAGTGTGTTGGAAATGAGAATAGAGTAACTAAGAGGGGGAGGGGGTGAATCAATTACTACAAAAATTTCCACAGTCCCTGAGATGTCTAAATATACCCTTGAAACCCAATATGGGAAAAACCACCAATGTAACTAGATACTATTTTTCACTCTTCTGAAGTGAGCCCTATTAGGAGCCAACCCTATTAAAGGTTACAAAAACACACTGTTGGGTGTGACCCTATTAAAAGATTTAATCACCCTGTCAGGAGTGGCCTTGCTAGAGGTCTTTAGAACAATTCAATTGAGCTATCACCTTATTAGAGGATTTATTTAATGCCTGTTAAACCAACTCTGTTAAGAGATTTTGAATTCATTGTTACAATGGTTAGAAAGCAACAATGAAGTGACCTGATATAATGTACAACTTATCTTTGCTGATTACAGATCTCTTTTATGCTTGACTAGATCCTTATTGATCAAATACAACTTTACAAATCCTTTAACACATCTAATCCTTCATCAGACTTTGCTCAACATTTTCCTTTCCATTTCATACTATAATTCACATTCATAACTTCTTTTTCACAATCTCACACACTTTTAATTCATAACTGGAATGACCATATATACCTTTCAAATTATCTTAGTCGGCTCAAATTATTGACCAATCAAACAATTACAATAGTCGGCTAGAAGTAATTAATTTACAAATCCTTATACTGGCCAACCTTGCACGGTAAACTTTGTCCAGAAAATAATTCCTATGTTGACCAACTGAGCTTGGTTAATATAGTGAACTTCGTGAGAATCCTTCAATCACTGGGAGAACTTAGTAAGTACTAAGTTTCCTGAGAAAATTGAGTGAGCTCAGTGAAAATTACACTTTGGAGACTGAGTGAAGCTCAGTTAATACTGACTTCTCTATGATTTCTTTGATGACCAAGTGAGCTCAGTGGAAACTACCCTTTGGAGACCGAGTGAAGCTCAATTAACACTGACTTCCTCATTTCCTTCATTGACCAAGTGAGCTCGGTGAACACTGTCTTTCACCTTTACTTTGTTGACTGAGTTATCTTGGTTAACACTATCTTCCACATTTCTTTTGATGATCGAGTGAGCTCAGTTGACACTGTAGATTGCATTGCAAACTATCTGAGCTCGATAAACTTGAGACTAATGACTGATATGACATTTTTGTGACATCAAGGACAACATTATCCAACAATCTCTCTCTTTGGCATTGCTAGCAACACAACATGTCATAACAGAATAAAATTTTGAAAACAAGTCCAACAAGATAACAAACTTCTCCCTCCTTCAATAATCTCCCTCTGTTAAGGGACTTCATGGAAAACTTTTCAAATCTCACAAATTTTAGAAGGATATGATAGTAAATCTTTCCCTCTTTGACAACACATGCCAAAGACAACAGAAGTTAAGTGAATTGTAATGTACCTTTAGTATTGATTCATATGCAATGATTTCTGATTGAACTGCATCAATAGATGGATCTTCAATCTTATATGTGTTGATGCATCATTAGAACTTATTTTTAGTGGACTTTAGATAGGGAAATGACCCCTAACTTACCTCTGAGATACAAAAATGCATCCTTAGGTAAAGGCTTTGTGAATATGTCAGTGATTTGTTCCTTTATATGGACATATTCCAATCTGATCTCCTTGTCTTGCACCAATTCTCTGACAAAATGATATTTTATTGCAATATGCTTGGTCTTGGAATGCATCACTAGATTCTTAGATATGTTGATTGCACTAGTATTGTCACAGAACATAACAACTGGTTCATTGATTTCCATCTTCATTCCTTGCAATAACTGCTTAAACCAAACAACATTTGAACAGTTTACTGCTGCAACAACATACTCTACCTCTGCTGTAGATTGGGATGGACAATTTTGCTTTTTGCTTTTCCAAGAAACCAATCTTTTTCCAAGAAAGAATGCTCCTCCACTTGTGATTTTTCTGTCATCAAGGTTTCCTGTCCAATCAGCATCAATAAACACTTTCAGATCCAAATTACCTCCAAATTTGTACCATAAGCCATAATCTTCAGTTCCTTTCAAATATCTCATTATTCTTTTGATTGCCATCAGGTGAGTTTCTCTTGGCTTTGCTAAAAATCTTGCAACAATACCAATTGCAAGGGCAATACCTGGCCTGGTATGAACTACATATTGCAATTTTCCAATCATAGATCTATACAATGTTTGATCTACCTCTTTGGATTCTTCATCTTTGGTGAGTTTCAATCCAGTTCCAGACCAAACTTTTTCAATATCTCCTTGATATATTTTGATTGAGTGATGTAGATGCCATTCTTATTTTGTTGAATTTGAAGATCAACAAAGAATTTTATTTCACCAAACATAGACATTTCAAATTCCTTGTTCATTTGTTCTGAAAATTCTTTGCAAAGATCATCATGCCCTGTGAAAATATTATCATCTACAAATATTTCTGCCAAGACAACCTTATTATCTGGTCCTTCCTTTATATACAAGCTACTATTATCATTAGTTCTTTGAAAATCAATCTGAATAAGAGAGTTATGCAATCTTTCATACCATGCTCTAGGGGCTTGTTTCAGACCATACAATGCCTTGTATAATTTGCAAACCATGTTCCTTTTATCTGGATCAACAAAACCTTCAAGTTGTTCAATGTAAACCTCTTCATCCAGTATTCCACTATGGAATGATGACTTGACATCCATTTGATAAACTTTGAATCCTTTGTGAGTAGCATATGCAAGTAAGGTTCTAACTCTTTCCAATCTTGCAACAGGAGCAAAGGTTTCTCCATAATATATGCCTTCTTCTTGAGAGTATCCTTTGCATACCAATCTAGCTTTGTTTCTAGATACCTTACCATCTTCAGTCAACTTGTTTTTGAATAACCACTTGGTTCCAATTACATTCTTATTTTTAGGCCTGGATACAAGAGTCCATGTCTTGTTCTTCTCTATCTGTTCTATTTCCTCATTCATTGCCTCAATCCAACTATCATTTGTCAATGCATCTTTAATGCTTCTAGGTTCAAAATCAGTAAGTAAACAAGTATTTTTCAGCTTGCTTCTTGTCAAGGTTCCTTCAGACTTGTCTCCAATGATCGGATCTAGTGCATGATGTCTTATGACATATTTAGCTAATACAGGTTCTTTGCCTCTTCAATGAGTTTCATTTCTATCTCCTTGTGCTTCAATTTCATGTTCAGGTTGTTCGGGCTCAGTAAGAATTGGCTCGGGTGCTTCAGACTTGGTGGACACTTGCTCAGTAATGTCTGAATGTTGTTGTGGCTTGGTTTGAACTATTTGCAATTCAGTTACTGATGACTTGGGAGTTGAGGATTCTTGATTGAATGGTATGCTTGGTATAGTATTTGGTTCCATGTAAACAAATCTTCTGTAATCTTCAGGTACCTTTTTGCTTTCTTCTTTAGATTTGTCTACAAACTCATCAACTTTCACATGTGTACTTTCTATGACTTTGTGAGTGGATAGATTTAAACATCTGTATGCTTTGATTTTGCAAGAATATCCTAAAAATATTCCTTCATCACCTTTTACATCAAATTTTCCTTTTCTAGATTCTTTCAAAATATAACATTTGCTTCCAAATACTTTTAGATAACTTACATTGGGTTTTTAGCCATACCATAATTCATAGGGAGTTTTGAATGAGTCCTTCTTCAACTGTACTTAGTTTAAGGTATGAACTGCAGTACTGATGGCTTCCTTCCAGTATTTGATAGCAATGTTCTTTTCTATCATCAAGGTTGTTGCACAATCCATGATGTATCTATTTCTTCTTTCAGCTATTCCATTTTTTTCAGGAGTTCTTGGTGCTGAGACATGTCTTTTAATACCTTTTTCAATGCAGAAGTTGTTGAATTCATGTGAGATGAATTCACCACCTCTATCTGACCTTAAGCATTTTAGTCTTTTTCCTATTTCTTTTTCTACTCTTGCCAAATACCATTTGAATTTCTCAAATGCTTCTAATTTATTCCTTAGATACATGACAGTCATCATTCTTGAGTAGTCATCGACAAAAAGAATGAAAAAAATTTCTCCAGTATAGCTTTCTATCCCAATGGGTCCACATAAATTAGTATGTACAATTTATAATATATCTTCAGACTGATAGTTCTTACTTTTAAAACTAGTTTTTCCTATTTTACCAATCTAAAAATTCTTGCATAGACCAATCTCAAGTTTCTTAATGTTAGGAATACCTCTTACTTTCTTGAACTTGCTTATTTTTATTAGATTATCAAAATTGACCTGACACAACCTTTTATGCCATAACCAACTTTCTTTAGTTTTAGCAATAAAACATGAGCATTCACCAAGTTCTAGATAGAACAAGTTACCTTTAGTTTGGGTGCCAGATCCTATCAGCTTTCCTTTCTTATTCAATAGTCTTGCCTTTCCATGCATGAATTCCACCTTGAATCTAGTATTGAGTAACTGTGCCACACTTAGCAAATTATTTTTAAGACCTTCAACCCAATAGGCATTATTACATACAAGTTCTTTGGTTAGACAGATTCTTCATCTTCCTTTTATGAAAACAAGGTTCATTATTACCAAACCTTACACTGCCACCATCATAGTCTTCAAACTGATCAAACTTAGTTTTATCACCAATCATATGATTTGAGCAACCATTGTCTATAATTCATGTATCATTCTTACTTATATGAGAAACAAGTGCCATTTTATCTTCCTCATCACTGTCAGAATCATTTTTAACAACAATACAAACAATTTCATCCTCACTATTATCAGAATCTTTAGAATTTTCAGCCATGAAGCATGATTTCTTACCTTTGTTTTTGGATGATTTGAAGTATTTCTTGGCATTCCATTTGTAATCTTTCTTTTCATCATTGTTTTTCTTGTTTGGACACCTTGCTGCAATATGACCAATTTCTTCACAAGAAAAATAGATTAGAGGAACTTTACCTTTGTATTTTCCTCTACTTTTAGAATATTTCTTTGCTAGTAGAGCTTCAATTACTTCAAGGTCACTATCTGAACTTTGGCTTGACTCATTTTCACTTTCAGACTGAGATTCCTTCTCTTTTTTGTTTTTTTTCCTTGAGTGAGAGCTTGGCTTGAAATGCTGATTCAATGTTCCTGGAGGCTGGAACATAGTTGTCAAAGTTATCTAGTTCAAATGCAGTTAGTCTTTCAACTATGGCCTCAAGATTTATCTGATGATTTGTTTCACACGTTCTTTCTTGAATTGTAGAAACTTTGATTGCATAAATGGGAAGCAAGGTTCTAAGAACTTTGCTTATAACTATTTCTCCTTTGATATCACCTCCAGATGCTTTGATTGCACTCACACATGCTTTAACTCTTTCAACATACTTTTCAATGTTTTCATCCTCTCTCATCCTCATTTGATCAAATTGTCCTCTTAGTCTTTCTTCTTTTGCTCTTCTCACATTGTCATCTCCTCCATAGATTTCTTTTAGCATGTTCCACATCTCAAAGGCAGTTTTGTAGTCATTAATGTCATCAAATTCTTCATAACTAAGAGTGGATGCTATGTCTATCATCATATTGTTGTGAGTCTTCTTTTCAACAATGTCATTGACAAACAATGTGCCAAGAGGTTCTTCATATTTTTCTTCAAGGTATTTTAGTCCAGTATCACCAACAGTAGCTAGATGAAGTCTCATCAATCCTTCCCATGTGGAGAAGTTATCTTTGTTGAGTTTTGGAATTTCTCTTTTGTAAGACATCTTGATCTTTGGCTTAGATCCTTGAAATCTCTTCTTGCAAGCACCAAATGCTTTGATACCAATTGTTGGAAATGAGAATAGAGTAACTGAGAGGGGGAGAGGGTGAATCAGTTACTACAAAACTTTCCATAGTCCCTAAGATGTCTAAATATACCCTTGATCTGATTAATATAAAATGATGAAACATGATAATGCAGTAAATGATAAATATGAAGAACTGATATGTTATCATGCACAAAGTAATTCAGCAATTAAAAACACAAGAGACACCAGTTTTAACGTGGAAACCCAATATGGGAAAAACTACCAATGTAACTAGATACTATTTTTCACTCTTTTGAAGTGAGCCCTGTTAGGAGCCAACCCCATTAAAAGTTACAAAAATACACTATTAGGTGTGACCCTATTAAAGGATTTAATCACCCTTTCAGGTGTGGCCTTGCTAGAGGTCTTTAGAACAATTCAATTGAACTATCACCTTGTTAGAGGATATATTGAATGGCTATTAAACCAACTCTGTTAAGAGATTTTGAATTCACTATTACAATGGTTAGAAAGCAACAATGAAGTGACCTAATATAATGTACAACTTATCTTTGTTGATTACAGATCTCTGTTATGCTTGACTAGATCCTTATTAATCAAATACAACTTTACAGATCCTTTAACACATCTGATCCTTCATCAGGCTTTGCTCAACATTTGCCTTTTCATTTCATACTATAATTTGCATTCATAACTTCTTTTTCACAATCTCACACACTTTTAATCCATAACTAGAATGACCATATATACCTTTCAGATTATCTTAGTCGGCTCAAATTATTGACCAATCAAACAATTACAATAGTTAGCTAGAAGTAATTAATTTGCAAATCCTTATACTGGCCGACCCTGCACGGTAAACTTTGTCTAGAAAATAAATCCTATTTTGACCGACTGAGCTCGATTAATACAGCGAACTTCATGACAATCCTTCAATCACCGGAAGAACTCAGTTAGTACTGAGTTTCCTAAGAAAACCAAGTGAGCTTAGTGAAAAATTACGCTTTGGAGATCGAGTGAAGCTCAGTTAATACTGACTTCTCCATGATTCCTTTGATAATCGAGTGAGCTTGATGGAAACTACTCTTTGGAGACTGAGTGAAGCTCAATTAACACTGACTTCCTCATTTCCTTCATTGACTGAGTGAGCTTGGTGAACACTGTCTTTAACCTTTCCTTTGTTGACCAAGTTATCTTGATTAAAACTGTCTTCCATATTTCTTTCGATGATCAAGTGTGCTCAGTTGACATTGTAGATTGCATTGCAGACTGTTTGAGCTCGGTAAACTTGAGACTAATGACTGATATGACATTTGTGTGACATCAAGGAAAACATTATCCAACAAAGTGTGTATTGATTATTTTTGGTAGAGTGCTAGTGGACTACTAATCATTTACTATTGTTTTGAAAGGAATAATATAGGGGCCAATTGGACAATAAGTTTGGTGGTCTTTCTGTTGCGACTATTTGGATAGTGAGTCAATTTTCCATCAACAATTCCTAATAGGGTTGGCATCTCCTCACAAGGATTCAAAATATCCTAACAAGATCTGATATGTATTAAATGTATTTCATTGGCTCCTAATAGAGTCTATCCTTTTACAAGAAATTTATAAATTATAACATCATATTGTGGGTATCATCCCCACTAGGGTTTTCCCTTTGATTAAGGGTTCCCCTAGTTGACAAATCTTGTATTATTGTATATGGTTATTACACTTGCTAGCTACATGTGTTTTATTTAATAAGGAGAAGAAAAGATTTTTTCATTGTATAACTAATTCAACAAACCTCCCCCAACATATTTTCAGTCATCTTGGTGGACTTTTCTTTCTAACACTATATTAAATGAAAACTTCATATACTAGTCAAATATCAATTGTCAAATATGATAAGTTAATAGAGCCTAAACTATGATAGTATGTTAGAATAAGAAAGAGCCATCATTAAGTTATATATGTCAAATGATCAATTAAGAAATAAGTCTTCTACAAGAGAAATTTTGAAAAATATTTTGAATAATGCTCAATGACTTCTATCAATTAACATTAAATTGATATCATTTTGATATTTTCAAATGAGAAAGAAAGCCTTGTTTATAAAGAATGTGATGAGGTAATTACAATTACATTTGATAAAAATATTGAAAGAATTCAATAAATTATGATATGATATATTATTGATGAAAATATTAAATAATGATATACAGTCTATATTCTAAAATTTCACCTAGGATAATTATCATTATCCTATATAAAAATATTAAAGAATAGGATAAAAGGTATCTTGTGAGAAACATCTCATTCCAACTACCCTAAGTTATACTAATGTGTGAAATCATGTTTACACTAACAACAATGAGAAACTATCCAATACAAGTTAGATGATTATGAAATTGAGATAAAACATGACGCTCTTGTGTGAATTCTCTTATAGATTATTCAAATGAATTTATGTTGGCCACTAATTATACCAACTTAATGTTTCATTTCGAAGAATTTAGACTTTAACCAACTCATAATAGGTAGCGGGAAAGAGAGCCATGTGTCAACCAAATATTTTAAATTGAGAAATTGGAGGTTCAAAATTACATTTAGATGGTTTCTCCAATTCATTCCCACACCCACAACTCTCAAGAAACTCTCAAGAAGATAAATGGTCAAAAGTAAAAAATTAGATCTAAAATCTTCTTGTAGAAATGTAATAAAATTGAACCTATTAGTGAAACAAATTCTACAAAAAAACACAACTTATTTAATTTTTGTGGAAATAAAGTTAAATGTTTAAAATAAAAAATGTTATGAAAAAAAAAGTCATTAGAAACAATGAAAATACCTTAAATTAATTTAAATTAAATATATAAATATTTATTGTATATATTTTGTAATGAAACTTTTCTTTGGCTTTATTTTGTATTGATTCTATTTTATGTAGATTTTCATAAGAATTAATGGTCAATGATTTCCTTTTTCCTTTGAAGTACCAGCAACACATAATGAAAATAAAATGGGAAACATTAGTCACACATTCCAAAGAGGTGTGTCAATGGAGGTGGAGAGCAAATCTACCCACAAAAATCAGCATTGGAATATATGCAAGGTACATGTCTATACTTGCCTGCTTAAAACTAAAGTGTAATCCCCTTGATATCTAATTGATTGCAAATGATCAACACCATGCAAACTCTGCCAACATCATAGATTTCTTGTATTCATTTTTCATTTCAGATGCTACTTCTCAATGAAACAAAAAATTTATAATATCATCTCATCTTCCATTATTATCTTATTTTTTGTTCAAATCGTTTGAGGAGGGCCATAGATTACAAGAATTCGCGTCCTTGAATTTCAAACTAGAGGAGTAGCTATATAATTCCAGATACTTTAGAACACAAATACTAACAATATGTTTTTGGTTCTTCTTTCACTAGTCATTTGGTCTCTCGCTTGAAATATCATATCATATTGGTAGATGTTGAAAGAGCAAAACATATAAAATGCTAATTTTATTGATTGAGATTTTCTGGATACATTTGGATACACACAAACTTGATACTAAAAATGATATGAATATTATTTACATTGATGTCTGAACATATTTATATAGTCTTATTTTCCCTTACAACAATAACTTACAACAACTATATATTGAACTAATTTTATTTATCTAATTAAACATAGAAACTAAGCTAATTATAATAAATCTAACATTCCCCCCTTATTACATTAATTCAACAATCTAACATTCTCACTTATGAGAAACTAACCTAATGTAATAAGTCCAACATTCCCCCCTTTTTACATTAATCCAATAAAAGTGAAAAGTCTTCACCAATATTATTCTTCTAAAAATTTTGATGAAGCTCCTTCACCAATCTTTAAAAGTAGTTTGCAACTTTAGATTGTAAATCTTAATTCTAAATTTTCTCTCATATCCCAACCTCAGACTGCAAATCCTAAAGTTGACCTCGTAATAACATTGTTTCCACCTCCCTTACACAACGAGACATAGTTCTTCCAAAATTTCACATCTCCATGGAATGTGATTGATGCCTCCTTTGGTGCTGGCCTTTTCTTTGAAAGTCCACATCTCCTCTAAGTGTGTCTAATGCCTCCTCAAGTGTTGTGAAAACAATCACCACTAATATGTCTTCATATGGACATCTTTCCTCTGAAAGTCGACATCTCCTCCGAGTGTCTCTAACACCATTCTTGAAATCCTGCCCCCCCCTCACTCAATAGAAGGACAATCACATAGCCAAGCCCCTCTTTTCTTCAGGGACACAAATTTATTAAGTCCCCTCTTATCTTTAGGGATGAGTTTGTCAAACCCCAACTTTACAAGGGTGCAAATAGTTGCTTCCCATGCAATAATTATCTCTAAGTGAGAAGCTAGCTCGAGCTAATAAAAATTCTCCAACCTCCATTGCTTTGGTTCATATGCTAGTCAACTTGGAGAACCATTTGCTATAGTGTTGGATGCATTTTTATTTGAAAATTTGTAAAGAGTGTTGGTTTTTCTATTGTGTATTTTATTTAGTTGCTTGTTTTTCTTTCAAAGCAATCAAGAAGAAAATGGATAAAATGTCTACTATTGCTAAGTTTGAAGGTTTTGAATTTTGCATATGGAAAATTAAGATACAGTTGCTTTTGATTGCAAAATATCCCATAGATATTTTGCAATCAAAAGCAACTGTATCTTAATTTTCCATATGCAAAATTCAAAACCTTCAAACTTAGCAATAGTAGACATTTTATCCATTTTCTTCTTGATTGCTTTGAAAGAAAAACAAGCAACTTAAATAAAATACACAATAGAAAAGCCAACACTCTTTACAAATTTTCAAATAAAAATGCATCCAACACTATAGCAAATGGTTCTCCAAGTTGACTAGCATATGAACCAAAGCAATTTGCAAATTATGAAAGGCTAGGCAAAATTTGTGTCATAGAAACATCGCATACTCTCCAAATTGATGATCTCACAGAATATACTAGATAGACACATGGTAGCACTACTTGTGATCTTATTGTGAAAGATAAAAATAACCAACCAAAATCATTCCTCTTGCATTTATAATGAATGCAATACCAACTTCACTATTGCATACACACATTGTCATCACTACAGGGCACAACACATTTTCATCTCACCATTAACTCTCCATTGTCTATGTACCTTCTTTGATACCAATTGAAAGATCAAAAATATAAAATGCTGATTTTATTAATTGAGATTTTTTGGATACATTTAGATACACACAGACTTGATACTAAAAATGATATGAATATTTTTTACATTAATGTCTGAGCATCTTTATATAGTCTTATTTTTCCTTACAACAACTACTTATGGGAATAAATTCCCACACTATATATTAAAATAATTTTATTTATCTAATTTAAACAAGGAAACTAACCTAATTAATGTAATAAATCTAAAAAATGTCTAAATTTTTTTTTTAAAATACACGGTGTATTGTGCCACTTATGGAAATGCATATTTTCATTTATCAAATTAAGGAACCTTTTCAATCAGTGGGTCTGAAAGGATTTAGTAGGATCGATGGAATTGTTCATAGTCTCTTGACCATCCATATTTGAATATTATAATTTTCTATGCAACTCGACGATAGTGTAAATCTGTGGATTAAAGTATTTCTGACATCATTCCTAGTAGTAGTAGATTTGGTTCTCTAAGAGTGTAGATTTTCCTTTAGCATATAAGAGAGAGTATAACCATATTATCTCTGTATATTTCGCTCTGTATTGCAACCCATACTAGAATTCCCTGTAATAAAAGAACATGCATGCCCATTCGCAACTATTTGATTACCAATAGGAATAATAAATATACTCTTTGATTCCTTGCATGACTGGCTACTATGACTAAATGTAAAAGCTGTAGTAAATTGACATGATGGTGTGTGAAATCATGTGTAATGTCATAAATATAAGAGGGAGTATAAAGGATTAAATTTTGAAAGAATCAAAAAAATCAAATTCAGATTATTTCCTATATAAAATAATCTAAATAATAGTAAAAATTAAAAAGGAGACTCTCATCTACACCTATAGCTTGTTTGTGTTTTGGAAGAACTCTTCTGGTTGGTTGTTGGTGTTAATTTAAGATATAAACTAAGAATACCCAAAATAGAACAAGAGACATGATATATCATGGTTCAACACAACTATGGCTATGTCCACACTAAGAGTAGAGAAAATATATTATTCAGTCATTGCAACTTACATACACAGGGCTTTGTCATTATATTTATACATTAGTTCTTCAAGAGAAGATGAAGAGAAAAATAAGAAGAATGTGAAATAAATAGACATGATAGTTAGACTTCACTTCCAACAATCTCCCACTTGAATTTTAACTCATGCTACAATCTCATATCTAAATATCCCCCCACTTAAACTCTGCTTTCTCTTACCAAATCCCATGGTAACCAATTGCCAAAAGACAATCTTCGTAGCCAAAATAGCAACCACAACTAATTGCTAATCACATCCAACTATCCATATAACATTAGTAGATTTATAACCACATAATCAGCCTATACAATAACTCATGAAATATACCATCTTCCAACAAAACACACCAAAAGGTTATTGATGAGGAAAAAACTAGAAGACCATTATAAGGATATTTAAATTTTATGAGCAATGTCAACTATAAGTTGACTCAATCTACCAATCAGAAAATAAAAGGTTTAACTTGAGATGATTTGAATATCACAACCAACTTGCTACAAAAATGACATCTTCCAAGTCCTCATGAAAAGACCACGTATTGTTCTTAAAAAATAATAAAGTACAACAACAATAGATGACCTCAAAAAACTCTTGCAAGGAACACTAACACAAATCATAACTCATCCTTCTACCAACACCATCAAGTGCCCAACTATGTCAAGTATGATCTCCTTTACCTCCCCATATGAGAGCATTTATAACACCCAAACACCATGAATGAAAGCTCCTATAAAGAAGAAGATCAAACTCCAAACATTCCAAAAATTAAGAACAATATCAACCATATCCTAAATGCATGAGGAGATAAATCTTCTGAATAGACCAAGCATAGGGAGTGAGAATGCTCTTCCAGGATACACCAAGTCTCAATGACTCTTCTCCAAGAACAATCTCCACTAGGTCTATAATGAAATCGTGCCCATCCATAGGTATAGGCTATTTAGACTCCATGCTACAACCTCCAAAGAGAAACCATTTCAACAAATGTTCTCTAAACCAAGAGAATGTAGCCTCACCCAAGCCTCTTAGTTTTCAAGAGCACCTCCATGGTCAATCTACCAAAGTACCTGATACCAAGAGTGCTAACCAAGATCAATTGTCCAAACTCTCACTGCATGTCTACATAACTAGAATACAAAACATGACAACTTGATCTTCACAAATTAGAACCTCATGCTCTAAAGAGCCTAACTTGAAGCTATAGACATAATCTCACAAAATCTATAGGCAAACATTATCTCACAAAATTTACTAACTTAGCAGAGAACCTACAAATTTGATGTAGGTTTGGACTGAAGTTTTGAGATCATTCTCTAAGAAATTGGAACAAGACATTCTTGGCCTTCATGTCTTTATGTTTATTCTCTACCACAAGCCTGTTGTTTGTTTAAAAATAATAATTATTCCTTACAACAATCAATATGGTCTTTACCTTGGCCTTCACAAAATGGATGTTATGCAGGCATGCCTTCTTATTTTACTTGAAGACATTGTGTGAGGTGAAAGCAATGTTGTACTCATGGTCCTCAATGCTGATTGGGAAGCCCAACTACATTGCACAGATTTTTACAATAGCAGCTCCAATATGTATCTTATGTACCCATATTTTTGGCTAAAAAGCTTTTGATATCCCTCAATTCCTTTTCCACCATGTTCCACAACTCTTTTGCACTTTCTAGATTCTCTTCTACCTCTTGCCTTTGAGTAGTGCATTGTCACATACTTCCCCAACGACTTGTACTGATTGACTGACCTAAGATTCTTTTCATGTCCTTTTCTACTCTAGTCTATTTATGCTCATTATAATGAAGGTTTTAACTCTCATCTTGGCATACTCTACACTTTTACTTGGCTTTGATAGACTGCTCTACTCTCTATGATCTTACATGCTTTGATACCAATTTTTAATTTAAGATATAAACTAAGAATACACAAAATAGAACAAGAGATAGGATATATCGTGGTTCACCACAAGTGTGGCTATGTCCACACTGAGAGTAGAGAAAATATATTATTTAGTCATTGTAGCTTATATACACAAGGCTTTGCCCTTATATTTATACATTAGTTCTTCAAGAGAAGATGAAGAGACAAATAAGAAAAATGTGAAATGAAAAAACATGCCTATTGGACTTCACATCCAATAGTTGGGTGGCTCTCTGGGGGATTGGTTGGAGCTTTCACAAATCGTGGCTTCTAGGGAGTGCGGCTCTCCATAGGAACCTGATGTTTTGGCTTGAGAAGGTGTTTCTTCTGGCAAGTGTAAACACCTAGATTTGATTACACCACTTTGGTAATCCTATTTAGTTATCTCTAAAGGCATCATTAATTAAATTTCTATTTAATTAATCCTTTGCCATCCCCTAGCTAATTAATTTAATTAATCATCTATAGTCCTAATTGATAAATCAAATAACCTATCATTTATTAATTAAATCCTATTCTTCTATCTAATTCCAAAATCTCCATTTATTAAATAAATCTATTTGATAAATAAAACTCTCAAATCTAATAACCCCTAAACTATCCTAAACCCCCTTTTTAGCCTAATCCACCCCATCCACCCATACTAACCAAGCTTAGCCACTAACTCACCCACCCTCATGAATGCCATCCACTTGCAAATCTCTAACATCCCTAATCTAATCCTAAACCCAAGCCAAATCCACCCCCTAAACTTGTCACATTCCCTAAGCAAGCTTAAGACTTTCCTAAGCCAAGCAAAGTCAACAATCTCAACTCCCTCCAAAATATCCCAACCACCCAACAATGAATGCTCTTACAAAGGCAATAAAGACTCTTACAAGCTCTTACAAGCCATAATGAAGGGTCTTTATGAAGATATTATTCCTTGAGCCTCCTTTTTTGACTCATCCATCCCCTTTCCTCCATCCACTCACCCTGTGACATGTGTCACTCCCTGGTTGGTGCTAAACAAGCACAATCCATGTGCTCTCCTTTGAGTGCATCCTAGCCCTCCATAAGCTTTTTTCTCTCCTTCCATCTTAGCCCTCCATCCCTAAAGCCCTAAGCCTATAAATTGAATCCCCTCCCAAGCCATTTTATCACAACCTTTAAGCCAAAGTTATAATGCTAGTTCGAGAACCAAAAGCCATCAACCATACCCTTATAATGCCAAATTGAGAGCTCACAAAGCTACAAAATTTCAATTTACTCATCCCCACCATTGAAGCATAGAGCAAGTTCTAGCATACATACCAATCCTTTATTTGGACTCATCCCTAAATCAAGTGACCATCCTCATTGGGAGAGCCATTCTATGGCTCATATTCTCATTCGAGGGTTTCACTTTGTCTCTCATATATGTTATGGTTTTTATGTTAGTTAATTCTTTTGTTCTTGAATAGATTAGTATTACTTGCTAACATATTTCTCATATATAACAAGTATTCTATTTCTTTAGTGTACCTTGCACTAATTTTGGTGAGGTGGAGGTCTCTTGGTGGAAGAAAGCTTGGAATAGTGTTTCTTGGCCTAAGTGTAACTTTTTCCTCTAGATTCTAGTTTAAAATTGTTGTCTTACTTGGGAGAATATCTAGAAGAGAGGCTTCCATGAGCCTTCCATCTCTAGTGAAGAGATTGTTTCTCACCTTTCTCTCCAGTTTTTCCTCCTTGTCTAAGTTTTGGGACCATCTGGGCCATCCCCCTTCCAAGATTTCTTTTCTTCAACTTACTTGGACTATTTACCCTTCCCTTATTTTATGGAATGTTTGGCTTGAGAGAAATAGGAGGACCTTTTGTGATATCTAATTGGGGATTAGGCACTTGTGGGAGAAAATTGCTAATTCTCTTCATGAAACACTCTTGGCTAAACATGACTTTGGTGGAGGTTTGGATGCTAGAGATGCTAGTATTTACTCATGCCTTTGCTTTCCTCTCCCACAAATGCTCTAGGAATAGAACTAGGAAGCACCTTCAGTGTGTTAATCTTGAGGGGGCATTGGACTCCTCCCCAGGCTGGAGTTCTTAAAATCAACATTGGTGGCTCTTCTCAGGGAAATCTTAAACTGACTGGTATTAGGGGAGTTGGGCATGAAAGCTCAAGTAATGTTTAGTTTCTATTTTCTATCTACAAGGGTTACCATACAAATAACCTCATGGAAGCCCTTAGTATCTTGATTATAGTGGAACAATGCTATCAACATGGCTAGAGAAGAATTTCCTTTGGGACTAACTTGTTAGGAATAAGATGTCTCAACCTTGGATAATTCCTATTCTTATTATTTGTTTTGTAAAATGTATTTCTTGCAAATAATGTTGATGTGTCAACATCTTGAATTTTGTATAAGGAGATCATAGCTAAAATGGTTATGAGGGATTCCTATGACATGTAGGAGCTATGTTAGGAAGATTCAAAGATAGGTGAAGACATGTGGCGACTGATAAATTTGAGTACTGTACACTCTACCCCAATAGTGGGGTTTGGGGCATCGCCGCAAAATTTTTTTAAGGGTTCCTATTTTCTTGGAGAATGGTAAAACCCTAATACAGTTACCTTTGGGAGTAGCCCTAAAAGTGAAGCACATGTGTTATAAGCATTTTTAGGGTTGCAAAGAGCTGTATGCAAGAAAGTGTATTGTTGGTACTGTGAGTTGCTACTGGAGTCTTTTGTTGTCGATGTTGAACTTGCATTGCAAGTATATTGTAACCTTGTGTTGAAGATTATACATTGTGTAGGTTCTGGAGGGGTGGGGTTGTTTTACAGAAAGGTTTTTCCCCATCGAAAAATCTTTGTGTTATGTGTTTCTTTCCCTATCTATTTTCTTTATGCTTGGTTTGCTGTAATATTGTTGTTTACATGATATTGAATCTGTAAGTGTAAAAGATTTTAATAGGATTTGTACCATACTTCTCTTAAGAGATTAGTGTACGAAGTTGTTTCTGCACCTGAGTTTATTTACAAGTGGTATTAGAGCCTAATAAACTTTTGATCCTAGTTGTTGGGTAGGGTTTTTTGAGTTAATATCAAGTTGAGTGAGAGTTTTGTGCAGAGCATCCTAAATCTTATTTGCAGATTGAGATGGCAAGTTCATCACATGGAAGAATGGAGGTGGAAAAATTTAATGGCACTAATTTCCAGTTATGGAAACTCAAGATGGAAGACATGTTGGAAGATCGTGACCTATGGGAAGTGAATTCAAATGCTATAAGACCAGAAACTATAGCTCAAGTAGATTGGGATATCAAAGACCATAAAGCTAAGGGTCTCATAAGACTCTGTTTAACCGATGCAATTCTTCTGAATGTTCTAGATGAGAAAACCGCATATAGTTTGTGGGAAATACTTGGGGCCATGTATCAGGTCAAATCTTTGGTGAACAAGTTGTTCCTAAGGAATAAGTTGTACTCTCTACAAATGGAGGAAGGTGGATCCTTAATAGATTATTTAAATGCATTTAATCTGTTGGTTGCATAGTTGACATTAGCTGGTGTCGAGTTAGAGGAGGAGGATCATTGCTACACACTTTTTTGTTCTTTATCGGATTCATGGCACCATCTTGTGATGGCTCTCGAAAGCACATTAGTCACTTTCAAAATGGATGATGTGGTATCTTCACTTCTATTAGAGGAGATGTCAAGAAAGGCTTCCATTTTAGAAAAACAAGCCCTTGTTGTTTGTGGGAGATCCATGGAAAGAGAGAAGAAAAATGACAATAAGTTTGACAATAAGGGTAGATCAAAATCCTATGGGAAGTCAAAGACTTCCAATAAGTCCAAGGCAAAATGCTGGAACTGTGATAAACTTGGGAACTTTCGTGAAGATTGCAAAGAGCCAAAGAAGAAGAAGAAAGGTTTAGATTCAACTTTAGAAAGATCTCAGGAAGATGGCGATGCATTCATCATAGCTTCAGCAGCCCATGCATCTGATGATGTGTGGTTGGTTGACTTGGGTGCATCTTTTCACATGACCTCTCATCAAAACTAGTTCTCAAAATATGAAGAGTTCGATGGTGGAAAGGTGTACTTGGGTGATGATTCTCACCTAAAGATAGTTGGACGTGGAAGGGTAACTATCAAATTTTGTAATGGATGGATAAAGGGAATCAATGGAGTTATGCACATTCTAGGTTTGGAATGAAACCTATTATCTATAAGTATGCTGAATGATGTAGGTGTGCAAGTTGTTTTTTCAAAAGAAGGATGCAAGATGATGAGAGGATCAATAGTGCTTGTAAGGGGTACTAGGAGAGGTACCTTATTTCAGCTAGATGCATGTATTCCCCTATGTAATATTTCTTCATCTTCACCATCTAAACTAGCAATGAAGAATACTATGGTTATTGGTTCCAATGGCAATGCAAACACTTTGGAAGGTAAGCTTCCTATAGAAAAGACAATGTTGTGGCATTTGAGATTTGGTCACATTCGTGAAAAGGGTCTCAGAACCCTAAAAAATAAAAATCTCATTAAGGGGTTAAATGATTGCAATCTCAAGTTCAACTTCTGTGAACACTCTGTCTATGGTAAACAAAATCATGTTCAGTTTTACTCTAGTTCTCACAAATCTTTTGATGTTTTGGATCTAATTCATTCTGATGTATTTGGTCCTGTAAAAGTTCATTCAATCTCCAACTCCATATTTTTTTGTATCTTTCATAGATGATTATAGTAGAAGGACATGGATTTATTTCCTTAAAATTAAGACACAAGTATTTAGTCGATTCAAGGAATTTAAAGCCCTTGTAGAGAATCAGACTAGTAAGAAGATTAAGTGTGTGAGAACTGACAATGGTGGTGAGTTTTTCTCAACAAATTTTGAAAAATTTTGTAAAGAACAAGGTATCAAGAGGCATAAGACAACTCCTTATATCCCATAGCAAAATGGAGTTGCAGAGAGAATGAACAGGACACTGATGGAGAAGGCTAGGAGTATGCTTAGTGGAGCTGGTTTAGAATAAAGGTTTTAAGTTGAAGTTGTGGCCACTGCTTGCTATCTCATTAATAGATCTCCTACATCAGCCCTTGTTGGTAAGACACCTATGGAGGTGTGGTCTTGTAAGAAGCCTTCAATTAGACATCTTCATGTTTTTGGTTGTGAAGCTTATGTACATGTTCCAAAGGAGAAAAGATCTAAGTTGGAAAAAAAAGCTGTTAAATGTATTTTCATCAGGTACAGTGCTAGTGTAAAAGGATACAAGCTTTGGGATCCTATGACTAGTAAGGTGTTGTATAGTAGAAATGTTATTTTTAGAGAGCTAACATCTTTGCCTATTGTGCTACAACCAGATGAAAAAGAAAAGAGAAAAGATGTTGTTCAGTTGCCTCCTACCCCTGAGAAGACTTAACAGAGAGACCATGTTGGGTCTAATGATGAGGAGAGCTCTAGCAGCTCT
This sequence comes from Cupressus sempervirens, assembly GCA_028749045.1. NCBI lineage: Eukaryota > Viridiplantae > Streptophyta > Pinopsida > Cupressales > Cupressaceae > Cupressus > Cupressus sempervirens. The sequence continues at coordinate 745,835,741 of CM053791.1, forward strand.
GATAGTTCAAAAGAAGAGGAAGAACAACCTCAACTTTAGCCCTTGAGGAGATCCATGAGAGAAAGAAAGCAACCAAAAAGGTTTGGTTATTCTATGTTAGATTCCAGTTGTTCTTTTGCTTTGATTACTAACACTAATGAGCCTAGATCTATGAAAGAGGCTTTGGGCATGGAAGATGCAGGTTCCTGAATTGAGGCTATGGATGATGAGATGGATTCATTATAGAAAAACAAAACATGGGACCTTGTACTTTTTCCTAAAGTGAGAAAATTTGTTGGCTGTAAATGGGTGTTCAAGAAGAAATTTTGTGCAAATGGCAGTGTTGAAAGGTACAAAGCTAGATTGGTTAGAAAGGTGTATTCATAGGTAGAGGGAATAGATTATGGTGAAATATTCTCTCCTATTGCAAAGTTGACATCCATTAGATTTTTTTTATCTCTTGCTACATCATATGATTTAGATATAGAACAAATGGATGTGAAGACAACTTTCCTTCATGGTGATTTGGAGGAAGAGATTTATATGTCACAGCTTGAGCACTACATTGTTAAAGGTAAATAATCCTTTGTTTGCAGATTAAAGAAATCTCTATATGGTTTGAAATAATCTCCTAGGATGTGGTACCCTAAGTTTTATTCCTTTGTGTTGTCAATTGGATTTGTAAGATTAAAATCAGATCGTTGTGTTTATTTCAGAGTTGTAAATGATGGTCTTCTTATTGTTTCATTATATGTTGATGATATGTTGTTGTTTGGGAAGGGTAAGGGTATGATTTCTAATTTTAAATCTCAGTTGTCAACATAGTTTGAGATGAAAGATCTTGGGGCAGCTAGGTACATCTTGGGTATGGAAATTAGTAGAGACAAGTCTAACAGAAAACTTTGGTTGAGTCAGAGTAAGTATGTGAAGTTTGTGTTGGATAGGTTCAACATGGTAGATTGTAGACCACTATGTGTTCCTATTCCTATGGGAACAAAGTTATTTGTAGATGATTGTAAAAAATCTCCTAGTGAGATGGAGGACATGAGTAGAGTACCTTATGCTAGTGCAGTTGGTAGTCTTATGTATGCTATGGTTTGTACTAGACTAGACATTGCCCAAGTAGTGGGAGTCCTGAGTCAGTTTATGGCTAATCCTGGATGGGTACATTGGGATTTAGTTAAGCGAGTATTCATATATTTGAGGGGTACATCAAATTACTCCATATGTTATCATGGTAACTCTTTTGGATCTCTACATTCAGTTTGTATTCATGGGTTTGTGGATTCAGATTAGGTAGGTGATATTGACCGCAAGAGATCCACCAATGCTTATGTGTTCACTATGTTTGGTGGTGCCATTAGTTGGATGAGAAAGTGACAACCTATGGTTGCTACTCATGCTTGTTAGGAAGCCATTTGGCTTAAGAGATTGTGTTCTGATGTTGGCGTTGATGTAGAATAGATTACTATTTGGTGTGACAGTTAGGGTGCTATTTGCCTTGTGAAGAATCCAACTTTCCATGCCAAAATGAAGCACATTGATGTGTAGTTTCACTTTGTGAGAGATATGGTGGAAGATGGAAAGGTAAATTTGGAGAAGGCAGATACTATAAAGAATGTTGTAGATGCATTAATGAAACTAGTGGGTATTGAGAAGTTCAGATGGTGTTCGAAGTCTATGGGCCTTTTGGCCTATAGTGGTTAGTTCCTATTATGTTGCTATTGATCTTACAATGTGTTTGGCAAGTGGGAGAATGTTAGGAATAAGGTGTCTCAAACTTGGATAATTCCTATTCTTATTATTTGTTTTTTAAAATGTATTTCTTGCAAATAATGTTGATGTGTTGGCATCTTTAATTGTGTGTAAGGAGATGAAAGCTAAAACGGTTATGAAAAATTCCTATGACACGTAAGAGCTATGTTAGGAAGATTCAATGATAGGTGAAGGCATGTGGCAAATGATAAATTTGAGTATACCCCAATAGTGTAGTTCTAAATTTTTTTTAGGGTTCCTATTTTCTTGGAGAATGGTAAAACCCTAATATGGTTACCTTTGGGAGTAGCCCTAAAAGTGAAGTTCATGTGTTATAAGAATTTTTAGGGTTGCAAAGAGGTGTATGCAAGAACGTTTATTGGTGGTACTATGAGTTGCTACTAGAGTCTTCTGTTGTCATTGTTGAACTTGCATTACAAGTGTATTGTAACCTTGTGTTGAAGATAATACATTGTGCAGGTTCTAGAGGGGTGGGGTTGTTTTGCTGAAAGGTTTTTCCCCACCGAAAAATCTTTGTGTTATGTGTTTCTTTCTCTATCTATTTTCTTTATGCTTGGTTTGTTGTAATATTGTTGTTTACATGATATTGAATATGTAAGTGTAAAAGATTTTAATAGGATTTGCACCATACTTCTCTTAAGAGATTAGTGTAGGAAGCTATTTCTACACCTGAGTTTCCTTACCTTACATGACTCACATGTGGTTGTCAATTTGTTGAATAGAGAGAACCTTGTGGATGTGGATTAGCATTTATCTTTGGTTATTGAATAGATCACTTTTTTATGTAATTCTCTGGATTCTACATCTTTTATGCATATTCCTTGTGCATGGAAAGTGTGGTTGATTCCTTGGCTAAATGGGCCTCTAAGCATGTACGAGATTGGAACATCTTCCCCCTAATTTATCTTAGAAGTTGGCTCAGCTTGTAGACTAGGATGAAGCTCTTTTGGGCTCTTTATTTCTTATGTTGTTCTGTTCTCTTTGGTATTCAATAAAATTTAAAATATAAATATAATAATAATACAATTGTAAAAACATAAATTTTTTTTATTTTTATTGATTTTATAGTTTTATTATTTTCTAAATATAATGTCATATGATCCTAAAATAATACATTTTGATAATAAAATACAGTTTCATTTTTAGTTCCTTCCATGGAATTGTTGCAAACAAAAGTCATTTAAATAACTATTGAAATGGTTTCAAATAGGCGATGGGATTGCTACATTTTCTTTTGCTAAATCTTAAACTAATATTTGATATAAAAAGGTAATCAAGCTTTAACCATCCTAAGTAAAGTATCTATTGTTCCAACATTATATTGAAATGTTTAGAGGCATCTAGAGTTTTAATGCAAGAGAATGCATGAATACAAATAGCCCTTTTTCCAAGATAAGAGCACCATGTGCACAAACACAAGGGGGGTCATTGTCCAAAGCAAGAGGATATAGTGCGAATACAAATTAAAAAACCTACAAAGTCTTGGAAATTTTAGAGATTACCATCTTTGTAGGTGTTCCACATAGGTAACTTGTTGATTGAGGTTTTAGCTTTGGACATGCAAGTCAGAGGTGAACCATGTTAGTGAATTATGGCACTTTGGTTTCACCCCTCTATTATCATTTATCATGGATAGGTATCCTTTGAAGACCTAATAAAATTATAGAAGCCCTTATGAATTTGATCTTACATTTGTGTCTACATCTTTCAAAAGCTTTTGATTTTGTAATTTCAGATTGTTGAAAATATTTGTAGCAGTAAAAATACCTTATATGGGGAGCTCAAATTCCTTAGAATGTGTCTAAAGATACAATTAATGCAAGAGGGGGATTGGAGCTTGGAGAACTATTTATTGATTACTACACAACAACTCTTGTATTGAAAGAGCTAAAATATAAAATGTTGATTTTATTGATTCAATTTTTTTGAATACATTCAAATACATACAAAATTGATACTGAATTGATATGAATTATATTTCACATTGGTATGTGAACAACTTTATATAATCTCATTTTCTTGGAATAACTTCCCAGCAACTATATATCTAACTAATTTATTTATTTAAACTAAACTTAGAAACTAGCATGATTAATGTAATGAATCTAACATGTATGTAGAGATTGGTTGTAAATGATCAATGACTCAAACATGTTAAAGTTTGAAATTCATCCCATGCTACAAATATATTTGTTTCACACAAAGATAAGAATTTATAACTCAACAATAAGCTTCAGTTTAGATAATTCATTTAGGTATGTAGAGACTAATATTCATTAAAATATTTTAGTGATAATGGAAATACTGTGGATTCTTGACTTGTGTAATACTAGATTCATTTGCATGCTACTTGATCATCTAAGAGATATGAGTTGAAAAACATAACAAAAAATTGGAAAGAAACTAGAGGAGAAATTCTAATATGGGCTCTATAGATCATAGGCCTAGTCTACTAATTTATAGACAAATACATATTGAATGTTGTTTACACTATAAAAGAGAGTTAGTTGTAACATTTATAATAGAAAGATGAAATAGCTGACAGAATGTGAAATGGATGAGAAAAGGTAGTGGTTATGTTTGTAGACACCTAAATCTGATTACACCGCTTCGGTAATCTTATTTAGCTATCTCTAAAGGCATCATTAATTAAATTAATCCTTTGCCATCCCCTAGATGATTAAATTAATTAATCATCTATAGTCCTAATTGGTAAATCAAATAACCCATTATTTATCAATAAATCCTATTCTCCTATCTAATTCCAAAATCCCCATTTATTAAATAAATATATTTGATAAATAAATCCCTCAAATCTAAAAGCCCCTAACTTATCCCTAATCCTCCATTTGGCCTAATCCACCCCATCCACCCATACTAATCTAGCTTAGCAACTAACTCACCCACCGTCATGAATGCCATACACTTGCATATCTCTAAAATCCTTAATATAATCCTAACTCAAGCTTAATTCCCCCCCTAACCTTGTCATGTTCCCTAAGTGAACTTAAGACTTACCTAAGCCAAATCAAAGTCTCCTCCCTCAAAATATCCCAACTATAAAACTTTATCCCAACCATAAGCCTTCAATGCTCTTACAAACCCAATGAATGCTCTTACAAGCACTTATGAGGGCCATTTAAGGCCTTGAGCCACCTTTGTTGACTCATCCTTGCCCTTTCCTCTACCCATTGACCTTGTGACATATGTCACTCCCTGATTGGTGTTAAACAAGCACAATCCATGTGCTCCCCTTTGAGTGCATCCTAGCCCTCCTTAAGCTTTCATCTCTCCTTGCATCTTAGCCATCCATCCTCAAGCCCTTAGCCTATAAATTGAACCCCCTCCCTTCACAAAATCATCCATCTTTCATTGCAAAGTTATAATGCTATTTTGAGAGCACAAACACTATCAAAATACCATTATAATGGAAAAATCACTTCATGACTCCATTGTTGAAAGCTTGTTTCACTTACTCCACCCATCCATTTGAAGTTTGAAGCATAACTTGTGAGCATGCATTCCCACAATCAAGGACAAATATATTGCATCATTTGTGTTATGCCATTAGAAGCCTACCATTCTTGGTTTGCTTCCGTTTTGTGGTGATAACCCTAGGTCCTATCTTAAGTGTTAGCTTTATTAGTATTGTTGATGCTTCTATTTAATTAGTTAGTATTCAATTTGCACTACCAATCTAGGTGATACAATGTTGACATCGATTGATATTTGTAGATAGTGTCATTTCAAACATTCAAAATAATTAATTTATATTTCCATCATTTCCCCTTAAATTAACTATTGAATTGTTTAGATATCACCCCATAATCTGGAAAAAGACAAGTCCTATTCTAAAGCCTTTTTAGGTACTCATTTATAATCACCTACTAAATACTATCATTCATATTATCCCCCCTCATTATAATCACTTTGGGTTTTCACCGTTTGATGCAATTCTCACTACAAACTTCACACTGAACTAGTTTTATATTGCCAAAAATCTTACTAAATTCAAAATTTCCATACACTTTTCACTCAAGTGGTTTTGGCCTACCATAAACCTAGTATTTATTGGTACCGATGACCATAAATTATCATTACAGGGACACCATCATCTCTCTAGCCTTGTTTTCTTTTGTAACTATATCAAATTTTTATTGAGTCCATATTAAAAAGAAATCCATTTATTGAGATACATGGGTACAAAACCACCATACTCACAAAATATATATGAATTCTTTTTGGATACATAGTTCATCAATATTTTATTAAAAAAAACCTCTAAGGTTTCAGCCATAACTGATAATTCACCACTTACAATAGCTCAGGTATGATACATTGACTATATTTTCCTTTTAGCTAAGGTGTCATGGTCTCAAAAAAATCCCTTAAATACATAGCTTACCCAAATTAAATTTCAAACTTTATCATGAGGTATATCATCCAAAATTTAAATTTAAATTAAGAAACCAATGAAATATGGACATTCTACCATTCCAACATTAGTACTCTTGTCAACTGACAAATTTCAACAACTAGGAGTCCAACAAACTGTAGCATACCATCTCACCTTTAATCCAAACTATTTTCACTTGATACAAATATAGTTAGCTTTTATAATTATTATAATTAATATTTACAACTCTAAATAGTCGATCTATTCACACACCAAATCAATATACCTCAATTATAATACAAATGCAATATATTTGTCCATCTCTTTTGTGTTAGTATGTTCTCTCAAATTTTATTGATGAAATGTTTTCAACATTATCAACTCATTAATAAATTTAGTTCTTGTTTAAACCCTTTTGTGATTTATGTCATCCTCACCATGACTCAAATCTCATGCTCTACTATCACAAAAAGTCTATATGCACACTCTAGCACTCTCACTTTCACAAAAGTACATAAAAGACCACTAATCTATGATAGCCAACTTAACACAATGTTGTTCATTTGGCTAAACATCTCCAATGTCTCAATATATTTGCATTCCCCACAACCAAATTTTAACATGTCTCTACTAGAATTTGAACATGTTATAGGCCAAACAACTTTATTTGACCTTAACAACAATATGAACTTCCTCCAATGACTACTAGTAATGAATGTAGCACACAAGACATTTAACTCATTGTAATTTTTCTTCTTTTTCTAGAAACAACTTCTCTCACAATCTTCTCAATTTTAACAAGTACAAAAAAATGGTTACATAGTTTGTATTTTAAGAAATGATATTGTACAAGGGGAAATGCAAAGAAATTGGAATAGATCTCTACTGCCTCACACATTAGTGGTGGTTGATTAAACTTGTCCCTTAAAGGGAAGTTCAAGAAATTGATCCTATCAATTCAAACTCTTAGGAAACTTGATCTAGGAGGATTATTCCTAACTAATTTATAGAGCATTAATAAAAACAAAGATATAATGGTTATAGGGTTTGAGAAAGAACACAAAGAGTCCTCAAAACCCTAATGTAGCAAGAGCTATGAAGTGAAATTAAGTAGATGTGCAATGTAAGAGTTAAATGCAAGAAAATAAAAAAGGTGTATTAAAATGGAGAAGAAATAGAAACCTAAGTTGCAAAATACAAACATAAAAATAGGGTATCATACAACTTGTGAAAGGGTTGATTCTTAGTGTTCCTGAGAAAAAAATGTGATATGGACTAAACCCAAAAATGCTTTGATGATATATTTGGGTTGACTTCAATAATAGGGGTCAAAATGATCATCCTTGAAACATTAGTCTAAATTTGGTTAGCCCTAATATAAAAAATGTGACATTGATTCTGATTTTGTAGTTTCGTAAAAAGACAAAAAGGGTACTCTAATCTGCAATATATTTACCAATCCAATTTCCACTAGCTACAATAAAAAGGGATTTTTTTTATTGATGTGGTATTTTTCTTGGTGAGATCCTAGCTTAGGAATTAACCTTAAATTGAAATAATTAATTTTAGAAATGTAAAGTTAATGTCTGAATTCACCTTATATCAGTAGGATTTATTGAATTGAATCTAATACACTTTCTTCAATAACTAATTTGGATCAAGAAGATGATGATGAATGGATGTAAAAAACACAAAAAAGGATCAAGAATGGATTGAAGGAGATCTTGAACAAGGCTCGCACAATTTCTTGAATGCTTAAATCCTTGATCTTCAATGAAGGAATTTCTTGAAGAAAGCTTGAAGACTTGAATACTTCAATGCTTGAGTGTGAGTGCTTGATCTTGTGAATACATGATCCTTTGAATGATTCAAGTAAAACTGAAACACAAAGTCTCCATTTAATATAGATATTTAAAAGTAGCCAATGAATTGAACTTTAAAACAACGTAAGATCCATCTTAAAGTGGAGCGATAAATGATTGGTCATAATAAGATTTATTTGGGGAGTAAATTATGGATTATTAATTTGAACTAATAAATGTCTACCCCTATTTATAAAATAAGAGGAAATACATAATATTAATGTTGATGTCTAAGCCATTCAATACGGGTAAGGAATTTTATAATAGACTTATTCACATTTCAATGTGAGTTGAGTAGGTCATTGATTTGTCAAGTACTCCAATTTGGACCAAGGGACTGTTGGTCTAACTTTTATGTAGTAAAAACTCTCAGTTAAATCATAGAAAAGTCAAATGTTCTATGTCTAAGTGAAGCATAGGGTTTTGGATAAACCATCTATAAGAAATAATCACCATATAAGCCCTATATTCATCCCTATTCATAAATGGTCGGGCGCGAAATTTTCAAATTTCAAAAGAGGCGAATATGCTTTCATATTCTTTTTCCTTTCTCCCAGGTTACCTTTCTTCCTATTTGTCCCAACCGTTGGATCTGATTAGATCTACCGCTGGCGATACCTCGCTATTGAGAGTTGCATGCTCATTAAGTATAGTGATATAGTGAGTATTGAGTTTTTTAAGCGGTGGGACCATAAAGTGAAGATGCGGAGATTGGAGATTTGCTTATTAAATGTTTTATTGTGCAGGTACACTTTGCAATTTGCCATCCAAAAAAAGGAGAGGGACCCACTAGAATATCTGACATTAGAGCCAGAATGTTGATTTTTTCGGAAGTTTTGCCACCTCGCTATCGAAAAATTTAGGCACTTCACCGTTACCGAAGTAGTGAGGCCACGTGAAAATCTAAAAATGATGACATTGCATCTTGCTTGTATCATAATTACACCAGGTGGCATGACCAGTCATAAATACCGTTGTCAGAATCAGTTTTAATTAACAGAAGTAATTACTGGGTAACCCTAGCTTTTTCCGGCATGGAATCCTTTTAAGTGCCGGAGCTCGCTACCTCGCTATCAAAAAATTTAGGTGCTTCGCCGTTAGTGAGTTAGCAAGGCCCCATAAAATGGCAAAAGATCAGCAAGATCTTTGATGACGTGTAATGACAGATGACTGTGATAAATTTTGACATGTGCCAGCTATGCAGAGATCTGATTCTCATTAATACCTATCTGACTAAATGTACAAGAAATATTGAACGTCAGCTTGAAGTGGATCAACAAAGCTCGCTACCTCACTATGAAGAGTTGCAAGGAAGATAATTACAGCGACATAGCGAGTTGGGCCTGCCGCCTTCTTTCTTAAGAAGTCCTGTAGTGTATCTTTCGATCATTTCTTGATCCGATCAATGGTTGTCGCCGCCTCGCCATGGCAAGGTGCTTGTTCTTTATGCATAACGAAGTAGCAACATGCTGACACGTGTTCTCTGTCGTCAGTGGGTCTAAATGTAAGCGCCATTAAAAGAAAGAATTCTATACGTGGCAAGTTCTCAATGGGTAAAATAACTGACATGGAAAATATAACTCCTAGTTATTCTCTTTGTACCGCATGATCGTAGGATCTTTGAAGATCAACGGCGCAGTTTTAAATGAAAAATGTAGTGCCACTCTCTGTATTAATTAGACAAGAAAGCTTTGTCCATGAGGAAAAACAGAGTATAATACAGAGAGATTGCATCAGTTTCATTTCACGCGAGAAAAGATTTGAAGCCATTCTTGTGCAAAAGCCATTACTGAAAGAAAAGTATGCCAAGGTTTGATAAAAATTTGTCAAGTTATCTATTCGCGAAAATTTTGCAGGAATACAGAGGAGAATTGAGACAGAATTCAAGTAAGTAAAACTACCATCATCTTCATGAGCTTTTAAGTTTTAAAAAGATAGCCCAAGATGCCTCCTAAGAAGGGATTTACAGGTGCAATAAACTACCTGGATAGAAATGTGCATGATGATTTGCTTGAGTTACTTCCTGAATCTACTATAGAAACGGTGCGAGTTAAGAGGTTAACCTCACTCAACCCTAGGCTAAGGGTAGCTGATGGATTGTATGATAAGGGTAATTGGGTTCAGGATGCTCAAACTTCTCAAACTGGTTTGAGTTTATTCAAAAAATAGTTTGCGGAAAGGAAGTTATATGCCCCTCATGCCAATATATGGAATTTTGATCTTGGGAAGCTTGTTGTCCCCAGCGTGTTTATGGATTTTGACCTGCTTGAAGCTATAGCAAAAAACTATGACCAAGCCACTAAGGTAGTAAGAAGAATGGATGGTGAGGCTTTAGTTACCATCAGTCCCGAGGAGATTAGGAAGGTTTTTAGTCTGGGACCCCTCACCATGTATCATGTGCCCATTAATTTGATAGATTTAGAAAAAGAATATATATCCAAGAGGGGTGTAGTTAGACAGGGTGCATTGAAAGCCCACATAGGCCAGATTGGAGGCCTCCCAACCATAACATCATCTTCTAAAGAACCATTCAAGAAATCATGCTTTAATGCCAGGGCAGTGGAGATATATAGGACCCTGTGCAGAGTCTTCGGAGAGGGCGAAGAAGATTTTATTCCGGTGAGCTTCATGTAGATGATCACCCAAATCTCTTCTTTTGGTGTGGAAATAATTTTTGATTTTGCATCTTACTTGGCAAATGAGATTCATCAGGGATTGGTGGGGATTGCACAGGGCAAGGTGGAAAAGGTTTGGGGTCAGTATTCCTTATTGATGCATATGTTTCTTTTTAAAGGGGCCACTTATTTTGGTAAAGAAATGGTTTTAAATAGAGAACAAGAAGGGGAAGCACTGCCAGTCCAATTATGGAGTGCAGACATGACCTGGGAAGCAGAAAATGCTAGCTTCATTAGATTTGATAGGCACTTTGCCTCCAAACTAAGGTGCCTAATATTCAGTGACAATCCCAGAATCCATAAGGCATTAATGCACCTTGTCAGGCCTATGGACAAAACCCATAATCTAAAAGTTTCACATAATTGGGGAGATATTATCCCATATTCAGTCTCAACTGTCATCAGGGTCTATGGATTCAAAGGAACACCCCATGTGTTACCCTATCAGGTACCTTTAAAGGTAGGGATAGCTAAATTTTTGTGGCAGTTGGGAGGAGTGGAGGAGGCCTTTTTGCACAAAAGGGGGACAGGATCAATTTTTCCTACTTGTACTATAGCCCACCAGTTTGTGATAACTAAAGAAGGGTGGGTCTTTCTCCATAAAATTTTGGATCAATATAAGATGGCAGTGTCTCACTCTCGTTTTTGTGATACAGAATGTTTCTTTAACTCTGTCCTTAGATTGAGAATCAAGCTTCGTCCAGTTCGGCATGAATTCTATTTTCCTGAAGATATAATAAGAAATGAATACTCTCTCCATGAGCAAGAAATAAAGAAAGAAAAATGGAGAGTCTATTCAAAATTTTTGGAATTCATTAATTGTTTTGACAAAGATTTCAATCCTCTTAGTAATGCTACAGACAATGCAGATAAAATACATAAGCTCATGAGTACTTTATCTGAGATAATGGAAGTAATGAATGAGAAGAAGCAGCATTTTATTAATTCTTTTCTAGATAAAGCCAGAGAAATTATGAGAAAATTGGGTTTCACCCCCAACATTGGAATAGGTCCGCTGGTGGTACAAAAGAAGACAGGATATACTCTTGTCCGGCAGCAGGTGCCCATTGTACATAAAGAAAAATAGATAGTTGAATCCACCAGCACTGTCCTAGAAGAAAGACCCCCTGAACCTTCTCCCAAAAGAAGGAGAATAATAAGGGAGGAAGAATCCCCTGATGAAAGTTTCTCACCTTCTCAAACCCCAATAAGAATTGAGGAAGAACAGCTCACCAATGAGCAATTCGAACAAATGGGGTCACAAGGAGAAATTTTTGTTACACAAGCAGAGATTGATGAAGGGAACCCTCAGGAACCCCCTGTACCAAGTTTTGAATTAACTACAGCAGATTTCAGAGGAAGGGAATTGGACCCTGTTTTGGAACAAGCCAGTCAGCATTTTTTATCTGATAACAATTTTGTAAGATCTAGGGCTTTCCATCAGTTTGCGTGGAGAGTAAACATGCACATTTTTGAGAAAAGGTGTAATAATATGAAAGCAGAACATCCAGAAATGGATGAGACCTCCATTCAAAATCTAATAAAGGAACAAATGGTGCAAGAGTTCCAAAGTATAACCCCTGATGAGGGAAGACAGATGGTAAAAAATGCTAATGTTTTATTATTGCCAAATTGGGACATTGCTGACGCATTAATTTTTAATTCTATTTCAAATAATTTAGGACTCCAGGATCCAAATAAAGAGGAATTCTTGGGTACAGCGTTCAGCAATGATCAAGTTGCCCTTGTTATGTGCTCCCTGAGAAGAGGATCCAGAATTACTTCATCACAGCCTGATGATTCAGGATTAACAGGGAGTATCATTGTAAGAAGAGTTGCTGACACTTCAAATGTACAGGCACCCCACATGAATGTGGATTATTCTAAATTTGCCTTGGCTACTGCGGAAAGAGGAGAGAGGGAAATGATTGATATGCATAATAAATATGAAATAGTGGTGGAAGCTTATAACCAAGAGGTAAAAAGGAGAATTGAGTTAGAAAACAGGGTATCTCAATTAGAAAAGGTACTTGGAAAGAGAAAAGTGGGAGAATCCAGTACACTAAGAATTGCATATCCCCCACAGTCATCTATGGGATTAACCCCTATTATTGAGATACTTGACACCCTTGAAAGACCCCAATTCTATACTGTAGAGGAATTTGAAGAAGAAAAAACCAAAATTACATGAGTGGCAGATAGAATTTAGAAATCAGCAGGAAGAGAAATGGAGGCAGGGTGTGACATATTTGAGGGATAAAATACAATGGTCAAATTTTTATGATCAGTTGACAAGGATTTTAACCCTCATGGATGAGTTAAATAAAGAAAAGAATGGACTAGATTCTCTTGCACAGAAGTGGAGACAGAGAAATAATGATGTTACAATTATTTGTATATCTACAGTTCAAATGCCTTATCATTAGGTTGAAAGGATTTTTGATTTATTAAATCAATTAGATAATTTTGAGAATAAAAGAGATTCTTTACAGAGAAAATTGATACTCTATTTTTCAAAATATCTTGCTAAAAAATTCACCCTATTTCCTTATGCTTTAGAATCTGTTGATACAGTAAAGGAAAAAGACAAATGGAAAAAGGAGATGGATGAATTATTCGATAACAGAATAACAAACATCATCAGTGAGACTAGCCATTGGTTTTGGGCAAAGACAAATGAAGAGCTGGTAAAAATACAATTATATTATGCTGATATGAGAAAAGAATTCGATGATTTAGAGGAGAGTGTCAATTCTTTAATAAAGATACAAAGAGAAACCCTAAGTTTTGATTGGCCAGATGATGATACTTTTAACAGATGGAAAAATCAGTTTAGTGAGCAGATGTCAGGAGATGATGACGAAGAAGATGTAAGAGTAATAGTTACTTTTGTAGTCAGCAATGATGATATAGAAAATCCCCAGGTTAAAGTAAGTTTGCATGTAACAGAAGATGATACATCACTTACAGACCTTATGGGTATGTACTCTGAAGATGAGGAATGATTGTGAGAGCAGATCATAACAACCAAGAAGCATAACAGAAAAGGACCTGCCAAGAATTGCTGTTTTAATCAACCTTTCTGTTATTCTTGTTTTTGTTTTTCAAAAGAAGGACACCTGTCACCTTCTGTAGCCTGAAGCTTGTTGCATCTCACATTATTTAAGTGAGATCCCAAGGCTAAAGATGGGTCCGAATTTGGTTTTCACTAAGTATTATGCTTAGTTCTTTTTTTGGTCCAAACATTTTGGGAAAGAAATTTATAGTATACTTTTTCTGTCAAAATTTTTGAGATATAGATGAATGTAGAAAGAACTGTGCTTCTTCTCTAAAGGTTTTTCTGGGTCTTTTGTAAAGGATATACCATTTTCAAAGGAAATGAATACAAATTATGAACTGTCCCCATATCTGTTCTTCTCTGAATTTTGTCTCCTTTTTAATACTTAGCTACCTTGATGTTGTGTGAGTAAAAGCTTATGCAATTGATTGCAATATAGTAAGACTGTACATCCATTTGTTATTGCTGTTAATTTAATGGATTAAATAAAGGCTCTGATGAATGTGATGAGGTTTCTTGGGTGTTAATAAGGATTTTTGAATGATAAATTCTGGTAAGAATTGCTGATAAAATTCGTTGCAAGGCAACAAATTAGATCTAAGAATTTACTTGACTCTGAGTTCCCAATGGATTAGGCACTGATCGAAAGTATTTCAGCCAAAAGAGAAGTATATTATGACTAGCTTTTTCAAAATACATCATAAAATCAATTTTCACTTATCTTTCCTGTAAGATTTTCAAAGTTGGCCAGCACTTGCCTGCATGGATTGTTTTAGCTTCATTTTGCCATTGCTTTTGGAAACATCTGCAGAGCTATAGAAGATTTCTTGGCCATATCTGTTCAAGGGATGTGTTTATCAATTATTTACGTATATGTTTGAGGATTTAGAGATGAGAATCAAAATGAAACTAAGAATAATTCTCATACAATTATTCCATCTTTGAACCATCCCCGGGTGCACCCGCCCTGGTTTTTACAGAGCCAAAAGAGTAGAAAACCGTCTAAGGTTTTGTTGGAGTTGGGCCCTAGTACTTTGCATATGCAAGTGATAATGAGAATTGGCTATTCTTTAGGTTATGTATGTACTGATATCTAGGTACTAAGCTTTTTGTCGCCTAGTAGTTTTAGCACTGTTAGCATCAAAATAAAACACCAACAAAATGGCGACTCTGCTGGGGACTGTCTAACACATTTGTAAAAAGTACTGCAGTTGTCTTTAGTCTTAATAAGTAAGCATGTGTCGTGTGATCTTTATTCTGCCCGTAGCTATAGGGGAATCTTTAGCATCAAAACTTGAGGATTTAAAGAAGATATAAACCCAAGTACCATTGCTACACACTGACGCATCCAGCTTATCCGAGTGTCTTATCTAACAAGCAAGAGTTGCAGTTTTACAACATCAGTGATTGATCTCTTTGTGCCGTATTTTTGTTCCCACTTGTGTATTGTTTTCTTTCTATCAGTAAGAGTGTTATTATATTTTCCCGAAAAAGGGTGGTGACTCAGTCAAGGTTTTGAAGCTAGTGCTTATTGTAACAAAAGAAGAATATGGCTGACAAGAGAAAAAACACAAGGGCTTACATGAGAGCCAATCCTGATGTATCAATGTATACTGATTTACCCCAAGGTGGTAGGAAGAACCAAAGTAAGAAAAGAATAGATCCAAATCCTACTTGGAAGCCTAGAGGTAATGCCTCCGTAAATTCCCATTATCAACCGATAATAGCAAGAGATTCATCTTCACTTAGTTCTGAATCCGAAAATACAAGACTTTTTAGGAGGTATTTTTAGTACCCCATTACCAGATCAGAGAGTTTTTCAAGATAAAGACGTATCTACTATGGGAATTGCTTCACCAAGACCAGGGCCTGTCGCAGATATAAATTGTAGGCTAGGATTTAGGAGTTCATCTGATACCCCTTTTAATCCCAGAGTAGCCCCATATATGGAACCAAACCTTATAGATCTAGATGACCCTGCTGATTCCGAGGCAACCTCTGCTGATTCTAAAGAAGTGCAATCTGAAATAGGATTTTTGAAGAAATGGATTGCTGAGGAAGAAGCTAAACGCATCCGTCTTGAAAAGGAAAGGGAGCGAGCCACTTTGGATGCAATAATAGAAAGAGATACTCTGCTAAGAAGGATGGCTGCTTTGAAAGAGCAAAATAAAAAATTAGAAGAGAATACACCCACTCTCCATCAGGACGTCTTTGGAAATGTTGATAATCTAAGAGCTAAAGTTCAACAACAGGAAAAACTCCTAAATCAAAGGCAAGAACCAATTATTGCTCAAGTTCAAGCTTATAAACCCATTCAAGTTAATCCAATAGAGCCCACTGGAACAGTTCCAGATAAAGGGAAAGGCAAGGCTATAGGAATCCAAATAAATGAGCCTCAAGCCATACCGAGCAAACCTATACAACCCTCCATATCAAAATTAGATCTAGAACTAGAGAAGGCTCGAAAGGAGAGGGAAGACCTTGCAAAAGAACTTGAGAAGGTTTAAAATGAAGCTCAGGCCGCAGAAATCAGAAGGAAAATCCAATTCATAAAGTCTAATTTTGCATTGAATTCATGGCCTAGTTTGTCTATCCCACCTACAAATCCTGCACCAGTTAATGCTCCCATAATCTTGACTCAGAAAGCAGCCCAATCTACTCCTACCTCATCTTCCAATATTGGCACTCAAGTCCCATTTGTCCCACCACAGCTATCCCAAGCTACTCTCCTAAGTCAAGCTAATGCAGCTAGTACCTCTAACGCTCCTGGTTTCCAGAAGAAACCTATATACCTCGAAAAATATAGACAAATATCATTTGTCGGTATTCTTGGTGCCCCCCATCCCATATCTTTTGATTTAAGGGATAAAGTGGTTAAGTTTTCTGGAAATAATGCTGTTACTGGTGAAGAACATTTGAGAATTTTCATTGACATGCTCAATGATTATGAAGTTGAACATGAGGACATGGTGATGAAATTATTTGTGCATTCACTCATAGAGGATGCAAGGGATTGGTTTAGGAGGTTGCCTGATGATAGTATTACTTCATGGAGTGATTTGGAGAAATTGTTCAAAGAACAATATGGGGACAATACTAATGCAGGATTCATGTTGAATGAGTTCAACAATATCAAGAAGAATCAAAATGAATCCACATTTGATTTCAATATGAGATTTCAGAAAGGGATGTACAAACTATTTCAGTTTATGCAATTAAATGAAGACGTTTGTCTTACAACCTATTTCAATGCCTTTGATAGCAAAATGGCCTACCAACTGAGAGATAAGGATCCTAAAACTTTAAGAGATGCCTATAGAGTTGTAGTGAATATACAAAATAATAGAAAGGCCTCTGGAAAATTAGGGAGGAGGGATGATCCTAAGCTTTTCAACCCTAAGAATAATAATAAAAGGGAAGGTGACAAAACTCCCATAGGAAAAAGGCCTGAAGAACCTACTATAGGCCATGTTTTAGAAATGCTCAAGAAGATGAATCCCACTATTTTCAATAAGACAAATGTTATTGAGAGAACCCCTGTGAATAACAACAATTTCAATAGACAGCCTAGGATGCAGAATTACCCTTACACCACCCAATGGAAAGATGGTAAACCAGTTCCCAACCAGACCCAAAATATGAAAGATAAGGGTACCCCAGACCCCCTGCAAAGGAACACTGTAAATATGAATGATGATGTACCTTGGTGCATTATATACCAATCACCTCATTCTGCTAATTATTGTGTTGTTGCCCAATCGTTCGCCCAAGCTCAAGGAGTACAAGCAGAAGAAGAAACAGAAAAAAAAAACCATGATGATATAAGCTACAATATGGCGAACACATCTGATGATTTGATAGATTCTGATTCAGAAGAACCTGAGAATGATGTTACCAGCCAGAGAATTGCTTACCAGTTATATCATCAGCAAATATTTTCAGATGATGAAAAGAATGATACAGATAAGGTATGCAATACATTTTCTGAAGTAGGTTTTACAAACCTAAGAATCCCCTCCAAGGAGGAAATTGATAGAATTACAGCGGAGATGATTTCACAAGTCCATAGTAATTACAATTTGAGAAATAAAGCAATAAATAATGAGGCAGGAAGGCCATCTAGTATGTTCATCAAAGACACCATTCACAAGACAGATGATCAACACAAGAAAGTCAGTATAGATGTGCCTAAGATCAAGGAAAACAAGGGTCAGAAATGGGAACCAAAAAGGAAGGTTCAATTTCAGAAAGGTGAAGCAACAAAGACCGTAGTGCAACCAGAGAAATTAGAACCGGATGTTGTCAAGCAAAAAGTGGTACCCACTACTCAAAAGACTCCGATTCCAGGTACTATTGTAAAACCTACTGTGGTTGAACCTATTGATATGATTGCCATGTTATCTCAAATTACCGTGAAAGTACCCTTGTCTGAGCTTTTTAGAATTGAAGAGCATAAGAATATGGCTTTGTCATGGTTGGGTGGAATAGCAAACAACAATAGTATTGATGATCAAGCTATAGCCCAACAGACCCCATTAATAATAGAGGACAATGGTATTATATCCTAGATTCCTCGAATGTTCTTAGATGATTCATCAGTTGCGTTCATACAAGATATTGATCCTTTTTTCCTTAGTCTAATCATAAAAGGGAAAACCTTAAAAAATTGTATGATAGATTCTGGAGCTTCCAACACTATAATGCCTTTTAAAGTAATGGAAGCCCTAGGATTGAAGGTGGATACTAAGCAAGGTAGATGCCGAGGGATGGATGATAGAGAGGTTCCAGTAATAGGTACTATAAATGCCTTACCATTCAAACTGGCTACATTTCCTGAGGTAGAATTAACCATGTCTGTCCTTGTGGTGGATATACCCCCACACTACGGGATGCTACTTTCTAGAAAATGGAGTGCCGCCATGGGGGGAAGCCTACAATGTGACCTTACTTATGCCACCTTCCATATAGGGGACAAAGTTGTCAGGGTAAATAGGGAACCAAGGTTTAACCACATCTTAGGAGAAGAAATTGACAAAGATACCACCTGTTTCCTAGACACTGGGATTAATTCTTTCAGGGCTGAATTAATTATTTAGGAAGTGGAAAACTTGCCTGATATCATTGAAAATGAGGTTCAATGTTGCATGAATTCACCAAAATTGTGGACAATGTTCTTTGATGGGGCTAGTTCTAAAGAGGGTGCAGGGGCAGGTGTAGTTTTTGTGTCCCTTGAAAATAACACCTTCAGGTATTCATTCACCTTGAAGTTTGCTTGCACTAATAACATCGCTGAATATGAAGCATTGTTGCTAGGTCTCAAAGTGGCCACACACCACAAAATTAAGAAATTGTGTGTCATAGGGGATTTTGAATTGATCATCTCTCAGATTAAAGGAACCTACTCCTCAAAAAATAGGAGATTAAAACAATATAGAAACGCAGTCTGGGATCAAATAGAATTCTTTGATGCATTTGGGATCTCATGGAGAGATAGGACCCAGAATAAAATGGCTGATCTTCTGGCCAATGTAGCTATCAAACCAAAAGAAATATCATTTGCAGGAATCTCCCAGATTGAGGCCCAAAACAGACCTTCTATACCTGACAATATTGAAAATTGGCAGGTGTTTGAAGATGACAAAGATATCACAAATTTTTTTCTAAATGAAGACAAATACCATGGTCAGGAGATGGACTGCAATGGACTGATTGAAACCATAAATGGAAAAGAAACCATTTTTGGTCAAGAAATCATGCAATTAAAAACAAATAAGATGCCTAAGGGGTTGGTAGTCTTGGAGAATATTTTTGATAACCAAGACAGAGTAAAATCGAGAATAAAGGACCCCAAACTGCAGGAGCTAGAAGAAATGAATTTGGGAACGGATGAATTCCCTAAAAGAGTTTACATCGGCCAAGATCTGCCGGTCCAAATTAGAAAAGCATTGATTGACCTACTTAGAAAGTACAGGCATGTTTTTGCTTGGTCATATGATGACCTTAAAGCTTATAGGGAGGACCTTTTCCAGCATGTCATACCGTTGAAAGAAAATGTAAAACTTTTTAGGCAAAAACAGAGGCCAATCAATCATACCCTTGCCCCAAAAATGCAGGAAGAACTGACAAAACTGAGAGAAGGTGGAATAATCAAACCAATTAGGCATTCCACTTGGGTTTCAAACCTTGTTCCTGTAAGAAAAAAGAATGGAGATATTAGGCTTTGTGTGGATTTTAGAAATCTAAACATTGCATCTCTAAAAGATAATTATGGCTTACCTAATATGGAAGCCATGTTGCAACAAGTGACCGACTCTAAATTGATGTCAATGATGGATGGCTTTTCTGGATATAATCAAGTTCTGGTAAAAGAAAGTGAACAGTTCAAAACAGCTTTCACAACCCCTTGGGGAACGTATGTGTATGTGAGGATGCCTTTTGGCTTGATTAATGCAGGAGCTACTTTCCAAAGAGCCATGGATGTAGCATTTCATGAATATATTGACAAATTCATGGTTGTGTACCAGGATGATCTTACAGCGTATTCTAACAAGGCTGAAGATCACTGCAAACATTTGGAAATTTTTTTTATAAAAGCCCTGGAATATGGGGTATCTCTAAACCCAAAGAAATGCTCATTTGGGGTCACAGAAGGAAAGTTATTAGGATACATAGTGTCCAAGGATGGGGTAAAAATAGACCCAGAAAGAGTAATAGCTATTGATAAAGTCCCTAAACCTAAAAACGTGAAAGGTATACAGTCCTTTTTTGGCCAAGTTAATTTTCTGAGGAGGTTTGTTACCAATTTCGCTGAAATTAGTAGACCCATTTCAAAAATGCTCAAGAAAGGAGCTGTTATAGATTGGAATGGTGAACCTTCACAGGCTTTCCAGGATATAAAAACTGCGATAAAAAATGCTCCAGTGTTGAGGACCCCAGATTATACAAAACCCATGCATATTTTTTCTTTTGCATCATTCCATACTGTAGCTGCAGTTTTATTACAGAAAAACCAAGAAGGGTATGAGCAGCCTATTGCCTTTTTTAGCAAATCCCTGCAGCATGCTGAACTGAAGTATGAAATAAATGAA
This sequence comes from Cupressus sempervirens, assembly GCA_028749045.1. NCBI lineage: Eukaryota > Viridiplantae > Streptophyta > Pinopsida > Cupressales > Cupressaceae > Cupressus > Cupressus sempervirens. Next base: position 745,856,575 of record CM053791.1, read on the forward strand.
AAACAAGCATATGCTTTGGTAAAGGCTGTAAAAGCATTCAGAAGTTATTTGGTAGGCGCTACTATTATTGCCTTTGTACCTAGTGCTGCAGTTAAAGATATTTTCTCTCAGCAGGAAGTGTCAGGAAGGAGATGTAGATGGATCAATAGAATCCAAGAATTTAACATTGATATGCAGATAACTAAGTTAGTAAGAGGTCAAGGCTTGGCCAAACTTATGGCTGAAACTAACCTGGAAGCTAATAAGATAAACCTAGTAAATGATGATTTCAGAACTAATTTATGCGACGTGGACCAGTGTGACTGGTACATTAATGTTATACATTACTTGCAACATATGGAAGTTCCTCCCCATCTGCCTGATAATGAAAAAAGGAATATTAAATTGCAAGCCATCAGGTATGTAATTGTTCAAAATAACTTATGGTGGAGAAACTTTGAAGGAGTTTTGTTGAAATGTGTTGACAAAGAAAGGGAAAAAGAGATTTTGAAAGAAATGCATGCTGGAGTATGTGGAGGACATTACATGGCCAAAACTACTGCGCATAAGATAATGAGAGCTGGTTTCTGGTGGCCTACTTTGTTCAAAGATGCTCAAATTATGGTTAAGAAATGTGATCCTTGTTAGAGATTTGCTGGAAAGCTGAAATTCTCAGGAAATACTCCACTGAAGCCAGTTGAAACTAAAGCACCTTTTCAACAATGGGGTCTGGACTTCATAGGAGAAATTTTTCCCAAGTCCAGTACTGGCTATTCTTGGATTCTGGTTGCTACTGACTACTTTACAAAATGGGTAGAGGCTATCCCTACCAGAAATGCAACGAGTAAAGTGGTAAATAATTTCTTATTGAATAATATCATTTCCAAATTTGGATGTCCACAGAAAGTTGTCATAGATAATGCTATGTGTTTTAGGTCTGAGGAATTCATCAAGTTTTGTGATAAATATGGAATGAGAAGAACAACATCTGCCCCATATCATCCACAAGGGAATGGGCAAGCTGAGTCCACAAATAAAAGCCTGTTGAAAATCATTAAGAGAACCTTGGACGATAATAAAAGGGCATGGGATTCCAAGTTACAGTTGGCAATATGGGCTGACAGAGTAACTGTAAAGAAGGCAATTGGGGTGGCTCCATTTGATTTAGTGTATGGAATTCAAGCTAGAATGCCCCAGAACAATTTGATGGGATTATACAATTACATCCAGTCATATGATGAAGATACTACTAATGAAATGAAAGAAAGAAAGAATGAATTGGTAGGATTGACCGAAGCCAGAAGAGAAGCATCTCTGAGAAATCAAAAATTGCAGTTACAAGTCAAAACACTCTATGATAAAAGAACTGTAAACAAGAAATTTGAAAATGGAGACCTAGTCTTAATGTGGAACGCCAGAATTGAAGATAAAGAAAAACATGGCAAATTTGATCCCATTTGGTTAGGCCCATATCTCATTGAGAATGCTTGGGGTAAAGATTCTTACATAATCAAAGATATGTTTGATAATATTCTTGAATTTCCAATTCATGGACAGTTCTTGAAGAGGTATTTTTCTTGAAAAAATACTTATTTTCTTCCATGAACAATAGTTTTAGGTTTTCCTGTCGTCCTATTTTCTGTAAATCCTTGTACAGTCTGAGTTTTTATTTTTGTGTGTTGCTCTGTGCTCTCTGAAGAAGTTGTCACTTTACCGGCTGTGTGGTCTGCTCTCCCATAGATTCTGAATCCTTGCATAGACTCAAGTAGTCTATCATCCCCAGATAGAGCCACTGTTGGTCTGACTTTTCTGTAGTAAAAACTCTCAGTTAAATCATAGAAAAGTCAAATGTTCTATGTCTAAGTGAAGCATAGGGTTTTGGATAAACCATCTATAAGAAATAATCGCCATATAAGCCCTATATTCATCCCTATTCATAAATGGTCGGGCGCAAAATTTTCAAATTTCAAAAGAGGCGAATATGCTTTCATATTCCTTTTCCTTTCTCCCGGGTTACCTTTCTTCCTATTTGTCCCAACCGTCGGATCCGATTAGATCTACCGCTGGCGATACCTCGCTATTGAGAGTTGCATGCTCATTAAGTATAGCGAGATAGCGAGTATTGAGTTTTTTAAGCGGTGGGACCATAAAGTGAAGATGCGGCGATCAGAGATTTGCTTATTAAATGTTTTATTGTGCAGTTACACTTTGCAATTCACCATCCAAAAAAAGGAGAGGGACCCACTAGAATATCTGACATTAGAGCCGGAATGTTGATTTTTCCGAAAGTTCTGCCACCTCGCTATCAGAAAATTCAGGCACTTCACCATTAGCGAAGTAGTGAGGCCACATGAAAATCTAAAAATGACGACATTGCATCTTGCTTGTATCATAATTACACCAGGTGGCATGACCAGTCATAAATACCATTGTTAGAATTAGTTTTAATTAATAGAAGTAATTACTGGGTAACCCTTGCTTTTTCCGGCACAGAATCCTTTTAAGTGCCAGAGCTCGCTACCTCACTATCGGAAAATTTAGGTGCTTCGCCGTTAGCGAGTTAGCAAGGCCTCGTAAAATGGAAAAAGATCGGCAAGATCTTTGATGACGTGTAATGACAGATGACTGTGATAAATTTTGACATGTGCCAGCTATGCAGAGATCCGATTCTCATTAATACCTATCTGACTAAATGTATAAGAAATCTTGAACGTCAGCTTGAAGTGGATCAACAGAGCTCGCTACCTCGCTATGAAGAGTTGCAACGAAGATAATTATAGCGACATAGCGAGTTAGGCTTGTCGCCTTCTTTCTTAAGAAGTCCTGTAGCGTATCTTTCGATCATTTCTTGATCTGATCAACAGTTGTCGCCGCCTTGCCATGGCAAGGTGCTTGTTCTTTATGTATAACGAAGTAGTGACATGCTGACACGTGTTCTCCGTTGTCAGTGGGTCTAAATGTAAGTGCCATCAAAAGAAAGAATTCTATACGTGGCAAGTTCTCATTGGGTAAAATAACTGACATGGCAAATATAACTCCTAGTTATTTTCTTTGTATCGCATGATCGTAGGATCTTTGAAGATCAACGGCGCAATTTTAAATGAAAAATGTAGTGCCACTCTCTGTATTAATTAGACAAGAAAGCTTTGTCCGTGAGGAAAAATAGAGTATAATACAGAGAGATTGCATCAGTTTCATTTCACGCGAGAAAAGATTTGAAGCCATTCTTGTGCAGAAGCCATTACTGAAAGAAAAGCGTGCCAAGGTTTGATAAAAATTTGTCAAGTTATCTGTTCACGGAAATTTTGCAGGAATACAGAGGAGAATTGAGATAGAATTCAAGTAAGTAAAACTACTATCATCTTCGTGAGCTTTTAAGTTTTAAAAAGATAGCCCAAGATGCCTCCTAAGAAGGGATTTATAGGTGCAATAAACTACCTGGATAGAAATGTGCATGATGATTTGCTTGAGTTACTTCCTGAATCTACTGTAGAAACGGTGCGAGTTAAGAGGTTAACCTCACTCAACCCTAGGCTAAGGGTAGCTGATGGATTGTATGATAAGGGTAATTGGGTCCAAGATGCTCAAACTTCTCAAACTAGTTTGAGTTTATTCAAAAAATGGTTTGCGGAAAGGAAGTTATATGCCCCTCATGCCAATATATGGAATTTTGATCTTGGGAAGCTTGTTGTCCCCAGCGTGTTTATGGATTTCGACCTGCTTGAAGCTATAGCAAAAAACTATGACCAAGCCACTAAGGTAGTAAGAAGAATGGATGGTGAGGCTTTAGTTACCATCAGTCCCGAGGAGATTAGGAAGGTTTTCAGTCTGGGACCCCTCACCATGTATCATGTGTCCATTAATTTGATAGATTTAGAAAAAGAATATATATCCAAGAGGGATGTAGTTAGACAGGGTGCACTGAAAGCCCACATAGGCTGAATTGGAGGCCTCCCAACCATAACATCATCTTCTAAAGAACCATTCAAGAAATCATGCTTTAATGCTAGGGCAGTGGAGATATATAGGACCCTGTGCAGAGTCTTCGAAGAGGGCGAAGAAGATTTTATTCTGGTGAGCTTCATGTATATGATCACCCAAATCTCTTCTTTTGGTGTGGAAATAATTTTTGATTTTGCATCTTACTTGGCAAATGAGATTCATCAGGGATTGGTGGGGATTGCACAGGGCAAGGTGGAAAAGGTTTGGGGTCAGTATTCCTTATTGATGCATATGTTTCTTTTTAAAGGGGCCACTTATTTTGGTAAAGAAATGGTTTTAAATAGAGAACAAGAAGGGGAAGCACTGCCAGTCCAATTATGGAGTGCAGACATGACCTGGGAAGCAGAAAATGCTAGCTTCGTTAGATTTGATAGGCACTTTGCCTCCAAACTAAGGTGCCTAATATTGAGTGACAATCCCAGAATCCCTAAGGCATTAATGCACCTTGTTAGGCCTATGGAAAAAACCCATAATCTAAAAGTTTCACATAATTGGGGAGATATTATCCCATATTCAGTCTCAACTGTCATCAGGGTCTATGGATTCAAAGGAACACCCCATGTGTTACCCTATCAGGTACCTTTAAAGGTAGGGATAGCTGAATTTTTGTGGCAGTTGGGAGGAGTGGAGGATGCCTTTTTGCACAAAAGGGGGACAGGATCAATTTTTCCTACTTGTACTATAGCCCACCAGTTTGTGATAACTAAAGAAGGGTGGGTCTTTCTCCATAAAATTTTGGATCAATATAAGATGGCAGTGTCTCACTCTCATTTTTGTGATACAAAAGGTTGCTTTAACTCTGCCCTTAGATTGAGAATCAAGCTTCGTCCAGTTTGGCATGAATTCTATTTTCCTGAAGATATAATATGAAATGAATACTCTCTCCATGAGCAAGAAATAAAGAAAGAAAAATGGAAAGTCTATTCAAAAGTTTTGGAATTCATTAATTGTTTTGACAAAGATTTCAGTCCTCTTAGTAATGCTGCAAACAATGCAGATAAAATACATAAGCTCATGAGTACTTTCTCTGAGATAATGGAAGTAATGAATGAGAAGAAGCAGCATTTTATTAATTCTTTTCCAGATAAAGCCAGAGAAATTATGAGAAAATTGGGTTTCACCCCCAACATTGGAATAGGTCCACTGGTGGTACGAAAGAAGACATGATATACTCTTGTCCGACAACAGGTGCCCGTTGTACATAAAGAAAAATAGATAGTTGAATCCACCAGCACTGTCCTAGAAGAAAGACCCCCTGAACCTTCTCCCAAAAGAAGGAGAATAATAAGGGAGGAAGAATCCCCTGATGAAAGTTGCTCACCTTCTCAAACCCCAATAAGAATTGAGGAAGAACAGCTCACCAATGAGCAATTCGAACAAATGGGGTCACAAGGAGAAATTTTTGTTACACAATCAAAGATTGATGAAGGGAACCCTCAGGAACCCCCTGTACCAAGTTTTGAATTAACTACAGTAGATTTCAGAGGAAGGGAATTGGACCCTATTTTGGAACAAGCCAGTCAGCATTTTTTATCTGATAACAATTTTGTAAGATCTAGGGCTTTCCATTAGTTTGCGTGGAGAGTAAACATGCACATTTTTGAGCAAAGGTGTAATAATATGAAAGCAGAACATCCAAAAATGGATGAGACCTCCATTCAAAATCTAATAAAGGAAGAAATGGTGCAAAAGTTCCAAAGTATAACCCCTGATGAGGGAAGACAGATGGTAAAAAATGCTAATGTTTTATTATTGCCCAATTGGGACATTGCTGACGCATTAATTTTTAATTCTGTTTCAAATAATTTAGGACTCTAGGATCCAAATAAAGAGGAATTCTTGGGTACAATGTTCAGCAATGATCAAGCTACCCTTGTTATGTGGTCCCTGAGAAGAGGATCCAGAATTACTTCATCACAGCCTGATGATTCAGGATTAACAGGGAGTATCATTGTAAGAAGAGTTGCTGACACTTCAAATGTACAGGTAGCCCACATGAATGTGGATTATTCTAAATTTGCCTTGGCTACTGCGGAAAGAGGAGAGAGGGAAATGATTGATATGCATAATAAATATGAAATAGTGGTGGAAGCTTATAACCAAGAGGTAAAAAGGAGAATTGAGTTAGAAAACAGGGTATCTCAATTAGAAAAGGTACCTGGAAAGACAAAAGTGGGAGAATCCAGTACACTAAGAATTGCATATCCCCCACAGTCATCTATGGGATTAACCCCTATTATTGAGATACCTGACACCCCTGAAAGACCCCAATTCTATACTGCAGAGGAATTTGAAGCAGAAAAAACCAAATTACATGAGTGGCAGATAGAATTTAGAAATTAGCAGGAAGAGAAATGGAGGTAGGGTGTGACATATTTGAGGGATAAAATACAATGGTCAAATTTTTATGATCAGTTGACAAGGATTGTAACCCTCATGGATGAGTTAAATAAAGAAAAGAATGGACTAGATTCTCTTGCATAGAAGTGGAGACAGAGAAATAATGATGTTACAATTATTTGTATATCTACAATTCAAATGCCTTATCATCAGGTTGAAAGGATTTTTGATTTATTAAATCAATTAGATAATTTTGAGAATAAAAGAGATTCTTTACAGAGAAAATTGATACTCTGTTTTTCAAAATATCTTGCTAAAAAATTCACCCTATTTCCTTGTGCTTTAGAATCTGTTGATACAGTAAAGGAAAAAGAAAAATGGAAAAAGGAGATGGATGAATTATTCGATAACAGAATAAAAAACATCATCAGTGAGATTGGCCATTGGTTTTGGGCAAAGACAAATGAAGAGCTGGTAAAAATACAATTATATTATGCTGATATGAGAAAAGAATTCGATGATTTAGAGGAGAGTGCCAATTATTTAATAAAGATACAAAGAGAAACCCTAAGTTTTGATTGGCCAGATGATGATACTTTTAACAGATGGAAAAATCAGTTTAGTGAGCAGATGTCAGGAGATGATGACGAAGAAGATGTAAGAGTAATAGTTACTTTTGTAGTCAGCAATGATGATATAGAAAATCCCTAGGTTAAAGTAAGTTTGCATGTAACAGAAGATGATACATCACTTACAGACCTTATGGGTATGTACTCTGAAGATGAGGAATGATTGTGAGAGCAGATCATAACAACCAAGAAGCATAACAGAAAGGGACCCGCCAACAATTGCTGTTGTAATCAACCTTTCTGTTATTCTTGTTTTTGTTTTTCAAAAGAAGGACACCTGTCACCTTCTGTAGCCTAAAGCTTGTTGCATCTCACATTATTTAAGTGAGATCCCAAGGCTAAAGATGGGTCCAAATTTGGTTTTCACTAAGTATTATGCTTAGTTCTTTTTTTGGTCCAAACATTTTGGGAAAGAAATTTATAGTATACTTTTTTTGTCAAAATTTCTGAGATATAGATGAATGTAGAAAGAACTGTGCTTCTTCTCTAAAGGTTTTTCTGGGTCTTTTGTAAAGGATATACCATTTTCAAAGGAAATGAATACAAATTATGAACTGTCCCCATATCTATTCTTCTCTAAATTTTGTCTCCTTTTTAATACTTAGCTACCTTGATGTTGTGTGAGTAAAAGCTTATGCAATTGATTGCAATATAGTAAGACTGTACATCCATTTGTTATTGCTGTTAATTCAATGGATTAAATAAAGGCTCTGATGAATGTGATGAGGTTGCTTGGGTGTTAATAAGGATTTTTGAATGATAAATTCTGGTAAGAATTGCTGATAAAATTCGTTGCAAGGCAACAAATTAGATCTAAGAATTTACTTGACTCTGAGTTCCCAATGGATTAGGCACTGATCGAAAGTATTTCAGCCAAAAGAGAAGTATATTATGACTAGCTTTTTCAAAATACATCATAAAATCAATTTTCACTTATCTTTCTTGTAAGATTTTCAAAGTTGGCCAGCACTTGCCTGCATGGATTGTTTTAGCTTCATTTAGCCATTGCTTTTGGAAACATCTGCAGAGCTATAGAAGATTTCTTGGCCATATCTGTTCAAGGGATGTGTTTATCAATTATTTACGTATATGTTTGAGGATTTAGAGATGAGAATCAAAATGAAACTAAGAATAATTCTCATACAATTATTCCATCTTTGAACCATCCCCAGGTGCACCCGCCCTAGTTTTTACAGAGCCAAAAGAGTAGAAAACCGTCTAAGGTTTTGTTGGAGTTGGGCCCTAGTACTTTGCATATGCAAGTGATAATGAGAATTGGCTATTCTTTAGGTTGTGTATGTAATGATATCTAGGTACTAAGCCTTTTGTCACCTAGTAGTTTTAGCACTGTTAACATCAAAATAAAACACCAACAGGGACAATGTTTGTTGAGAGTGTCTAAATTTAGTTAATGCTAAGCAAAGTAGAGATAGCTACTATTGAGTATTCAAAAGCTAAGGCACATCATGTATATCAATATGGACCAAGAATCTAGATATTTATGTATCAAGTTAACCTATTTTGACATATGTGTTTGTGATAGCATAAACATTTATGTAGACCATTCGTGGCCAACTTCTACACTTAATTATAAATTGTAGAGAATGCTAAGAAGGTAATTACAGATTTTTATAGCAATCATTGTACCAATAAGAAATATATAATTACTAAACAAAAAAGGAATGAATCAAGATTATTGATCTTGATCTAGAAGGTTCATTAATTGTTTCTTTAAAGAGGGATACAAATCCTAAATTATAAGGATGCGAGCATTGATCAAGTGATAGTGAAGGAATGCTATGTTTGTGCTAGAAGTAGAGAGATAAAATTGAATAACCTAGAATTGAAGGGTAGAACAGACTATATTAGATAAGGAGATCAAATCAATATTGGAAAGAGAAGATGTGTAATCTAGCAACAGAGTGCTAACAAAAGGATCAATTTCAAACACATTATAACCAGTGTATAAGGGTGAATATCTTAAAAAGAGTGGTCCTAATAGGCCTATTTAAATCACCTAATAGAGTTCTTAGTTAGTCTTAAGTTTAAATCATTTAATCAAGGTATAATGAATAAGTCTTGTAAGCTTATAACATGGAAGACCCCTCATAAGGAAGATCACCACAAGTGATCAAATATTATCACCTTAATAGGCACACTTCATTGTAGTTGTAATAAAACTTTGTGGGTGTCATCCCCATCCCATTTTTACCTCCACCTTGGAGGGTTTCTAGATAACCAAATTTCTTGTGTTATGTGTTTATATTTACTTTCATGTTTATGGATGTGATGTATACTTAGATCTATTACAACATAGCATTTATATGTTTAGTGATATAGATATGAGACATGTAAATGGCGAATGTATTTAAGTGTTTTGAAGAAGTTAAAAGTTTTATATTTCTTGATTCACCTTCCCTCTCAATATCTCATATCCCAATAAGACTTCCAAAAATTGGTATCAGAAATTTGTTCTCTTAGAAGAAGTCTAAAAACTTGAGAGTTAAAATCTTTGAGATGGAGGCTCACAAATTGGGAAAGATCATTTAGAATCAAAAACTTGATATTGATACCATACCGCAATAGCTTGAAGAAACCAAAGAGGAGATAAATAGATCCTTAAAGAAAAGAAAAGATTTGGATATTTATAGAAATGATACACTTTATCAAGAAGAGGACATTAAAGGTTTATTTGACAATGAGAATTGTAATGAAAATGATGAAGCTATAACAAACCTATTGGAGAAGAGCAACATTCTAAATGAAGAAGTTAAAGGATTGAAGAGAGAATATGAAATCCAATTATCAAGGTTATGTGAAGTGACTAAACAATAAAATAAAGGTAGAAGAAGACAAGAGATAAATGGCTACTAGACTTGATGAAAGAACACCTCATGTGAAGAAGCTAACAAACATTTAGCTAGACATAATGGTGCAGGGCATCCTAACCATCTCTCATGAAATTTGAGTTATAATTAGAATGTTTTGAATCATGTTAGATTAGGATATTATTTGTTTCATTTCATGTTGTTAGATGTTCTATTATGGTCATGTTGACCAAGTTCTTATTTTAAGCATTATGGGTCATAGTGAGTCAAAAGTGGAAAAATGCCATACAAGGGAATAAATGGAGTTTAATATAGTATTAAAAAGTCATAATAATATTTTAAACCTATTTAGGGTGTCTATAAAGCATAATAACTCATAAAATGCAAAATATGCAAAAAGAAGTGTAAAATTGTCAAAAGTTGCAATCAACAATTTGTACAAAAATGACAGTTTTAGAAGGTGAACAATCATCCATCTTGGAACATCCATTAGGGGAGGTGAAAGGTAATTTTTTTGTTTTAAAAAAATGTAATCTCATGTGGAGAAACATAGAGGATATGTTCTGAAGAAAGGTGAAGATCATGTGTATGGTTTTTGTATAACAAATCAACATTTTGGTCAAAATCTACACATATAGTGGTATTTGAATGTTGTCTTCAAATCTTCCCATTGAATGTGTGGTTGTGATGATATTGAATCTCCCTTGTAGATTATAATTAATTGAGTATCAATCTTAATACAATGGATATATCGAATACCATATATTACAGGTATGGCTCTTTGTATTCACATTTTGAGTAGTAGGTATGTATTTCAGGTTAAGTTTGCAAAAGCCAAACTAAAAGGCCATGCCAAAATATGGTGGCAAGAGATTCAATTGGAAAGAAATAGAAGAGGAAAGGAGAAGATCACAAGATGGGATCTCATGGTGGACAAATTGAAGAAGCAGCTCATTCTTGTGGACTATGAGCTTGATTTGTTTAAGAAGATGCATGGGCTAAAACAAGCAAGAAGATCAGTCCACGAATATATAGAGGAATTTTACCAACTCTTGATTAGAGCAGGGCATGTAGAATAAAATAAGGAGAAGGTTGCTCATTATATGAGTGGGTTGCGACCTAGCATCTAGGAGGAATTAAGTCTTGTAAGAATGACTAGTGTTGAAGAGACATACCAATTTGCCCTACGAGTTGAAGAGAAGCTAAATAAAAGGTTTGAAGGAAGACAAAGAGGGCATGATCAAGGAGGAAGGGGAAGTAGTATATCATTTGGAGGCTGCAATGAAACCCAAAAGAAAAATGAAGATGTGGGTACTAGCAGGAACCAGAGGAATGAGGGTTTCAACCGCTCCCATGATCAAGAATTTGGAAATCAGAGAGGAAGAGGTAGAGGAAATGGACAAGGAAGAGGAGGCTTTTGTGGTACTTTTTTCCATTGTAGTGAAGAAGGTCATCATGCCTTTGAATTCCCTCAATGACAAGGAAGGACAAATAGGAGAGCTAAGGGCCAAGCTAGGGTTGCTCATGTGGATGAGGATGCACAATCATCACATTCAGAGGATGCAGAAAGAGGAGAGACCTTGGTAAATGAAAGAGTCCTACTAAGTGGTGAGATTGAACCAGGACAATAGAGGAGTTTCTTATGTACCAGATGCAAGTGTTAGGATAAATGTTGTGACACGATCATTGATTGTTGTAGCACTGATAACTTGGTATCAGAAGAGATGGTCTCTAAGTTGAAGCTCAAGAGGGAGAAACATCCCCAGCCCTATCGGGTTGCTTGGGTAAAAGATGATCATAAGGTCCTGATGGAGTTCACCACAAATTGAAGCCCATGAAAAAGGAAGGTGAAAAGGTATGTAGCAGTGCTAGGATTTGTCTTGTTGATAGAAGGATTTTTTTAGATGGCATGAAACATCAGCATATGTGCTATGCTTTGATTCTTAGGAAAGATAAAGAAGGTAGTAGTGAAATACCACTTGAAGTTTCAAATTTACTAGGGGAGTTTGGAGATATTATCTTTGATAATTTTCGAGATGGATTTCCACCAGTAAGGAAAATCAATCATCAGATAGATCTGATTCCAGGAGCTAGTTTGCCTAACAAGGCTGCTCACAGGATGACTCCTACTAAAGTAGAAGAGCTAAATAGATAGGTTCAAAAGCTATTGAGAAAGGGCTTGATTTGAGACAGCCTGAGTCCATGTGTAGTACCTATAGTACTTGCACCAAAGAAGGATGGAGAGTGGAGGATGTGTACAGATTCTCAAGCTATAAATAGGCTAACCATCAAGTATCAGTTTCCTTTGCCAAGGATGGATGATCTTATGGACTGCTTGAGTGGAGCTTAGTACTTCAAAAAGATAGATCTCAAGAGTGGCTATCATCAGATATAGATTCAAGAAGGAGATGAGTGGAAAATAGCCTTCAAAAACAAGGAGAGTCTTTATGAGTGGTTAGTTGTGTCCTTTGGATTAACGAATGCCCCAAGCACCTTCATGCGGCTCATGAATGAGGTACTTAAGAAGTTCTTAGGAAAATTTGTTATTGTCTATTTGGATGATATTTTAACTTTCAGCAAGACTTTTGAAGAACATTTACTGCATATTCATGGTTTCCTTGAAAGGCTAAGGGAAGAGAAACTATTAATTAATCTAAAGAAGTGTATCTTTGCAAAAAGGGAGTTAGTCTATTTGGGGTTTTCTATATCACCCGAAGGTCTCAAAATAGATCCAGAGAAGGTAAAAGCCATCTTGGAATGGCCTACTCCAAGGTCTTCTACTAAGGTGAGATCATTTCATGGTCTGGTTAGTTTTTATAGGAATTTTATTAAGAATCTCAGTGGCATATGTGCACCCCTAACTAATACAATAAGAGGGGATAAAAAAGAGTTCAAATGGACTGCAACAGCTGCGAGAAGTTTTGAATTGTTGAAGAAGAAGGGAATAGAACAACCTATGTTGGCACTTCTAGATTTTAGAAAGGTTTTCCAGGTGGATTGTGATGCCAGTGGTAGTGCTATTGGTGCTATATTAAGCCAAGAAGGTAAGCCTATTGCATATTTTAGTGAAAAATTGAATGATGCAAAGAAGAAGTATTCTGTTTATGATCAAGAGTTTTGTGCTATAGTTCAGGCCTTAAAGAAATGGAGGCATTATTTATTGCCAAAGGAATTTGTTTTGTATACTGATCATCAGGCATTACAGTACCTAAATAACCAAGGTAAATTGAATCAAAGGCATATGAATTGGGTAGAGTTCTTGCAGAGTTATACATTTGTGTTGAAGCATAGAAGTGGAAAATCTAATAGGGTTGCAGATGCACTAAGTAGGAGACAGTTGTTGCTTATAGTAATGCAGGTTGAAGTAGTTGGGTTTGATGAACTCAAGAATTTGTACCCCGAGGATCCTGATTTTGCTAAAGCATGGAAAGCTTGTAAAGAACCTGTTGCTATAGATAGAACCAAGTGGTTAGACTATTTGATTTAGGATGGCATGTTGTTCAAGGGTAGTCAATTGTGCATTCCAAGGAGTTCCATGAGGGAAAATCTGATTAAGGAGAAACATAGTGGAGGGATGGCAGGACGTTTTGGTCAAGATAAGATCATTGCCATTGTTAGAGAACATTATTTTTGGCCTCAAATTTCACAAGATGTGAAGAAGTTTGTACAGAGTTGCCAGGTTTGTCAAGTTGCCAAGGGGTTTAGTCACAATACTAGCCTATATCAGCCATTGCCTATTCCATCAAGGCCATGGGAGGACATAAGTATGGATTTTGTTCTTGGATTTCCAAGGACACAAAGGTGTAATGACTCAGTATTCCTGGTGGTTGATAGGTTCTCCAAAATGGCACATTTCATTCCATGCCACAAAAATCATGATATTGTCCATATTGCAGACTTGTTCTTTAGAGAGGTGGTAAGACTACATGGTCTTCCCAGGAGTGTAGTTTCTGATAGAGATACTAAATTTGTGGAGTATTTTTGGAGGACATTGTGGAAAAAGTTGAGAACAGACTTAAAATTCAATTCCACGCATCACCCACAAACTGATGGCCAAACAGAAGTCTGGGCAATTTGCTGAGATATTTAGTTTGGGATAAGCCCAAGGGATGGGATTTTATTCTACCACAGGTAGAGTTTGCTTATAATAACTCTGTAAATAGAAGTACTAGAAAATCACCATTCCAAATTGTATATGGGAGTAGCCCAAGGACTACACCAGAGCTGAGGAAGATAGAACAAGGGGAGAGGACAAGTGCTAAAGCTGAGGAATTTTTTGAGCATATCAAGCGTCTACATGAGGAGGTTCAAGCACACATTACCAAGATGAATCAAGAGTATAAAGCTAGGGCTGATCAAAGGAGAAGACATAAGGAATTTCAAGTAGGGGATCTAGTCATGGTGCACTTACAAAGAGGAATATTTCCAGCCAGTACTTACAACAAGCTAAAAATGAAGAAATTTGGCCATTGCAAAATTTTGAAGAAACATGACATAGGAAATGCATATGAAGTGGAGCTGCCAGATGGTATTCAAATTTATCCCATTTTTAACATTGCAAATTTAATAGAGTATCATGATGATGGTATAGATGAGGAGCTAGTGTTAGAGCCATGTCTGATTCCTGCTTCTAAGAAGGAGGAGATAGAAGACATTCTAGATCATCGTGTGGGTAGGAGTACTAGAAACAGGTAGTATGAAGAGTATTTGGTCAAATGGAAAGGATGATCGATCGAGGACTCAACTTGGATTTCAGTAGCTGATTCCCATTTGGGATTTCCTCTACCATTCATAAAGTGACAGGGTCAATTTGCAATCTACCCTGGGTGTCTGATGCAGGAGCATCTAGAGGTATAAGGGCAATCCTATGTCACCCAAAAAAAATACCTAGATTTAGTTTTTGTTTCATCTATTTTCATTTTTGGATACCCATTTGGGTCAAATAAAGGTTCCAACTCTCACAGTTCCACTATTAGTGTTCATGTAAATCTTGAAAAAATAGGAGTATGTAATTGAGTCATAATTTTGGTAAACTAGGAGGTATAAATTGGCTAGGTGAATTTAATTGTAATTTAGAGCATTCCGAAAAAAGAATCAAATCAAAAGGCCCCACGGTTTGAAAGTTATTGCAATTTTTTGGGTTGTGGAGACCTCCAAAGAATGCTTCAAAGTCAGGTTAGGGGCATTAAATGACCTTGAAAAGGGCCAAAAAATGGGGGATGAGTGAAGCTGGTCCATAGGGCTATAGAGTGCTTTGAGAGCTTTCTAAAAATCTGTTCGTCAATCATAGCTATGGTTCAAAAGTTATGCCTCCCGAAAGTTCGATTACCATTTTTGGATTCTTCTAGATTTGTGTCGACTTCTAATGCAGCTTCTAGAACCTTCTATTTGGTTGGTGGATGCCTACTAGCACTTTCTAGAATATACTCCTAGTCCTTAACCCTTTGAGGTCTATTTAAGGAGATTTTTGGCATTTTAAAAGGTAGTTTGGAGTGGAGTTTGAGAGGAGGTACTGAAAGGAGAAATTATCTCCACATTTATGCTATTGTAAGCCTTAGGGCATGTTTTGAAGTTTATTTTCTCTGTGCTGAATGTACTAGCTTATTTTTCGGTTAATACAATTCCCCTTTTCTATTGTGGCCATTCTGTTCTTGGGTTGTGTCCCCATCATATATATATATGCATATATATGTATATATACATACATATATTTTTATATATATACATATATATATATATATATGTATATATATATATGTATATATATGTATATATATATGTATATACATATATGTATATATATACATATACATATACATATACATATATATATATACATATACATATACATATACATATATATATATATATACATATATATATATATATATATATATATATATATCAAGTAGAGGAAGATTTAAAGGATTCTTCTAGTTTTTTTAGTTTTCCATCTAATGAGTGAAATTGTTCCTTTGTTTCTTATTATGGATATGGCCAAGATATCAACAAATTACTTGTTGTTGTAATTAATCATAGTAAATCAGAACTCTTGGAAAAAATGTGATATTAGTATATATGATTAGTGTTGTATATGTATTGGAAAGTTAGTATATACTCTTAGGATATTGTAGAACCATTTGGAAAGGAAGAAAAGGTGATAAATTAGAGTTTGGAAGCCAATCATGCTATCTGTTCAAATAAAACCCTCCCAAGCACAAGTTTGAAAGTTTAACCATCTACTCAAAGACAAGGATCCCAAAAATCAGCAGATTGAATATTCTTAATAAGCTAATGATAAACTCAAGTTCATTGGTGGTGTTACTTGAGAGTTTTAAGAGTTTGTAACATGAGTATGAGTTTTAGGCCTATTAACTAGAATAGGGTCTTCAGGTTATATACATTATTTGATAGTTGGAAATCTATAATTTTTGGAATTAAGTCAATTTCAATAATGAGTATCTCAATCTACCTTTAGTTTTAGTAGAGTTGGATTTCTTACCATAATTCCAAGGTATTTTTTCTTACCATAAAATACACATGTAGAGGATTATCTCCTCTAGAGATAAATATAATTTTAAAATTTTTTTGATATGATTTACTATTTTTTTTCGCTTTTTCGAAGGAGCATCTTCTAAAATGTTGAAATATTGACTTATAATATTTTGAGATTATAACATATTATAACTAATCAAAACACTAATTTTTTTTTATAATTATCATATTGAATCTAAGATCTATAAAAGGATATTTTTAGTTTTTGACAATAATTGAGTTTTGATAGAGAAATGAGATTTGACCAAAATAGGTTTTGGTATCATAAAAAATGATATAGATCTATGCTTTTACCCCCAATTCTCTTGCAATACCTTGCATGTGTGCAGTGTAACATGAACTTCTGCTAAGAGTTCTATCATGTGATCTACAATTGAGAAGTTGTTGTCATGGATGAGCGTTGTGATATTAATATCAGGATTTAACTGTGTGATTTTTGAGTCAAACTCATTGACCCATGTTTCATGAGTAGTGATTCAACATGAATCTGTCTCTCATGAGAATAAATAGAACACTTAGCACTCATTGGATCTAGGTGATGCTCACAAAGGTGAAGCACTGGGACTTCTCAGGAGGTCACCCATCCCAGTACTGCTCCAGCCTGAGTGTACTTAACTATGAAGTTTCCTCCATGGTTAAACCCAAAGCTTGCAACCCCATTTGCAAAATCTTTACCACATGTTGTGCCTTATGAGCCATTCATTAGAAAGACCCTTAAGCTCATCAATTTATAAATAGGAGTTTCCCCATGAGCGTTATACCAGGTGTAACATGTATCTACAATGCATCCATGTTCAGAAGAATCATGCCCTATATATTTATCAAGGTAGCTCTTATTCTGGCTTCTTCTTTGAGCAATTTTGTTTGCTCAATCAAGAATCTAATCTTTTTATAGTGGGAAAAGCTATAACTTAGTTCAAGTTACAATTTTTTTGCACTTGCCTTCAAATCTTCATCAATCTTAGAAATTTTTTCTTTAATATCTTTGGTGAAAATTGAAATATCACAGAGTTTACCAAATAGTGAAGACACATTGTTGCAAGACATCTCCAGTTAGCCTAGAATAGTAGGCAAATCTACCTGATGAATACCAATTTGTTGAGCTACTAGTTCCAAAATTTATTCTCAAATTTCTTTTCAGGTCTTTGCAAAAATTTCTCTTGTGCATTCAAATATTCATTGAATTTTTGGACTACCTCTACTAATTGAGTCAAAATTGGTTAAGAAGTGTCAACCTTTGTGTTCAGTGCCTCAGCTAGGATATCCTTTGCATCTTCAATTATTTTAAATTCCTTATTTCTTTCTTCTTTAAGGCTCTACTACTTAGCTTTCTTCTGAAGAATTTCTTCAAATATATGCATTTGATTAGGATTTAGATTGGAGATGTCCCATTTTTGAATAAAAATCTCTTCATCAAGATCAATTTCTTTTTCTTTCTCTTTGCCTTTTGATGGGGGTCACAACCCAAGAACAGAATGGACACAACACAAAAGGGAAATTATATTAACTGATAAAATAAGCTAGTAAAAATAGTACAGAGAAAATAAACTTCAGAACATGCCCTAAGGTCTTACAATAGCATAAATCTGGAGAATATTTCTCCTTTTAGCACCTCCTCTCAAACTCCACTCTGAACTACCTTTTACAATGCCAGAAATCTCCTTAAATAGACCTCGGAGGGTTAAGGACTAGGAGTACATTCTAGAAGTGCTAGTAGGCATCCACCGATGAAATAGAAGGTTCCAAAAGCTGCATTAGAAGTCAGTGCAAATCTAGAAGAATCCAGAAATGATAACCGAACTTCCGGGAGGCATAACTTTTGAACCGTAGCTCCGATTGACGAACCGTTTACATTTTTGGAAAGCTCTTGAAGCTCTCTATAGCCCTATGGACAAGCTTCACTTGTCCCCCATTTTTTGACCCTTTCAAGGTCATTTAATGCCCCAAACCTAACTTTGAAGCATTCTTAGGAGGTCTCCAAAACTTGAAAAACTATAATAACTTTTAAACCGTGGGGCCTATTGACCTGATTCTTTTTTTGGAATGCTCTAAATCATGATTACATTCATCTGGCCAATTCACACCTTCTAGTTTACCAAAATGATGGCCCAAATACATGCTCCTATTTTTTTGGGAGTTTCAAACGCACTGATAGTTGAACTATGAGAGTTGAAACCTTTATTTCAGCCAAATGGGTATCCAAAAATGTAAAGACATGAAATAGAAACTAAGTCTAAGTACATTTTTTTGGGTGACACAGGATTTCCCTTATACCTCTGGATGCTCCTGCATCAGCTTTACTCAAAAATTTTGCAACAATTAATTGAGTTCTTGTACTTATAGTGTTTGACATAATTAGTCTTGGAGTAGCTTTCTCTGGGGTTGATATTTTTAATACTTTACTGAAAGAATGAGGAAGTGAGACTATGAACATTGTAGAAACTTTCATTGGGTTAGTCTCCTTAGTGTTCTACACTTTAGTTAAGTCTTCCTCAATAACTTTCTATCCTTGTTCCTCTTCCTCATTATCAATTTCCTCATTTTTTTCAACATCATCTTCATCTTTGTCACAAAACTAACTACAAAATCACTCAACTTGTGAGGAAGATAAATGTTCCTCCATGTGTTTGTAGCATTCGTCATCACATGTTCAATGCCATTCAACAATACAAGACAAGTGTTGAATCTTAAGGTAAGATTTTCTTAATTCTTCTTCAAAGATTCTTTTACTTTCTTATCATTCAAACTTGACATGAGTTGCCTCAAGGTCTACTCATATATTTCTTTTGTAGTTTTAATGGCATTCTCCCATCTTGTCTTTATCTTTTCCATTAGAACATTCAAAATCTACTAAGCAAGCTGATGTGGGGAATACTTCCACTTACCCATTTTAGATATTATCATGTCTTCTATTTTCTTCTGCTCCTCTGCAGTCCTAGTCTCATACTTTAGTGATTTGAAGTTTGGTATGCTTGATCCTAACTCTATGTCTTTCTACCTTTCTTGAAAGGTGGGTGGAGTTCTTTTAAAGATCATATCTCTTCCTTCTTTATTAGGTTTCTCCCTAGATGATCTCCTTGTAAACATAGTAGTAGATGTTTTAGTAGGCTTGGTTATATTAATCTTACCTTTCTTCTTTAATGGCTCTTCTTCTTCTGACTCCTCCTCACATTTTGCTTCATCATCCTCAATATCATCACCTTTTCCTTTAGTGAACAAAAGAGTGGAGCTAGTTTTCAATTTTACAATTCTCTTCTTCCCTTTGTTGACTACCTGAGGAAGTTTAATTTCTAGTTCAATTCTTTCCTTTGCTTCATCCTAGGTGCTAGAGTATGCAGCATTTGGGTCAATATTTTAATAATTTCCCCAGTTTCATCCAAAGTAATTATCCATAATACTCACATAGTTTTCTCCCATTTCAGCTATATATTTATTAATCCAATAAAGAATAGGTACATCCTTCCTCCATATGATTGTACCTTTAGATGGAAAATACTTTTACACAAAAAAATAGACAAGTTAAAAGTGAATCAAACTTACAAGGATTGTTCTTGGAAGTTATTATACTCTCCATATTCTTATTGAATTGGTTTAGCATCAACTTGGCAAGGTCAAGTGATATGTTATTTTTGACCATTATGTACATGAGATCCACTAATTTGCATGACACACTATTGAGTCTACTTGAACTATATATCTTGTACATTATGATATGTATCTTGAACTTCATTTCCATGTCTATGACATAGCTGATCTTCATTCCCCTTCCATCCCACTTGATAAGGGCTTTGTTTTCAAGCTCGACCTGACATAGAGTTTTGGTTGTTTTTTCTTTTGTTAACATAAGAAGACCAGTGATCCTATGGATCATCTTCTTGGTTATCAAAATAGGTTTTTCCAAACATAGTTGACCATTATGCACATGATTGAGGATATATCTTATCCATTTGATTTGAAAATCCCATGACATATGTGTAATGTGAGTTAAATCGTTCACTTCAAGATGTTGATGTTTTGGTTTCAACACAACATTCACACATAATTCTTTCAAGGATTCATCCATTTCCAAAGTTCCAATATCCAAAGTAGCACACTTAAAATGTGAACAAATATCATTGATCAACAATACCTTTGGTGGAAATTTTGATTGAGCTCTACTCGGATCTAGGGTATCCACAATGGAAAGACTCATCTTAAAGTCTAGCACCTTCCATTCCATTCCTCGAACTAACATGTTAGATCCTTTCTTTGATTTACTACTAGTGGATGCCATTATCACTCGATAGGGTTTGAGTGAACATGAAAATCTTCAATAGTAATTCATTTGGATCACTTGAATGCACTAAAAATCACTCTGCACAGATAGCTCTCAAAAATTTGCAATGAGAAATGAATTTAGTTCTATCCTTTTATCAAATTTCTTCTTTCAATCACCATAAATGCCTGGTATGATTGTTTGCTCAAATGATAGATTCTCATAAACTTCACTTGCATTGAATACTTGGTAGAGTCATCCATAACTTAGTAGTCACACAACCAATATAGTATCTCCTGACCTTGCTTGGTAGGGTCTTACAACCCAACCTTGCTCAGTAAGGCCTATAGCCAAATAATGCTTGATAATGACTGACATCTTTTAAATACTCAGTGATCCCTTTACATCTTGAATGCTCATATGGATGTTCCATTTTTCTAACTAGAATGATGTAAGATGTCTTCTTTAGAATGCTAGTTCTAGTTATCCTTGAGAGATCAAGTGACATGCTAGAGTCACCCAATTTTTGAATGACATGTTCATCTTTTCTTAGACTTGCATGTTTAGAAGATTGTGGAATCCATTGCTATCTCATCAGCTTTCTAATGTTATTATCGTTTACCTTCTTTTCATCTTCTATTCTTCCAGTATTCATATAGTTCTTAGAAAGATGACCAATTTCTATACAAATGATACATCTTCTAGCAGTATCTCTTATCCTCGTGTGATTTTTACACAATTTATTCCAATGTGTCCAAATTCTGCACAACAATGACATCTACACCAAGTGTTATAGTCCCAACCAAATATAGCTTTTACAATATGTTATGCTAGGTTCAATATCTTATTTTTTCATTCAAAAGATTTGTGCCCATGCTTCTTATATTTGTGATGTTTTCCTTTAGAATTAGGTTTTTTTTTGTATTCATTAGCTCTATGTCCATGCTGATTTCAATTGTAACATTTTCCATTGAATTTAGCTTTATCATTGCTATAACATTTGTTAAATGTATGACCCATCTTACCACTTTGACTACAAGTAGGTCTTTGATTATTTTAAGCTCCTTGCTTAAATGATTCACCTTCTTCTATATTTCAATTCCTACTTTTTGCTTTTGTCTGTAATGGCTTTTCTCATTCAATTAATTCACATCTACTTGAGATTTCATCATTCTCTCATTAGTTTGTTTTTCATTGTTTATATCATTCTACAATCTTTCATTTTCTGATCCTAGATTCATGATTTCTTCATTTGCATTGGTGAGTTGATCAATGAAGTCTGTTTGCTGAAGTGATAAATGTTGAATTTCATTTTTCTTTCCTTCTATCTCTTCTTTTATCTTGTTTTTCTCTTCCATGACTTCACATAATCTTACTGACTAAATTTCTTGGTCTCTTCTCAGCTTTCATAATTCCTCATGAAGTGAACTAATCTTTTCCAATAGTTCTTTGATTGCATCATTAGCTTCATCTAAATTTCTTTTTGAATGAGTGTCTTCAATTCTTTCTTCAATATAGACTTGGTCATTCATCTAGATTGCAAGATCTTTCTTTTTTTTAGAGATTGAGAGAGTTGCTCCTTTTCTTTCTTGAGTTGTCCAATAGCCAATTCCAAATATAGTTTCTCATTGTCAATAGCCTTTTCAACTCTAAATACCTCCATAGCCTTTGATCTTTGCTCAAGTTGTTAAACTTCTTTCCTAAGAACCACAAAGCTCTGATACCAATTGTTGGAAATATATGTGATAAGCTATGTTATTGAGAGGGGAGGGGTGAATTAGTAACATATAAACTTTAATCATTTATTAGCAATTAGTCCTTCATGTGTATTCCAATCTAATTGCATGCATGAATAACTAAAATCATTAAAGCATTCATAATACTTTTGACAAATGGTTTATTGACCAAGAAAACTTCCAAATAGAAAGTAAAACTTGGATGGGGATGATACCCACAAGCTTTAGTACTGTAGTATAAAGTTGGCCTATTAAGGCTTCCAATGATCACTTTTGATGATCTACCCTATTAGGAGCAATACGGAGTGCTAGGTCCACCTTACAAAAGGATTTAAAAACATAAAATGAAGTATGCTCTTGGTACATAGATTTACAAAAGATTGTTAAGTCTACCTTAGGAAAAGATTTAGCTGGTCCACCTATTAGAATGAAATATTAGCTGATCTCTAATCTACAACTTGGTTTGCTAAGTGAGATACCTTTGAGTGTAATGATCACCTTACTATGATAGATAAATCATTGTTTCTCCTTATATTTATGTAGCCTTTATAATTTTCTTTTCTCTACTTGTTACATTACTTCATAATATGTCATTGGATATGATACAATATATTACCTATATACCAATCCAAATTATAAATTGTAAATTTGGCTACAATACAATTTTACACAAAAATACTATGAAATTCAGCCCAACTATAGGAACTTAGGTTCTAAAGAGTAGCTCAGTGAGGTTTTGATACTCAACATTTACTATCAATGCTTGGCATCATCATGAACTTGAGAGATGTAGAATATCGGTCAGTAATAATCACTTTCAAGTAGTCTTGAACTTAGTTTGCACTGGTGACTTGGTGAATACTATAAAAATTTATATATAATCTAAGTCACTTGGTCCATACTACACATATTGGTAAATTCTATCACTATGAACTTGGTATAAACTGAGTCACATGATTAACACTAAGTGGCTCGATTAATAGTAGACTTACATCACTACAACTACGACCTTGACAAGTACTTGTAGATGCTCAAAAATGGTTCACATTTATGTTTTCATCACTTCTTCCATACTAACTTCAATCTATTGGCCAAATTGATCATACTTTATCATTTGTATCCTCTTTCACATCAATTTCATGTCATTTCAAAATCAGTTCATATCAACTCAAAACCATTTCATATCAACTCAAAAATCACCCCAAATTAACTCGAAGTCACTCAGAATCAGTGTAATCAACCTAGAACATATCAAAAATCAAACATCATCTATCTAATCCTAGGAATTGTTGTGGCTTTTCGGGCCTTGGAAACCTATCAACCTATCAATCTTATCAATTTGACCTTAGTACTGTCGTGGCTCTCAGTACTAGGTCAAACTATCATTTGTGTCATCTAATCTTTGACATTGTTGAGGCTCTCAATGTTAGATCATGACATCATCAACCATTTTAATAATATTGACAGTGTGTGTCAATGTTATTATGATCAAACCTTATCAATCAATCTCGATCCTATAGCATTTACAATATCAGTTAAATGTTATGTATCAATCAATTCATGTCATGTATCCTTGGCATGTTATCAATTTTGGTCAATCAATAAATTTGACCATGGCATTGGTCTACCTATCATCATCCTATACATATCATTGTCACATTCTCATAAAAGGATAGTATCATATTTATTTAATCAATCTGGCTAATCATTTACTAATTTTCTCTATAGGATTAAATAACCCATAATTTGATCCTATCTTTCTTACTAATTATTCTTCCTAATTATCATCCTCAATTAATTGATATTATATTAATTAATTGGTTTAGCCTTCCCAAACCATGAAAATTCACAATTTCCTATGTCACATTTTCCATCATTAATTCCATTTTTTACCAATTTTTATTTTGTGGAATAAAGGATTTTTTAATTCAAATATTCCATGAAATATTGACATCATCATGACACTTGGATATGACACCTTGTGGATTCTCCTTTGACACTTGGGTAAGATATGTCATAATCAAATATTCTTATTGTCTTACAACTATCCATATTTGGCTTTTTTATCATAGATTCTTAGCTTTACATGGGCTTGAGGTGTCTTATGACACATCATAGATTCTCTTCCACATTTAGCCAAGTTTGAATTTCATGTGTCATAGAATCCTACATTTGGAATCTTTTGTCATATGCATCATGGATTCTCAAAGGAATCTCTTGCCATATCACATATCTAAGGGTGACAAATCCAATGCTCTCATCCTCCATGCCACTTATAAAATAAGCATTCTTCCTCTCATTTTGGATCCTAATTGTTGAATCTTTGAGTCCCTAATTCTTGAGCATTTTTGAAGTCCCTAGCTTCTTGCATTTTGCATTCTTTCTCTCACACTAAAATCAGACTTCTAGTATTCTCATGGCATTATCCTTATCATAGACTTTGCTTCAATATTGTGTGCACTATAGGCAAGTTGGAGCTACATCATTTGGAGAAGAAAGAAGGACATAGGAGCTACAAACGAAAGAGAGGGTTTCTATTGCTTTCTTTATTAGTTTGGCTTTCATGGTAGACTATTGGGTGCTAATGTATGTTGATTGACTTTGTGTTTTGCTCATATTAGGGCACTCTTTGAACCCCTAGGAGTAGATTTAGGACTCTAGGAGCCACCAAAACCTCTTTCTATTATTTCTAACTTACCAACTACATCCAAAAATTACCAACTATGTCATTGACATAGTTTTCACTATTTGGGTGCACTTAGGAGTATAGGTTTCAAAATTTGCAGTTTCTAGGTCTTATTCAAACACCATTTCCCCATAGTTTGCACTTGACCTCCCAACTGCATTGTAAAACTAACAACTACACCCAACTAGGCCCCAACTATATCATGGATGTAGTTAGTACAATCTGGGCACACTTGGAGGCATTCTAAGCCATTTTGGCCTTCTGTGGTGCAATCTGCTCTATCAGAGCACACCTAGTTCACATAAAACACTCACATCAATTAGAATCTACATGTAAGCTTTCCATTTGCTTCTAGAACATAGATTAGATGATTTTTTGTTACTGGTGGTTTATTTTTAGAATGTGGAAATTATGGGATAAAGACATGATCATAATAGACTACTAATGCTTTCTTTGTAGAACATTGTTGAAGACATTGTGTGTTTGTCAAAACCATGTGTGTGGATTTCTTAGATTAAATAACACTTCATTTAGTACTTAAAATGAACTTTTTCTTTTTTTCCTAGCATGTCTACAATGTTTAATCCCTAGGAGTTACATTGGACGTATCCTCTCCCCTCACCATTCATGGATCTTGGGTGTAAGAGAAATCCATGTAACTTCTATAGGAGGCTTGCCTTGGACCAAGATACTCAATATTGAATATGTTAGGGGATTACCTTAGAGTGGTAATGGGCCAAAATCTAGGTCAATGTTCTAGCTTCTATATAAAATTTGATTATGGTGAAATCTGTGTCGGTGGTATTTTTGTGTGATAGCTCTACACCAGCACCCTTGTGGTGCATCAAACCCTAATTCTTTGGGCTGGGAGACCTTTTGTGAAAGTTTATCATTCACTTACCAAATGGAATTCCCTTACTAAAAAACATATTTTAGTGCCCAAAATCCTTTCTATCCACTTACTCAAGGGGTCACCCATTTTCTTGAAGACATCCTACATTCTCGCAGTCCTTAGTTGAGGCAACAATCCCTTGGGAAGTCATGCCCCTTGGGTAGCGGATCTTGGTAGCCCTGAGAAGTGAGTGCATTGTAAGGGGGAGCCTATGGTGCCAAGATCTTAGGTTTTCCTCTTTGGCTAAGCATGGCTGATATTTGGATCATGTAGGAATTCAATGGATACAGTCTTAAAGCCTAGGTTGTCATGTGACTGTTCACTTTTAACAACAACTATTCTTGTCTTAATGTGTCTTGTGTGTGTGTAAAACGTAATCAAGATAATAGAAACCATTCAAATTCACATCTTGGAAACTTACAAAACCTTGTCAAGACATCAAACATTGTGAAAACCTTGTCAAAACTTTACAAACTTTGGTTCAACACATTCAAACCTTAGAAAACATGGCAACTTGTGATCCTAAATGTGCTTGGCAAAATGTAGATTTCATTCTTGCATAAACTCCACTTGCATTTACCATAGTCTAGGCCTCATTCTTACATCATATAGACTTCATATTGCACCTTTTAGTCCTCATTTAGTATCATTACCTTTCACATTTCATCCATTTGAATTCAGTTTACCTCCCTTACTTTTTGCATTCCCATCTCAAAATCAACACTTTGCATCCCCCATCTTGCATCTTAGGATACCCAACCTTCATCTTGAAAATTTTAACCATCATTACAAGTGCCATAATTATCATTTTGAACCTTTATTTTAGTCTTAATATTTTCCTCTACTATTCACCTCACTATGGCATCAATTTGGAAAATATAGCTCTCAATATTGCCTTAGTTTTAGCCTAGTTTACCAACTGCATCTTGAAACTACCAACTACATCTAGAACTTACCAACTACATCATGGAAATATTGTGTACTATTTGAGCACACTTGGTGGTCTAAGGACCCATTTTGGGATTCTAGATAATATTTTGAGGCTTTTACAGTGTCCATAAGTACCTGGTTAGCTCCCCTTGCATTAGCTTGCCCAGATCTACATTCTGCATCACCTAATCTTCATTACCTTCACTTAGGAGATCATTACTCAGCTCATAATCCCTATTATACACCTCCTAACACATCATAACATCAACTTGAGAATATTAGTTTGGCAACCATATCTTTTAGGATCAACAAACATTGTTCCTAGCTTACCAACTGCGCCCAAAAACTACCAACTATGCCCAAAATAGCCCCAACTATGTCAATGATGTAATTGGTACTTTTAGAACACACTTGGTAGTGTTAGGTCACACTTTGGAACCTACATGACATTTTTGGACTCCAAACTGCACTTTGGAACCCTAAAACTACATCTAGGAGCCTCTACACCTCCCCATTCGACACTTGACCCAAAACCACATCTTGCAACAAAAATCCTATTTTTCATTAGAATAATTGTCCATATTACATATCCAATCAGAATCATCACCATTTTGAGTCCCCTAAATGTCATTTTGAACCCCAAAACCTTTGAATTTAGCCAAAAATCTAAACAAAAGTATGAACTCTAGAGTATTAAATTGTGTCAATGGATGATGGATCTTGACCATGGTCATTTTATCATTTTATTTTATCAAATTCTACCTATGTGAAGGTATATTTTTCTTTTTCATTTTGATCTTATCATTTTTTGTCCCTTTTTTGGTCAAGATCCAAAGTCTATTGTCATAACATTAAACTCTTAGGTTAATACTTTGTAAAGATTTCACCTAAGTTCAAAACCTTGCATATACCTCTATCATTAGCATAATAATATTCCTACATGTTATTTTGACTTAACCTAGTGGAATATCCCCCTCATCTTGCATTGTTCAAAATCCTAGCATCATTTTCACTATCAAACCGTATCAAATTGTCCATCAACCAAATTGCCCTCTTGATCATTTACCCTCATTTTGCATATCCCAAACATCATTACAAACCATAGAACACCATCCTTTGCATAATAATCCTTGCATACACCTACCTTTAGTGTCATTACCAATTCCAAAACACAACTCTAATCTTCATTTTGCATACCATAATCTTCATCTTGCATACCTTCAAAATGACACCTTGCATTTGCATTTGCATAACATCCCTAGGACATTTACACTTTGCACATCAAAAACTTAGATCATTTAGCATTTCCTCACATTTCATAAACCTCATAAACACTTAAAAATCCAAAAACCATTCATATCATGCATACCCACATCTTAGTTATCAAGTTTTGACCTCTTTTATGAACTGTAACCCTATTTTACCAACTATGACCCTATTTTACCAACTACACACTTCAAGTTCACACTTGGTGTTTTTAGGACACACTTGGTAGTTTTAGGATGCACTTGGAAATTAGGTGTTTCATTCTAGGTTCTAGAACCCTAATTTTCACTTCCATACCTTGCATTGCATCCCAAGACCTTAGGAAACACTCTAGATCACTAAAAACACTCAAAATTTGCATTATAGGCACCTAGGAGCTCTATTTACCCATTGCATACCTCCTACTTACCAAATAATTACCTTCAAACCCCCAACTACATTATGGGTGCACTTGGTATTTTTTGAGTGGAGTTGGTAGTCTAGGTGTACACTTGGGAGGTAGAAAGTCCATTCAGGTTTCCCTCTATTGCATTTGCATTCTTAGGTATCATGCCAACACTTACTAGGAAATAGTCAGCCCAAAGACCTAAAGAAGTTTATCAACTATTTCTTTCTAAGGCACAAACACAACCAAAACCTCATCCAAGATAGAAGAATAGCAAGAAAACCCAATAGACATTTGACAAAGATCAAATCGAGGCATCACAACCATTACTAGCAGACCCCTTGAACATGTATCTGCAAGAGCACCATAATCAAGCTATGACACAAAAAAACTTGAAAAATGCACCTACCATGATATTTCCTCCAAACACTTCCCCCATTCATGGGATGGGTCAATGGAGTCCTAACTTTGAACCTATATTCATGCCGATACCACCCAGAGGTGGAAGTGTACCAACCACACCTGAGGATGAACAAACACATTCCTTTGAATTCAGAAAACCCAATGCAAGTTCCTTCAACTATAACACATTAAACATAAAACAAGGTATTGTACACATAATTGATGACTTTGATACTAATTATGGCATCACTGATGACGAAATGGCTAGGGCATGCCAAGACAAAAAATTTTGCAAAAACTTTAAACTTTTGGCAGCCCAAGAAATTGTCAAATTCAACCCGAAAGTGGAGGGATCTAAGTCCAAACATCAAACCAACACAAAAATTGAAAACATACAACCCATAATCAATTTGGACTTAGATAATGGAAAACAACCTTTGAAGTTTTTTAACACAATAATGACACCTATAAGGTCTCATCAAGAACCAACAATCAAAATCCTTCAAAGTACATTTGAACACATCAACATTAATCCCTTGTTTGATGAACCACAACCAATGAAGGTAAACAAGACTCTCCTTAAATATCCCAAGAGGACATTAAGACTTGATTTTAGTCACATGATGCAACAACAAGATGCACCTAAAGGGAATTGTGCTCTAGGGATGCTAGACATACCTCCTTTAGAGACAAATTAACAAAGTGCACCTTTTCTCCTAACTCTATCAAGTGTTATGATATCAAATATTATGGAGCCTCCCACAAGTACACTATGTGAAACATCGAATACAACAATCCCTATTGATCTACAAAGGAAAAGTCTGATTGACATTACACCTATTCCCAAAAGGAATGCACCTAATTGTCAAGTCAATATGATGTCCCAAGGAGAAACCTCTAACATGCAAAGCTACCAAAGTAACAATGCCAACATGGTGGTCAATTCACAGGGACTTAGTCAACTCCCACAACAACATTAGCCTATGGTGGTACAAGGACTTAACACTTCCAACTCTCAACCAATTCTACATCCACTTAATGTACATCCCACATATCAAAAGAAAAATCAACCACAACAAAAACAATCTTTTAAAGTGGTGCAAACATCCAACATCCCTAATACACAACCTAATGTAAACCCACTTGACTTCTATGCAATGTATCAACAACAACAATCCATGTTTGCTAAACAACAAGAGCAACTCAAGCAATAGTTTGAATATCAAAGACATCGTGAGCAACAAATTGATTACCAACAACATTTATTGTAACAACAACATGTGCCACAACAACCTCAACAGATACCTCTACAACAACAATCACATGCATGGTCTCACATACAACCAAAAGAGGTATCCCAACAATAACCAAAACAAATGGTACAACAAAAACACATTGCACCTCAATCATAGTCGATACTACAACAAGTGCCACATCAAATAACACAAAAAGTACCCCAATAGGCATCACAAAAGAAACCCTTTTGTCTTTGAGGTGCCAACATACCTCCACCACCAAGTGACACATCACCAAACTCATCAGATAAAAAAATGTCAAAACCAAGTAGACATAGCTCCTACCATAGAAAATGTTCTACTCATAGGCACAAAATACTTGAAAGGAAAGCTATCATGCAAAACCCTAATGAAACTATTTATCACATTCTTACTACACTAGAGAAGCTTAGTCAGTCAATGGTCACTAGACATTGTAGAAGAACAATAGGTAAACCTATGCATTGAGAACTTAGTCCTGGACTTAATGTATGAACTCAAAATCAAGAGTCCAAGCACTCTTTCTAAACTAATGAAAAAGGAGGCTAGTATTGAAGATTCTCTTATTCGTAAGGGAATCCTCAAGATAAACAAGGACAACACAAACAACAACTTGTCTAATGACAAGGTAAATTTTTTCTTCAAAAACAAAAATGTGACCAATGATGGCATTGTGGATGCACAAACAATTAGCATAGCACAACTTCAACTGACTTTGAAAGGTGGAAACCCCACAAATTTAGAAACTCTCAATCAAACAATAGCTCAACAATAGAAAAATAAGACTTCCACACAAGAAAAACCTTGAAGACATCCTAGAATGAAGGATAGGAAATTCACACCATTGGGGATACCACTTGAAACTACACTACAAGAGTTACTGAGTAATAACTTGCTATAGTTACCCTTGATCAAAGATGAACCATTGACTAAAGTAGATTGGTGGGATGACAAAAAGTATTGTGATTATCATCACACCAAAGGACATAAAAACTCATCATGCTTCCAATTGAAACATGCAATACAAGACCTTATTGATGATGGTGTAATCACTATTGATCCATCACTATTAGCATCCAACTCTGATCACACTATCTTCAAAGATCCTTTGGGTAATCATGACAAAGATAAGCCCTCCAGTTCAAACTCAAACCCATAAGGTAATGTGAATTACACTCACACTAGATATGAATAAACTATCAATTATTTCAATGAGTCTAATTCCTGCATATCAACATTCACATTGAAGGCTGAAGACCCTCATTATGTTATCACTACACATCATAGCGAGATCACCCTACCTAGAGACCCATCTAGAACTACTACTTCCACTAGACTTGTACCCCCTAGTAGACCTGTTGCTGCTACTTCATCTAATTATAGCCTTGTTCAATAGCTTGGCAAGATGCCTACAAAAATATGCATTATAGAACTACTGTGTGCCTCTCCCCAACACTAGAAGATTTTTGAGCAAGCCCTTAACGAGTTAGTAGTCCTAGATAACATGTATATTGCCCAATTCCAAGCCATGATTGGGAACCTATCTGCCTCATAGCATATTACCTTTTCCCCTCAGGATATTCCTAAGGACAAACTTAACCACAATGATTCCCTTCATCTCAAAGTCTTCGTCCATAATGCCAAAGTCAAATGTGTATTAATAGATGGAAGAGTAGGACTAAACATCTATACTCTTAAGGTTTTCAATGGTTTGGGTTATTTTGAGGATGATGTGGATCCCTCTTGAAGAATCACAATAAAATATTATGATGATGGTGAGCGTTTCTCCAAGGAATCATCAAATTACCTATTAGAGTTGGTCTAGCTACTGAAGATACATTATTCCATGTCCTAGATATAGAAATTAATTGCAACATGATACTAGGACAACCTTGGCTTCATGATATGAAAGTAGTACCCTCTACATATCATCAATATTTGAAATTTTCCTATGACAACATGAAGGTTGCCATCCTTGATGATCCAAATCCTTTCTAGTTTTGTGCCAATCTAAGAGATGCTATTGCATACCAAATCCCAACAAACAATGAAGCACAACCCATAGATTCCTCTATGTATGTGGATGATGATATACTCCTTAGTGAGGCCAAGGAAAAGATGAATATTGAAGACAATGGGTATGAAGAGTACTTTATGTCTCAAGTCTCTCACATGAGGGAGTTGCCACTTTCTCCCCTATCTTATGGTAAATCACAACTATTGCAAGATCAACACTCTGAGATCAGTACACAAAGTGCGACATCTATCAATGAGGATACATATGTATGTATTGAGGAAGAAAAAGTAGACAAAGAACCCACTTTGATATCTCCTAGCCAGTACAAACTTGGGTTTACTATCATGAAAAAACAAGGATATGATGGCTATAGTGGTCTTGGATCTCAAAAACAAGGAATCATTGAACCTATCACTACAAAAGGATGACCTCCTAGTTTGGGGCTTAGATTTAAACCATTACGAATAGGTCCTCCTATTACTATGGTACCTATGTGTAAGACTAAGGATGTTTTGAATGATGAAAAAGCATATGAGGATATCCCACCTAAAACCAATGATCCCCTAGCTTTTGAGGATAACCCCAATGATACCATGAAATCTAATACCCATATCCATAGATTTAACCAAAGCCCGTTCAACACTAATGATGACATCCCCTCAAGTTATCCTGAACTATTGGATTGGGACCAACATGGACCACCAATTTTTGTGATTTACAATGATGATGCTCTCACAATAGACTTTGAAATCTATGAAGGCATTATGATTGACAATAATAAAGAAGAAATTTCTTCTAAAGAGAACAGATTGGTATACTTTGGGGATCCAATGCCACCTTCTAGTTACAAAGCAAAAAGAGAAAAAAATAACAAGCATAGGTCTCTTAGTGAAAACTGAAAGGCGCCATTAGACCATAAAAAATCAGAAGCTAAGCAACTCCCAAGGATACAAAATGAAAAATATGATGCCATGAATATCAGTTTTCTAGAATTCAACATGCCACAAAATCTTTTGGAGCTCTCTCGATCAACATTCATGTGGAAGGTCATTGGTCTCAACCCTCCCAACCCTCCCTTATATTTAGTTGTTTATCCCCACATCCAGCTACCTAATTTTTCCAACACCCAAGATCAAATCTTTACCCCACAGGCCTTTGCACATGTCCTCATTAGTGACATCCCACATGACATATCTGCTGACACATTTATCCTTAGATGCCTTGATTTGCAAGAGGCATACATTGTCTTACATATGGTACATGATGGTATATCTCAAGGCATTTCTAGTGGTTTGATCTTAGCTACAAACTCAGAATGACTCCTATGTAGTTATAGTCTGTTGTGGGTCCAAAGATTATAAGTTAGCAACACCAACAATAGATATC
The DNA here is from genome assembly GCA_028749045.1 of Cupressus sempervirens. Lineage (NCBI taxonomy): Eukaryota > Viridiplantae > Streptophyta > Pinopsida > Cupressales > Cupressaceae > Cupressus > Cupressus sempervirens. The sequence continues at coordinate 745,890,137 of CM053791.1, forward strand.
TTCTTAGCATTTTTCAGTGACATTCTTGATTCCATCTAAAAGTCCTAAAAATTTATTAAAAAAATAGCAAAATTTCATGAACAAAAAAAAAATTGAAAAATTTCATGAAAAAATGGATGCCTTGATGAAAACCTAGCAAACAAGCATCTTGGCATGAAAATTTGAGTCAAGAGAAAAATCCTATGCAAAAGTGAAAAGCTGACAAATAGGCACTTTGGGCAAGTACCATGGTGAAAACTTGGCAAACAAGTGCCATGTGTAATCAGGTGTTGCTCCTCCATCTATCAGGATTCCATCTAGTTCTTTCCCCCTCTTTTGTCATTCCTTGATCATATCTTTCCTATTGCAAGACATCCTTGGCTCCCTGACCATGGCTCATGAATTGGTTAGTATCCATTGTTATTCTACTTAATGCATCACTAGTCTGTACATACTTATTCATTGGCCTTTGTACATAGTTTGTGTCTTGTCTAGGCACATATTACCTACACAATGCATGAGTTTGAGTTTGAATTGGGGGTATATCCCAAAGCACTTTTTGTCCATCAGACTTATCACATAACAAATGGGAGTTAACACTTGTATATGCTTATATGATCCTTAAAAAATCTTAAAAATTCAAATATGATCCTGAAAAAATCCTTAAAAACATAAAATGTCCTGAAATAAACCCTAACAATCGTAAAAGTCCTGAAAAAAGCACTAAAAATCATAAAATGTCCTAAAAAATCACTAAAAATTAAAAAATATCCTAAAATAAACCCTATAAATCATAAAATGTCTTGAAAAAAATCACTAAAAATCATAAAATGTCCTAAAAAAAATCACTACAAATAAAAAACTTTATGAAAAAAGCACTAAAAATCATAAAATGTCTTGAACAAACCAGTCACACAAAACCATCAAATATTTCCAAAAACCTTAAAAATCACAAAACCCATTAAAAATATACAATAAACCTTGTAAATTTTCATTGTGGATAGCCACCCCTTTTGTGTACACACTTGCACTTTGTAGACCAAAACTCAAAGCACTACACTTTCAAGACAATCACACTATCTGAACAATGTGAACCGACAGTCAATCCAACATGTCACTATGAACCTGCCAACTAAATGCACAAACCAAGCTATCACATCATCAACAAGTCAACACACTATCTACAGACCTAAAACATTAACAAGAAAGTAATAATAGACAAGAATAGCTATTGGCTCACGCTATTTAATGAGTCATTTATTTTTGCCTTATTTTTCTTTGATCATGTTCCTATGCCACTCGATGATATAAACTGATCTATGAGAGTGGCTGAGATGGTTCATGGTCATATTTTTCTATTTTTATCTATTAAAATGTACCTTTGAGAGTCTAGGGCATGTACATATGCCTCAAGAAGGACAAGGTCATTCTCTGTCTACATCGTGCTTTTTTATGTAAAAGGCTTGCATTTGTGCTTTGGCCCTTTATGCCATGATGCATTGCATTCCATTTTCCATATCAAAATGAAGCTCCATTTGACATATAGTGCACTTTACTAAAGAAAAATTATTTCCATCATACTAACATCTCCTCATCTCATCTTTTTTCTTCATCTAATTCTCCATCACCATGATCATGTCTTCCGATTCACCAAATCATCTTCATTTTGCATTCATGCATTCCTGCATTATCCTACACTCTCATTCAACTTTCTATGGATTTGCACCTAGTTCAACCTTAGCTTAACATTTTTCTCACTATATTTGACCAAATCTAAGAATTTTTGATTATTTCACTCATGTTAGGACATTTTCCATCATTTTGGGCATGCACACATAGTTTTAGGTCATTTTGATTCAATAAGGCTGATTCTAGCCCCTAGAGCTTTCTAGTGTGTACCCTACACTTTTAGAGTATAGTTGGGCTTCCCAAGTGCATCTTGGGTGCACTTGGTACTATAATGGCACACCTAGGATTACCAAGTACATTTTCAGTGCAGTTGGGGACCTAAGATGCCCAGAACTGCTCTCAGAGCCCCTATGTTGCACTCTAGAGGCCATAACTTTTGTATTTCAACTGTGATCTACAAACCATCAACTGTGTTGGACTCATGTCTTTTTCATGAAAAAAATGAGCTATAATTTTCATTATTGGGTCATTTTATTGAGTGGTCATTCTTACAAGTACTCATAGGCTCCTACTTAACCCCCCATCATGTTGATTTTGGCCCCTTGAGCCTTCTAGGGCACATTTCATACTTTCCAAGTTCACTTGGGCTTCCCAAGTGCATCATGGGCACACTTGGTACTATCATGGCACACTTGGATGATTTTTCAGTGCACTTGGGCTAGTAGGATGCCCCAAACTTCTCCTGGAGCCCCTATGTTGCACTCTAGAGCCCATAACATTTGTATTTTAACTCAAATTTGCAATCTGTCAATTGTGTTGAATTTGTATCTTTTTTGTGGAAAAAATGAACTATCATTTTCATCATTTTTTTTCTTTCTTCAGTGGTGACCCATGCAATTACTCTTGGGCTCCCAATTGACCCTATTCTACACTCTAGACCTCATAACTTTCACATTTTAGCTCTGATTTATGATCTGTCAATTGCTATGGTTTTGGCTTCTCATTTTTGAAAAATTTACTTATCATATGCTTATCTTAGTCAATTTCTCAAGGGGCCACCCATATATATATCATCCCTACTAGGGTATGTTCTAGCTTTCTCACCAGTTATTCTTTGACACAATGCTCTAAATCACATTGTATCAAAGAGGGGCAAAATGTAGATGCTCAAAAATGGTTTGCATCTATAGTTTCATGACTTCTTCCATACTAATTTGTCCCATTTTAAAATTCTATTAACTTCAATCTTTTGGACAAATTGATCATACTTTATTATTTGCCTCCTCTTTCACATCAATTTCATGTCATTTCAAAATCATTTCATATCAACTCAAAACCATTTCATATCAACTCAAAATCACCCCAACTCAACTCAAAATCACTCAAAATCAGTACTAATCAGCCCATAACATATCAAAAATCAATCATCATCTATCCAATCCTAGGCATTTTTGTGGCTTTCAAGGCCTTGTAAACCTATCAACCTATCAATCTTATCAATTTGACCTTAGTACTATCATAGTTCTTACTACTAGGTCACACTATCATTCATGTCATTCGATGTTTGACATTGTTGAGGCTCTCAATGATATATCATGACATCATCAACCATTTTAATAATATTGATAGTGCCTTTCAATTTTATTATGATCAAACCTTATCAATCAATTTTGATCCTATAGCATTTACAATGTCGGTTAAATGTTACGTATCAATCAATTCATGTCATGTGTCCTTGGCATTTTATTAATTTTGATCAATCAATCAATTTTACCATGACATTGGTCTACCTATCATCATCCTATTCATATCATCATCACATTCTCATCAAAGGATACTGTCACATTTATTTAATCAATCTAACCAATCATTTACTAATTTTCTCTATAGGATTAAATAACCCGTAATTTGATCCTATCTTTCTTACTAATTATTCTTCCTAATTATCATCCTCAATTAATTTATATTACATTAATTAATTGGTTCATCATTTGCAAACCATGGAAATTCACAATTTTCTAAGTCACATTTTCCATCATTAATTCCATTTTTTACCAATTTCTATTTTGTGGAATAAAGGATTTTTTAATTCAAATATTCCATGAAATATTGACATCATCATGACACTTGGATATGACACCTCGTGGATTCTCCTTTGACACTTGGGTAAGATATGTCATAATAAAACATTCTTATTCTCTTATGCATGTCCATATTTGGCTTTAGTGTCTTATGATGCGTCATAGATTCTCTTCCACATTTAGCCAAGTTTGACTTCCATGTGTCATAGAATCCTACATTTGGCATCTTTTGTCATATGTGTCATAGATTCTCAAAGTAATATCTTGCCAAATCAAATATCTAAGGGTGACAAATGAAATGCTCTCATCCTCCATGCCACTTATAAAATTAGCATTCTTTCTCTCATTTCAGGTCCTAATTCTTGAATCTTTGAGTCCCTAATTCTTGAGCATTTTTCAAGTCCCTAGCTTCTTTCATTTTTCATTCTTGCTCTCACACTAAAATCACACTTCTAGTATTCTCATGGCATTATCCCTATCATATAATTTGCTTCAATATTGTGTGCACTATAGGCAAGTTGGAGCTACATCATTTGGAGAAGAAAGAAGGACATGGGAGCTACAAATGAAAGAGGGGGTTTCTATTACTTTCTTTATTAGTTTGGCTTTCATGGTAGACTAGTGGGTACTAATGTATGTTGATTGATTTTGTGGTTTCCTCATAGTATGTTATGAATTTAATGCTTTTTTGGTCATATAGTACTACACAACATGGTTTTCTCTAAGGAACTTAGTAAACCTGAAAAACCTTGGTTTACATTTCTGATCACCAACATGGTAGAAATTGATCAGGGCAAACTAAATATTATCCCTTAGACTTGGTAGCAATTGTAAAACTTGGTAGAGTCTAAAATGCTTGGTTAAATCTATTAACTATATACTATTCTTGGTAGATACTTACAATCTAAATAAGTGTATGTCATTAGTAACAAATATGATTGTAATGTCAACATTGAACTAGTAAAATTGAGGTCACCCAATCCAATGGAACAGGTGATCACACCACCTCAAACTAAGAAAAGAATATATATAAGAAATTATATATTTGAATTTTATATTTTACATTAGCTCCTAACATAAGATATGCTTAAATCCATATTTTTATAAATCAAAATGCACTAGGACAGACTTGAGGCAAGAATTGAGAAAAATAAATCACATGCATAATAGATGTTGAGTATCAATATCAATGTATATAGTGACCAAGTATCACTATATGTACTAAGCTCCCATAGAGAATGAGTGATAGTCTTAACCAAGCAATGAGAGAAAGATATGGTGTAGAGACTAAAGAATGGTTGTAATGCATCAACATAAAGTACAAAGAATTTATTGCAAACCTATTTCAACCAATTGAGGTATATATATCAAATTTTGAAGTCCATTTTCATTAACTAGGAAATTTCAAACTCGTAGAGTGATTCAAAAGAGATCAAAAGAGTGATTTATGAAAAAGAATTTGTGATTCTACAACATATTGTTAGAAAATTGCAAAGTGAAGTAAGGTTTGCAAATTGAGTTGAGTTGTACTATGAAACTATAAAATTTCTTTTAAAACCCTAGTTCAAAAATGACATCATCTTCATCTAGTAGTAGCAATGAAATTTTAAAAAACAAAAAAAAAAACACAGATTATAAGGAATGGTCAATGCCCCCTACTAAAATTTAGGGCATAACCTGATATTGCATTGATTGGAGATGCATTAGGGCTTTATTATTGACTCCTCCTAGAGTCCTTATTGTGCATGGCATTCATTCATGCTATATCTACAAGATAGGGGAGATTGGAGATTTTGAACTTAGAAATGCATATGATTGATTGTGTGAAAATTGGGTCTTGAAGGACGAAAATAAGGTTGTTGCTAAAAATTGGCTTACTTGTGCCCTGGCTTTTCCCAAAGTTTTTAAACTTAAATGGATAATTATTTTTTAAGTAGGGTTTATTATATGAAATTGTGGTTGGATAGTGGGCTAGTGAAAATTAGTAAGGAAATAATTCATCATGTGATAGGGTATCCTACCCTAGATCAAGTGAAGAAATTGCATTTCTTAGCAAAGAATATGATTGAAGAACAAATAAAGTCCAAGTGGAATGGCTGAGGTATGTCTATATATAGCATGAAAGATCTCATTATTGAATTCATAGTGCATGTGATTGCACATAAGTTCTATAATTTGAGCTAACTAAATAGTATGCCATAAATTGAAATGGACTTATGACATAATATTTCTAATAACTATAAGAAGTATGATCTTGTCAAAATGCAACTACAATAGTTATCTAAGAATCTTGGAGCAATCAGGAAAGAAAAAATACATCATGTAAGTTTGGTTCACTTTTGATGTGCATATTTTTCTATGTGCAAAATTCATTTCCAACAGTAGGTACTATAGTGTTGGATAAGACAAGACTAGTGATTGAGAAAATTAGTTATTGTATTGAACTATTGGAAGAAAACTTCTAGAGAATTTTGAATAAGTTTTTTGAGGAGTTTAAAGGAAAAATGAAGAAAAAATGAAGATTTCCCTAATCAGTCATTGATCATTGTTATGATGATATTTATTTGATGGTAGATGTTGAATACACTTATGCATAGGTTGTACTACCAAGGGTTGCATGGCCAAGGCCTATGTAATATGAGGTAAATGTAGATGAAATAATTGCAATTGTATTAGCATTTTTGTCTAAGGATACTAAAAAGAATGTCATTCCATATAGTACATATGATACAACAAAAATAAAAATGATGAAGAAAAAAAAAATTCCAAATATGGATAGAAAGAGGAATAGTAGTATTCCTAATATTGAGGGAAAATTTAGTGAAGGAACCTTGTAAATTAATGAAGGCAAAGAGGAAGGTGAAGAATTGAAAGAAGAAGAGGAGGAATCAAAAGTAAAATAACTAATGGTTACTAAGCCTAAGGCAAACAAAAATAGAAGAAAATTGTGATAGTAGATCCTAAGTTCAAGATGGATTTGAAGAAAAATGTTATACCCCCTACCTTTGCACCTAAAATAAGGATAAGAAGACAAGGATCTAAATCAACATCCCCTACAACTACACAAAACAAAGTCACATAAAAGATGAAATATGTGACCAAGGGTCATATAAAGAAACTGAAGAGGAATTGAGTTGTCATGCCTGATGATGAAGAATATGAAGGACAAAAGATTGAGTCTGATGATTTAAGCAATTTGTAAATTTTTCCTAGGCTACCTCCTAAGAATGTTGATCAGGTATGTGAAATTATAAGTAATTTAGCAAGAATTTTAGTTTTCAAAGATATTTATTATGATCCTTTAGATAAAGAAAATAAAGAAAAATTTGAACGATAAATATCACATATTATGGTAAAGTTCAAGTATATGCCTATAGAACTAGGAAAAGGTATATCAGAAGAATTGAGTAACAAATTAGATGCAAAATGTGCATGGGAATTGTCTATAGAGAGAAAAAAAAGGGAGACAACTCTAGCCAAATCCATGGTAGATTTAGGGAAGACTCACATGTCTATTGCCATAAACACATTTGCAAAGAAATTTGTCTCCAAAACAAGGGCCTATAACATTTTGAAAAATTAAATAGACGAGGTTGTGCATGAAAGAACATTAGTGTGAAAAAAAGGTATTTTTTTTATTGACTCTACCAAGAATAGGAGAAGAGAAAAAAGAAATCAAAATAGTTGAGCCAGACACTCTAACAAAGTATATACAAAGAAAGGAAGAGGAGAGTGGAAAAAAAAATGTTGTCATCATTGAATACATTCATAATTGAATGCAAAAAAAATATGATGTCCTGACTGAGGAAGAAATTAAAAAAGTAGCATTGATGAATGTAACCTCATATAATCCTCTTCCATGCACCAATCCCATGTTGATACAAATCAAGGATTGCCCAAGGATTGAGAGTGCACCTATAATGACCTCCACAAATGATCATTTTCAAATTACATTAGTCACAATTAAAGAGAAAATTTAGAAAGATGTAAGGGTCGAGGAACAAGGAAAATATCTCATTGTGATTCAATATTTAACCCCTGCAACCACTCTTGTTATTAATAATGGAGAAGAAGAAGAGAAAGAAAAAAGAAGATAAATATTCAAATAATTCCTCAAGACCTCACATTGAGGGAACAAAGGAGGGCGAGAAGGAACAGAATGAAGAATCACAAAAAAAGAAATAGGCAATACAAGTTCTAGTACAATTGCCAAGTGTTATGCCTATGTCTACTAAAAAATTGATTGCTACAATTTTAAAAAAGGTTGTACCTACTCTAAAGGAGTGTTCTTACTCTAGGACAATAGATATAAGTACCTAGTGTTGAATCTACACCATTGCAAATTATATTACCTAGTACCAACACACTAAGGTCTAAGAAGATGAAGAAAAAGGTTAAGTCAACTAGGAAACTAGTGACATTGGACAATTCCATTTCTATTCCAAAGTATGACCCAGACACAATTCCTTTTAAAGAAATGGAAATTTTGTAAGAACTCTTGAAGAGCATGACAAAAAAAGAAAAGGTGATAAGAGAACATCATCAATGACATGTATTGCATGAAAACAAAGACATTTTTAAATATGTATTTGGTATTCATACTATGAATGAGAAAAAAAAAATAATTGATCAATTAATTCATATTATTGACAGTAACTAATGAGGACATTGAGGAAAATGAGAAATTGATGAGATGGTGGAACAAGAAATTTGTGCATAGAGTGTTGGATACAATTAATTAATTTTGTGTTGTCTTTGATGTTACACAAATGTTATATCAATTGATAGATAGTGCTTACCAAGCTCACTTGGTTAGTGAAGATAGTTTTCCTTGTCTAGCATTCATAGGGTTACTCTAAATAGATGACAGTGTCTACTGCGCTCACTCAGGTGTCAAAGGAATTGAAGGAAAAGAAAAAGGTTTTAACTGAGCTCACTCAGTTAATGAAGGGAAAGTTGGATAGAATTAGTGTTCACTCGATTGCCATAAGATTTTTACAAGTTCACTATGTTAACTAAGCTTCTATTGGTTAACACAGAGAATCATTTCAAAGTTAGTTTCTACTAACTAGGATTGGCTTATGAAGGACTTTTCTTGTTTGTCATATGAAGTTGAATTACTTAATATATTGATTCTAGCTGAATATGGTGATGAGTATTGGTTATTATAATTTGAATTTGGGCCGACTTGATAATCTGAAAAGTATAAATAAAAGGTCAAGTTAAGATTTCTAGTGTGTGTGCAAGTGTATTGATTGAATTGAAAAGAAAAGAGAGGGAGCAAACTTGAAGGATAAGTAGGTATCCTTGTGGAGCAGAAAAGTAATAGTTGATCAAGAAGGATCAATTTTAAGTAGAAAATAGATCTATATTTAGCAATTCAGTTGCATCACAATTAGGTCATTTCATTGCTACTCTCTAACCATTATAGCAGTGATCTAAAATCTCTTAATAGAGTTGGTTTAATAGAAAGTTGTAAATAATCTAACAAGGTGACAATTCCATTGAATTGTTTTAAGACCTCTTGCAAGGTCACTCCTAGTAGGGTGATTAAATCCTCTAACAAGTGTAGAACAAGAATTAGTATGCAAAGAACATTAACAAATAAAGTAAACATTCACAAACCAAAAATTAAATTCACATATATGCTTAGACAAAGAAAGAAAACAAGAAGTTCAAACCTCACAAGAAAAAGTACTCCATGCTTTCTTGATTCTGTAGATGTGTCCTTTTGCTGTGGATGTATGCTCAAGATGCTCAAAAGTTGCTTCAATGGAGATGGGTAATGGCAAATTGGTAGCTTTGTGAGCTCTCAATTTGGCATTATAAGGGTATGGTTGATGGCTTTGGTTCTCAAAATAGCATGGTAACTTTAGCTCAAAGATTGTTGATGAAATGGCTTGGGATGGGATTCAATTTATAGGCTAAGGGCTTGAGGGATGGAGGGCTTAGATGCAAGGATGGGGAGATGGTTAAGGAGTGCTAAGATGCACTCAAAGGGGAGCACATGGATTGTGCTTGTTTAGCACCAATGGGAAGGTGACACTTGTCACAAGGAGGATGAGTGTGAGAGGGCAGGGTAAAGGGTTGGTTAAAGGCATGATGAGTGGGGTTGAGTATGTAAGAGGGATGTAAGAGGAATGAGTGTGGAAGAGGGAAGAGTGTGGAAGATGGGTGTAAGAGTCATGAGTGGGCTTGTAAGAGTCTTTTATGTTTTGTAAGAGCACTCATGACTTAGTGGTTGGGTTTTTTGAGGGGAGACTTTGGTTTGGATTAGGAAAGTCTTAAACTTGTTTAGGGAATGTGACAACATTAGGGGGTGGATTAGGCTTGGGTTTAGGATTAGATTAGGGATGTTAGAGATGTGCAAGTGGATGGCATTAATGAGGGTAGGTGAGTTAGTGGGTAAGCTTGGTTAGTATGGGTGGATGGGGTGGATTAGGCTAAATGGAGGATTAGGGATAAGTTAGGAGTTTTTGAATTTGAGGATTTCATTTATCAAATAGATTTATTTAATAAATGGGAATTTTTGGAATTAGATAGAAGAATAGGATTTAATTGATAAATAATAGATTATTTGATTTATCAATTAGGACTATAGATGATTAATTAAATTAATCAACTAGAGGATGACAAATGATTAATTAAATAGAAATTTAATCAATAATGCCTTTTTAGATAACTAAATAGTGTAATCAAATTTAGGTGTCTACATTTTGCCCCTCTTTGACATAGTGTTGAGACAACACTATTTTAAAGAAGTTTGAATGAAGACGACACAAAGAAGATGTTTTAGCAACAAGGTTACGCCAGTCTCGGATAAGAAGAGGAGAGACTAGACTTAGATGATGCCCCCTCAAGAAGGCGGCGGGGAGAGAAATGAGGCTCGACAACTTCTTGAAAAGTACAAGAAATTGAGATCAGCTAAGACACAGGTTGGCAAAGAGAAGGGGCTGAATTAGCTTAAGACTTTCCAAGATTGGGGGGGGAGATGGAGGAGCGGAGCGCTATAAAAGGAATCTGTGGTAGGGAGATAGAATGATAAAGTTGATGCAACAGGATTTCAAAGAGTCAGATTGGCAGAAGATGGGTTTCGGAGATCCCTAGGACTAGGATTGTGGATCTCGAAAGATGAGGCTTGGTGGATTGATTTGGATTGGTGGATCCCTAAGACTAGGATTGTGGATCCCTAAAGCTAAAGGTGAGGAGTGATTCAAAGAGATACTAATGCATAAGCTGGGATAGGTGTTGGATATGGATGGGGGATAATGGAGATGAAGGGAATCCATTGAAGCTTTTTGAGCGGGGGGATACTTCAAAGAGAAGTACCACCATGTAGTTGAGCACTAGATTTGCTATAGGACTGTTGGTTAATTGCCAAGGTTACCAAGAACATTAAGGCCTTTTCACCAACCGTCCAGAGGACTGACGAATTGACTCGAAACAAACATGCAAGGATTGCTCCAGTATCACACATGAATCCTAGAGGAAGCAGCGTGGAAATGACACTAGGTAACCCATAAGCAGAAAAAGAAAACAAGCAAAAGACCTGATCAAGAGCTTACGCTCTAATTGCCCCATTCGCAGCATACCATGATATGGAAGATCATGGCAACCTTGAGGAGGGAACAAGGAGATTTCTTGGAAAAGATATTTCAAGACCCAAAAGGGAAGATCCCAAATCAAAAGAAAGCAAAAATCCAAAAGAGAACTATTTGCCAATGAGATGGGTAGGACGAGGTACTAACGGACCAAGATCAGACATGAGGAAAGCTATATCCTGCAAGGATCTATCAGAGAGCACCTAAGCTGATGGATCTGGATGAGTGATGCATCTGGCAAGCTGAACTAAGAAGGATAACACTTTGGTGACAGGAGATCTAGCTAAAGGATGCATTGGAATATCTAACCAAGGTGTGCGATGTGTGCAAGATGTTGACCAAGGATGAACAAACACGAAAGCCAGATAGATACAATGATACTAAGCTAAAGAGGATGTACAAGCTAACAGACTAAGATATGTTACAAATGTACAAGTTTGTTCATGTTTTGTTTTTTGTGAGATGGAAATGTTTGTGAAGGATGGGATGTCTATAATAGTTGATAGGTGGATAGGTAGATGATTTGTGAAAAGCTTAAGGAAAATGGGATTCTGTGTGTGCATGTGATAGGATACAGGCTAGGATACAAGATTATTTACAAGCTGGAATATGGTACAAGCTTTGGACAAGATTTGAATATATACAAGGTATGGTACAAGATTTACAAGGTATAATACAAGCTTTGGTACAAGATTTACAAGCTGTATAGGAGGTATTGACAAGCTCCATCAGATTTTGGATATTTGATTGGAACACCAAGGGAACAAGCAGGTGTTTTATGGGATGGTGGGTGGATGGATGAGGGATAGGATAGTGATAGATAATGGATTAGTATTTAGCACACAAGGCGCCTGAATTACTAGGTTTTCACCAAGGTACCTATCCAAGGCGCTTGAATTGCCAAGTTTTCACCATTGGACGCTTATTTCTCTTTACTATTTTTTTTTTTTTTTTTGTATTTTTCAAAAGCTGGGTATAACAAGGATCTTCAAGCATAGAACTTCTTGAGATAAATGATGTTAGTGGGATCATTCAAGAGTTCTCCTTCTGGTGTAGATAATTGATAGGCTCCGGAGCCAAAGGAGGCAGTAACCACATAGGGACCAAGCCATGTAGGTTCAAACTTGCCTTTCTTTTCTCGATCTGCTTGGACTTTCATATTTTCTTTGAGGACCATGTCACCTGGCTGAAAGTGTCGTGGGAGCACCTTCTTGTTGAAATTCCTTTTGAGATGAGTTTGATAGACTGTGAGATGGTCATAGGCTTGTTGTCTCTTCTCGTCTAAGAGATCTAGCTGGGTGAGTCGAGCTACTCTGTATTATTCATCTAAGATTTGCCCTCGCAAAGATATGCGTAGTGAGGGAAGTTCAACTTCTATAAGTAATACCGCTTCGACACCATAGACTAGGGAGTATGCAGTTGTGCCTGTGGATGTATGGAAGGAAGTTCGATAGGACCATAGAGCCGAATTTATTTGAAGGTGCCAATCACGGCCGAAATCATTGACAACTTTCTTTAGGATTTTGAGGAGGGTTTTATTAGTTGCCTCTGCCTGGCCGTTACCTTGTGGGAAATATGGGCTAGAAAAGCGGTGATGGATGTAGAGGGAAGTGCATAATTCTTCCATGTTGAGATTTTCAAAATTACCTTCGTGGTCAGTGAAGATGGTGGATGGGATTCCGAAGCGGCAAACAATGTGGTCCAAAATGAACTTGGAGACTTGAACTCTTGTAGCTGAGACTAGGGGGACTGCTTCCACCCACTTAGTGAAATAGTCTGTAGCTATTATTATCCATTTATGTCCATCAGATGAGAGAGGTGTGATAGTTCCAACTAGATCAAGGCCCCAACAAGCAAAAGGCCAAGGTGGTGCAATAGGCTGTAGATCCTGTGCTGGAGCATGCACAAGATTTGTATGCTGCTGACATGGGAGACACTTTCTGACAAAGTCACAAGAGTCTTCTTCAATGGTAGGCCAATAGTAGCCTACTCTAAGGATTTGTCGTGCTAGGACAATACCACTTGTGTGGGCACTGCAAAGTCCAGAATGTACTTCTTTTAATGCCATCGCGGCCTCATTTTCATCTAAACATCAAGAGAGAGTATCGTGATAACCCCGATGATATAGGGTATTGGCTATGATAACATAGCGGGATGATTTTTGGATGAGGTTCTAGCGTTGGGTACGTGTGAGGTGAGGAGATATGATACCATCATTAAGGTAAGCATGAATTTCATGGTACTAAGGGGATTGGGGACCAACCAAGATACAAACACAGTTTGAATCCTCATTCGCATAGGCAGGTGTGAGGAGTTGCTCAACTAAAAACTCATACTGTGTAGCTTCTTGGGGAATTTCCAAGAGCGATCCGATAGTGGCCATGGCATCTGCTACCTTGTTCTGCATTCGAGGCACTTGTGTAAACTAAAGCTTTGTAAAATGCTGGGTCAGCTAATCAACTAGCTCTTTGTAGGGTAATAGCTTTTCATCTTTGGTTTGATATTCATTTAAGACTTGTTTGATGATGAGTTGGGAATCACCAAAGACTTGTAACTTAGTGATATTCCATTCTGCAGCTATATTTAATCCTGCTACAAGAGCTTCATATTCTGCTATATTGTTGGTGCTAGGGAATTGTAGCTTGAAGGCTTTTGGAATGTAATCTCCTTGAGGTGTAACTAATAATATTCCTGCCCCTGATCCATGAGAGGTGTATGAGCCATCAAAATAAAGCTTCCATGGGGGCTGTTCTTCAATTAGGTAGATATGCTCATCTGGAAATTCTATGAGCAAAGGATATGCATCTACTAGAGGTGCATCAGCTAGGTGATCTGCTATAGCTTGCCCTTTGATTGCCTTTCTGTCCACATATTGGATGTCAAACTCACTTAGTAACATAACCCATTTGGCCAAATGACCTGTAAGTGCTGTTCTGGAGAGCATATACTTGAGAGGGTCAATCTTGGAGACTAGTTGGATGTTATGACTTAGCATGTAGTGGCGAAGCTTTTGAGTTGAGAAAACAACTGCCAAACAAGCTTTTTCCATAGGAGTGTAATTGAGTTCATAACCAACTAGGGTTCTACTGATATAGTAGATGGCTCTCTCTCTGCTATAATCATCATGTTGTTCTAGAAGTGCCCCTAGAGTAGTACGTGTTGCTGATATATACAAGATCAAGGGATGACCAGGAACTGGTGGAACCAAGATAGGGGGATTGGTGAGGTATTGCTTGAGCTGATCAAAGCTGCGCTGACATAAAAGATCCCACTTGAAGTTCTCATTCTTCTTTAGCAAGTGTGAAAATGGTGTACACTTATCTGCAAGTTGGGAGATGAAGCGCCGGACAGATTGAATTTTTCCCTGAAGAGAGTGAAGCTATCGCAGTGTCTGGGGAGGAGGCATGTTTAAGATAGCCTTGACCTTTTTGGGGTCGATCTCTATACCTCATTTAGAAACTATGAAGCCTAGAAGCTTGCCAGATGTGACCCCAAAGACACACTTCTTGGGATTTAGCATGAGATGATATTGAACCAACCTATCAAAGACTTTCTCTAGCTAAGCAAGATGATCCATGAAGGTGTGAGATTTGACTAGGATATCGTCCACATAATCCTCCAAAATGCTATGGATAAGATCATGGAAAATGACTATCATAGCTCTTTGATAGGTAGCCCCAGCATTCTTTAGGCCAAAAGGCATCATGGTGTAGCAAAAGGTTCCCCAAGGGGTAGTGAATGTTGTCTTATGTTGGTCCTATTCTGCAATCTTGATCTGATTATACCCAGAAAATCCATCCATAAGGGACAGAATTTCATGTCCAGCTGTAAGATCTACAATCATATCTATGTTGGGCAAGGGAAAATCATCCTTTGGACAAGCTTTGTTAAGATCTCTAAAATCAGTGCAGATTCTGATGTCACCAAAAGGCTTAGTGACAGGGACCATGTTGGAGATCCATTCTAAGTAGTCGATAGGCCGGATAACCTTAGCAGCTAACATTCTTTCTAGTTCAACTTTGACTAGTAATGCCACCTTGGGGTGCATTTTTCTAAGCTTTTGTCTGACGGGCTTTATCTTTGGATCGACTACAAGATGATGAACTACAAGCTTTGGATCAAGTCCTGGCATGTCCTGATATGACCATGCAAATCGGCAAATGTTCTCTCGTAAAACCTCAAAGAGGAGGTCAGCTTGGTCTTGTGATAGGGATGCAGCAATGTGAACAATTCTAGGGATCTCTGAAGAACCAATGTTGACTTCTCTAGTATCCTCTATTAGAATAGAAGACACCTCTGGTTGATTATCTTGAGGAGGAAATACTAAATCCTCATGTTCTACTTGTGGCTCTGGATTTTCTTGCTGAGGGGTTCTCTTTGCTGCCTTAGCTAGTCCCGATTTTACTTTAGTTCTAGTTTTGGGTGTATTGAAACTAGGTTGGGGATTTTCTCCAAAATACCCCTTGGGATCTAGCTTGTAGATGTAGGTAGAATCTGGCTTTGTCTTCTTATTAGGAGTTTTGGCTCCCATGAATCTTAGAAGCACTTTCGCTGATGCAAACTCATCAATATGTATGACACTTGGTTGGTCCCAATCTATGAGTTGTGGATGAGCAAGTGGTAGGTCAATGAGATGGATGGATAGTTCTCAGAGAATAGAGTCTCCTAGGAAGATTTGGTCTGGGATATCGTCGTAGGCTCTCTTTTCAACTTCCTCAAGAATGTCTTTGATTTCGACAAGGTCGCGATGGATGTTTGAAAAAGCGTGACCATTCTTGTTGGTGCCCCCAGTTGTGGGTATGCCAAAGCCAAGACCTGACTTTATTTCCCAATTATGTGCTTCGATGGGACATTGCATGCCCCTTTCTTCTGGTCCTAGTCCACCTCCTTGATAATTCTATTTTTCAGTGATGAGCTTATGTTGTTGGGGATACTTCTAGCTGAAGTGATCAAGGTGTGCTTGATTTCTTGGAGGTGCATCCTTATGTAGCCAATTGTTGATATCTGGAGTGAGCTCCTCATGAAGAGGGGTTTTTGAGGACACAAAGGTGGTTGGGACAAACTATTTGTATCGAGGAGGTGGAATCTCCTTAGCTTTGTGATATGTTGGCCATCCATGGGTATGTGGATCAAGTGGGATTGCTCTGATAGAAAATGCATCTGATAGACTATATTCTCCACAACCTTTGTTGTTGATCTTTACAATAGATAGGGTGGAGGCAAGGATGGTTTCTGCGTCATTACAAGTGTGGGATGAGCTGGCGATGGCTATGCCAATGTCTATTCTAGGGCAATGGTATGTATATGAAGCTTCAATCGCATTGCAGTAAGCAAAGGGTTCTGGATCGACATGGATGGTTACCTCAGTGCCCTGATGTGGAAATTTGATGCACTGATGGTAGGTAGATGGAACGGCCTTCATAGCATGAATCCATGGGCGACCGAGGAGGATGTTAAATGGTAGGTTTAGATCAACAACATGGAAAACTGTCTCTTGAATGACTGGCCCAACCTTGATTGGTAGCAAAATAGTCCCTTCTGTTGTCCTTTCCAAGTTGTCATAAGCTTTGATGGTGATAACCTCACTGATCATATCTGCCTTAGTATACTCAGCTTGTTTTATGAATTTTAGGGTGCAAATGTTCAAGGCTGATCCATTATCTATCATTACTCTTTTCATAGCAAAATTGGATACCATGATGGCTATGCGAAGCGAAAGGGTGTGATCTGGCTCAACCGCAGGTATGTCGGTGGGTTTGAAAGATAGGGCACATGAGGATGAAAGGTGTCCAACAAGATTACAAAAATCAGTAACATTGATATCAGAAGGGACACGAGATTCTATGAGAGCACTATCAAGGATGTCTTTGTACACAGGACTAGTGCGGAGAAGGTCTAAAATGGATATTTGGGCTGGCATGTTCCCAAGGTGTTCCAAGATATTGTACCAGTTTTTTGATGGAGCTGATGGTGTTGATGAAACTGGTGGGCCTGCGATGTTAAATCGCGCTCTTTGAGTGGTGACCGCACACTCATTGTTTGGTCCTTGGATATTGATAACATTGACAGAAGGCTCTTTCTCAGATATACAACCCATAAGGCTACCATAGTCTATATAGGATGAAGTGTGGTCATTGTTCTTCCCATGCTGTTGGTTTGGCTGGTAGTTGTTGGTGTTGTTTTGGATAGGTGCTTTTCCAGGATTTTGGTTGTTGTGTGGAGGAAAAGCATTTTGATAAATCTGTAAGCCTGCATTGGGAGAGGTTTGGGCACCAATAGTGATTTCCTTCCGATCAATGAGGTCTTGCACATAGTCTTTCAGTTTCATGCATCTGAGGGTGGTGTGACCATTTACCCTATGGAACTTGCAATACTCATTGTCCTTGTACCATGCAGCTTTGGATTGGCTCGGATCAATTTTCTGGGTAGGAGGAAATTTGATGAGGTTTTCCTTAGCCAATTTCTCAAAAATAACATCCAATGGCTCACCAAGGGGTGTATAGTTTCTAGGTGTAGGTTGGAATCTGGGCTTTTGCCCTGCAGCTACATTGATGGCATTAGCTTGATTGTTAGACCCTTGAAAGTTGGGTCTTGTATTGTGGTTTTGATAGCTTTGGCTATTTCGTTGTTGGTAATTGATAGCTTGTTGGTTGTTTGTTTGATATGGTTGGTTAGACTGGTTTTGAGAAGGACCAACGATATTCACATGTCTGGTATCAGTAACCCCATCTGTTGCAACATGCTTGTTTTTGTTCCAATACCTAGACTTGTCATTAGAATGTGATTGATTTTGGTTGGCCTCTTTTTAAATCTTTACCACACCATCTTTGATGAGTCCTTTCTCAAGAATCATTCCTTTCTCTTTGATATCCTTATAGGTCTGCAAATAGTTCATGGTCATGTGGTGAGCCAAGCTGGGATGTGCATTATCAATAAAAATTTTCACCACATGGCGTTCTGGCAAGGTGTAGGATATGCGGGTGGTAAGGGTTTGCCATCTTTGCAGGTATTCGGCAAGGCTTTCTCCACCTTTTTGCTTGGTGTGGACAAGATCAACTATTGATAGCTCTGTTTCGACAAGATGGGCATATTGGGCTACAAATGCCTCAGATAATTCAGCAAAGTTTTTAATTGTGACATAGGGGATTCTATAAAACCATTCAAGAGCTGGTCCAGCCAAGCTTTTGGGAAAAAGGCACAAGAGGAAGACATCATTGTATGCCACATCCTGGCAATGCATGTAAAATTCTTTGATATGTGTGCTAGGGTCTCCTTTTCCTTTGAATTTGTCAAATTTAGGTACCTGAAAGTGTTTAGGAAATGGTTTCGTGGTAATGGCTCTGTCAAATGGGTAAGGACACACATTCTCAAACTTGAATGTCTTTGGATCATTCCCTTCTTGGATGGCTTTCAGAGCTGTCTTCATTTGCTCCCACTCTGAATTGATAGGTGATGGTTGGGGTGCCCCCAATGTAGGAGTGCCTTGAGGTAGGTATGTGCTGGATGGGGCCACTGTATATATGGATGGCTGTGAGGGATTTGCTGATAGGGATTGTACATTGTTTGGGCAGCTGCATGGTGGATGACGGGTTGTTGAGGGGGAGGTGGCGCATATTGCTGCATGTGCTGCGAGGCTTGTTGTTGATATGGGATTTGAGGTTGGGATTGAGGAACATAAGCTGGATGTGGGATAAATGGATTGCTTTGTGGAGGTAAGGTATAAGATGGTTGTGAGGCTTGGGGAAAGGACCGAAGGGCTTGTGGGGTTTGACCAATATATGTGGGTTGTGCCCCCATTTGGGATGGTATCTGCAAATAATTGGTGGTTGGCTGGGGTGGTGGATTACCTCCTAGAAGTGGCATTGAAAAGCTATTGGTAATTGGAGGTAATGGATTAGTTGGTGGTGGAGGTGGTGGGAATTGAAAGCTTGGGAATGGAACTGATGGGGTTTGATAGCTTTGTGGTTGGATTTGGAAGCTTGGTAGAGTGGTGGCGGGAGCTAGGGTCATTTGGGAGCTTGGTAGAAAATTGGTAGTAGCTTGTGGGGTTTGATAGCTTTGTGGAGTGAGGGTAGTAGCTTGTAGATTTGTGGCTAATGGTATTGAGCTCCCAAGACCTAATGGAAATGATGGGATTGTGTTCTGGGCTGCAGTGAACAAGCTGGGGGTGATGAAAGGTTGATTAATTGGCCCCATGGGTCACATCCCTATTGTATATTGTTGAGGTTGGCCAAAGATGCTAGCACTGATTTGGGAGATGGGTACATTTGGAAGGCTGGGTTGAGGAGCAACAGCAATAGTGAAGGGGGTGAACGGTGAGATGTTTTGGGTAAAGGGGGTTTGGAGCGGAGAGGTATGAACCAAGGATGGAGGGGTGGTGGCTGGGTTGGCTTGCGGCATGGAGATTTCAACTTGGGTGGATGATGGTATGTTTGGGTCTGTTGGGTCATATGGATTGGCTAGAGGCTCTTCTTTTGGAATAAATTGAGGATAATTTGGATCATAAGAGCCTATGGGTGGTGGCAGCTGCCCAAACAATGGGTGAGATGGATCTGATAATGGAGGGGGTCTTCCAAAGTCAAAGATTCCTACATTGTCCCTTCGAAAATTAGCCATGATTGTCTCTTTTCTTTTGTCTATAATGGCGTTTACCAATACTGCATTTCCTGGTTGGTTCATGAAAGCTTCAATGTTAGTAGGTGATGGCATAGCTGGCTCTGGGCTGAAGGATGGCTGAGTGCTCAAGGGGGTTGAAGCTGTTCAATCCAAATGATAGGGCTCCATTGTTTCTTTCTTCTTGGCTAAGCAAGTGATGGGTGGCATGAAAAATGCTCCTAGGGATGAGATGCAATAATGTTGATGGATGCAAAAGGGGGAAGGCTTTTCTATGTAAATGATTTCCTAGGTTGAGGCAAAGCTATATGACAAAACCTAAGGAGGATTGGGTTGGGGATTCTAACCTCAAAGATATGTTGTCAAAGCACAAAAGGTCTACTTTCCTATGTGCAATCTTGGTGGTGATTGTGTCAACTTCAGGATAGACTGATGATCCTTTAGGAAGAACACGAGATTGACCACTTGTGGATCCCAACCTTTAGCTCAAGGTGATGAGGGATAACAAGTGACAAAGCTAGATTACCCTAGACAAAGCTCTGTCAAAGGGATAACCTTGGTGAGATTGGTGGATTTGGAAGATTTTAGGAATGGCAAACTTTTAGCAAACTGACAACAATTTTGAAAGCTTAGATGTGCAGATTTTCGATTGTTGGCTAGATGGTTTGATTCTAAATGAGATGGATGAGCTAATAATGCTTAAGGGGATAACCTAAGATGGCTGGATTTTCTACAAAGATGACTCTAAAGTGAAGCTTATCCAAGAAGATGGGGAGAAACAAGGGTGTCTAATCATAGAAATCATGCCTAGTTGGTAAGGCATAAGCAGGATTAACTCCTGGATGTTGGCTAAATTTGATGGTGCGCTCTAACCAGGCCTCTTGAAGTGCTTCGTCCGTAGCTTTGTCCTCTGCTTTGTGGAGTTTGGCAATTCATGGGCTTGGTGTTATTTCTTTTCTCTTGGCTGAAAGTTTTTGGTATGCTAGAGATGGCTTGAGTTTGACCTTGTGAAACTTCTGTTTGGGTTTGGGTTGTTTCGAAATAAATTTATGAATTTGCTTGGCTTTGGGAGATTCTGGTTGTTTTGCTTCAACTTGTTCAACTTCCAAAATAGGTAGTGACTATGCTAAGTGTGCCCTAAGCTAGGATTGACCAAGTTTGGCAAACATTCATTCAATAAATAAAAACAAGCAATAGATAGGAACACCCAGATAGAAGTTTGTGGTTCTCAGAATGTGATACTTGCGCCGAGGAGTGTGTATGTTCTACAAATGTTTTGATCAGTCACTCCAAACACATTAACATCCTAGATGGTTTTTGCAAGGGTGACAGTTGGTTTAGCTAGGGAGTCCTCAATATACATAAGGTATGTGAGGCCCAAATCCGTAGATGAGACCAAAAGGATGTCACACAGCCAAGAGGAGTAGTAACCCACTTCTCCTCTTTCACTTCTCAAGGGTATAAAGTTCCTTGAGGCTTAGCCCGAATGACAAAATCTCGATCCCAAGAGAGGTGTCTTTCGATTCACCTCCCGATTCTTATACTCCGCCGAAACGCTGGAGTTGAGGTCATCCAAGGGGTGATGAAATCCCCAAGTAGGCCTCCTAAAAAGAAACAAGGTTTTGGATCCTAATCTTATGCAACCAAGATGGCCTTGAAAGACGACAAGGGGAGAGAAGACTTGGATGACCTTGGCCTAAAAAACACGCTTGTTCTTTTACCAACTGACTCTTATGTGTGCTAATCTAGACTTTGCAAGCACTCATGTTTAAGAGACAATGTTCAATTCCAACTTGAAGCACCAAAAAAAGTAAATCGATCGAAGAATGCAAACAATAAGAAGAGTTAGGGTCAACAAAAGCAAACTTGCGCGCCCGGAGGCCCTCCACGTCAAGTATCGATTAATTTTCTTTAAGGCATTCAAGATTGAGTGTGAGTTTGTTTTAAGCCCAAAACAAAAGTGTGTTAGATTCAATTTCAAGCGCGTGCTCGAAGGCTCTCCATGTCAGTTGTTGTTCAATTTTAGTGCCCAAACTTGAAGTGTGATCGATTTAATCTAGAGTTTTGGCCATTTAAGAATTTTGATAAAGTTAAAGTAAACGTCCAAAGACCAAGTGAGTGAGTTAGATTGTGGAACATTTAACACCTTTTTCAAGTAGACCCATCCCCATAAATGGTGCTGAGATTGCAACCAATGGTTAATATTTGATGGGTGATTAGAAAAGAGGTGAGTCCAAGGAACTACTCAAATTGATTTTTGTAAATTTGTATTTTAACTTAACAAAGTTTCTTAAATGTCCAAAAATCAAACTTTACCTAGATTGCATGTGGAAAAGAGATTTGTTTTGTTCAATTTTAGAAGCTCCAAATGAAGTGTTTGATATTGCAATGGTTAATTGATCCTTGGCATTCAAGATTGGATTTGTTGTTTTAAGCATGCATTCCAAAGAAAGTTGATTTTAATCCATGGCATTCAAGAGTGTGTTCTGAGCAACATTCATTCAATGGAAAATGTGTTTAACCATTCAAGTTCATTTTTTAGAAACATGCATTCAAAGACAAATGGTTAAGCATTCAAGTTCATTTTTTAGCAACATGAAAACCTGCAAGAAACATGGTTAGTGGTTCCATATGTGCTCCAACCTGCAATGAGACAAAAAAAAGAAATTTAGTTAGTTAGCCAAAATTTTCAAAAATGAGAGCTTAACTATCAAAAAATAGGTGACAAGTAGAGAAGTTGATTTGCACAGATGCGGATTTTTGCAGACGTCGATTTGGATTGGCGGTGGCGGAGACGTCAATTTGCGCAGACGCAGATTTTTGCAGACATCGATTTGCGCAGATGCGGATATTCGCAGACGTCGATTTGCGCAGATGCGGATTTTTGCAGATGTCGATTTGCATAGACGTGGATTTTTGTAGACGTTGATTTGTGCAGACGTGGATTTTCGCAGACAGAACAGGTTGCAGACCAAAACTGTGCCAAAAAAGTTGAAAAATGTGAATTTTTTTTATAGATGGTATTTCTTCTTCCTAAGTGCGTTCTTTAACCTGCAAAAACAAGAAAAACACCCTCACAACACACTCAAACAACAAAAAACATTAGATGGTTAGAAAAATGACATATAGATGAAAATAGATGATTAAATGACCCATAGTGGGATCCCACCAGGCGTGCCAAAATGCAGAACAAGAATTAGTATGCAAAGAACATTAACAAATAAAGTAAACATTCACAAACCAAAAATTAAATTCACATATATGCTTAGACAAAGAAAGAAAACAAGAAGTGCAAACCTCACAAGAAAAAGTACTCCATGCTTTCTTGATTCTGTAGATGTGTCCTTTTTCTGTGGATGTATGCTCAAGATGCTCAAAAGCTGCTTCAATGGAGATGGGTAATGGCAAATTGGTAGCTTTGTGAGCTCTCAATTTGGCATTATAAGGGTATGGTTGATGGCTTTGGTTCTCAAAATAGCATGGTAACTTTAGCTCAAAGATTGTTGATGAAATGGCTTGGGATGGGATTCAATTTATAGGCTAAGGGCTTGAGGGATGGAGGGCTTAGATGCAAGGATGGGGAGATGGTTAAGGAGGGCTAAGATGCACTCAAAGGGGAGCACATGGATTGTGCTTGTTTAGCACCAATGGGAAGGTGACACTTGTCACAAGGAGGATGAGTGTGAGAGGGTAGGGTAAAGGGTTGGTTAAAGGCATGATGAGTGGGGTTGAGTATGTAAGAGGGATGTAAGAGGAATGAGTGTGGAAGAGGGAAGAGTGTGGAAGATGGGTGTAAGAGTCATGAGTGGGCTTGTAATAGTCTTTTATGTTTTGTAAGAGCACTCATGACTTAGTGGTTGGGTTTTTTGAGGGGAGACTTTGGTTTGGATTAGGAAAGTCTTAAACTTGTTTAGGGAATGTGACAACATTAGGGGGTGGATTAGGCTTGGGTTTAGGATTAGATTAGGGATGTTAGAGATGTGCAAGTGGATGGCATTAATGAGGGTAGGTGATTTAGTGGCTAAGCTTGGTTAGTATGGGTGGATGGGGTGGATTAGGCTAAATGGAGGATTAGGGATAAGTTAGGAGTTTTTTAATTTGAGGATTTCATTTATCAAATAGATTTATTTAATAAATGGGGATTTTTGGAATTAGATAGAAGAATAGGATTTAATTGATAAATAATAGATTATTTGATTTATCAATTAGGACTATAGATGATTAATTAAATTAATCAACTAGGGGATGAAAAATGATTAATTAAATAGAAATTTAATTAATAATGCCTTTTTAGATAACTAAATAGTGTAATAAAATTTAGGTGTCTACGACAAGGTCACACCTGATAGTTTGTTTTGTAACCTTTAATAGGGTTGGCTCCTAACAAGGCTCACTTCAAAAAAGTCAAAAATAGTAACTAGTTACATTGGTGGTTTTTCCCAAATTGGGTTTCCACATTAAATCCTAGTTTCTCATGTGTTCATGCTATTTCTCTTATGCTTGCAAGATTAATTAATGTTAATGTTTTAAGATCTACTAAAAGTAATTCACACTCTGCAATTACCAAGTTACAACATTTTTTTATGTGTTTACCGAGTAACAACTCTAATCCATTTTCTTAGTCTGAATTTTATTGCTGACATCTAAGGGATCTAGGATATATTTTAGTGGTAATTTATTCACCCCCCCTCTCAGTTATACCTTCTATATTTGTAACAATTGGTATCAGAGCTATTGGTGCTTTCAAGAAATATTTCAACTACCTAAGCCAAAGATCAGGATGTCATACAAGAGAGAGATTCCAAAGCTAAACAGAGACAACTTTTTACCATGGTAGGGACTCATAAGACTTCATTTGGCTACCATTAGTTATTCAAGCTACAAATACCTTGATGAAGAATACATAACTCCTACTAGTACATTATTTACTGGAGATCTTACTGAGAAAAAGAACCATAACATCATGATGATTGATATTGCATCTACTCTAAGCTATAATGAAATTGATGAGATCAAAGACTATAAAATTGCTTTTGATATGTGGGATAAGCTAAGGGACATCTTTGGTGGTGATGACAATGTAAGGAGAGCGAAAGGAGAAATCCTTAGAGGATAGTTTGATTAGATGAGAATGAGAGAAGATGAAAATGTTGCCAAATATGTGGAAAGAATCAAAGCTAGTGATGGGGACACAACCCAAGAACAAAATGCACACAATAGAAAAGGGAAAATTATATTCACTGATAAAATAAGCTAGTACAATAGTACAGGAAAATAAACTTCAAAACATGCCCTAAGGGCTTACAATAGCATAAATCTAGAGATAATTTCTCCTTACAGTACCTCCTCTCAAACTCCACCCTGAACTGCCTTTTACAATGCCAGAAATCTCCTTAAATAGACCCCAAAGGGTTAAGGACTAGGAGTACATTCTAGAAAGTGCTAGTAGGCATCCATCGACCAAATAGAAGGTTCTAGAAGCTACCTTAAAATTCAATGCAAATCTAGAAGAATCTAGAAATGGTAACCGAACTTCTGGGAGGCATAACTTTTGCACCGTAGCTCAGATTGACAAACCATTTACATTTCCAAAAAGCTCTCAAAGTGCTCTATAGCCCTATGGACAAGCTCAGCTTGTCCCCCATTTTTTGGCCCTTTTTGAGGTCATTTAATGTGTCTAACCTGACTTTGAAGCATTCTTAGGAGGTCTCCAAAACCTGAAATACTGCAATAACTTTGAAACCGTGGGGCCTTTTGACCTGATTATTTTTCTAAAATGCTCTAAACCACAATTACATTCATTTTTCCAATTCACACCTTCTAGGTCACCAAAATGATGGCCAAATTGCATGCTCCTATTTTTTTGGGATTTTCTAGCACATTGATAGTTGAACTGTGAGAGTTGGAACCTTTATTTGACCCAAATGGGTATCCAAAAATGAAAAGACATGAAAAAAAAACTAAGTCTAAGTACATTTTTTTTGGGTGACATAGAATTACCCTTATTACCTCTAGATGCTCTTGCATCAGACACCCAGGGTAGATTGAAAAGTGACCCTGTCACTTTATGGATGGTGGAGGAAATCTCAAATGGGAAACCTCGACTGCTGAAATCCAAGTTGAGTCCTCGATCGGTCATCCTTTCCATTTGACTAAATACTCTTCATACTGCCTATTTCTGGTACTCCTACCCACACGATGATCTAAAATGTCTTCTATCTCCTCCTTCTTAGAAGCAGGAATTAGACAAGGCTTTAACACCTCATCTGCACCATCATCATGATACTCTGTTAGATCTACAATGTTGAAAATGGGAGAAATTTGAATACCATCTGGTAGCTCCACTTCATATGCATTTCCTGAGTCATGTTTCTTCAAAATTTTGCAGGGGCCAAATTTCTTCATTTTCAGCTTGTTGTAAGTACCGACTGGAAATCTTTCTTTTCGTAACTGCACCATGACTAAATCTCCTACTTGGAATTCCTTATGTATTCTCCTTTGATCAGTCCTAGCCTTATACTCTTGATTCATCTTGGTAATGTGTGCTTGAAACTCCTCATGTAGATGCTTGATATGTTCAGCAAATTCTTTAGCTTCAGCACTTGTCCTCTCCCCTTGTTCTATCTTCCTCAGCTCTGGTTCAGTCTTTAGGCTACTCCCATATACAATTTGGAATGGTGATTTTCCAGTACTCCTATTTATAGAGTTATTGTAAGAAAACTTTGCTTGTGGTAGAATCAAATCCCATCCCTTGGGCTTATCTCCAACTAAACATCTCAGCAAATTGCCCAGACTTCTATTTACCACTTCTGTTTGGCCGTTAGTTTGTGGGTGATGCATGGAACTGAATTTCAATTCCATTCTCAACTTTTTCCACAATGTCCTCCAAAAATACCCCACAAATTTAGTATCTCTATCAGAAACTATGCTCCTTGGAAGGCCATGTAGTCTTACCACCTCTTTGAAAAATAAGTCTGCAATATGGATAGCATCATGAGTTTTGTGGCATGGAATGAAATGTGCCATTTTGGAGAACCTATCAACCACCATGAATACTGAGTCATTACCCCTTTGTGTCCTTGGAAATCCAAGAACAAAATCCATACTTATGTCCTCCCATGGCCTTGATGGAATAGGCAATGGCTGATATAGGCCAGTATTGTGACTAAAACCCTTGGCAACTTGACAAACCTAGCAACTCTATACAAAATTCTTCACATCCTATGAAATTTGAGGCCAAAAATAATGTTATCTAGGAATGGCAATGGTCTTATCTTGACCAAAATGTCATGCCATCCCTCCACTATGTTTCTCCTTAATCAAATTTTCCCTCATGGAACTCCTCGGAATGCACAATTGACTACCCTTGAACAACATGCCATCCTGAATCAAATAGTCTAACCACTTCGTTCTATCTACAGCAGCAGGCTCTTTACAAGCTTTCCATGCTTCAACAAAATCAGGATCCTCGGCGTACAAATTCTTGAGTTCATCAAACCCAACTACTTCAACCTACATTACTGTAAGCAACAACTGTCTCCTACTTAGTGCATCTGCAACCCTGTTAGATTTTCCACTTCTATGCTTCAACACAAATGTATAGCTCTGCAAGAACTCTACCCACTTCATATGCCTCTAATTCAATTTACCTTGGCTATTTAGGTACTATAATGCCTGATGATCAGTATACAAAAAAAATTCCTTTGGCAATAAATAATGCCTTCATTTCTTTAAGGCCTGAACTATTGCATAGAACTCTTGATCATAAATAGAATACTTCTTTGCATCATTCAATTTTTCACTAAAATATGCAATAGGATTACCTTCTTTGTTTAATATAGCCCCAATAGCACTACCACTGGCATCAAAATCTACTTGGAAAACCTTTCTAAAATCTGGAAGTGCCAACACAGGCTGTTCTATTACCTACTTCTTCAAAAATTCAAAACTTCTCGCAGCTATTGTAGTCCATTTGAACTCTTTTCTATCCCCTCTTATTGTATTAGTTAGGGGTGCACTTATGCCACTGAAATTGTTAATAAACTTCTTGTAAAAACTAACTAGACCATGAAATGATCTTACCTCAATAGAAAACCTTGGAGTAGGCCATTCCAAGATGGCTTTTACCTTCTCCGTATCCATTTTGAGACCTTCAGGTGATATAACAAACCCCAAATAGACTAACTCCCTTTTTGCAAAGTTACACTTCTTCAGATTAATTAACAGTTTCTCTTCCCTTAGCCTTTCAAGGAAACTACAAATATGCAGTATATGTTCTTCCAAAGTCTTGCTAAAAATTGAACTATCATCCAAATAAACAATAACAAATTTTCCCAAGAACTTCTTAAGTACCTCATTCATGAGCGGCATTAAGGTGCTTGGGGCATTCATCAATCCAAAGGGCATGACTAACCACTCATAAAGACCCTCCTTGGTCTTGAAGGTTGTTTTCCACTCATCTCCTTCTTGAATCCGTATCTGGTGATAACCACTCTTCAGATCTATCTTTGTGAAGTACTGAGCTCCACTCAAACAGTCCATAATATAATCCATCCTTGGCAAAGGAAACCGATACTTGATGGTGATCCTATTTATAGCTTGAGAATCTGTACACATCCTCCACTCTCCATCCTTTTTTGGTGTGAGTATTATAGGTACTACACATGGACTCAGGCTCTCCCGAATCAAGCCCTTCCTCAATAGCTCCTAAACCTATCTATTTAGCTCCTTTATTTTAGTAGGAGTCATCCTATGAGTAACCTTGTTAGGAAAACTAGCTCCTGGAATCAGATCTATCTAATGAGTGATTTGCCTTATTGGTGGCAATCCATCTAGAATATTATCAGAGATAATATCTCCAAACTCTCCTAGTAAATTTGAAACTTCAAGTTGTATTTCACTACTACCTTCTTTATCTTTCCTAGGAATCAAAGTATAGCACATATGCTGATGTTTCATGCCATCTAAAAACTTCCTTTCACCAACAAGACAAATCATAGCACTACTATATATCTTTTCACCTTCCTTTTTCATGGGCTTCAATTTGTGGTGAACTCCATCCTTTGTTAGAGAGTATGTGTTTGCATGTCCATCATGCACCACATGTCTATCAAACTTCCATGGTCTACCCAACAATAGATGGCAAACATCCATTGAAATAACACCGCAGAGAACTTCATCATGGTAACTCCCAATTTTGAATTTTACTAAATGTTGTTCACTTACCAGGACCTTATGATAATCTTTTATCCAAGAAATCCAATAGGGCTAGGGAGGTTTCTCCCTCTTGAGCTTCAGCTTAGAGACCATCTCTTCTGATACCAAGTTATCAGTGCTACCACCATCAATGATCACATCACAACATTTATCCTCACACTTGCATCTGGTATGGAAAAAAATCCTCCATTGTCCTAGTTCAATCTCACCACTTAGTAGGACTCTTTCATTTACCAAGGTCTCTCCTCTTTCTGCATCCTCTGAATGTGATGATTGTGCATCTTCATCCACATGAGAAACCCTAGCTTGGCCCTTAGCTCTCCGATCTGTCCTTCCTTGTCATTGAGGGCATTCAAAGGCACAATGACCTTCTTCATTGCAATGGAAATAGGTACCACGGAAGCCTCCTCTTCCTTTTCCATGTCCTCTACCTCTTCCTCTATGGTTTCCAAAGTCTTGATCATGGGAGCGATTGAAACCCTCATTCCTCTGGTTCCTACTAGTACCCACATCTTCATTTTTCTTTTGGGTTTCATTGCGGCCTCCAGATGACCTACCGCTTCCCCTTCTTCCTTGACCGCACCCTCTTTGTCTTCCTCCAAAACTTTTATTTAGCTTCTCTTCAACTTGTAGGGCAAATTGGTATGCCTCTTCAACGCTGGTCATTCTTATCACACTTAATTCCTCCTGAATGCTAGGTTGCAACCCACTGATATAACGAGAAACCTTCTCCTTATTTTCTTCTGCATGCCCTGCTCTAATCAAGAGTTAGTAAAATTCCTCTGTATATTCTTGGACTGATCTTCCTGCTTGCTTTAACCCATGCATCTTCTTGAACAAATCAAGCTCATAGTCCACAAGAATGAACTGCTTCTTCAATTTGTCCACCATGCAATCCCATCTTGCGATCTTCTCCTTTCCTCTTCTATTTCTTTCCAATTGAACCTCTTACCACCAAATTTTGGCATGGCCTTTCAATTTGGCCTTTGCAAACTTAATCCTATCTAGGTCCCTGATATCCTCATACTCAAAGTATTCTTCCAGTTCATTGATCCAAACAATCAACTCATCTGGTTTCAGATTTCCTGAAAATACACCCACTTCAATTGTAGGTCTTTTCCCAAACTTAGTAATGGCCCTAAAAAGCCTTTCCTCTGCATGATTTAGAACTTCCCCATCAAATTCCTCTTTTGGTCCCATTACTTCTTCTTCATTGTCATCCTCACTATCGTCACCTATGGCAACATTTGCTCCTCTACGGAGCTCCTCTTGCAATGCCTGCACTTGCCTTTGGAGGGCTCTAACCTCCTTAGGATTAATAGCTCTAGCCCTTTTGCCATGCTCTTTTCATGGAGGCATCTTCTAACTTGATCCCACAACCACACAGTCCTGGTGCAAACTAACTCACAGTCAGCACTCTGTCTACACACTCAGGAAAACCTGCTCTGATACCACTTAATGGGGACACAACCCAAGAACAAAATGGACACAACAGAAAAGGGAAAATTATATTCATTGAGAAAATAAGCTAGTACAAAAATATAGGAAAATAAACTTCAAAACATTCCCTAAGGGCTTACAATAGCATAAATCTAGAGATAATTTCTCCTTACAGTACCTCCTCTCAAACTCCACTCCGAACTGCCTTTTACAATGCTAGAAATCTCCTTAAATAGACCTCGAAGGGTTAAGGACTAGGAGTACATTCTAGAAAGTGCTAGTAGGCATCCACCGACCAAATAGAAGGTTCCAAAAGTTGTGTTCGAAGTTAGTGCAAATCTAGAAGAATCTATAAATGGTAACCGAACTTCAAGGAAGCATAATTTTTGAACCGTAGCTCTAATTGACAAACCGTTTACATTTCTGAAAAGCTCTCAAAGTGCTCTATAGCCCTATGGACAACCTAGCTTGTCCCCCACTTTTTGGCCCTTTTTGAGGTCATTTAATGCCCCTAACCTTACTTTGAAGCATTCTTAGGAGGTCTCCAAAACCTAAAATACTACAATAACTTTGAAATCGTGGGGCCTTTTGACCTGATTCTTTTTCTAGAATTCTCTAAACCAAAATTACATTCATCAAGCCAATTCACACCTTCTAGGTCACCAAAATGATGGCCAAATTGCATGCTCCTATTTTTTTAGGATTTTCTAGCACACTTATAGTTGAACTGTGAGAGTTGGAACCTTTATTTGACCCAAATGGGTATCAAAAAATGAAAAGACATGAAACAAAAAATAAGTCTAACTACATTTTTTTTGGGTGACATAGGACTACCCTTATACCTCTGGATGCTCTTGCATCAGACACCCAGGGTAGATTGAAAAGTGACCCTATCACTTTTTGGATGGTAGAGGAAATCCCAAATGGGAAACCTCAGCTGCTGAAATCCAAGTTGTGTCCTCGATCAGTCATCCTTTCCATTTGACCAAATACTCTTCATACTACCTATTTTTGGTACTCCTACCCACACGATGATCTAAAATGTCTTCTATCTCCTCCTTCTTAGAAGCAGGAATTGGACATGGCTTTAACACCTCATCTTCACCATCATCATGATACTCTATTAGATCTGCAATGTTGAAAATGGGAGAAATCTGAATACTATCTAGTAGCTCCACTTCATATGCATTTCCTGAGTCATGTTTCTTCAAAATTTTGCAGGGGCCAAATTTCTTCATTTTCAGCTTGTTGTAAGTACCGGCTGGAAATCTTTCTTTTCATAACTACACCATGACTAAATCTCCTACTTGGAATTCCTTATGTCTTCTCCTTTGACCAGCCCTAGCTTTATACTCTTGATTCATCTTGGTAATGTGTGCTTGAACCTCCTCATGTAGATGCTTGATATGTTTAGCAAATTCCTCAGCTTCAGCACTTGTCCTCTCCCCTTGTTCTATCTTCCTCAGCTCTGGTGCAGTCCTTAGGCTACTCCCATATACAATTTGGAATGGTGATTTTCCAGTACTCCTATTTATAGAGTTATTGTAAGCAAACTCTTCTTGTGGTAGAATCAAATCCCATCCCTTGGGCTTATCTCAACTAAACATCTCAGCAAATTGCCCAGACTTTTGTTTACCACTTCTGTTTGGCCGTTAGTTTGTGGGTGATGCATGGAACTGAATTTCAATTCCATTCTTAACTTTTTCCACAATGTCCTCCAAAAATATCCCACAAAATTAGTATCTCTGTCAGAAACTATTCTCCTTGGAAGGCCATGTAGTCTTACCACTTCTTTGAAAAACAAGTCTGCAATATGGATAACATCATGAGTTTTGTGGCATGGAATGAAATGTGCCATTTTGGAGAACCTATCAACCACCACGAATACTGAGTCATTACCCCTTTGTGTCCTTGGCAATCCAAGAAAAAAATCCATACTTATGTCCTCACATGGCCTTGATGGAATAGGCAATGGCTGATATAGGCCAGTATTGTGACTAAACCCCTTGGCAACTTGACAAACCTGGCAACTCTGTACAAACTTCTTCACATCCTATGAAATTTGAGGCCAAAAAAAATGTTCTCTAGGAATGGAAATGGTCTTATCTCAACCAAAATGTCATGCCATCCCTCCACTATGTTTCTTCTTAATCAGATTTTCCCTCATGGAACTCCTCAGAATGCACAATTGACTACCCTTGAACAACATGCCATCCTGAATCAAATAGTCTAACCACTTGGTTCTATCTATAGCAGCAGGCTCTTTACAAGCTTTCCATGCTTCAACGAAATAAAGATCCTCGGGGTACAAATTCTTGAGTTCATCAAACCCAACTACTTCAACTTGCATTACTATAAGCAACAACTGTCTCCTACTTAGTGCATCTGCAACCCTGTTAGATTTTCCACTTCTATGCTTCAACACAAATGTATAGCTCTGCAAGAACTCTACCCACTTCATATGCCTCTGATTCAATTTACCTTGGCTATTTAGGTACTGTAATGCCTGATGATCAGTATACAAAATAAATTCCTTTGGTAATAAATAATGTCTCCATTTCTTTAAGGCCTGAACTATTGCATAGAACTCTTGATCATAAACAGAATACTTCTTTGCATCATTCAATTTTTCACTAAAATATGCAATAGGATTACCTTCTTGGCTTAATATAGCCCCAATAGTGCTGCCACGGGCATCACAATCTACCTGGAAAACCTTTCTAAAATCTAGAAGTGCCAACACAGGCTGCTCTGTTACCTTCTTCTTTAGCCATTCAAAACTTCTCGCAGCTGCTGTAGTCCATTTGAACTCTTTTCTATCCCCTCTTATTGTATCAGTTAGGGTTGCACATATGCCATTGAAATTGTTAATAAACTTCCTGTAAAAACTAACTAGACCATGAAATGATCTGACCTCAGTAGAAAACCTTGGAGTAGGGCATTCCTAGATGGCTTTTACCTTCTCCAGATCCATTTTGAGACATTCAGGTGATATAACAAACCCCAAATAGACTAACTCCCTTTTTGCAAAGTTACACTTCTTCAAATTAATTAACAGTTTCTCTTCGCTTAGCCTTTCAAGGACACTATGAATATGCAATATGTGTTCTTCCAAAGTCTTGCTGAAAATTAAAATATCATCCAAATAATCAATAACAAATTTTCCCAGAACTTCTTAAGTACCTCATTCATGAGCCGCATGAAGGTGCTTGGGGCATTCGTCAATCCAAAAGACATGACTAACCACTCATTAAGACCCTCCTTGGTCTTGAAGGTTGTTTTCCACTCATCTCCTTCTCGAATCTGTATCTGGTGATAACCACTCTTCAGATCTATCTTTGTGAAGTACTGAGCTCCAGTCAAGTAGTCCATAATATCATCCATTCTTGGCAAAGGAAACCGGTACTTGATGGTGATCCTATTTATAGCTCGAGAACCTATACACATCCTCCACTCTCCATCCTTCTTTGGTGCAAGTACTATAGGTACTACACATGGACTTAGGCTCTCTTGAATCAAGCCCTTCCTCAACAGCTCCTAAACCTGTCTATTTAGCTCCTCTACTTTAGTAGGAGTCATCCTATGAGTAGCCTTGTTAGAAAAACTAGCTCCTAGAATTAGATCTATCTAATGAGTGATTTGCCTTATTGGTGGCAATCCATCTAGAATATTATTAGAGATAATATCTCCAAACTCCCCTAGTAAATCTAAAACTTCAAGTGGTATTTTACTACTACCTTCTTTATCATTCCTAGGAATCAAAGTATAGCACATATGCTAATGTTTCATGCCATCTAAAAACTTCCTTTCATCAACAAGACAAATCCTAGCACTACTAAATATCTTTTCACCTTCCTTTTTCATGGGCTTCAATTTGTGGTGAACTACATCCTTTGTGAGAGAGTATGTGTTTGCATGTCCATCATGCACCACATGTCTATCAAACTGCCATGGTCTACCCAACAATAGATGGCAAACATCCATTGAAATAACATCACAGAGAACTTCATTATGGTAACTCCCAATTTTGAATTTTACTAAATGTTGTTCACTTACCAAGACCTTATGATCATCTTTTACCCAAGCAATCCAATAGGGCTGGGGAGGTTTCTCCCTCTTGAGCTTCAGCTTAGAGACCATCTCCTCTGATACCAAGTTATCAGTGCTACCACCATCAATGATCACGTCACAACATTTATCCTCACACTTGCATCTGGTATGGAACAAACTCCTCTGTTGTCCTGGTTCAATCTCACCACTTAGTAGGACTCTTTCATTTACCAAGGTCTCTCCTCTTTTTGCATCCTCTGAATGTGATCATTGTGCATCTTCATCCACATGAGCAACCCTAGCTTGGCCCTTAGCTCTCCTATCTGTCCTTCCTTGTCGTTGAGGGCATTCAAAGGCACAATGACCTTCTTCATTACAATGGAAATAGGTACCATGGAAGCCTCCTCTTCCTTTTCCATGTCCTCTACCTCTTCCTCTCTGATTTCCAAAGTCTTGATCATGGGAGTGGTTGAATCCCTCATTCCTCTAGTTCCAGCTAGTACCCACATCTTCATTTTTCTTTTGGGTTTCATTGTGGCCTCCAGATGACCTACCGCTTCCCCTTCTTCCTTGACCGCGCCCTCTTTGTCTTCCTTTAAACCTTTTATTTAGCTTCTCTTCAACTCATAGGGAAAACTAGCATGCCTCTTCAACACTTGTCATTCCTATCAGACTTAATTCTTCCTGAATGCTAGGTCGCAACCCACTGATATAATGAGAAACCTTCTCCTTATTTGCTTCTGCATGCCCTGCTCTAATCAAGAGTCGATAAAATTCCTCTTTATATTCTTGGACTGATCTTCCTGCTTGCTTTAACTCATGCATCTTCTTGAATAAATCAAGCTCATAGTCCACAAGAATGAATTGCTTCTTCAATTTGTCCACCATGCGATCCCATGTTGCGATCTTCTCCTTTCCTCTTCTGTTTCTTTCCAATTGAACCTCTTACCACCAAATTTTGGCATGGTCTTTCAATTTGGCCTTTGCAAACTTAATCCTATCTGGGTCCTTGATATCCTCATACTCAAAGTATTCTTCCAGTTCATTGATCCAATCAATCAACTCATCTGGTTTCAAATTTCCTAAAAATACACCCACTTAAATTGTAGGTTTTTTCCCAAACTTAGTAATGGCCCTAAAAAGCCTTTCGTCTGCATGATTCAGAACTTCCCCATCAAATTCCTCTTCTGGTCCCATTACTTCTTCTTCATTGTCATCCTCACTATCGTCACCTGCGGCAACATTTGCTCCTCTACGGAGCTCCTCTTGCAATGCCTGCACTTGCCTTTGGAGGGCTCTAACCTCCTTAGAATTAATAGCTCTGGACCTTCTACCATGCTCTCTTCATGGAGGCATCTTCTAGCTTGATCCCACAACCACACAGTGCTGGTGCAAACTGCCTCACAGTCGGTGCTCTGTCTACACACTCAGGAAAACCTGCTCTGATACCACTTAATGGGGACACAACCCAAGAAAAAAATGGACACAACAGAAAAGGGAAAATTATATTCAATGAGAAAATAAGCTAGTACAATAGTACAGGAAAATAAACTTCAAAACATGCCCTAACGGCTTACAATAGCATAAATCTAGAGATAATTTCTCCTTACAGTACCTCCTCTCAAACTCCACTTCGAACTGCCTTTTACAATGCCAAAAATCTCCTTAAATAGACCTCGAAGGTTTAAGGACTAGGAGTACAATCTAAAAAGTGCTAGTAGGCATCCACCGACCAAATAGAAAGTTCTAGAAGTTGCATTAGAAGTCGGTGCAAATCTAGAAGAATCTAGAAATGGTAATCGAACTTCCGGGAGGCATAACTTTTGAACCATAGCTTTTATTGGCAAACCGTTTACATTTTTGGAAAGCTCTCAAAGTGCTCTATAGCCCTATGGACACGCTTAGCTTGCTCCCCATTTTTTGGCACTTTTCAAGATCATTTAATGCCCCTAACTTGACTTTGAAGTATTCTTAGGAGGTCTCCAAAACTCAAAATACTACAATAACTTTGAAACCGTGGGGCCTTTTGACCTAATTCTTTTTCTAGAATTCTCTAAACCAAAATTACATTCATCTAGCCAATTGACACCTTCTAGGTCACCAAAATGATGGCCAAATTGCATGCTCCTATTTTTTTAGGATTTTCTAGCACACTGATAGTTGAACTGTGAGAATTGGAACCTTTATTTGACCCAAATGGGTATCCAAAAATGAAAAGACATGAAATATAAACTAAGTCTAAGTACATTTTTTTCTGGTGACATAGGATTACCCTTATACCTCTGGATGCTCCTGCATCAGCTAGTGTCAGTGAAAAAAAATGTGTTAACCAAGCTCACTTAGTTAATGAAGGGAAAGTTGGATATTATTAGTGTTCATCAAGTTCATTTAGTTGGCATAGGATTTTTACAAGTTTACAGTGTTAACTGAGCTTCTGCTAGTTAATACAGATAATTGTTTCAAAGTTAGTTTCTACCCACCAAGGTTGACATATGAAGGATTTTTCTTCTTTTGGCATATGAAGTTGAATTACTTTATGTATTGATTCTAGCCAACAATGGTGATGAATATTGGTTATTATAACTTCAATTTGGATTGAGTTGATACTCTAGAAGGTATAAATAAAAGGTCAAGTTGAGATTTCTAGTGTGTGTGAAAGTGTATTGATTGAATTGAAAAGAAAAGAGAGGGAGCATACTTGAAGGATAAGTAGGTATCCTTGTGGAGAAGAAAAGTAATATTCAATTAGGAAAGATCAAGTTTAAGTAGAAAAGAGATCTAGATTCAAAAATTTAGTTGCATCACAATCAGGTCATTTCATTGTTACTCTCTTACCATTATAGCAGTGATCTAAAATCTCTTAACAGAGTTGGTTTAATAGCTAGTTGTAAATCCTCTAACAAGGTGGAAATTCCATTGAATTGTTTTAAGACCTCTTTCAAGGCCACTCCTAGCATGGCATTTAAATCATCTAACAAGGTCACACGTAACAGTGTGTTTTGTAACCTTTAACAAGGTTGGCTCCTAATAGGGCTCACTTCAAATTTAAGTGAAAAATAGTAACTAGTTACATTGATGGATTTTACCAAATTGGGTTTCCATGTTAAATATTGGTGTCTCATGTATTCATGTCATTTCTCTTATGCTTGCAAGATTAATTACTATTAATAATTTAGGATCTGCTAAAAGTAATTCACACTCTGCATTTACTGAGTTACAACATTTTTCTATGTGTTTACCAAGTAACAACACCGATCATTTTTTTCAATCTAAATTTTATTGTTGACATCTAAGGGATCTAGGATATATTATAGTGGCACCTTGTTCACCCCTCCTCTTAGTTACTCCTTCTATATTTCCAAAAATTGGTATCAACACTATTGGTGCTTGCAAGAAATTTTTCAAGGACCTAAGCTAAAAGATTAGGATGTCTTACAAGAAAGAGATTGCAAAGCTAAATAGAGAGAACTTTTCAGCATGGAAGGGACTCATGAGACTTCATTTGGCTACCATTAGTGATTTAGGCTGAAAATACCTTGATGAAGAATACAAAACTACTACTAGTAAATTATATGTTGGAGATCTTGCTGAGAAAAAGAACCATAACATCATGACGATTGATATTGTATCTGCTCTCAACTATGAAGAAATTGATGAGATCAAAGAGTGAAAAATTTCCTTTGATATGTGGAACAAGCTAAAGGAAATCCATGCTAGTGATGACAATGTAAGGAGAGCTAAAGTAGAAAGCCTTAGAGGATAGTTTGATCAGATGAGAATGAGAGAAGATGAAAATGTTACCAAATATGTGGAAAGAATCGAAGTTAGTGTCAGTGCAATTAGAGCTTCTAGAGGAGAAATCAAAGAAGAAACTATTGTATGTAAAGTTCTCAAAAAATTACTTCCTATCTATGCAATTAGAGTCTCTTCTATTCAAGAAAAGAGATGTGATCCAAATCACAAGTTAAGCTTGGATGGATTAGTGGGAATATTGACAACTTTTGAGCTAGGAAACTTTGACAATTATGTTCTAGCTTCCAAAAATATTGAGTTTGCATTTGAAGCTAAAATTTTACTCAAAGAGAAAGGTAAGAAAATAAAGGATGTTTAGTTAGAAAGTGAAGATGAAATAGAGAAAAGTTCTTGTAGTGATCTTGAAGTTGTTGAAGCTTTACTTGCAAAGAAATATTCTAGAGGTAGAGGAAAATACAAAGGTAAAGTTCCTTTAATCTTCTTTTCATGTGAATAGATTGGTCATATAAAGGCAAGAAGGAACTCAAAAGTCACAAATCCTTCAAAAAAATCCATAAGAAGACTTTTTTTATGGCCAAAGATTCTAATAATAGTGAAGATAAAATAGTATACATTGTTGTAAAAGATGAATCTAATGAAAAAGATAAGATGGCACTTATCTCTCATATTAGTAAAAATGACACATGAATCATAGATGGTGCATGTTCACATCGTATGATTCAAGACAAAATAAAATTTGAACACTTTGAACACTATGATGGAGGTAGCGTAAGGTTTGGAAATAATGAACCTTCTTGTATAAAAGCAAAGGTCACATATCATTAGCCAATGAACTTGTATGTGACAATGCCTATTGGGTTGAAGGACTAAAACACAACCTACTAAGTGTGGCACAACTAATAAACTTGGATTCAAGGTAGAATTCATGAATGGCAAGGTAAGAATATTGGATGGAAAAGGAAATCTGATTGGATTAGGAAAATAAACAAGAGGTAACCTATTTTATCTTGATCTTGGTGATTGCTCATGTTTTATTACTCAAATGGAAGAAAGTTGGTTATGGCATAGAAGACTATGTCATGTAAACTTTGATAATATGGTCAAGATAAGTAAATTTAGAAAAGTAAAGGTATCCCTAGTTTGAAAAAACTAGATGTTGGATTATGCAAAGATTATCAAATTGGAACAATGGGAAAGACTATTTTTAAGAGAAAAAACCTATCAATCTAAAGATCTCTTGGAAATTGTGCATACTGACCTATGTGGACCCATTGGAATAGAAAGTTATAATGGAGAAAAATTCTTTAATCATTTTTTTGATGACTATTCTAGAATGATGACTATTATGTATCTTAGAGAAAAATTAGTAGCATTTGAGAAGTTCAAATAGTATCTAGCAAGAGTAGAAAAAGAAATAGGAAAAAGATTGAAATGCATAAGATCAGATAGAGGTCGTGAATTCATCTCCAATGAATTCAATAATTTTTGTATTGAAAGATGAATCAAAAGGCAAGTATCTACCCCCGATACTCCTGAGTAGAATGGAATAGCTAAAAGAAGAAACATATCCATCATGGATTATACAAGGACTCTAATGATTGAAAATAATGTTGCTATCAAATACTAGAAGGACGCCATTAGCACTATAGTTCATACTTTGAACCGAGTGCAGTTGAAGAAGGACTTACATAAAACTCCTTATGAATTATGGTATGGCTACAAACCCAATGTAAGTTACTTAAAAGTATTTGGTAGTAAATGTTATATCATGAAAGAGTCTATAAAAGGAAAGTTTGATGTGAAAGGTGATGAAGGTATATTCTTAGGATATTCCTATAGAAGTAAGGCATATAATTTTTTGAATTTGTCTACTCATAAAATCATAGAAAGTGCACATGTGAGAATTGATGAGTTTGCAGAAAGGACTAAAGAAGAAAGAAAAAGGGAACTAGAAGATTATGAAAGATTTGTTTATTTCAAACTTGATACATATCCAGGCACATCTAACAATAAGGAGACTTCACCTCCCATGTCTTCTACAAAAACCAAGTTTTCAGAAGTACAAACTAAGCCACAGGGACCTAAGCCACATTTTGAAGGTACCAAGTCAATATCTACCAAGTTTGAATGACCTGAGCCTAAAGTTGAAATTCAAAATGAAGATAGTGCAATTCATTCAAAAGGAAAAGAACCTGTATTGGCCAAATATGTCAGAAGGCATCATGCACCTAACAAGATTATTGGAGATAAATTAGAAGGTACTATGACAAGAAAAAAATTAAAAGGTAAATGTTTACTTGTTGATTTTGAACCAAGAAGTGTTAAGGATGCTATAGAAAATAAAAGTTGGATTGAGGCAATGAATGAAGAAATAGAAAAGATAGAAAAAAAAAAAACTTAGACTCTTGTTCCTAGGCCTAAAGATAAAAATGTGATTGGAATAAAATGGGTATTCAGAAATAAGCTGAATGAAGATGGACAAGTATTAATAAACAAAGCTAGATTAGTGTGTAAAGGGTATTCTCAAGAAGAAGGAATTGATTATGGTGAGAATTTTTCTCCTATTGCAAGATTAGAAGGTGTTAGGACCCTACTTGCATATGTAGCTCATAGAAGTTTCAAAGTATATCAAATGGATGTTAAATCTACATTTCTAAATAGAATTCTTGATGAAGAAATCTACATTGAATAGCCAAAAGGTTTTTTTGAACTTAACAAAAGGGATACGGTCTATAAATTACACAAACCTCTATATGGTCTTAAAAAAGCTCCTAGAGCCTAGCATGAAAGACTAGATAACTACTTGATACAGATTGGTTTTCAGAGAACAAATGATAACAATAGTCTATACATCAAGGAAGGACTAGACCAAAAAATTGTGTTGGTAGAGATATTTGTGGATGATACTCTATTTACAGGAGATGGTGACCTATGCAAAGCATTTTCAAAACAAATGAACAAAGAGTTTGAGATGTCCATGTTTGGTGAAATAAAATTCTTTGTTGGATTATAGATACAATAGAACAAGAATGGTATCTATATCACCTAATCCAAGTATGTAAAAGAGATACTCAAGAAGTTTGGTATGGAAGCTTCAAAACCAATTGGTACCCCTATGTGTGCTAGACTCAAGCTTACCAAAGATGATGACTCCAAAGAAGTAGATCATACCTTATATAAAACAATGATCAGAATATTACAGTATGTAGTTTACACAAGGCTTGATATTTCTTTAATAGTTGGGATAGTGGCAAGATTCTCAGCTAAACCTAGAGAAAATCATATGATGGAAATTAAAAGAATCTTGAGATATCTGAAAGGTACTAAAGACTATGACTTATGGTACAAAATTGGAGGTAACCTAGACCTAAAGGTATTCATTGATGCTGATTGGGCAGGAAATCTTGATGATAGAAAAAACACAAGTGATGAAGCTTTCCTTCTTGGTAAAAGGTTGGTATTTTGGACAAGAAAGAAGAAAAACTATACATCCCAATCTATAGTAGAAGAAAAATATGTAGCAATAGTAGTGAATTGTTCTAACATTATTCGGTTTAAAAAATTACTAGAAGGAATGAAAAATGAAATCAAAGAGCCAGTAGTCATGTATTGTGATAACACTATTACAATTAGCATATCAAAGAACCTAGTGATGCATTCCA
Organism: Cupressus sempervirens; assembly: GCA_028749045.1. Lineage (NCBI taxonomy): Eukaryota > Viridiplantae > Streptophyta > Pinopsida > Cupressales > Cupressaceae > Cupressus > Cupressus sempervirens. Next base: position 745,932,161 of record CM053791.1, read on the forward strand.
AAACAAAGCACATTGCTATAAAATATCATTTTGTCAGAGAACTGGTACAAGACAAAGAAATTAGATTGGAATATGTCCATACAAAACAACAAATTGTAGACATATTCACCAAGCCATTACCTAAGGATGCATTCTCATATCTAAGAGGTATGCTAGGGGTCATTCCTCTATCTAAAGCTCACTAAATAAATTTTAGTGATGCATCAACAAAAATCAAGTTAAAGATTAATTAGTTGATGTAGCATAATAAAAAATATATTGCATATGAATTAGTACTCAAGGTACATCGATACAAATTTGACACATGTTGTCTTTGGCATCTATTGTCAAAGAGGGAGAAGTTTACTATCATATCTTTATCTTTCTAAAATTTTGTAGAGGAAGAATTTTGAAAATAAGTTATGCAAAGAAGAATTTGGCATAAAGAAGAAGTTCTTGTGTAAAATCAAAGAGGGAGAAATTTTCTGTCAGAGGGAGTCTTGTTCTCAAAATTTTCATTGTGCTATGACATGTTGTGTTTCCATCAATGCCAAAGAGGGAGATTGTTGAATACAATTAATTAATTGTGTGTTGTCTTTGATGTTACACAAATGTCATATCAGTTGATAGATAGTGCTTACCAAGCTCACTTGGTTAGTAAAGATAGTTTTCCTTGTCTACTAAGCATTCATAAGTTTACTCTAAATAGATGACAGTGTCCACCAAGCTCACTTGGGCATCAAAAGAATTGAGGCAAAAAAAAGTGTTAACCAAGCTCACATGGTTAATAAAGGGAAAGTTGGATAGAGTTAGTGTTCACCAAGTTCACTCAATTGCCAAAGGATTTCAGTAAGTTTGTAGTGTTAATCAAGCTTCTATTAGTTAACATAGAGAATTGTTTCAAACTCAGTTTCTACTAAGTAGGCTTAGCTTATGAAGGATTTTTCTTATTTTGGCATATGAAGCTGAATTACTTTATGTATTAATTGTAGCCAACTATAGCGATGAATATTGCTTATTGTAGTTTGAATTTAGGCCAACTTAACAATTTGAAAGGTGTAAATAAAAGGTCAAGTTGAGATTTCTAGTGTGTGTGCAAGTGTATTAATTGAATTGAAAAGAAAAGAGAGGGAGTGAACTTGAAGGAAAAGAAGGTATCCTTGTGGAGAAAAAAAGTAATATTCGATTAGGAAGAATCAAGTTTAAGCATAAAAGAGATCTAGATTCAGCAATTCATTTGCATCATAATCAGTCATTTTATTGTTACTCTCTAACTATTGTAGCAGTGATCTAAAATCTCTTAACAGAGTTGGTTTAATAGCTAGTTGTAAATCCTCTAACAAGGTGGAAATTCCATTGAATTGATTTAAGACCTCTTGCAAGACCACTCCTAACAGGGTGATTAAATCTTCTAATAGAGTCACACCTAAAAGTGTGTTTTGTAAGCTTTAATAGGGTTGGCTCCTAATAGGGCTCACTTCAAAAGAGTGAAAATAGTAACTAGTTACATTGGTGATTTTTCCCAAATTGGGTTTCCACGTTAAATCTTGGTGTCTCATGTGTTTATGTTATTTCTCTTATGCTTGCAAGATTAATTACTATTAATGTTTTAAGATCTACTATAAGTAATTCAGACTCTGCATTTAATGAGTTACAACATTTTTCTGTGTTTATTGAGTAATAGCAGTAATTAATTTTCTCAGTGTAAATTTTATTATTGACATCTACGGGATCTGAGATATATTTTAGTTGTAACTGATTCACCCCCCACCACACCCCCCCCCCCCCCCACTGCTAGTTGCTCTTTCTATATTTCCAACACAAAGTTATGGAAGAAGTTGAAATTTCAAGTCTTTTGAATACTATACAAGAAGTTTTGTAGAGTATTTATTCTTTGTATAGAAAACTTTATGATGTTATGTTGTTCACATTGGAGAATTAACAATCTATTGATAAACATCAAGTAGGCTTGAAGTCTTTAGCAAATTCTTTCATCATGGGTGCAAGTTCAAGATCTATTCCTTTCAATAGACTAACTTTTGCACAAGGAAGGTTAGCCAAGTCATAGGCTAAAGATTACAACATAAGAGCCAAATTAATCTCCATTAAATCCATGTTACTACCTCATGTGTTGGTGATTGGAAAGGAAATTTCAGCTACCCAAGTATTGGTTAACTAAGATCATCATGCAAATAGTTCAGTTGATCTAAATGCTTAACTAGAAGTAAAGATACAAGTTTTGGAATTAGTTAGATCTAGTTGGGATCAAATGTTTTCAGTGATTTTGTAGGTTCATAAAATATTTTTGGAGAAGTATAATCTAACCCCATTACCCCAAATACCATAAATGTCCAAAACAAGAGGGAAATAATATGGAGTATAACAGATAATAGATCAAGGGGAAAATATATAGATTGATTAGCTACAAGAGAAAATAGATCACAAAATGAGTGAATATATAGTATTACTTTTGGGAGAAACACTTTTGGGAAATAGGTATATCTTATGAATACAAACCAAGTCAAAATCATAGAGGGTACTTATTTTTTAATTTTGGACATAATGATGAGACATGGAATAGTGTTTTTTCCACTAATGCCAAAGGGGGAGATTGTTGATCTCTAAGCCATGTTTCCTATTAGTGTTAAATAGTTAGTCATTTCCTCACTTGGTTATTTCCTTGGTAGAGTTGGTCGGTCAACACTATGAATGAGCCATTCAATTAGGGCTGAGGAATGTATAATGGATTTGTCACATTTTATTTTGAGCCAAGTAGGCCTTGAGTTTTTGAGTACTCCAATTTCAACAGAGTGAAAGTGTATGTCGATTGTGTTAGAAGTTATTTAACTCTAAGAAAAAGAAGATATAGTTTATGTTGAGTAAGAAAAATATTGTCAAGTATTGAGAAGATGAGGGATAGCATGTATATCAGTATGGAGTGAGTGTTAGGATATTTAAGTGCCAAGTTAACAATTTTTGACATATGTGTTTGTGATGGAGCAAAATTTTAGGTAAATCATTCTTGGCCACCTTCTACACTTAATATTCAAATGGTATAGATAAATAAGAAGATAATTACATGTTTTTTCAAAGATCATTGATCCCTATGTGGGGTGATCAACCAATCATAAAAAATGGAAGGACTAAACATAAAAAAAGATGAATCCAAATTGTCAGTCTTGATGTAGAAGGTTCATTAATTTTTTTTTTAAAGAGGGATACTATTGAGCTATCATTTTGAACAATAGGAATCCTTTAGAGTTCCTCTCTTGAAAAAGCTAATCAAGTATCAACTCCAAGGTTCTGTTGGTGTTTTAAAATGTACTAAAACTACTAAGCGACAAAAGGCTTAATACCAAGGTAACAATACATACACAACCTAAAGACAAGCCAATTCTTATTAACAATTGCATATGCAAAGTACTTGGACCCAACTTCAAAAAAACCACAGATGGTTTTCTACTCTTTTGGCTCTGCAAAACCAGGGCGGGTATACCCAGGGATGATTCAAAATTGGAACAACTATATGAATATTATTCTTATTTTCATTATGATTCTCATCTCACAATCCTCAAAAAATATACATAATTCCTACCAATTGGATAAAAACATCCCATGAAACAGATATGGCCAAGAATTCTTCTATAGATCTGCAAATGTTCTTAACAATAGTGGCTAATTGTAGCTAAAACATTCCATCCAGACAAGTGCTAGGCAACTTTGAAGATCTATAGGAAATAAAAGTAAAATTTGATTTGATGATTCATTTGAATAACCATTTTTAATATATTTCTCGTTTAGCTGAAATAACTTGATCAGTGCCTAATCCATTGGGGTTCAGAGTCTATAGCAAATTCTTAGATCTAATTTGTTGCCTTACAACAAATTTTATCAGCAATTCTTATCAGAATTTATCATTCAAAATCCTTTTCAATACTTAAGGAATCTCATCACATTCATCAAATCCTTTATTTAATCCATTGAATTAATAGCAATGATGAATGGATATACAACCTAACTAGATTGCATTCAATTGCACAAGCTTTTACTCATACAACATCAAGGTAGCTAAGTATTTAAAAGGAGACAAAATTTAGAAAGAACTAATATGGGGACAGTTCATAATTTGTATTCATTTCCTTTGAAAATGGTATATCCTTTACAATAGACTCAGAATGGCCTTTAGAAAGAAACACAGCTCATTCTATATTCATGTATTCTTAGAGAATTGATAGAAAAAATACATTACAAACTTGCTTTCATAATTTGGACCAAAAAATAGACTAAGCATAGTACTTAGAACAATAGATTTGGACCCTTCTTTAGCCTTGGGATCTCACTTAAATAGTGTGAGATGCAACAAGCTTCAGGCTAAAGACAAATGATAGGTGTCCTTTTAAAAAGGTACTCACATACACCTCTATCAAAAATACAAGAAAAAAATAACAGAAAGGCTTATTACATCAAACATTTCTTGGTGGGTCCCTTTCTATTATGCTTCTCAGTTGTTGAGACAAGAAAATATGATTTGATTTTACAATCATTCTTCATCCTCGGAGTACATAGCCATGAGGTCTGAAAGTGATGTATCATCTTCAGTTACCTACAAACTTACTTTAACTAGGGATCTTCCATGTCTTCATTACTAACTATGAGGGTAACTGTTACTTTTGCATCTTCCTCCTCATCTTCTCTTGACATCTGTTCTATAAACTGATTTTTCCATTTATTAAAAGCATCATCATCTGGCCAGTCAAAACTTAGGGCTTCTCTTTGTATCTTTATTAAAGAATTTGCATTTTCTTCTAAATCATCAAATTCTTTTCTCATAGCAGTATAAAATAACTGTATTTTTACTAGCTCTTCATTTGTCTTTGCCTAGAACCAGTGGCTAATTTCACTCATGATGTTTATTATACTTTCATTAAATAACTCGTCCAACTCCTTTTTCCACTTTTCCTTTTCCTTTATTGTATCAATCGACTCTAAAGCACAAGGAAATAAAGTGAATCTTTCAGCCATATATTTGGAAAAACAGAGTGTTAATCTTTTCTGTAAAGAATCTCTTTCACCATCAAAATTCTCTAGCTTATTTAATAAATCAAAAAATTTCTCAACTTGATGATAAGGCATTTGGACTGCAGATATACATATGATTATAATATCATTATTCCTCTCCCTCCATTTCTGTACAAGAGGAGTCAGTTTATCCTTATCTCTGTTCAACTCATCCTTGAGGGTTGCAATTCTTGTCAACTGATCATAAAAAGTTGACCATTGTATTTTATCCCTCAAATATATCACACCCTACTTTAATTTTTCTTCTTGTTGATTTCTAAATTCTATCTGCAACTCATGCAATTTTGTTTTCTCTTCTTCAAAGTCCTCTGCAGTATAGAATTAGGGCCTTTTAGGGGTGTCAGGTATTTCAATAATAGGGGTTGATCCAACAAATGACTGTGAAGGGTATGCAATTCTGAGTGTACTAGATTCTCCTACCTTTCTTTTCCCAAGTATTTTCTCCAATTGAGATATCTTGTTTTCCATCTCAATTCTCTTTTTTACTTCTTTATTGTAAGCATCCACCACTATTTCATACTTACTCTATAGATTAGTCATTTCCTTTTCTTCTTTTTTTTGCAGTGGCCAAGGAAAATTTAGAATAGTCCACATTCATGTGGGCTGCCAGTACATGTGAAGTATCAGTGACCCTCCTCACAATGATACTCCATGTTAGTCCTGAATCATTAGGCTGTAATGGAGTAGTCCTAGATCCTCTTCTTAGTGACCACATAACAAGGGTAGCTTGATCATTATTGAATTTTGTTCCCAAGAATTCCTCTTTATCTAGATCTTGTAATCCTAAATTATTTGACACAGAATTAAAAATTAAGGCATCAACAATATCCCAATTGGGAAATAATAAAATATTTGCATTCTTTACCATCTGTCTACCCTATTCAGGGGTTATATTATGGAACTCTTGTATCATTTGTTCCTTTATTTGATTCTGAATAGAGGCTTCATCCATTTTTGGATGCTCTATTTTCATATTCCTACATCTTTTCTCAAAAATGTGCATGTTTTCCCTCCACGCAAATTGATGGAAAGCCCTAGATTTTACAAAACTATTATCCAACAAAAACTACTGATTGGCTTGCTCCAAAATAGGGTCTAATTCCCTTCCTCTGAAATCTTCTACAGTTAATTCAAAACTTGGCACAGGAGGCTCCTGGGGGTTCCCTTCACCAATTTCTACTTGAGTAACAAAAACTCCTCCTTGTGATCCCATTTGTTCAATTTGCTCTTTAGTGAGCTGCTCTTCCTCAATTCTCATTAGAGTTTGGGAAGGTGAGTAACCTTCATCATGGGATTCCTCTTCCCTTATTATTTTTCTTCTTTTGGGAGAAGGTTCAAGGGGTCTTTCTTCAAGGATAGTACTAGTAGATTCAATTATCTATTTTTCTTTGTTTACAATGGGCATCTGATCTCGAATAACAATATATCATGTCCTCTTTCGCACAACCAGTGAACCTGCCCCTATGTTAGGGGTGAAACCCAATTTCCTCATAACTTCTCTGGCTTTATCTAGAAAAGAATCAATAAAATGTTGTTTCTTCTCATTCATTACCTCCATTATTTTTGACAATGTACTCATGAGCTTATTTATTCTATCTGCATTAGTTGCAACATTACTAAGAGGACTGTAATCCTTGTCAAAAGAATTAATAAACTCCAAAACTTTTGAATAGACTCTCCATTTCTCTTTCTTTGTTTCTTTCTCCTAGAGAGAATATTCATTCCTTATTATATCTTCAGAGAAATAGAATTCATGCTGACTTGGACGAAGCTTGATCCTATGTCTAAGAGCAAAATTAAAGAAATCTTCTGTGTCAAAAAAATGAGCATGAGATACTGCCATCTTATACTAATCCAAAAATTTGTAGAGGAAGATCCACCCCTCTTTAGTTATTACAAACTAGTGAGCCACAGTGCAAGTAGGAAAAATCGATCCTATTCCCCTCTTGTGCAAAAAAGTCTCCTCCACTCCTCCCAACTGCCATAGAAATTCAGCTACCCCTACCTTTAAAGGCACCTAATAGGGTAGTACATGGGGTGTCCCTTTGAATCCATAAACCCTAATGACAGTTGAGACTGGATATGGGATGATATCTCCCCAATTATGTGAAACTTTTAGACTATGGAGTCTATCCATAGGCCTAACAAGGTGCATTGGTGCCTTAAGAATTCTAGGATTGTCACTTAATATGAGGCATCTTAGTTTAGAAGAAAAGTACCTACCAAATCTAACAAAACTAGCATTTTCTGCTTCCCCAGTCATGTCTGCACTCCATAATTGAACTGGTAGTGCTTCCCCTTCTTGTTCCCTATTTAAAACCATTTCTTTACCAAAATATGTAACCCCTTTAATTAGAAACATATGCATCAATAGGGAGTACTGACCCAAAACCTTTTCCACCTTGCCCTTTGCAATCCCCACCAATCCATTGTGAATCTCATTAGCCAGGTAAGATACAAAATCAAAAATTATTTCTACATCGAAAGAGGAGATTTAAGTGATCATATACATGAAGCTCATAGGAATAAAATCTTCTTCACCCTCTCCGAAGACTCTGCACAGGGTCCTGTATATCTCTACTACCTTGGCATTAAAGCATGATTTCTTGAAAGGTTCTTTAGAAGATGATGTTATTGCTGGTAGGTTTCCAATTTTTCCTATGTGGGCCTTCAGTGCACCTTGTCTAACTACATCCCTTTTGGACATATATTCTTTTTCTAACTCTATCAAATCAATGGGCAGATGATACCTAGTGAGAGGTCCCAGACTGAAAACTTCCCTAATTTCTTCTAGACTGATGGTAATTAAAACTTCACCATCCATTCTTCTCACTACCTTAGTGGCTTGTTCATAACTTTTTGCCATGGCCTCAAGAAGGTCATAATCCATAAACACACTAGGAACAACTAGCTTTCCCAAATCAAAATTCCATATATTGGCATGAGGGGCATATAATTTCCTCTCTGCAAACCATTTTTTGAAAAAACTCAAACCAGTTTGAGAAGTTTGAGCATCCTGGACCCAATTACCTTTATCATACAATCCATCAGCTATCCTTAGCCTAGGGTTCAATGAGGTTAACCTTTTAACTTGCACTGTCTCTACAGTAGACTCAGGGAGCAACTCAAGCAAGTCATCATGCACATTTCTATCGAAATGGTTTATTTGACCTAAAAATCCCTTCTTCAGAGGCATCTTGGACTATTTTTTACAGAACTAAAAAGCCTATGAAGATTATGGTAGTACTACTTACTTGAATTATGTCTTTGTTTTCCCCTATATTTCTGTAAACTTTTTGCAAATAGACAACTTCACAATTTCTGCTAGATTTCAGCCCACTTTCCTTTAGTAATTACTTCTGCACAAGAATGGCTCAAAATCTTTTCTTGCGTAAGATGAAACTAATGAAATCTCTCTATATTATACTCTATTTTTTCTCACAGATGATGCTTTCATGTCTAATTAATACAGAGAGTTGCACCACATTTTGTGTTTAAAGCTATGCCATCAATTTTCAAAGATCCTATTATCATGTGATACAGAGAGAATAACTAGGCATTGCATTTGACATGTCGATCAATTCATCCAATGACAACTTACCACGTACATAACTCTTTCCTTGATGGTGCTTATATCCGGACCCATTAGCAATTGAGGACACGTGTCAGTAGGTCGCTACTTCATTATGCATAAAGAATGAGCACCTTTCCATAGTGAAGCAATGACAACCATCGATCTGATCTGAAATTGGTAGATGATATGTTACTAGGCTTGCTCAGAAAGAAGGTGGTGGGCCCTATTCGCTATGTTGCTATAAATATCTACCTCACAACTCTTCATAGTGAGAAGATGATGACCGTTGATCATAGGTTTAATCAAGGGTGAGGAAACTGCATGTAGTCTTTTGATTCATACTCGCTACGTCGGATAGCTTAAAGAGCATGCAACTTTTCAAAGCGAGGTAGTGAGGACTGTTGATTCTGTTCCATTCTGATGCTTAGGATCTCTCTGTATATTTGATCAGAAGGGTATTGATGAAATACAGAATTCTACATAGCTGGTGCCTTTCAAGATTTTACTTCATTCCTAATTATCATCCCACATCACCAAAGGTCCCACCGACTCTTCAATTTCATGGGGCCTCACTACTTTGCTAACGGTGAAGTGTACAATTTTTTTGATAGCGAGGTAGTGAGCTCTGGCAGTTTAATGAATTTTAGCACTGTGAAAAGCAAGGGGCCATCAAATAATTATTTCTACTATTAAACTACTTCTAACAAAGGAATTTATTACTTGTCATGCCACCTGGTTTAGTTACGGTATTGAAAAATTGCAATTTCACTAGCTCTTGATTTCATGGGGCCTTGCTACTTCGCTAACAGCAGAGTGTCAAATTTTTTCGATAGCGAGATAGCGAAGCGTCGAAAAAATCATCATTCCAGCTCTGACTTCAAACATTCTGTTGGGTCCCCTTTCCTATTTCGATGGTAATTGCAATGTGTACGTAAATAATAAATCAGTCAGAAAACAAAGCTTCGACCACCGTATCTTCATTTTGTGGTCCTATTTTATAAAATATTCAGCACTCGCTACCTCACCATACATAAAAAGTGTCCATGTTTGCATAGCAAGGTAATGACAACGGTAGATCTACTTAGATTGGACGATTTGGGAAATATGAGAGGAAAGGTATCTTGGGGGCACAGAAGATAAAAGGTGACAAAATATTCGTCTTATTTGAAAATTCAAAAATTTTGCACTTGACAATTTACGAATAGAAAGAACATTGGGTTTTCATAAGGGTTTTTTTTTTTTTAGGCTAGCCAACGGATGGATTATCCAGAAACCCTGTGTTTCACTTAGAAATAAAAGTCTAACTTTTGTACAATTGGACAAAAGACTTCTATCACACAAAAAGTCAAACCAACAGGTTCTAGGTGGTCTTACAACTTACTAAATTATGCTCAATTGAAGATAAATGTGTATGTTCATAAGGAGGCCTTTATTGGTTTTAAATAATTATGGATAATCTATTTGATCTATTGTTGTTTGAAAAACTTATCACAAAAGAAATATATTTTTTCTATTTTCTATTTTTATGATGAATGCATTTTATCGATGCAACTATATGAATTCCTTTTAACCAAGCATTAGAAAATAAAATAACATAGATAAGGTAACAATAAATTTAAACAAATAACTGAAAGGGAAATTCTTAAAAGACATAAATCATGGTAACAACATGTCTATGAATTAAATCATGAAAAGGGATTAGGTGGGGAACCAATGAAATTAGGAGGAGTGCTTCCTTAACTACACTAATGGAACCATTGATGGGAATTCAATATAAACCAAAATATGTTTCATGTCTCATCAAATTTCAAGGCAAGATGCTATGCAAGAACAAAGATGATCCTTCCTCCAATTTGTTACATCAATGGAATTTATTAACATGAGGCAAAGACAAGAACTAAAAGGTTGTTAAATAATAACAATACAATAAAACCATTGGCTCAATTATTATTCATGAACATGCATTAACTAAAATAATAGACTCTAGCAAGAATAACTACACCTAGAATGAGAGCAATAAGAGTATATATTATTGCATCAAAATAATGGGCTAGAGTACATATTACATCCATGTATTTATAATAAATAATCTCATCCCTTTTTTCTAGGAGTGCAATCTCTTAAAATGAAAACTCATGCTAAAAACTAATAAAATAAATCTAATAAATAAAAATTGATTCTCTAAATGATGTTAAGTAGGTCTCCACCCTTGTTTATATTCATTAATGGTTGGATGAACCTTTACATGATACAAAAGAATAAAATAATTAGAAGATAAGAAGAATGAATTTGTAAGATGATTTGGAAGTCTCTGGAAGCTCTAAAAATGAAATCTCAACCTTCTTTAGGTGTTTCTAGGAATTGAACTACCATCAAAATGTGTTTATAGTGCATGGAATGCTCTAAATTAGTAACTTGCAATTAATTTGTGGTGCACTACTTCTTCTTCAAAAATATCATTGCACCTCTATGAAAAGCACACCTGCACACTTGCACACCTTGGTGATTGGTTCCAAAAAATCAAAAATTCTTCTATAGGTAAAAACTTAATTTCCAACATCTAGGTTTTCTTCCCCTTTATAAAAAAATGTTGTCTAGATGTTTCTATTAAACATCTCTTTTACCTTAGCCACTTCAGTAGTTTCTAGTAAATCTAGATCCCCATACTTATCCTTTACTAACTACTAGTAATTACTGACTTCTATCCAAATTACTACAAAATCTTCAAGCTTGGTGTCTAGCTCAAACAATACCTCTTCAGTCTTGAACTCTTATCTTATGTTTTCATCTAATGAAGCATCTTCAAATGTTGCTTTGAATTGTTGGACCACTACTTTCTTGAAAAAAAATGTGGTCTTAGACTCATCTTCAAAAATCTCAAGGAAAGCAATGTTATAGTACCTATATGCATCAAAAAATTGCTCTTGAGTTTGGTCTTTAATATGTTGGATCTCTACATGTAATACCTCCATTTATTTATTCCCTACTCATATTTTATCAATCCAATAATCAATATTGTCTAGCTCCTTAGTAATATAAACCTCCATCAACATATGATACCCTTGACTCTTTATTGATTTGAAAGCTTGGTCTTTAGCCCAGGTGTGTACTTCATTCATCAACCCAAAATCTTGTTTCACTATGGGAAATAACTTATCAGCACTTGATTGGATGTGGTACAATAGGTTCAAATTCCCCTATATTATTTGCACATTCTTTTCCTCAAAAATTTCACAACACTATTGACATGCCTCCAAAAATGGATCTAATTGTTTTCATGTTCCTTTCCTTCCTAGCATCACTCCAAGAGAAATCTTTGGATTCTCTAGGTCAATGGGGCCCATAACTTCATTCAGATAGCCTCTAAGTAGCTCATTTGACTTTTGAAACATTATAAATTTTGACTCATCCTAGTCCATGTTCTTGAACACTTCCTTCATTCCAAAGGTGATCATCACTTTGGCCTTATCCACCATGGGCTTTCTCAACATGAGTTCCTTGACTTGGCAATCTTTTAGATTCAGTTCTTTGATATTGACATGAGGAGGAGGAATAAAAATATTATTTTTATGTGGATCCTAATCAGACTCAAAGATTTATATAGTATAATTTTCTCCTCGTATTATTTCTATGGAGATTTGGGGGCAACACCCACAAGATGGGGCCAAGGGGCAACACCTTGTGGGGTCCTAGGGCAGTGCCACAAGTGTGCTCCCTATTGCAATATAGGGTGAGGTTGAGGGGCAATGCCCCCACAGGGGGTTTTTAGGGAAACACCCCTGAAACCAAAAATGCTCTTATATTGTAAAAGGAATTGGCTACTATTCTTCTATTATTCTAGCCCTAATTTGTAAGTGGCAAAAGTTTGTATAAAAAGGCTTAGGCTTAGGAATTTGATAATGTGATGGTGATATTGTGGCTTCTTGCAGTGGTATTGAGTTGTAAGGGATTATAGATTATAATCAAGTTCTAATCACTAAATAATAATAATATTTGACTTGTTGTTGGTCGACATAGCCTAGGGATCGGGTGAACCACATTAAATCTTGGTGTCTCGTGTTCTCTTTTATGCAATATACTATTTTCTAGCATTGGTTACATTTGCATGTAACTATTATTTCTATCTAAGGTTAATCCTAAAAGATATGTTCAAGTAGGTCCTAATCTTGGTTCTTCATTATGAAGGTCAATGTTCTTGCATCACCCTTAGGTGGTTCATGGCTCTTTATGGCTTTGATAAGCTCTTTCATTCCTTCTTATGTTGTTTTCTCAACACTCTATCAAATGCAAATGTATGTTAGCATGCAATTTCCAAGAGTAAGAGCTTCATTGATGGGTATCATGAGAGCTTATTGGGGCATTCAAGAGTACCTACTACCTAAAGATATATGAAGGTTTTAAAATGAATGTAGTAGGCATCTATCTCTATGATTCTAGCTATTGCATCTACTGAAATTCTCTTTTCATATTCTCCTTCTATAAACCTTGTTGGTTAATAGTTTGTCTCCCTTAATTCTTTGGTTTATACCTTAAATCTTAAATTTCCTAATGGTTAGTAGAGAAAAAAGAAGTTAGCAATAGAATGGGTTAGTTTAGTGATCAATCAAAGACCCTTGAATTGAAAGGTACGACTCCCTTTTAGGTGCAAGATTTATAGTGAATTTTTTTGGGGGATTTTTGGGGGTATGCTCTTAACCAGAGAGAAAAATAGGGAAGGACTATATTGTTCAACACTTTAAACAACCTAGGCAATTTGAAAATGGAGACTAACTCTTGAAATGCAATCTATTCTAACTAAAATGCAAGGATGGAAATATGCATGACTAGGTACAACAACAAGAGATTAGGAAGGATGAAAGAATGGGTAATTCCCAAATTACTAAGTTAACTAATATACCACAATACCCAAATTTTCTAACTTTAACTACTCAATTAATCAATTTTTGGTCCTCTCATACAATGAACTAACTTAAACATACAAACTATGAGGTGTAGCACATAGAACAAGAAAATTCTTATGCTAAAGAAAGTAAAGTTTACTATCCATTGAATAAAGGAAACAAAACCAAGTTCATTTGCAATCATTCAATTTCCAACAATAACACATTCATTCCAAATACCATACTATAACTAAATGAACAACATAATTAAAAGTAGATTCAAAGTCACACACATTAGTCCCACCTATAGGGGTTTGCCCATAAGTAATTTTTTTGATCTTATTAATTTCTCAAAAAGTTACAAATAGGTCTCCTCAAAATAGCCAGTTACATTAAATGATTACAATATAGAGAATCTTTGAATGAAATAAACTAAAAATAGGATATGATTGAATCACTATCTATTACAAAGACTAACCTAACTAATATAATTCTATAAATGGCTACAAGAGAAAGAGAGAGAATGGAATGATAGATGTCTAGAAGAATGTCAAAGCATCATTACTTTTTAGGAGTAACTACCTTAGCTCTATAGGATTTCATTGCATCAATTATATTGTCTAACTCCTTGACACTTGGGATGATGATATTGCCAGATCGAATCATCCAATAGTTGTGCATTTCTACTAGCTCATCCACCCTGAAAACCTTTGACTGGAACTTCCCCAATGCCCTCCTTATGATCAATTCTACTGATGAGAGCTCTTGAACATTTAACATGTGGAAATTGAGTGGATCACTAGCTTGATTAATAAATACTAAGCACTTCAACTTCATCCTCTCAATGTCTATAGTTTTTCCATTGGCCAACACATATTGCATTGTGTGCAACACTTTCAGATTTTCAAATAATTTTTCTATGACCTTTTGCATCAAGTCATACACATGCTTTAACTCATTCATTGACTTGACAGAAATTTCCACTATGAATTCCAAAGATTGTTTTGAATGAAATAGTGGTTGTTTGGCCATTTTCAAGATCACATTAGAGATGACAACATTGGTCTTCATGTTGATGACCTCTTGCAACATGATCATCTACTCTATCAAGCTATCTACTACCTTTTGCATGGTAATTTGATGGCTAGAAGTAGCTTCCGTCAACTTTTCAATGTCAAATAGAAAACCTACCAAATTTTCAATTAGTGAGGGACCTTGAGCCTTTAGCTAATCCACCCATGTTCAACTAATTTGCCTAAATTATCTTTCTTGTTGTAGCTTTAGAAGAAAATTTTTGTTTGCCTTTGCATTTAGGTCAAATTTCCTTGTTGAAGTAATCTCGAATGCAAACCTAATATATTCCATCAATTCTTTGTTTGGGGCTTTCAACCCCTCTTTCTTTTCTCTTAGCTCCTCTAGCATGTCATCAATCTTCTCATTAGTAGACCTCCATATGTTTACCAAGGAGTCATGGATAGGGATTCTAGGATCCATCATTCTAATTTGGAAGTCATTCATGGTAAGCTCATGGAACTTCCCTTCTTTTTGTGTCTTTTCTTTCTCCACCAACATGTGGCTAGTACAGGGATCAATAGCCAATACTACAATTGATTTCTGATTCTTTGTCTTCTTGGAGGGTGGTTGAGAAGAAGTAGCTTGTGTAATTAGATCTTTTGATAGGGTATTTTCTTCATACCTCTTCTTGTTTTAATCAATGGTTTTGTCTAACTGGAGGGTGGTTGAGAAGAAGTAGCTTGTGTAATTAGATCTTTTGATAGGGTATTTTCCTCATACATCTTCTTGTTTAAATCAATGGTTTCCTCTAACCATGACTCAATTGAGAGGATGTAGATTGTAGATTGCAAGGTACTATGATAAAAAAGCTTCCTTGGGACCAGGGGAATTTTCTTTCTCTAAGAATTAGTGCGGAAGATAGCAACCTTAGTCACTAAGAGGGCTAAGTTATCCCCTTGTTGTGATATATCCTATCAATCCATGGGATTAATATCGCTATCCATATTGATGACTTGAATAGAGGAGGCAAGATTGGCCACTAATTTATCTATCTCTTTCTCCTTATCTTTGTCCTTGTCACCAAATTTTCTAGTATTTGGAAGAGAGCCACCTTTTTAGGTAGGAGTAATAGGTACATTCTTTTCTAGAGGTTGATCTACACCTTGGCCTATAGACTAGGATGGGCCTATAGATGTTGAAGTAGAAACTGAGGTGGTAGTTGTTGTAGATAATTGGGTAGCTCCAAAAGATACTCCAATAGTAGAACTAGTGATTCTCATACTTTTCTTCCTAGCATAGTTCCACTCTTGCCACTTTTCTATCCTCTTGATAATCATGTGCATCAAGACCTCCATGGTATCAATAACATGACTTGCAGATGGGGTAGACATAATGGGCGCCTTTGATCTTCTTGTAAGATGAGGGATGCATGTAAGAGATATCATTTGTAAGATTAGAAACATTAATATAATTTTTATACAATTTAATTTCATCAATAGTTAACTAGGACCAAAACCTCTCATTGGTTTGATACTCACTAAGACATCTTGCCCAGTAATATTCAATTTTTGGTAAGTTTTTGTAGGCATATCCTAGTTTCAAATGGTCCCTAACAAAGTCCACTAGGTCATACTAAGGCTTGAGTACCTCATAATTAATTAATTTGACTTTTCTTTCAAAATTCTTTACTAGATTGCAAGCATAGGATCTAGAAGCACATGAATAGGGTCCAACCACTATGGGGAAGGAGATTTTGGCTATCTTTTCACATTTGAACACAAGGTGTTCATTTTAAGAATTTTTTGACACAATTCAACAAGAATGACCTTGTCCTTCAAGTAATTAGGAAGTCTTTTGGGAAATCCATCAAAGAACCTATTCATAGGTAGGAAAAGATCAGAACTTGAGTGAATGAGCATCCAAATTGGTTAATAGTTGAAATGGCTTCTGGTGAAAGTCTCCTTTCCAAGCATCCTTGTAATTCCTGGCATAATTTATTTTAAAGGCTTCATTCATGACCAGATATTCATCAAAGGTCCCTTGTAGCCATAGGTGTAGGTATAAATCATACACTTTTGTACATTAATCACAATTCTAAATTATAGGAAGGTTGGGCCATAGGTGATGCATAGCCAAATAATAGATTAGGTAAGAGGACATATAGAAATATTTAAATCCTTTGGCTAAATTCATCCATGAGGTGAGGTCATCATAGATGATCTGGGCCCAGTCTATTTATAGACCTTTAGCACAAACAACTTGTAGTAGGAAGAAATGGTTCTCAAAAAACTCAATAATTTCCTCCTTTCCCTTCATACTAAGTAGAAAGGTAAGGATATCTATGATCTCTCTCTTTAGATTGGTCACAAAAATGGTCCATGGAATCAATCTCTTCTTCGAGTGAGGCATTTGAAACTAGGTCATCTACATATCCTCCCTTCTAAGGGTCTTGTTCTCATTGAACATGGATACAGAGGAGCCAAAGTTGATGTCACATTATTCCTCCTTCATGTAATGTTGAACATAGTCTGCATTAAATCTTTGTTGATTGAGTCGAGGATGGACTTGTCAGAAAACAAAGTTTTCTTCATTTCTAGATCATATCTCTCTATGCACTCCCTTACCATCTCTAAAGCTTGCACTTCCATGGGAAATCTAGCTATTAATATAAATCCATTATATCTTATATTTTTAGTGATCAAGTGAAGAGGCTGAGAGTTAAGTCTTCTATGGAGATCACCCAAATCATAAAACTTGAATGATGTATCTGTTAAATCCTCTAATTCACTTTGCATGCCTATAAGCTTATCATAGCCCATAGCTCTGATTTCCATTTGCTACCATTGTACAAGTTGTAGTTCTTGATAAATAGCCATTTAAAAATACTTGAGGAAACAAATTTCAAACATTTCTAATGAAATAGGTATAAGAATTTGAACATTGGCATGACACAAGCAAAATTAAGTTCAACCAATGATCATAATGACATGATTTTCCATTAAATTTTGTAATCAATGACTATTTAAACTCATTACCCTAAAATCCTTGATACTTTACTTAAAGTAAAGTCTTATCACTAAAAGTCACTTACCAAAACAAGGGTTTTAGTTTTGTTGAAAGTTCCTTGTTTCCCTTTAGAATCCAAAATGAAGATATACTTTATAACTCAACATGTCCAAGGAAGAGAGAGCAAGTCAAATTTTTTGTGAGACGAACTTTTCTTTGATTCAATATTGTAGTGTGGGGAATGATCCTTTAATAGATTGTGCACTTCACTCTTTCACTTTCCTCCCTAAGCATTTAACACTTGATTTTCTTTGTGTTGGGGTAGCATCTTCATAATTGACTTTTCTAGAAGTATCTTTTGAACATTTCCAAAGAATATTCACTCTTTAAAGTGACTTGTGGTGTAGGGGCAGCTACATAGGCTCATGGAAGACATAGGGATCCTAGGTTTTTCTTTGTCTTTTAGTGGTGTAAGCCACACCACTAGGTTAATTATAGGGCTAACCTAGTCCTAAGGTGAAGTATGTTAAGGTTAGGATGCCTTATGAGGCCTTAGTTGCTCTTAGTTGCATGATTAGGTCAAATAAGAATTTTTTTTTTATAGAGGGTAGGATAGTGAAAGAGGTAATAGAAGGTCCTCTTTATATATATTAAGTCAATTTAAAACTTTTGGTGATGCTTGGTAACCTTTGGAGCAAGTTTGAGGTTCAAACTCTAAAAGATGTAAAAGTTACTCAAAATTTGTTAATGTTGTCATTGACAAAATTGATAGTTTTTTGTTTCATTCAAGAAAATTTGTAGTTATATATTGATAACAATCTAAAATAGTTTTTGTGGGAGTTGGTATGTGTATTTAAGGCCATCCTTGACCTTTTGAAAGAGTTGGAAGTTTGAGTCTTTCTATAGTGTGTACAGATTGTCAGCAAGATTAAAGTTACAAATTATGCTTTTTGAGTATCTTGGAATCTTCATGGATTAATTTTTTTTTTTTTAGTGATTAGAAGTATTAGAGGAGTTTATTTAAAGATTTTTAAGATTAATAGTTTTTTATTGTGTAAGATTTTTGTTATTTTTAAAAATTATCTTATGTTCTGCCTATATGTTGTTCTGAATCAAGTGATTGATAAAAAGGGAGTCATAACTCCCCTTACCACTATAGATTCAATATGGTCTCTTGGGATTAGGCTAATAAATTCTTTTACATACTCTATAGTGAAGGAGGGGCCCTAGGAAACAATGCAAGCATTTTTGTGGTGATTCCCTAGGTAAGCCAGGGATGAATGGCTAGGGATTATAGTCAAGTGTAACATTGATGAGTGTAATACCCCAAAATTGGCACATTGCCATATTATCCAATTCTATTCCATTCAATCATTCCTAAATCCTATTTTATTAGGAAATTCTAATTCTAATAATCACTACTTGACCTAGGTTTCAAATGCAAAACACCCTAATCTAGATTAATCACACTATTTATTTAATTAGCTATAATAAATGTATTGATTTAATTTAATTTAATTATAAGTGTTCTATTGGTGTAAATACATATTTAATATTTACAGTTTACTTAAGTTTACTTAGGTTAATGCATTATTTTATTATTTATTTTGTGAGACACTTAGGAGTTTGGTACCTTTATTAGTTGTCATGTAGAAAACATAGTTATTCACACTCCTAATTTAGCACATGGTGTCTACAACATAAATTTGTATGCTACACCATTTGAGGCTTATCATCTCATCGTCACACTTACTTCCATGCTTAATGGAGGATAACCCATATCTAGTGGACATGTGCCTAGTTGTATGACTTATCATGATGTTGATTCATATGCATTCTAGATGCATCTCAAAGGCCTTTATATACAATTGCTACTAGTGTACTTTCATTCATACTAAAACAAATATATATCGATATTCTGATCATACCTTGTTGGTCTACTATTGTGCTTGTGTTTGAGTCCCTTGATCTTGGGTGAATTTTTCCCTAAGACAAATTATTACATGGTATCAGAGTACTTAGAGAATCTCTCTTCACAAAGTTTTTCAAGACCATCTTGTTGCTTCAACACCTCAACCCAAATCTAGAGTATCACAGTCATTGGGAGCATCTAAAGCTAGATCTGACCTTGCCATTGCATCTAGAACATTGATTCAATGAAAATTAGCTATAAATTTGACTACCTTAGGCCAAAGTCAGTCATTAAGAATTTTTTTTTTTCAAACTAGCACCTAGAGGCTACAATTTGCAACTTGGGTATGGTCATTTTTTAGATCCATTTTTTTTTTTTTGGATATGATATTTCTCTACATATTTTTGATAGCCTTTCTCAAAAAAAATTTGGCCAAGCGGCCCTATAGAGAGTTGTTTTTTGTACAAGAATTGGGCAATCATATCTTAGCCCTATGCTTTGAGGGTATTCTGTACTATACAACTTTTCTATTGGTGAGAGGAATATTCCATTTAATCTAGCTAAATCAATGGCCTTCATCAATTTACTGTTCATCTCAATATATTTCCTGGCAGACTAGACCACATTTGGCATAACTTGATGAAAGGACATCAGCATCCTAGGCCCCTTCCCAACGGCTTTGTTTTAGAATCTTCAGCCTTTCATTTTAAAGGCAAGTAGGGTGTATCCCATGCTGAATGTTTGATTAATCCCATAAGTTCCCAATGCTCATAAATAATTTTTGGCAATGGATTTTCTAAATTTGGCACCTGAGTCTAACACTCCCCACAACAAGTGTCCCTCCACCAGCATCTGAAACACATTGTCATCTGTTACCCCACATTTTGAAATTTTGATATGTTTAATTCACTTTTGACTCCTACTAGAGTTTTGTGGCCAAACATGTAGCAATCTTGCAATGAAAATAACACCATGTAGTATGTAATAGAACCTACTCCTTCACATAATCACTTGCTTGATAGTCCACTCAGCACTGCCACATGCATTACATAATCCATAGTTCATATGCCACCTCAGTGGACACACATTTTTTTCATATAGTTTTATACTAACCATACAATCTATATGAATTGACATCATCTTGATGTCATGCCGATATCATCATAGGGTTGAAATTTGCTAGCATCATCAAGTTCATGAGCCTAAATTTTAAAGTCATATGACCGTCATCTAGGGGAAAAATAGAACTACTATGATGGTTGTATGACCATCAAATTTAATCCAATGTTTTGGCAATCCAACCCCTCTTCAGATTGATTTTTGATTTTGTAGTGTGACTTTGAGAGGCCACAACTTAGTCATCTGGACTCCAAATCAGATGAATATTTTTTCTAATTTTGGGTAGAATTCTAACAATAGCAAGAAGAAGTAGTGGAAGAAAAAATCATAATTCGAGACACAAAAATCCTCCTCATAGAAAGGAAATTCTTCTTCCAACAAGAAGGCAAGTAATGAAAAGAAGGACAAACTTTTTTGTGCATATTGCAAAAAGTTGACTCATGGTGAGCATCATTTTAAGATTAAGGGAATCAAAGAGTTGGAAAACCAAATTAGAAAGAACAAAATTCAAGTGTCAGGTACTTCCAAGGATTCAACTCCAACCTCTTCAAAGGGAAAATGGTAAGCACTTATGGAAAATACAAGTTCTTCTTCAGAATCAATTCTTCACTCAGGTGCATCCTATCATATGGGTTCTTCAAAAGGAGACTTTTCTTCATTAAAGCAGTCACATGTACTGTACATCTTTTTGGGAGATGATACTAAAAGGGAAATTGAAGGGAAATGACATGTGGAGATCAAAAATGGGGAATTAATTAAAATATGTTCTCTATGCTCCTGACCTTAGCTCTTATCTCCTCTCAATTTATCAAATCACTCACCTTGGAGATGGCAACAAAGTTGAGCTCCTTCCAAATTTAGTAATGGTGCAAAGTCTAAAAGATGATTCATTGGTTGTAGTGGGGAAATTCAATCATGAAAAGAGGCTTTTATCCTTCTCCCAGTTTGTGCCTAAGTCTCCTTCATGTGCCTTGTTAACTCAATCTAATTCACAAATCAAACTATGGAATGAGTAGTTTGGTCATCTTTCCTTTCCCTATCTTCAACAACTTTTCTCAAAAGACATGGTCAAAGGTCTACCTAACATCAAATTTTCTAAGGGTGAGTGTGCATCATGTTTAGTGGATATGCATATTGAGGAGTAGTATGGTAAAGGGAAGTCTCCAAGAGCACTAGTTGTTCTTTAGTTGGTTCACATGGTTTTAGTAGGTACTTTTGCAGTGACATCAATTAGCCAAGGCCACTACATCCTTACTTTTGTTGATGATTTTTCATGCTTCACATGGTTCTACTTCCTTTTTCATAAGAATGAAGTGGTTGATAAGATTCAAGCCTTCAAGATTTATGTTGAAAAGAAGTCAATGAAAGCCATCAAGGTTCTACAAATGGACAATGAAAGTAGATATGTAGACAAAAGAATTAAAGACTTTTGCAAACTTGAGGGAATTGATCTTTAGAATCCACTAACATTCAGTCCACACAAAATAGATGTTGTAGCTATGAGGATTATAACTCTTAAGTCCATAGAAATACATGATAAAAGCCAAGTCTCTTGATCCTACACTTGAAGTTGAAGCCATTAACAGTGCTACTCACATACTTAATAGGTCTCTTCATAATGCCCTAGATGGTAAGACTCTTTTTGAGGAATGGTGTGGTAGAAAATTAGTTGTGATTCACTTTAGAGTCTTTGGTTGTCCATCATTGGAAAACATATCTTCTTTGGGATGTAAGGAACCTATACCTAGGCCTTGTACTTTCATCAGATGTGAAGACAAATTTAAGGCATACAAACTTATGGATCTAGAGACTCATGATATTTTGGTGGAAAAGGATGTTCACTTTGAGGAAAGTTCACCCAACTTATCTCCTAATCCTCTCTACACTTCATACACTATGGAAATTGATAGTGACACTAGTGATAATGCTTCAACAGATTTAGACATGTGAGGTTCTATCAACAATCATAGCAAGAAGTCACAACATCAGTATAGTCCACATGCATATATTGCCATAGTGATAGGTCCAACACAACATGGTACATCTTGTCTTCTAGCTCCAGCTACAGGGGATGACTACATAGCAGACATTGTAGGTTTGTTCATGGAGTTACACATCACAAACTTAGGAGACATCCTTGATGACTTACATCTTCTCTTTGATGAAGATGATCCTTCTACATTTGTTGCAAGGGCTCACTCTAACCCTCATGTCCATTATCTACATGATCAATCTTTACAGGTTGTCATGATTGTGGATCCTTATGAACAACAGTTGTTGGAGGTCTCATTATAAGTTGAGGAGATAGATGGCTCATTGGGACAAGTTCTAAAGACATCCTTGCCAGATCTGCATTCATTCTTTTCATTACTATTGGAAGAGGAAACCATCAACATCAACATAGGGACATTTTAGTAAGTTTTAGCACAAGCATACATCTTCAGGATTGTACCTTTGCAAATGTTTCTTCCAAAGGGGAGGAACATCATTCAACACTCATGGACCAACTTCTACCTTGGACCAGCTTTCACTAATTGACATTCTTCATTAGGGGGGTGACTACCTTGTCTCTCTTCATCTTCATTCTTATGGGGGGGACCTTTTCATTTTATGAGGTCTTGTTCTTCTCATTCTTCACTACTGTATATACTTGATGTATTTCATAATTGGGGGGTCTTGATTACTCCATCCATCCATGCATCTTGTCTTTTCATCTCTCTTTTTGGGGGAGGGTTTTTCCCATGAGGTTTTACCTCATTCTCCACTTTATGAGAGATTTCATTTCATTATGTACATGGGTACCTAACATGACCTAGTAGCCAAAACCCATAATCCATTTTATACTAGTTTTTGTGATCTTAAGAGAATTTCCCTAAGTTGCACTTAAGTGGGGGTGTTGGTGTAAATACATATTTACTATTTACACTCTACTTAAGTTTACTTAGGTTAATTTATTATTTTATTAGATTACATTATTTTATTATTTATTTTGTGAGACACTTAGGATTTTTCATACCTTTATGTGTTTTCATGTAAACAACATAGAATTATGCAACTCTAATTTAGCACATGGTGTCTACAACACTAGAGTTTACATCATTCATTGAGTTGTCATGTAGACAACACAATTATTCATACTCCTAATTTAGCACATGGCATCCACAACATATGTTTGTGTGCTACACCATTGTAGTCTTATCCTCTCATCATCACACTTCCTTCCATGCTTAATGGAGGATAACCCATATCTAGTGGACATGTGTCTAGTTGTATGACTTATCATGATGTTGATTCATATGCATTCTAGATGCATCTCAAAGGCCTTTATATACAAGTTCTCCTAGTGTACTTTCATTCATACTAAAACAAATACATATCGATATTCTGATCATACCTTGTTGGTCTACTATTGTGCTTGTGTTTGAGTTCCTTGATCTTGGTGAATTTTTTCCTAAGGAAAATTCTTACATGTTCATACTTTAATTAAATTAAATTTACCTCTTTAGTTAATATACAAAGGAATTAAATATATTTGATTTAATAAGATATCTACGCTTTTTCATTATTGAATTTAATTATTCAATTAATTAAAGTTTATCCATTTATGAGGTCATATTCTATTTTATTAAATTAAATATTCTCTCCAAATCTCCTTTTTAGTTTAGAAATGGAAACTCTAGGTGAACTAAAATCAGAAAAGGAATTAAATTAGTTAACTTCTTATTCCAATCAAAATCAAATTAGTTCACTCTTTTTTCCACTCAAAAGCAATCAATTAACTCCCTTTTCATAAGGAATTTTTCATTATGACTGAGTCTCATCTTCAATCTTGATTGTCCATTCTGATTAATCTTGACACTCAATTGATTCTAGGGTTCTATTTAAGAAGCCTTTGATTCCTCATTACAAAAAAGAGGTTTAATTGAATTTGCATCAAACTTATGATAGAATATCTACTCATTTGCTCTTGCATTCTTAACTTAACATTCTTGCATATCAATCTCATAGAGGTTAATAATGCATTCATTTAGATTAATTGTTGTTTCTTATTCTTAGAACAATCTTGTATACATTTATATTAATCATGCATATCTCATATAGTTTAAAATCCTTCTTTCTAGAGGCCTAGTTGTCTGCTTCTCATTTTGGGAGGAAAGGCAAAATCCTTCTAGTTAGAAGGCAACAGGTTGAACTATTGGATTAATCGAATGAATAATCTCATACTCATTCTAGGATGATCTTTTATATAATGACCATGTTGAATTGTATGTGAGGATTTGAGGCCCACATTTTACATACACATTTCTAGTGCCCACCATTAGGTCAAGAAATCAAATTTTCTATCTTTATTTACTCTATTTTTTGCATTTTTTTAATGATTCTATCACTATTTTCTGCACCATTTTCCATATTTTCACATGATAAATCTAATTTTTGTGCAAAGAACTGAGGATTTTTCCCCTTTCATTGCACTTCTTCGTATGAAAAGGTGCATACATGTGCATTTTCTCACGTGGTGCATGTCATTTTCTCGCATGGACCTATGTGTGATCTCACACAAATTTTTTCAAAAAAACATATGCAAATACAGTTTCTATAATTTAGATTTATCATTATGAATTTGACTAATGGTGTTTTCTAAAGTATTTTATTTCTAATTTCTTGTTTTCAAACAACTTGATAATGGTTTGTAGGATGCATGTTAAAGACACCTTATCAAAAAATTGAAAGAAGTACTAATTATGTGATTTTAGGATGCTTTGTCAAAGATATGCACATCAAAGACTCATTTCAAGCCCACTTAAACATTGTGTTTTCTTTTATTTCATTCCACAGATAGTATAAATGGGGCTTGTGAACTTCATAGGCTGCAAGATAAGGGAATAGAGGAGTATGCTCTTTACTACTTGGAAGTGATTCCCAAGAGTCAATCAAAAACCTATAAGCCTCTAAAAGATGGTACCTAAGAGAGGCAAACAAGTTAGTTGTTCTCCCAAATGAAGCCTTTAATAAAGAGATGATGATTTCCTTTTGGGGGATCAAAGTCTCAAAATAGGATAAGGTGGGATTGATAAGCTAACTCGGTGATTAACATGTCTTTCATGTTTGGGTAAGGTGACAAGGTAGAGGAGTATGCTCTTTTCCATTAAGGGAAATAAAAAACTTGGACCCTTAGATCTGAACAACTAGTTTGAGTCAACCTTTAGAGGGACTTCCAAAGTGATGTAACCTTTGAGAATGACCCAAGTGAACACACTCCTTTCACTGGAGATTCCAACTCACTATAGTAAAGAAGCCTTTTAGAGAAAAATACTCCAAAGACATATTAATTTCCTCTTCTTCATTCTGATATTGCATATAGAGAAGAGGCTCTATAAACTATATTGGCTAGCCCTAGCCCTAGTCTTGGTAGTCAAGTGTGTGTACTTACAGATGCTAGTGTGGGTTGTTGGCCTCAACATTTCTTTGTGAAGCCGCTAAGGGTTAATATGAATAGAAGCCAAGTAAAAACCTCTTAGTTAGTTGATACTTGGTTCACCTCCAGAAGGGGGCATAATCTTTGTGCATGTAGGGGGAAGAATTTCTACTATAGACCTCAACATAGGCATGTACCTAAGCATTAGAAGGTGGTATATGTTCTTGGCCCCTGCCATAAGGATGCTCATTCAAAATATATGTGATTGAGCCCTTGGTATTCACCAAAAACATGGGTGTCCTCTAGTGGGGCAACATGGCTATGTGAGGTGAATACATGCACATAAGTTGTTAGACAAAGGTTTTACTTCCTTTACCATTTCTAATTATAGGGATAAAGTGTGTTTTTTATTGAGTCTTTTAACTTGTCCAAACTTTTCAAACAAGCTAAAGGTTGAGACTCCCTCATCCTTCTAAGTTGTTTTGTCCTTAGTTGGATTGTTTGCGACTACTACCTAATTCCCATGTTTATCTAAAAGAAAACTATTTTTTGAAACCAAAATGTTGTTCAACAACTTGAAAATCATCTTTCTATCTATCAAAATAACCAAAAATTTGTCCAAAACTATCTTAAACCTACAAAATCTCTTCAAAATTCAATTTTTTTGTTAGTCAGGTTCCTATTTTCATGCCAAGTTTTGTGAAATCTTGTGTAAGTACCTTTTTAGTCGTCACTTATTTGTGTGGCCCTATCCAAGTCCTTGCATGATCCAATGCAACTCTCCATGTGAGATCTTATAGGTCTTTTCCTTTTATGTTAGATTCTCATCCTTTTGTCAAATGATCACACCCTCACATGGCTTTGAACAAGTCCTTGCATGAGAAAACTATCCAAAATTTTCTATTTTGAATCATCATATAGTTCTCTATGCCTTTTCACATGGTTCCCTAAGAATTTTCATGTAAAATCTTGTCCTAAAATTGTTAAACTATTCTATCATAGCTATATGTGATCTAAGTCAAGTATGTATCTACAACTTTTTACCTCTTTTCTATCTACAAATAGTGTTAGACAGTGACTTCTAGCTTAGCTAACAACTTGTGACACACACATGAACTAGTCTCATCTCTCAATTATCTTTCCTTTGTCCTCTCATGTTTTTCATGCTTTATGTCATGATAGGCATAGTCTTTGGCTATTCTAGACATTGCTCAAAGAACTCATACCCTAGTATACAACACTCTTATCTTGTTTTTCTGATACTATGTTTTAGTGTGGCCCTTTTCTAGGCTTTCACTTTTTGTCCTTGTCTATGACTATGGAAACAAGAAGTAGAAACATGGTTTATCCTTCTAGATTTAGATGAGGTAGAGCTAGAGGTTGTAATCATGGTAGAGGTCACTCTTTAACTCATTCATGGTCTATTTCCAATTTATATAGTGAGGAGTTTTCATGATCTCCTTCACCTATCAGATCTCCTTGTGTTTAGAGGATGTTTTCTAGAAACTTGTAACAAACTAGGAACCCCTTGTACCAAGAGTATCCCAAAACTAGCAAAGCTCATACATTTCCAAAAGAAATAGCTAAATTTTTATTTAGACAACCTTTTCAACCAACATAAATTGAAACTTATCACATCCCTAAAATAGCTGATCAAGAACCAAAACATTAAGAACATATTAGAGACCAAGATCAACACAAGGCTAAAAGACATAGGGAACCTTTTGCTAATGAGAATAAAAAAGAGGTAGAATTACTCCCTGAGTGTATTGAAAAATGTTCTAAATTGAAAAAATAACTGAACATCATGCAAGACCAACTAGCCCAAATGATGCATGACAAAGATAAACCTACAAAAATATACACTCTAGATGCTCTTTGTCCATTTCCTTTTGACAAGAGTATAGGCATGCCTCCTTTTCCAAGAGGAGTTAAGTTACCTAAGTACAATAAATACTTTGGAACTATGGATCCTAAAGATCATTTGTGAGAATTCAGTGCCTTGTCTATGGAATTTATGCATAGTCAGAGATATCACATGCATCTCTTTCAAAGAAGTCTAGGTGGTTAGGCTATGGAGTTGTTTTCACACTTGCCTATGAGTATCAAAACATTTGATGAGATTTCAAACCTATTTTTCCAAGAGTACTCTCACAACATACAACACTTAATTAATATTGGAGACTTGTGTAACCTTAAACTGAGAGTTAGGGAACCTTTCCTCATATCCTGCAAAGATGGAGACAACTTTACACAAAATACTCACATAAAATTCCTAAAATAGAAAAACTTGATATCTTTATGGATAATATTTTACCTAATTTTGGGTATAAAGTTCAACTTCAATGTCCACAAACCTTCAAAGATATGGCCACACAAGCTATCTAGATAGAGGAATTCATGGTAAAAAAGGGTGAGTTAACCTTTCAAAAAGACACTAAACAAGAATCCACCTCTAATGAGGAAAAATCCAAGTATGTGAAAAAAATTGAGAGTTTGTGCATGACAGAGTTGTTGATAACATTGCTCCTAAACCTACAAAGGTAGCTTTCAATCTTATAGACAATCTCAAAGCATCCAAGAATTTTGAAAAGCCTCCTTTTGATAATAAGACATTTGGAAAAAAACCAAAGAGTTCATCTTGGGTTACATCCCCAAAACAATAATTTATACCTCTTGGTGAACCTTTGGATGTGGTCTACAAGACCTTGCTACAAAACAAGCTCATTTCTCCATTGGATAACTCTTGTCCTTACGATGGACAAAAATGACCACATTGGTGGAATGTAACCACATTTTGTGAATATCACCAAAATAAAGGTTAGAAAACCAAAAATTCATAAAATTTCATCACAAATTCCAAGACCTAATTGATGATGGTGACATTGTTGTGGAAAAACATAACAAGAATGTAGATCACAAGGTTTTCAAGGAGCCATTCCTATCTTATGAAAAAGTAGAAAATTCAAAACAAAAACCTCATACTCTAATGATGATGATGAGATATTCCACATGGTTGAGCAGGTGGATGTTGAGTATTATGACATTATTACTATAAAGGGAAAATAAGACAAAGCTAGACCTAAGACCCCATTTGTCTTAAGGGGTCCTACCTTTAACACATCTGAAAACAAACCATCACAATCTTGCCCAAAAATTTTTATGTGTTCTCACTCTAAGTTGGTTCTCAAAGGCATTACACCTCCTATGCCTAAGCTAGAAAAACACAAAGACAAACCTCTTCCTGATCCATCTAGCAAAGGAACAAAACTTGCAACAACTTAAGCGGCTACTAACTATAGTATCCGTGATCAATTACAACAAAAAAATGCTCAAATTACAATCTTTGAATTGCTCAAAATCCTGCCTACTTAGGTAGATTCTTGACAAAGCTCTTGCTAAGGAAAATGTACCTCAAGATCTAGATCTTGAGAGGTTCCAATCTATGGTAGGTCATCTGATATCATCTTACTATATGTCTTTCTCTAAGGAGGATGATAATTCACTGAGTCATCCACATAATCAACCAATACACATTGAGCTTTTGATACACTAGAAATGTTTCTGTTGTGTGCTCATTGATAATGGATCTAGTTTAAACATTGTGTCTTCTACTCTACTTAAACAATTGGACTATTCTGAAGAGTACATTAATTCCCTTCGTAAGATAACTATCAAAGCATATGATGAAGTTGAACAAAAATCTTTAGGTCTTGTGGTGTTTCCTCTCCACATTGGTTCTATACAAAGGGATATCACTTGTCAGGTCCTCAATATTCCCTTGGCTTACAATATTTTTCTAGGAAGACCATGGATACACAAGATGCAAGTTGTGCCTTCTGCTCACCATCAATGCATAAAATTTCAATTTCATGGCTCTAAAGTCACCATACCTACAAGTACTAGCTATACCTATAACATGTTGAAATCTATTCAAAACTTTGTACCTGTTAATAGGGAATCTACAAACCATCATGATAACAAGTTGAAGCAAATAGAGTAGTCACTCAAGTTGAAAGAAACTAGAATGGGTGAATATCATATATAACTAGTTCTATCTTTGACATGTCTTCCTAAGTCTCCTCATCATTATGGGAAACCACATAAAGTGAAGAGACCATTTGTGTTGATGCCTCAAACTAAGAAAGATGGTACCTTTGTCAAAGCTACTGTACCTCTTAAGGAGGAATCTAAAAACATAGCTATTGTTGCATGGATCTATAAAGAGGAAACTCCAGTTGACCTCACAGAACAGGCTTGTGAAATTACTCTTTAGAAGTATGCTCTTAGTCTTGCACTCATGAAAAATTTTGGCTACAAGGGGACTAGTCCTATTGGATGCAACAAAAATGGTTTGATTGATCCTATAGAAGTCATAGCTAGAAGGAATCAAGATACATCTAGTATGGGCTTCAAGAAGATTCATTTTCATCTAGGGATTAACAAATTTATACCAAAACCTAAGAATTCATTTGAAAATGAGTCGCAAGCAGAGTTTGATGACCATGAAGATAACACTAACAAAAATATCCTTATCCTTAACCAATTCTTAATGATCTTGCTAAATTTTTTATGGAAGCAGATGATTTGGTACCACATGTTAGTACCATGGATGGTGACATTGATTCTTCTAACAAAACTGCTAATTATCCCTATATTCAACAAGAATACAAAGATTCTTGTCATGCTCTACACATTAAGTACCTTTTCAAAAATCCAAAGGATGAGGGAGAGTTTGTCCCTATCACTATTGGGGAGTTCTATAGTTTGTCTCCATGTAGCACATATTCTCGAGAGTATGAAATCAACTCTCTCTCAAAAACAAGTACAAACAAAGACATACATCAAGTTCATGTCTATAAAAACCTCCTTGAAGTAGGTGAATCATCTAGGGTTAGGTTAGAGGAGTCTTATCCAACTAGTGTCCTCGAGTCTTCAATTAATGACATTGGTGCTCAAATGAATTCAAACATAGTTGTGGATGAAGCCTATCACATCTCTTTCACTCACCTATCCCAAGCTCATAGACTATAATTACAATGTAACTAGTGAAGTCCCTACATTCTAGAATGACTATGCTTTTTCCTACTACTTAAACATTGTCAAAATGATAACGTATTCCACCAGTGAAAAAAGTGGCAACATGATTAAAGCTAACATCAAATATTTTAGTCATACAATCACAAATAAAATAAATATAAGTTTCAATGGTGAAAACCACATTGTGGTAGTATTGAACCCTAAAATATTAAATATAAAAGGTATATCCAATGGTGAAAAACTCTCAAAGGTGCCTATGGATGAGATATTTGATGCACTTCCTAGTCATTTTTTGGAAAGATCATTTGTGTTGATAGAACCAACACAATTGATCAACTTGAGAATAGAGGAACAACCTCACTTGATACACCTTGTACAGTTACTATCTCTAGAAGAAAAATAAGAATTCATTGCCTTCCTCCAAGAGAAAAAGATAAACTTTGCATCGACATACTCAAATATGCCAATATTAGATCCTAATCTCATAATGCATCACTTATCTATTGCACCAGGAGTTAAACTAGTTAAACAAAAAACTTAGGAAAATGCATTCTCATACTACTGGTCAAAAGTGAATTGGAAAAGCTTTTGAAAGCTAGTTTCATTCATGCTATTGATTATACTAAATGGATATCAAAAATTGTTCCAATCTCCAAGTACAATAAATCTATTAGTCTATATAGATTTCTAAGATCTGAACTTAGTATGTCCAAAGGATGATTTTCCACAACCCAACATTGATATGATAGTGGACATGATAGTAGGATATGAAATATACTCACTCATGGATGGGTTTTTTGGTTACAATCAAATAAAAATTGCACCAAAAGATTAGGAGAAGACTACTTTCACTTGTGTATGGGGAACGTGATGCCATTTGGCTTGAAAAATGCTGGTGCTACATATTAGAGAGTAGCTACTATAATTTTTCATGAGATGATGCATAAAAAAATTGAAGACTATGTAGATGATACTTTGGGTAAGAGTGCAAAATGCAATAGTCACCTTCAAGATTTGGGACCTATCTTGGATCATATGGGGAAATTTAGTCTAAGACTTAATTCCAAGAAATGTGTGTTTGGTGTAATATTCAAGAAACTACTTGGTTACATTATCTTTGTAAAAGGGATCGAGGTTGATCTTGATAAAGTTCAAGCAATCATGGATATGCCTCCACCTCATAATATTAGCTAGAAGAGAGGCTTACAAGGAATACGTCAATCCATTCATAGATTAATCTCACAACTAGAAAATAGGTCATAACCATTTACCAAAATTCTACATAAAGGTGTTAAATATAACCAGAGCCAAGATTTTGAATAGATTCTAACATAGATAAAGAAGTACCTTGCTCATCCACCAATATTTATGCTTCCTATTCATGGTAGCCTCTTGTTCTATACATCTCAGAAACAAAAACATCTTTGGGTATCTTGCTAGCTCAAGAAGACAATGATAATAAGGAAAGAGCTATTTACTATCTGATTTGTAGACTAATCTCATATGATATGAATTATAGTATCATTGAGAAGGCTTTCTTGGTAGTCATCTTCACTTCCCAAAAGCTAAGATACTACATACTTTCTCATACTATGCGACTAGTTGCTAAAATTGATCCATTGAAATACTTAGTAAGGAAACTCTAATAGGAAGGTTGGCTAAGTGGGTCACGATCTTAAGTGAGTTTGATATTCAATATGTTGAACGGAAGGCTATCAGAGGACAAGAAATTTTTAATAAATTAGTAGAGGCACTAATGGACAGTCTTCTTCTGCTACACATTGATAGTCCTAATGAATCAATTCTTATGCATACACACCAAAATTGAGTGATGTTCTTTGATGGTTCCTTCACACAATAGGGATCCAATTTTGGACTATTGTTCATAAAACCTCAAAAGTAGTCACTACCTAAGGCATACAAGATTTTTTTCCTTGTATGAACAACATCATAGAATATGAAGGTCTCATTAATGACATGAAGATGGCAGTTAAATGGAGAGTAGATCGATTAAACATCTTTGGTGATTCATAGCTCATAATCAACTAGGCCAATGACATATATTAGACAAAAGATGAGAAGTTGATCCCATATAAATGCATGGTGAATGACATGAAGAAATACTTTTCTCATATCACTATTCAAAAAATTCCTTGGGTAGACAAAAAAGTAGCTAATGCCATACCTACCCTTGCTTCCATGTTATAGATATCAAAGAATAATTTTTGACACAAGTTTCTAGTGGAAACATTACTCTACCCTACCTATAACTCCCCTAAATCTTAGATGATCTATTCTATTGTAGGACATGATTCATTTTTCTATCACCATATATACTCCTATCTACATGACCAAACAATTCTAGATGATCTAACCCAAAATAAAAAATGTCACCTTATCCACAATGCTTTATGATATGTTATTATTGCTCATGACTTGTTTAGAATAGGTCTCGATGGAACACTCCTTATGTTTCTAGAACTCGATGAGTTAAAATGCATATTAATTGATTCCCACAAGGAAATTTGTAGATATCACTCTAATGGCTTGGCACTAGCTTATAAACTTATTAGATCTAGTTACTATTGGCCAAATATGAAGCAAGAGGAAATCAAATATGCCAAGTCCTATAAGCAATGCCAACTCCATCAGAATTTGATTCATGCTCCAACTAGGTAACTAATTCCATTTATCACACTATGGCCATTCCAACAATGTGCCTTTGATCTTGTGGGTTAGATTCACTCATCTTCTTCAAATGGACACAAGTTATTATTAAAGCTATAGACTACTTCACTAAGTGGGTAGAGGCAATCCATCTCTCTATAGAAAATGGAAAAAATATAGTTCTGTTCATCATGAATTACATCATATGTAGGTATGGTGTACCTTCCTTCATTATTAATGATAATGGAGGACAGTTTAAAAATAAAGATCTTAAGGAGTTATGCAAAAAGTTCAGAACTATGCAACATTGGTCTTCTATCTATTAACCCTAGGGTAATGGTCAAGAAAAGGCATCCAACAAGGTGATCCTTAAGATCCTCCATCACATAGTTAGGAAATCTAAAAGGGATTAGAGTCATTGGATTAATCTAGCTTTATGGGCATATAGAATGAGTATCAAAACTCCAATGAGTACAACACCCTTTGCTTTAGTAAATGGAGTGGATGTTGTACTTCCCATTAAGGTTGAGATTCCTACTTTGAGAATCTCCATGAAGGTCCTCATTACTAATGATGACTATAGAATATCTTAGCTTCAAGAGCTAGTATTGTTAGATGAACATCGGCAAGTGGCATGTGATCATCTACAAGCTTAACAACAACATATGTCCAAAAGTTACAATAAGAAAGTTAAGCCATGCAACTTCCAACTGGGTGATCTCATTTTGAGAGAAAAGACTAAGAATCAGAAACAATGGGTACAAAAAGGGAAGTTTGAACCCAACTACCTTAGTTCCTACATAGTCATTGTAGTGTTTGGATCTAATGCTTACCAACTTTCTATAGCCAAGGGAGAGGTGCTCAAGGAGCCAATCAACACTCTCTAGCTGAAGTAGTTCTACAACTAATCTAATTTCAAAATCTCTATATATATATATATCTAAATATCCTAAAAGAAAACTAAAAATTGAAAAATGTCTATAAAAAATCTATTATCTTGGTGAAAACCTAGCACTAGGAACCTTGCTAGCATCAAAAAAAAAATTAAAAAAACAAAAAAAGTGCCATTGATGAAAACTTGGCAAACAAGCATCGTGGTAGCAAAAAAAAAAGAATCTCTACCAAAAGTGGAAACCTAGTAAATAGGTGCCTCTTGTTTCAAATGATATATCTCACAATGCATCTTCTAGCTCTTGTATAGTTGCTTTCCCACTTTCATTTGCTACTTTCATTCATGTATCCATGACTTGAATCTTTTCATAAAAAGGGGGAACACCCTATAGTCTCCTAGACAATCTTGTAAGTGTTAGTCACTAGTTGTTCTAACTACATATGCCTATTGTCGCTAGTGTCATGTTTTGAAATTCCTCTCATTGACAATCTCTTAAGAATCAATCTCCAATTGTTCTAACTACATCTTCCTACTATAACTAGTTTCACTTTTTGAGATTTATCTCATGGACAATCACTTAAGTTTTAGTCACCAATTGTTCTAACTACATTTGCCTACTATCACTAGTGTCACTTTTTGAGATTCCTCTCATGAATAATCTCTTTACTTTCAGTCACTAGTTGTTCTAACTACACTTTCCTACTATCACTTATGTTACTTTTGAGATTCCTCTCATGGAAGATATCTCTTGCATTAGTCACTAGTTGTTCTAATTATGTCTACCTACTATCACTCATGTCACTTTTGAGATTCCTCTCATGGAAGATATCTCTCGAGATCCCTTTCATGGAAGTTCTCTTTCGTTAATCACTAGTTGTTCTAACTACATCTACCTACTTTCTCTCATGTCACTTTTGAGATTCCTCTCATAAAAGATCTCTCACATTAGTCACTAGTTGTTCTAACTATATCTACCTATTTTTGCTCATGTCACTTTTGAGATTCCTCTCATGGAAGATCTCTCTTGTGTCAGTCACTAGTTGTCCTAGCTCTATCCTTCTACTATTTCTCAATTTCCTACTAAGGATCTTCTTATCGAAGATTCCTCTTTGAATTCAACCATCAATTTTCCTAAATATGTCTATCTACTATTGTCACCCTATTGAAGAGATTTTTTTCATACATGTTCTAAACACTAACACTTGACATCAATCATATAACACAAAATGATGAATGTGTTTGGGATATGCTGAGATTTTTTTTTTTTTTGGTTTTTTTCTTTACTTTATCATGTCTCTTTGAGCAACTCAATGATGCCACTTTTGACTAGGGAAGAAAGGATTGGGGGAATATGATCTTTTCCTTTTTTTCTATTTGCAATTAAGTTCCAATGATTTGAACCATCCATACAAAGAGGGTGTCCACTATAAGAACCTGCATCTCAAATTGGATGGATATGTGTACCACAAATCCTTTTATATGGATAGATAAATATGGTTTATTTTTCTTCTTTCTTGTTGGAGTGAACTCTTTATGCCATAATAAATACTCATATTTATGCTGCTAAGTGAACATATGGGTCACTGCAAGAACACCTAGCACACATCTATCTCAGGTTACAAATGCAAGGGTCATTGTGGATAGAATACATACTAATTAGTTAGCACAAGAAGGATCTCTCATATGTATGGTGTGTCTACACGCAAGAAACATTCTAGTCATCCTAGCATTTATTCTCTAATGCTTATGTTAGATAGCTACATTAAAAGGGACAAATTTTCTAGTCATTATGGTTGCTTATGCCTCAAATGCTTACACTTAATCCTAAAAAAAATAGAATAGTTTTTCTATTCATATTCCTATGATTGTAATGTTAGTGGGATTCTATGACATCTGGGGTTTCACTATATTCTCAATGATGATAATTGTCAAAGCTTGGTAACTAGACCTAGGGTTGCATCTAGTTTAACGCTGCATCTAGCATAGGGTTACATTGCATAAGCACATGGTTTGATTTCAAATCTACTTACATCCTTTGAAATGAAAATTTTTTGGTTTCTTCAAAGTATCATACTTCTCCATGGCTGCACAAGAGTCCAGTTGTTTGGTTTTTCCTATTGATCTTCAAGGAATACCTATCACTAACAAGAAAAATAGAACACTGCATGAGATGTTAGTTCATTCAGATTTTGCATTTCATACATAATTTCATGATCCATCTCATCTAGACTACATTCACACATCACATCATATTTGCATTCATAATCATAAGAATAAACATCTCATGTACATCAAACTAAAAAAATTGAGAAAGTGACACATGTGAATGGTACTCAAATCAAAATCTTGTATATATATATATATCTCAGAAGTGTACATCTATGCAAAAATAGACATTGTTCAAGCACTTTTTATCTTAGAAATGATACAACATAGTGTTGGTACACTAATCAATACATAGCCAAAAGAAAACAAAGGAAAATGAATATAACTCTCTCCTTCCCCCTCACCTCTCATTGGTGGTCGAGGAGGAGAAGGAGACATGTGTGGTCTTGTGCCAAGCAATGCACCTCTAGAATCTCATGCATATCATGAAAACTGAGGCACCTATTTTGCCTCATGTGGTACAACCACTGCATAAGCTACAAAATAGTACACTACCCTAGTTGACTATAGCTAGATCTCATATCTAATAGATCTAACTACTCCCATAGCCTATAGATCTTGCACTCTCGATCCATGATCCAGGAGTCTCTCATAGCTACTTTTATCTGCAAAACTCCTAGTTGCATTGCATAGTTCGTATCCACTCTCTAGACCTCTTTAGGGCCTCTTGGGTCTGTGCTAAGACATCTTTTCCCTAGGTCCCTATAGTAGGTTGGTCCTGCATCTTTTCATTCCCCTACTCAGTCGAATACTTGGCTAGTCGCTCCTCCTCTATGCGAGGTCTCTACATGTCAACTCCTATGGGTCCTAAAGATCCCATATCCCCTAATTAGCTTCCTTTCCTTGTCCCACTACCACCTGCACCTAGGTCTACTCTCATCTACAGGGGTGGAATCTACACATGGCATGTCCTCTAGCTCATGCCCTCTTGTTGGGGTTACTGTGGTGGTGCTTGTGGTGCCTATACTAGCTGAATAGGTACAACCATCCCCACTAGATTGGTAAACCATGTAAAGGAATCACCTACAAAATGGGCTTATATGAAAGGGTCATCCCTCAATCCATTACTACAAATAGATAGTCCCAAATGATAGCCACTATGGTATACATATTGATCATCAATCATCCTAGGTCTAATCTCACTGACCAACCCCAATCTATATCAATTGCTAGCCGCATGTACAAACAATACTCCTATGAAATATCTTATAGATGATTGTATTGTCACCACATGTGAGTCAAGGGAAACCTCTCAATGACTGATATCAAAAGACTAATTAATGCTTAGGAAGGAAACATTTATCAGAGCTCTACCTACCCATTAGACCAGACCTCTATCTCTCTCCATGGTCTCCACACTATGGTGACTAGGTCATCCAATCACAACCTTGATTGCTCAGTCTTCCCTAGAGTTGTCTAGGTAAGTTGGCCTCTATATCTATAAACATATGGCTCCATAGGTTGTTGCTTGTCTACAAAAATAGTCATCTTGACTAGTAAGTGCAACCATGCCCAGATATGAAGAACAAAAACCCTAGTGGCCATTCTCTTTGTCTCAAGATATACAATCTTGTGCATCTTATGAAACATGTGTGTGAGCATGCACTGACCCCACCCATATCTCTCTAGGGTCTCCAACATTATTTGGAACATGTAACCCCATCCACACTCTAATCCATGTCATCCTTTGTCTAGCATCAAGAAACAAGTGATGAATATAGCCAATACCAATGGCAATATATGTGTGAGCCCATATGTCTACACTAGCTCCTTCCAGCAGATGGCTCCACTCATGATGAGGTCCTCTTGGAAGATGGACCTTAGTGCCTCTATCCTGGTCCATAGTACTATGTCATATACCACTCCTAGTTCATCGAATGGGATCCTCAATATCCTATATATATTCTTTGGGGTGATCATCATCTCCTCCTATGGAAAATGAAAGGTGTTCATCTCCAAATAGAAACACTCTACTAGTGCTATTAAAAGGAAATGATTCACCAACATGGGTTGAATCTAGCAAAGCTATGAAAATCCTAATCTATCAATATGTGCCATGTCAACATCATCTAGCTATCGCAACTAAGCTCCATAATTTGGGTAATGGTATCAAAATTTGACATCGAGAAATGTAACTTGTGCACACAAACACAAAATGTAAATGAGTAATCTCTGCTAAACAAACATGATGAAAGAAAGTGCAACATTGCAATGGAAAATCAAATTTCAAACACTAAAACTTACATTTAACACTAGAATTTTACACAAGATCTCATGTTCTTGCACAAGATTGCACATATTTTCATGAGGATACACTTTCTCATGTGAGAAGTGATCAAACTCTAGGCGAAAAATGAACACAAGTTTTGGTTTCTTGTTTGACACATGGGTATCACCCATGTGAGAAAACCCATAACACCAAGTTAAGAAGTACATGCCTAGTACATCTTTGTGTGAGAAGAGATTGACTTTGTGCAAGGAGAGACATCTTCAAATGAGAAATGAAACACCAAAAACTCAAAATGCATGCAAAATTAAATGCAAAACAAGGTTATTGACTTATCACTAGATGTCTATACTCCATCGATTGGCTATGTCATCAAGAGCACTCAAATACAGTCATTATATAAGTTCTAACTTAATTTATCAAAGTGCTCTGATTGACATGAAAATCACCCCCATAGATAATTTGAAAATTCTTAATCTATTTTTGGTATCAAATTCAAAATATGACACACTTAAACAACTCAAAAATGCATTTTAAAATTTTGGGACCGACACAATTGAACGCTTATGTAGTCTATTTTTTTGATACTTTGCACATATTCAAATCTTTTCAAATCACAATTTCTTCATTTTTTCACAAATTCTAGAATTGTCAACTCAAGTCAACTCTATCAATTTTGGTCAAATTTGGTCTTCTAGACCTTGAAATCACTTTGGATTGACTCCAAATTTTCTTTTGATCATTCTGATCTCTTCTATATTCTTTTGACTCTTTTCTTTCTTCAGTATCTCTCGACATACTACACTACATCACTATTTCTAGTGTGACAAGCTTCGATTTTGCTACTGAGGGGGTAGGATGATTACATCATTGAATTTGAATTTCCACTCATTTTGAATCTTATGCCCTCATTAATTAGGGCATCTCATCACTCAAGGCATTTGGTTCCCCTCTATCTGATATCTATGTCATCTATGTCATCTTCTTATCAGCTAATCACATCTTATAGCAGTTCTTATCAAATTTCGATGGATAGGTATCGAGATAGTCTAAATCCTAAATCCTGAGGATCAAGCCTTGTTCTAGGGGTAATTCTATGACTCATGATAGGTCTTGCTATCTCTTTCATGGTCTAGTATTTAGGTGCTCTATCTAGACTCTAGGGGATTAAGCTCCATTCTAGGGATAATTCAAAATTCTTGCTAAGGTTTATACTCCGTTCTAGAGATAATTCCAAATTCTTGCTAATGATTATGCTTCATTATGGATATAATTTCAAATTTTTGCTAAGGATTAAGCTTAGTTCTAGAGATAATCCTAACTTTCTCTAAGAGTTAAGCCTCATTTTTGGGATAATTCTAAGCTCTTTCTTTCAATCACTATTTATGGATAGGTATCCAGACAGTCTAACCCTAACTCCTGAGGATTAAGCCTCACTCTAGGAATAATTCTATGAATTTTGATTAAACTTTTCATCTTTCAATCGACAGGTATTAGGATAGTCTAAACCCCAACTCTTGAGAATTGTGTCTCATTCTGAGAACAATTCTATGAAATTTGACAATCTTCGTGCTATCACATTTTGGTATCTAGGTGTTTTATATGGACCTACTAAGGTTAAGCTTTGTTTTAGAGTTAACCTTTTAAAGCTTATCAATTGGTCTCCACATTATCAATTTTGGAACCAATCTCATCACATCTCTGTATTTAGTTGTTCTATTTGGATCCCCTAAGGTTAAGCTTCATTTTGGAGGTAACCTTTAAAATATTATCAATTAGTCTCCATGTTATCATTTTTGGAACCAATCTCATCACACCTTAGTATCTACATGTTCTATCTAGATGCCCTAAGGTTAAGCTTCTTTTTGGAGATAACCTTAAAAATCTTATCATTTGGTCTTTGTGTTATCAATTTTATAACCAAATTCATTTCTTGATCTATGCTTAATACCTCTAATTTCTTTGAATAGAATGTGCTACATGCACATTCATTCAAAGAGGGGCAAAATATAATACCCTAGAATTGACACATTGCCATATTATCCAAATCTAGTCCATTCAATCATTTCTAAGTCCTATTTTACTAGGCAATTCAAAATTTGATATTTGTTGCTTGACCTAGCTGTCAAATGTAGAAAACCCTAACCTACATTAACCACACAATTTATTTAATTCCTAAGTATCAACTCAAACTAGCTATAATAAACCTATTGATTTAATTTAATTTAATTTAATTATAAGTTTTCATACTTTAATTAAATTAAAGTTACCTCTTGAGCTAATGTATAAAGGAATTAAATATATTTCATTTAATAAGATATCTCCTCTTTTTAATTATTGAATTTAATTATTCTATTAATTAAAGTTTATCCATTTATGAGGTCATATTCTATTTTATTAAATTAAATATTCTCTCCAAATCTTCTCTTTAGTTTAGAAATGGAAACTCTAGCTGAACTAAAATTAGAAAAGGAATTAAATCAGTTAACTCCTTATTCCACTCAAAATTAAAGTAGTTAACTCATTTTTCCACTCAAAATAAATTAGTTCACTCACTTTCCATAAGGAATTTTCTATTATGACTAAGTCTCATCTTTAATCTTGATCATCCATTCTAATTAATCTTGACTATTGATTGATTCTAGGGTTCTATTTAAGAAGCCTTCGATTCCTCATTACAAAAAAGAGGCTGAATTGAATTTGCATCAAACTTATGCTAGAATATCTACTCATTTTCCCTTGCATTCTTAGCTTAATATTCTTTCATATCAATCTCTTATATGTTAATAATGCATCCATTTAGATTAATTATTCTTTCTAATTCTTATAATAATCTTCCATACATTTAGATTAATCGTGCATAGCTCATATAGTTTAAAATCCTTCATTCTAGAGGTCAAGATTCTTGCTTCTTATTCTGAGAGCAAGGTAAAATCCTTCTAGTTAGATGGAAATAGGTCAAACTATTATATTATTCAAATGAATAATCTCATATTCATTCTGGGATGATCTTTCAAATAATGACCATGTTGAAGTGTGTGTAAGAATTTGAGGCCTACATTTCACATATACAATGAGAGGGATCTTAAATGCTCAGATTTGTTAAATAAAATCTTGAAGAAGGATACTATCATCCATGGTGAAGCCCCAAACTTAGTAGAAGGTATTGGTTAAGGCCCTATGGTGAGAAAAACTCATTTCTTGTTAGACTATTTCAATTACATTGCAAACCTTGATATTTAGGCACTAAACTAGTCTGTACTATATGAATGGCTTAGGAATCTCAAACCTTAAAATATTTTAGTTCTTTGAAAATGTTGTCTAAATCCATAGTTAAATTATCCCTTTGTTAATGATTTTTTTAATTTAATCCATGCTTTTATCAAATGGATGGCTAATTTCTTGGAAACATTTTACAAGTATCTTTGAGCAATTTTATGTGTTTCTTGGAGCTCAATTAGGGTTTCAATTCCAATTGTGGTAGGAGGTCTTGGAGAGGAATAGGCACTTGAAATGGATGGAGTAATAGGAATCTAAAATGGATGGAGTACCCACAAGATTTCACCTTCACAATGAACCATAAGAAAAGATAGATGAACTAGGTGGCTGATGTATTGAGAAAAAGATTTTTAACAATCCAAGAAGTTCAGTTACATAGAATTGGGATAGAGAGATTCAAGAGAATCTATAAGGAGGATGAAAACTTCACAAAGGCCTATAAGGTATGGTCTAATTTTGAGGACCACTTCATTCCATGCAAGACTAGCAATGATGCTAGCCACATTGCACACCTATTCTTCAAGAAAGTTTTGAGGATTCATGGACTTACACTAAGCATTATTCTAGATAGAGATGTGAAGTTCTTGAGCCACTTTTTAAACACTTTATGGAGAAAATTTGGCACAAACCTATCATTTGGATCATCTGACCATCCTCAAACTCATGGCTAGACTTATGTGGTTAATAGGGTGTTAGGAAACCTCTTGAGGTACCTAACTATAGAGTATGGACAAACATGGGATGTGATTAATCCCCAAGAAGAGTATGCTTGCAATGACAGTAAGAATAGGAGCATAGGTAGAATCCCATTTGAAGTTGTGTATGGAATGCATCCAAGGGGTGTGTGTGAGTTGAGGGATCTTGGAGGAATGCAACATAGAAGTGAACATGGTGAAGATTTTTCCCAAACCATGAAATAAATCCAAGAGAAAATCAAAAAAACTATACAAGATAATACACAAAAATTGAAAGCCAAGGTGGATGAAAGGAGGAAAGATATTCAATTTTTAATTGGAGATTATTTCATGGTCCATTTGAACTAGTCTAGATTACAAAAGAGTGTGCCAACTAAAATAAAAATGAAATAAGTGGGATCATGCATTAAAATCATAGCCAAATATGGATCTAATGCTTATAAAATTGATTTTTCATCAGATTTAGGAATCTCTCCTATATTCAATGTGCAAGGTTTGATTAAATTCTAGAGTACCCTAACTTAGAGTAGTCAAGGAGTTAGTGTTGATCTAGAACCTACAATGATGCAATCTTTGAAGATGAAAAAGTGTTGGAATCAAGATTGAAGAAGGCCACTATAAAAAAGGTGTACATGGAGAAACTCATTAAGTAGAAAGAAAAGCCATATTTAGAAGCTACTTGGGTTGCTGAGGTAGACTTCAACAAAGATTGTATTCCCCAAAACCTATTGTCCATAGGAGTGACATAATTTTCTTTTGTCAAGGAGTATTGTGCACAACCACCTAGGTAGGCTTATGGAAGAGCTAGAGCTCCTTTTTTACTTTGGATTATGGTGGTTCTAGCCACACCAATAAGTTAATAATAGGGATAACATATTTTTAAAGTGAAGTATGTTAAGGTTAGGATGCCTTATGAGGCCTTAGTTTCTCTTAGTTGCATAACTATGTCAAAGAGTCAATTTTTATGGTCTGGAGAATAGGATGGACAAATAGGTGATATAAGGTCCTTT
Organism: Cupressus sempervirens; assembly: GCA_028749045.1. NCBI lineage: Eukaryota > Viridiplantae > Streptophyta > Pinopsida > Cupressales > Cupressaceae > Cupressus > Cupressus sempervirens. The sequence continues at coordinate 745,976,116 of CM053791.1, forward strand.
ATAAATGTATTAAGTCAATTTAGGACTTTTTGTGAGGTTTGGTAACCTTTGGAGAAATTTTGAGGGTCAAACTCTAAAACATGTAAAAGTTGCTCAAAAATAATGTTGTCATCGACAACATTGACAACATTTTGTTAAGAAAATTTTTAGTTAGGACTTGATAGTTGTCTAAAATAGTTAGGATGTGAGTTGAGATTTCTATTTAAGGCCATCCTCAACCTTTTGAAAGGGTTGAAATTTTTAGTCTTTTGTGTGTGTAAGGACTATCAACAAGATTATAGTTATAGATTATTCTTTTTGAGTATCTTGGTATCTTCATGGATTGAATTTTTTTTTTAGTGATTAGAACTATTAGAGGAGTTAATTTTAATATTCTATAGATTATTATTATTTTATTGTGTAATGTTTCTCTTATTTTTTAAAATTATTTTATGTTTTTCCTGTCTACTATTATGAATCAAGTAATTGAGAAAAATGGAGTCATAACCCCTCTTCCCACTATAGGATCTATATGGTCTCTTGGGATTATTATAATGACTCATTTTACATACTATAAAATTAAGGAGGGGCCATAGGAAGAAAGGAAATAATTTTTGTGGTGATTTCCTAGACGATCCAGAGATATATGGCTAGGGATCATAGTCAAGTGTAGAGTTGATGAGAGGGACTGAATGCTTAGATTTCTCTAATCAAACCCTAAAAAAAGATAGTAGAATGTTTGGTGAAGCCCAAAACTTAGGGAAAGGCATTAGTCAAGGCTCTAATTAGATTAAAACTCATTTCTTGTTATATTGTTTCAATTACCTTACAAACCCTAATTTTTAGGGACTAAAATAGTCTATATTGTACAGATCACTTTGGGATCTGAGACCTAAATAAGATTTCATTACTCTAAAAAGAGTGTCTAAATCCATAGTTTGATTATCCCCTTGTTAATTATTTTTTCAAGTTAATCTATTTTTTCATCAAATGGAGGTCTAATTTCTTGTAGCCTTTTTACAAGAAACTTCGAGCAATTTTATATGTTTCTTAGAACTTGATTACGGTTTCAATTCCAATTGTGGTAGTAAGTCTTGAAGAGTATCCTTTTTTACTCTAAGATGCACATATCTTCATTTGGGGTGTTAGTTATGAAGTTGAGGTTGATTTTGGAGTTAATGAAGAGCAAGCAATAAGGCCAAAGAAATCCTAGAAATTATTAAAGGATTTAATGTTCTACCTAGTTGGTGTGTACTAGTTGAATGGACTAGGACCTCATAGATAGGGTCCTAACAAGAGTAGGGTAACTAACAACCCTATTAGGTCAAGATAAATACCTTAGGAGACCCTAGGAGAAACTAGGGTAGAATCAAGACTAGTTATCATATCAAGCTGATTTTTTATTTTCAAAGCCTTTGGAGAAGTAGCCTTTTATATTACTTAGGAGTGGAAAACCCATTTCTGAGAAAAAATTTTTGTGGTGAAGAAAACTCTAAAGTATTCTCCCTTTAATCTTGATCTAGTGGCTATGAAGTTAGCTCTTGAGCATGGATCATTGATTATGAACTCTAAATCATTATTTTTCAACATCTTACTTAACATAATTGTACATAAAGACTTGGATTTGATATAACTCATTTTATATTTAGAAGTAGAATGTAGTACCTTTGATTTCACTAGTGATCAGCTAGAAAGTTGCATACCCATTCTTTCTCATAAAAGTATACTTTCACCTAAGCAACTTGATTGGAGGCCTTTTTGGCTTCATTTTAATTTTTTCTAGGTCTTTCCATTATGATACAATTATGTACACAACTTGTTAATCATTATCACCATTTCATTCTCTAGGTGTATGCTTGATGAATTTTTCCAAAGGGGAAAACTAGCTCAATTTATCAAAATCTATAGGAAACAAAATATTGAGGAAAGATAGCAAACAAAAATATGGAGAACTTACTTCTCACTAGGAAGAGGCCCAAACACATCCCAACCATACCTAAATCTCCTAAACCTTGAACACATTAAAATAATAACAAAACCCGCATTGAAGAATATGTAAAGGCAATGCAAAGGAGACCTAAAATCCTTAGAAATTGAAAAGACTTAGGAATGACGAGAAGTAAGTAACCTAAAGGCTACTTAGAAATAACTCTAAAATAGAAACTTAATGAATACCAAAAATTATAACTCGACAAGGGGGAAACTGAAAGTTGGCAAGAAACCAAATGATTGCAAAAATGAAGCCATCAATCACCACTCTATATTCCACACTTTGCAGTTAGATCTTCTTCTTTATCAATAGTGGATATACCTCATAGGCCCATGCATTTTCATCCTACATAATTCAATTTTAATAAATGCATGGGTATCTATGGTTCTTGCTATGAGTAAGTATGCCATGTATGATGTCATATAGAAGTATGCATTGGCTTTGACAGTTACTAAGTTTTCATCGAAGTTGTCACTTAGGATGGTATCCCAATCAATTGACATCTTTTCTTCTCTGATGGTTTCAATGAAATGGACCATCCAAGTCTAAAGGGGACCTGCTACTGGGAGGTCCATGACCCTTCTTATAAGTGCAATTGCATACCTCTCCCATCACACTCTTTATTAGAGGTCCAGGACTATCTCTCCCATCACACTCTTTATGACCTTTCCTTTAGTCACATAGTGTTCTACAAGGGTTATTATCAGTTCTAAGGATTGAATTAATGTTGGATGAGACTTTACATTCACTAGGATCAACTTGATTAGTGGTGATACCATTTCTAATGTTTCCTTTGGTTCATTGAAAATCATGATAAATGAATTCTAATCAAAATGTCTAAGTTCTATGTCCTTAATTTCCACATGTCCATCTTGAAAATTTGACTTTTTTGGTGCCCCTTGATATTTTAATGCAAAAAGTTTTGGAGCCACCTTCTTAGCCATGGAAGAGGATGAAGATGCCATCTTATTTGTACAAGAGAGGTGAACATTAGTCTAAAGGTAAAAACATGACCTAAAATAGACTCCAATTGACTCCCAAATAGGTCAAAATCATGCAAAATACAACAAAAATATTTCCTCCCCCTTAGAATTTCTTATCATAAACTTCAATACAGCCTTATAGGTTCATTAGCATGTAGCTTGGTGAGGTGCTTATGTACACATCTGTGGAGTTGTGCACACGTGTAGTGTGCAACGTGTTAATGGAAGGGGGAAGCACTCTAATTTTTGGCTCCCTTTAGGGCACCTTATGGAGGTGTGCATGTTTTCACCTTTATAAAGGCCTACTAAATATTTTTTTCTACCTTTTTTACTCTTTTAGTTATTGGAAAGGTGCACACATGTGGACCTTGTGGAGGTCCACATGTGTGCACCTTCATTTGGTCTAAGATTCTTTAAGTTTTTTATTTTTTTAGGGTTTGTGTAGGTGCACATATGCACACCTCATGGAGATACACATGTGTCCACTTTCATGTAGATGCCTGACATAGTATTTGGTTTGTATGTAGGGGACTAGATTTAGTAGGGGAGTGTAAAGAGACTAGGTGTAGGGATGCAGTAGTGATCTAAGAACAAAACCAAAGTGGGAAGAAGGGATAAGCCTCAAGGTCTTATATAGATCCTGGGGGAAGGCACACCGAGTAATATTGCATAGGTGCACACCTCTGGATGTGCACACATGGACAACTCTAGAGGGCATCTAGGTGTACACCTATGGAAGGTGTGCTAGTGTGCAACTCTAGGAATGTGTAGATGCACAGATCCAGAGTTGTGCATTTTCCCACCTCCAAAAGAGTGCACATACACAAACTTATTAAGGTGCACATTTGTGCACCTATTTTAGAGTGCAAATTCTCCTTAAATGATATTATTTTCTAAGTTTTTGATTGTCCTACTTACCCATTCAAAGACTAGGGCTTGACCCACACTCAAGATATGGTCCAAAATGACCAGGACTCTAGATTAGGAGCTTGGTAGGGAAAATTCTAACTAGTGGGTCCCCATTTTCTATCCAAAAATGGGGCATGTGTTGTGAAACCAAAAGAAATAGCCCCAATAATAGGGAAGAAATCATAAGGTATTTCTTCATTAGCAAGCATCCTTCTAAGTTGTGGCAAGTGATAGCTAAAATCTAAACATTTCAAGTACTATTTAAGTCCCTTTGTATTTGAAACTTTATAATCTTGAATCTTGAAGCTCAATCTATGCTCAATGTATTCATTTCCTTTTGATGTCTTGAGGTGCAGTCTATCATGAGTATCTAGCAACTCGGAGAAAAAAAATCTTTAGCTCCATTGGTCCATTCATCAAGAATCCTCATAAAACCTATGTATCAATTAATATTTGACCAAAAAGACAATTTTTTCAAAGGGATCTTGACAATTTGTAAATTCTTTCATTTTGAGTCCTTGGTAATCTCTTTTGATTTGATGCCACAAGCTCACATGGTTCCACTTGATTCTTCCTTATAGTATTTTTTCTATAGAATAGGATATACATTTCAAAGACCATATCCCCTTTGTCTAATTACCTTTAAGATCTTATGGAATCATTATATGTAACTCTATCTATAATTATTCTTTCTTTCTTCTATACCCAGAACATGCCTAGATTATGTGTCCACGGCATTGGTGTTGTTTTCTAGTTTTGTTCTTTAGTTTGATAACTTCCTCTTTTATTGAATTCTTGGGAAACTCTCATGCCAAAAAATGATATTAGCATTTATTTGAAGAGACCCTTTTGTCTAAACTAGAAATTTTTGGTTATCCCTTGCTACTATCAACCGAGATATGAAAATTACCAAGATAGTCAATTCTTAATTTTGTGAAGTGTTGAGCACTATCAATCTACAATTCTAATTTTAAGACTGGAAGTTCTCTATAAACAAAAGAAACATCTATTTTCAATTGGTACAAGACAACAATCATTTGAAAGCTTTGACAAAGAAATACCTCTTCCCTAAAGTTGAAACCAAATGGAGTAATCTATTGAATGCGTTAAGATAGAGTATTGATTACACCTGTTAGTGTTTTAAAGTCTACTAAAACTACTAAGTGACAAAATGCTTAATACCAGAACGACAATACATACACAATCGAAAGACTAGCCTATTCTTATTAACAATTGTATATGTAAGGTATTCGGACCCAACTTCAACAAAACCACAGATAGTTTTCTACTCTTTTGGCTCTACAAAACTAGGGTGCGTATACCTAGGGATGATTCAAAACTGGAACAACTGTATGAGGATTATTCTTAGTTTCATTTTGATTCTCATTTCAAGATCCTCAAACATATACATAGTTCTTACTAACTTGGTAAACACATCCCATAAAATAGATATGGCCAAGAATTCTTCTATAGATCTGCAGATGTTTTTAACAATAGTGGCTATCTGAAGCTAAAACATTCCATGCAGACAAGTGATGGCTAACTTTGAAGATCTATAGGAAATAAAAGTAAAGTTTGATTTAATGCAGCATTTTGATAACCATTCATGATATATCTCTCCTTCAGCTGAATCAATCTGATTAGTGCCTAATCCATTAGGGTTCAGAGTCTATAGCAAGTTCTCAGATCTAGTTTGTTGCTTTACAACAAATTCTATCAGTAATTCTTATTAGAATTCATCATTAAAAAATCCTTTCCACTACTAAAGAAATCTTACAACATTCATCAAAGCTTTTATTTAATCCACTGAATTACAACAATGATAAATAGATATACAACCTAACTAGATTGCATTCAATTGCACAAGCCTTTACTTATACAATATCAAGACAACCAGGTAATTGAAAGGAGACAAGATTCGGAAAGAATAATATTGGGACAATTCATAATTTGTATTCATCTTCTTTGAAAATGGTATATCCTTTACAATAGACTCAGAATGACCTTCAGAAAGAAACACAGCTCATTCTATATTCATGTATTCTCAGAGAATTGACAGAAAAATACATTACAAACTTGCTTTCAAAATTTGGACCAAAAACAGACTAAGCATAATACTTAGAACAATAGAATTTGGACCATTCTTTAGCCTTGTAATCTCACTTAAATAGTGTGAGATGCAACAAGTTTCGGGCTAAAGAAAGTGACATGTCTCCTCTAAAAGAAACTGAAAAATGTCTGTCATAAAAGACAAAAACAAATAATAGAAAAGCTAACACATCGAACAATCCTTGGTGGGTCCCTTTCTGTTATGCTTCCCAGTTGTTGAAACAAGAAGATAAGATTTGATTCTTCAATTATTCTTCATCCTCAAAGTAAATAGCCATGAGGTTTGAAAGTGATGTATCATCTTCAGTTACCTGTAAATTTATCTCAACCTAGGGATTTTCCATGTCCTCATTATTAACTATGAGGGTGACTTTTACTTTTACATTTTCCTCATCATCATCTTCTTACATTTGTTCTAGAAACTAATTTTTCCATTTATTAAAAGCATCATCATCTAGCCAATCAACACTTAGAGCTTCTCTCTATATCATTATTAAAGAATTCGCACTTTCTTCTAAATCATCAAATTCTTTTCTCATAGCAGTATAAAATAACTATATTTTTACTAGCTCTTCATTTGTCTTTGCCCAGAACCAATGGCTAGTTTCACTCATGATGTTTATTATTATTTCATTAAATAACTTGTCCAACTCCCTTTTCCACTTTTCCTTTTCCTTTATTGTATCAACAAATTCTAAAGCACAAGGAAATAGGGAGAATTTTTCAGCAATATATCGAGAAAAACAAAGTGTTAATCTTTTCTGTAAAGAATCTCTTTTATCATCAAAATTTTCTAGCTTATTTAATAAATCAAAGATTTTCTCAACTTGGTGATAAGGCATTTGGACTGCAGATATACATATGATTGTAATATCATTATTCCTCTCCCTCCATTTCTATGCAAGAGGAGTCAGTTTATCCTTATCCCTGTTCAACTCATCCTTAAGGGTTGCAATTCTTGTCAACTGATCAAAAAAGGTTAACCATTGTATTTTATCCCTCAAATATATCACACCCTACTTTAATTTTTATTCATATTGATTTCTTAATTTTATCTGCAACTCATGCAATTTTGTATTTTCTTCTTCAAAGTCCTCTGCAGTATAGAATTAGGGCCTTTCAAGGGTGTCAGGTATTTCAATAATAGGGGTTGATCCAGATCCAACCAATGACTGTGTAGGGTATGCAATAACATTTTGTTTTCCAGTGACTGTATCTGTATACCCCTTTCTTCATATGCCTTCAAAACTTCTTCAAACCTAGCATTGAGTTGGGCAAACTTATCTTCTTCCTATCTAGATACAACACCACCCAATTTTAGCATTTCTGAGGCCATTGCCATTACTTGTTTACTACTTACCTGACTAGTCCTATATACCGTCAATGTACCAGTATGTTTTGCAGTGGGAAACCCATGCATCCTGGTACTTTCTCTCTTATCTATGGACCACAAAACAAGGGCTTGGTGGTCATCACTAAATTTGGCTCCTCTATGAGCCTGTAGTACTTCTTCAGTAGTTGTTAGTTGAACATCCTTCTGCTTCCTTACTGAATCAAAAACAATAGCATTTTCTATATCCCATTTTGGTAGAAGGAGGACTCCTGATTGTCTGACTATTTGCCTCCTAGCTTCAAGAGTGAACTAGAAAAAATCACTAAAAAAAATTGATTTTACCTCTTCCTTGATAACCGGGTCAGATTTATTTGGTTTCTTAGCCTTGATCTTCTCATAGGATTTCTCAAAATTCTTTATATTTAATCTCCATAGAAACTGAGCAAAGGCCATAGATCTTACAAAATTTTCATCATTAATAAATCTTTCAAAAACTTGGGCAACAATTGGGTCAATTTCCCTACCTTGGTAATCAACAATGGTCAGGTCCAAGGAAGGTGTAGGAGGTTCTTGTGGCTCTCCAATATCCAGGTCTGTAGAAGTGACAATCACATCCCCTTCTCCTCCCATTTGTCTAAGTTGTTCCTTTAAAGATGCCTCATCATCTATCTGGATTGGAGACTGGCTTGGGGAGTATTGTTCCTTTTGAGAAGAAGAAGATCCCTGCTCTAATTTTCATCTTTTTGGAGAGATGGCTACAGATGGACTTCTTGACCTTGGCTTCTTATGAGGGGGTACCTATTTCACATTTTGAACCATGACATAACTTTCCCTTTTCTGAAATGTATATTGGCCAGGAGTTACCACATTTCTACGACTCATTCTTTTTTGTATTTTTGTTGCCTTGTCTGGGTGTGCAAAAATAAACATAGCTTTCTTTTCATTCATAGTCTAAATTATTATGGCAAAATTATTCATTAATGCCTATATTTTAGCTCCCCAGTATTTCTTATCTTTCAATGGGTTGTACTAGGGGTCAAAAGTATTAATGAATTCTAGGTTTTTACTGAAAACTATCCATTTCTCTTTCCTTAATTCTTGCTCCTACAATGTGAAAATATTTTTGATTATATCTTCTAGATAGTAAACCTGATGTACCATATGGGAAGCTCTCACTCTTTCTTTTAATAGGTCATAGAATCCTTTAGGGTCAATGAATCTGGTGTGAGATTCTGCCATGTTATATTTATTCAAAAACAAATTTAAATGCTTCCACCCCTTTTTAACAAAAAAAAAAATCATGTACTATAGTAACCATTGGAAAGAAAGTGCCCTTCTTGACCAATTCCCTCTCATCTATAGTACCTATCTACCATAAGAGCTCAGTTATCCCTATCTTTAAAGGCACATGAAAAGGTAACACATGAGGTTTTCCTAAGAAACCATAAACTCTTATTACTATTGAAACATTGTAGGGAATTATATCCCCCTAGTTATGACTGACAAGTAGCCCTTTAGCATGGTCCTTGGGTCTGACTAATTCTAATAATGCTTGTGGGATTCTAGGGCTATCTCCTCTTAAAAGCAGTCTAAGCTTTGATGCAAAATACCTGTCAAATCTTACATAACTAGCATCAGTGGCCTCTAAAGTCATATCCACACTCCACAACTACACTAGATTCCTTTCTCCATCCTTTTTTGTTTCTAACTCCATACCCTTGGAGAAGAAAGTATATCCTTTATATAAACATACATGCATCATCAATGAATACCAACAAAATGGTTTGTTTACTTTCCCCTTTGCTATTCCAACTAGACCGTTGTGAATCTCTTTTGCTAGGAAAGTCACAAAATCCAGAATGGCACTCATTCCTAATTGAAGGGTTTGAGCAATTATAAGGACCACAGAACCTAGAATTTGATCACCCTCATCTATCCCCAAGATCTTGCAAAGAGAAAAATATAGTGCTTGAGCTCTCAGATTGAAATGTCTTCTCAATAATGGCTCTGGAGTACTGGCTGTGATCACAGGAAAATTACCAACCCTAGCAGCATGTTCCTTAAGTGGCCCTGTTCTCAAGTACATTCGTTGTGAATCATATCTAGCTTGCATATCATCCATATCAATGATTTCATGCACAACGTGGTTAGGGTTTAGGTTAAAAACCTCACTAAATAGCTTAGGGAAAACCCTAAAAAGGTTGACCCTCGAATGATTTTTTACCCACCCTGTGATAGGATCATACTTCTTTGCCAGGTCCATCAATAAATCACTATCAAAGAAGACACTAGGGACTACTAATTTTCTAGTGTCAAATTCCCATACATTGCTCATGGGAGTGTCCAGTTTTCACTCTAAAAACCATTTCTTAAACAACTCCAAACCTCCCATGGAAACCTGGGCATCTCTTATCCAATTAGCTTTGTCATAAAATACTTCTACCAAAACTAATCTAGGGTTTTTTGGAATGAGTTCCCTTCCCTTAGTTATTTCATGCATTGATAAGGGGAATTTCTTGAGAAAATCATCATGCACTGAACGTTTTAGATAATCTTTTTGTCTAGTAAACTCTTTTTGGGGTGGCATTTTTAATGAAACTTTGGAAAATTCACAACAGAAGATGCTTCAAATTTACTTAGAAGGTCACAAAGCACTTACCTGCCAGAAATCACACTTCTACACTATATGATGTCTTCTACAATTTTACTGGAGTATTAACCGAGAAATTCCATGCCTTAGCTTTGAAATCTTGAATGCCCTAGTGTTCTTTCTATGCTTTGGTGATTCATTAATGGTGAAGTCATGGGTTCTTTTTATGTATTAAAATCGCATGCACCAGGTCTAGATCACATTTACTCTCAGTAACTGTTGCTCATAATTTGAACTCAAATTTGAATCCCATCCGTCGATTTTATCAGATCACATGGTCCTGATTTAAAAATAACAAGCTTTACAATCTTTTAGAAAAATGCTACATGTCACCATTGTGCTTCCCCGCATTACTTAAAAATCTACATCTTCATAATGTGAGGATGTGCCAACCATCGATCAAGACAAGATTGACGATAAGAATAATCCATTTTGTATTAACGACTAGCTAGCTGAACTGGCCAATAGGAGACTGCCATATTAGCTCATACTGTCAGAGAACATTCCACGCCAGCAGATCCCATATCTTCTTCTAAGCAAGCAAGTGTTTGACGTCATCATGGCCATGCGTCACAAATGCGCTTCCCCGCATTACTTAAAAACCTACATCTTTATTATGCGAGGATGTGCCAATCGTTGATCAAGACAAGATCAATGGTGATGCTGCTTGGTAAGTAATCTTCATAGCTCTGCCAACGAATCCACCAATGATATCATGAGAAAAACAAAATGTGTACAAAAGTACTGACAAATCTGACATACAAGAGCTTTTGCAGCATACCGGATCTCATAAAATATCAGGGGCTACGTGTCGCAAATGCGCTTCCTCGTATTACTTAAAAACCTACATCTCCATAATGCGGGGATGCGCTGACCCTTGCTCTCTGATAGATCAACAATGATTGAGAAACACTTCAACTTGGCATCCTTTCAAATAGAATATCTCAATTAAAGGTACATGAAAGGTTTACCAAAGGCATTTTGATGTAAATAAAACATTAGGATAAAAAGCCCCACCAAAATACTTGAAGAAAATACCTTTTTTTAAATTTGAAAATGAGGGTACCACAAAACAAAGGCATAATGGGTTTTTTTACGCACTTAGGGCCTTTTCATTTATAATTTGAGAGCCAAACCCTAAGAAATTAAAAAGGAAGACACAACCCACAGAACAGGGCGTAACTAGGGTAATCAAACAATTTTCAAGACATCAGAAAATAAAAACCCTAATCTGCAATAAACAAAGACTTAACTAATTTTTCACCCAAATATCAGAACTTTTCTATACTATGAAAAATCATACCAACAACACCTAGCCCCTATACTAACATGAAAAGATAGACGCAACTTTTAAAGAAAATACACAACTAAAATAAACACACATCTATTCAAAGAAAATACACTTGCATCAAATAAACACACCACTAAAAGAAAACACACATACCATTTGTTCAAACTTAATCAAAATGAGACCAATATATGAAAAATCTTATTAAGTTCATGCTTCATATAAAACTTATCATTGTCACTTCAACTCATCCAATTATTCATAACTACCTTATAAGGAAAAGGTCCACAATAACTTTAAAATCTTAGAAACAACATATTTATTTATTAATTTAAATATTTAACTATAACCTAAACTTTATTTTATTAATTCAAAATAAAAACTAAACTTCAATAATGTAATACATCAACAAGTTAATAAAAATCATTATTTTTTATAACCACGACACCATAGAAAATACATAGTAATATGAATATTATATATTTTTTCCATTTATCAAATCCTTTCAATGTGTAGCAATTTCATCCATTTAAACTTATTAGTAAGATGGTAGTGATTATATTCTTGATTTTTGTAGTTCTTTTATAGTATTTGATGATGATGATGTATTAGTTGATGCAAAGGAGAGAAATCCATTCAAGAATTACCCCATAAGACCATATGAAATTGCATTCTTGTGTTATAATTGTTCTAACATATAGATAAATAATCCATTTACTCATACAATAATTTAATTATTCTCAAATTTATATAAATCCAATTTTTCACATATCTTTAAAGAATCATTAGGATGGTTGATTAAGGATTTTTTTATTTTTGTGTTAAATTTGAAGTTTAACATTGCTCCATTTATGTTTTTTAATGGAATTTTGTTTACTTTTTGAAAAACATGATAATGCACAATAAGATAATGAGATTATTCAATCATATTTATTGTGAAAAGCATGCTAAACACTAGGCACATTTAACATATTATGTAGTATATAGACATCTTTCACTAGAGAAACATAAAATAATACAAAAAAAAATATTGAAATGAAAATTTTAACAACACCTTACAAAACAAATCATGTTGAATAATCATAAATTTGTGTCTCTCATGTAACAGAAATGACCAAGAAAACCAATGCTTGTTTTAGTATTTTCATGTGTGTGTGTGTGTGTGTGTGTGTGTGTGTTAAGCTAGAAACCTTGGAGTGTATTATATTGTGCATTTAGACCCTTATATAATTTTTTTGGCTCCTACTAAAGTATTTTATTTATTTACATTTTGAGATTTGATACCTAATGAATTTCTATGGATCTTATAGCTCTCTTTCTATTGATATTTTTGGCATAGTGAAGATGCACCTAGTTCATACACACACACAATATATATGAAGGTTACAAAATAATTTCTTTTAAATGAAATATTTGACATTGACTACCTTGTAATTCATAAGATGTTGATTTCATTTAACTTGTTAAATTTTACATGTCTTTATATTAACATAATATCCATAACATATAACATTAACAATAAGAGATTCTTCTCAAAGCTTCTAGGATAGTAATAAAATGTAATATAGATAAATTTGTCTTAGTCTTTTATCATTTTTATACTAGTTGAATATAATTTTTATTATTTATGCATTCTCAAATATTTGTATTTTGGTGAAAAAAAAAAAACTTATTTTTGTGATGTTAAGACATTTCTAAAAGATATGGGCATGACACCTTTGTTGTAATATTTTTAAAATTTAATAATTGTAAATAGGAAGCTTCCTCACAAGTCAATATTAGATTTTAAGTTCTACATGATTTACTCTTTTCCCTTTTTTATTGACATTTTTTTTATGATATTTTTTAATAATTTTTTCTATTTTATTCCAAAAAAAATTATCAATAATTTTTTTTACATGCTATCTATATTCATATACATACACATACATGTGTATACATACATACATACATACATATGTATGTATGTATGTATGTATATATGTACATATATATAAATATAGATATACATATCCATATACATATATAATGTGCATATGCATACATACATAACAATAATGACTTAAATGTTTCATCAATTCAAACTAGAAAATATTAATTCACAACATAACTAAACTTAGATAACTAAAATTAGTCATTTTTTGTGAAAATTTTAAGATACAATTAGTTAGAAACATGGTAATCTAATTATGTACCCCTTTATGTAAATGAACTAACTACATTCTACTTGAACTATTGTCCTTCATTTTTAAACCTTCCTCATAAGTTTTGTTGATTGAATGTTTTCTTTCAGGTTTTAAATTGGTATTGTTTCATGTACTCTACATGAACTATCAAACTATATTAAGCATTTAATATATCCTTTTTATCTATACTCTTGTTTATTGTATGGTATATTTTTCCCTTAATGTGTGAAGAGAGAAATATTTGAAGATAGTTCTCAAATTCACATATTCATGTGAAATACTTAATTTACTCATCTTTAATGGTTGGGAAAAAATATATACTTAAGTACTATTTTCTTAGTGCATTTTTTTGTTGAGGTCATGCAATTTTGGTAGATTTGTTGCATCCACCATGTTTCATTTCAATGACACAATTTGGATAAAGACTATTAATAGATTATAGAATTTGCATCACAAGGAATGAATAGGAAAGGTAGGATCCCACATTCATTATGTGTTACTATTATAGATATAAATATCAATTACATGAAAAGATGTAACCAATATCATAAAGGAATAAAGCGCACATAAGCAAATAGAAGACACAAGGATTTGATGCGATTCATCTAATTTATGGGCTATATCCACCAAAGAAAAATTACAATAGTTTTATCTAGTGATTTAAATGTAATTAAAATCTGAAATCCCTTGTAACTCAACACCTATGCAAGAAGATAATCAATCATCATGCATCATAAAAATTCCTAATCTGGTATAAATAAGATTTAGAATAAACCCATATCTACATATCACTGACATTAAACATCAACATAGAGGCAAACTCAATTTTTGATGTAGAGAATCCTTACAAAGAAATCAATAAGTGGGAGATATACTGATCCCTTCAATGTTCATTAAATATATTTCGTTAGTGCAAGCATCTCATGAGGCAAAACATAACACTTTTCAACACAAAAACATTAGTCTTTCTTGATTTGCATGTACTAATTTCTATATCATATTCCATTATTCATAATGTTTGTTTCCAAAACTTTATTTCCAAACCCTTTATATAAATTATTTAAAGTTATTCGTTCTAAATCATATCCAAGTATAAACCAAATCCAACAACCCATTATAGGTTATGATCTTTGTATCAAGACCCAATTTTATTGTAAAAAACTAGAAATAAAACCCAAAACACTGCCTAGGGCATGTGATATCTTTATCAAAAAAAATATAAATGAAACCAAACCAATCTAAAATTTTCCAATTTTGACACTAGTTTCCAAATATATAAGCCATTGATTTTTCTAATGCATAAATCATTCTACAAGAACAAATGTTTGACTGAAACTTCAATGAATATCTTTAAAATATAGTTTTCACCAAACTTATCATAACTTTCACACATTTTCATCAAAATGATGCAAATCAATGGGGAATGAAAGTTAGTTCACATATATTTCCATTTAGCATAATTATATTTTTTTATTCATCCAATTTTTTCCATACCAAACATTTCAATCTAAGTGTAGTCAAATATCCTCATATTTAGAAATAACAACTTTTACCAAAATGCTAATAACTATTTATTTCTTGATGAAATATACACAAAAATAAAATAAAAAGAAATTTTACTCACTAAATTATCAAAATATATAGATTGTACATGGTTTCTAGTTTATACATGTCTGTACAAAACTTGGAACCACCACAAAAATTGAAAACTAATAAAAATAAAAAGTTATAATTACTCCAAATTGATATTAAAAATATATGTTTCCTTCCATTGTTTTTTTGGTTTGACCATACATCATTTTTTATAGTTTTTTTGGTTGGTTATAAATTCCAAACCACCTTTGAAACCATCTTGTTACACACTTTTGCCATTATGCATTTTACATTACAACTTTTACAAGTTTAACTCCAAATTTGACAAATTTTTGAATGGAAACTTTAATAACCCTAAAATGGACTTAAATGGAAATTGTACATTAATTTTAGTGTTTACAAGGAATTTTTTCATATTTTGATATTCTTGATCACTTTAAGACCTCCTTGCACAATTTTGACAACTTTTTACAAATTGTTGGAATTAAAATAGGAAAGGTAAACTTCTGAGGGGGGGGAGGGAGGTGAATTAGTAGTTTACACTTAAACACATAAAAACATTCATCACACATTCATCTGATACATTCAATAAGTAAATTGAAATAGCATGTAAAGCATGTACATCTAAAACATGTAATCAAGTAAACATTCACACATATATGACACTAGATATGATTACACAAAAACCCTCCAATGAGAAGGTAAAATTAGGGTAGGGATGACACCAAAAAATCTTCAATACTATAGTAATAAAGTGTATCCAATGAAGGTTACATTGTTTTTATCATGAGACATGATCTACCCTATGAAAGTTCTACCCTATTAAAGGTTTACAAAGACTATTAGGTCTCACCCTGTTACAAGTGTTTCTTGCTAAAGGACTTTAACTCACAATTAAGTGAGCACCCTATTAAAGGATTTTAATACAACCTATTAGGACTACTTTGTTAACCTATTAGAATTTCTTAGCATTGATCCTGTGGATAGCACTTGAGTGATTGATGATAGATCACCTCTAACTTGATGTACTCCTGATCCTTCTTGATTAGATGTCTCTTTGTTGTATGCTCTTCTCTTCCTCTATTCTCCTTTAACTAATTTTGTGATGCAATCTTAGATCATAACTCCTTAGTCACCATGAATTCTCTATTTATGCATGTAAACTTCTCTCTTCGCACCTTCATACACCTTCTTTGCACTTTTGAAATTTTAGGGTTTACCCTCCTTAAGAAGACACAGGTGACTTAAGATTAGGTATGAATCAATGGATGTGATTCATCCATTTTGTTGCACAAACCTTCCCTTTTTCTAATTGGTTGCATGTAATTGCATTAGGAATCCAACTTAAGATTCATCCTTATCTCCAAAATAATGTAATTCACCTTTAAGTTGGCTCAGAAATGGTTTATATAGTTGTTTGTGCCATAACAAACAACTATGAAAAAACTATCTTACTTGGCATCTGAAGTCTCTAACACTCAACATATATTGATTTCTACTTTGTGACTTGGCATCAATATCATTTGGTATGCACTATTTTCTTGGCTCCTAAATCACCTAGCATATAGTATCTTCTTGACACTCGAGTGATTCAACACATGAGTGCTTTGACACTCACTATGAATTCAACATGCTCTATAATATACATGTTGTGCTTAGCATATACTACTTGTTCAACATGAACTAAGTAAATGAATTAAGTGTGTAGACACTCGTTTGTAAAAACCAATATAAGATCAACCAAAATGTCTTCTCTATCTTTTCATCTTTACTTGAAGGACTCAAATGTATTATAAATGGTATAAAGAAATTTTAATACCTAGTATACAAACTCTTAACCTCCTTTTGTTCTTGTAATTTAGGTTCTCCTACACCCTACTCTTGACTTTGAAAAATTGACATGTCCCATAAAAATGCCTTTGTGAATAATCTGCAAACAAGCTTTGCCCTATGCTTCTACAGCGTACTCTATCTTATAATAATAAAAATTGAAAAAATAATAAAAATAAAAACCTATGATTACTCCAAATTGATTTCAAATGTATCTATTTCCTTCCATTATTTCTTTGATTTGACCATACATCATGTTGTTAGGATTAAACCATGGACAAAATAACAATTACATGCAAATATAACCAATAATAGAAAATAATAGATCACACAGAAAAGAACACAAGGCACCAAGATTTAATGTGGTTCATCCAATCCCTAGGCTATGTCCACTAAATAGGAAAGAATTTATGAGGTATGTACAGTACTTTCCTAATCAGTCACCACAATCTAACAATCTCCCACTTGGGGACTGATCAAGCTCCACACTAAAAAAAATCTCCCACTTGGAGACTGATCTTGTAGCAATACCACTACCACATGGGGGGCTCCCACTAGATCAAACCACCCTAGACTCTGTAGTTCTTTTATTCCTAGCAAGTCTAGAAGACCAACCATAGCAGAAGAGGAGTTCAGCTTCTCTCTTGTTACTACCTTTGTCAACATATCTACTGGATTTTCATTTGTATGTATCTTCTCCAGCATTAACTATCCATCCTCCAAAACTGATTAAATAAAATGGTACCACAACTATATGTGTTTGGTCTTTGAATGCAAAGCTAAATTCTTTACAAGATGAATGGCATTCTGACTATCTATGAAAAAATAATTATCCTTCTAAGGATGTCCCAATTCTTCTAAGAATAACTGAAGCCATATCATCTCCTTGGCCACCTCTGTAGTAGAAACATACTATGCCGCAATAGTGGATAGAACATTAATCTTTTATAACCTAAAAACCCAGCTCACCGCTGCCCCACCAATAGTAAAGACATAACCTACAGTACTTCACCTGGATGAATGGCACTCTAACTATATGTGAAAAAATAATTATCCTTCTCAGTGTAGGGCCCATTTTCCATTGCACCAAAAGCCATGACTATTAGTGAACATGGAACACCACATAATTAACCACCTGTATGCAGGGGAGCGCATCGAATCACCCAAAAATTTGCCCCTTGACGTGCATACCAGGTGCTTACGTGGTTTGAGAAGGTACAGGGAGATTTGAACCCATGACTAGGCCAAAACCAGGCTCTGATACCAATTGTAAGGAAACTTAGCAACAAATAATATAACCATTTCCACATAACCCGTAATAGTTTTGAAATAAACATGGAATTAAAATCCACATGCAAGAGAATAGACAACATACCCAAAAAATGTGACACAAGATATACCTTGGGAAACCCTCATTGAGCGAAAAACCCAAACTCCAAAAGCATCCATCACTATGTATTATTCAACAAAAATACCATTGCCATACAACCATGGAAGCCTTCATGGCCATAGCCACAACCGAGAAAACTATGTGAACAAGCATGAATCCAAACATCCCATGCCATGCTTTCAACCTTCACAAATGCTCCTTTGGCTAACCTATCAAGCCTTGTCCCACTCAACTCTTGCCTTTCTCACTCTTACTCTACAACAACTACCCTTATGGCTACTTATATAGTAGCAAGTCCCACAAAACCACCAAGTGGTATTACATAAAGCATGTGCTAAAACCATGTGCTACCTAACCCACTGACCCCACATCTAATATTGGGCATTTAATTCTTTTCTCCAATATTAAATAATTACATGAAATATTATCACAATGTTACAATATAACTCATCAAGAATATTCCATGGGAATATTTACATGTTGCACATCCATCTAGGTGGAACATTACATGATAAAATAAAATAATAATATATAACAATATTATGCAATGTGTGCAACACCCATTATCTCAACACTCAGGATGTCCCAATTCTTCTAAGAAGAACTGAAGCCATATGATCTCCTTCGCTGCCTTTGTAGCAGCAACATACTATGCCTTTATAGTGGATAGAGCATTAATCTTCTATAACCTATAAACATAGCTCACAACTACCCCACCAATAATAAAGACATAACCTATAGTACTTTGCCTGGTATCAATATCTCCTACCAAATCTGAGTCAACATAGCCCTGTAAATTAGTAGTAGAGCCCCCAAAGTGTAAACACTTATTGGATGTTCCTCTCAAATATCTAAGAATCCATTTGACTGCATTCCAATGCTCAATTCCTAGATGACTCATATACCTGCTAACAACTCCCACTGCATGTGCAATATCTTGCCTAGTATATACAATAGCATACATTAAACTTCTTATAGATGAAGCATAGGGTACCTTGGACATCTTATCCTCATCTTCCTATGTCTTAGGATAGATCTCCTAAGTCAACTTCAAATGACTAGGTAAAGGTGTGTTGACAGCTTTAGCATTCTCCATAGAGAAACATTGCAACACGTTCTCCACATAATCAGCTTGAGATAGCATCAATGTTTTGTTCTTCCTATCTCTACAAATTTTCATACCAAGGATTTTTTTTGCTACCCCCAAATCCTTCATAGAAAATGCATGTGCTAATTGGCTTTTTAGCCCCTTAATGTGATCTATGTTAGACCCTGCAACAAGCATATCATCAACATATAAACATAAAATAATGTAGCTATCATTATCTGACCTCTTAAAGTAGACACAATGATCGAAATGACACCTACTGTAACCATGCTCATTCATAAAACTATCAAATTTCAAATACCATTGCTGAGATGCTTGCTTCAAGCCATATAAACCTTTCTTCAATTTGCACACTAAGTTCTCCTTACCTTTGACTGCAAATCCTTGTGGTTGAGCCATATATATCTCTTCATCCAAATATTCATGAAGAAAGGCTATTGTAACATCCAGCTACTCTAAATGCAAATTTTCAATAGCTACAAGACTTAAAGCTTTATGAATAGAAGTCATTTTAACAATAGGAGAAAATATCTCATAAAAATCAATTCCCCTTTTCTATGCAAATCCTTTCACAACTAACTTGGCTTTAAATCTTTTCTTACCTCCATCCTCTTCTTTTAACCTATAAACCCACTTATTCTGTAAAGCCTTTTTAGCTCCAGGCAACTTGCATAAATCCCATGTCTTATTCTTTAGCAAAGAGTCCATTTCATCTTTCATTGCAAACTCCCATTGAATCTTAGTATCCACTTGCATAGCTTCATCATAATATTTAGGTTCACCAGCATCGATAAATAAAATTGAATACAAAGAGGGAGAGAATCTTTCTAGAGGTCTAATTTGCCTTGTTGATCATCTAACATTCACTTGTGTGTGTGGTATTTTTTTTTGTAATTGTTGCACATCATGAGGAATGGTTGGAACATTAGTTTTTGGAGTATCATCCAACACTACATAATCATCTTCTTTCTTCTCATGTTGCTACAATAGATCTTTGTACAACACTTTCTCATTGAATATGAAATCCCTACTTCTTAAAATTTTATGATTTTCAAAATTCAAAAGCCTATAACCAAATTCATTAATTCCATATCCAACAAATACACATTTCTTTGACTTAGCTTCTAGCTTGGTACTATTTTCAAAATCTATATGAGCAAATGCTTCACAACTAAAAATTTTGACAAAAGAATAACTCACCTTCTTACCAGTCCATGCCTCCTCCTCTAGAATACCATAGCCCAAAGATGTAGAGGAACCTCTATTAATAAAATATACAACAATATTGATAGCCTCCACCCACATGTGTAAGGGCAACCCAACATGCAACCAGACACTCCTTGCATGCTCCATTATGGTCATGTTCATGCATTCAGCCACTCCATTTTTCTGTGTACTCCTTGGAACACTTTTTTGTCTATGAATACCATTAGTTGAACAATAATCTTCAAATTCATGACTACAATACTCATCACCATTATCAGATATGAGACATTTTAATTTTTTACTAGTCTCATTTTCAACCAAGCATTTCCATTTCTTAAAAGTTTGAAATACATCAGATTTCTATCTAAGGAAATAAAACCATACTTTTCTAGTTGCATCATTAATAAATATAACATATTAATGAGAGCCACAAAGGGAAGATACCTGAGCTAGTCCCCATACATCGGTATGCACAAGCTCTAATTTCTCCTTTTTGTTTTCCTTCCCAATCTTCAGAAAACTCACTCTCTTTTGTTTTCCATACACACAACTTTCATAGAAGTCCATATTAACACATTTTAGACCTAGTAAAACTTTATTTTAATGAAGTACTTTCATACCTTTCTCACTCATGTGCCCAAGTCTATTGTGCCACAGTGCTATATCAAAATCTAGGGCAGCTATTTTTTTCTCCCTGCTCAACTACAACAATTGTTCTTGAACATTCATTTTTCTCTGAAACAGTTAAAGTATAAGGAACAATATAAATTATACAAAGAATTAAGGTACCTACTTTCACACCTTTTGCTACTATAAGGGAACCTTTTGAAACCTTCCAATTTTTATCATTAAAAGTAACTACACAACCCTCATCACTGAGTTGCCCTATTGAAATTAAATTCCTACTCAGCCTTGGAACATATCTTACCTCATCTAGTAGCCAATGATTCCCATTCTACAACTTAATCTTAACTTTTCCCTTTCCAACAATTTGATAGGGTTCATTATCCCCCAAATAAATAAGCCCAAAATCACCTTGGACATAATCAATAAAATAACCTCTATGAGGTGTAGCATGAAATGAAGCACCAAAATCTAAAACCCATGAATCATCAATAGTTTCTAAAGATAGAAGCAAAGCATTCTCTTTAGATTTTTTACTTACCACATTTGCCTCCTTGTCTCCATCTAATTTATCTTCTTCATTTTTTTTTCAATTCTAGCAATCTTTCTTTCTATGACCTAGTTTCCCATAGTACTAGTAGTTGTTTGTTCCTCTTGATTGAACCACTTCTCCTTTGACTTTCCTCTTGATTTCTCACAATTTCTAAAATTACTTCCTCTCTCAGTCATTTTGCCCCTGCTTTGTGCATTCAAAGCACTTCTTGATGTAGATCCACCTAAGGTTTTCCTATGAGTTTCCTCACTCAAAATAACACAGATCATGTCATCATATTTTAGGGTACTAGATCCAAGAATAGAATTACTCACAACTATTACCAAACCATTCTAGCTTTCAAGCAAAGAACACAAAATCAAGAGAGCCCTAATTTATTCTTCAAAATTGATACCCATAGAAGATAACTGACTATTAATAGTATTAAACTCATTTAAATGATCTGTAATAGATCCACCTTCTGCCATTTTCATATTAAATAAATGCTTCATGAGAAATACCTTGTTTGAAGTAGAGGGCTTTTCATACAGTGTCGCTAGGGTTTTCATCAGCTCTTCTATCATCTTATCTTTTGTAATATTAAATGCCACTAATGATGCTAGGCATAACCAAATGCTTCCAAGTTCCTTTCTATCCAAAATATCCCATTCATCATTTGACATAGATCCTTGATTCTTGGCTTTGCATTCCAATAACTCCCATAAATCCTTCTGATAAAGATAGTCTTCCATTTGCATCTTCCATAACTGAAAGTTTTTCCCATTAAACTTATCAACCCTTAGCTTACCCTCATCTACCATTGCTCCCACTCAACTATGAGACTCCCACTCAACCATGAAACTTTCTTGTAGAGGTTAACTGAAAAAGAGAACAACTAGGCTCTGATACCACTTGTTAGGATTATACCATAGACAAAAATAAGAATTACATGCAAATATAACCAATAAAAAATAATAATAATCACACAGAAAAGAACACAAGGCACCAAGATTTAGCATCATTCACCCAATCCCTGGGCTACATCCACCAAACAACAAGTCTGATCTTATTACAATCTAGTGATTACAACCTGATTACAATTCGTAAGCCCTTACAGCTCAATACCACTCCAAGAACCAATTTTGCATCACAACTTAACATAATGAAAAAATAAATAACTCTAAGCCCTTTTATACACATATTTTATGCTATTTTAGGGTTACAATGCGTCATCCATATGTCAGCCATATGTCAGCTACAATGTCGACCACGAAAATCTAACACATGTATAGTACTTTCCTAACCAGTCATCACAATCTAAGACACGTTTTATAGTGTTTTTGGTTGGTTATAACTTCCAAACCATCTCCTTACAATCTTTTGACCATTATGAATTTTTAACAACATTTTATTCACTTTATGCATTTTTTATTACAACTTTAACAAGTTTAACTCTAAAATTTGCAAATCTTTGCATGGAAACTTTAATCACCATAAAATGGACTTAAATGGAAATTTTACATGAATTTTAGTTTTTACAAGGCATTTTTTCATATTTTGACATTCTTGATCACTTTAAGACCTTTTTGTTCAATTTTGACAACTTGTTACAAATGCCTTCTCTAGCTTTTACATCTTTACTCAAAGGACTCAAATGTATTATAAATGATATAAGGAAATTTTAATATCTAATATAAGGACTCTTAACCTCCTTCTTCTCTTGTAATTTAGGTTCTCCTACACCATACTACTGACTTTGAAAAATTGACATGTCCCATGGAAATGGCTTTGTGAATATTCTACAAACAAGCTTTGCCCCATGCTTATGCAACATACTCTATCTTGCAACCAACTCTCACAAATAGAGTTCAAATGGTTGCTTAACAAAGGTTAAAAAAATCCACCAGTCCTCTTGCTACTATTCAACCACCCCCATACTACCATCTTACCCATCCAAGACCCTGGAAGATGCACTAACACTCTCTCCTAGTGGTTTCCCTCTTTGCACCTTCTACTCAACTTCATCTTGATGGAGACAATATTAAGACCCCTTCTTAGGTCTTCAAAAAACACACCTTCTTTTAGCATATTTGATGGATGAAAGCTATACAACCATAATAATAATAATCCATGATAAAAATTTACCAACCCATATCTTTTGCTAGGCTCTAATACTAATTTTATATAAATAGGATTTAGAACAAACCCAAATCTACATATCACTAACATTAAACATTCAGCATAGAGGAAAGCTCAAAGTTTGATGTAGATAACCCTTAAAAAAAAAAAAAAACTGGGATACATATTGATCCTTCAACATCCATTAAATAAATTCCATTCTTAGAGGAAAAACATAGTTCACTTTTTGACACAAAAACATAAACCTTTCTCAATTTGCATGTCTTGATTTCTATATTCGATTCCATTATTCATAAAGTTTGTTCCCAAAAATATGTTGCCAAAACCTTTGGAGGAATTATTTAAAATTGGTCCTTTTAAATCCTATCCAAATATGATCACAATCCAACAACCCAATTACAAGTTATGATATTTGTATCAAGACTCAATTTTATTGCAAAAAAAAAAGTAAAACCTAAAACATTGCCTAGGGAATCCAATATCTCTCTAAAAAATATTCTAGAAATGAAACCAAACTAATTTAAAATTGACCAAATTTTAGTCTATTTTCCAAATCTATAATCCATTAATTTTTCCAATGCATAAAGCATTCTACAAGAATAAATCTTTGATTATAACTTCAATGGATATCTTTAAAAAATAATTTTCACTAATCTTGTCATGTCTTTAACACATTTTCATGAAAATGACTCAAACTAATGGAAATGACATTTATTTCACATAGATTTCTAGTTAGTATAATTATATGTTTGGATTCATCCAAAAAAAATTGTACCAAATGTTTCCATCTGACTGTAGTCAGATATCCTCAGATCTGCAAATAAGAACTTTTATTAAAATTCTCATAACTTATTCATTTCTCCATGAAAAAAACCATAACCAAAGAAAAAAATATATTCACTAAAATATAAAAAGCTATAGATTGTACATAGTTTGTAGGATATGCATGTCTGTATAAGACTTGGAACCACACAAAAATTGAAAAACTAATCAAAATAATAATTTAAAATTACAACAAATTGATTTCAAATGTATCTATTTCCTTTCATTCTTTTGTTTTTTTTACCATAAATTAGTTTTAATAGTGGTTTTGGTTGGTTATAACTTCCAAATGACCTTTCAAACCATCTCCTTACATTATTTTAACCATTATGCATTTTTGACAAAATTTTATGCACTTTATGTATTTTGCATTACAATTTTTCATGGACACTTTAATCACACTAAAATAGACTTAAATGGAAAATTTACATCAATTTTAGCCTTTACAATGCATTTTTTCATATTTTGACATTGTTGCCCAATTTAAGATCTCCTTGCACAATTTTGACAACTTGTTACAAATGGTTTCTCTAGCTTTTACATCTTTACTCAAAGGACTCAAATATATTATAAATGACATGAATTTTTTTAAATATATTATATAACAACTCTTAACCTCCTTTTGATCTAGTATTTTAGGTACTCCTAAACCATAACCCTAAGTCACATTCGACAAGACTTATGGCAGTCACAAAATTAGGGCAAGAATATGTCATCCAATAGAAAAATAACTCTTAAAACCTTTTAAAGTAGTTAATTCATTTTTAAACTCTAGGAGTGTTTCCCATTAAATCTTCCATTTTTTACCATCTTAAATTAGATACACTCCAATTCAGTGATGTTTTAGTGCCTATTTGATGTGAGATCATTAAAATCTTTGCGCCTTTCTCCTAGGTAGAATTGTAGTGAGCCCTAATAGAGCCTCTTTAAAGCTCATATTTTTATAGCATTAAGCTAGGGGTAGGATCTATCATCCTAGGTCCTCCCTTTCCTTCATCTATCAACTTTGAATCTACTCTTCACATTGTGAAGACCATATCTTAAATTGTGTACCTAATTATAGATATTTTGAACTTGTTTTGGGATATTGAGAGGATCCCAGAAGGGCCAAATAGGGGCCCAGTACACCCATAACTAATTAGGAGTGTAGTTTTCCCCTAATGGGCCAATTAGGGGTGTATTTTTCCTTTAACCAATTATAGGCACAGTGCACCCCTTATTGGCCAATCAAGGGCATAGTAAACCACTAACTAGAACCTACTTTGAGTCTCATCTTTGAGTGCCCAAGCCTTCAAGCACTTAATCTCTCAATTTTTCAAGCATTCAAGGTGTTCAAGCTTTCCTCCATTGATGAATTTATCTTAGATATTATATTGCATTTTCACCATTCAAAATCTCCCTTTATACATTCAAGATCTTTTGTGGCATCTTCTACATTCATCCTTTTAAGATCTAGATTCATCTACATGCATTCATAGGGTGGATCTCAAGCACATGCATTCATGAGTTGGTCAAAGATATTACATTTAAATACTTGATTACATTTCAAATTCAAGAGTTTACTTATAGATTTACATTACTTCATGTTAGATCTATCACTACAACCTTCTAGAAATATATTTCAATTGTCTTAATTCAAGATTAATTCCTAAACTATGCTTTAACTAAGGAAACCCTCTCCCCCAAATAGCAAACAATAAAATCTCTTTTTTATTTTTTTTGAAAGCCTTATATTGTGTTGGAAATCTAATTGAAAAGATCACTATTGAAGAAGATTGATTGAAAAAGGGAGATTGTTGTCAAAAGAATGTTTTCAATCATTGTTTTGTCATTGATGTCAAACCTACTATGTGTAGGAATTAAAATTTCTTATAAGATCAAAATACTATCACTTAGTTGATTGATGAAGAGGATTTAATCAACAAGATGTAACAAGAGTACCTAAGGAAAAGGTTGAGTTATGATTTTTTAAGGAAGTACAAGGATCAGTTAAGAAAATGGTTAAATGATGTATTGGTAACATACTTAAAGACACAAAGGTTGGCCACACTTAGAAACATTGGAGGAATAATTTGTAACAAGGTAGACTACAAAGCTTAAACTAAGTTCATTAGTGGGTTCCAAGAAAGCTAGTTTAAGCTGAGAAAATTCTCAATTGGAGCTGAGCAAAAGGAAAATATAGTGTATGTTGAGTGAAGTTCAAGTGATGAGTGAAGCTCAAGTACTAAGAAAAGTAATTGGTGTCAAGCATTAGAAAATCTTAGTAGGTGTCAAGTAAACTCCAAGTGTCAAGCATTAGTAAAACATAGTTGACACCAAGTAACATAGTATGTGCCAAGTAGCAAAATTTCAATAGTGTCAAGCTACTACATTATTGGAAAAGTCAAAGATTTATCGAATCTAAGTTAACAAAGCTGTTACCTTGAATTTTGTGAACCAATTGGAGGATAAGGATGGGGAGATGGTGGCACAAAATTCTAAGTAAACCATTTTTGAAAAAATTCAAGAGGATTCTTCATGATGTTTCTAAAAGAAATAAAATATGGTTTAGATTCAATGAATCCTACCTAATCCATACGAATTGAAATTAAAGGAGGGAGGAATCAAACAGAAAATGACATTCTAGATTTTTATTTAAGGAATCAGAAACCAAGAAGCAAGAGTTGTTGGTGTGCCAAATTGTAAAGTGATTAGAAGGGTGTCAAGGAGAAGACATCTAGGAGAAGGAAGAATAGAGCACGAGTCTACTTTAACAAGTAGTCAGAGAGAGATGATTGCACTAGTACATTAAGCATGGAGACTCAAGGAGACTAAGCTTGAAAGGAGGGCAAGTTGTCAGAGTTGTAGTGACTAAAAGCCAAGCAATGTCATGTGCAGAAGAGTGATCTGAAATTTGCAAGTTAAGTTGTATTATGTAATCAAGTGAAAACCCCTTATTGTTACTCTCTAGCAATTGTATCAGTTAGAGTAAAAGAAAATCCTATGGGCTTAGGTTGTTCTAACAACCATTTGTAAATCCTTTAGCAAGGTGGCTTTCCAAGTGAATGTTCTAAAGTCCTCTAACTAGACCCACTTCTAACAAGGTGGATAAATCCTTTAACCATGTCACATTTAATAGTGTGTTGTAGCATTTAATAGGGTAGTCCTTTCATAGGGTATCACTTTAGAAGAGTCAGAATTGAGTAGCATGTTATTGGTGATTTTTCCCAAATTGGGTTTTCATGTAAATCACTATGTTATGTGTTGATCTTTTTATGTGTTATGCTTGCATGTTAATTTATAGAAACTTGTTGAATAGGAAAGTTAAAGCTTAGATGAATCAATGGTTGAATGGGCTCACTACACTTAGTAAAAAGTTTAAATTTGACATTTGGGCCATGAATAATTGATTAACCACCCCTCTTAGTTATTCTAAAGCATTTCTAACAATTGGTATTAGAGTAATCTATTGATTTAGTTTCAAGGTACTAGAAGCATGAAGATCAAGATGTCCAAGAGAGAGGTTACCAAGCTCAAAAATGTTAACTTTGTTGCATGGTAGAGTTTGATGAAGTTGCAACTTGGATCAATAGGTGACTATGAAAAAACCTCAATTGGATTGAAACATGTAGAACCGGTTGGACCACTTACCGTAGATGATTTGAACAATAGGAAGGAGCACAATCAGGCAATGCTGGAGATTGCTTCAACACTCAATTATGTTGAATTTTATGACATCAAGGGATGTGATTCTATATTCAAGATGTGGAAAGCCCTACTAGATATCTATGGAGGAGATTAGAATGTTTAGAGAGTAAAGAGAGAAAGCCTCAGAGGAATATTTGATTACATGAAAATGGAGGAAGGTGAAAATGTTGCTCAATATGGATCCAGAATGAAGAAGTGGTAAGTGCAATGAGAAGTCTAGATGGTCAATTGGAAGGTGATACTATCAACAACAAATTCTTAAGAACCCTAATCCTTATCTATGCTATAAGAGTTTCAGCCATCCAAGAGTTAAAGTTTATACTAGGAAATGCACTAACTTTTGAAGGAAAAGTGGGAAGACTCATTGCATTTGAATTGTCTAACTTTGACAACTATAGACCTGAGAATGTTGAATCAACTTTCAAGGCCAAGCTAACATTGAAAGACACTGAGGAGGGGATATGAAAGAAGAAGAGTAGAAAAGGAAAACATGCATCTAATGATAGGAGCATAGATGAGGAAGATGTGGAACAATTAGAAGCACTACTAGCTGAAAGATTCCATAGAAGCAAAGGTAAATTCAAAGGTAAGTTGCTTATCTTTTGTTTCATTTGCAATGAAGTAGGTCATATTGCTGCAAGATGTACATAGAAAAAAAATTATAAAGAAGGAAATAAGTACAAGAATAAAAGAGAAGATGATAGTAGAGATTACAAGGACAAAGGAAAAAGATACTACATTATTGAAGAAGATTTTGATGAGAATGATGATGAAGTAGTCTATGTGGCAATGAAGGATGAATCAGATGAAGAAGAAGCAACAACATTGGTAACCTATGTGAATAAGAATTACAAGTGGATCATAAACAATGGATGCTCACATCACATCACAAAAGATAAAAGTAGATTTATTACCTTACATAGTATGATAGAAATAGTGTTAGATTTGGAAATGATGCTCCATGTCAAATCAAAGAAAAAGGTTCAATTAAGCTTATTGAAAAAAATTCATTTGATAATGCATACTATGTTGAAGGACTGAACTACAATTTTTTGAGTGTATCCTGGTTAGGAAATGTAGGTTGGAAAGTAGAATTTGGAAATAAAACTACCAAGATCTATGACACTAATGAAAATTTGATAGGAAAAGGTGAACAAACTAGGAGTAACTTATTTTACCTAGATATGGAAGATGCAACTTGTCTTGTTGTTAGACTTGATAATGTGTAGTTATGGAATAGAAGATTGTGTCATGTTAACTTTGAAAATCTGATTAGCATCAACAAAAAGAAGAAGGTCAAAGGTTTCCTAAACTAAAGAAACTTGAAAACATAATATGCAAACAATGTCAAGTAGGGAAGATGACTAAGTCTAGTTTCAAGAGAAAAACTTACACTTCCAAAGAATAACTAGAGATAGTCCATATAGACTTATGTGGACTAATAGAAGTACAAAGCTACCTAGGAGACAAATATATATTGCTATTTGTAGATGACTATTCAAGGATGATGACTACTATGTTTTTAAAGAAAAAATTTGATGCATTTCAAATGTTTAAGTGGTATTTGGCCATAGTTGAGAAAGAAATAGGAAAGAGACTAAAGTGCCTAAGATCAGACAGAGGAGGAGAGTTTACATCAAAAGAATTTGAGATATTCTGCAATGACAAAGGTATCAAAAGGTAAACATCAACACCAAGAACTCCACCTCATAATGGCATTACTAAAAGAAGTAATATATCATTAATAGACTGTGCTAGGTGAAAAACACATATCTATGTCACCATTTATGATACCAAAACCTATTTTGGTCAAATCTCATTTCTCTATCAAAACTCATTTTTTTTCAAAAACTAAAAATACCCTTTTATAGATCTCAGATTCAATATCATCATTATATAAATTTTTGAGTGTTTTGATTAGTTATAATATGTTATAATCTCAAAATATTATAAGTTGATATTTCAACATTTCAGAAGATGCTCCCTCAAAAAAGGAAAAAAAATAGTAAATAATATCAAAAAAATCAAAAAAATATATTTATCTCTAGAGGAGAGAATCCTCTTCACAAATATGTATTTTTTCTCAAGAAGGTATCGATTTGATAGGGAAGTTTTGACAGGAGGAAAAAATTGTTAGATTCTGGTAAGGTCAAACTTGAGTACTTATAACAAAGAAAATATACATCAAAATAATTATTTCTTTTTTTTTTGCATTGGCTATACATGTCATCTATAAGATATTTTCAAATCAGAACAAAAAAAAGATGATTTGCATATACTTTTTTGATGGGAACTACACCCTATAATTTTTATAGTTAAAAAAGAGACTTCAAAATAAAATAAAATAAATAAATTATTACTCAAAAAAATTATAAAAATCATAGGCATAAAATTCATCCAATTCTACACATTTCATCAGTTTACATCATCTTCATATTTTAAACACAAATACCATTTTTTTTGTCATTAATGTTGAACTGTCACATTCTAATATCACATTTCTTTATAAAAGGGGACACGGGTTTGTGCTTTAACCCCTAGAACCTTAATGATGGAGAAAAATGTTGCTCTAAAGTACTAGAGAGAAGCTATAAGTACTACTATTTACACTCTAAATAGAGTTCAAGTCAAGAAAGGTACAAATGCAACACCTTTTGAACTATGGTATGGTCACCCAACTAATGTAAAATATTTTAAAGTCTTTGGTTGTAAATGCTATATTCTTAAAGATACTAGAAATGGAAAGTTTGATGCAAAAGGTAATGAAGACATATTCCTTGGGTACTCCACTAGAAGTAAGGCATAAAAGTGTTTGATTACTAACACTAACAAGATAGAAGAGAGTGGAAATATAAATTTTGATGAGCATGTAGAAGTTCCAATTGATGAAACTAAACAATTAGAAGATTATAGATCTTTTTTATACTTCTATGAAGGAATTATTATTGAAGATAATGCTACCAATAAAGTTGAAAATCAACAACAAGTTTCAGTATCAGTTGAGTCACAACTAGTGAATGTCAAGCTACATTTAGAAGCTAAGTTGCAGAATGGAGAAAATGCACATTCTGACTCTAAAATCAATACACATGAATGAGATGAAAAAATACTAGATGGAGAAGAATAGAATGAAACTGAAGCTAAAGGATCAAACATGGAAAGAAGGATATAACCAAAACTAGCCAAGTGAGAAGACATCACCCTATAGATCAAATCATTGGTAATAAGGATACCAGACCAATGAAAAGGAATAGACTAATAAATGAATCATGTCTACTGAGCAAGGTTGAGCCCAAAATAGTGAAAGAAACACTACAAGATGATGATTGGTATAAAGCTATGGAAGAGGAGATAGATCAAATTGAGAAGAACAAAACTTGGACTCTAGTTCCTAGACCAACTAATAAGAATGTAATTGGTACCAAATGGGTATTTAGGAATAAACTTGATAAGAATGGTAAGATAATAAGAAACAAGGCCAGACTAGTTTGCAAAGGCTATGCACAAGAAGGAGAACTGGATTATGAGGAAATATTTTCTCTTGTTGCAAGAATGGAAGGAGTAAGAACACTTCCTGCATACGCTACCTACAAAAGTTTCAAAATCTACCAAATGGATGTGAAGTTTACTTTTTTGAATGGTATACTAGAAGAGGAAGTCTACATAGAACAACTAGAGGTATTTGTTGATAATCACAACAAGGATATGGTCTACAAACTGCATAAGGAACTTTATAGTTTGAAGCAAGCACCTAGAGCATGGTATGTGAGATTGCACAAATATCTTGTGAAGATAGGATTTGAGAGAATAGATGACAACATAAACTTGTATATCAAGGCTGAAAAAGGTAAAGACATTTTAATATCCAAAATCTTTGTTGATGATATAATATTTGGAGGAAAAGACGCTCTATGCAAAGACTTTGTTGATCAAATGAAACTTGAGTTTGAAATGTCAATGTTTGGAGAAATCAAATTCTTTGTTGGATTGCAAATACATCAATTGAAGCATTGCATATTTGTGACCCAATCAAAATACATCAAGGAGATACTCAAATTATTTGGATTGGAAGACTCAAAACCAATCAGTACACCAATGGTGATAGGACATAAGTTATCCAAGAATGATGAGTCAGCTAAAGTGAATCAAACAATGTTTAGATCAATGATTGAAAAATTGCAAAATGTTGTACATAACAAACTAGACATTGCATTAGTTGTTGGAATAGTGGCAGGATTTTTGCAAATCCAAAAGAAAATCATCTAATGGTAGTAAAGAGAATAATGAAGTACCTAAAAGGAATTGATGACTTTGGTTTGTACTACAAGAGGAGTGAAAAGTTGAGCTAAGAGCCTACATTGATGACTTTTGTTTGTACTACAAGAGGAGTGAAATGTTTGAGCTAAGAGCCTACACTAATGTAGATTGGGGAGATAATATTGATGACAGAAAAATCACTTATGGAGGAGCACTTTTCTTGGGAAGAAGATTGATTACATGGACTAGCAAAAAGAAAAGTTGTACCTCACAATCTACTATAAAAGCTGAATATATTGCCGTGACTATCAATTGTAGCAATATTGTATGGATCAAAAATTTGTTGCAAGGTATGAAGGAAGAGGTAAATAAGCCTATGATACTTTATTGTGATAATGAAAGTGCTATCAACATATCAAAGAACCCCATAATGCATGCCAAAACTAAGCACATTACAATCAAGTATCACTATGTAAGAGAATTAGTAGAAGAAAAACAAGTGAACATGAAATATGTAAGCTCAAAGGAACAAATTGCTAACATCTTCACAAAAGCACTACCTAAAGATGATTTTGAGTATCTTAGAGGTAAGTTAGGGATGACACCCCTAACCAAGGCTACTTGAAGTAAAAACAAGACTATCCTGCATCAAATGAGTTGATTGTTGAAATATTACACATTGATGTAGAGGATACCTACTTTAGGATTATTCCTAAAGTAATTAAAGTGCTAAAGTTTCAAATTAGTCACAATCAAGGTGACAAAGGGAGAAAGTGAAAGAACTTGCAAAAGCTACATTTGAATATGAAGATGCTGAAATAGTATGTCTTTGGTGTTGTTGTCAAAGAGGAAGAAAGTGTAGAAACTAATCAAATCCAGAGAAAAAGGGAGAATTTTCAAATCTAGAGGAAGAAAAAAAGAAGTAGCAAGAAGCTGATCAAAACAAAGAACAACAAAAAATGAGAAATACATACAAAGGGAGAGAATGAAAGAAGGTTAGAAAGGAAAGAAAAGGGATACAACATCTAAGAGGTGGAAATAGAAGTAAAGTAATCAAGAGAGTAGATCAAGAAAAGGAGATGTGAAAATGGATGGTAACACAATTACTTTTTGGCATTTGAGTTACTATTCTAACCTAGTCAGCTTGTTGATAACATGGTTGAATAGTTTGTCTGATGGTTGATCAGTTTGGTTTGCCATCAATGCCAAAGAGGAAGATTGTTGAAAATCTAATTGAAAAGATCATTGATGAAGAAGATTGATTGAAAGAGGGAGATTTTTGTTAAAAGAATGTTTTCAATCATTATTTTTTCATTGATGTCAAACCTACTAAGTGTAGGAATGACAATTTCTTATAAGATCCAAGTACTGTCACTTAGCTAATTGATTAAGAAGATTTAATCAACAAGATGTAACAAGAGTACCTAAGGAAAAGGTTAAGTAATGATTTTGTAATGAAGTGAAAGGATTGATTAAGACAATGGTTAAATGTTGTATTAGTAACATACTCAAAGAAATAGAGGTTGGCCACACTTAGAAACATTGGAGGAATAAGTTGTGACAAGGTTGACTGCAAAGCTTAAACTAAGTTCATTAGTGGGTGCTGAACAAGCTAGTTTAAGCTAAGAAAATTCTTAGTTGGAGCCGAGCAAAAGGAAAATCTAGTGTCTACTAAGTGAACTTCAGGTGCCAAGTGAATTTAAAGTGTCAAGAAAAGTAACAGGTGCCAAGCATCAGAAAATCTTAGTAGGTTCCGAGTAAACATTAGGTGCCAAGCATCAATAAAGCATAATTGATGCCGAGTAACATGGTATGTACCAAGCATGAAAATTTCAATAGTGCTAAGCTACTACATTATTGGAAAAGTTGAAGATTTGCTTTATCTAAGCTGATAAAGTTGTTACCCTGAATTTTGTGAACCAGTTGGAGGATAAGGATGATGAGCTAGTGGCACAAAATTCTATGTAAACCATTTTTGAGTGAATTCAAGAGGATTCTTCATGATGTTTCTAGAAGAAACAAAATATGGTTTAGATTCAATGAATCCTACCTAATCCATATGAATTGAAATTAAAGGAGGGAAGAATTGAGTGGGAAAAGAAATTCTAGATTTCTATTTAAGGATTCATAGACCAAGAAGCAAGAGCTATTGGCGTGCCAAATTGTGAAGTGGTTAGAAGGGTGTCAAGGAGAAGACATCTAGGAGAAGGAAGAATAGAGCACAAAGATTCTACTTCAATAAGTGGTCAGAGAGAGATGATTACACTAGTACATTGAGCACAGATACTCAAGGAGACTAATCTTGAAAGGACGGGAAGCTATCAGAGTTGCAATGACTGAAAGCTAGGCAATGTTATGAGCAAAAGAGTGATAAAAAATTTGCAAGTTAAGTTGTATTCTGTAATCAAGTCAAAATAGATTATTGTTACTCTCTAGAAATTGTATTAGTTAGGGTAAAGAAAAATCCTATGGACTTAGGTTGGTCTAACAGCCATTTGTAAATCCTTTAACAGGGTGGCATTCCAAGTGAATATTCTAAAGTCCTCTAACTAGACCCACTTCTAACAGGGTGGATAAATCCTTTAACCACATCACATTTAATATTATGTTGTAGCCTTCAATAGGGAAAGCCTTTCATAGGGTATCACTTCAAAAGAGTGAGAATTGAGTAGCATGTTACTGGTGGTTTCTCCCAAATTGGGTTTCCATGTAAATCACTATGTCATGTGTTGTTCTTTTCATGTGTTATGCTTGCATGTTGATTTACAGTAACTTGCTGAATAGGAAAGTTAAAGCTTGGATGAATGAATGGTTGAATGGGCTCACTAGATGTAGTAAAAAGTTTGAATTGGACATTTGGACCTTGAATAACTGATTCACCCCCCTCTTAGTTTTTCAAAAGCATTTCTAACAATATTGATGAAAGAATTATGGATATGGATACCCTTTTTGGCTCTTTAGAAAACCAAAAAATCAAAATCAATATTGCACATAATCAATTATGGGTGCACTCCACCCATGATGATCCATTTCTCCCTCAAAGATCCAATTCACCCCTACTAGACTGTTGGTGTAAATTAGTACTTCACTATTTACACTTACTTAAGTTTACTTAGGTTAATGCATTAGTTAATTAATTTCCATTATTTTTATTATTTTTATTGTGAGATACTTAGGATTTTGTGCCACCTTGTGATTTGTCATGTTGACAACATAAGAGTCTGCACCTTTATTTGAGCACATGGTGTCTACAACACTGTTTTGCGTGTTCCACTCTTCTAGGCTTATCCTCTCATCATCGCACTTACTTCCGTGCTTAATGGAGGATAATCCATATCTGGTGGACATGTGCTTGGTTGTTTGACACTTCATGGTGCTAACTTCTATACATTCTAGAAGTTCTCCTATAGCCTTTATAATCAGGCACTCCTAGTGTACTCAGCAATTATGTATAGCATATCACATTCTGAACAGAGCAATGTATTAGGACATACTCTGATTAATTGATCATATCCTTCTTTGGTCTACTGTGTGCTTGTGTTTGAGTTCTTGGTTCTTGGGTGAATTTTTCCCTTAAGCAAATTCTTACATGGTATCAGAGCTTAGAGTCTTTCTCTTCACAAGTTGTTCGAGACCTATTGCTTCATCACCTCAGCCTGAATCTGGAGTGTTGCAGAAATTGGGAGCGTCCAGCATCAAATCTAACCTCTCCATTGTGTCTGGAATGCTGAACCGGTGAAAATTGACTATAAGCACACCTACCTTGGCCCATAATCGATCGTGAGGCAAAAATTTTTTGCAAACCAGCACCCGAAGGTACCGATTTGCGATATGGGTATGATCATCTTTTGCAGATTTAATTGATTTTCTGATCTGCATTTATTTTCTCTGTACTTTCCATTTTTTTTTTCAGTATTTTCAGAAATCTTTTTTGCCCTATAGGCACACAGTAGAGAAATTCTTTTTTTAGCAAACCGAGCTATCAACCCCCGGATCTGCCACTTGGAAGGTATTATTACATTACAGGTACCTTCTATTATTTGCCGGGTATAATTCCATTATCTCGCGGCCGTACCAAATTCAATTTCGCTATAGAAGGATATTCTTTTATGGGCCAGGTGGTTTACCAAACCCATTGGCAACAGCGTTTTGGCACAATCCGCGACCCCCGGCACCCGCAGACACATTTTCGGTGATGACTTTTTGGAACTCTCTCCCGTTGCATCCTATTCTCCAGCCGCAATCTGCAAACCTGGCGTCATTTTCAAAGTCTGTAGATAGTTCTGGGGTCAAGGTTTCCGCGCAAGTTTTTTGTTTTTCAGCGGCAACAGGCTCTCCGTCCCTCGCAGCAAGTTCTCTGGCGTCGTTGGTCGCTATTTCTTTTCTGGCAGCACGCATTTTGTTCTTTCCGGCAATGAAGGAAAGTCCCACCAGCACGCAGAGATTTTTCAGGCGTGATTTACCATTCTCTGGCAGCGCATGCACTGATTTCAGTGTCATACTGTGTTGGTTTTCCCGCCCACCCGCGCATTTTTCTCAGCTTCGGCACTCGTTTTGCCTTGTCTGCGCCACGTGGATAGATCCTTGCCACACAGACCATGACTGCCACCTCACTCATGGAATGCGATTGACTTGCCATGGGACACAACCATACAGTATAGACAGTTGACTCAGCAGCTACGTCAGCACATGGCGTTCTTTCTTTGCTGATGTCATCACTTTATGGTGTTAAAGTTGACACCTGTCTAAACGTCATTTTTGGACATTTTATAACTACGTTGACAGTCATTTGACCATCAAATTTAGCATCGCAGTTTCTCCTCTAGACCCCTCTCCATATTGTTTTTCAGTTTGGCAGCCTGACTTTGCGAGCTCGTAACTTGGTCATCCGGACTCCGATTCAGGTGTAATTTTTTTTGAAATCAGGTAGAATTTCCTAAATTTTCCATTGGTGGTGTTATTTTTTGGTTTTGGTGCACAAATTTTGCAGAATTTGCATTTTTTGGCGACTATACCTACATAATCTTGCCTTTTGCAACTTCAGAAGCTCCGTACGGGCACATCAGGTCACTTTTTCAAGTTCTATATTTTTTTTGAAAATGCATGTTTTTTCATCTACTTTCCAAATCTGAAGTCAGATTCTAGGGTTGTGTGGACAAATTTCTCACTTTTAGAATTAGGCCTTCTTTGGCATTGTAAGCTTTCCTTTTTTTAAGAGTTCTTTTAACAGGAAGCTACAGTGCTTAAGTGACAAATTTCAGCCTCATAAGGCAGTTGTAAAAGCCAAATCAGACAGTCCACTTTGTTCATTTTTGACAAGTGGCTCATTGTAAATGCACTACTTATAAAGTGCCAACAACATCTCTTTTGGGGGGGTCTTTTGATTGAGTGAATAGGGGGTGTGTATAGTGTTCTTGTGTCTCTATTTTGTGCTCTTCATTTCTGCATCATGGTTTTTAAATGTCCTCCTCTAACTTCATGCAACTATTCTACTTGGACAGATATTGCATGGAGTAGATTAATGGAAAAAGGATATAGTTTATATATTGATGTTACAATCACTAAACCTACTGATGCTAAAGAACTCATTACTTGGCAACTTCAAGACCGACAAGCTTTAGGTGTTATCAGGAATTGTGTCCATAGCGATCTTCTCTTCCACATTAAAAATTGTTCAGAATCTAAGGAAGCTTGGGATAAACTTGAGCAGTTGTATGGTAAAGTGGATGAAGAAAAGGGATTGAGGATTGAGGATGATCTACTTCTCTTAGATCCTAAGAATTATGACACAATTCAGGATTATATAATCAAAGTTAATGAGTATAGGGCACTTCTAAAAGATTGTGGAAATCCCATGAAGGATGAAAGGTTGATACATTACATCCTAAAAAAGCTAAATCAAGAGTATGCCAACTTTGTTTTGCGTTTTAATACTCACAAGTTAACCATGGGATCTGCTTACCAGAAACCTTCCTTTGATGGATTTGTGGACATGTTGATTGTTGAACAATCTCACTTGCTGGATTTTGGTCTTCTCAAGTCATCCAAGACCAAAGCCTTGGTGGCTAATGATGCTCAGAAATCTAGTCAAGGGGGAAAAAGCAACAACAAGAAAAAGTAGTGGAAGCAGAAAACACAATCTAAGACACAACATGATTCCTCTCAACAAGGCGGTTATTCTTCCAACAAGAAAGGAAGTAATGACAAGAAGGACAAACTCTTTTGTGCATACTGTAAAAATCCAAATCATGATGAGCATCATTGCAAAACAAAAAGAATCGATGAGTTAGAAAATCTACTCAAGAAGAACAGAATTCAAGTGACAGGTACTTCCAAGGATTCTACTCCTAACTCTTCAAAGGGTAAAGGTCAAGCACTTATGGCAAACACAACTTCTTCTTCGGAATGGATACTTGACTCAGGTGCCTCTTACCACATGGGTTCTTCAAAGCAAGATTTTTCTTCATTGAAGCAGTCACAGGTACCACACATCTTTGTGGGAGATGATGCAAAAATGGAAGTTGAAGGGAAAGGACATGTTGAAATGGAAGATGGGGAGTTCAAAGATGTTCTCTATGTTCCAAATCTAAGTTCCAATCTACTATCAATTTACCAAATCACTCACCTTGGAGATGGTCATAAGGTTGAGTTCCTTCTCGATTCAGTGATGGTGCGAAGTCTAAAAGATGATTCATTGGTAGCAGTTGGGAAAGTCAATGATAATAGGAGACTTTATTCCTTCTCCCATTTTTGTACCTAAGAGTTCTTCTCAAGCCTTGATAAGTCACTCACATTCAAACAACAACTTATGGCATGAGCGGTTTGGTCACCTTGACTTTTGCTCTCTTTAGCAACTTTGCTCAAAACGCATGGTTAAAGGTCTACCCAACATCATCTTTTCTAAGGGGGAGTGTTCATCTTGTTCAGTGGATATGCATCTCAAGGAGAAGTATGATAAAGGGAAGTCTTCTCGAGCTCCAGTTGTTCTTTAGCTAGTTCACATGGTATTAGCAGGACCATTTGCAATGACTTCAGTCAGCCAAGGCCGCTACATACTTGCATTTTTTGATGACTTTTCAAGATTCACTTGGGTCTTCTTCCTTCATCATAAGAATGAAGTAGTTCATAAGCTTCAGGAATTGAAGGCTCATGCTGAATACAAGTCAAGGAAAGCCATCAAATTCTTAAGAGTGGACAATGAGAACAGATATGTTGATAGGAGACTTAAGAACTTTTGTAAAATTGAGGGGATTGATCTTTAGAACTCACCATCATTTAGTCCGCACAAGACCGATGTTGTAGCTATGAGGATTAGGACTCTCAAGACCATGGCAAGTTGCATGATAAAGGCCAAGTCTCTTGATCCTACACTTGAAGTTGAAGCCATTAGCAGTGCAACTCACATACTTAATAGATCTACTCATCCAGCCTTAGATGGCAAGACTCCTTTTGAGGTTTGATGCGGCAGAAAACCAGTTGTGAGTCACCTTAGAGTCTTTGGTTGTCTAGCATGGGCAAACCTTTCTTCCAGGAGTTGCAAGGCATAGACACCTAGGCCTTGTACCTTTATTGGTTATGAAGACAATGTGAAGGCTTACAAACTTCTTGATCCAGAGACACATGAGATTTTTGTGGAGAAGGATGTTCACTTTGAGGAAAGTTCTCCGAGCTTGTCCTCCACTCCTCTTCACACTTCATACATAGTGGAAACTGATAGTGACACCAGCGATGGTTCTTCCACAGGTTCTGATATGTGGGGTTCTATCGACAATTGCAGTGAGAGGTCACATCAGTCCAATCCACGTGCTTATATTGCCACAGTGAAAGGTCCATCTCAGCATGGTACATCTTGTCTTCCAGCTCCAGCTTCATTTGACTTGGGAGACAGACTTGAGGACACACATCTTCTCATTGATGATGATACTTCTATAGTTGTTGTGAGGGCTCACTCTGACCCTCATGTCCATTCTCTACATGATCAATCTTCACAGGTTGGCGTGATTGTGGATCCTTATGAACATCAATTAGTGGAGGTCTCTTTGTCAGTAGAGGAGACAGATGGTTCAATGGAATAGGTTCAACAGACATCCTTGACAGATCTACATTCATTCTTTTCAGCACAGTTGGATGGGGTGAACTTTAGCATTAGTACAGGGATACTTGAGTAGGTTTCCGGGCCACCACACATCTTCAGGATAGTACCTTGGGCATTGTTTCTTCCTAAGGGGAGGAACACCATTCTGCATTCTTCGACCTACTTCTTCATCGAAGGAGCCTTCACTTGTTGGCATTCTTCTTTTGGGGGGGGAGCCTCTTTTGTCTCTCTTCCTTCTTTCATTCTCTCTTGTATATACTGGATGTATGTCGTAATGGGGGGGTCTTGATTCCTCCATCCATCGATGCATCCATCTTTATCTCTCTTTTTGGGGGAGGGTTTTTCCCATGAGGTTTTCCCTCTTTCACCGCTTTATGGGAGATTTTCATTTCATTATGTACATGGGTACCTAACCTAGCCTAGTAGCCGGGACCCATTCTGCATCTTCATCCTAGCTCGTAAGCTTAAGTGCATTCCCCTAACTTGCACTTAAGGGGGGGTGTTGGTGTAAATTAGTACTTCACTATTTACACTTACTTAAGTTTACTTAGGTTAATGCATTAGTTAATTACTTTGCATTATTTTTATTATTTTTATTGTGAGACACTTAGGATTTTGTGCCACCTTGTGATTTGTCATGTTGACAACACAGGAGTCCACCTTTATTTGAGCACATGGTGTCTACAACACTGTTTTGTGTGTTCCACTCTTCTAGGCTTATCCTCTCATCACCGCACTTACTTCCGTGCTTAATGGAGGATAATCCATATCTGGTGGACATGTGCTTGGTTGTTTGACACTTCATGGTGCTAACTTCTATGCATTCTAGAAGTTCTCCTATAGCCTTTATAATCAGGCACTCCTAGTGTACTCAGCAATTATGCATAGCATATCACATTCTGAACAGAGCAATGTATTCGGACATACTCTGATTAATTGATCATATCCTTCTTTGGTCTACTATGTGCTTGTGTTTGAGTTCTTGGTTCTTGGGTGAATTTTGCCCTTAAGCAAATTCTTACATAGATCTCTAGGTTTTGTCCACCTCACAAATTCTAGCCTAGATGTTGGGTTACATTAGTTTCTAACATCATTGGATAACAAATTTTTAGGTTTTTATTCTACAATGTATTAGGGTAAGTACACAAAGATGGGGGACCTAAAATGGGTTATAAGTTTCCACTTTGTTTTGAAATTAGAAAAATCTAAACTTTGTCAAGAAATTGAAAATAATTGGACTCAATAGTTAAAGATATGATAAAAAAAAAATTTATAGCCTTTTGAATCTAGTTTCAAAACTATTAATGTTTTTGTTAAATGGTGGAGTTTAAGACCCTCAAAAAGGGGGAGCACACAAAGTGGTATTTTTTTTATATTAAATTTATAACATAGTTTCATGTGTGCTCCCCCAACAATCTTAATATTTTTTTTTCATTTTTCTTAGTCCCATTGGTTAGGAGATAGCTAACACTATCTAGTTTATCCCAGATTTGTTTTGTAATTGCTTACTCTATATTTGATTTATTATGAATTTTTAAAGTGAAGTCATCTCAAAAACATGAAATTTTGTTGTGGTTCCCATAGAAATTATCAAATACTAAGATTTTCAAAAAAAATGAAAATTTTAGAGTGTGTGGAATGGAGTATAGTTTCTAAAAATATAACTTGTTGCAAGATATGATGAAAGAGTGAGAATCTATACCCAAAATACTACAAGTTGGTTTTTGATGAAAAATTTGACATACATTGAAAAAAAATTAGTAATGAAAGTCTTAAAATAGCAAATTTATAAGAAAAATTATATGGTTACATAGCTAATGAGAAAATAAATAATCTTGTGTAATTTGATTCTCTTGTTATATAACCACAAGAAAATGTGATGGATGCCACATAACCAAATCTACATTTTTTTGTGCAAACTTCTTGGAAATTATGTCTATAACCTATTCTAGATTTATAACATTTTAGGTTAAATATTCAAGGCAAATCCAACCCTTACGATTGGAAATCTTCAATTACGACCATAACATGTACCTATTATTTAAACTTGAAAAATTGGCATTTTGTTTCTATTTTTAAATAGCATGTGCACACTATAGCACATACACGCTATTTAAATTTGAAATTTTGAAAAATAATTCTATTTTTAAATAACACATATGCACTATTGTGAATACATTATAACTTGCATGCACTCTAGTTAGTATGCACTATATGTTTCCTTGTCCAAGCCTATGGTTCAAGAAATACAAAGCATAGTTTGTATGCACTATAGTGGATAGGAAAAATAGTGTATATGCACTATGTCTTAGATGTTGGAAACTTACAATTGGGACAATTTTTGTTTTGTCACTGACGTCACATCTATTTATAAGACATATTGGTACATAATCTAAATGTCATATCTATTTGATTAGTGAACTGGAGTTGAGAAATTTCTCATAACAATAGCATCTAAAGGAAAGGTTTAGTTATGAAAAGGGAGCTACAATGGACATTATATTAGATAGAGTTTAATAAGAAAAAATGATTATTTATGTTAAGAAATTTAGGCCTAGTCTAGCAATAGAGAAAATGGTTCAGGAATGCCAAGTGATGCTAGTGTAAACCAAGCCACAGTTAGTGTTGAGAAAATCTAGTATTGACTGAGGATCAATATCAATTGAGCGAGCTAGTTGATTCCTAGCCAAAAAGATTTACACCAATAAAATGTTAAGTGATGACTAAAAGTTAGAACTTAGTGATTGTTGAGTAACACTATTGAAGATGAA
The DNA here is from genome assembly GCA_028749045.1 of Cupressus sempervirens. Lineage (NCBI taxonomy): Eukaryota > Viridiplantae > Streptophyta > Pinopsida > Cupressales > Cupressaceae > Cupressus > Cupressus sempervirens. The sequence goes on from CM053791.1 coordinate 746,019,597, forward strand.
TATGAGGAAATCATGATTCTCAGCCAACTCAGTTGATTTCTTGGGAGATGAAAATTATGTTGAAGACAATATTGATGAGTTGGATAATTAAATTCAAGGCAAGGATTAGGAAAAGACCTAACAGATGGATTCTAGAGAAATTTCTAGAGAAAGATCAAGAAGATGGACAGATACATTGAATCGTGTTGAACATGATCGTAAAACCTAAGATCTATGGTGATCATGAAAAATGGTAAAGAGAGAATTAGTTATTCAAAATGGTATAAAAGTAAACTAAGATATGTGAGATCTAGTAAGAGTGCAAATGAAAATGTATGTAATAGATGCATACAAAGAAAGGTGGATTAGAGATGCACAAGTGTGAAAGTAAATGCAAAGCTCAAAAATATTTCTTATGTAGACATTGTTAATATTGATAAGTTAAATTTGAGAAAAAATGCTTAAGTGTTTTGAATGGGTAAGATTAATTTATTGGAGGATTGTCAAGAAAATTAAGAACATAGATGATAGTGGAGAGATTATCAGTGAATAGACAGTTTATTTGAAGAAAGATCTGAACTTGCAAAGTGAGTTGTAATCATATAGATAAAAACCTTACTATGTTGTTTATAATAATTAAAAATAGTTTGTATTGAAATCCATTTAACAAAGGTTAACATAAAAGTCATTGGAAGGATTTAGTAGTCTTTTTAAATCCTTTCACAAGGTGATATTCTAAATGAAATGATCAAAGTCCTTTGACAAGGCTACTCCTAACAAGGTGATTAAATCCTTCAACCAAGTCACATTTAACAATGTTTTTTGTAACCTTTAATAGGGTTGGCTCCTAATAGAGTTCACTTTGAAAGAGTGAAAAAGTGTTGACACGATTCTTGTGGTTTTTCCAAACTTGGATCTCCACATAAAAATCCTAGTGTCAAACTTGTGTTGAATTCTTTTAATGTTTTACATTTTATATTTAGAAAACAAATGTTATATTTTGAACAATAATTTTGGTTTATGGTAGAGACCAAGTAACACTAGAGACTAAACAACAACAAGATAAGAAGAAAAATAAGAGTTTTATGTTTAATTAATCAAATGTGAAAACAAAAAGTTGTAGTTCCCTCCCTCTCAGATATTCTAAACATTTATAACATTAGATTGACCTAAAAAATAAAAAGTGGCAGCTTTTTGGTCCCCCATGTCTGTGCACATACCCATCATATTTTCCTTTTTATTTCCACATTTATTTATTTCACTCTTTTATTTAAGTCCTCTTAAGGTGGGGGTGAGAGAGAATTAAATCCAAGTTATTCATTCTTGTTTTTTGGGGACCATTATATTTTATATTGGTAGTTCCTCTTGGAACAATGTAATATAATCTAAAGGGGTGGATCTTGTTAGAGAAAATAATTAATTTAATAATTATTTATTCTATTTACTTAAGCTTATTTAGGTAAATGCATTTATTAATTAGTTATAGTCTAGGAGTTAGGTATAGGTTGATGACAATACGGGAGTTTGTTCTCTCCTAAGTCATACTTATCCTCTCTCATTGTAAATACATTTTCATTGTGTTTGCATATTGTCTCTCATGTCTATTTAGGGTTTTTCCCTTGCTCCACACTCTTCTCTCCTTGGCTTCTCTTTGATAGGATTTCACATGTAGGTGATCTTGGGTATCTTTGGAGTTGGCTTTCATAAACTTCAACATGGTATCAGAGCCTTCCTGCTACTACTTGGTTGAAGTATTTTTGAAGCCATGATTTGAAGTCAAAAACCCTAGTTTTTTTGTGCATTTTTTCTTCAAATCAGGGGATCAATAAATTTTTAGAGCACTTTCAGCCCAAACGAATGCTACCATTGGATCTGGAAGGCCATTTGCAGTTAGGATTCATATAAAGCTTTTCAATTTTAGAGGTAGAGCTCCAGGAGGAAATTTTTTTTACTCCAAACACTTCTATACAGACTATACGGACAATTTACAATTTTAAAAATAAAATAAAAAGAGAGCGTAGGTCACACCGCTATGGCACCACCTAGCGGCCACTACAGAGCCACTTGCACCCTACTCATAGGCAGCCACAAAAAATCTGTGTTGTCCCTACCATGCCTAGCCTTTCTCACCGCTTGCAAGCTGCTACTTCCAACAGTGCCTCCAGACTGCGCCGCCTTTGCTCCTGTTCACCATGAACATTCGCCACTCAGTTGGTGCAGCTTCCCTTTCGCTCCACTTCATTGGTTCCAGTGCTGCTCCGCTTGATAGGTATCCCTTTTTTATTCACCAACTCAAGTTTGCATCAACACTTATGTGGCTCTGTCAGCACAGCACTTGGCCAGTTTGCAACTGACACGTGGTAGTCTACCACGTGGCTCTTTTCCATATGGCACCTACCACATCAGTCATACCTACCATGTGGCATCCACATGGCACCACCATGTGGTAGCCATGTGGCCTCTTTTTTGTGGTGACTGCCATGTGGTTGTCAATTTTTTCAGTGAAATGCTGATGTTAGCATGACATCAACATTGCATCATCCTTCCTCTTGAACTCTCCTAGGGTCATTTTGGACCTACTCTCAATTTTTTGGCCATAACTTGAGCATACGAAAGTATTTTTTCAATCTGAAAGTAGTGCCAGAAAGGTGGTTCCAAGATGGAGACTTTGGTGCAGTATTTTTAGGTTCTAATGCTTTTTTACTGCCTATTTTTTCAGTCAAAGTTTGAAATTCTATTTTTGACTCTAGCAAGTATATCTTTTGCGTCCCATGCCCATTTTTTGAAAACTTTATATTTTTAGAAAGTTGGTTCTGTTACCTTTTCAAAAATGTGGTCCTTTTCCTTAGCTTTTGGTCCATGCTCTTTCTATCATAGTTTTGGCATTTTTTCTATATGGTGGATATTTTGAGTGTTTTAGGCCCAAGGATCATTTTTCTAGCATGGTTCCTCTTGTTTTAGGCTATACTTTGTTTTGTTGTAGCTTGTTTTCAGTTCTAATCATTGTAGCTATCATTTTGAAGCACTTTTCTATATCACACTTAGATAAAGTGCCACTTTTGCATTTTAGGGATTATGAACATTGTTTTGAGACAGTTGTACATGCACTATTTTCATAATGCACCATGGGGGGGATAGTTGTCTACTATTTTAGGAATTCTCCCTTTGTCAAGTGAGTGTCCCTTCCATGACATTAGCCTATGCAGAGTCAGTTTTATCATGTCTTTATGGGTGTCTATACCTCTTCCTCTCTCGTCGTTCTTGGTTCATTTCCAGGAGACTTTGGCCCACCTTCTTAGTTTCCTATCATCACACCCTGTCTGCATTAAGGTGGGGTTATTCTATTATTCTAATGAATCCTTGGTTCAATGGTTTGATAGTGTGAACTATGTATTCAGTGGTTGATCCTATGTACAAGGCGATTGTAGTGGCTGGCTACCTATGCATTTCGGTGAGATGGATCATCTACCATATAGAAAATCTTGATTCATGCCTTCTTCTTCCTTGGTGGTACTTTAGATCAGCAGTTTGGAAGATTTGTGGCTTCTTCATGCTTTAGTGATGCTCTTCATGATCACTCCTTGTTCCTATTTTAGGGGACATTTCCCTAGTTAGAGGCTTCTTCAGTTCTTCACTAGGTTTTTACCTCTTTTTGGGGGAGGGTTTTTCCCATGTGGTTTTCTCTCTTTCCCCATTTTTAGAGGTTGCATTTTGTTGCATTGTTCATGGGCACCTAATGAATCCTTGGTTCAATGGTTTGATAGTGTGAACTATGTATTCAGTGGTTGATCCTATGTACAAGGCGATTGTAGTGGCTGGCTACCTATGCATTTCGGTGAGATGGATCATCTACCATATAGAAAATCTTGATTCATGCCTTCTTCTTCCTTGGTGGTACTTTAGATCAGCAGTTTGGAAGATTTGTGGCTTCTTCATGCTTTAGTGATGCTCTTCATGATCACTCCTTGTTCCTATTTTAGGGGACATTTCCCTAGTTAGAGGCTTCTTCAATTCTTCACTAGGTTTTTACCTCTTTTTGGGGGAGGGTTTTTCCCATGTGGTTTTCTCTCTTTCCCCATTTTTAGAGGTTGCATTTTGTTGCATTGTTCATGGGCACCTAACATGGCCTCATTACCAGGACCCATTATGCATTCGGCATTCTACATTTCTTAGTTTTGTGAGCTTAAGGCATTTCCCTAAGTTGCACTTAAGGGGGGGTGTTAGAGTAAATAATTAATTTACTAATTATTTATTCTATTTACTTAAGATTACTTAGGTAAATGCATTTATTAATTAGTTGTAGTCTAGAAGTTAGTTATAAGTTGTTGACAATATGAAAGTTTTTTCTCTCCTAAGTCATACTTATCCTCTCACATTGTTCGAGGACTTTCCACCTTATGTGGTTGTATGCTTAGTTGTCACACTTATCTCCTAGCATCTTCTAGCTTGTTCTAGAATATTCTTGGAGCTCTTTATATTCGGGCTCCCTCTTTGTATTTTCATAAGACATCACATTCTCATTGTAAATATATTTTCATCGTGTTTTCATATTGTCTCTCATGTTTATTTAGGGTTTTTCCTTTGCTCCATGCTCTTCTCTCCTTGGCTTCTCTTTGAAAAGTTTTCATATGCAAGTGGTCTTGGGAATCTTTGGAGTTGGCTTTCATCAACTCCAACAGATCTTGGTCTTTCCCCTTTCATTTATGTAGGGTTGGATTGTTTCCATTTTCTTACCCTACATTTATTAGTGAACTCAACTTGTGTCTTCATTTCTTAGAGTTAGATTCTTGTGTCTTTATTTTTCATCTTCTTCCTTGTTGGTGAATTTGATTCTTCTTTTGATTAGCATACACCTTACAACTTGAAAATATTTTGTTGTATGCTTATCCTTTACAAAATTCTTTGTCTCACATTTCTTTATAAAACTTGTGATGTTTATGAGACCTTTATGCATTTAAATTTTTTTATGCCTCTTCATTCTCTTCTTTCTTATAATATTATAAATATAATGAAACTATATTTCCCTTCATTTAAGATTATGATTGTATCCTTATGTGGTTGGCTGATTTCTTCTTTGGATTATGTGAAAACTTTAGTTGAAGATACTCCTAACCCTCCTAATCCTTTTCCTATTGCTCCTTCTCCTTCCTTGTCTCCTAGAACTTCTAAACATATGGCAAAGCTCAAACTTTAGTTCATGGTGAGGATGTGGAAGAGTTCCTTAATGAGCCTCTTTATCCTTTTGTTACTTCTACAAAGGAAAAATGTAAAGTCTCTTTTTTTCTCCTCTTGTTTTTGTTCCTTACACTATTTTAACACATGAGTCTATGAGAAATATCCTCCTATTTAATATTTTATAAATAGCTATCCTATAGGTTTTCACATGATTGTTAAACAAGGTTATACTTTCTTGGGACTTGGTATTTATGAGCACAATCTTAGAAATATTATTAAGGTATCTCCTAAGATGGAAAAACATGGTATTGTATGTTTTCCTTCTAACAAAGTGTAATAATATTCTAGATGGTTGCCCCTTAATCTTCTGAAACCTACTCTTGATCTTTATAATCCTATTACTTATAGAGATTTGGTCTTCAAGGTGTATATTCTAATAGTTATTGTTGAATTAAATAAATTTAGCATACCTATTGAAGACTATCTCTTCGTATTTCACAAGATTATTGATTTTTTTTATTTCCACTTGTATGTTAAGGAAAAATATTCAATGGTTATTACTCCTTATATGTGTGAGGTGTTACAATTTCTACACAATTTCACTTAGTCTTATTTCCCACCTATTGGAGTAGATTCCCCATTATCTTGTATGGGTGTGTCTTTGGAATTTCCTAACAGCTCTATTTTTCTTGTTCCTTTTCACTAGGGGTAATGAATTCCTTCTATTTGATCCTATAGAACCTTTGTTCTTTCTAAACATGGGAATTTTTTGAAATCTTATGTGGGAAGAGAATTCTATTATCTCTTCTCAATTTAAGCTTTTATTTTCTTATTCCATGATTTGTTATCTCTATATGTTACATCTCTTTTCATTGAATGAGTGTTGAGTCATTTCTTCATCATGTTTCTTATGTCTATAAGATGTTGTTTATATGTTATAATCAAATATTTTCCTTATCCTCTTATAGTTTAATATTATTTATGACACATTTTCATTGGTAGGTATGTTTTATTTGTTACTTGTATAATTGTGTGTTTTCTTAACAAATTATATTTCTATCTTTTGTCTTAATGCTTCTCATATACATATCATCTATAGCTTGATCTCATCTATGGTTTTTATTTTCTATAATTTGATTACTTTCTTTATAGTATGGTATCATATTTCTCTTGTTGAATATTTAATTTTTTTTTTTTTTGGCATGCCTATCAATTTTTTCTTATGACTCATCTTTATATTCTTTAAGATATGGTTATATAATATACTACATGTCTCTTTTCTTGTCTCACACTTAGAGGGAAAGAGACTTTGTACACTATTTGTATTTTTCCTTCTTCAAGATTACATGGAACTTGTTTATTAGGTGACATTTTTTTTCTCTATGAAGAATTTTGTCTTGACAATGGATTCACTCTTTTGCAAGAGGTTCATATCCTAAGGCATCACCTCTTCTTTATCAAGTAAATCTAAACCCATCATATACATTTTCCCTTTCTTGGATATTGTTATCCTTCATCCACAAATCCCTATTTCACTTATATATAAGGGGCTGATGAGGAGTATTCTGGTTCTTCCTCCCTCTTCTCTTCTTGCAAATGTTATCTTAATAAAGAACACCTCTTTTGTGGATGTCTCATTATTAATTTATTAATATTTATCCCTTTTGAGGATCCTCTTTCATAAGTGATATATCCCATTCATGATTTTCTATGTTCTTAGGTTGTAAGAGTTAAGACTCTTTGTAATGAATCTAGTCTATATTGTTGTTGTAAGGGCATCTCATTATTGTGTAATTTAGGTATCCTATTTCTCTTCCCTATCATTCCTACTTGATATGTCCATGATAAGAAAGGGTGCATACATACACCCTTCTTGTATATAATATTGGTCTCACATAGTAGTAAATATGGACTCTGAGCATAGATTCCTAGGTATGATGTTTAACTCATTATAAAATCTATGAATTATGACTTCATTGTTTCTTTTCACACACAAATTCATACACTCAATGTCATAATAAGTAATGTAGATAAAATTTCTAAATCTCATTCATGGGTAACACATCCAAAAAAATATATACTAAATCTTATATTTGGGTAACATATTACTATTGTGGTTTCACAACATACACCCCATTTTTAGTCCAAAATGGGCCCCCCCTCTTTTCAAGAGAAATATCCCTCTCAATGAACCAAGCAATTAGGTGTCTTAATCAATTAGAATCTACCTTTGACTCTAGGTCAATCACTTGTACCTGGTTATGAAAGTTTGAGTATAATCGAAGGGATAGAAAGATACTTTTTTCTTCAAAGTGCAAAATTTGTGCAGTTGCACACTAGCACACCATGTGCACTTGCACATGAATGCTAAGTGTTCACTATGTACACTCACCCCCTATTCAAGAGGCACACATGCACATGTGCACACCTTTAGAGGACTCACCTTCAAGAGCTCCTTCATATGAATAGGACCTCCTCCCTAGCTTTAAAGCACTTATTGACTTTGCACTTGCAGAGACCACTCCTTCACACCCTATTGAGTTCTTCTTATCTACACTGTGCACTACCTTATCTACACCTTTATGAGGTAAAAAAATAATAAGAGATTCACACATGTGCATGTGCATAGCCTCATATTATGCACATAGACAAGAAAAAAGCCTCTACATATATAATTAATATGTGTATTTTTCTCACATGCTCATGTACGCAAGGTGCACAACATGAAAAAATATTTAGATAACCCTAGCGAGTGCACCTTGTGCACCATGATCACATGACCCATGTGTAATGAGTACACACCTATGCATTTAAGGCATAATTAGGTGTTTTCTATCATTTTTTTTAGGTTTCTCTTATTCAAGGTATTGTTTAAGGTCATCTTAAGTTTCCATCATTGACAATAATGATGTTTCTCTTCCATTCAAAGAAAATTCCATCATATTCATCCTCCACGGCCTCAAATATTGAACCAAAACTAGTCACCTTCAAATATCAAGGAGCACCTAGGAAGTCTTGGTTTGGAGACAAGCACTTTGAAATTTGAAACACTAAGTTGGGACATATTGAATAGAACACATTTTTTATACTATTTTACAAGCCTAATGAAAGGTTACCCATGGTACTAGCTTTGAATAGAAGTGGATTAGTAATCACATCTTCTCATCTAGTGCTAGTTTAATCACTTGAACTAATTATGAATCTAGCACATATTATGTGCCGAAAGAGAAACTAGTCAAGAGCATGATTGGAAAGACTATCCTAGACATTAGACCTTAGAACATTGAGAAAGCCTTCCATCTACCATGGGAAGACCAGTACCTAAAAATCACCTACAACATGGTAGATAGTTGGCATAGGGAAAATGAGTGAGAATAAAAGGAGTTAGTAAAAGGAAGGTGCCTTATTGAAAGGACACAATTGAAAAGGAGAAGTGGGAAGGTTTATATGACCCAAGGATACACAATAGAAGATATTGGCTACTTTATACTCCTTTTGAGTAGAGATATGGACCTCCCTATATCTAGTCCCTTAGAGACATGAGTGGTACACTTTATAGAAACTATAAAGATGGGGAAGATGCCTATTGATTGTGACACTACCCTCAGTGACTATTTAGATGAAAAATTGATTGTAGTAAAGAATGATCCCCACTTCTATATGACTTCTTATATAGTATATCTTCTAGCTACAAGACCTACAAATTACCTAAGGTTATTTGGAAGGGAAGCATACATGATGAAAATGCATGGTCATCCATAGTTTATCCCAATATCATGAAGAAGAAGCTCCCCTTAAAGAGACTCAAATATAGGTTCATCAATGATGGGTTCATATTTTCCATCATTTAATTTATAGAACATGACTATGCAAGGATATTGTTGGTAGAATAAATGACATAGATAAAATAGATTGGAGCCTATTTTAGCTAGTTAAACATATTCTCTTATATTTTAGTAGTGAGTACTCTCTTATTCCTGAAGAAGCTTCAAAGGTATCCATCAGACATATTGTTTCTATTAGAGATAGCAAGGAATCTAGCCTCCACCTATTATAGGGTGAGGAAGCAGCATAAGAAGGCATGGGTCTAGCCAATTACCATTGGGGGTTTTGAGGTCAAACAAAACTAGGACATTACTATATTTCATTCAGAATTCCACAATATAAAAACCTCCAAAAGCTTCTTTCTTTGAGAAAAATGGTCCCACCATCTGCTAAGGTAGAAAATAATGTAATAATTAAACTAGATCAAATGAAAAAGACCACATGTTTCAAATAACCAATGGGATAACCCATCTTAGGTTGTCACAAAGGAAGAAGAAGAATTTCCAAAGAAATAGTGCAGCCCCATACAACAATAACTATTCTCAAAATTATAAAAAGATTTTTTGAGGAAATAATAATGTAGGGAACAATTTAAACACACTGAATAGGAATGATGGTTTCTAGTGACATATTTGTCAATGGATTACCCATCCAAATAATGGAAGTATCCTTGTAGAAAACAATAACAATGCTTAGTTTATCAACATCAATCAAAGTCACACTAGCCAAAGTATACCTAATGATGGTAGTTCAATTTTCAATGAAAGTCAAGAAATGAACTAGAATTTGCATTATGCTAATAACTAGTCTCCTATTTAGTTCAATGCCATGTTGCTTCAATATTGTGACTCTCCATAGAACACAAAAATAGGAGACCAAGTCAACAAATAATTCATCTTTCCATTCAACCAAGAGTTGGACCCTAAACTAGTAGAAATGATTTCTTTTTGGAATTACAATTAGAATACTTATAACTTACACAATCAAAGGGAACTCATGAATGATAGAGTTCCCCCTAGATTAAAATCAATACCACCTGACCTAAGAGCTAATATAATCCTACACCTTCAAGAGCACCCTTCTTAGGTGTTGGTGCACTTTTAGTCCTCCATTTTTGAACTTCAATTTTTTGTAAGTCAAGTCCAATCAGGTCAATGATCATGTCTAGGTGATGACTAGGAAGGTGGGTAAGTTTCAAGTATATCCCATAGATGAGAAGAAAGTTTTCTATTTAATAATCTCCAATTTATAATCAATAAAGACTCATCCTAAAAGATAGGTTCAGTTGGAGAAAGATGACATGTACACAAGTGGATGTTGCAACAAGAAGAGAATGGTCAAGGGTAAAAGCATAAACCTATATCTCCCTTTTTTAAAAGGAAAGGAAAACAAAAGCATAACTATTCACCTTAAATGATATAAAACTAGTAATATTATTTTGAATTTGAAAATAAAGTAAATTAATCAAATGTGTAGAAAAGGATGAAGTTTAAGATTATAATTTTCAATAATTATTTGGAATAAGATTTGATATATTTTCCTAATTTTTATAGATAACTTATTAGCTACTAAAAAATTCTAAAAACTAGGGATCTAGTTCCCACTAAAAAACAATATGGAAATATACTTATTTCTCTTTGATCTTAAACTATGTTATAGATAACATATATACCTGGGTAAAAGTACAAACTTGTGTCACCTTTTAGATTGAATTTGAGTATTTCTATTTAAAAATACAATTTTATCAAACATATGATCTCGATAAATTTATTCTAGCTAACTTATATATGGTCTCACACTTTTCCAATTGGAAATGTCTATTAAATGCATGTTTTATACTAGTTTGTATCCAATTACTAAAGAAATAAAATTATTTTAGAAAAGTGGCATTTCAATAACTCTTACTAATGTTTATGATTTTTTTTAATAACATATAAACACCATTTTATACAGCTTAGACTCAAGAATATTCTCATATATTTTTGGTAGCATTTTAATTAGATATAGTATATTGTAACTAAAAAAATTCTACAATCATGTATTTTAACATATGAAAAGATGACAATTTTGAGAAAGGAAAAATACTAAATCATATATATAAAAATTAAAATTATATGACATTCTAGAGGAGAGAGTACTCTTCTAGAATGTATACTTTTTCTCCTATTTAGAATAGATTTATTTTGAAAAATGTGGTGGGAGATGGAAACTATCAATTTAAGGTCAGGTGAAATTTGAATCATTATAAAAGAGAAAATATAGGTCTAAAGCCAATTTTAATTTTTGATTGTTCTAGCTATATATGTTATCTATAACATATTCTAAGATAAAAGGAAATAAGTTTTCTTCCATATAATTTTGTGGTGGGAACTAAACCCCTAATTTTTAGCATTTTTTAGTAGCTAAAAAATTATCTTTAAAAATTAGGAAAGTATTTCAATTCTTGTTCCAAATAATTATTAAAAATTATATTCCTAAACTTCATCCATTGTTTCACATTTCACTAGTTTACTTCATTTTCAAATTCAAAATAATAATACCAATTTTATGTCATTGAAGGAAAATAGTTATACTTTTGTAATCCTTTTTCCTTTACAAAAGGGTGACATAGGATTGTGCTTTTACCTAGGTAGAACAATCAAAAACAAAAATTGTTGTTACAACTATATTTTCCTTTTTATAATGACTCAAATTTCAACTCACCTGAAATCGATAGTTTTCATCTCCCACCACATTGTTCAAAAAAAATATATTCTAACACAAAGAAAAATGATACATTCTTGAAGTAGACTCTCTCCTCTAGAACGTCATTGAATGTCTAGATCACCATAAGTCATAGCAATCATCACCAAGTATAGAAAATGAAACTTGATTACAATGATGAGTGATGAGGAATGGATGATCGATGAATTTATTTCTATAGGTCATAGCATTCAAGCTTATCACTAAGAATAGGAGACAAAACTTGGTTAAAATGATGAGAGATGATAAATTTCCATTGCCCCAACCTTCACCAATCATCAGTAGTTGAATAAGAAAAGCTTTGTTATATCAATGGATGATGAATTTATCAACATTGGTCATAGTGATGTGAAGATTGAGCTCATGGTACACAAAAGAGAGAGTATTGCTATTATCTTATAGCAGTGATCCTATAAGAGGCCAAATTAAGTAGTAAGATGTTGTGGTGATGACCAGTGATAGGATGTCCTGGATTCATATGATATTTCTATAGCATATGGAAATTGGGTTAATCACTATGTAGATAAGGCTCATTTTCAATATGGAAGTAGCAATAAATGAAGTTTTTTGTTGTAACTTATGGTCATCATCACTGGCTTGGAAGTCATGGATTTAGTGGTGGAGATGATCGATGAGGCTATCGATAATAGCTATGGTGATGGGTAAAGAAAGACAAATATGAAGTTTTGTGTTGTGTTTTATGGCGAAATGAATCATTGGAGATTGGTGATATGACATTTTGTTACAACAAATGGCGATAAGAAACCTTACATCGCTATAGGTTTGGGTGATAAAAGTTTTGGTAATTGAATGATTTAGGTGTTAGAGCATGATTGTTCATAGGAGATCAATAGTAAAGATCCATACTTGATGTGGTTATCAAGATACAAATTACATGGATTTGGTGCCAACAATAGAATGTGAAAGAAATGAAGACTTTTGCAGGGGTTTCTTAAGCCCCATGAAGATAAACAGTTTCCAAGTGCTCTTAGGGGTGCCATGAGATCAAAACCAAATGTTGAAGACATCGCTAAGAAAGTTAACATGATATGTATACTACATTTTTGTTGGTCTCAGAATGGTTTTAACATTTTAGTGTCAACACACTTAACCAATTTCTACATAGAAGTTGAGTACACTATATATGCTGAGCTATAGTATGTGCTAAGCTAGAATTCCAATAGTTGTCGAGTGACTTCAAGTGTTGAGCATTATATAGGTGCCAAGTGATATATAGGTGCTGAGTCACAGTTAATCCTCAGCAAGTTAGAATGCAACATGTACCGAGTGAACTAGAAACATACATGTGCCAAGCAAGACAAAGTGCAATAGGTACTAAGCAAAGCAGGATAGTATATGTGTCAAGCACCAATAATCTAGTATGTGTCAAGTAACACAAAATAAACATATGATTTTCTGCCTTCATAAACTCAAATGTAAACTATTTTTTTACTCAACATAGAAGTATCTCAAAGGATATTAAAGATAAGAATGAATCTTTTATATTTCCTGTGCAAACAACATGCAACTAATAAGATAAATTTAGAAGGCATGCAACCAATAAGAAAAGTGCAAGGAATGAGTAGGAAATAAAGATTCAATATGGATCATAGATCCATACCTAATCCTAAGTCTTTAAAATCCTTAAAATGAGGACGAAAACCCCATTGTATATGTGTCTGAGAGTAGTATATGGGAAAACTATAGTGAAATTCAATGGGAAGTGTGAAAAACTTAGAGTAACATAGTAGCAATTACACATTCAGTTGATCAAAATAGAAGAAAGGATACAATCAAATATCAGATCAAGCAAGGATCACATGAGAATGAGTAGATCAAGTGCCTAGAATCAGCAATTGAAGATTGTAAGAAATTAGGTCAAAGATTTCTAATACTCTCTAGCAATTGTACTAGATAGTGGAAAATCCTATGTTGATAGGTTAGCTTAAAAACTATTTTGTAGATCCTTTGAATAGGTGACTAAATCCTTTAATAGGGTGACACTTCATGTAAAGTGTTTTAAATCCATTAACGAAGTCACTATTAACATAGTGTAAAGCCATTAACAAGGTAGGCCTTTAACATGGTAGATCATCACAAGTGGTCAAACATTTATTGCTATAGTGATTTTGTGGGTATCATCCCCACCCCAGTTTTACCTTCTTATTTCTAGAGGGCTTTTGTTTTACAAAATTCTTGTGTTATGTGTGTTGATGCATGTGTTTACTTTATGCTTATTTGATATGTTTACATGCATGCAGTTTAATTTCAATTATTTGTTTTAAAGAATTTGAAAAGGTTAAAGTGAATTACTTCTGATTCACCACCACACCCCCCCCCCCCCCCCCCCCCCAAAAGTACTCTTCCAATTGAAATATTCCAACAATTGGTATCATAGCCTAGTTCTCACAAGGAAACGCCTAACAACTAAGAGAAAACATCTAAAGATGGAAGCATTCAAACTTGGGAAGATTATAGACAATCAGGTGATTGATGTGCACCTCACCCTCCACAACTTAGAGGAAGCTAAAGAAGAATTAAGAAAATCCTTGAAAAGAAGGAAAGAAATTTCCATAGCTAAGGATGACACATAGTACAAGGAGATTGATACCACAAAAGTGCTTGCCAATGGAGATTCCAAGGAATTTGATGTAGCAATAGTAGAACTGATGGAGAAGAATAGAGCACAAGTAGAAGAAATTAGAATACTTGAGCTTGAATAAGAATCACAAGCCATAATACTTTGTGAAGTAACTGAATAGAAGAAAAGAACCATTCAAGACAAGGTTATGCTAGAATATGACAAGAGAAATCTTACCAATAGACTAGAGGAGAAGACAATTGAGTTTGAAAGAATCCCAAACATCAACCTAGACCCCTTAAGTCAAATGTTGAATGTACATCGTGAGCTAAATATGAAGGACATTGAGATCTCTACATTGAAGATGCAGAATGATAAACTACAAAATGACTTGGAAAGAGAAAAGGAGATTGTAGAGAGCTTCAAAAAACTCAATGAGGAAATCAAGTACTTTGAGTAGATACTAAAATCACCAAGGGCTAATAATGATACATCAAGGCTTGGTTACATTAGCATTGAACAAGGAGAATCATCTAAGATTGCAAAAGAAAAGAGCAACAAAGGTAAGAACACTAAACCCACTTGCCATTTCTATGGTAAAAAGGGACATACTTCTAATGTATGTAGAAGTAAGAATTCCCATTAGCATGATAAGCCTAGAAATCCAAACTATTATCACAAATGTAAGAAGCAAGGACAACAAGCACATAAATGCAAAACTAAGACTATTAGGACACCAAAATTTGAAGGGAACTACTACAATTGCAAGAAGTATAGACATAGAGCTTTTGAGTGTAGGTCAAAGCCTATGTGGACACTAAATCAAGAAACAAGAGAAGGTAACCATGGTCATCACTACAATTGGGAGTATAACACTAGGTATAGCTATCATTATTGTTAGGAATATGGACACATTCCTAAAAACTACATAAGGACACATTTTAGAGGGAACTACAACAGATGGCTAAGTCAAACCATATGTGTTAGTTGCTTGAAGACTAGTTATATCAGTAGGTATTGCCCAAAAAAGTCAAAGGCACCCAAGTTAGAAGTCAAAAAAGTAAAAGAGAAGGTAAATGTTGAACAAATGAAAGGGCAAATGAATAAGACTTGGAAGAAGAAAGATGAGTGCAACTTATCAAATGAAGGGATCATTTGACCCAAGAGGTCAAGTGATCACACCTCATCCAACTAAGCATGAATAGGTGTATGGGACTGATATACAAAGTTATATCATACATCAGTCCCAAGACAAAGAAGTACTAAAAAGAAAAAATTAGCATGAACAAAGATGCCAAGTCAAAATTTGAAGTTTTTGCAAATACTGTCAAGTTGTCATTAGATGCCAAGTAGAGCTCTAGTACATGCTAAGTCACCAATAGTGAATGAGTTGATAGTTGATTCCAAGTTGAGAAATGTCAATGGAAGTTGAGTGAAGTGGAAATCTAGTGGAAGCCAAGTCATCTGCAAACCTTCAAGAGCTAAGTGTATAGCTATATGCACTAAGCATTTAATGCTAAGTTTTAAAAGGTATAAGGTCAAATTTTGATAATTTTTATGCTATTTGAACATAGAGAAAAGACAAGAAGAGTGCAAAAGAAATAAAAGATCTATCTTAAAGCCTTTTTCATTGATTTGAACAATGATTCACCATAAATTTTGTCAATCTAAGGTATTTATCAAGTGTCAAGCTATGCAATATTAAAGTTTTAATATATTGAAACCCTAGATTAGTATAATGGATTCTAGTTCTAAGAATCCCAAGGGAAAGGAAAGTCATGAGGTCTAGCTAGTTAGTAATGAAGTAAAAAAACCTAATTTTAGACCCATTCTTGAGGTAGTTACAAGAACAACCCTACTGGCATGTTGTCCATAATTCCACCCAAGGTTGTTATGGTGCAAGATGTAAGGAAGTGTTACAGCTATGAGGTAGGGGCTATAGGTTACCTTGAGATATTCCAACCCTATGAAAACTATACGATAAAAAAATTCTAAAGGATGAGTTTTAGATAGTTGAGAAGAAGGGTTTAATAAATGTCCTATTTTTTCCCACAATATTCAAAATAGAATGGATCCGCATTGTACTGAGCCAAATTCATGATGGTTGTTTGTGGCTAGAAATAGGACCAATTAAGATTACCAAGAGGATAGTACATAGGGTTATAGTTTTCCCAACCCTAGATCAACCTAAGACTCTAAGAAGTGATTCAAAAGAGGCTATTGAAAGGAATAGAGAGGATAAGTGGAATAAGAGGGGTACAATAATTGATACTCTAATAGACCCTATTCTAGATTTTGTAGTAAGAGTGATATCTCACAAATTTTACCAATCTAGTAGATTAAATAGTGTACCATATATTTTTGTTGATGTAGCTTACAAGCTTGTGAAGAAAGATCATACATATGATCTAGCAAAACTAATGCTTTAGCAAATAAATGAGAACCTAGGAGCAATAAGAAGGTCAAAAGTGCTCAATGCAAGTTTGGTTTAGCTCTTGTGTGCATATTATTTTATGTCTTGGAAGAGTTTCCATCAATTGGAAAGGTAAACTAGAGTTCAAACAAATCTATAATCACACAAATCAATGAGTACATAGATCAAATGGGTGAAAATTTTGAGGTTGAAATGACAAGCTATTTTGAGGATTTCAAGAAATCCATGAAGAAAAGGGTTAGGATACTAGTTTCCCTAGTGGAAAAACATATCAATGACATATGCTTCCTGGTAGACATTTACTACACTTATATCCAAGCAATAGTTCCTTGGGTGAGATGATTAAGACCATTAGGTTATGAACTAGATGTGGATCAAGCACTAGCTGCAATCAATGCATTACTTAGAGAAGACATAGATAAAGTTGCAAAACCCTTTGGTACTTATGATGTTGTCAAGTCCAAGGTAGAAATAGAATTGAAGAAAGCCTTTGTAATCAAGAGGAAAGATAAATTGGTGAAGAAGATAAAGAAGAAATTTTGAGGACAAATTGAAGGGGCAGTAGGTGCTAGAGAGGAAGCAGAAGAAGAAGGTGAGAGTGAAGAAGAAGAACAAGGGAAAGGCCCTATGGAATAGGCCTAGGGCTTGGGAGAGGATAATGTGGAAGGTGCTAATGAAGAAAAAGCTGAGGAAGCACCTACACAAGTTGCTTGCACAAGCCAAACCAAAGATACTTGCAACAAGGGCTACCACAAAGGCATCTTCACAAAAGGCCAAGGAGGAAACAAAGAGAAGAAGAAGGCAACCAAATAGACTAGTGAAGTAAAAAAGAAAAGAAGAAAGTATGTAGCACAGCCAACCACTGATGAGGAGAGAATAGAGTTAGAGGATAGCAATGAATTTAGAGTGGTAAGCCATCCTCCCAAATCTACCATAGATAAAATTTGTGAAAATATTAAGAAAGTAGATTTGAGTAATTTGAAAAGCCCTAATTTCAATAAGCTAAGTAGAGAAGAGGAAAACAAAATAGAGGAATCTATATATGCCATGATGGCTGAATTTAAGAACACACCTCTAGAGCTAGACAATACCATGCCTAGGGAGTTATATGAGATAATTGAAAACAAATGGCATTATTGTTTGAAAATGAAGAAGGAGATCAAAGAATCAACACTTGCACAAGTGATGCCTGATCTAACAAGAGGTCAAATAAAAAAGGCTAATAAGAAACATAGTGGAAAATTTGCACCTAAATATAGAGCCTTCAACATCCTACAAAATAAGATTGAGGATGTTGTAAATAAGTCCACAAAATTGTGGAAGACAATCCACAAGTTGACCGATGACAAGGATGAAGAAGAAAATAAGGCAGAGGCTAGTGCCAAGGAGAAGATAGAGGAAAAGAAAGTGGAAGAGAAGCAATAAGAAGAGAAGAAGGAGGAAGAGAAAGGAGAAGAAGAAAAGAAAGAGGAAGAGGATGAGAAAAAAGGAGAGGAGGAAACAAAAAAGGGAGATGTAATAGCAATAGCTAAGAAACAACAACAAGAAGAAAAAAGTGTACAAGACACACAAATGCCACACCCTATCCCTCCTCATGTAACCATCACACCTATAGATACTATAACTATGAAGGATGTTCCTAACAATTCTACTCAGAACATCAATCCACTGACTACAGAGGATCTCAAGAAGATCCTTCACCAATCAACTCTATAGGCACAATTATGCACAAATCCTATATTGGTGAGTGTTTATGAGTTACAAAAGGTAGTAGATGGCTCCTCAATAGATAAGATGAATCCACAAGAACCAGCTTCTATCTCTACAACTACTAGTGCTCAAATTCTAATGCTTCCACCACCATTTCCAGAAATTGCAATAATTGACACATTAGGAGTAGGTGACACCATTTAGAAGCTCATTGTAGAAGAAGGGAAGGCTACAACAACAAGGCCAACATGATAGATTGATACATCTGATCCTATAGTACAATTCCAAGATACACCCGAGTAATTTTCATTTATCAAGGGAAGTTTGATGAGGAAAAGGAGGATAAATCAAAAGAATAGGAGCAAACCACATTACAAACACCGGTAGAGTTACCAAAAATAGGCACTTCCACAAAAACTCTTTAGAAGTTGAACATTGATGCACTATCTTTGAAAATATCTACATGAGGCTCAAGTTCTATAAAGGTTACCAGGGTACTCCACTATGGATATCCTGAGTTAGATAAAGAGATAGTCATCCCTTCATATGACTTAATGACTATCACCATTGAATAGATTATAGAAATGTAGAATGCATTGGATAGAAGAAAGAATCAAGAAATACTAAAAAAGAAGTATAAGCACAAGAAAGAACTACTTGATATAAAGGACATATTTATGGATGCTTTCAGCTTGTATTCACCAGATGAGTCAAAGCCTATAATGGAACAATCATTAGATATAGTTGACTAGGTGACAAGTGAAGACCAGGATGCCAATGTCAAACTTATGGAGTGGTCTGAAAGGAAATTTTAGGGAAAGGTAAATGAGAAAATATCAAGTGAGATAGGACTTGCATAGGTAGAATTGGCTAAGAAAATTGAAAAGGTCAAAACTATACTTGAGAACATTTTCTCACTATACAAAAAGTTGTGTGAATTTTCCAATTTCACACAAGAGACAGGCTAGAGGATATTGAGATTGGAGAGAAATCATAAGATTTCTAGCATGCAATTACCAAGAGATCACACTCAAAGTGAGAAACATTTATCTCTATCACTTCACACTCAAAAGGAGTTAGCTACACTAGCAAGTGAAGAAGCCAATATAAAGGCCAAATTAATGCAGATTCAATCCTCCATAACCCCACATTTGGAGGTCCTCCATAAAGAGAAAGCCTATGTAAAGAATATTTTCAAGAAATATCCCAATCTTCCTACACTTTATGGGTTTGTACATCTTGCTATAGAGACTGCCATTTAGCATAAGTCACTTGACATTACTTTGGAGAATTGGGATGTAGCTCTCAAGATGATCATGGAGGTAAACAGTACATTTTTGGTTAAATATGGTATTACTCCTTATAATCCTTTGACATAAGTGTCAAAAAGAGGGAGAAATAACAATAAGAGAGATAAGATATATATATATATATATATAATGTTTCAGAGGATAAATAATAAGGAAGAAATAACTAAGGGGGAGAATACTAAGCATTTTGATTACATTATTTCATTCATTCTTTTGAAGAATAAGTAGGGAAAGATTGTAGATAGCCAAAAGATAGAACAACTCAGCACACATGTATAGATTATAGAAATAGGGCAAAGGAAAAGAGTATCAAGTAAATTTAGCATAGAATTTTGGTTACAAGAATAGGCAAGGCACAATCAACTCAGGGGGAGTTATAAGGTATTTTGAACAAATTTTAAAATTTTGTATATATGCAAAGTAGAATGATTAATATACTCATAAGGTCAGATCAATAATGTTTAGTTAAGTTCTTTTGACTCTCATGTTAAAGGGGGAGATTGTTGGTCTTGGAATGGTTTTGACATTTGAGTGTCAACACACTTAATCACTTTCTACATAGAATTGAGTACACTACATATGTCGAGCTATAGTATGTGTTGAGCAAAAATTTCAATAGGTGCCAAGTGACTTCAGGTGTCAAGCATTATATAGGTGTTGAGTGATATATAGGTGCTGAGTCATAGTTGATGTTGAGCAAGTCAGAATGCAACATGTGCTAAGTGAACCAAAAACATACATGTGCTACAATAGGTGCTAAGCAAAGCAGGATAGTATATGTGTTGAGCACCTAGTAATCTAGTATGTGCCGAGTAACATAGAATCAAAATATGAGTTTGTGCCTTCACAAACTCAAATGTAAATTATTTCTTGAGCTAAAACAAAAATATCTTGAAGGATATTAAAGATGGGAACAAATATTTTATATTTCCTATGCAAACAATATATAGCTAATAAGAAAAATGGAGAAGGCATACAACCATTAAGAAAAGTGCAAGGAATGAGTAGGAAATAAAGATTCAATATGGATCATAGATCCATACTTAACCCTAAGTATTTGAAATCCTTAAAAAGAGGACAAAAATCCCATTGTATGTGTTGATGAGAGTAGTGTATGGGAAAACTATAGTGAAATTCAGTGGGAAGTGTGAAATATTAGAGGAAAAGAGAAGCAATTACACATTCAATTGATTAGAATAGAACAAGGGCTATGATAAGATATTAGATTAGGCAAGGATCACATGAGAATGAGAAAATCAAGTGCCTGAAATTAGTAATTGAAGATTGTAAGCAATCAGGTCAAAGATTTCTAATACTCTCTAGCAATTGTATTAGATAGTGGAAAGTCCTATGTTGATAGGTTAGCTTAACAACTATCTTGTAGATCATTTGAAGAGGTGAATAAATCTTTTAACAGGGTGACACTTCATGTAAAGTGTTTTAAATCCTTTAACTAGGTCACTATTGACACAGTGTAAAGCCTTTAATAGGGCAAGCCTTTAATAGGGAAGATCACTAGAAGTGTTCGAACATTTATTGCTGCAATGATTTTGTTGATATCATCCCCACCCTAGTTTTACCTTCTTATTCTTGGGGGTTTTATAGGTTACCAAATTCTTGTGTTATATGTGTTGATGCATGTGTTTACTTTATGCTTATTTGATATGTTTACATGCATGCAGTTTACTTTTAGTTATTTATTTTAAAGAATTTGAAAAGGTTAAAGTGTGTTACTTCTGATTCAGCCCCAAATCCCCCACCCACCCCCACCCACCCCCCCGCCCCTCTCAAAAGTACTTTTCCCATTTGAATATTCCAAAACATTTTGAGGGTTTTCTTCTTATTTCTTTAAATAAATTTGATTTTAATGGCTAACTAATGATGGATTCTAACTAGCCAAAAATCTTAAAGGAGGGCCTATATATGTAATTTTCCAAGTTAATGAAAAGGATTGAAAATTTTATGTAACTTCTCCCCCTATATTTCTAGATATTGAGTGAGAATTAAGAGGATTTATGAAATGAAGGATTTGATTGATATCTACAACTAGTTCTTAGGTGGTCTTAATTCCATTAGAAATCATCAATTATAATGTTTTGTTTATTGTCTCCTCTAGCTAATCTAACCATGCATAGTAAAGTAGTGTCTATAGGATTGTAGGATAAATGTATTCAAATTTGGTGATATCTTACAGGATTCCATTTTAGTGGAGGTTTATTAGCTAAGGTGGATTCCATTTCATCTTTAATGTGCATCTCTTCTCTTTCCCTAGATTGCACATCAGTAGGTCCAATCTACATTTAGAAGTAGGAGTGGATGTTGGAGAGCTTCAAGGTGATTTGTAATAGCTATTCTACTAGCTATCATAGGTTACCCAAATCTTATCTTACCTAGGTTTTTTGTGTTTGCAAACAATCTAGTTTATCCTCTTCTACTCTTAGATTAAGAGCATACCCCCATTCTAATGATCCATTAAAGACACAATTCATTGCATATCTTTCATATAAGGGAGTTGTGCCTTATAATTTAGAGGGAGGTGATATAAAACATACACTAACCATTTTTTTGGTTACATCATTTTGTTTCCTCACATTTTGGCGGTCTAGAGTCAAGGTAAAGCCAAGTTAGCAAAAGGAACAAATTGTTAACCAACATCAAGGAAACAAGCTCAAGCACAAGGGAACATATCTACTATACTGAAGACTCCTACATGGTCAACTAAAAATTTTAGTGTCATTGAAGAGTTAAAAATGACCAAGGCTAATATCTCAATGTATGATATGCTAGAAAGTTGTCCAATCCAAAGGGAGTAACTATTGGAAACTCTTGATCATACAAAAATAATGCTCAACACTAGCCCCCAGAAGATAGTATCACCACAAGTCAACACCTCTGAGGTTATGCCTACCATGTATAAAGACAAAGCCAAAGCTTCTTTTTTTTGTCACTCTTAGAATCTTTGCAAGAAATCTTCACAATTGTGTCATAGATTTAGGGGCTTCCTACAATGTCATACTAGTTTCAATATCTTAGAAGTTAGGAGTAACCCCACAAATTATGAATCAAATAATGATCCAAATTGAAAAAATAAAACTCAAAGTCATAGGAGTGTTGAAACGTTTGCAAACAGTTGACTATAGATCCTTGATTGAAGGATATAATTGACATACATGTGGTATAGATTCTAAACACATACAGCTTATTACTAATAAGATAATCCACTTAATGCCTAAGAGGATAGTTCTCAATAGAATTCACTCTATTATAGTTTCCCTAGAAGGGATTAAAAAACTAGATCAAAATAGACACTGAGCCAAAATTAAAGACAATGATCAAATATTATAATGCTCCAAATGAAATGGCATTTCTTTAATTAGACTTAGGCTCTTATAGAGTAATGGATCTTGATATAACTATGATTGAAAAATATGATAACATGATCACAAGATCACATAACCCTACTCCATAAGAATAAATCATATCTTATATCATAGACAACATGTTTGCGAATTTGCAATATTTGTGCGAAAAAGTATATCCAAATTCTTGCTCCTAGGATTTTTTAGGTTTCATTGGAAAAGCCACTTATAGTTTGAGGACTTAGAGTATCACAAAAAAAAATTTTAGTGTTGACTCAAATAACACACTCTATAACTAGTCAACCCATAAGTGAAATACCCAAAGATAATTCAAGTCTCTTATGCATGCCTAAAATCATGAATAATGAGGAGATAAAATAATATAAAAATGCTTCATATAGTGACACCTCTTTAGATGGGGGAGCATTATCTTCTCCTATACCAAGGATGATTAAAATTCTTAGAAGGAGACTCTTTATGAAATGTCATGGTTGGACATCAAGAGTCATTCAACCTAAACTACAAACTACTAAAATCATGAAGATGGTTGAATAAATTGAAGATTAACAAAAGAAATGAAGAATCCATATATCAAAAGTAACTACTAGTGACTCATCAAGCCCAACACTAGAAAGAATTCATTGGGTCCCTAATAAGAATTCTTTAAAATACTAAGTAAAATAAAAGGTTCAGACAAATAAACATAAGTCAAGGAAACCAAAAGAACAACCAATATGGACACTAAGTTCTGATGGTTGCAAATGTAAATTAAGAGATGAAGTAGGTATTAAGTTGGTTAATCCCAAAGGTAGGTATTTTTATGTTGCATATCATTTATAATTCATGTGTATTAACAATCTTGTAGAATATGAAACATTGATATGTGGAATCCTCTTTGCATGATAAAAGAATTGTCAAATCTCTCATAGTTGAAGGAAACTCCTAGTTGGTGATTTTTCAAGTCAAATTGATCTCGTATTGCAATGACATAAGATTTCTTGCTTATTGAAAGAGAGTTCAGGACTTGATGGAAGATTTTGAAGCCATAAACATAAGATCTATTCCACGATGAAGAAACATAATAGTTGATGCCCTTGCAATTTTTTCTAGAGCATTACAACCCATGAAAATAATGAAACTCAAAATATTCTTAGTAGAACTTGTGGCTACCCCATCTATCCCAGATAACATTACTAACTTTCAGGTTTTCCAAGAAGATCAACACATTTTGGAGTTCATTATGTGCAATGGTTTGTTCAAAGGACAAGAAAGTGATGACACATCTAATGACAAAATTGAAGGAAATGAAATAGAATATGAAGATGGGATCATAAATTTAAAGTGAAGAAATTTTTGAAGATATCAAAGTAGCCATTTCTACTACCTCAATACTTGTGAGTCCTGATTATGAATTTCCCTTCAAAGTTTATTCTTTTGCTTCATAATACTCATGTTTGGGTATCCTCACTTAGAATAAAGATAAAGAGGATAAGATACCCAATAAATTCATGTGTTTTCCACTAAAAAATGCCAAATTGAATTATCCCAATCTGGATAAACAATCATTCTTCCTAGTAAAAAAAGTCAAGAAATTTTACCACTACATACTCAAGAGTAAGGTATTTGCTATTGTACCAAATCTTGTAGTCAAATTATTGCTAATTCAAAAATGAGTTAGGGGAAAGAAGAGGAAAATAGATGGCCATCTTACAAAAGTTTAATTTAGAATTTCAACTGATGAAAATAGTGAAAGGATAGGGGCTAACAAAGATAATAGATGACAATGAAGAATAGATCATAGTGTCTCAAGTATACACTAATGAAGGAATACTCACTGATGTCTGGTACAAAGATATTGTATTCTACCTCTTGAAAAGTAATATCCTCAATCGATGAATAGTTCCCAACGTAGAGGATTGAAAATAAATGTGAGTCCTACATGCCTCAAGATAGAAAACTCTACAAGAAAAACTATTAGGTGATTTAGTTGAAATGTTTAGGTCGTGAAGAATAAAGAGAAGTACTAGAATAATAACATGACAAGTATGGTACTAAACATGGATCAACAAGGCTATAGTCTATTATATTATGATATCATGATATCATTTTCCTAATATTTTCAAAGATACCTATGAACATGTTCTTTCTTGTCATATTTGTCAAAAAAGTGTCAACAAGTAAAGAAACCCAGGCATGCCATTGCAACTAGTATTTGAGGTCCATCCCTTTTTAAAGTGGGAGCTAAATTTTATGAAATTTTTAAAACCAACATCATCAATAGAGCATATTTTTATTCTAATGGCTATAGATTACTACACATGATGGACTGAAGCTGAAACTTTTATAAATTATAAAAAAAAAGTGGTCACTAACTTCCTAGAAGAACACATTGTGACTACATTTGGAATGTCATTCTTCCTCGTGTGTAATAATGGGTCATCTTTTGTATCATTTTTTCTTACTCAATGGAGATTAAATAATCAATTAATAATAAATTTCTTATCCAACTATTATACATGAGGGAATGGTTTCACCAAGTCCACCAACAAGAATTTGATTATAATAACAAAACCCTTGCTCATAGAAAATCCAAAAGATTGGCATACCCAATTGAGATATATGTATTACAGATAGACAAGGTTAGGATAATAAATTATTTGGGAACATTCTTGTATCTACTAGCTTATGGCTAGGAACTAGTATTCCTAGTCAGTCTCAAGATTCTAGTGGTGAAATTTATTAAAGGATAAGCCTGAAGATGTTGATAGGGTCCAAATTAGATTGATGAATGTTTTGGAATTGGATGAGAAGAGGATTATGACTTATAACATATATAAAAATATCAAGTTTTCATAAAATGCTTGTTCAAAAAGAGAGAAATGATTAAATCTTTCAGAGTCTCATACCTTGTTCTTTTATGGGATCATGCAAAAGAAAAACTAGGTAGTTATACCAAGTTTGAATGCTTGTGGATTGGTCCTTATCATATTGCAAAGATTTTGGAGGAAACCACATTTATGCTAAGTAATTTACAAGGATAATTGGTCACATTACTAGTTAATGACCAATTTATGAAACATTATTTTGAAGCCTAATAGAGAAAATGTCACAAAAAATAAAATAAAAATAAATAAATAATTGTTTGTTTCTTTTAGTTGTGGGTTTTCTTTGATTTATGTGTTTTTTTTTTTTTTTTTTGTTTTGGCTTGGGGTTAGGGTGTGATTAGGATTTATCCTTGGTAACTAAGACCATCACAATTGGTCTTGATTTAAGGGAGGAGGTATTTCTTCATCAAAGAATTTGATAACTTTGTTTGTTGTACCAACTAAAATAAATCTATCACTTGTAGTCATAAAGGACTAGTACATTTAAAAGTCACAATCTAGGTTGATTTCCCTCAACACTTTACAAGTTTAAAGTATTGGTCATCTAGGTTATCTTAAAATATAGGTTGACAGTAGAAAAGGGAAAATTTGAAACTTACCAGTTGAAATAAAGGGTCTCTTCAAATACATATAAAGATGGATGTTTGGCATGACAATTTCCCAAAGTTCATTTAAAGAGGAATGAAAGAGTTTTCAAACAAAAAATTGATCTAGGAAAAGAACAAAAATTCCTTGACCACAAAATATAAATGTGATCGAGGTAAGAAAAATAAAATAAATTTATAAAGGTATCACATACAAGATTCTAGAGAATTGTGAGGGTAATCAAATATAGAGATAGCATTTCAAAGTATTATTTTATTTTGCACAATGAACAAAAAACTTCAAGGAAGAATTAAGTGGAAACACATGAGTTCCAAAATAAAGTTAAGAAGATTACCAAAGATTCAAAGAAAAGAAATTGATAACTCATTACACGCCCTCTAAATGGATTCTCTCATCTGGTCATATAGTGATGAATCATAGGTTTATGGGGATTTCCTAACTATGTTCCAATTAGTGAAAGATTATTTTACACATTTCTAGACACTCATAATGGATGAAAACTAGAGATCTTAAAAGGATTTGAAACATTCAACACTCACTAAGTCCAAAAATTTGGGATTCTATATTTCTAGTTTCTAAGAATTGAAAGATTGCGTGTAATGTCTTGAATCAAGTTATCACTTGATACAAACTAGAAGAGTGCTTGCTGATGAAGAAATTCCTTTTCCATTTCTTCTCTTTTATCAATGCTATTTTTTGAGGTTTCACAATGCATGACCCATTTTTAGTGCTACATAGAGGCCTCATATTTTCAAGTGGAAGGGCCCTTTCAAAGCACCCAATTAGGTGCCTCAATTGATTAGGATTTTCCACTATGTCTAGGTTAGTTCCTAGTACCTAATTAGGCAAGTTTGAGTATAATCAACGGTTCCCAAAAAAAAAGAAATTCTTCAAAGTGAAAAATTTGTGTAGTTTCTCACTAGTACACCATATGCACTTGTTCATGTGCACTAAGTGTATAATATGCCCACTCACCTCCAGTTAAAGAGGAGCACATACATAGATGCACATGTGTGCACCTCAAGAGGTATACACCTTCAATATCTCCCACCTATAAATAGGACCCCCTCCTTGGCTTCAAAGAACTTATTCACTTTGCACCTACAAAGACCACACATTCCCACCCTTTTGAGCTTCACTTCTCTAGACTGTGCACTACTTCATCTACACATTTGTTAGCTAAAACACAAATAGGAGTTGTACACATGTGCATGTGTATAGCCTCATATTATGTTCATAGAAAAAAAAAAAAACCCTCATACACAAGTAATGTGTGCATGTTGCGTATATGCACATGTGTGCAAGGTGAGAAAAATGTGCACTTGTGTTCTTGGTATTTGGATAACCCAAATAGGCATCAATTGTACACCATGCACACATGTGCAGGTGCATAAGGTGCACATCTATTCATGTTGGGCATAATTAGGGGTTTTTTATCAATTTCTTCTATTTTTATAGGTTTCTATCAGTCTTGGTCTTGTTGATGGTCATCCTAAGTTTCCAACATTGAAAATACTAATGTTTCTCTTCTTTGTAGAGAAAATTATGTTTTCTTCATCTTCTATGGCAGAAAATATTACACCAAAACTAGTCACCTTCCAATATCCAGGAGAACTTAAGAAGTCATAGTTTGGAGACAAGCACTCTAAAATCTAGGACAATGAGCTCAAACATATTGACTAGAATGCCTTTTTTCTACTATGTAACAAGCCCAAAGAAAGGTCATCCATGGTTTTGGATTTCATCAAAAATGGATTAGTAAATGCAACATCTCATGTGGTGTTACTTCAATCATCAAAACTGATAATGACTCTAGCACACCATTATGTGCCAAAAGAGAAAGAAGCCAAGAGTGTGACCAAGGAAATTGTCCTTGACATTAGACCTCAAAACATTAAGAAGTATTCCATATACTATCGGTAGATCAATACCTAAAAATTACCTATGATGTGCTAGGTATATGGTATAGGGAAAATGAGTTAGAAGAAAAGTAGCTAGTATAAGAAAAGTACCTCATTGATAGGATGCCACTGAAAAGGAGAAGTGGAAAGGTCAATATGACCCAAGGCTACATGATAGATGACATTGGCCACTCTATAGTCCTTCTATGTAGCACCATGGGCCTTCCTATAGCTGGTCACTTAGAGACATTGATGGTACACTTGATATAAACTATCAGCATGGGGAAGATGCTTATTATTTGGGCTACTACTCTTAGTGACAATCTGGATGAACAACTGATTTAAGTAAAGAATGACCCATGCTTCTATATGACTTCTTATATTGTATATTTTCTAGTCACAAGACCTAAATATTACCTAGTGTTATTTAGGAAGGAAAGGAAGTAGGATAAAATGCCTAGTCATACATAGTTTATCCCCAGCTCATGAAGAAGAAGCTCATGTTAAAGAGTCATGAATATAGGTTTTTCAATGATGGGTTCATATTTTCCATCATTAGATTTATAGAAGAGGACTATGCCAAGATAATTTTTGTAGAAGCAGTAATATAGAACATAGATTGGATCCTATTTTATCCAATTTACCATATTCTTTTAAATTTGTTTAGTGGGTACTCTATTATACTAAAAGAAGCTTCCAAGGTATCCATCAGAAAGATTATTTATATTAGAGATAGAAAGGAAACTAGCCTCCACCTTTGATAGGGTGATGAAGTAGTATAAAAAGACAGGGGTCTTGATGCAGGAGCATTTAGAGGTATAAGGGCAATCCTGTGTCACCCAAAAAAATGTACTTAGACTTAGTTTCTATTTCATGTCTTTACATTTTTGGATACCCATTTGGCTCAACTAAAGGTTCCAACTCTCATAGTTCAACTATCAGTGCATTTGAAAATCTTAAAAAAATAGGAGCATGTATTTGGGCCATCATTTCAGTAAACTAGAAGATGTGAATTGGCCAGATGAATGTAATCATGATTTAGAGCATTCCAAAAAAAGAATCAGTTCCATAGGCCCCACGGTTTGAAAGTTATTGCAATTTTTTGGGATTTGGAGACCTCCTAAGAATGCTTCAAAGTTAGGTTTGGGGCATTAAATGACCTCAAAAAAGGGTCAAAAAATGGGGGACAAGAAAAGCTTGTCCATAGGGCTATAGAGCGCTTCGAGAGCTTTCTGAAAATATAAATGGTTCGTCAATCGGAGCTATGGTTCAAAAGTTATGCCTCCCGAAAGTTTGGTTACCATTTTTGGATTCTTCTAGATTTGCACCGACTTCTAACGCAGCTTCCAAAACCTTCTATTTCATCAGCGGATTCCTACTAGCACTTTCTAGAATGTACTCCTAGTCCTTAACCCTAAGGAGATTTTTGGCATTGTAAAAGGCAGTTTGGAGTGGAGTTTGAGAGGAGGTGCTAAAAGGAAAAATATTCTCCAGATTTATGCTATTGTAAGCCCTTAGGGTATGTTTTGAAGTTTATTTTCTCTGTACTATTTGTAGTAGCTTATTTTCTCAATTACTATAATTTTCCCTTTCTATTGGTTCCATTCTGTTCTTGGGTTGTGTCCCCATCAAGTGGTATCAGAGCAGGTTTTCTTGAGTATGTAGACAGAGCGTTGATTGTGAGGCAGTTTGCACCAGGGCTGCATGGTTGTGGGTTCGAGTTAGAAGATTCCTCCATAAAGAGAGTGTGGTGGAAGGGCCAGATCTATTGATCTAAGGAGGTTAGAGCCCTCTAGAGGCAGGTACAAGCATTGCAAGAGGAGCTTCGTAGAGGAGCAAATGTTGCCACAGGTGACAATAGTGAGGATGACAATGAAGAGGAAGTAATGGGACCAGAAGAGGAAGTTGACGGGGAAGTTTTGAATCCTGTAGAGGAAAGGATTTTTAGGGCCATTACTAAGTTTGGGAAAAGACCTACAATTGAAGTGGGTATATTTTCAAGAAATTTGAAACCAGATGAGTTGATCGATTGGATTAATGAACTGGAAGAATACTTTGAGTATGAGGATATAAGGGAGCCAGATATGGTTAAGTTTGCAAAGGCCAAACTGAAAGGCCATGCCAAAATTTGGTGGCAAGAGGTTCAACTGGAAAGACTTAGAAGAGGAAAGGAGAAGATCACAAGATGGGATCGCATGGTGGACAAATTGAAGAAGTAGTTCATTCCTATGGACTACGAGCTTGATCTATTTAAGAAGATGCACGGGTTAAAGCAAGCAGGAAGATCAGTCCAAGAATATATAGAGGAGTTTTATCGACTCTTGATTAGAGCAAGGCATGGAGAAGCAAATAAGGAGAAGGTTTCCCATTATATCAGTGGGTTGTGACCTAGCATCCAAGAGGAATTAAGTCTGGTAAGAATGACCAGCGTTAAAGAGGCATACCAATTTGCCCTACGAGTTGAAGAGAAGCTGAATAAAAGGTTTGAAGGAAGACAAAGAGGGCATGGTCAAGGAGGAAGGGGAAGTGGTAGATCATCTGGAGGCCGCAATGAAACCCAAAAGAAAAATGAAGATGTGGGTACTAGCAGAAAACAGAGGAATGAGGGTTTCAACCGTTCCCATGATCAAGACTTTGGAAATCAAAGAGGAAGAGGTAGAGGACGTGGAAAAGGAAGAGGAGGCTTCCGTGGTACCTATTTCCATTGCAATGAAGAAGGTCATCATGCCTTTGAATGCCCTCAATGACAAGGAAGGACAGATAGGAGAGCTGAGGGCCAAGCTAGGGTTGCTCGTGTGGATGAGGATGCACAATCATCACATTCAGAGAATACAGAAAGAGGAGAGACCTTGGTAAATGAAAGAGTCCTACTAAGTGGTGAAAATGAACCAGGAAAACAAAGGAGTTTGTTCCGTACCAGATGCAAGTGTGAGGATAAATGTTGTGATGTGATCATTGATGGTGGTAGCACTGATAACTTGGTATCAGAAGAGATGGTCTCTAAGCTGAAGCGCAAAAGGGAGAAACATCCCCAGCCCTATTAGATTTCTTGGGTAAAAGATGATCATAAGGTCCTGGTAAGTGAACAATGTTTAGTAAAATTCAAAATTGGGAGTTACCATGATGAAGTCTCTGTGATGTTATTTCGATGGATGTTTTCCATCTATTGTTGGGTAGACCATGGTAGTTTGATAGACATGCAGTGCATGATGGACATGCAAACACATACTCTCTGACAAAGGATGGAGTTCACCACAAATTGAAGCCCATGAAAAAGGAAGGTGAAAAGGTATGTAGTAGTGCTAGGATTTGTCTTGTTTATGGAAGGAAGTTTTTAGATCGCATGAAACATCAGCATATGTGCTATGTTTTGATTCCTAGGAAAGATAAAGAAGGTAGTAGCGAAATACCATTTGAAGTTTTAGATTTACTAGAAGAATTTGGATATATTATCTCTGATAATGTTCCAGATGGATTTCCACCAGTAAGGCAAATCAATCATCAGATAGATCTGATTCCAGGAGCTAGTTTGCCTAACAAGGCTTCTCACAGGATGACTCCTACTGTAATAGAGGAGCTAAATAGATAGGTTCATGAGCTGTTGAGGAAGGGCTTGATTCGAGAGAGCCTGAGTCCATGTGCAGTACCTATAGTACTTGCACCAAAGAAGGATGGAGAGTGGAGGATGTGTACAGATTCTCAAGCTATAAATAGGATAACCATCAAGTACCAGTTTCCTTTACCAAGGATGGATGATCTTATGGACTGCTTGAGTGGAGCTCAGTACTTCAAAAAGATAGATCTGAAGAGTGGCTATCATCAAATATGGATTCGAGAAGGAGATGAGTGGAAAACAGCCTTCAAGACCAAGGAGGGTCTTTATGAGTGGTTAGCCATGCCCTTTGGATTGACGAACGCCCCAAGCACCTTCATGCGGCTCATGAATGAGGTACTTAAGAAGTTCTTGGGAAAATTTGTTATTGTCTATTTGGATGATATTTTAATTTTCAGCAAGACTTTGGAAGAACATTTATTGCATATTTGTAGTGTCCTTGAAAGGCTAAGGGAAGAGAAACTGTTAATTAATCTAAAGAAGTGTGTCTTTGCAAAAAGGGAGTTAGTCTATTTGGGATTTGTTATATCACCTGAAGGTCTCAAAATGGATCTAGAGAAGGTAAAATCCATCTTGGAATGGCCTACTCCAAGGTCTGCTATTGAGGTAAGATCATTTCATGGTTTGGTTAGTTTTTATAGGAAGTTTATTAAGAATTTCAGTGGCATATGTGCACCCCTAACTGATACAATAAGAGGGGATAGATAAGAGTTCAAATGGACTACAGCAGCTGCGAAAAGTTTTGAATTGCTAAAGAAGAAAGTGACTGAATAGCCTGTGTTGGCACTTCCAAATTTTAGAAAAGTATTCCAGGTGGATTGTGATGCTAGTGGTAGCGCTATTGGGGCTGTATTAAGCCAAGAAGGTAAGCCTATTGCATATTTTAGTGAAAAATTGAATGATGCAAAGACAAAGTATTCTGTTTATGATCAAGAGTTCTATGCAATAGTTCAGGCCTTAAAGAAATGGAGGCATTATTTATTGCCAAAGGAATTTCTTTTCTATACTGATCATCAGGCATTACAGTACCTAAATAGCCAAGGTAAATTGAATCAAAAGCATATGAAGTGGGTAGAATTCTTGCAGAGTTATACAATTGTGTTGAAGCATAGAAGTGGAAAATCTAATAGGGTTGCAGATGCACTAAGTAGGAGACAGTTGTTGCTTACAACAATGCAAGTTGAAGTAGTTGGGTTTGATGAACTCAAGAATTTGTACCCCAAGGATCTTGATTTTGTTGAAGCATGGAAAGCTTGTAAAGAACTTGTTGCTGTAGATAGAACCAAGTGGTTAGACTATTTGATTCAGGATGGCATGTTGTTCAAAGGTAGTCAATTGTGCATTCCAAGAAGTTCCATGAGGGAAAATCTGATTAAGGAGAAACATAGTGGAGGGATGGCAGGACATTTTGGTTGGGATAAGACCATTGCCATTCTTAGAGAACATTATTTTTGGCCTCAAATTACATAGGATGTGAAGAATTTTGTACAGAGTTGCCATGTTTGTCAAGTTGCCAAGGGGTTTAATCAAAATACTGGCCTATATCAGCCATTGCCTATTCCATCAAGGCCATGGGAGGACATAAGTATGGATATTTTTCTTGGATTGCCAAGAACACAAAGGGGTAATGAATTAGTATTCGTGGTGGTTGATAGCTTCTCCAAAATGGCACATTTCATTCTATGCCACAAAACTCATGATGCTGTCCATCTTGCAAACTTGTTTTTCAAAGAGGTGGTAAGACTACATGGTCTTCCAAGGAGTATAGTTTCTGTCAAAGATACTAAATTTGTGGGATATTTCTGGAGGACATTGTGGAAGAAGTTGAGAACAAACTTGAAATTTAGTTCCACACATCACCCACAGACTGATGGCCAAACAGAAGTGGTAAATAGAAGTCTGGGCAATTTGCTGAGATGTTTAGTTGGAGATAAGCCCAAGGGATGGGATTTCATTCTACCATAGGCAGAGTTTGCTTATAATAACTCTATAAATAGGAGTACTAGAAAATCACCATTTCAAATTGTATATGGGAATAGCCCAAGGACTGCACCAGAGCTGAGGAAGATAGAACAAGGGGAGAGGACAAGTGCTAAAGCTGAGGAATTTGCTGAACATATCAAGCGTCTACATGAGGAGGTTCAGGCACACATAACCAAGATGAATCAAGAGTATAAAGCTAGGGCTAATCAAATGAGAAGACATAAGGAATTCCAAGTAGGAGATTTAGTCATGGTACACTTACGAAAAGAAAGATTTCTAGCTGGTACTTACAACAAGCTGAAAATGAAGAAATTTGGCCCCTGCAAAATTTTGAAGAAACATGACTCAGGAAATGCATATGAAGTGGAGCTGCCAGATGGTAATCAGATTTCTCCCATTTTCAACATTGCAGATTTAATAGAGTATCATGATGATGGTGTAGATGAGGAGCTGGTTTTAGAGCCATGTCCAATTCCTGCTTCTAAGAAGGAGGAGATAGAAGACATTCTAGATCATCGTGTGGGTAGGAGTACCAGAAATAGGTAGTATGAAGAGTTTTTGGTCAAATGGAAAGGACGGCTGATCGAGGACTCAACTTGGATTTCAGTAGCTGAGGTTTCCCATTTGGGATTTC
Source organism: Cupressus sempervirens (assembly GCA_028749045.1). Lineage (NCBI taxonomy): Eukaryota > Viridiplantae > Streptophyta > Pinopsida > Cupressales > Cupressaceae > Cupressus > Cupressus sempervirens. Next base: position 746,054,335 of record CM053791.1, read on the forward strand.
CTCTACCATCCATAAAGTGACAGGGTCACTTTTCAATCTACCCTGGGTGTTTGATGTAGGAGCATCCAGAGGTATAAGGGCAATCCTGTGTCACCCAAAAAAATGTACTTAGACTTAGTTTCTGTTTCATGTCTTTACATTTTTGGATATCCATCTGGCTCAAATAAAGGTTCCAACTCTCATAGTTCAACTATCAGTGCATTTGAAAATCCTGAAAAAATAGGAGCATGTATTTGGGCCATCATTTCGGTAAACTAAAAGGTGTGAATTGGCCAGATGAATGTAATCATGATTTAGAGCATTCCAGAAAAAGAATCAAGTCAATAGGCCCCACAGTTTGAAAGTTATTGTAGTTTTTTGAGTTTTTGAGACCTCCTAAGAATGCTTCAAAGTTAGGTTTGGGGCATTAAATGACCTCAAAAGGGTCAAAAAATGGGGGACAAGTGAAGCTTGTCCATAGGGCTATAAAGCGCTTCGAGAGCTTTTCGAAAATGTAAACGGTTCATCAATCAGAGCTATGGTTCAAAAGTTATGCCTCCCGAAAGTTTGGTTACCATTTCTAGATTCTTCTAGATTTGCACCGACTTCTAACGCAGCTTTCAGAACCTTCTATTTCATCGGTGGATTCCTACTAGCACTTTCTAGAATTTACTCCTAGTCCTTAAGCCTCTGGGGTCTATTTAAGGAGATTTCTGGCATTGTAAAAGGCAGTTCGGAGTGGAGTTTGAGAGGAGGTGCTAAAAGGAGAAATATTCTCCAGATTTATGCTATTGTAAGCCCTTAGGGCATGTTTTGAAGTTTATTTTCTCTGTACTATTTGTACTAGCTTATTTTCTCAGTTAATATAATTTTCCCTTTCTGTTGGTTCCATTCTATTCTTGGGTTGTGTCCCCATCAGGTCTGGTCGATCATGATTGGGGCTTTTGAGGTAAACAAAAAGTAGGACATTGCTATATTTGATTTAGAATGAGATCAATATCCTCTAGAGGATTATTAGCCACCACGCTCATTCTTTGACAACATTGGAATGGTACAAAATTTGGTAGTAAAGAAGTGTTGGTATAAATAAGTATTTACTATTTACACTTTATTTAAGTTTACTTAGGATAATACATATTCATTTTAGTTTTCATTTAGCCACCTAAGATTTTTCATATACATATGAGTTGTCATGTAGACAACACAATAGTTTGCACTCCAATTGAGCACATGTTGTCTACCACATCTCTCTATGAGATACACCTTTACATTCTTATCCTCTCATTTTTGTACATACATTCATGCATAATGGAGGATAATCGACTCTTGGTGGACATGTGCTTAGTTTTTATGCTTATCTCCTTGTTGAATCATAGTCATATTAGTTGCCTTTATATACAAGGCAATTCTTTGATCTATTTATCCAATTATCTAATATCTAATTATATGATTTGAATTCTCATTTGATTATAATTTTTCTCTCTTGAGCTATCTCTTTAGCTATCTCTTTAGCTTCTAGATCTTGGAATTTCATTCTTGCCTTAGGAAAATTTTTACATGGTATCAGAGCCATAGGACCTTCATTGCATAGCAATTGTCGAGATTTTTTTCGTAGATCAAGATTGGAGCTTGTTGGTGCAAATTAGATATTGGTATCACATTTAGAACATCAAAAAACCCCCAAACTGACTTTTGTTTCGTCAAAATTAGACATTTGAGGTGATATCTAGAGTCATTTAATTTTTGGAGGTGCGACAACGATGATTCAGGGAAAATAGTTATAGAGGTGATTTTCAAATAGTGATATCTCCCTCACATAGACTCCTTTTTTTGAGCAATTTTATTTTTCTTGGGGTATATTTCCATAATCTATACATTGGTGCAGGTTGTTTGTGATCTTTGCTCATGAGTTTTTTTTTGAAAATTGCCAATATCAATTTTTTACAAATTCAAAAGCTTTGTTCGGGCTCATATAGACAGATATTCAAGTGTTATTTTGTTTTAAAGTGCATACTTTTTCTCCACTTTCTTGATCTAGTATCAGTTTGGAGTAATTTTGAGTGGATAGTACTTTCAACATTTGGTCATTTTTGGCCTATTTTGGCACTTGTAATTGATTAGATCCTATAGAGATCTTGTGTCTTATCTTGATTTGTTTTCTTAAATATCAAAAATTAGAAGTCCACTTTGGTTCATTTTTACAAGTGGTCAATTGTAGACACACTTAGTATAAAGTGCCAAAGAATCTATTTTGGGGGGGTTGCATTGATTAGTACATCATGGATGAGGAAGATTTAATTACCTTGACAACAAAAAACTATAAGAAATGCAGTGAATTAGTTCTCACTTATCTTAGTGAGAATAATGCATTACCATATGTGAAAGGACATTCATACAATGGTGACGATGTTGTTGGAAATGATTGAAAAGATCACGAATGAAGAGAAATAGAATTGGTAAAGAGCATTTCAATCATTGTTTTGTCATTAATGTCAAACTTGCTACTTGTAGGAATGACAATCGCTTAACTAATCCAAATACTATCAATTGGTTGATTGACAAGGAGGTGGCAATCAATAAGATGTAACTAGAGCACCTAGAGAAAGGTTGAAGTTATGATATTGTAATGAAGCATAAGGATTAGCTAAGTCATTATGAAATAATGTATTGATGACATACTCTAAGACACAAAGGATGGACACAATAAGACATATCAAAGATGTAAGGATTAACTAAGTTCTAGTTAGTGCCAAATAGATTCTCAGTTGAAGCCAAGAAAGTTCAACTTTAGTGTTTGTTGAGTGATCTTTAGGTGCCAAGCAATCTTCAGGTGCCAAGTAGAGATCAAGTGCGAGTAGTCTTGAAGTTCTGAGAAAGATATAGGTGTCAAGCACTAGTAAATAATATTAAGAAGATAAGTAACATAGAAGGTGCCAAGCATCAATAAACCAATGATGCCGAGTTGGTGCATTATTTTGAAAAGTTGAAGATTCGCCAGATTTGAGCCGACATGGTAGCTATCTAGAATTTTGTAAACTAGATAGAAGATAAGAATGATGAGTTGGCGGCATAGAACACTATGTAAAATGTTTTTTTTTGTTGAATGCTAATGGATTTATCATGAAGTTTCTAGATAGAAACAAGATATGGGACAGATACATTGTATCCTACCTAATCCATTGAAAGATTTGAGTGAGAAAGGAAGAACTGAAATTCTTGATAAGGAGTTATAGGTCAAAGATCAAGTGCACATGCATGAGAGGGAGTTGGTCATAAGTGTATTCATATGAAGAAGCCAAGAGGAGTAAGAATAGAGCATCAAGACTATGAATTGATCAAGTGACCAGAGAAGAGCATTGGCATAACGAGTGGAAGAACTCAAGGAGATAGATCTTGAAGGGTGAACAAGCTATTAGGACTACAAAGGAGGAAAGACAAGCAAAGAAAAGGATTGAAAGTGATCTAAAATCTACAAGGTTGAAGTTGCAATTTGTATGAGGTCAAAACCCTTCTAATACTTTATTATCATTGTATTAGATATTGAAACTCTACATTGCTAGGTTAGCTTAACAACTAGGTGGATAAGCCTTAGGAGAAGGATAAAGAGATCCTTAGGAGGAGGATAGGAGATCCTTAGAGAGGGATGAAAGATTCTTTTGAGAAGGTGACTAAAAATCCCATGGACTTGGGTGAGTCTAACAGCTCTATGTAAATCCTTTAATAGGGTGACATTCCAAGTTGAATGTTCTTAAATCCTTTAACAAGGTCACATTTAACAATGTGTTGTAGCCTTTAACAAGGTAGACCATCAGAAGTGGTTGAAATCAATTAGGCAGTAATTTTGTGGGTATTATCCCCACTCCAGTTTTACCTTCTTATTCCTAGAGGGTTTCTAGGTTATCAAATCCATAGTGTTATGGTGTGATGCATGTTTACTTTTCTTGGTTGTTTAATGTTCAATTGCATGCATGATAATTTTAGAATTTATAAAAAAAGTTGTATTGGACATCATTGGACCTTGGATAACTGATTCACCCCCCCCTCTCAATTATTCTAAAGAATTATAAAAATTGGTATCAGAGCTGACTACTAATTTCTTTCAAGGTACTAGTAGTAGGAGGATCAAGATGTCCAAGAGAGAGGTTCCCAAGCTAAACAAAGACAACTTTGTTGCATGGAAAAGTTTGATGAAGCTAAACCTCAAATCAATAGGTGACTATGCATAGACCTCAATCACAGTTGATCATGTAGACCCTGTAGGACCCCTCACTGAAGATGACATGAGCAAGAAGAAGGAGCACAATCAAGAAATGTTAGATATTGCTTCAGAACTAAGCTATGCTGAATATTATGACATCAAAGGATGTGATACTTCACATTAGATGTGGAATACATTATCAAGAATCTATGGAGGAGATAACAATGTCAAGAGATCCAAAAGAGAAAGCCTAAGAGGAAACTTTGATGATATGAAAATGGAAGAAGGAGAGAATGCTACTCAATATGGTGCAAGAATGAAGGAAGTAGTTAGTGCCATAAGAAGCCTAGGAGGACAGTTAGTAGAAGAAATAGTATGTAGCAAATACTTGAGAACTTTTCTTCCCATCTATGCTATAAAAGTATCAGCCATCCAAGAGCTAAGGTGTGTACTAGGCAACACAGTGACATTTGAAGGAATAATTTGGAGACTCATTGTCTTTGAGCTATCAAACTTTGACAACTACAAGCTAGAAAATTTTGAATCTACATTCAAAGCTAAGATGACAATGAAATAAAATGAAGAGGTTCAAAAAAAGAAAAAGAATGGAAAAGGAAATTATGTATCCAATGATAGCAGCACTGATGAAGGTGATGTGGACCAATTGGAGGCATTACTAGCAAGAAGATTTCATAGAGGAAGAGGAAAATTCAAAGGTAAGCTACCAATCATTTGTTTCAATTGTAATGAAGTTGGTCACATTGTAGCCAGATGCACACAAAAGAAAAATTACAAGGATGGAGGCAACTTCAAGAACAAGAAAGAGGACAACAAGGACTACAAAGGTAAAGGCAAAAGATGCTACATTGTTGAAGAAGAATCTGACGAAAATGATGATGAAGTAGTCTATGTGGCTATGAAAGATGAGTCAGACAAAGATGAAGCAACTACTCTGGTAATCTACATGAACAAGAATGATAGATGGATCACAGATAGCAGATGCTCTCATCACATGACTGAAGACAAAAGTAAGTTCATTACCTTTATTCAATATGAAGGAAATAGTGTTAGATTTGGTAACAATGCACCATGTCAGATCAAAGGTAAAGGTAGTATCAAGCTTACTGAAAGGATATCATGTGATAATGCATACTATGTTGAAGGACTGAATTATAACATGTTAAGTGTCTCACAATTAGGCAACATAGGATATAAGGTTAAATTTGAAAAAGGAGTTGGTAAGATTTATGATTATCAAGGAAGTCTAATAGGAAAAGGTGATCAGACTAAAAATATTTTTTTTTACCTAGACATGGAAGATGCTTCTTGTCTTATTGTTCAAACTGATGGTGTATGGTTATGGCACAAGAGGCTATGTCATGTAAATTTTGACAATCTAATAAACATCAGCAAGATGAAGAAAGTCAAAGGCCTACCAAAGTTGAAGAAATCTGACAACATCATGTGTAAACAATGCCAACTAGGAAAGATGACCAAGTCAAATTTCAAAAGCAAGATTTATACTTCCAATGAAGTATTAGAGTTAGTTCATACTAACTTGTGTGGTCGTATTGAAGTTCAAAGCTACAAAGGTGACAAATACATAATGCTATTTGTAGATGACTATTCAAGAATGATGATAGTCATGTTTTTGAAACAAAAATTAGATGCATTTCAAATGTTCAAATGGTACTTGGCTAGAGTTGAGAAAGAAACTAGAAAGAGCCTAAAATGTCTTAGATCTGATAGAGGAGGTGAATTCACATCAAGAGAATTTGAAGAGTTCTACAATGAAAGAGGAATTAAAAGGCAGACATCAGCACCCAAAAATCCACCTCAGAATGGTATAGTGGAGAGAAGGAATAGATCAGTTATTGACTATGCCAAGACCTTAATGATGGAGAAAAATGTTGCACTCAAGTACTGGAGAGAAGCTGTAAGTATTGTAGTCTACACACTCAATAGAGTTCAAATCAAGAAAGGTACAAATGCAACACCTTTTGAATTATGGTATGGGCATTCTTCTAATGTAAAACATTTGAAAATATTTGGATGCAAATGCTATATATATAAAGAATCTAGGAATGGGAAGTTTGATGCAAAGAGTGAGGAAGGCACATTTCTTGGTTATTCTACCAGAAGAAAAGCTTATAAGTTCTTGAATGGTAAGACTAACAAAGTAGTAGAAAGCACAAATGTGAAATTTGATGAGCTTGCAGAAGTTCAAAGTGCTAAAAACACCAAGAAAGCATAAGAATACATGACCTTTGTATACTTTTATGAAGGTATACCTAATAATGGTAAAGTTACAACTTAGAATGACAATCAGAAACATAATCTAGTATCTGCTGAGTCGTAGACAGTGAATGTTGAACAATAGACACATTCAAAAGCTGAGCTACAAAATATAGAAAATGTTCATTCAAACTCTAAAAATAGCCAACAAGAAGAAAATGAACAAATACTTGATGAAAATATACATGAAGATTCAGATTCTAAAAGAAACAACATTCAAACAAGGAAATAACTTTTATTGTCAAAGTATGTGAAAAGACATCATCCTATAGATCAAATTATTGGAAACAAAGAGGCAAGACCAATGAAAAGGAATAGAGTCAGAAATGAAATATGTCTACTTAGCAAAATGGAACCAAAAACAATAAGTGAAGCCATAACAAATGATGATTGGTATAATGCTATGAAAGAAGAAATAGAACAAATTGAGAAGAACAAGACATGGACCTTAGTCTCAAGACCAATTAATAAGAATGTGATTGGAACCAAGTGGGTGTTCAAAAATAAGTTAGATGAGAATGGTGAAATCACAAGAAACAAGGCAAGATTAGTCTACAAAGGATATGCACAAGAAGAAGGACTAGATTATGGAGAAACTTTTGCTCTAATTGCCAGAATGGAAGGAGTAAGGACCTTACTAGCATATGTAGCTTTCAAAATATTTAAATTCTATCAAATGGATGTAAAATCTGCATTTCTGAATGGTATACTTGAAGAGGAAGTCTACATAGAGCAACCAGAAGGTTTTGTTGATGAAAAGAACAAAAATAAGGTATACAAATTACACAAGGCTCTATATGGATTAAAGCAAGCCCCTAGAGCTTGTTATGAGAGACTTCACAAGTATTTGGTGCAAATAGGATTTGAAAGAACTGATGACAATAGAAACATGTACATCAAATTAGAAGAAGGTAAGGATATTCTTGTATTTTAAATATTTGTGGATGATATAGTTTTTGGAGGAAAGGAAGTGGTTTTCAAAAGTTTTATTGACAAAATGAAACATGATTTTGAGATGTCAATGTTTGGAGAAATCAAGTTCTTTGTAGGATTGCAAGTACATCAACTAAAACATGGCATATTTATGACACAATCAAAATACATCAAGGAGATACTCAAGAAGTTTGGATTGGAAGATTCCAAACCTTTCAGCACACCAATAGCAATAGGACATAAGCTATCTAAAAATGATGAATTATCTGAAGTCAATCAAACAATGTATAGATCCATGATTGGAAAAATACAATATGTTGTACATAGTAGACCAAAAATAGCACTAGCAGTTGGAATAGTGGCTAGATTCTCTACCAATCCTAGAGAAAATCATCTCATGGTAGTAAAAAGGATAATGAGGTATATCAAAGGAACTGATGATTTTGGCCTATATTACAAAAAGAATGAGAAGTTTGAGCTTAATGCATACATAGATGCAGATTGGGGAGGAAACATTGATGATAGGAAAAGTACAAGTGGAGGAGCATTATTCTTAGATGAAAGGCTAGTTACTTAGACTAGCAAGAAACAAACATGCACATCTGAATCCACTGCAGAAGTAGAATATGTAGTAGTAGCATTCAATTGTACAAACATTGTGTGGCTTAAACATCTATTGAAAGGAATGAAAGAAGAGGTAACTAAACATGTGATACTATATTGTGACAATACAAGTGTTATAAACATATCCAAGAATCCAATAATGCATGCAAAAACCAATCATATTGCAATCAAGTATCACTATGTCAGAGAATTGGTGGAAGACAAACAAGTAAAGATGGAATACATTCACACAAAGGAACAAATTGTAGATATCTTCACCAAACCATTTCCCAAGGATGCTTATGAATATCTTAGAGGTAAGTTGGGGGTAATACCCCTAACTCAAGAAGTCTAAAGCAACATAGAAGCTACCCTACATCAATAGAAGTAGATCATTGAAATATCAGAAGAATGATGCAGAGGATGACAATAGGAGTCAAAAATCTAGATCAGTCACAAGCATGGTGACAGAGGGAGAAAAACATGAAAATGCAAAGGTTATATTTAGCATGTTGAAGATGCTACATCTTTGGCATTTATATCAAAGAGGGAGATATAGGAGAAACTGATCAATACAAAGTAAGAGGGAGATATATATGGAGATATATATGAAGGATCAGGAATATAGAGTAAGGATGCAGTAGTCTAGAAGGAGAAGCAAAACAAAGGATTCAAATTTTGATTTTCGTGATAACTAAGTTGATCAGCTTAATCATTTGATCAATTTGGTTTGCCATCAATGCCAAAGAGGGTGATTGTTGAAAATGATTGAAAAGATCATGAATGAAGAGAAATAGAATTGGCAGAGAATGTTTCAATCATTATTTTGTCATTAATGTCAAACTTGCTACTTTTAGGAATGACAATTTCTTAACTGATCCAAATACTATCAATTGGTTGATTGACAAGGAGGTGGCAATCAATAAGATGTAACTAGAGTACCTAGAGAAAGGTTGAAGTTATAATATTGTAATGAAGCATAAGGATCAGCTAAGTCATTGATGAAATAATGTATTGATGACATACTCTAAGACATAAAGGATGGACACAATAAGATATATCCAATATGTAAGGATTAACTAAGTTCTAGTTAGTGTCGAACAGATTCTCAGTTGAAGCTGAGCAAGTTCAAATTTAGTGTGTGTCGAGTGATCTTTAGGTGCCGAGCAGTCTTTAGGTGCTAAGTAAAGATCAAGAGCTGAGCAGTCTTTAGGTGCCAAGCAAGATACATGTGCCAAGCACCAGTAAATAATATTAAGACGCCGAGTAACACAGAAGGTGCCAAGAATCAGTAAACCAATGATGCCAAGTTGCTATATTATTTTGAAAATTTGAAGATTTTCCAGATTTAAGTTGACATGGTAGTTATCTAGAATTTCGCGAACTAGATAGAAGATAAGAATGATGAGTTGGTGGCATAGAATAGTATGTAAAATGTTTTTTTTTGGCAAATGCTAACGGATTTATCATGAAGTTTCTAGATAGAAATAAGATATGGTACAGATACATTGTATCCTACCTAATCCATTGAAATATTTGAGTAGGAAAGGAAGAACTAAAATTCTTTATAAGGAGTTACAGGTCAAAGATCAAGTGTGCATGCATGAGAGGGAGTTGGTCATAAGTGTATTCATGCGAAGAAGCCAAGAGGAGTATGAACAAAGCATCAAGACTTTGAATTGATCGAGTGACTAGAGAAGAGCATTGGCATAATGAGTGGAAGAACTCAAGGAGATAGATCTTGAAGGGTGAACAAGCTGTCAGCATTGCAAGAGATGAAAGCCAAGCAAAGAAAAGGATTGAATAGCAATCTAAAATCTGCAAGGTTGAAGTTACAATCTGTATCAGGTCAAAACCCTTCTAATACTTTCTTATCATTGTATTAGATATTGAAACCCTACATTGCTAGGTTAGCTTAATAGCTAGGTGGATAAGCCTCAGGAAAAGGATAAAGAGATCCCTAGGAGAAGGATAAAGAGATCCTTAGGTGGAGGATAGGAGATCCTTGGAGAGGGATGAAAGATTCTTTTGAGAAGGTGATTGAAAATCCAATGGACTTGGGTGAGTCTAACAGCTCTATGTAAATCCTTTAACAAGGTGACATTCCAAGTTGAATGTTCTTAAATGCTTTAACAAGGTCACATTTAACAATGTGTTGTAGCCTTTAACAGGGAAAACCTTAACAAGGTAGACCATTAGAAGTGGTTGAAATCAATTACGTAGTTATTTTTTGGGTATCATCCCCACTCCAGTTTTACCTTCTTATTCATGGAGGGTTTTTGGGTTATCAAATCTATAGTGTTATGGTGTGATGGATGTTTACTGTTCATGGTTGTTTAATGTTCAATTGCATGCATGATAATTTCAATATTTATAGAAAAAGTTGTATTGGACATCATTGGACCTTGGATAACTGATTCACCCCCCTCTCAGTTATTCTAAAGAATTATAACAGATGTTACAATAATTTCTCATGCACTCTTTCTACATATGGATATGGAGGTTATGGATTCACTTGATGACATGAAATCAAATTATTTTTATAATATTTGGATCTATATTTGGGAGATGTATGGAGATCCACATGTTCCTCCATTCCCAAAAGATCCTTTACCTCCAATTACAACTACTACTTCTCCTATTGATATTGCATCTACTATTGCTCTTGATGATGCTTGTATTCACATAATCATGGATTCACATGATTTAGTGAAGCAATATATTAATTGTATTCTAGACTTAGTTCCTTGGGATGACTTCTCAATAGACATTGTAGGTTTATTTTTGGAGTCCTACGTTGAGGATATGGGAGACACTATTGGTGATATACATCTTATCTTTATTGAGGATGATCCTTCTTCAATTGTTGCAAGGAAACACTCTAACCCTCATGAATCTCCACTTGACCTTTCTTTCAAGTTTGACATGATTGTGGATGCTTTCTTACAACATTTGGAAGAGGTCCCTTTCACTTTAGAGAAGACATTTGAGTCTTTGGACATTGCTTTACATGAATCTCAAACTTTACTTAAGATGGCACACTGCATGGTTGATGATACTCATGTGTTATAGATTCCTATGTAGTTTTCTAAGATAGATTACATTCCGAGAGTTATTCCTATTGATTGAAGAGGATTCTTTTATACACCCATGCCACCGTTTCTTCGTCAAGGGAGAAATATCATTCAATTTTTATGGTGCAACTTCTACATTGATCCAAGAGCATATTTCATGGGTATAGATTCTACACTAAAGGGGGGGGGCTTCTTTGTTTCTCTTCCTACTTATTTTGTGGAGGCATCTTGGTATTTGGAGTTTGATCCATATTCCTATACAAATCAATTAGCATTGGTTCATTGATTGTAACCTTCTTCTATTAGACTTGATCTTTAATTGTTTGTGACATCTTCAGTATTCAAGGACATGGTGACACATCTTCAAACATTAAAGACAACATACTTCATATGGATTCCCCTTCCATCTTCCTATCCACAATGGGAAGCCTTCTTGCATTTGAATTTGGTGTATATTCTTCCTAAAGTGAGAAATTTTGTTTGTAGGCATTAGATTCTCTTTTGTTTTCAAGCACTCATCATTCTTGTCAGAGATCATTCACTATGGGAGGGATTTCATTTCTCCTTATTTGCTTCCTATGTAGGGATTGTCTATTGTATATAATGATGTATGTTGTAATGGGGGGCTATTAATTACTCCATCCATCCATGCATCTTATTTTTTCATGTCTCTTTTTGGGGGAGGGTTTTCCCTATGTGTTTTTCCCTCTTTCTCCACTTTATGAGAGATTACATTACATTTTTTTTTGCACTTGCATATTGTACATGGGTACCTAACATGGCCTAGTAGCCAAGACCCATCCTGCACTATTATTTAGCATTTATGAGCTTAATTAAATTTCCCCAAGTTGCACTTAAGGTGGGGCATTGGTGTAAATAAGTATTTACTATTCACACTTTACATAAATTTACATAGGATAATGCATACTCATATTAGTTTTCATGTAGGCACCTAGGAGTTTGCATATGCATATGAGTTTTCATGTAGACACCTAGGAGTTTACATATTCATATTAGTTGTCATGTAGACAACACAATAGTTTGCACTCCAAGGTAAGCACATGTTGTCTACTAAATCTCTTTACAAGATACACCTTTACATTCTTATCCTCTAATTATTGCACATACATTCATGCACAATGGATAATAATCCACTCTTGGTGGACATGTGCTTAGTTTTCATGCTTATCTCTTTTCCGACTCCTAGTCATATTAGTTGCCTTTATATACAAGGTAGTTCTTTGATGTATTTATCCAATTATCTGATGTCCAATCATATGATATACATTCTAATTTGATCATCATTTGTCCCTCTTGAGCTATCTCTTGAGCTTCTAGATCTTGGAATTTTATTCTTGCCTTAGGAAAATTCTTAAATGGTATCATAGGTATACCAAATCATTATGTGGTATCAGAGCCATAGGAGTTTCATTACATAGCAATTGGAGAGATTCTTTTTGCGGGTCAAGATTAGAGCTTGCTAGTGCAAATTAGATATTTGTATCACATTTAGAACATCAAGAAAACCCAAATTGACTTTCGTTTCATCAATGTCATACATCTAAGGTGAAATCTAAAGTCATGTTATTTTTGGAGGTGCAACAACAGGGATTCATGAAAAGAAATTTATAGAGGTGATTTTCAAACAATAATATCTCCCTCACATAGACTCCTTTTTTCAAGAATTTTTTTTTTGTTTTGGGGTAGAATTTCGTAAAGTATACATTGGTGCAAGTTGTTTTTGATCTTTGTTCCATTTTTTTTTTTTTTTGAAAATTTCCAATCTTAATTTTAACAAATTCAGAGGCTTTGTTTGCGCTCATATGAACATATATTTAGGTGTTATTTTTTTTAAGTGTATAATTTTTCTCTACTTTCCAAATCTGGTATTAGTTTGGAGTAATTTTGAGTGGACATAGTACTTTCAGCATTTGGTCATTTTTGGAATATTTTGGCACTTGTAATTAATTAGATCCTTGAAAGATCTTGTGTCTTATCTTTATGAGTCATATATAGCTTCATATTTGTTGTTTTAACTATCAAAAATTAGAAGTCCACTTTGGTTCATTTTTACAAGTGGCCAATTGTACACACACTTAGTATACAGTGTCAAAGCATCTATTTTGGGGGGGTTGCATTGATTAGTACATCATGGATGAGGAAGATTTAATTACCTTGACAAAAAAAACTATAAGAAATGGAGTGAATTAGTTCTCACTTATCTTAGTGAGAATAATGCATTACCATATGTGAAAGGACTTCCATAGAATGGTGACACTATTATAATCATTTTTCAAGCACTCTTTCTAGATATGGATCTGGAGGTTATGGATTCACTTCATGACATGAAGTCAACTGATTTTATGATATTTGGATCTATCTTTGGGAGATGTATGTAGATCCACATGTTCCTCCATTCCCAAAAGATCTTTTACCTCCAATTGCAACTACTGATTCTCCTATTGATATGACATCTACTATTGCTCTTGATGATGCTTGTATTCACACAGTCATGGATTCACATGATTTAGTACAAAATATATTCATTTTCTTCTAGAATTATTTCCTTGGGATGACTTCTTGACAGACATTGCAGGTTAATTATATGGAGTCCTACATTGAGGATATGGGAGACACTATTGATGATATACATCTTCTCTTTATTGAGGATGATGCTTCTTCAATTGTTGCAAGGGAACACTCTAACCCTTATGATTATCCACTTGATCTTTCTTTTGAGTTTGACATGATTGTGGATACTTTCTTACAACATTTTTGAGAGGTCTCTTTCACTTTAGAGAAGACATTTGAGTCTTTGGAAAATGCTTTACATGAATCTCAAACTTCACTTAAGATGTCAAATTGCATGGTTGATCAAACTCATGTGTTGTAGATTCCTATGTAGTTTCTTAAGATAGATTACATTCCAAGAGTTCTTCCTATTTATTGGGGAGGATTCTTTTGTACACCCATGTCACAATTTATTCCTCAAGGGAGAAATATCATTCATTTTTCATGGTGTAGCTTCTACATTGATACAAGAGCATATTTCATGGGTATAGATTCTACATTGGGGCTTCTTTGTTTCTCTTCCTACTTCTTTTGAGTAGGCATCTTGGTCTTTGGAGTTTGATCCATATTCCTATATGGAGCAGTTACCATTAGTTCCTTGTCTATCACCTCCTTCTATTGGACTTGATCTTGATTGGTTCATGACATCCTCAATATTCAAGGACATAGTGAAACATTTTCAAACTTTAGAGACAACATACTTCATATGGATTCCAATTTCATCTTCCTATCCACAATGTGAAGCCTTCTTTCGTTTGAATTTGATGTATCTTCTTCCTAAAGGGAGAAATGTTGTTTGTAGGCATTGGATTCTCTTTTGTCTTCAAGAACTCATCATTCTTGTTGAAGATCATTCAATATGGGAGGGATTTCAATTCTCCTTATTTCCTTCTTATGGAGGGATTCTCTATTTTATATACATGATGTATGTTGTAATTAGGAGGTATTAATTACTTGATCCATCCATTTATCTCTTTTTTTCATCTCTCCTTTTGTGGGAGGGTTTTTTCCATATGGTTTTCCATCTTTCTCCACTTTATGAGAGATTACATTGCATCTTTTTTTGCACTTTCATATTGTACATGGGTACCTAACATGGCTTAGTAGCTAGGACCCATCATGCATTATTATTTAGCTTTTATGAGTTTAATTACATTTCCCTAAGTTGCACTTAAGGGGGGGTGTTTGTATAAATAAGTATTTACTATTTAAACTTTACTTAAGTTTACTAGGATAATGCATATTCATATTAGTCGTCATATAGGCATCTAGGAGTTTTCATAATCATATGATTTTTCATGTAGACACCTAGGAGTTTGCATATTCATATGAGTTATCATGTAGACAACACAATGGTTTCTACTCGAAGGTGAGCACATGTTGTCTACTACATCTCTTTATGAGATAGACCTTTACATTCTTATCCTCTCATTGTTGCATGTAAATTCATGCACAATGGAGAATAATCCACTCTTGGTGGCCATGTGCTTAGTTGTTATTCTTATCTCTTTGTTGACTCCTAGTCATAACAATTGTCCTTATATACAAGGCACTTCTTTGATGTATTTATCCAATTATCATATATCTAATCATCTAATATCCATTCTAATTTGACCATCATTTTTCTCTTTTATGCTATCTCTTGAACTTCTAGATCTTGGCATTTCATTCTTGCCTTAGGAAAATTATTACATGGTATCATAGCTATACCAAATGATTACAAGAATTTTGTGCCCAAGATGACACTTGAAGATCATTGGATGAATTTTAATGTAGATGACTATGATGTTTGAATTGTTGAAAATAATTCACCAGTTGTATATTATCTTTGATGTTACACAAAATGTCTAACATTCACCAATCAGTGTCTACCAAGCTCACTTGGCCAATGAATATGGTTACTTGTGTCTTATGAGAATTCTTAGTCAATGTCTATGGAGTTCACTTGGGAGACAAAGAAAAGTTGGAAGATAAAGAGTGTTAATCAAGCTAACTTGATTACAAAAAAGAATTAACAAAAGATAGTGTCTACTAAGTTCACTTGGGAGACAAAGGAAGTTGGCATGAGAACCAATTTTAACTAAGCTCACTTGGTTAATTATGAAAAATCTATTTTAGTTAGTATTTACCAAGTAGGGTTGGCTAACAAAGGATTTTATTGTTTTGGCATATAGAGTTCAATTGATTTTTTGGTTGGTTTTAGATGACTATGGAGATGAATATTAAGTATTCTAAGTTATATTAAAGCCTAATTGACAATTTGTAAGATATAATTATAAGATCAAATTATGAATTGAATGTGTGCAAGTAATAGAATATTTGAAGATGCTTAGAGGAAGTGAATTTGAAGGATAAGAAGAATATCCTCGTGGAGTTGCAAAGATACATTTGATCAGGAAGGATCAAATATTAATGCCAGAATTGAGATCTATAATCAGCAATTTGGTTGCATAAGAAATCAAGTCATCTCGTTATTATTTTCCAACCATTGTAGCACTTATCTATAAATTTTAACAAATTTGGCTTAATAGCTAGCTGTAAATCCTCTAACAAGGTGACATTTCTATTTGAAGTATCTTGAAGACCTCTAACAAGGCCACTCCTAATATAGTGATTAAATCATCTAACAAGCTCACACCTAATAGTGTGTTTAATATCCTTTAACAAGGTTGGATCCTAATAGGACACATTTTAGAAGAGCAAAAATAGTAACTAGTTATAATTGGTGGTTTTTCCTAAATTGGGTTTCCATGTTAAATCTTGGTGTCACTTGTGTTCATGCTATTTCTTTTATGCACATGAAAATAAGTTAAATTTAAGGTTAATCACATTAATATTAGTACATTCAAGTTACATTTGATTCTTAGTGCTTGCTGAGTTGTAGTATTTGCTAATGTTCAAGCGAGTGCCTATGTGTTTGTCGAGTAACAACAAAATACAATTTAATCAAATTTTATTTTTTGATTTGTATTGACATCTAAGGGGTCTAAAATTTATTTTTGAGGTAACTAATTCACCCATCACCTCTTAGATACTCCTCTTATATTTCCAACATTTGGTATTAGATCTTTTGGTGCTTACAGAGAAGGTTTCGAGGACCTAAGCTAAAGATCAAGATGTCTTATAGAAGATAGATTCCCAAGTTGAACAAAGAAAACTTTTTAGCATGGCAAGAACTTATGGAAATTTCATCTAGCAATCATCAGTGTTTCAAGTTTAAAATATTTAAACACTACTTACAAAGCTCCTACTTGTACAATGAGTGTGAGAGAAATTTCTTAAAAGAAAAATAATATCATGATGATTGACATAGCATCAAATCTTAGTTCTACTGAATTTGATGAGGTTAAAAGTTTCACTACTGCTCATGAAATGTAGGCCAAACTTACACACATCTATGGAGGTGATGACAATATAAAAAGAGCTAAGTTATAAATCTTAGGAGGCTAGTTTGATCAGATGAAGATGAGAGAGGATGAAAAATTTGCAAAAAATGCTAAGCAAATTAAAGCAAGTTTAAGTGCAATGAAAGCATTTGGAAGATACATTGATGACAAAACAATTGTAACCAAGGTAATCATAACCCTTCTTTCTATCTATGCAATTAGAGTGTCTACCATTCATGAGATGAGATGTGATTGAAACATTAAGATAAATTTGGATGCTCTAGTGAGAATATTGACAACTTTTGAGTTGGATAACTATGATCACTATGTTCCTAGCTCTAAAGGTATTGAGTCTACAATTGAAGACAAGATTTCAATCAAGAAAATGGTGAAAAATAAAAAGCCAAACAATCAAAAAGTAAAATAGAGGAGGAGAGTTCAGACAATGATCTTGAAGTTTTTGAAGCCCTACTTGCAAGGAAATATTCCAAAGGGAGAGGAAAGAACAAAGGTAAGATTCCTCTAATTTATTTTTCATGTGAATAAGTTGGTCACATTTCTACAAGATGTCCCAACAAGGAAGGAAAAGATGAAAATAAAAAATAGTAAGTTCAATGCCAAGAAGGAATTCAAGAGCTACAATGACTACAATAACAAAGACCAGAAGTCTTGTTTTATGGCTAAAGATTTTGATAGTAATCATAATAATGAAATGGTCTATATAGCTATAAAAAAATGAATTAGATGATGAGAAAAATAAAATGGCACTTATTTCTCATGTTAGTAGGAATGATACATTGATTAGTGGTAGTGCTTTCTCTCATCATATGACTGGTTACAAATAAAGTTTGAATATATGGAATACTATGTTAGTGGAAGTGTTAGATTTGGAAATAATGAACCTTGTTGCATAAAAGGAAAAGGTTGTATTTCACTAAAAAATAAACTTAGATGTGAAAGTCATTATTGAGTGGAAGAACTAAAGCATAATCTACTAAGTGTGGGATAGTTGAATAACATTGGATTCGAGGTAGAATTCATGAATGGGAAGGCCAAACTATTTCATGGAAAAGGAAATCTGGTTTGGTTTGGCAAACAAACAAAAGGTAACCTATTCTACCTAGATCATAATGAAGGTTCATGTTTTAATTCTCAAGTAGAAGAAAGTTGGTTATGGAATAAAAGGTTGTGACATGTGAAATTTGATGATTTGGTCAAGATAAGAAAAAATAGAAGAGTAAGAGGTATTCCTAGTTCGACAAAACCTAATATGTGTCTATGAAAAAATTATCAAATTGGAAATATGGGAAAGACTAGTTTCAAAAGCAAGAACCATCATTCAAAAGAGCTCTTGGAGTTGGGTTATGTAGACCTTTGTGGACCTATTAGAATAGAGAGCTACAATGGAGATAAGTTTTCTATTTTATTTTTTGATGACTATCCTAGAATGATAACGAAAATGTATCTTAAAGAAAAGCCTAAAGTGTTTCAAAAATTTAAGTAGTATCTACCAAGAGTAAAGATAGAAGCTAAAGAATTTAAGATCACATAGAGGTGGTGAATTAATTTTCAATGAGATCAATCAATTCTATATTGAAAGAGGAATTACAAGATAAATATCAGCCCCTAGAACACCATAGTAGAATGGTATAACTAAAAGAAGGAATAGATCCATCATGGATTATGCAAAAGAATGTTGCAATCAAATTTTGGAAGGAAGAAATCAATACTATAGTGTATACCTTGAATAGAGCACAACTAAAGAAAGACCCAAATCAAACTCCTTATGAACTATGGTATGGATACAAACCTAATGTAAGTTACTTGAAAGTATTTAGTAGAAAATGTTATATCTTGAAGCAATCTAGGAAAGGTAAATTTGATGTTAAAGGTGACAAAGAAATAGTCCTAGGATAATCTTGTAGAAGTAAAGCATACAAGAATTTGAATCTAACTACTCAAAATCATAGAAAGTGCACATGTGAGAATTGATGAGTTTCAAAAAAAAGAGTGAAGAAGAAATAAACAAAGAACCTAAAGATTATAGAAGATTTGTATATTATGAGCTTGATACATTGCCAAATCTAATTGGAAGTTAAAAGACTTCACCTCTTGAGTCCCCAAATTATTAAAAAGCTAGTGAGTTACAATCAATGCAACCTGAGTCATAGTATGAAGGACTTGAGTCATAGTGAGAAGCTATCGAGCTATTGCCAAAGCAAATTGAGTTTGATGGAACCAATTCAAAGATAGTGAGACACAAGGTTTATATAGAAGATCATGGAGAGATTAGTGGAAAAAATTCCAAATCTAAAGTACCTATATTAGTAATATATTTCAAAAGGCACCATGCACCTTATCAAGTCATTGGAGACAAATTAGATGGAACAATGACAAGAAACAAATTGAAAGGTACATGTTTGCTTACTAAATTTGAACGTAGAAATGTTAAAGATGATTTGGATAGTGAAAGTTGTATTGAATCTATGAATGAACAAATAGAACAAATAGAGAAGAATTAAACTTGGACTCTTGTTCCTAGTCCCAAGGATAACAATTTGATTAGCACAAAGTGGGTTTTTAGAAATAAGATGAATGAAGATGGAAAAGTTTCAAGAAATAAAGCAAGGTGAGTTTATAGAGGTTATTATCAAGAAGAAGGTATTGATTATGGTGAAAAATTTTCTCTTATTGAAATATTAGAAGGTGTTAGGACTTTGCTACCATATGTAGCACATAATTGTTTCAAAGGTTATCAAATGGATGTGAAACCTACATTCTTGAAGAAGAAGTTTACATAGAACAACTAGAAGGTTTTGTAGATCCTAGAAAAAAGGACATGGTTTGTAAATTTCACAAATAATTATATGGTCTAATACAAGGTCCCAGAAAATGGTATGAAAGACTTCATAACTACTTGATAAATATTGACTCTCAAAGAACAAATGATTACAAAAACCTATATATCAAAGAAGGACCAAACAAGAAGATTGTATTGGCAAGAATATTTGTGGATGCCACATTGTTTACTAGAAATGATGGCCTATGCAAAGTGTTATAAAAAGGGATTAGTACAAAATTTGAGATGTCCATGTTTAGAGAGATAAAATTATTTTTTGGATTAAAAATTCATTTAAAGAAAGATGGTATCTATATTACTCAGTCCAAATGTATCAAGGAGGTACTAAAGAAATTTGCAATGGAAGATTCAAACCTAGTTGGAACACCTATTTATGTTCTATACATAAGCTTTCCAAAAATGATGATTCCAAGTAGGTAGATGAAACTACATATAGATCAATTATTGGAAAATTATAGTATGTTGTACATACTAGGTGTGACATTGCTCTTGCAATTGGTATGGTGGCATTATTCTCAACAAATCCCAAAGAAAATCATATGATGGAAATCAAGAGAATCATGAGGTATCTAAAGGGTATTGAAGATTATGGCTTATGGTACAAGAAAGGAGACAACTTAGAGTTTCAAGCCTTCACTGATGTTGATTGGGTAGGAAGGATTGATTACAAAAAGAGCACCAATGGTGGGGCATTCATTTTTGGTAAAATGCTAGTGTCTTGGACAAGAAAAAAGAATTGCATCTCCCAATCAATAGAAAAGAAAAAATATATTCTTGTAGTAGTCAATTGTTCCAATGTTGTTTGCTTCAAGTAATAGTTGGTAGGTATGAAGATATAAATTAAAGATCCACTAGTTATCTTCTATGATAACACTGATGTAGTCAACATATCAAAGAATCTAGTGATGAATACCAAAACCAAGAACATTTCTATAAAATATCATTTTCTAGAAGAATTGGTACATGAAAAGGAAGTAAGGTTGGAATATATAAATACCAAAGAAAAAATTAGAGAAATATCTACTAGGCCATTACCAAAGGATGCATTTTTGTATCTATAAGGTAAGCTAGGGGTCATTCCCATGTCTAAAGCTCACTAAATGAAGTTTAGTGATGCATGAACTAGAGCATGTTGAAGATTAGTTAGTTGATGTAGTAATGTAATGGAATAATGCATTATGAATCAGTACTTGAGGTACATTGGATATTACATCATTCATAATCTTTCACATTGGATGTCAAAGAGGGAGAGTTTTGATGTCATAATTCATTCTATAAAAGGGAGAAAGTATAAGAGGCAGACAAATTGAGGAACTTGGTCTAATATCAAAGAGGGGGAGTTTGATATCACATGATGATGTTGAAGTCAAAAGAGTCATAATTAATTCTAGAAAAAGGGAGAAAGTATAAGAGGAAGAATAATTGAAGAACTTGGTCTGATATAAAAGAGGGAGATTTTTCTATTAGATGATGATGTTGAAGAAAAAAGAGTTTTTTTACAAGGGGAGAAGACTAGAGATAGAGGGAGTTCAAACTGATAGAAGGAGTTCTAATGGATGAGAATTAGAATGAAACTAAGGATAGTTTCCATACTTTATCTTGATCTGTGACTTCCATTGTATTATGACATACACTTTTTTTTGGGAAAAGGGGTAAAAATTTATTCAATCAAATCCAGATTACAAAGCAAAGGCTAGAGGTCCACAACAACACTATATATTCCTATCTTCCAAAAGTAGTTGATCAAAAATCTCATGATATTCCCAAGGTAATTCATCCCTTCCATTAATATCCCAACTATCCACGTTCTCTAAAACCCACTTTGCCAAATAATCCACAACTCTATTCCATTTGTGAGTCATATGATGAAAGGAGATAGAGTCGAAGGAACTACATAAGCTCAATATTTTTCTAGCCAAAGAGGCTAATCTCCAATTAACATTTTGCAAGCTCTAGTTATTCAAAATATCAATAAGAATCTACAATTTAGACTCACATATGATCTTTTTCTAGCCTAAAGAGTATCCTCTCTCCACAAAAATCTTAATAGCAAGGGCCTCCATCAGATTATTAGAATGTTGACCCTTGTAAATAAACAACATAAAAACTAGACCACCATCAGTACCTCTACCTATAGCTCCAATACCAACATGACTAGGATTTCCCTGAGAAGACCCATCAGTATTAATTGTCAAGATCCCAGCTGGGGGAGGGTTCCATCACCCATTCCTAAAAACATGTTGCTTGCCATGGCATAGTCATTTTCCAAGATTATGTCCTTGATTATTGCCATCCAGGTTCAAATTCCTCACAATAGTTTGCTCCCTAGGATCTATACCTTCAGACATGTCCCACTTAGCAAAAATAGTCTCATGCAGCTTACTAAGAATCTTCCTCCACAACTGTAGGCTATCTAACTTTGATTCACAAAAAATCCTATGATTTCTCCCCAACCAAAGGTTCTAGAGAATAAAAATTGGCCCAACCATCTAGGCACTCTACAAGAAAGAAGTCTTCATTAGAGGTCTGCACAAACTTTCCAAAAAGTCAATGAGAGAAGTTGATTGAATAAAGCCATGTTTCCAATCCTCCCACCATATATGCCATATTTCCTTCAAAAAGGGGGTAGAGAAGAAACAAGTGAGAGATATAATCCTCATTATGTGAACATGAGAAACATATAGAAGGTCCCTGAAAGCCTCTTTTGTGAAGATTCTCCCATGTAAGACATTTCTTCTCGGCCAACAACCATAAGAAAAAATTGCATTTGGGCCAAGAAAAGTTATTCCAAACCTTCTTCCACCAATGCAATTCAGCTATACCATTTAGTTTCCTATCTAGCATAGCATAGCCTTGAGCCATAGAGAATTTTCCTTTTGGACTAGGATCCCAAGCTAGAACATCCCTCCCCCTAAGAGAGCTACAAAACCTATTCTCCAACACATGAGTGAGAAGAGAAAAATCCTCATTAGAGCCACTAACTGGCCACTCCTGAGAATCCTTCTAGAAATTCACCTCCAACTATCCCAAATTCTTGACAATCTTAAAATGCTCCACCCTAAACCATCCAGCATTAGTGAAAATGTGGCAAAGGGTTTAAATCTAGGGAAAGCTAGAGATCATGGGTGAATGGCCATCCCAAGAATCCTACCAAAATAGAGCATCTGAGCCTTCATTACAAATCCAAAAGATGCCTTCCTTAATTGTCTTAGCACCCTTCTTAAGGGTATTCCAAACACAAGAACCTTTACCCAAAAAAGCAAGACATGGCAGATCTAAACTATAAGCACTAGGAAAATACTTTTGAGTAATAATTTTGGCCCAATCTAAGTGCTGATTGTTGCACGACCTTCAATATAGCTTAGCAATGAGAGCCATAACAACAAGTGCCATAGACCTAAGACCTAAGGCCATAGCATACTTTGGCCTACAAACACACTCCCACTTAACTAAACTCCACTTTGATGAGAGAAGGGTACCTAAACAAAGAAACTATCAAGAAAGAGCATCAAAATCTCTTACAAAGGTGGAAGAGGGAACTTGCACATGACACCTATGGATAGGGAGAGACTACACC
Organism: Cupressus sempervirens; assembly: GCA_028749045.1. NCBI lineage: Eukaryota > Viridiplantae > Streptophyta > Pinopsida > Cupressales > Cupressaceae > Cupressus > Cupressus sempervirens. Next base: position 746,077,811 of record CM053791.1, read on the forward strand.
AAAGTCTTAAGAAAAATCACTCTGCCATCAAAAGAAAGCTACCTATGAGTCCAATGACTGACTTTACTCTAGAATTTATCCAAAATCCCCTACTAATACACTCAATACTGAGATCCCAAAACCAAGGGGACACTAAAGTATAATAAGAAGAGAGAACCAATCTAAAATCTAAGCATCCTAGAAATCCTATTTTGAATAGGCTAAGAAGTATTGAAGAAGAAAGTGGAATACTTTTCATCATTAATACACTAACCTGAAGCCTTCAAATAAATGTCTAAGGCTATTCTAAAATTTATAGCTTCACTAACCCTAGCTGTGCCCATCAACACCATATCATCCAAAAAATGAAGGTGAGAATAGGAAGGAAGAGAGTATTTCTAATTTCAACCTTGAATAAGGCCCCACCCCACATGAGATCTAATAAATCTTCCAAGACCCTCTGCCATGACTTTCTAAAGTCCTCGAGAAGCACTAAACAAATCTAATGGTTTCCCATTTATAATAATAGAAAAGGAAGAGGAGGTCACACAACTCAAAATCTAGTTAACCCATTTCTTAGCAAAGCCAAATGCTAAGAGAACTTTCTTTAAGAATTCTAAGCTCACCCGATCATAAGCTTTAGCCATGTCAAGCTTCGTGAAAATAGCCCTCTCCTTCAAATTAGCCATATAATGAATAGTTCCATTACAACCACAACACCATCTAGTATTTTTCTTCCCTTAATGAAACCCCCCTACTCTAGGGAGATCATAGTGTTGAGGACTAGCTTAAGTCTCTCTACAATCAGCTTGGTGATGATTTTATAAACAACATTACAAAGTGCAATAGGTCTAAAATGAGCCCCATCTTACTTAGGTATGAGAGCCAAAAAAGTATAATTCATTGACTTGAGTATCTACTTATTCCTATGAGACTCTTGTACCACCTCAAGGAGATCTAACTTAATTATTTCCCAGAATTCTTGAAAAAACTCAATCAAAAATTCATCAAGGCCAGGAACCTTAACTTTTTTCATGTTAAACACCACTTTCTCCACTTTAGATAGTAGAATAGGATGTAAAAGGGCCTCATTCATCTTTGCAGAGACCAGGTGAGGAATGTAATCCAAGATTACCCTCTAGTCAACCCTAGCATCAAGATCTTCCTTAGAAAAGAGATTTGAAAAATATTTGACTACTACCCTAGAAATATTAATATTGGAAACAAGATGAATCCCTTTAGGTGTGATCAAGGAGGATAAAGAATTCCCCTATCTCCAAGCCTTGACCAAGTTATGAAAAAAAGCAATGTTCCTGTCCCCCTACTGAAGCCAATCAATATGAGATTTTTGCTTCCAAAAGATCTCCTCCCAAAGCTCCCACTCTTCTAGGCCTCTAAGAGCCAAGGACTCTACTTCACTTAGAATAAAGGTCCTCCCTTGATCCTAAATCAACCAAGTGATGTTGTCTAACTTAGCCTAACTGGCTATCCTTTGAGCCTGTAGGTTCTCAAAACATTGTTTATTCCACTTCTTAAGCCTATACTTAACATGTTGAAGACTCTTATAGAAAGTAAACATTGTTGTCTCATGGGTAGGCATCCCCTCATACAACCAATCCATCATAAGATCCTACAAAGACTAATCTCTTAACCACATTAACTAAAATTTAAAAGAGGGGTTCTTGGTGACTCCATAAGTAGTAATTGAGAGCTTGATAAGCCAATGATCAGAGCCTCTCCAATCAAGTATTTTTGAATTAGTGATCAACCTGCTATTCATCTAATAATAGGAAACCAAAAGTCTATTTAGCCTTTCTAGGATAGCCTCAGCACCACGCCTCCTATTATTCCATGTGAAGACACCATTAGTTGGCTTCACATAAATGAGATTCAAGGAGTCCATCATATCCCTGAAAAGATTTGTAGAGGGGTCCAACCTAGAAAATCCTCCATGTTTTTCATCTAAACTGGTAATAGAGTTAAAATCACTAGCCAAGATCCATGGGAGAAATGGGTCCAAGGCTTGAATGTAGCCAATATGAGCCCAAAGATTTGATTTCTCTGAAATATTAGTAAGAGCATAAATATTAGATAGAAGGCACCTTTCCCCAATCACCAAATAGGATGCAACCAAATAGATAGAGGATTGACTAGAAATCAACCATAAGGGAAGAACTTTTCTTGTGTTCTAGAAGCAAGAAACCCCTCTTAAACTATTCCAAGCTCCCACCCCTTTCTAATTGCCTTGCAACCAAATATGAAAAGCATAACTAGACAAACCATCCACTATAAGCTTAGTTTCCTGAATAAAAACCACATCAGGTAACTAAGAATCAGTTAATCTATGAACAACCTTTTATCTAGGGATTTTGTTCAACCCCCATACATTCCATGATAAAACAATTGTTTATGGGGGTGGGTGAAATGGGAATCAATGGGTTTCATAGACCTAGACTCAACCAAAGTATCCCTCATAATCTTGACCCTCTCTTGATTAGTCTTTCTACCACTCCTTAATGGTTTCTCCAAAGACCCCTTTTTAAAGGATTTCTATTGTAAACCTAAAGTGGGATGGGCTTTGCTACCCCTAGCCAAATTTGAGGTCCCCTTAGGAGCAAGGGGATCTAGAAAAACTACAATTGAACTCATCAAAACTTGTGATCCCTTGGGCTCCTTGGTATCTTGAACCGAAGGAGGAAGATCCATATCAATATGTAAACTCTAAGGATCCTCTAGTGATAGTAACTGATCCTCTACCTTTTCCTCTTCTTCCTAGACTTCATGTAGACCTTTATTCCCATAAGAAAGTTCAATCAAAATATCTTCCTCCTATACTAGGTCCTGCTAGGTTCTCTTCTTACCCTTGCCTTTCTTTTGAGGTTTGACCTGAGTATAGCCCTCATTATCCATAGATCCAATAGATTTAGGATCCTTCCCCTTGTCTAATGAATCTAGGGCATTTGCAAATCAAGTGACCATATTAATGGAAAATTCAACATCTAAAAGGGAGAGTCTCATAATCTAGCTATTGGATCTAGGAAGAGGATCCCAAGATATTTCCATTGAATTTGGTAATGGATTAGTTAAATCAACCTCAACACAAATATGAGCATAAGAAATTATCGTATGATCCTGAGTTTATGTGGCCACTCATACTAGTTTTCCAAGAAGTGGTGAGATTGAATGAAGAATATCATCCCTCCAAAACTCTCGCAAAAAATTTGGCAAACAAATCCACACAAGGACCTATGATAGAATCTCTTTGGATGAATTGAAGCCCATTTGCTAAGGCTTGATGAAAAGCCCTACCTAGTTAAAGGAGTAAGTGCATCCTTCAAATGCCCTATTCCTATCCACCATACAAGAGAAGATAACCAAAAAGTAATTATTCACTGCCAAAATGATCTCCATATTGCCTTTGGGGTTCCAAACTCGACAAGCAATCTAGCAAAGGTAAGGAGAGTTAAAGCCCCAAAAATTTGTAGATAAGGGCATGATTTTTCTAGTATTGAACATCCTTTGAAATCTACTTAGGTTGAATAACTAGAGTAGGTCGGTCCTTAGATCTTTCCAAGCATCCATTTAATTTTTTAATTCAAGGCATCCCATTTGAGGTTGAGCCCTCATCTCCCGTTGTAGGTTTACTCATCTAATTTCCACCATTAGCATGTGTTGAAGATGATGGGTCAACCATATTCATATCCTCAAAGGAAATTTGAGATAACCATATACATTGATCCACCATGGGGCAAGCTCAACAATCACACTAGTAAAAATTGGGATAGGAAGCCCATGGTCTCTAATCCTAGAAAAACTTGACCAATAATACTATAGAATAAACAAAACCTATAAAGCTTCAACCCCCCACCATACAAATGGAATCACCTATTTTTCAACACACCACATAGTTCCAAAGAGACCTCATGCATGAAGTAGACGTAGGCCAAAGCCATGGGGAGGAACAAGGGATTGGGCTAGGGCATGTAGAAAATGCAAGCCCCAACACACATCTATCCTAGCACTTAGTGAGAACACACACAGTGCCATCCATAGCTCACCATCATGCACCAGTCCATATCAATCATTCCACTTCAGAATCTTGAGATAGTTGAAAGGTACTGAAGATTATGGATTGTGGCATAAACTTTATGACATGTTGTATTTCAATCAATGACAAAGATAGATATTTTTAAAAATAATTGATCAATTTTATATTATCTTGTATGCTACATAAAATGTCATACATTCACTAGTTAGTGTCTACCTAGGTTACTTAGGTAGTGAAGATAGTTCCCTATGTCTTCCAATAATTCCTTTATTTTCAATGTTTAGAAGTTGGTGTCTACCAAGTTCACTCAGAAGACAAACAAAAGTTGAAAGATAATGAGTGTTAACTAAGCTCACTTGGTTACCAAAGGGAATTTATAGAAGGCAATTTCTACTGAGCTAACTCAAAAAATAAAGAAAGTTGGCATGAGAACTAATGTTAACTTAGATCAATGAAGGAAAATCTATTTTGGTTAGTATCTATTGAGCAGGGTTGACTAACAAAGGAATTTCTTGTTTTGGCATATTGAGTTCAATTGATTTGTTTCCTGGTTCTATCCATCTATGGAGATAAATAGTAATTATTCTAAGTTTTATTCAAGCTAACTTGATGATGTGTAAGATATAAAAATAAGGTCAAGTTGAGAATTGAATGTGTGCAAGTAATAGAAGATTTGAATATGCTTAGAGGAAGTGAATTTGAAGGATAAGTGAAATATCATTGTGTAGCTACAAAGATACATTTGATGAGGAAGGATCAAGTTTTAAAGACAAAATTGAGATCTATAATCAGCAATTTAGTTGCACCATAAATTAGGTCATCTCATTGTTACTTTCTAACCATTGTAGCAATAATCTAAATCTCTTAACAAAATTGGCTTAACAACTAGGTTTAAATCCTCTAACAAGCTAACATTTCTATTTGAAGTGTCTTGAAGACCTCTAACAAGGCCAATCCTATAGGGTAATTAAATCCTCTAATAGGGTCACACCTAATAGTGTTTTTTGTAATCATAAATAGGGTTGAATCCTAATAGGGCTTACTTTAGAAGAGTGAAAATTGTAACTAGTTGCAATTGGTGGTTTTTTCGAAATTGGGTTTCCATGTTAAATCTTGGTGTTAGTTGTGTTCATGATATTTATTTTATGTGTATGAAACTAAGTTAAATTTAAGTTTAATCATATTAAAATCTATATATTCAAGTTACAATTGATTCCCAGTACTTGTTGAGTCGCAATATTTGCTAGTGTTAACCAAGTTCCTGTGTGTTTGTCGAGTAACAACAAAACATAGCTTTATTAGTGTTTATATTTTGATTTGTATTTACATATAAGGGGTTTATAATTTATTTTTGATGTAACTAATTCATCCCTCCCCTATTAGTTATCAATCTTATATTTCCAACATGAATAAGACACTATTGGAGAATGCATCTATAGCTTGCTAAAAGGGTTCTTAGAATAGAATTTCCTCTCAAATCATGGAAAAAGGAACCTCCTAAGGTGTTGGATCCATCATAGGACTCAAAATTTTATTGAACTAATAAGAAAATGGGTTAGAAAACATTTTCATCTGGACCTAGTTTTTCAATCCCTAACTCTTTAGGCCACGGATAAACCTAAGAAGTGAAAAGAAACCAAACTCACTATACCTACCTACACTACGAAGTCACTGTTGAGGTCAAAGATGGTACATCAGCATGAAAAAGGGGTAGATTAAATTCATACTAAGAGGATATAGATAAATAATAGAAAGAGGGTCACTCAAGTGAGAGACCAAGAAGAAGAAGGTTAAGAAGAGCTAGTAACACAAGAGGAAGCCCAAGGAGAACAAGAAGTGGCTCAACCAATAGAAGAAGTGATAAAAGTACATGAAGAAATTATAAACAAGGCATAATACTCCCTATTAGTTCTAAAAAGAGCTCAAACTAAGACCATGATAGTAGGAGAGAAGAAATGGAACACCAATAGAAAAATCCATCACGACAGGTTTTGGAAATCATCCTAAAGATAGAAGACAAGGAAGAAGGGGAGAATATCAAATATGTCCTAGTTAATCAGAGGAATCTCTTACATAGAGATATAGAAGAAGAAAGAAGGAAGAGTTTGACTTAAACACCACCTTCTATTCTCTGAGAGCCCATCCATGTAGAGGCCTTAGAAGAGAAATAAGAGAAATGGACTGTAGAGATGGAGGGAAAAGGAGTTGATGTCTTCAACATTTTAAATTTTGATTTCATGCTAGTAGGTATGGAAATGTTATGGGAGAAGATACAAGACACCCCTTGTAATGAACCATTGGGAGAAGATTTAAACTAGTTACCTCTTTTACCAAAAGGGCCTCTTGGTATCCCCCCTCTAAAATCATAAGATCTTCCATCCATTCCTCTTTAATTGGAGAAAGAATAAATTTCCCCACCTCCTCCAATAGATGAGCCCCATATTCAGACCTTACAAGGAGAGGAGTATGTCAAGTTATATATAATGAGATATTAGAAGAAGGAAAAATTTCTAAGGAAGAAGAATAGGTTCATCCAACAACTAAGACTAGGTATTCCACATAGGATGAAACAAAAGCTCAATTAGTAGTCTTCCCTCATAAAAATAGACTAAATAATGATGCAATAAAGGAAAAGGGATAGCATCAAAACCAACATCTTTAGCACAATATATGTCATGCATGGGAGCAACTCCATCATGGTTGAATAAGGAGGTTTTATTCTGACAAAGAAGATAGGTAGAGATTACTAAAGAAGAGGGTATGGTGGAGTTGATAAAAGTGGTCAAAAGGCTTGATCCACCCAAGGGTGATGCTAAAACATTGGCTTTTATTATGAAGAATCAAGATCAAGATATTTTGGTACATATTTCCATTCAACCTCCTCATGTGGATACAAATGAATTGACTTTGAAGGACTATCAAATGAAAGATATGGTGCTAGGAAATCCCATACTAGATACAACACAATTTTTAATCACCATGAGCCTTAACCAAGTGTTCTAAAACCTAGTTAAAGGTGAGTGAGAAATCTTTATTTTGAGGAAGAAAAATGAGCTATTAAGAGGATACTTGAATGAGACAATGGTTTGAATAGATGTTGATCATCCAAAGATTTCTTTAGGGGTAGCATTGGAGAGAAATGAGGTAGGTCAAGCCTTAGGAGAAACTGATTCATTTATGGACACTTGTAAAATGTGGTGTCACAATATGAAGATATCCAAGAGATAAGGAATAAAGCTTAGGGGAAATTTTTGGAAGCAAACAAATATTATAATGTCACTAGGCTAGAGATTTTTGAGGATTAGTCAAGAACTCAACTTTCTTTAGTGAAGATGATAATGCAACAATTTAGAGCATCATTTGAGGTTGCTTCATCTGAAGATGATGCCAGACAAATTTTCAAAATAGAAGAAGCATTATTGGAGTTAGACTCCAAATTGGAAGATTTTATAGATACAAGGCTAAAGATAAGTAATTATCGCTAGATGGTGCATAATAAGTATGATTCATTATATTTTCCAAAAGCTAAGGAAATCATGACAATAATTGAAAAGTTTATAAACAAAAATCTAGATATCATATTGGTCTAAAGAGGACAAAACCTAGATAATGGAAATTTAGTTTTGATACTTAGCATAATTTTGGTACTTTTTTTATCTTGTCACAAGGTGCACTTTTTCAGAGGTTAACTTTTTCAGAATTGCACTTTTCCAAAGGTTAACCAAATCAAGAGGTGCATAGATAAATTCTAAAGATGAAATAGTGTGCTAACAATTAACTACTAGTTACTATTTTTGAGTATTCCATGCACTTGAAATACATTTTGACAGTAGTTCAACTCCTAGAAACACCTAGAGAAGTCCAAGCTTCAATTTTAAGAAGTCTCATAGACTCCTATATCATGTCATAGATTCTCTCTTCTTATTATTTTATTATTTTAAGTTAGGTAGAGGCTCATGCACCCATTAATTAAAATAAACAAGGGCGGAAACCTACTTAGCAAAATTTGGAGAGTTATTTTGTATGCAATTACCTTTATTTTATTATTTTTTAGCATGATTTTACTTTAGAAGAGCTCTCATTCCTAACACAGAAGGAGGAGAGGTTTTATTTTAAATACATTGATGTGATATGTATTCATGGACAATATTTAGATGCAATAATAAATGCTATCGCTCCTCTCATTCTGACTACAGTAAATATTTTTGGAGTGTGTTATTTTTGTAAATTCATGTTCATAAATAAAATGGAGATAATTCCTTTATTATATTGTGATAACCCTATAATTTTTTTAATCTAGTGGTTGCCTTGTGTTAATGAATTTCACCATTGTAACAAACTGTAGAAAGGATCAATATTATTCTTACATAGCATTTTATCTTGTGTTAGCACACTTTCTGTGGCCTCATGATTTCATGAAATGTGAAACATATTTTGGATTTTATTGAAGTTCTCATCGATGATTGCATCAATGGAGTTAAGGAAGTATTGCTCCAAACTTCATTAGTTTCCTACCAAATCCTTTTGATAATTTAAATTGTAGACATTTTCTTAGTTTGACATATGTCCTTTAGGAATTTCCCTTTTATTATATTTCTTTAAATTTTTCATTACTCTATCTTTTTTATTTTATAGGAATTCATGTTATGATGTAGAGCCTAATTAGACTTGTAGTTTTATTCAGTGCAGTTTCCCCCTAGATTATTTCTAAGTGGGGAAAGGGGCAGTGCCCCTTGTGAGAACCAAGGGTAGTGACTTAGGTGTGATCCCTCTTGTAGTATAGGATGGGGTCAAGGGGAAATGCCCCCATGAAGTTTTTTAGGGGCAATGCCCCTAAAGCCAAAAATGACTCTACTAGTGCAAATGACATTGGTTATTATTTTCCTATTCCACAACTTATTCTAGCCCTAATTTTGTAAGTAGGAAAATCTTGTATAAAATGGATTAGGGTTGGGTATTTCATAATGTATGATGATATTATAGCTTCTTGTTGTGGTATTGAGATGTAAGGGATTGCAAATTGTAATCATTGGATAATAATAATATTGGACTTTTTATTGGTGGATGTATCCTATGGATTGGGTCAACCTCGTTAGATCCCTGTGTCTTGTGTTCTCTTCTATATGATGTATTATTTTCTTATATTGGTTATTTATGAATGTAATTTTTATTTCTATTTATGGTTAATTATAATAATTCTTATAGTTCCATTAATAAATTGCATTCATCATAAAACATAAAATACAACAATATATTACTTTTGTGGTCATATTTCAACAAGTAGTGCAAAATTGGTAGATACCATTAAAGACATCCTTGTGAACACTCACATTTATCTTCAGTTGAGTTAGCCAACAAGTTGAAAAAAAACCATTTGGAATGTTAAAGTTAGTCATTGATCAATTTTTCAAGAGAGATTCGAGAGAATCTCTTATGTTAGCATCGTACAAAATGACCACTCAACAATTATAAATTGTTGTGTCCCAATATAGGAAACACATTCAAATACAACATGCTAAGTACCATAAATGGCTAACACATCTATTTACATGTGACCATGCCATCATGTTCCAAAAAGGATGTTGATCATAGATGGAATTTTTGGTGGGTTTACTAGTGTGTTACCACCTTGTTAGAACATTCAATGCAATCTTTTGCAACAACTCTCTTGGTTATTCATAGTAGGGTAGGCATTCCATTGCATAAGGTAATCACTCTTTCCCTCCATTCTCTCTCTTTTCCTTTCATGCTAGTAGGAATTGATCCAAATATATGATATTATTGATATTTATCTTGCATTTCTTATGGAATCACTTATTCTCTTGTAATAGCTTTCCAAATATAATATTAGTGGGTGAGATGTTTCTATAGTTATGGTCTCTCTCATTGTTTAATTTGGGGCTTTTATTAGTACTAACCCATTTTTTGTGAATTTTGTTTTTTTCCTTTTTCCTTTTCTTTGTTTTGTTTACATGGATGTGGAATTAGGACCATTGGTTTTGGGAGCTTATTCTCTTTGACTAAGTGATGCTCTATCTCATTATACTTTTTTTGAATTCTTTCTCTCCTATTCTTCTTCTCTCTACTTTTCCACAAGCATGGTTGATCCACACTTTTTCTAAAGTGAGAGATAAATGTACCATCTTAAATTAGATGCACTACAAGTTAATGGTGGTTTACCACCAATTTAATATAAGATCATCAATTTCCATGTACTTTTCTTCATACTTCCCATTTTGTCCTTTCTCCTAGGTAAAATTGGGATAAAACCTAGCTAATATATTGTGTTTAAAGCACCTATTTTCGTAGAATTAAGCTTGTGGTAGGATCTATCCTTATAAGTCCTTGATTTACTTAAACTATCCACTTAGAATCTAGTATTTGTATCCACCAGTACAAAAGAAACAATATATTAGTAAGTAAACTACTAAAAATTGTAGATATGTGACTAATTTTGATCGTGTGACCAATGATAGTTTATTTCCAAACATTTATCTCCCAACCAAATTTATGACTAAACCATTTTAATCATTTTTTAGGTCATTGATTTAGTCATTTATTGTTCTTACTTGGTAGTTTATATGGTAGTTTATTTTTTAATTTTGGTAATTTATTTGGTAGTATATTTAGTAGTTTTTGGGTAGTATATATGGTAGTGTATTTAGTAGTTGATTTGGTAGTTTTTTGGGTATTATATATGGTGGTATATATGGTAGTTTATTTGGTAGTATATTTGGTACTATATATGGTAGTATATTTGGTATTTTATTTTGTAGTTTATTTAATAATTAATTTAGTCATATTAGGACACAATGGAATTAAACCACCGATCTCCTATGAATAAAGCAGGTGATCTTCCATTGAGCTAGTACCCTTTAAAAAATAATGTAAAAATTTGACAAAGTTGTCTTTCCAACATTAGGTTTACCATAATCATGGTCACTGTAACATGATATACTCTTTTCAAAGAACACAAATTTTAGTTATTATGAAAAACAATAATCTAAATCTTTATCAATAAGCATTTTAAAATCATCTTTCATGTCAATTACACTTCTCTAAATTATTGTAGTGATAGACTCTTACAAAATATAATTTGGAGCACTTTGGCCACACACAAGTATTGTTTCTTGTGCTAACTTCTCAAAAAATGATACCAATGGTTATGTAATTTATGCCAAGAAAATAAACCTTTGCATTAAATGAAAACATCAAACCCCATTAAAAAATTGCATCAAACCAGCTCTTTTTTTTCTTTTCATAGTCTTTGGAATAATTGAGACTAGCTTGTGTGCATTGCAAAAATAGAGTCACTTGCTATAATATTTTACATCCACCAAATTGGCACATTTTCTACACATCCAATTTTTCCACTCTTAAAGATCAAATATTTAACTCAATTTCATGCCAAATTATATGTGATGGAAAACACTATTATTTATTTTTATCTATTTATTTATTAAAGTGCAAAAAGTCTTATCATAGTTGTTGGCTCATGGTCATATATCATAGGAAAGATAAAATTCAAAATAAAGCAAAAAAATTAGATTCATGTCTAGGTTCCACTTGATGGCATCAGAGAAAACTAGGCAGCAAGCTCACAACTTTACCAACAAAACTTAACTAGTACTTATCTAAAAGGAGACAAAAAATTTCCATACTTGAAGATCAGCTCGATATTTCTAAATGTCCTTAATATTCTCATTGAGGCATCTCTAAATCCATCCTGATATCCAAAATATAAGAAATGTCACAGTCAATTAAGTTACACATCCAAAAACTATAAACATGTCTCAAAATCTAAAGAAAAAGAATTTTGATAAGGAACAATTAAAAATGTACATAAAATTGGGTGATTCTTATAACTTCAACTTTGTACACCATACATAAATGTGAGATTGGATCTTTTTTTGTAAATTAAAATAAAAGAATTTCCAACAATGCATGAAAATCTTCTTGAAGATCCAAGCTATTTTCACCACAACATACTAAATCAATATCCACTGTATGTTAGTATACTTGCAATATTTAACTATGTTGTCATCTTAGTAAATTAAAATGATAAAGCTTTTAAATTTCACAACTATAGACATCAAAACATATCTATTACAAAGTAGTATGAAAAATCATGTCATAATTTCATATGCAACCATGTCATTTCATTGCACAAAAAAGAATATTTTATTTGTTCAAAAGTTATAGAGCTTGTTTGCTCCAAGGTTTCCTTGGGGATTTTCCATTATTCTAGAAACATAAGATGTTTTGAGGTGTGGGGATGGAATTAAAATTACATTGATATATATTACATAAGTTCAAATCTTGAGTTCCATTTTGAAGATTAAGCCCATGTGAAGGGGCAACCACGCTTTGGGATGTAGAACCCGAGTGTACTAACTTGGATACAATGATTCAAGATCTTAGTACAATCAAGGATGATATGGTTAATAATATTATTGAATACTTGAATTTTAATTTGAATGTGTATTGGTGAAGTTACAAGTATCATACTATCAACCATATAAATTTTGTATATTTATTTTATTTCTTTGCATGTATATAACATACACATTATATATATATATATAGGTATTCACATACCCCAAAAAAATTGCACATCCATACACCTACTTCTTGCATCTGCACCCACATCGGATTTAGTAATTAAGAAGTTAAGTATAAATGTCTAACTTCATTAAATGGTGGACTTTGGTTAAGTGGGGAATACAAAAAAAATTCAATTATTTAATAACAAATGGAAAACATAAAATGTTCGGTGACTTGAGTTAAAAAATAAAAATTAAATTGCATGAAGAAATATTAAAGGGAAAAGGAAATGGCAATAAAATTGTTGGGTGGGTGGGGAAGTGGGGGAGAGGGCACTGGTTGGGTATGGAATGCAATTGTGAGAAAATAGGGGGGGGAAAAATCTCTAGAAAATAGAAAAATGCAAAAAGTGATTATGTTTATCCCACACCAACAAGGTGAGTGAATGAGCTCTATGAGAGTACTATAAGAGAGAATGAAGAGTTCTATTTCAGGCATGTTTGATTGAATACAAATTAATAAAATATTGAAAAATATTTGTTCAAGGATTTGTGAGGAAAAAATTCCTCATGAATGGAATTTTTCTTTTCTATTGGAAAACATGGCCAATGGGATCTTTGATTTATTCAAGATTTGGCTCTAATGTGCAATATAGCTACTACTTATTTGATGTATTTCCAATTATTTGAAAGGATTGATTAGAAAGTGTTGGTTATTATCTTTCTGAGAATAGAATTTTGCTACTAGACTTATGTATATGGAAGATTGGGAAGGTTATTATCTACCATTACAGACTAAGGAAACCTAGTGATTGATCCATATCATTTGGAGCATGATTTGTGGGCACTAAATAAATAAGGGAATTCATAGAGAAAGTTGTACTAGTCTATAGACATTAAAAATATACACTACCAATCAAGAAGCCTCTAGAGTTGGGTCATACAAGTCTAGAAGAATTAGAAGGGTGTCCTCAAGGTTTTGTAACTATTCATAGTGAGTGATACATGTAATTGGAAGGTCATAGCAGGCCTGACGCAAATCATAAATTGATCATTCTAGGAGAGCTACAATGGGAATTTGGAGTTGAAAAAATACCTATTGGTCAATCCTAAAGGCTATCTATAGTTTTAATGCTATGGTAGTAGATATTTGGTGTTGGCATTGAAATTGTAAAGAAAATATCATTTTCTTGTTGGAATATTCAAATGGAAAGAGTACTTCTGAAAGGGGGGGTGAATCAAAAGTACCACACTTTAACCTTTTCAAATCCTTTAAAACAAATAATTGAAAGTAAACTACATGCATGTAAACATATTAAATAAACATAAAGTAAACACATGCATCAGCACATGACATAAAAATTTGGTAACCCAAAAACCCTCCAAGAATAAGAATGGGGATGATACCCACAAAATCATTGCAACAATAATTGTTTGACCACTTCTGATGGTCTACTATGTAAAAGGTCTACCCTATTAAATGCTTTACACTATGTCAATACTAACCTAGTTAAAAGATTTAAAACACTTTACATGAAGTTTCACCTTGTTAAAGGATTTAGTCACCTCTTCAAAGGATCTACAAAGTAGTTGTTAACCTAATCTATCATAATTTGATTTTCACTATCTAATACAATTGTTAGAGAGTATTACAAATCTTTGACTTGATTGCTTATAAATCTTCAATTGCTGATTTTAGGCTTTTGATCTATTCATTTTGATGTTATCCTTCCTTGATCTAATATTTTTTTGTATCCCTTGTTTTGTTCTGATCAACTGGATATGTAATTGCTACTCAATTCACTAAGTCTTTGATACACCTGTTGTTTGCCTTGTTCTACAATTTTTTTTTTGCTATCTACTTAGCAACTTCCTTAACTTCTAGTTAGAAACAAAAAATTGTGGTGTCTAGGCCTTCTTATAAAGACTTCATGTAGAGTTAGGTATGGATCTATGATCCATGTTTAATCTTTAATTCCCCTTCATTCCTTGCACTTTTCTCATTGGTTGAATGCCTTCTCCAATTTTCTTATTGGATACATGTTGATTGCATAGGAAAGATAAAAGTTTCATTCTTATCCTTATTATCCTTTGAAATCCTTCTATGTTGGCTCAAAAAATGATTCACATCTGAGTTTGTGAAGCCACAAACTCATATGTTGATTTTGTGTTACTCGGCACATACTGGATTACTCATGCTCAACACATGTTTGATCCTAGTTTACTCGGCACCTATTACATTCTGTCTTGCTCAACACATGTATAGTTTTGGCTCACTCAACACATGAAGCATTATGACTTTCTCAGAATCAACTATGACTCAACACCTATATATCACTCAGTACATGTATAATGCTCAGCATCTGAAGTCACTCGGCACCTATTGGAATTTTGGCTTGGCACATATTGCAACTTGGCATATGTAGTGTACTCAGATTCTATGTAGAATGTGGTTAAGTGTGTTGACACTCAAATGTCAAAAACCATTTTGAGACCAACAATCTCCCCTTTTGACAGGAGTGTCAAAGACACTTAACTAGACATTATTCATCTATCCTTATGAGTACCCTATCCAATTTTCTCTACATACGTACAAAATTCCAAAAACTTGTTCAAATTCTTTTAAGGAATAATATACCTTAAAATTCTTATAACTCCCCCTAAGTTGATTGTGCCATTTCATTCTTGCAACAAAAATTCTTGTGCTAATGTATCTGATAGTCTTTATCTTTGCCCTATTTTTGTTTCTTGTACCTACTTGCTGAGTTTTTCTATCTACTTTGACTGTACTTGCAAGTTTTATTCATATTTCCCCCAAAACATCATTTCTCCTCCATAATATTTACACATTAAGTCTTATCTCCCCTTTTTGGCTTTTATTCTCTAAAAGAATGAATGAAAGAATGTAATTACTAGAATACTTAGTATTCTCCCCCTTAGTCATATATTCCTTATTGTGATTTCTCCCCCTAAACATTATATCTATCTCCCCCTTTTTGATACTTATGTTAAAGGGTACTAAGGAGTAATACAATATTTAGCCAAAAATGTGTTTTTTACATCCATTATCATCTTGAGAGCTGCATCCCAATTCTCCAAAGCAATGTCTAGTGATTTATGTTGGATGGCAGTCTTTATAGCAAGATGTACAAGTCCATCTAAAGTAGAAACATTAGGATCTTTATTTAAAATAGTTTCAACATAGACTTGTTCTTTATAGAGGACCTCCAAGTGTGCAATTATGGAGGACTAAATTTGCATCAATTTGGCCTTTATAGTTGCCTCTTCACGTGTAAGTGCAGCTAATTCTCTTTGAGTGTGAAGCAATTGGGAAAAAATATTCTCACTTTGAGCTAGATCTCTTGGTAATTGCATGTTATAAGTCTTAAGATTTCTCTCCAAGCTCAATATCCTTTGGCTTATCTCTTGTGTAAAATTGGAAAAATCACACAACTTTTTATAGAGTAATAAAATGTTCTTGAGTAAATTTTTGACCTTTTCAATCTTCTTGGCCAGTTTAACTCGTTGGAGTGCTATGCCACTTGATATTTTCTCATTTACCATTCCTTGAAACTTCCTTTCAGACCAATCCATAAGTTTGACAATTGTATCCTAGTCTTCACTTGTCACCTAGTCAACTATATTTGATAATTGTTCCACTGTGGGCTTTGACTCATCTAGTGACTACAAGTTGAAGGCATCTACAATGATGTCCTTAATCTCATGTAGAACTTGCTTATGTTTATACTCCTTTCTAAGTATTTTTTTTCTTTTCCTTTTATTTAATGCATCTTAAATCTCTATAATCTACTCCATGGTGATAGTCTCAATTTGCATCAGAAGAAGGTATTAATATCTCTTTATCTAGCTCAAGGTCTCCATACTGAATTACCTAGGTAGTCACATTGGTTGAGCTAAAGCTTGGTGTGGAGATTTGCAAAGGTATGGCTTTAGTGCTTAGCTTTTGAAGAGTTTTTGTAGGAGTGCCTATTTTTGGTAGCTCCACCAATGTCTGAATAGTAGACTACTCCTTTTCTTTTGATGTATCCTTGTTCTCCTCATAAAATTTCCCTTCTTCTACACTAGGCTTCTAAATGGTTTCACCTACTACTATTGTAATTATTGGAGATGGTGGTGGAAGCATTAAAATTTGAGTGCTAGTAACTGTATAGATGAAACGTGGTTCTTCTAGTTTCACCTTGTCTCTTTTTGGTTCTACTACTACCTTCTATAACTCATCTACACTCACTAATATAGGATTTGTGCATAATTATTCCTACAAACTTTACTGGTCAAGGATCTTGGAGAGATCCTCTATAGTTAGGGGATTGATGTTCTAAGTAGAAGTGTTAGGGACATCCTTGATAGTTATTGTCTCTGCAAGTGTGATGGTTACATGAAGAGGGCTAGGAGGTGGCATTTGTGTGTCTTGCACACTATGGTCTTGTTGCTACTCCTACTCAGCTATTGCCATTTTTTCTCCCTTTTGTGTCTCTTCCTCCTCACCTTTTTCCTTATCTTCTTCCTCTTTCTTCTCTTTTTCTCCTTTCTTTTCTTCATCTCCTTTTGCTATTGCTTCCTCCTCCTTCTCTTCTTATTGCTTCTCTTCCACTTTATTTTCCTCTATCTTCTCCTTGGCACTAGCTTCTACCTTATTTTCTTCTTCATGCTTGTCATCATTCAACTTGTAGATTGTCTTCCAAAATTTTGTGGACTTATTGACTACATCCTCAATCTTTTATTGGTAGGATGTTGAAGGCTCTATATTTAGGTGAAAATTTCCCACCATGTTTCTTATTGGGCTTACTTATTTGACCTCTTGTCAAGTCAAGCATCACTTGTGCTAAGGTAGATTCTCTAATCTCCTTTTCCATTTTGAGACAATAATGCCATTTTTTTTCAACAATCTCATATCACTCCCTAGGCATGGTATTGTCTAGCTCTAGAGGTGTATTTTTGAATTTAGCCATCATGGCATATATAGATTTCTCTATTTTTTTTTTGTTCTTCTCTACTTATCTTATTGAAATCAAGACTTTTCAAATCATTCAAATCTGCATCCTTAATATTTTCATAAATATTATCTATGGCAGATTTAGGAGGATGGCTTACCACTCTGAATTGGCTAATATCCTTTTATTCTATTCTCTCCTCATCATCAGTGTCTAGCTATGCTACATAGTTTCTTCTTTCCTTTGGCACTTCATTAGTCTATTTAGTGGCCTTCTTCTTCTCTTTTGTTTCCTCTTTGGCCTTTTATGTGGATGCCCTTATGGTAGCTCTTGTTACTAGTGCCTTTGGTTTGGATTGTTTTTTTCATGTAGCCTTCTTTGCTTTAGGCTAGGTTGGAGGCTAAGTTTTAGCCTTTCTCTTCTTTGACTTGGCTTGTGTAGGTGCTTCCTTGGCTTCTTCTTCCTTGGCACCTTCCTCCTTACCTTCACCTAAGCCTTATGTCAATTCCATGGGACCTTGCACTTGCTCTTCTTCTTCTTCACTCTCACCTTCTTCTTCTTCCTCTTCAGCACCTGCTACCCCTTCAATATTTGCACCAATTTTTTTCTTTATTTTCTGCACCAATTTATCATTCTTTTTAAGGTGGAGGTTGTTTTTAGTTCCATATCTACCTTGTAATGTACAACATCATATGTTCCAAAGTGAGGAGCCTCCTTATCAATCTCTTCTGCAAGAAATGTAGTGATTGTTGCTGAGGCTTCATCCACGTCAAGTTCACAACCTAATGGCCTTAGCCATCTAACCCTTGGAATTGCTACTTGAATGTAAGTGTAGTCAATGTCTACTAGGAATCATATGTCATTGATATCTTTTTCCACTAAGGAAACTAGTAGTCTCACTCTTTGTTTCATGGATTTCTTAAAATCCTCAAAATAGCTTGTCATTCATGCTTCAAAATTGTCACCCATTTGATCAATACACTCATTGATTTGAGTGATGGCAATTTTGTTTGGATTCTAGTTCACCTTTCCAATTGAAGGAAACTCTTCCATGACATAGAAGAATAGGCACACAAGAACTGAACCAAACTTGCATTGAGCACCTTTTGACCTTCTTATTACTCCTAGGTTGTCATTTATCTATTGAAGCATCAATTTTGCTAGATCATATGTATGATCTTTCTTTACAAGCTTATAGGCTACATTAGTAGTGACACATGGTACACTATTTAATCTGTTGGATTGGTAAAATTTGTGAGATATCACTCTCACTACAAAATCTAGAAGAGGATCTATTACAATATCAATTTTTATACCCCTCTTATTCCACTTAGCCCCTGTATTCCTTTCAATGACCTCTTTTGAATCACTTCTTAGGGTCTTAGGCTGATCTAGGGTTGAAAAACCTATAACCCTATGTACTATCCTCTTTGTAATCTTAACTAGTCCTATTTCCAACCACAAACATCCATTGTGAATTCTATTGAGAATGATTCATATCCATTCCCTTTTGAAACCTATGGGATAAACTAGGGCATGGGTCAAACCCTTTTTCTCAACCATTTGAAACTCATCCTTTAGAATCCTATTATCATATAGCTTGTCATAAGCTTGAAAATTTTCAAGGTCTCCAACTACACCTATCTTACAATTTGAACATTTCCTTACATCTTGCACCATGACAACCTTGGGTAGAATTATGGACAATGCACTGGCAAGGTTTTTTTTATAAGCTACCTCAGGAATGGGTCTAAACTTAGGTTGTTTTACTTCATTACTAACTAGCTAGACCTCATGACTTTCCTTTCCCTTGAGGTTCTTAGAACTAGAAACCATTATACCAATCTAGGGTTTCAATATATTAAAAATTTAAAAACTATGTAGCTCAGAACTTGGTAAATACCTTAGATTGATGAAATTTATGCTAAATCACTATTGAAATTGGTGAAAAAGGCTTCAAAGTTACTATTTGACCACTTCTACTCTCTTCTTGTCTTTTCTCTATGTTTGAATGATGTAAAAATGATCAAAATTTGACCTTATACTTTTCAAAACCTAGCATTACATGCTTAGTACATACAACTATAAACTCAACACTTGAAGGTTTCAACATGACACAACTTCCATTGGATTTCATTCACTTGGCCTCCACTAGATTTCCACTTCACTCAACTTCTATTGACATTTCTCAACTCAGCATCAGCCATTAATTTGGTCACTATTAGAAACTTGACATATACTAGAGCTTTACTCGGTATCTAAGGACAACTCGACAGTATTTGCAAAAACTTCAAATTTTGACTTGGAATCTTTGCCCATGCTAATTTCTTCTTTGTAGTACTTCTTTTTCTTGGGACTGATCTATGATATAACTTTGTATATTAGTCCCATACACCTATCCTTGCTTAGTTGGATGAGATGTAACAACTTAACCTCTTGGGTGAAGTGATCCCTCCGTTTGATGTGCTACACTCATCTTTCTTCTTCCAATTCTTGTTCATTTTCCCTCTTATTTGTTCAACATCTACTTTCTCTTTTCCTTTGTTGACTTCTAACTTGTGTGCATTGGACCTTGTTGGGCAGTACCTATTGATATGACCAATCTTAAAGCAACTAAAATATGTGGTTTGGCTTAACCACCTACTATACTTCCCTCTAAAATGTATCTTTATGCAATTTTCAAGAACATTTCCATACTCCTAATAGTAATGATAGCTATACCTAGTGTTATAATTCCAATTATAGTGATGACCATGGTTATTTCCCTTTGCAGGCTAATTAGGTGTCCACATAGGCTTTGATCTTAACTCAAATACTCTATGTCCATACTTCTTGCAATTGTAGTAGTGACTCTTAAAACTTGGTGTCCTCATGGTCTTGGTTTTGCATTCATGTGCCTGATGTCCTTGCTTTTTGCATTTGTGACAAAAGCTTTCATTTTTAGGCTTATCATGCTAATGGCCATCCTTGCTCCTGCATACATTAGAGGTATGTCACTTTTTACCATAAAAATGACAAGTAGGTTTAGTATTCTTACCTTTTTTATTCCTTTCTTTATTAGTCTTGGATGATTCTCCTTGTTTAATGCTAGTGTAACCAAGTCTTGAAGTATCATTACTGGCCTTTAGTGATTTTTGTAATTACTCAAAGTACTTGATAGCCTCATTGGGTTTGTTGAAGCTTTTTGCTATATCCTTCTCTCTTTTCAAGTCATTTTGCAGTTGTTTATTCTGTATCTTCAATGTAGACATCTCAATATCTTTCATATTTAGCTCATGATGAGCATTCATCATCTAACTTAAATGTTAGATTGTGGTGACCGATCAGGAAAGTACTGTACATACTTCATAATTAGTGGGGTTCAGTACTATTCATAGATTTTCCATTCATAGATTTGCCACTAAAGTTATGGCTAATTTATTTTCAACATGTTATAAACCTAAAGTAGTTTAATACTTGTATAAAAGGGCTTAAGGTTAGGGATTGTAGTATGTTGTGATGTGAAATTGCTTCTTGCAGTAGTATTGAGCTGTAAGGGATTATAGACTGTAATTAGGTTGTAATCACTGGATTGTAATAAGATCAGACTTGTTGTTTGGTGGGCATAGCCCAGGGATTGGGGTGCCTTGTGTTCATTTCTGTGTGATCTATTATTCTTTTGTTATTGGTTATATTTGCATGTAGTTTTTTATTTATGTCTATGGTTTATCCTAACAAGTGGTATTAGAGCTAGGTTGTGTTTTAGTTATCCTTTGTACGAAAGTCTCATGGTTAAGTGGGAGTCTCATAGTTGAGTGGGAGTGATGGTAGATGAGGGTAAGCTAAGGGTTGATAGGTTTAATGGGTAGAACTTCTAGTTATGGAAGATACAAATGGAAGACTATCTATCTCAGAAGGATTTATGGAAGTTGTTGGAAGGCAAAGCCAAGAATCAGGGAACTATGTCAGATGTTGAATGAGATCTTTTGGATAGAAAGGCACTCAAAAGTATTTATTTATGCTTGGCACCATCAGTGGCATTTAATATTAAAAAAGGAAAGATGATAAAAGATTTGATAAAAACCCTAGCAACACTGTATGAAAAGCCCTATGCTTCAAACAAGGTATTTCTCATGAAGCATTTATTTAATATGAAAATGGAAGAAGGTGGATCTGTTACAAATCATTTAAATGAGTTTAATACTATTACTAGTTAGTTATCTTTTGTGGGTATCAATTTTGATGAAGAAATTAGGGCTGTCTTGATTTTGTGTTCTTTGCCTATAAGCTAGAATGGCTTGGTAATGGCAGTGAGTAATTCTGTTCCTGGATCTAGTACCCTAAAATATGATGACGTGATCAGTTTTGTTTTGAGTGAGGAAACTCATAAGAAATCCTTAGGTGGATCTACATCAGGAAGTGCTTTGAATGTACAAAGCATGGGTAGAATGACTAAGAGAGGAAGTAACTCTAGAAATCGTAGGAAGTCAAGAGGAAAGTCAAAGGGGAAGAGGTCTCAATCGAGAGGACCAAATGACTACTAGTACTATGGGAAACCAGGGCACAAAAAGAAAGATTGTTGGAATCAAAAGAAAAATGAAGGAGATAAATCAGATGGAGACAAGGAGGCAAATGTGGTAAGTAACAAATCTGAAGAGGATGCTTTGCTTCTATTTTTAGAAAGTGTTGATGATTCATGGGTTTTAGATGGGTTTTAGATTCTGGTGCTTCATTTCATGCTATACCTCATAAAGGTTATTTCATTGATTATGCCCAAGGAGATTTTGGGCTTATTTATTTGGGGGATAATGAACCTTGTCAAATTGTTGGAAAGGGAAAAATTAAGATTAAGTTGCAAAATGGGAATCATTGGCTACTACATGAAGTAAGACATGTTCCAAGGCTAAGTAGGAATTTAATTTTAGTAGGCCAACTCAATGATGAGGGTTGTGTAGTTACTTTTAATGATAAAAATTGGAAGGTTTCAAAAGGTTTCCTTGTAGTAGAAAAAGGTGTGAAAGTAGGCACCTTATATCTTTGTATAGGTCATATTGTTCCTTCTACTTTGATTATTTCAGAGAAAAATGAATGTTCAAGAACAATTGCTGCAGTTGAGCAGGGAGAACAAATAGCTGCTATAGATTTTGATACATCATTGCGGTACAATAGAATTGGGCACATGAGTGAGAAAGGTATGAAAGTACTTCATTCAAAGAAAGTTTTACTAGGTCTAAAATGTGTTAATATGGATTTTTGTGAAACTTGTGTGTATGGAAAACAAAAGAGAGTGAGTTTTGTAAAGACTGGAAAGGAAAACAAAAAGGAGAAATTAGAGCTTGTGCATATAGATGTATGGGGACCAGGTCAGGTATCTTCCCTTGGTGACTCTTATTATTATGTTACATTTATTGATGATGCAACTAGAAAAGTATGGGTTTATTTCCTTAGATAGAAATCTGATGTATTTCAAACTTTTAAGAAATGGAAATGCTTGGTTGAAAATGAGACTGGTAAGAAATTAAAATGTCTCAAATTTGATAATGGTGGTGAGTATTCCAATCATGAATTTGAAAATTATTGCTCCACTAATGGTATTTGTAGATAGAAAACTATTCCAAGGACTCCTCAGGAAAATGGAGTGGCTGAATGCATGAACAGGACTATAATGGAGTGCTTAAGGAGCATGAGGTTGCATGCTAGGTTGCCCTTAGACATGTGGGCAGAGGCTATCAATACTATAGTATATTTAATTAATAAAGATCTCTCTACTCCTTTGGGACGTGGTGTTCTAGAGGAGGCATTGACTGGTAAGAAGGTGAGTTATTTTTTTCTCAAGACCTTTGGTTATGAAGCTTTTGCTTATATAGGCTTTGAAAATAGAACTAAGCTAGAAGCTAAATCAAAGAAATGTGTCTTTGTTGGATATGGCATTAATAAATTTGGTTATAGGATTTGAGATTTTAAAAATCATAAAATTGTTAGAATTTGGGATGTCATATTCAATGAGAAAGTGTTCTACAAAGATCTTTTGCAACAACATGAGAAGAAAGAAGATGATTATGTAGTGATGGATGATACTCCAAAAGATGATGTTCCAGCGATTCCTCATAATGCACAACAACTACAATAATAAATACCACACACACCAGTGAATGTTAGATGGTCAACGAGGCAAATTAGACCTCCACAAAGATTTTCTTCCTCCTTGTATTCTATTTTACTTACTAATGGTGGTGAACTTGAAAGTTATGATGAAGTTGTGCAGGTGGATACTAAGATTTAGTGGGAGTCTGCAATGAAAGATGAAATAGACTCTTTGCTAAAGAATAAGACATGGGATCTATGTAAGTTGTCTACAGGTAAAAAGGCTTTATAGAATAAGTGGGTTTATAGGTTGAAAGAAGAGGAAGAAGGTAAGAAAATATTTAAGGCCAAGTTAGTTGTAAAAGGATTTTCACAGAAAAAGGGAATTGATTTTGATGAGATATTTTCTCTTGTTGTTAAAATGACTTCTATCTGTACTATTTTAAGTCTTGTGGATACTAAAGATTTTCATTTAGAGCAGTTGGATGTTAAAACAACCTTTCTTCATGGTGATTTGGATGAAGAAATATATATGGCTCAGCCATGAGGATTTGAGGTCAAAGGTAAGAAGCACTTAGTGTGCAAATTGAAGAAAAGTTTATATGGCTTGAAGCAAGCACCTCGACAATGGTATCTAAAATTTGATAGGTTTATGCATGAGCATGGCTATAACAGGTGTTATTCAAATTATTGTGTTTATTTTAAGAGGTTGGATGATGATAGCTACATTATTTTATGTTTATATGTTGATGATATGCTTGTAGCTAGGTCTAACATGGATCATATTAAGGGGTTGAAACACTAGTTAACACATGCATTTTCTATAAAGGATTTGTGGGCAGTAAAAAAAATCCTTGGTATGAAGAATAAAACATTGATGCTATCTCAGGCTGATTATGTTGAGAAGGTGTTGCAATGTTTCTCTATGGAGAATGCTAAAGCTATTAGCACACCTTTACCTGGTCATTTGAAATTGACTAAGGAGATGTGACCTATGACACAGGACGAGGAGGATAAGATGTCCAAGCTACCCTATGCTTAAGCTACAAGAAGCTTGATGTATGCTATGGTATGCACTAGGCTAGATATTGCCCATGCAGTGGGAGTCATTAGTAGGTATATGAGTCATTCAGGATTTAAGCATTGGAATGCTGTCAAGTAGATTCTTAGATATTTGAGAGGAACATCGAATAAGTGTTTACACTTTGGGGGCTCTCCTACTATTTTATAGGGCTATGTTGATTTAGATTTGGTAGGGGATATTGATACTAGGAAGAGTACTACAGGTTGTGTCTTTACTGTTGGTGGGGCAGCTGTGTGTTGGGTTTCTAGGTTATAGAATATTAATGCTCTATCCACTATAGAGGTAGAGAATGTTGCTACTATAGAGGTAGCCAAGGAGATGATATGGCTTCAGTTCTTCTTGGAAGAATTGGGACATCCTTAGAAGGATAATTATTTGTTCATAGATAGTCAAAGTGCCATTCATCTTGTAAAGAATTCAACTCTGCATTCTAAAGCCAAACACATACAATTGCAGTATGATTTCATTTGGTCATTTTTGGAGGATGGACAGTTAAAGCTAGAGAAGGTACATACCAATGACAATCTAGTAGATATGTTGACAAAGGTTGTAACAAGGGAGAAGCTAAACTCCTCTTTAGCTTTGGTTGGTCTTGTAGACTGAACATGAATAAAAGAACAGTAGAGTCCAGGTTGGTTTGATCCACTGGGAGCTCCATGCTGTAGTGGTATTGCTATAGGATCAATCTCCAAGTGGGAGATTGTTGTTTAGTGTGGAGCTTGATCAATCCCCAAGTGGGAGATTATTAGATTGTGGTCACTAATTAGGAAAGTACTGTACATACTTCATAATTAGTGGGGTTCAGAATTTTTTTTTTGGGTACTATTCATAGATTCACCACTAAAGTTATTGTTAATTTATGGCCAACATGTTATAACCCTAAAGTAGTTTAATACTTGTATAAAAGGGCTTAGGGTTAGGTATTGTATTATGTTGTGATGTGAAATTGCTTCTTTCGGTAGTATTGAGCTATAAGGGATTACAGACTATAATCAGGTTGTAATCACTAGATTGTAATAAGATCAGACTTTCTGTTTGGTGGACGTAGCCCAAGGATTGGGTGAACCATGTTCAATCTTGGTGTCTTGTGTTCATTTCTATGTGATCTATTATTTTTCTGTTATTGGTTATATTTGCATGTAGTTTTTTTATTTTTGTCTATGGTTTATCCTAACATTAAGATGTCAAGCTACACATTTGAGATTTTTTCAAACTCAATTGTCTTCTCCTCCCATCTATTGGTAAGATTTCTCTTGTCATCTTCTATCATGGCCTTTTCTTCAATAGCTCTCTTCTTCTGTTCAATTACTTCACAAAGCATTATGGCTTGTGATTCTTGGTCAAGCTTGAGTATTTTGGTTTCTTCTACTTGAGCTCTATTCTTCTCCATTAGTTTTTCCATTTCTACATCAAATTTGATCAAATATCCATTGGAAAACACTTGTGTGGTATCAATCTCCTTGTAGTGTATGTCATTTTCAGCTATGGCTATATCCTTCCTTCTTTTCAAGGACTTTCTCAATTCATCTCTTGCTTCCTCCAATTTTTGTAGAATTAGGTGCACATCAAGCACCTGATTGTCTATGATCTTCCCAAGTTTCAAGACTTCCATCTTCAAATATTTTCTCTAAGTTGTTAGGCTTCTTCTTCTGAGTACCATGCTCTGAAACCAATTTTTGGAATATTCAAACGGGAAGAGTACTTCTAAGACGGGTTGTTGAATAAGAAGTACCACACTTTAACCTTTTCAAATCCTTTAAAAAAAATAATTGAAAGTAAACTGAATGCATGTAAACATATTAAATAAATATAAAGTAAACACATGCATCAACACATGACACCAAAATTTGGTAAGCCAAAAATTCTCTAGGAATAAGAAGGTAAAACTGGGTTGGGCATAAGATCCACAAAATCACTATAGCAATAGTTGTTTGACCACTTCTAACAGTCTACCTTGGGAAAGGTTGATCTTGTTGAAGGCTTTACACTAAGTCAATAGTGACTTGGTTAAAAAATTTAAAACACTTTACATGAATTGTCACCCTGTTAAAGGATTTAGTCACCTCTTCAAAGGATCTACAAAGTAGCTATTAAGCTAACCTATCATCATAGGATTTTGACTACCTAATAGAATTTCTAGAGAGTATTAGAAATATTTGACCTTACAATATTTAATTGCTAATTATAGGCACTTGATCTATTCATTCTGATGTGATCCTTACTTGATCTAATATCTATTCATATCCCTTTCTTTTTTCTAATCAACTAGACATGTAATTGCTACCCAATTCACTAAGTCTTTGATGCCCCTACTGTTTGCCCTATTCTACAGTTTTTTTTTGCTATCTACTTAGTAACTTCCTTAACTTATATTTAGCAACATAAAATTGTGGGGTCTAGGCCTTCTTATAAAGACTTCATAGACTTAGGTTTAGGTATGGATCTATGATCCATATTGAATCTTTAATTCCTACTCATTCCTTGCACTTTTTTCATTATGTTCATGCCTTCTCCATTTTTCTTATTGGTTGATTGCATAGGAAATATAAAATATTTGTTATTATCCTTATTATCCTTATTATCCTTCTATGTTAGCTCAAAAAATGGTTTACATCTAAGTTTGTGAAGCCACAATCTCATATGTTGATTCTGTATTATTTGACACATACTAGATTATTGGTTCTCAACACATGTTTGATCCTAGTTTGCTCGGCACCTATTAAATTTTTTCTTGCTCAACAAATGTATAGTGTTAGCTCACTTGGCACATGAAGTTTTATGACTTGCTCAACATCAGCTATGACTTGGCACTTATTTGAATTTTGGATTGGCACATACTATAGCTCGGCATATGTAGTGTACTTGGCTTCTATGTAGAAAGTGGTTAAATTTGTTGACACTCAAATGTCAAAACCATTCTGAGACCAACATTTCTATCATAAATCTAACATTCCTATTTTCTTTTGTAACTTTTGTTAGTACTAAAATAAGTTAATTTTTTCATTGAAAA
Source organism: Cupressus sempervirens (assembly GCA_028749045.1). Lineage (NCBI taxonomy): Eukaryota > Viridiplantae > Streptophyta > Pinopsida > Cupressales > Cupressaceae > Cupressus > Cupressus sempervirens. Next base: position 746,105,490 of record CM053791.1, read on the forward strand.
CTACTTATCCATATGGATTTTTTTTGGTCATATATATTTGTGTTTATTTATTGGTGATTTGTTTATACCATTTACACCTCCCTAGCACCCACATAAACAAACAATTAAAATAATCAAAAATTAAAGGAGAGAATAATAACATTAAACACTAAGGGAAGAATTTTAGATTAATTGATGTTTGGAGGATAACTGCAACTACCTCTACCATGTGGAAGACTCAAATGCCCACCACCATCTCTTTACCTAGCATTCCTTCATCAACAAAATGAGAGATTGTATGTGACCACCTAGTTTAGTAAGCTCATAGAGTGTATCCCCCACATCTTTCCAATTTGTTCCTATTCCATTTCTTTTTGTGAAAAAGACCTATGTGTTGTCATTTATGTCCACTATGGTCCAAAAGTTCAGTTCAACAGTGTTCCAAAATGTTCCAAAGTGATGCAGTGTTAGTAGTATACATATGTGTTGATATTGATGCATGAATATTATTTTAAATGATTGTAGATAATATATCCAAATGTTTTATGTTTATTCTAGAATATTGAAGTATTCAGGCATATGAAAGAGAAATTAGTATGACTTTTAGTGAATAATATGTTAGCTAAGGTTCAATATTTTGGTCTGCAAAATGGTTCATTGAATTATATCATTCTACAATTACAATATGGTGCTGGTGGATGCAAAAGGATATGAAGACATCATCAATCTACATGTAATGTATGCAACCAAGGATTTGGCATACCAAAATTACTATCAAAACCATGAGACTTTGGCTACTCATTGTGATATACACTACATTCTAGCTAGTAATTGAAAGTGAGAATTCCAACCTCTATGAGATTTGACAACAATCATTCATGGATAATTTAGAAAAGACAAAAAAAACCAAATGCAAATTTAGGTATCGATCATTAAAAATATACTTGGCACTCACATTCATGAATGAGCTTTTGAGAATTAAGTTTAAAGTCCAAGGTAATCTTATCCTATTGTAGTTCAAAAAAAATTGCACATTAAAAGCTTCAACAAGGATGCAAATGCATACATCACTTTATATTGGGGATAGTTCAAGAATGTTCAAGAGAAAATGTAGGAGGAAGAGATAATTCTTTGAGAATTGGTCCATAAATATAAGGATGAAATCACATTTCTAGTCACCAAGGACCATTGCTATATTGAGGTAAGTAGGAGATATTTTCCACAACAAGTCAAATTTTGATGTTGCTATTAGAATTTAACTATGTAGTTTTTGAGTCAAACTCATTAATCATGAGTAGTGATTCACTCGAATCCACCCTTTCATGAGTAATACTAGGATGGGTGTCCTCCTAGGAAGTCTTAGTTCTTCACCTTTGTGAGAATAACCTAGATCCAATGACTGCTAAGTGTTCCATTTGTTCTCATGATAGATGGATTCAATTGAATCACTACTCATGAAATATGGGTTGATGAGTTTGACTCAAACAATGGAAAATTAAATCTTGATAGAAATATCACTATTTTGAGGTAGTTCAACTAAGGTTCTTTTGACTACAAGAGTTTCCCAATGAGATATTGGCAAATGAGGTTGAGAATAATGCTAATGCTTATTGCAAGTCTTGGTTGATTCAAGATAGTTGCTATGATTTTGAATAAAATGATTTAGAAGAGATTGGAAAAGGATTATGCCAAGAACATGGAAAACTTACATAAGAAAATTAATCTAGTCTTCATGTCTTTTGGATTGTCTCCAAGAGAGGGAAGCTTAGGGAAAACACAAAGAATTATTGAGTCCACCTCTATTCCCCCTTCAATGAAAATTGGTTCCTCAAAGACCCCTACAAGAGGTCAAAGAAAAAGGCCACAAAGGAGAAAAAAGGTCTAGATCCCATTAATGAGAATAAATAAGTAGTAACAAAAACATAGATGAGGAAATGGAGAAGTATATGCTAAAGGAGTAGTCTAAGAGGATAAAAAGAGAAGTAGAGGATCCTAAGGGCAATTTTTTTCTTATCTAGAGTAATTTAGGTCTCTCTAAAGAGATCCCTACCAAGAAGAAAGGGAAAATAGAGAAATGGAAAGAGAAGAAAAAGTAAAGGAGAAGGGGAGAGGAAATAAAACACTCCACTAATTGATTCAAGAGGTAAACCTGTTGATTTGAATATCTCAGTCAATGTCATCTATTATGACATATATATTTCTCATATCCTGGGGTAGTTCAGTTGTGAGTCTTTTCTTAATCATGAAGTTGAACTTGAAGTTTCAATTAACTTCAAGATCATGTTTGACCTCCCATCCATCTCCCATGTGCTCAAGTCTAGTTTCTTTCACCAAGTTAGTCTTTGTGAAGTTGAAGTTGAAGTTGAAGCCTGATCAACCCAAACTTCAACTTCAACTTTGATGTTGATTTTGTATACTAATGCTATGTTTTCATGCAGGCTTTCAATCTTTAAGTTAAAAATTAAGGTGGGTCCCAATAAAGAAACTTCCCAAGGAATGTGAGATAATAAATAAGAACTTTAAGGTGGCATGTGTTTTGATATGACAAAATTTGGTGAAAAGGAGAATTTTTCATTTTATGATGGCATGGAGTAATAATAGATGTGTGGATTTGATAGGCATTTATAAGAAATTACTTAGAGGGTCTTTTTTGATATGTGGCACATGAATAGTAATTATTATATTTAATTTTCATATCTATATTGAAATTTCCTTTATAAGTCACCCCTTAAATGCATTCATTTTTCCTTTTCATTACTCATTTCACCATTCACAAGAGAAATTCCAATGCTATTTGGTAGGGAGAACGAATCGTAGGCTATAGCTTTGTCAAACTATAAGTGTGTCACTATAACCCTCTATAATTTTATTTGTGCTTGCTTTGTTTTGAAATATTTCCATTTGTATCTTTTTTACCCTATTATTTTGTAGCAATTTATGATTTTATTTCATCCCAAGATGCCCAAGTTTGAAAAGCCATCTCTTCTTAGCTCTTTGCCTAAAATTTGTGACATATTTCTAGTTAATAAAAATTTAACCAATGTCATTGAAAGAGCCAGAAACCCCTAGTTAGGCCCCATTTATCAAAGGCTAGCTAATAGTGGGTTAGTTGAAGCTGCCACCTTTCCTATAGAAATCACATGCCCAGAGCTAATTATTGAGTGTGCAAACCATTATGACCCTAGCACTAGGTGTATCAAGAAAATTTTAGGGAAGTAATAGTTAAGATTAATAGAACTAGTGCTAACCCATAGGATTCCTAGTTAAGATTAATAGCCCATAGGATTCCTGACAAAGAACCCTATGAACCATGAATGTTTGAGGAAGCAGAACACCTATATGCCAAAAGATAAAGTAGTTATGATAATAAGGTAGCCCAATCATGGCTTCTAAAACTGGCAGAGGGTGGTTCAAGGTTGACAAAACTTTTAACCATTGAGAATTTCATAAAGAAAATTGCAAACATTGTACTTCTATTGAATAGAATTGAGTGAAATGAACATGAATTTCATTGGGAGACTTCGATGTATTTCTTCATCCAAAAAATTGATGAAGGAAATAAGTTCATTGATTGGGCTAACTTGATTTACTAAAAATTTGCACAAGGGTTTAGTAGTTGTCAACAACTTTGGTCCATTTTTCTTGTCCTCCTATTTGATTTATATCCTAGCAATGACTAAAGAATGGGAAAAACTCCCACATTTACCTTGGATTGATGAAATGCCCATTTACTAGTATTACAATGATCTTCAAGAAGTTACTTTGTGTAAGGAGTTCAAAAGGGTAAATGATGTCTTTCTGGGAAGGCTAGTCTTGAACTTCAAGGTCACGAAAATGATAGACTATCTAAAGAAGCTATGAAAGCTATAGAAGTCTATGGCTACTTTTACATTCAATTTCCTAGGTTTACAGGATGGGTGGTTTTTCTAGTGAACCATTAAAGTTACCTCATTACTATTTAGACTCTATAGTTCTATCTGAAATGTGCAGACAATTTGTCTCTATGTTAGAGTCTTTTGAGATTTCTAAGAGGTCTTATTTTTTATTCTTTCCTATTGAAATTGGACATTATAGATGTCCCAACCTAAAGCAAGCCATGTTAACAATGTTAGGAATAAGGTGTCTTAACCTTGGATAATTTCTATTCTTATTATTTGTTTTGTAATATGTATTTCTTGCAAATAATGTTGATGTGTCAACATCTTCAATTGTGTATAAGAGATCATTTCTAAAATGGTTATGCTAGATTCCTATGACACGTAAGAGCTATGTTAGGAAGATTCAATGATAGGTGAAGACATGTGGCAACTGATAAATTTGAGTACTATACACTATACCCCAATAGTAGGGTTCGAGGCATCGCCAAATTTTTTTTTAGGATTCCTATTTTTTCAGAGAATGGTAAAACCCTAATACAGTTACCTTTGGGAGTAACCCTAAAGTGAAGCACATGTAATAAGCATTTTTAGGGTTGCAAACGGGTGGTATGGGAGAAATTTTATTGTCAGTACTATAAGTTGCTACTAGAGTCTTCTATTGTCATTGTTGAACTTGCATTGCAAGTGTATTGTAACCTTGTGTTGAAGATAATACATTGTGCAGGTTCTAGAGGGGTGGGGTTGTTTTACCGAAAGGTTTTTCCCCACTGGGAAATCTTTATGTTATGTGTTTCTTTCTCTATCTATTTTATTTATGCTTTCTTGGCTAAAATATTGTTTTTTACATGATATTGAATCCGTAAGTGTAAAATATTTTAATAGGATTTGCACCATACTTCTCTTAAGAGATTAGTGTAGGAAGTTGCTTCCACACCTAAGTTTCCTTACAAGTGGTATCAGAGCCTGATCAAATTTTGATCCTAGTTGTTGGGTAGGGTTTTTTGAGCTAATCTCAAGTTGAGTGGGAGTCTTGTGTAGAGCATCATAAATATTATTTGTAGATTGAGATGGTAAGTTCATGGTATGGAAGAATGGAGGTGGAGAAATTTAATGGTACTAATTTTGAGTTGTGGAAACTCAAGATGGAAGACATGTTAGAAGATCATGACCTATGGGAAGTGACTTCAAATGCTATAAGACCAGCAAGTGTAGCTCAAGAAAATTGGGATATCAAAGACCATAAAGGTAAGGGTCTCATAAGACTCTGTTTAACTGATGCAGTTCTTCTGAATGTTCTAGATGAGAAAATCACATATAGTTTGTGGGAAAGACTTGGGGCCATGTATCAGGCCAAATCTTTGGTGAACAAGTTGTTCCTAAGGAAGAAGTTGTACTCTTTGCAAATGGAGGAAGGTGGATCCTTAATGGATCATTTAAACACATTTAATCTATTAGCTACAGAGTTGACATTAGTTGGTGTCAAGTTAGAGGAGGAGGATCATTGCTACACACTTTTGTGTTCTTTAACGAATTCATGGGACCATCTTGTGATGGATCTCAGAAGCATATTAGTCACTTCCAAAATGGATGATGTGGTGTCTTCACTGCTATCAGAGGAGATGTGGAGAAAGGCTTCCACTTTGAAAAAAGAATCCCTTTCTGTTCATGGGAGATCCAAAAAAAGAGGGAAGAAAAATGACAATAAGTCTAACAATAAGGGTAGATCCAAAGCTCGTGGGAAGTCAAAGACTTCCAATAAGTCCAAGGCAAAATGTTGGAACTATCATAAACTTGGGCATTTCTGTAAAGATTGCAAAGAGCTAAAGAAGAAGAAGAAAGGTTTAGATTCAGCTTTAGAAAGATCTCAAGAAGATGGCGATGCATTCATAGTAGCTTTGGCAGCCCATGCATCTAATGATGTGTGGTTGGTTGATTCGGATGCATCTTTTCACATGACCTCTGATCAAAATTGGTTCTCAAAATATAAAGAGTTTGATGGTGGAAAGATGTACTTGGGTGATGATTCTCACCTAAAGATAGTTGGATGCGGAAGGGTCACTATCAAATTTCCTGATGGATGAGTAAAGGGAATCAATGGAGTTATGCACATTCTAGGTTTGGCATGAAACCTATTATCTGTAAGTATATTGAATGATGTAGGTGTGCAAGTTGTTTTTTTGAAAGAAGGATGCAAGATGATGAGAGGATCGATAGTGCTTGCAAGGGGTACTAGGAGAGGTACCTTATTTCAGCTAGATGCATGTATTCCTCTATGTAATAGTTCTTCATCCTCACCATCTAAACGAGTAGTAAAGAATATTGTGGTTATTGGTTTCGATGGCAATGCAAACACTTTGGAAGGTAAGCTTCCTGCAGAAAAGACAATGTTGTGGCATTTGAGATTTGGTCACATTGGTGAAAAGGGTCTCAGAAGCCTGAAAAATGAAAATCTCATTGAGGGGTTAAATGATTGCAATCTTGAGTTTGACTTTTGTGAACATTGTTTCTATGGTAAACAAAATTGTGTTCAATTTTACTCTAGTTCTCACAAATCTTCTAATGTTTTGGATCTTATTCATTTTGATGTATTTGGTCCTATAAAAGTTCCTTCAATCTCCAAGTTTGTATTTTTTGTATCTTTCATAGATGATTATAGTAAGAGGACATGAGTAGAGTACCTTATGCTAGTGTAGTTGGTAGTCTTATGTATGCTATGGTTTGTACTAGACTAGACATTGCCGAAGCAGTGGGAGTCCTGAGTTGGTTTATGGCTAATCCTAGACGGGTAGATTAGGATGTAGTTAAGAGATTATTCAAATATTTGAGAGGTACATCAGATTACTCCATATGTTATCATCTTATGAATAAGGTTTCTCAACCTTGGATAATTCCTATTCTTATTATTTGTTTTTTAATATGTATTTCTTGAAAATAATGTTGATGTGTCAACATCTTGAATTGTGTATAAGGAGATCATTGCTAAAATGGTTATGAAAAATTCATATGACACATAAGAGCTATGTTAGGAAGATTTAATGATAGGTGAAAACATGTGGAAACTGATAAATTTGAGTACTGTACACTCTACCCCAATAGTGGGGTTCGAGGCATCAGTCAAAACAACTTTTAGGGTTCCTATTTTCTCGAAGAATGGTAAAAACCTAATACAATTACCTTTGGGAGTAACCCTAAAGTAAAGTGCATGTTATAAGCATTTTTAGGGTTGTTAAGAGGTGGTATGTGAGAAAGCTCATTGTTGGTATTGTAAGTTGCTACTGGAGTCTTCTATTGTCATTGTTGAACTTGCATTGCAAGTGTATAGTAACCTTGTGTTGAAGATAATACATTGTGCAGGTTCTAGAGGGGTGGGGTTGTTTTATCGAAAGGTTTTTCCCCACCAAAAAATCTTTGTGTTATGTGTTTCTTTCTCTGTCTATTTTCTTTATGCTTGCTTGGCTGAAATATTGTTGTTTACATGATATTGAATCTGTAAGTGTAAAATATTTTAATAGTATTTGCACCATACTTCTCTTAAGAGATTAGTGTAGGAAGCTGTTTCCACACCTGAGTTTCCTTACAAACAAAAGAATCATTGACTCATCTAGACTTAAAAAATTTCTCCCCTCAAAAAGATTTTGATTATAGATTTTTTGGCAAGAATAATATTAAGAATGTAGTCTCTCTTGTTCATATTGCATAGTTAGAAGACTACTGGGAAGATTTCCCTAATGAATTTGAAGTAAGGAAAAGACTGTGGTCATGGCTAAATGTTAAACAAACCAATATGTTTTATGTGGATCTTGATATATGTGGGCTAAAAGAGGAAGATTATGAAGAGGTTCTTGAAACATTTTATATTGACTAGATTGAGTGCATGCCCATTCCCAAAATTGATTGAGGAAAGGGAGAAGAAGATGATGTATTCTCTCACACTAAGGATGTACTGGCTAGGACTACAAGTTGGATAAAATAAAAAACTATTTCCACCCCTAACATGGCTGGGAAGTTTTCAAAAACTAAAAGTAAAAGGGCTTCCCAAAAGAAGAAAGTGATCACTAATCAATATATTCATGATCCTATTGTAGGTCTAGTTGAAGTTGAAGCTGAAGCAGTTCCAAAACCATTTCAACTTCAAGTTCAAGAAAGGACTCCTAAGATTAAAAGAGTGACCTATTCAAACATGAAGAAGGCATCAAAAAACAATAGCAAGGGTATAGTAATAGTTGATCTTTAGGTTGAAGAGGAACTACCCAAGGTGGATAGTGTAACTGAACCTCAAAAGCTTCCAATAAATACTAGAGGCCAAGAGAGTAATCTTGCCTTGGCCAAGTTCTCCCCTACCACCAACAAAGAACTAGTCACACCTAAATGGTTGGAGACTTCTATTGAGAAGAAGTGGAGCATGGTTCCTCTTTCCATGCTGATTGATGATATAGTTAGTAAATGTTTGGGAAAAAAACCTAAAGTGAAGAAAGCAAGGACTAAATCAAGGATCAAGTTTGATAAGATTTCAGGGCATTGGTCAACTAAAATAGCCATGCCATTAGATGGAAGTTCATGTGAATCCCTAGCTCCTCAAGACTACAAGATAACAAAAGTTGATCTAGGAAAAGGAAACCATGAGGTGGATATGGAATTCTTTGAAGCCTCTAACAAGAAGATTACACATATGGTATGAAAGGATGGATAGGACAAACAAGAAATGAAGGAGACAATTAAGAGTATGGAATAGTATATCAATGTCATCCTTCATCCCAAGGAAAAACCAATCAGTGAGATGATAGTGATCATTGACGTGTCCTCTACAACTAACTAGCAATCTCTTGAGAACCTGCACAAATTCAAAGAAATTGCAAAAATAGTAGGGGAATAGGTGGAAGATGTCCTAGATGGCAATGTGAAGCATATAGGTCTCCTAGATAAGGCATCAAAATAAATATCAACCATTACTAAAAAGGTGGAAAAAAGTAATGAAGGGTATGAGAAGGAGAGAAACAATTGGGTGAAGGTAGTGATATGGCTAGAAGATATCCAAGAGTTTGGATTACAAAAGTTCTAAGCCGAATGTCCTATGGTGGGTTTAGATGAAAAAGCCGTGTATGTGATCAAAGATTGTATTGAATGGAGGAATGAAGCATTAATACAAGGTGTGAATGAAATCAATGAAGCAATATAGAAACTTAAGGTCATACACTAGATAATTCAAGGAGACCTTAAGTGGTTTGTCAAGAAGTTCACAAGTAAAGAAGAGGACTCCGTTGCCCAATCTTAGGAAGTGATCAAGGAAGTTCAAAAGAAGTTTTAGGAACTTCAAGACAAGAAAGCACCAATGAAGAAAGATTTTTCAAATGTATCACACATTAAAGCCATGCTAATAATTAATCTAAAACACTTGGAAATGCATGAAGAGAAGATAACAAAATTGAAGTAAGAAAAAGAAATCTGGAAGCAACAGCTCGCCTACATTGGTCTGCCACATTAGTCCATTGTTTCAACATTCTCAACTACCCATGAAGCATGGAAAGTAGAAAGAAACATGGCTAGTGGGGATGGTACTACCTAATTAAAAGAATAGTTACACATAGTTTCTTAGTGGTTCTTTTTTATGTTAATTTACTTTTCTTGCATTTCAGTTAGCATAGTTGTGTTAACCAGAAGACTATTTTACTCCTGGCGGGGTAATTTTGGCAACTATCCAACCCCGTGCCTTATAAATATGTAATAGATAGTATGGAATAGGGTTAATCTCCAACATACCAATAGCCAAAACTATTTTTGTTTGTGGTTTAATCTTAAGTTTTACAAGTAGCATATCAAAATTCTGCAAATACAAAGAAAAATTTGTAGTTTGATTTTGTTAAGAGCTTTATAAGTAAATGCTACTATCTGCTTGTTTGAATCAGTATTTCTAAAGATACTATTTGTATAAAATCTCTTTTCTATGTTTTTTATCGATTCTAAAGTTGTCAATTCAAAATTTGGGAAGCTATGAGAAGTGAGTTTTATTGAATTTGCTTGCTTGATTACTTAATTTTCAGTTATGTGGATAATATGGATAATTAAAATTGAGTGGTTCTTTAGTATAAAAATCTATTTTATATTGATGAGATAAAATAAGTTGATTCAACATTTATAGTAGATTATATTTTAAAAAGATCTCTCTATTGAGTTAAAAGATCAAAAAATCTTTATTTGCAATAAAGGTAGTTGTGCCTGTTTTATTGAAGAAACTTTAAGTAGAGAATTCCTTAGTCTTATATAGGAATTCATTTATTGGTATACATTTCTCTCTATTTTGTATATAAAATAATTTGAGAAAAATGATTTCCTAACACCATCTATCAATGTGATTCTTTAAAGCTAGCTACACGACTATACAAGGATGTCCCTCCAGTAGTTAGGTGGCAACAAAGGAAGTTGTATTCCAGCACCTAATGACATTTAACTTTCATATCAATGATATTAATTGACAAATTTCCAAAGGAATTTAAGGAGCCCCTAACCAAAAGAAGAAAGGAAGTTCTGCTTAGGGAGTCAAAAATTAGGACATATGATTTAGGAAAGGTATGTGGCTCCCTATTCTAAGGAGACAAAAGAAAAGATTGCTCAAGATCTTAGAATCAAATTTTGAACTAAAGAAAGAGTAAATACCTTCATGGGAGAAGGTTTAAATGATTACCAAAGATTGTTATAACAAAAAAGAAAAGAAACTATGGAGGTGGCTAATGATTTGAAGAAGACAATATCTTCTCTACTAAATAAGATAAATATTGATACCATTTTGAATGAACAAAGGGATATAGGTATTGATCTGATGGGTACCTTCCCTCTAGAGATTGAAATAAGTTCTCATGTAGTTGGTGCAAAAGGATTTACTCTAGAGAAAGTTCAAGGTATGAAAAAAGATTGATGAAGTAGCTTTGGGTAGTAGAAAAGATGTGGAGAAAGGTGGAAACACTTGTCTAGAAACTACTCTACAAAATTAGAAAAAAATAGATAGATGTGTAGACATCTGCTAAAAATATAGTGAAGAAGGATAAGCCTAGAGAAGGATCAAGTAGAGGAGAAGATAACAAAGGCAAAAAAGAGGGTTGAGAATGTTGACAGGTCTATTCACTTGATTTTGCAAGTGTCCTATGTACTAGAGCATTAGTGGGAGTTTTGAAATGTTGTGATACACCTATATCAAAAGTATTATTTTGAAATGTGTATTTATAGTATAACTAGAAGAGTTTTTGAAATACATTTCATTGTAAAGATGCCCCTAGTAATTTCAAAGATTTGACATACATTTCATGAATTATTTATTGTAGAAGCCACAAAAACATGGAGTATTTTTTGTGTTTTTAATATCTCCTACTTAATATGATTTTATTTTTGATTACATGCAAAATACTATATAGCGGGAGATTTCTACTATACATATTTAATCTTTGACAACAAAGAAAGTCTAAAATATGATGAATACATAATAAGAACATAACAAAAGGTTGAAAAATGCATCAACCTTACTAATATTTTATTACATGAAATTAAATATAAATAGAGTTTCAATGTCCCTTGAAACTAAAGACCAAGTTAGCATATAGATAGATGTCAACAACATTATTGGTAAAAAAATGTTGATTAGATTGAGTTCAATCTTGGAAAAGCTTACCATCCCTGTTGCTTTTCTTCCCAAAATATATCGACACTTGCAACTCTTGGCCTTAAAATTACCTCACAAACCTCTTGATTCCTTTCCCAACTTAACTTATTCTTTTGGCCTGGGTCTTCCACCTTCTGATTAGCCTGTAACCAATAGTTTTAGAATGATTATTAGAACAATCTATGGCATTACCATTAGTATAAGACTCTATAAAAGCAACAATATGAGTTACACAATATAAAAGAGACATGTCATTGTTATTAGCATAATCTCTCTAACCATTACAAGTTTATCAACCTTTTCAACTAGGCTACTAGAATCACATGAAGCATCATAAAAAAGCTTTTCTTATGTGATGTTCTTCCCCTCTTTGAAATTTTAAAATTATCTTTTCATTTTCAAGTAATTTTCATTTCAATGACTACTAATTGACCTTTCTCACTATGAACTTTATAAAGATCAATTATCCATCATTTAGTACTTCCTATTTTGCATCTAGCTCATTTATGCATTGTGTAGTAAATTCCAAAAAAATTGATAGAGCATCCTATCAGATACCGTAACTTTCTTGCCTTGTCAATTATTAAAATTTCTAGTTTTATTTCCTTCAAAACTCCTTTTGATAGTTCTATAAAGGGTCATAAAGATGTAATATTTCTTGATTATGTCTTTTCCCTCCTATATATTGTGTAACTTACTATTTGTCCTAAATTTTATCATACTGGCCTTACTCCAATCAATGAAAAGAATAATAAGGATTTTAGGTTCTGTAAAACATGTGCCCTAATCATGGCATTGTCAAATTTCTTACCCTAAGGGATCATAATATGAGTTTTCGTGGAAATTATATCCTACTTATCATGCAAATATTTGACTTAAGTATAAAATATTTTCAAGGTATTGTATGTTATCATTGGATTTTTGATCTTTGTAAAAATAATTATTTGAGATAATACAATTGATTGAAAATCCATTTGTGGGGAATTCCTTAACATGGTTATTAGCCCAAATCAATCACAATAGACACAATCTACCAATACAAGAGTAGAAACCATTAAGAAAATGATTGTAGATGACATTTGGTGGTATCATGTTAAGTATCACATCCATGAATGGATGAAATTGTATGTAAAATGAAGGTCTATAGATTACAAGGGAAGAACTCATCATTGATAGATATATGGTCCATAACTGTTTTGATCCCTCTTCATATTTTGCCACCACAAGGTGGGAAAATATGTAAATAAAAAATGGTATTGCCTGGGGGAAGCCAGTTTGATGGGAGAATAAATGGAAGCCATGAACTAGATGAATAATGTATTACAAGAAAGGATAGGACTAGCATAGTGGATTTAACCATGGAGGAAACTCTATAGTTAAGTACACTTAGGATAGAGTAGTACTAGGATGGGTGACCTACTAGGAAGTCTCGATGGTTTACCTCTATGAGCATCACCTACATCTAATGCATTCCAAGTGTTTAATTCATTCTGATGAGAGATGCATTCATGCTTCCTTTTTTTGGATCTGCTCAAAAAATGGGACAATTTAAATAATAAATTTATATCATGAGATCTATCTCCTTTGTTTAATATAACATCAATTTATTATTTGGGGACAATGATCTAGGATCCTAAACTACTACACTAGGAATTAATATGTACTTGGGAAGAAGAAGGAGCTATGTGCTCTTTTACATATGTTGTAATTTTCACCATGTCCATCTGATGGGGACACAACCCAAGCACAGAATGGACATAAAAAGAAAGGGAAAATCTTATTAACTATAATAATATGCTAGTACACTTAGTGCAGAGAAACAGACTCCAAAACATGCCCTATGGGCTTACAATAACATAAATTTGGAGATAAATTCTTCTCTCAGTACCTTCTCTCAAACTCCACTCCTAACTGCCTTTTACAATGCCAAAAATGTTCTTAAATAGAACCTGAAGGGTTAAGGATTAGGAATACATTCTAGAAAGTGCTAGTTGGCATCCACCATCCAAATAGAAGGCTCTAGAAGTCACATTAGAAGTCAGTGCAAAATTAGAAGAATCCAGAAATGGTAACTGAACTTTCGAGAGGTATAACTTTTGAATCATAGCTCTGATTGACAAACTATTTACATTTTTGGAAAGCTCTCAAAGTTCTCTATAGCCCTATGGACAGCTTTTATTGTGCCCCATTTTTTGGCCCTAATTGAGGTCATTTAATGCCCCTAACCTGACTTTGAAACATTCTTAGGATGTCTCTAGAAACTAAAAAACTGTGATAACTTTCAAACTGTGGGGCCTTTTGACTTGATTCTTTTTCTAGAATTCTCTGTTAGAGTAAATAATTAATATCTAATTATTTATTCTATTGCTTAAGCTTACTTAGGTCATGCATTTATTTAATATTTCATATTTAATGCGTGTTGTGGTTAGTTGTTGACAACACGAGAGTTTGTTCCCTTCTTGTTGTCATCCTTATCTTCTACCACCTTCCAGCTTGTTCTACAAGCTTCCATGAGCTCTTTATATTCGAGCTCTTCTCTTTGTATTTTCATCACATCAATTATCATATCATTTCTTATTGTAAATACATTTCTTCTTGTGTTTGCATTATGATGGCTCTCATGTCCATTTAGGGTTTTGCCCATGCTCCATGCTCCTCCCCTTCTATGGCTTCTCTTTGACAGGTTCGCATGCAGGTGATCTTGGCATCTTCGAAGTTGGCTTTCCTCAACTCCAACATGGTATCAGAGCCTTCCTGCTGCAGCTTCATTGAAGAAATTTTGAAGCCGTGATTTGGAGTCACAAACCCTAGTTTGTTTGTGCAATTTTTCTTCAAATCAAGGGATCAGCATTTTTTTGGAGCACTTTCAGCCCAAATGGACATCAGCATTGGATCCGGAAGGCCGTTTGCAATCAGGATTCATATAAAACTTGTCGTTTTTGGAGACAGGGCAATTTTGGCAATTTTTTGAGGCCTCCAGGAGTCTTCCGTACGGTCGTACGGACGCAGCGACGGATTTTTATAAAAATATATATATATTTTCGGCAGCGCCGCCACTGCGCCACCTGCGCGTAGCCCGCAGTGGCCGCAGCAGGCAGCGCCGCCCGTGCTCTGTCGCGGCTCGGCCTCATCCCGACCGCCGCCCATCTGCCGCCCTCTGCCAGCAGCTCCTCCTTGTCGCCGCCCTACGGCCACCTCCTCCCGGCTCTGCCGCCCCTGTGGCCGCTTTCGCCCGCCAGCACCGCTCAGACAACTCTGCAGCTCATCAGCAATCTGTAGCCACTGCGGGGGTGACACGTGGCATGGGTGCCACGTGGCACCTTGCCACGTGGACCCGCCACGTCACCCCTGCCACGTCAGCTGCCACATGGCTATGCCACGTGGCACTCTTTTTTTACTGCGACGGTTGACGGGCCGTCAATTTAAATCTCAGTGTCTGCTGACGTCAGCATGATGTCATCCCTATGTCATCATCCTTGCTTGCACTCTCCTTCAAGTTCTCTTTTGGACCTACTTGTGGTTTTTTGGCCATAACTCTTGCATACGGAGGTATTTTTCCGATCCGAAAGAAGCGCCGAAAAGCTGGTTCTGAGACAAAGATTTTGGTGCAGTTATTTTTAGGTTTTGATTCTATTTTATTGCCCATTTTTCTATTGAAGTGTGAAGTTTTGTTTTTGACTCTGGCATGCATATCTTTTGCGTCCCATGTCTATTTTTGAAAAACTTTATATTTTTGGAAAGCTGGTTTTCTCATCTTTTCAGAAATGTAGTCCTTTTTCTTTGTTTTTGGCCTCTGCTCTTTCTATCATAGTTTTGGCATTTTTGCTCTATGGTTGATATTTTGAGTGTTTTAGGCTCGAGGATCATTTTCCTGGCATGGTTTGCTTTCTTTTTGGCTGTACTTTCTTTTGGTTCAGCTCTTTTTTAGTTTTGATCATTGTAGCTATCCTTTTGAAGCACTTTTCTATTTTGCACTGAGATAAATTGTCACTTTTGCATTCTGGGGGTCATGAACGTTGTTTTGAGTCAGCTGTGCATGCACTATTTCATAAAGCACCATGGGGGGGATTATTTGTTTGCTGTTTTAGGCATTTTCCCTTTGTCAAGTGAGTGTCCCTTCCACGACATTAGCCCCATGCAGAGTCAGTTAGACCATGTCTTTATCAATGTCTGTACCTCTTTCCTTCTCTCCTCGTTCTTGGTTCGTTTGCAGGAGATTTTGGCTCACCTTCTCAGTTGCCTATCATCACACCCCGTCTGCATTAAGGGGGGGTTATGTTGTGTTCTAATGCATCCATGGTTTGATGGTTCAATAGTGTGAACTATGTATTCAGTGGTTGATCCTATATACAAGGCGATTGCAGTGGCTGGCTACCTATGCATTTCGGTGAGATGGATCATCTACCATATAGACATGCTCAGTTCGTGCCTTCTTCTTCCATGGAGGTTTCTTCAGATCAGCAGTTTGGCAGATTTGCGACTTCTTCTTGCTTCAGTGATGCTGCTTCTTCATGATCATTCCTTGTTCCTGTTTTAGGGGACATTTTCCCTAGTTGGAGACTTCTTCAGTTCTTCACTAGGTTCTTACCTCTTTTTGGGGGAGGGTTTTTCCCACGTGGTTTTCTCTCTTTCCTTGCTTACAAAGGTTGCATTTCTTCTTGCATTATACATGGGTACCTAACATGGCCTCGTTGCCGGGACCCATTATGCATTTCATCTTTGTTTTGTGAGCTTAAGGCATTTCCCTAAGTTGCACTTAAGGGGGGGTGTTAGAGTAAATAATTAATATCTAATTATTTATTCTATTGCTTAAGCTTACTTAGGTCATGCATTTATTTAATATTTCATATTTAATGCATGTTGTGGTTAGTTGTTGACAACACGGGAGTTTGTTCCCTTCTTGTTGTCATCCTTATCTTCTACCACCTTCCAGCTTGTTCTACAAGCTTCCATGAGCTCTTTATATTTGAGCTCTCCTCTTTGTATTTTCATCACATCAATCATCATATCATTTCTTATTGTAAATACATTTCTTCTTGTGTTTGCATTATGATGGCTCTCATGTCCGTTTAGGGTTTTGCCCATGCTCCATGCTCCTCCCCTTCTATGGCTTCTCTTTGACAGGTTCGCATGCAGGTGATCTTGGCGTCTTCGGAGTTGGCTTTCCTCAACTCCAACATTCTCTAAATTAGAATGACAATAATTCAACCAATTTACACCTTATAGCTCACCAAAATGATGGCTCAATTTCATATTCCAATTTTTTTTGGCATTTACACATATCCCAAGGTGATTAAAAACTCTAACCCAGAACACTGATAGTGGAACTATGAGAGTTGGAACCTTTATTTGACCCAAATGGGTATCCAAAAATGAAAACACATGAAATAGAAACTAAGTCTGAGTACATTTTTTTGGGTGACACAGGATTGCCCTTATACCTCTGGATGCTCCTACATCACCATCAAAAATTGTAAGCTTGATCCAATTGCTATTAATGGTTGAGGCTTAAAAAATTGTGTTTCTTACTTGATTGTGTGAAAAGTGAGGCTAATATTTTAAGGTGTTATAATGCATGTGCTAGTGAACCCAGAGAATTCCTACCCACATTGATTAGAATTCATACTCATCATATATTTTTTATTTCTTGTTGTTGTTTGAATCATTAGCCAGATACTCAAGCTCACATGGTACTGGTCATCTTTCTAAGCCTTGAAATTGTGACAAATGTTTCTTGGACATTGCTATAAACAATTGAAATATCTCTATTAAATATTGAAAGTGAAACTTTGTATTCAACATGCAATACTAACTTTTGTTGTATAAAAACAAGAATATTTGACATCCACTTGGTGCTTCTTTAGAGTGATGGTGAGAATGTATTTTGCCAAAGTGACCAGTAAAATAGTTAGAATGATCATGTTAATTCCACCAAATACCAAAACTAGGAGATTATTTATTCCAATTATGTAAGATTGATGTAGGATAGGAAACATGAATTGAATCTCCAAAATCACACCAACACCTAAACATGTAAATGTAAAAGTTCTTGATTGTTAAAAGAACCTACAATAGGAGAGAAGTTTACAATATTAGATTTTACATGCTTAGAGGTATGTGATCATGTTAAAATGTTAAATTTTTCATCACTTTACTCTTAAGTACTAAGAATTCTAGAATTTATCTCAAGATAGAAAGATCATTAGGTCTTTTTATAATGATCAACAACTTTGTTGAATCATGCAACTCCATGGAAATCCATGAGATGTCATCTCGTAAAGGTAGCCTATTAAACACTACATGCGATTTGTGCTTTCTTTCACATTTTTCACACATGTCTATCAATACATTTATAGTTAGAACATCTGATAATAATCCAAATTTGATTATCCTTAGATGGAGGTCCATACCCAATTTTAAAGCTTTAATTTTTGCATAGGTTATTAGGATGCTAAAAAATATTGTAAAGTCTAGCATTACATCTAGCAATAGAATTTGATCAAAGGTTTCTATATCCTTTCAATGAATCCATTCTATGCATATCCTACAATCATTGAATCCCATGCATCCCATGCTCTTCCTTGCTTCAAATTTGTCTTCAATGAGTCTTGCTTAATGAGTACATAGGCAAATAGAATAAACTATTGTAATTATGATTTGGCATATCCTATGACAATCACACCAATTGCATCATCTTTATTATCACATAAAAAATTTCTTATTACCACAATGGGATATCTAAGACTCACATTTCTTTC
This sequence comes from Cupressus sempervirens, assembly GCA_028749045.1. Lineage (NCBI taxonomy): Eukaryota > Viridiplantae > Streptophyta > Pinopsida > Cupressales > Cupressaceae > Cupressus > Cupressus sempervirens. The sequence goes on from CM053791.1 coordinate 746,123,753, forward strand.
TCACATCACTAAGTATATAGGAAACATTAGCTACTACCAATCCACTACAATTCCTCCCTATTTGTAAATGCTCTCTTATATGTACTACTTTTTTTCCCTTATAATAACCTCAATGGGATGATTCTTTCCTTTCTTTGTTTTCTCAACTGTCTTACCTTCTTCAATCTTTAGGTACCTTTTAATTGTTATATTATTTATCAATCTCCACACTATATGAGATTTTTCCAACCTACCCATTTTTACATTAAAGTTTGATAGAGGAACATAAGTTGTAGAATTCTTGAAGCTAACTCAAAAAAGATACTTTCTATAAATAATCCCAACTATATATTGTTATGTAGTCCACAAGCATTGAGAAACATGTCCATTGGAATTTTGATGATAAATTCTAGAGTTTCCTCAAGATAAATAGCTAATTTGAGGAGGTAAAGAATACACACATAGAGAGATTGGTTTTAGTCATAATGCAATAAAAGTCACTCATGATATTAAAGCATTTAAATCATTCATGTACTAAACTTGTGTCACTACATGAAAATAAAATAGAAGTGAATCTTGCATGGTAAGGGTATTCTCCTCAATGCTTCATTTGTTAAAAGAGTTCAAGATCATCATTTCAAAATACATTTTTTGCATATCTTGAAACATCATAATGTTTCCCAATATTACCATCTCAGTCCCAATATACTATATTATGTCATGTCATAGTTGTTTGGGCTTGGTAACTATATACAGTTGTGGCTATTTTTTCTTCTAATTCTACATTTTTTGGTTTTCCAATGTTAACATGAAAATATTTTTTATCCATGGAACAAAACCCTAATAACCCTCCCTATCTAATTTTCTCCTATCAATTAGTTTTTATCTTCCTTAGACTATAATGAATACTAGTCCTAATCATTTCTTTACATGATGTTTTAATTGCCCTATAAAGTGATTCCCTCTAATTATTGTTAGTTTGTGGTAACTAATCAAGGACACACTATAAATACTTCATAAATTGTTGTGGTTGACATATGGCTAGCATGATGTAACCATAAAGAGGTAAAAATACTTGTATAAAAGAGCTTAGGGTTGGGGATTGTTTCGTTCTAGGTGATGCAAAAATTGATTCTTATGGTGGTATTGAGCTATAAGGGATTATGGATTGTAATCAAGTTGTAATCACTAGATAATAATAATATTGGACTTGTTTTTTGGTGGACATAGCCTAGGGATTTGGTGAACCATGTTAAATCTTGGTGTCTTATGTTCTATTTTATGTGATCTACTATTTTCTGTTATTAGTTATATTTGAATGTAGTTTTTATTTATGTCTAAGGTTAATCCTAACAAGTGGTATCAGAGCCTAGTTATTCTTTAGTTATCCTCTACAAGAAAGTCTCATAGTTGAGGTAGATGAGGGTAAGCTAACGGTTGACAAGTTTAATGGGAAAAACATTTAGTTATGGAAGATGCAAATGGAAGACTATTTTTATCAGAAATATTTATGGAAGTCATTGGAATGCAAAACCAAGAATTAGAGATCTATATCAAATGATGACTGGGATCTTTTAGAAAAAATTTTGATTATGCCTGGCACTATCAGTGGCATTTAATTTTATAAAAGCAAAGATGATAGAAGTGTTGATGCAAACCCTAACAAAACTGAATGAAAAGCTCTCCAATTCAAAGAAGGTAGTTTTAATGAAGCATTTATTTAATATGAAATGGCAAAAGGTGGATCTATTGCAGATCATTTAAATAAGTTTAATACTATTACTAGTTAATTATCTTTTATGGGTATCAATTTTGATGAAGTAATTAGGGCTTTCTTAATATTTTTTTTTTTGCCTGAAAGTTGGAATGGCTTGGTAATGGCTATGAGTAATTCTATTTATGGATCTAGTAACCTAAAATATGATGATGTGTTTAGTGTTATTTTGAGTGAGGAAACTTATAGGAAATCCTTGGGTGGATCTACATTAAAAAGTGCTTTGAATGCACAAAGCAGAGTCAAGATGACTAAAAGAGGAAATAATTCTAGAAATCTTGGAAAATCAAGAGGAAAGTCAAAACCAAGGAGGTCTCAATTCATAGGACCAAATGAATGCTAGTATTATGGGAAATGAAGGCATAAAAAGAAATATTGTTGGACTCAAAAGAAAAATGAAGGAGATAAACCAAATGGATACAAGGAAGCAAATGTAGTAAGTAACAAGTCCAAAGAGGATGGTTTGCTTCTATCTTTAAAAAGTGTTGATGATTCATGGGTTTTAGATTCTAGTGCTTCATTTCAGCTACACCTTATAGAGGTTATTTTATTGATTATGTACAAGAGAATTTTGGGTTTGTTTATTTTGGGGGATAATGAACCCTATCAAATTGTTGGAAAAAGAAAAGTTAAGATTAAGTTGCATAATTGGAATCATTGGCTATGACATGAGGTAACACATGTTCCAAGGCTAAGCAGGAATTTAATTTTAGCATAGAAAATTGGTGATGAGGGTTATGCAGTTACTTTTAATGATAAAAAATTGAAGATTTCAAAAGGTTCCCTTGTAGTAGCAAAAGGTGTGAAAGTATTAGGCACCTTATATCTTTGTATACATCATATTGTTCCTTTTACTTCAATTATTTTAGAGAAAAATGAATTTTTAGGAACAATTGTTGTAGTTGAGCAAGGAGAACAAATAGCTGCTATAGATTTTAATACAATGTTGTGGCACAAAAGACTTTGGCACATGAGTAAGAAAGGTATGAAAGTATGTCATTCAAAGAAAGTTTTACCAAGTCTAAAATGTGTTAATATGGAAAGGAAAATAAAAGGGAGAAATTAGAGCTTGTGCATATAGATGTATTGGGACCTGTAGATGCTCAAAAATGGTTCGCATCTATGACTTCATCACTTCTTCATACTAATTTGTTCCATTTTATCATTCTACTAACTTTGATCTTTTGGCCAGATTGACCATATTTCGTCATTTGTATCCCCTTTCACATCAATTTCATATCAACTCGAAATCAAATCAAATCAACTCAAAATCACCTCAAATCAACTTAGAATAATTTGAAATCAGTCCTAATCAACCCAAAACATATCAAAAATCCCAAATCAATCATCATTTGTCCGACTCCTAGGTATTGTTGTGGCTTTCAGTGCCTTGGAAATCTATCAACCTATCAATCTTATCAATCTTATCTTAGTAATGTCGTGGCTCTCAGTGGTAGGTCAAACTATCATTCATGTCATACAATCTTTGACATTGTTGAGGCTTTCAATGTTAGATCATGGCATCATCAACCATTTTAATAACATTGACAATGTTCATTGATGTTATTGTGATCAAACCTTATCAATCAATTTCAATCTTGTAGCATTTACAATGTCGGTTAAATGTTACATATCAACCAATTCATGTCATGTGTCCTTGGCATGTTATCAATTTTGATCTATCAATCAATTTGACCATGGCTTTGGTCTATCTATCATCATCTTATTCCATATCCATCATCGTTACATTTTTATCAAAGGGTACAGTCACATTCATTTAATCAATTTGGCCAATTATTTACTAATTTTCTCTATAGGATTAAATAACCCATAATTTAATCCTATTCTTTATAATTATTCTTCCAAATTATCATCCTCAATTAATTAATCTTATTAATTAATTGATTCATTATCTAAAAACCACAAAAATGTACAATTTCCTATGTTCCATTTTCCATCATTAATTCCATTTTCTACTAATTCTTATTTTGTGGAATAAGAGGATTTTTAATTTGAATATTCCAAAAAATATTGCATCATCATGAAACTTGGATATGACACCTTGTGGATTCTCCTTCGACACTTGGCCAAGACTATTCATAATCAAATATTCTTATCTCTTATGCATGTCCCTATTTGGCTTATTTGTCATAGATTCTTGGCTTTAAGTGGGTTGAGGTGTCTTATGATGCGTCATAGATTCTCTTCCACATTTAGCCAAGTTTGACTTTCATGTGTCATAGAATCTTACAATTGGCATATTTTGTCATATGCATCATGGATTCTCAAAAGAATCTCTTGCCACATTGCACATCTATGGGTGACAAATCCAATGCCATCACTTTGAGTGTTGATTATAAAATAGACACTCTTTCTCTCATTTTAGGCCCTCTTAAAGTTTGGGAAGCCTTTAGGTCCTAATTTCTTTTAGATTTCTCACTCCATCTCTCACATTCAAATCACAACTTCAAGTATTCTCATGGAATTATCCACATCATAGACTTTTTCTTCAATTTTGTGTGCACTATAGGCAACTTTGGAGCTACAATCATTTGGAGAAGAAAGAAGGACATGGGAGCTAGAAGCAAAAAAGGGGGTTTCTATTGCTTTCTTTATTAGTTTGGCTTTCATGGTAGACTAGTGGGTGCTAATGTATTTTGATTGAGTTTTTTGATTTTCTCATAGTATGTTATGCATTTAACCCATTTTCTAGTCCTACATTTGGTGAACCCGATGTGAACATGCATATCTAACTTGGGTTTTCTTGTTTTGTGCTTGTAGGTGCAAGGAAGGAGCTCACTTGGAAGGGTATAATGACTATCTACTCTTCCTTTTCATGCCTAGATTAATTAGGGGATCTAGTAAGAGGCTTATGTGCTCTTGTTTCATGCATTCTATTAGCTTGCTGTCCTAAGGTGCACTCTTCTCTGTCAAGGCACACTTGGGACCCCTAGGAGTAGTTTTAGGAGTTTAGAAGCCACCAAAACCTCCTTATATTGTTACTAACTTACCAACTATGCCCATCTGGGCCCCAACTATGTCATTGATGCAGTTTTCACTATTTGGGTGCACTTGGGAATTTAGCTTTGAAAATTTTAGTTTCTGGGTCTTTTCTAGGCACCATTTCCCCACACTTTGCACCTGACTTCCCAATTGCACCCTAAAACTACCAACTGCATCCAACTAGGCCCTAATGTGTCATTGATGTGTTCTATGCTATTTGGTCACACTTGGGAGTGTTCTGAGCCATTTTGGCCTTCTGGGGAGCAATTTTCTCTATTAGAGCTCACCCGGGTTCACAGTAAGCATATGCATTAATCAAAATTTGCACATAAGGTTTCTATTTCCTTTTCGAACTTAGATTAGATGATTTTGAGTTACTAATGGTCTATTTTCAGCATGTGGTGATCATGGGATGAAGACATGATCATAAACTACTAATGCTTTGTTTGCAGGACATTGTCGAAGACTTTGTGTGTCTTTTAAAACTATGTGTTTGGATTTCCTAGATTAGATAACATTTTATTTGGTGCTTAAAAAGAACCTTTTTCTTTTCTATCTGGCATGTCAATGGTGTTAAATCCCTAGGAGTTGCATTGGACATATCCTCTCCCCTCACCATTCGTGGATCTTGGGTGTAAGAGAAATCCATGTAACTTCTATAGGAGGCTTGCCTTGGACCAAGACACTTGATATTGGGTATGCCAGGGGACGACCTCAGAGCGGTAATGGACCAAAAGCTAGGTCAACATTCTAGCTTCTATATAAAACTTGATTACAATGAAAGTGATGTCGGTAGTATTGCTGCATGATAGCTCTCCTCCAGTACCCTTGTGGTGCATCAAACCTCGGTTCTTGGGGCTAGGAGACCTTCTGCGGAAGTTTATCATTTGCTTGCCGAACGGAATGCCCTTACTAAAAATCATGTTTTAGTGGCCAAAATCCTTTCTATCCATTGGCTTAAGGGATCACCCATGCCCGTGAAGACATCCTACATTCTCACAGTCCTTAGTAGAGGCAACAGTCCCTTGGGAAGTCATGCCCCTTGAGAAGCAGATCTTGGTAGCCCTGAGAAGTGAGTGCGCTATAAGGGGGAGCCTGTGGTGCCAAGATCCTAGGTTTTCTACTCTAGATAAGGATGGTTGAACTTTGGTTCAAGTAGGAATTCAGTGGATATAGTCCTAAAAGCCTAGGTTGTGGTGTGTTTGTTAACTTTTAACAACAACTATTCTTGTCTTAATGTGTCTTGCATGTGTGTAAAACATAATCAAGATAAAAGCCAAACTTTTAAATTTACACCTTGGATATCATTTGAACTTGTCAAAACATCACACATTGCCAAAACATTTCAACCTTTATCAAACTTTGTAAACTTTGGTTTAACACACTCAAACCTTGAAAAACATGGCAACTTGTGCTCTTAAACATGCTTGGAAAAATGTAGATCTCACACTTACATAGAATTCACTTGCATTCACCCTAGTATAGGCCTTATTCATGCATCATATAGACTTCATATTGCACCTTTTATCCTCATTTAGTACCTATTACCTTTCATGTTGCATCCTTGTAGGTTCAGTTTACCTCCCTTAGTCTTTTGCATTCCCATCTCAAAATCAACACTTTGCATTCACCACCTTGCATCTTTGCATACCTATTCATCATCTTGACTACTTTAATCATCATTCTAGGTGTCCTAATGATCATTTTGAGCATTCATAATGGTCTTAACACTATCCCCTACTATTGACCTCTCTGTAACATCAATCCTGAAATCATAGCTTCCAAAATTGCCTTAGTTTCAGCCTAGTTTACCAACTACACCCAAAAACTACCAACTGCACCCAACTGGGCCTCAACTACATAATTTACATAGTCTACACTATATGGGAACACTTGGTGGTCTTGAACCCAATTTTGGGTTCCAGATAACATTTTGGGGCTTCAACAGTGTCCTTAGGTACCTGGTTAGCTCCCCTTGCACTAGCTTGCCCAGATCTACATTCTACATCACCTAGTCTTCATCATGTTCACTTAAGACATCATTCTATAGGTCAAAACTTCTATTTTTCATCTCCCAACCCATCCTAACATCAACCCCAACATCTTAGCTTCCTAGCATTTCAGTTTGGCAACCATACCTCTCAGAATCAACAAACCTTCATTCTGACTTACCAACTACACCCAAACTGGCTCCAAGTCTATCAATGACTTAGTTGGTACTATTAGGGTGCACTTGGCACTGTCAGGGTGCACTTGGGTACCTACATGACCATTTTGGGCCTCCGAACTGCACTTTAGGACCCCAAAACTGCATCTAGGAGCCTCTACACCTCCTTGTTTTGCACTTGACCCAAAACTGCATCTTGCACCCAAAATCCCATTTTGCATCATAGACATTTTCCACATCACATATTTGCACAGCATTACCACCATTTTGAGTCCTCAAAACATCATTTTGAACCCCCAAAACCTTTGAATTTAATCAAAAATCTAGAGCAAAGTATGAGTCTTAGAGTATCTCCTAGTGTTGACGGATAATGGATCTTGACTAGTCATTTTATCTTTTCTTATCATTTTCTTGGGTCAAAATCTGTCTATGTCTTGATAGGTTTGACCTTGTCATCTTTTATCAATTTTATCTTTTCATCTTTTATCAATTTTTGGTCAAGATCCAAAGTCCTTTATCACAAGGTTAAACTCCTAGGCAAAATAATTTCTAAAGATTTTACCCAAATTCAAAACTTTCCTTATACCCTTGTCATATCATAATCATATCCCTATCATCCCCAAATGTCATTTTTACTTACCCTAGTGGTATATCCCCTTCATCTTGCATGGTCCAAACCTTAGCATCATTCTCACTACCAAACCCTATTAGATTATCCATCAACCAAATTGCCTTCTTGATCATTTACCCTCATTTTGCATATCTAAAATGTCATTATCAACCCTTTGAAATCATCCTTTGCATAGTCTACCTTGCATACACCTACCTTTAGTGTCATTACCAAGTCCAAAACATAACCCTAACCTTCATTTTGCATACCCTCAAAACATCATCTTGCATTTTGCATTTGCATAACATCCCTAGGACATTTTCACTTTACACATCAAAACCCTAATTCATTTAGAATTTCCTCAAATTTCATAACATTCCTAAACATTTAAAAATCCCAAAAAAACTCATATCTTACATACCCACCACTCTAAATCACTCAAAACCCAACAAACCTTTGACGAAGACTAAATTGAGGCATCACAACCATTACTAGCAGACCCCTTGAACATGTTTCCACAAGATCCTCATAATCAAGCTATGGTACAACAAACCTTGAACAATGCACCTACCATGAGATTTCCTCCAAACACTTCCCACACACATTGGATGGTTCAATGGAGTCCTAACTTTGAACCTATATTCATGCCAATACCACCAAGAGGAGGAAGTGTAGCAACCACACCTGAAGATGAACAATCACATTCCTTTGAATTCAGCCAACCTAACACATCAAAAATACAACAAGGTATTGTACACCTAAGTGATTAATCTAACACTAATTATGGAATCACTGATGAAGAAATGGCTAGGGCGTGTCAAGACAAAAGGTTTTGCAAGAACTTCAAACATTTGGCAGCCCAAGAAATTGTCAAATTTAACCCAAACTTGGAAGGTCCTAAGTCAAAACATCAAGCCAACACAAGTATTGAAAACATACAACCCATGATCAATTTGGACTTAGATAAGGGAAAAAAACCTTTGGAATTTTCAAACACGATAATGGCACTTATAAGATCTCACCAAGAGTCAACCATCGAAATCCTCTAAAGTACATTTGAACACATCAATGTTAACCCCTTGTTCGATGAAATACCACCAATCCCTAAACACCACAAAAGGACATTAAGACTTGATTTTAGTCACATGATGCAACAACAAGATGCACCTAAAGGGACTTGTGCTCTATGGATGCCAAACATACCTCCTTTGGAGGCAAGTCAACAAAGTACACCTTTGCTCCTAACTTTACCAAGTGCTATGACATCAAATGCTATAGAGCCTCTCATAAATACAGCATGTGAAACATCAAGTGCAACCATCCCTATGGACACACAAAGGAAAAGTATTATTGACATTATGCCCATTCCCAACAGGGACACATCTCATAGTCAAGTCAATATGATGTCACAAATAGGAACATCTAACACACAAAGGTACCAAAACCACAATCCAAACATGACGTTCAATTCTCAAGGACTTAGTCAATCCCCATGACAATAACAACCTACAGTGGTAAAAGGACTCCACACTTCCAAGGTGCAACCAAGTATACATCCACTTAACACACATCCCACATATCAATAACAACATCAACCACAATGAAAACAATCACAAGTGGGGCAAACATCCAACATTCCTAATATGCAATCCCATGTGAACCTACTTGACTTACACACAATTTATCAACAATAATTTCAGCAGCAATTCCAACAACAACAAATGATGTTTGCTAAACAACAAGAGAAGCTCAAGCAATAGTTGGAATACCAAAGATGCCTTGAGCAACAAATAGCATACCAACAACATTTTTTACAACAACAACATGTGCCACAACAACCTCAACAAATACCTCTACAACAACAAGCATGCACATGGTCTCACATACAACCAATAGAGGTATCCCAACAACAACAACAACACATGGCATATCAACAACACATGGTACAACAATTGTAGTCAATCTCACAACAAGTGCCACATCAATTACCACAAAAAGTTCCCCAAAAACAAGGACCTTTCTGTCTTCAAGGTGCCAACATACCTCCACCACCTAGTGACACTTCATCAGAATCATCAGACATAGAAATGTCAGAACCAAGTAGACATAATTCTCGCCATAGCAAATGGTCTACTCACAAACACAAAAGACTTGAAGGAAAGACCATCATACAAAACCCCAATGAAGAAATATTACAACAATTCAAACAACTTTCAAACAAGTTGAGGCATTGGGAGTCCAAAAGAAATAGGCTCTATATACAAAAAGGGACCTATGTCCTAACCCATTCAATAAAAGTTTGTATATGCCTCCATTCCCAAAACACTTTGAGGCTCCAAGGTTTGAAAAATACCGAGGAAAGGGAACCCTGTTGATCACATCTAAGAATTTTGTGCTTCATGTACCAAACTCAGTGATGAGCCCACTTACCTTATGAGATTGTTCCCTCATTCTCTAGGTGAGCCTACACTTGAATGGTGCTCCAAACTTCCTAGTAATATCAAATCTTGCTTAGAGCTAGCAGACAAATTTATCTCCCAGTTTGCCTTTAACATTACAAATGAGGTGACACTTTTTGATTTGTGCTAGACTAAACAAAATATGGGAGAATCATTCATCATATTCTTACTACGTTGGAGAAGCTTAGTTAGTCAATGCTCACTAGACATTCCTGAAGAACAACAAGTAAACTTGTGCATTGAAAACTTAGTCCCAAATTTAATGTATGAACTTAAAATCAAGAGCCCAAGCACCATTTCTAAACTAATAAAAAAAGGGGCTAGTATTGAAGATGTTCTTATCCATAAGGGAATCCTTAAGATAAACAAAGAAAACATAAACACCAGCTCGTCTAATGACAAGGCAAAACTTTTCTCCAAAAACAAGAATGACACTAATGATGGCATTGCGGATGCCCACACGATTAGCACAGTACAACCTCAACTAACTTTGAAAGGTGTAAACCCCACAAATTCACAAACTCCTAATCAAACAACACCTCAACAACAAAAAACTGAGGCTTCCACACAAGACAAAAGACATCCTAGAACCAAAGATAGGAAATTCACACCATTGGGAATACCACTTGAGACTACATTACAATAGTTACTAAGTAATAACTTCCTGCAGCTACCCCCAATCAAAGATGAACCATTAACTAAAGCAGATTGGTGGGATGACAAAAAGTATTGTGATTACCATCACACCAAAGGACACAAGACTTCATCATGCTTCCAATTGAAACATGCAATACAAGACCTTATTGATGATTGTGTAATTACAGTTAATCCATCATTGTTAGCATCCAACTCTGATCATACTCTTTTCAAATATCCTTTGGGTAATCATGACAAAGAGAAACCCTCAAGTTCAAACTCAAACTCACAAGGTAATGTGAATTACACATGCACCAGCTATGACTACACCATCAATTGCTTGAATGAGTCTAACTTTTGCATATCCACATTCACATTGAAGGTTGAAGACCCTCATTGTACGGTCACTACATGTCCTAGCAAGATCACCCTACCTGGAGCCCCATCCAGACCTACTACTTCTACTAGACCTGCACCCCCAGGTAGACCTACTACTCCTATTTCATCTGATTATAGCCTTGTTCAACAACTTGGAAAACCTCCTGCACAAATATCCATTTTGGACCTACTGCGTGCATCTCCCCAACACCAGAAGATCTTGGAGCAAGCCCTTAAAGAGTCAATAGTCCTAGATAACATGGATTTTTACCAGTTCCAAGTCATGATTGGGAACCTATCCACCTCACAGCATATCACATTTTCCCCTTGAGATATTCCTAAGGACAAACCTAACCATAATGATCCCCTTTATTTCGAAGTCTTCATCCATAATGCCAAAGTCAGACGTGTCTTAATAGATGGAGGAGCAAGACTGAACATCTGTACTCTTAAGGTTGTCAACAATTTGAGCTATTCTAAAGATGATGTGGATCCCTCTCAAAGAATCACAATAAAAGATTATGATGATGGTGAACGCTTCTCTAAGGGCATCATCACATTACCTATCAGAGTTGGTCTGGCTACTGAAGACACATTGTTCCATGTCCTAGACATCAAAATGAATTGTAACATGATAGTAGGACACCCTTGGCTTCATGCTATGAAAGTAGTCCCTTCTACATATCATCAATGTCTAAAGTTTTCCTATCACAATGTAGAGGTTACCATCCCCAATGATCCAGATCCTTTCTAGTTTTGTGCCAATCTAAGAGATGCTACTGCATACCAAATCCCAACAAACAATGAAGCACAACCCACAAATCCATCTACGTATGTGGATGCCAATGTACTACTCAGTAAAGCCAAGAAAAAGATGAAGATTGAAGACAATGGGTGTGGAGAGTACTTTATGTCTCAAGTCTCTCACATTAGGGAGTCACCACTTTCTCCCATCAATACAAAGAATGATACTTTTATCAATGAGAATAAATCCATATGTATTGAGAAAGCAAAATCAAAATGAGAACCCACTTTGATATCTCCTAGCAAGTATGGACTTGGGTTTACCATCATGAAAAAACAAGGCTATGATGGCTATATTGGTCTTGGATTTCAGAAACAAGGAATCATTGAACCTATCACTACAGAAGGACAACCTCCTAGTTTCGGGCTTGGATTTAAACCATTACAAATAGGTCCTAGTACCACGGTACCTAGATGTAAGACTATGGATATTTTGAATGATGAAAAGACATCTGAGGATATCCCACTTGAAACCGACAATCCCCTAGCCTCTAAGCATAACTCCAATGACCCAATTGAATTAGTTACCCATATATCTACCTTCAACCAAAGCTCATTCAACACTAATGATGACATCCCCTCAAGTTATCCTGAACCTTTGGATTGGGACCAACGTGGACCACCAATTTTTGATCTATTTGACAATGATGACACTCTTATAATAGAATTTGAAGGCATTATGATTGAAGATCATAAAGAAGTAGTTTCTCCTAAAGAGAACACATTGGCATATTTTGGGGAGCCAACTCCACTTTCTAGTTATGAAGCAAAAAGAGAAAAAGATAGCAAGCATAGGTCTCTTGGTGAAAACCAAAAAGCACCATTAGACCATAAAAAATAAAAAGCTACATAGCTCCCAATGATACAAAATGAAAAATACGATGCCATGAATATCAGTGTTTCAGTGTTCAACATGCCACAAAGTCTTTTGGAGCTCTCTCAATCAGCGTTCATGTGGAAGGTCATTGGTCTCAAACCTCCCAACCCTTCCTTATATCCCTTTGTTTATCCCCAAATATAGCTACCTAATTTGTCCAATAACAAAAATTAGTCCTTTATCCAATAAGCCTTTGCATATGTCATCATCAGTGACATTTCTATTGACCCAATTATCCTTAGATGCCTTGATTTGCAAGAGATAGACATTGTCTTACATACGGTACACGATGGTATCTCTCGAGGCCTTTCTAATGGTTTGATTTTAGCTACAAACTCAAAATGATGTAGTTATGGTTAGTCATGGATCCAGAGCTCATCAGCTAGCAGCCCCAACAATAGATATCTTCTCAACATTTGTCAATGACATTCTTGATTTCATCTAAAAGTCCTAGAAAAATATCAAAAAAATAGCAAAAAGTCATGAAAAAAAGCAAAGAAAAAAGTGAAAAAAGTCATGAAAAAATGGATGTCTTGATGAAAACCTAGCAAATAGGCATCTTGGAAACAAAATTTGAGTCAAGAGAAAAAATTTGTCCAAAAGTGAAACCTTGGCAAACAGGCACTTTGGGCAAGTACCATGGTGAAAACCTGGTAAACAGGCGCCATGTGTAATTAGTGTTGCTCCTCCATCTATCAGGATTCCATTTGAACTTCTTGCCCTCTATCATTGCTTGATCATACCCTTCATATTACAAGACATCTTTAGTCCCTTATCATGGCTCACAAACTAGTTAATGTCCTTTGTTACCTTGCCTAAGAATCACCAGTCTGCACACACACTCTATCATTGGCCTTTATAAATAGTTTGCATCTTGTCTGGGGGCATATTATCTACATGGTGCATGAGTTTGAATTTGAACTAGAGGCATATCCCTTAGTTCTTTTTATCCATTAGACCTATCACATAATGGATTGGAGCTAACACTTGTTTATGTTTTTACGATCCTGAAAAAATCCCTAAAAATCATAAAATGTCCTAAGAAAATCACTAAAAATCACGTAATGTCCTGAATAAATCCTAAACATTCAAATATGATCTTGAAAAAATCACTAAAAATCATAAAATGTCCTAAAAAACCCTAAAAATTGTAAAATGTCCTGAAGAAACTAGTCACGCAAAAACATCAAATATCCTCAAAAACCCTAAAAATTACAAAACCTGTAAAAAAATTGCAATAAACCTTGTACATATTCATTATTCATTTTGGATAACCATCCCTTTTGTGTACAAACTTGCACTTTTCAGCCTAAAACTCAAAGCTCTACACTTTCAAGACAATCACACTATCTGACCAATGTGAACCAACAATCAATCCAACATATCACTATGAACCTATCAACTAAATCCACAACTAGAACTATCACACCATCAACATTTAAAACACCATCTAAACACATAAAAACACTAAAAATAAAGTAATAATGGGCAAGGATAGCTATTGGCTCACACTGTTTAGTGAGTGATTTAATTTTTGCTTTGTTTTTCTTTGATCATATTCCTATGCCACTCGATGATATAAAACTAATCTACGAGACTCGCTGGGATGGTTCATGGTCATCTTTTTCTATTTTTGTCTATTACAATGTACCTTTGAGATTTTGGGGCATGTACATATGCCTTAGGAAGGACAAGGTCATTCTATGTCTGCATTGTGCTTGTTTACACAAAAGGCTTGCATTTGCACTCTGGCCCTTTATGCCATGATGTGTTGCATTCCATTTTCCATATCAAAATAAAGCTCCATTTGACATATAGTGAACTTTATACAAGTAAAATTCTTTCCATAATATTAACATCTCCTCATCTAATTTTTCTTCTTCATCTCATTTTCCATCACCATAATCATGTCTTCTAATTCACCAAATCATCTTCATCTTGCATTCATGAATTCCTGCATCATCCTACACTGTAAATCAACTTTTTGTGGCTTTCCACCTAGTTCAACCTTTTTCTAACATTTTTCTCATAATCTTTGACCAAATATGACCATTTTTGATGATTTACCTCATGTTATGATATCTTTTCATCATTTTGGGCATGCACGCACAGTTTCAAGTCATTATGAGTCCAATCGGGCTAATTCTGGGCCTCGGAGCCTTTTAGGGTGAAATCTACACTTTTAAGGTGTAGTTGGGGTTCCCAAATATGTCATTGATGCACTTGGTCATGCCTACTACTTCAATGATGCACTTGGTAGAGTTTGGGTGCACTTGGGAACCTAGGTTATCCAGAACTACTCCCAGAACCCCTAGGTTGCACTCTGAAAGCCATAACTTTTGCGTTTCAACTCTAATTTACAAACCGTCAGTTGCATTGGACTCATATATTTCTTTTGAAAAAAATGAGCTATCATTTTCATTATTTGGTAACTATATGGAGTATTAATTTTGATTTTGGCCCCCCATCATGTTGATTTTGGCCCCCAGAGCCTTCTCGGGCACATTTTTGCACTTTCTGAGACCACTTGGGCTTCCCAAGTGCATCATTTATGCACTTGGTACTATCATGGCACACTTGGGCTTACCAAGTGCATCAATGACGCACTTGGTTGAGTTTTGGGCATAGTTGGGGATCTAGGATACCCAGAACTACTCTCAAAGCCCCTATGTTGCACTCAAGAGCCCATAACTTTTGCATTTTAACTTGGATTTGCAATCTGTCAGTTGCATTGGATTTGTATCTTTGTTGTGGAAAACATGAGATATCATTTTCATCATTTTGTGTTTTTCTTGAGTGGTAACCCATGCAATCACTCTCGGGCTCCCGATTGACCCTATTTTGCACTCTAGATCTCATAACTTTCACATCTTAGCTCTGATTTGTGATCCATAAATTGCTATAGTTTTGTCTTCTTTTTGTCAATAAATTGACTTATAATATGCTCATCTTAGTCAATTTCTCAAGTGGGCACCCATATATATCATCCCTACTGGGGCATGTTGTGGCTTTCTCATCAGTTATTCTTTGATACAACGCTCTAAATCACATTGTATCAAGGAGGGGCAAAATGTAGATGCTCAAAAATGGTTTGCATCTATGAATTCATCACTTCTTCATACTAATTTTTCCCATTTTCTTATTCCACTAACTTTGATCTTTTGGCCAAATTGACCATATTTCGTCATTTGTATACCCTTTCACATCAATTTCATATCAACTTAGAATCATATCAAATCAACTCGAAATAACCTCAAATCAACTCAAAATAATTTGAAATCAGTTCTAATCAACCCAAAACATATCAAACATCCCAAATCAATCATCATTTGTTGGATTCCTTGGTATTGTTGTGGCTTTCAGTGCCTTGGAAATCTATCAACCTATCAATCTTATCAATATAACCTTAGTACTGTCGTGGCTCTCAATGCTAGGTCAAACTATCATTCATGTCATCCAATCTTTGACATTTTTGAGGCTTTCAATTTCAGATCATGGCATCATCAACCATTTTAATAACATTGACAATGTTTGTCAATGTTATTATGATCAAACCTTATCAATCAATTTCAATCTTGTAGCATTTACAATCTCAGTTAAATGTTACATATCAACCAATTCATGTCATGTGTCCTTGGCATGTTATCAATTTCAATCTATCAATCAATTTGACCATTGCTTTGTTCTATCTATCATCATCTTATTCCATATCCATCATCATTACATTTTTATTAAAGGTTACAATCGCATTCATTTAATCAATTTGGCAAATCATTTACTAATTTTCTCTATAGGAGTAAATAACCCATAATTTAATCATATTCTTTCTAATTATTCTTCCTAGTTATCATCCTCAATTAATTAATCTTATTAATTAATTGATTCATTATCTACAAACCATGGAAATGTACAATTTCCTAAGTTCCATTTTCCATCATTAATTCCATTTTCTACTAATTCTTATTTTGTAGAATAAGAGGATTTTTAATTAGAATATTCCATAAAATATTGCATGATCATGACACTTGGATATGACGCCTCATGGATTCTCCTTCGACACTTGGCTAAGAATTTTCATAATTAAATATTCTTATCTCTTACCCATGTCCCTATTGGCTTATTCATCATAGATTCTTGGTTTTAAGTGGGTTGAGGTGTCTTATGATGCATCATAGATTCTCTTCCACATTTAGCCAAGTTTGACTTTCATGTGTCATAGAATCTTACAATTGGCATATTTTATCATATGCATCATGGATTCTCAAAGGAATCTCTTGCCACATCGTACATCTATGGGTGACAGATCCAATGCCCTCACTTTGAGTGTTAATTATAAAATAGACACTCTTTCTCTCATTTTAGGCCCTCTTGAAGTCTGGGAAGCCTTTAGGTCCTGATTTATTTTAGATTCCTCACTCTATCTCTCACATTCAAATCACAACTTCAAGTATTCTCATGGCACTATCCACATCATAGACTTTTGCTTCAATTTTGTGTGCACTATAGGCAACTTTGGAGCTACAATCATTTGGAGAAGAAAGAAGGACATGGGAGCTAAAAGCGAAAAAGGGGGTTTCTATTGCTTTCTTTATTAGTTTGGCTTTCATGGTAGACTAGTGGGTGCTAACTTATGTTCATTGAGTTTTGTGATTTTCTCATAGTATGTTATGTATTTAACCCATTTTCTGGTCCTACAGGACCAACTCAAATATCTTCCCTTGGTGGCTCTCATTATTATGTTACATTTATTGATGATGCAACTAGAGAAGTATGGGTTTATTCACTTAGACAAAAATTTGATGTATTTAAAACTTTTTAAAAATGGAAATGCTTGGTAGAAACTGAGACTAGAAAGAAATTATAATGTCTTAGATTTGATAATGATGGTGAGTATTTCAATCATGAATTTGAAGATTATTACTGTTAGAGTAAGTAATTTATTAGTCTAGGTGCATTACCTCTCTTAGGTGCATATAATTAATATTTTATATTAATTATAATGCATAAACCTAGCTTTCTTTCCTTTAGGGTTCCTTTCACCTTACAAAGTTAACTTTTGTATTCTGTTTTCATAACTTAGAATACATTTTTTTCTCTCACATTCTTGAGAACTTCTAAGCTCTTCTTTTTCCATTTTTTGGTTTCTCTTCATTGTAGGATATTTGCATGTATTTTTTCTTGAGGATCTGTGAAGTTGGTTTTCTCAACTTCTACATGGTATTAGTGTGAAATTTTTGCTTCCTTGTTTGAAGATTCTTGAAGCCACAATTCAAAGTCAAAAAATCCATCTTTTTTGAATTTTTTTTCTTGAAAAGTGTGAAGGATGAATTTTTAGAGCACTTTGGGCTCAAATAGATGCTACCACTAGATCTAGAAGGTCATTTGCAGTCAAAATATATAAAAAAAACTTGTTTTTTTTGGGCTTCGAGCATCTGGGAAAATTTTTTAGGCCCTCGGGAGGCTGTACGAACATTTTTTTCAAGGAAAAAAATTTAAAATAGGGTTTTGGGCTAATCTACCTACCAGCCACCCTAGCAGCACCTTGTAGGCATTGAAGTGCCCCCCATGCCCAGCCACCACCTAGCTACAATTGGCATGCCACCCGCAATGCAGCCATAGCCCTGTTGCCACCAAGGGGCTACCCACCAACCACCTCTGGCGGTCAAGCCACTACTTGCTCTGCCTCAGCCCTACTGCCACCAGTGACACCATTGCCTATTTTAATGTGTGGTTGATGTCATTTCTTGGTGGTTTACATCAGCAATTTTTTATGTAACATCATCATTTCCTAGGCTGATGTCATCAATTTTTGTGCTAACATCATCACCCACACAAAGTCTACTGACATCATATTTTGGTAGGATGATGTCATATTTTGGCTAGTGATGTCAACAAATTGGGAGCCAAATTTTTTTTTGGCAATGGCCTATGATGTCCATATGGGCATCAAATTTAAGTAGGGGTTTGTAATTTTCTAGTGAACTCCTTTTTTGGACCTATAGTCAGTTTTTTTCTCATAACTTGAGCATACAGACATATTTTTGTGATCTGAAAGAAGCACTGGAAAGCTGACTTAGAGATGAAGACAATAGTGCTAGTTTTTTTTATTTTGAGTTCATATGAGCTTCCAAATTTTGTGTTGAATTAGAGGCTTCTATTTTCCTCTTCTCCACATCCAAATTCCAGGTTCTTTTATCATTTTTTCTATTTTTTCATAATTTTTGCTTTGGTTTTGGGGGATATTTTTATTCATTGTTGGGGGATCATTTTATATTGTATAATTTTCTTTCGAATTAGACTCTTCTACTTCTATCTTTTCTTTCTCTCAATGTCGAATCCTTCTATGATCTGGCTCATGCTGCACAACAATCACACTTGAAAGACATAGATGATATGGCTTCTCATGTCAAGAGGCTTATGGTCCTACCTAGATGCGAACCAACCTATTCTATAGCACTCTTTTGAGGTTCTTCAACATAGAAACAAAGTGGATAAAGCCATGGGACTAATTGTACTAAACATCTCTGATATTCTACTATTTCATTTGGATGGTTTGACCACTCCATTGGCTATTTGGACAAAATTCCACACATTGTTTGGCATAGTGAATGAGTTCTAGGCACTATAGCTTGATGAAGAGTTGACTTCTTTGACACCAACCAAATTTCCCACTATTGAAGACTTCTAGATGAAGTTCAAATCTCTATGTAAAGTCTTACAAGGATGTGGTAAAAACAATACTAATGATGTGTGTATTTTTTTGATACCCTCAAAGTTACGAGGACCAGATCTTTTCTTCCACTTTCTACTCCAACATGGATGCCTTGGGTAACAGACATCAAATGCCCTCATTTGAGACATTTTGTGATTGGTTAACATGGGAACAGGCTAAGATCCAATAGGTGGATGCCTCTACATCTTCCAACCAAGCATTGGTTGCTCAGACTTGTCAGCACAAACCAAAATAGAAAACCAAACTAAAGATAGATGCAAAAAAAATTGATTCCCAACCTCCAACTAACCCTTCCAATGGTAAATCTACTTTTAAGTCTATTAATTCTACCTCCAAGACTAAGAAGAAATCAAATGAGACCTGTAGTTTTTGTGGAAAGGATGGACATCCCATTTCTAGGTGTTGGAAATATTTGGAGGCTCTAGAGGAAGCCATGCAGGAGCATCACATTTCTACTCCTAAGTCTACATCCCCCCTAGAGGGAAAGGTCACACTCTTACTACACAAGCTATGACTTCTAGGCCTACTTGGATTCTTGATTTTGGTGCCTCTCACCATATGACAAACACTCAATAGTTGGTCACCTCACTTTACCCTTGTCCTACTACCCAGAATGTTATTGGGAACTCATCACATCTTTCTATCATTGGTTCTAGTTCTATTGTCTTATCTGGGGGCTCTCTTTAGGATGTTCTTCTTGTCCCTAACATTTTGATGAACCTACTATCTATCTATCAGATTTCCACTCTTGCTCTAGTAAGATAGTTGAGTTCTTACCACATGATGTGGTTATCCAGGACTTACATGATTCTAAGATGATTGTGGCTACTGGGAGTATTGATTCTGCATCTCACCTCTATAGATTTGATGGATTTGGGTTTTTTGATGACACAAGTTCATTTCTTGTTGCACATGTAGATTCAATAAGAAAACTTTGGCATGAGCATTTTGGCCATGTCAATTATAGATATCTTTCTCAGATGAGCACATAGGCACTTGTTCTTGGGCTTCCCCAGATTTCCTATACAAACAATGTTTGTCAGGGTTGTGCACTTGGTAAACAACATATGGATTCTTTTCCACATGAATGAGCCACTCGTGCTTTGGCACCACTGAAGTTGATTCATACTAACCTCATGTCATTTCCCACTCCTAAATATGTGCTTACTTTTATTGATGACTTCTGCAGATGTCAATGGGTGTACTTTTTGAAGTACAATTTTGATGTCTTTAATTCATTTTGAGTCTTCAAGACATTTGTTGACAAGAAATTTGGTCTTTCTATTCAGTGGATACAAACAGATAATGGGGGGGAGTATGTGAACCAAGCTTTTAGGGATCTTTTCTCTAAACATGGTCATCATCATCAATTTTTAGTTCCCTACACCCCTTAGTAGAATGGTGTGGCTAAGAGGAAGAACAAAACCCTTCAAGAGATGGCTAATTGTATGATTCAGTCCAAGTCCATGGATTTGTGTTTTTGGGCAGAAGTAGTCAATCATGCCAACTACATTCAAAATTTGATGCCTTACAAAGTAGTTTGAAATATGACTCCTGAGGATGCTTGGTCTCATGTCAAGCCTAATGTATCTTCATTCTGAGGTTTTGGTACTAAAGCATGGGCTTTTATACCTAATGCTTAGAGGAGAGCAATGGAGTGAAAGAGCTGACACTTCATTTTTGTTGGCTATTGCGAGGATGTTAAGCCCTATAGGTTGTTTGATCCTGATTCCAGAGAGGTCCTATTTTGATAGGATGTTTAGTTGGATGAGCACCTTCCTACAATAGATACCCCACATCTAGAGTCTACTTCACTTACCACCACTCCCTCATCCTTTCTAGTCTCTTTTCCAAATGATGAGGATAATGATCATGTTGATCCCCATTTACCTCCACCATAGGATCCTCCCCAGATTTCTAAATGGGCTTGAGCTATAGTTGAGGCTACAAGATCGCTAGCTAGTGACCATACCACTTCTTGTCACACCCGTTCACATACTATGGATTCTAGTCTTATCAATCATCCTATTTGTGATGATCCTAAAAATTTTGCAATAGCAATAGGACATCTTGAGTGGGATAGTGCAATGGAGGAGGAGTATTCTTCTTTGATGAAGAATCATACTTGGGATCTTTGTTCTCTTCCTAAGGGAAGAAAGGTTGTGTGATGAAAATGGTTGTATTATACTAAGTTTTCTATTGATGGTTCCATTGACAAGCACAAGGCCTATCTTGTTGTGAAGAGTTTTTCATAGGTTGAGGGTATTGATTACACTGAGACATTTACCCTTGCCACCAAGATGAACTCTATTCACCTTATCTTATCCCTCACAACTTCACAAGGATGGCCATTTTTTAGATGGATGTGAAGAGTGCATTCTTGCATGGTCATCTTACTGAGGAGATTTACATGGAGTAGCCTCAGGGATTTGTGCAGAATTCCACCTTGGTTTGTAGACTTCAACGCTTATTGTATGGTCTCAAATAAGCCCCTCAGGTTTGGTAGGAGAAGAAGGACTCTTTTCTACTTTCTATAGGCTTCATATGATGCCTAGCTAATCATATAGTCTACATTTAGCATCTTGAGGCTAAGTTTTTGATCATTGTGCTATATGTTGATGATATTCTTCTCACAAGTAGCTCATCCTCTATTAGCAGTTGCCAAGTGTATTTTGAGATACATTGAGGGCACCATGATGTATGGAATTCATTACACCATAGGAACTCCTCATATTTTTTGCTACACTAATTCGGATTGGGTCAGTGATGTTGATGATCGAAAGTCTACTTCTAGCTTTGTTTTCTATCTTGGCTCTAGTCTTGTCACATGGGCATACAAGAAGCAGTAGGCTCACACATGTTCATCTATAGATGTTGAGTATCAAGCCATAGTTCTTGCTAGATAGGAGATTTTATGGCTTCAGTAGTTGCTAACTAAGTTTGGTTTTCCTCTTGATCATCCCACTATTTTGTGGTGCGATAATTAGAGTGCTATTCACATTTCCCACAACTTGGTGGAGTATCAATAGACTAAACACAATGAGCTTCATATGCATTTCATTAATCATCTAATCCAATATGGTGTTCTCTCTTTGTAGTACATTTCCACTAATGCACAAGTTGCTGACATCTTCACCAAGTCATTTGCATCGCCTTGCTATTTTCAATTGTGGTCTATGCTTGGGATTACAAAAGTTGTCCTTGGGGGATCTTGTTGAGGCCTTCCTTCATGTTTTTTTTAAATTTTTTTTTAGCATGTTTATTCTATCTCTTTTTGGAGAGGGGTTTTTCCCATTGATTTTTCTCCTTTGTCTTTGGTTTACAGAGATTTCCTTGTATTGGGTACCTGATCAAGCCTTGTTGCCAAGACCCATTTTCCTACTTTCATAACTTTGCTAGGTTAGCTTCCTCCTAAGCTTCGCTTCAAGGGGGGTGTTAGAGTAAGTCATTTATTAATCTAGGTTCTTTAGCTCTCTTAGGTGCATATAATTAATATTTTATATCAATTATAGTGCACAAACCTAGCTTTCTTTCCTTTAGGATTTCATTCTCCTTGAAAGGTTGAACTTTTGTATTTTGTTTTCATAACATAGAATACATTTTTTTCTCTCACATTCTTGAGAACTTCTAAGCTTTTCTTTTTCCATTTTTTAGTTTCTCTTCATTGCAAGATATTTTCATGTAGGTGTTCTTGAGGATCTATGAAGTTGGTTTTCTCAACTTATACAATTGCTCCACTAATGGTATTCATTAAAAAAAAATTTATTCCAAGGGCTCTAGAGAAAAATGGAGTGGTTGAACACATGAAGAGGACTATAATGGAGCATGCAAGAAGCATAAGGTTACATGCTAGGTTGCCATTAAACATGTGGGTAGAGGCTATTAATACTACTATATATTTGATTAATAGAGGTCCCTCTACTCCTTTGGGTTGTGGTATTCTAGAGGAAGCATGGACTGGTAAGAAGGTGAGTTAATTTTTTCTCAAAACCTTTGGTTGTGAAGCATTTGCTCATATAGACTCTAAAAATAGAACCAAGCTAGAAGCTAATTCAATAAAATGTGTATTTTCTTGGATATAACATTCATGAACTTGGTTATAGGCTTTGGGATTTTGAAAATCATAAAATTATAAGCAGGGATGTCGTATTCAATGAGAAAGTGTTGTACAAAGATCTATTGTAGCAACATGAGAAGGAAGAAAATGATTATGTAGTGTTGGATAATACTCCAAAAGATTGTTAGAAATAGATAATACTGGGAGGGGCATGAATCAGTATTATCAATCCTTTTACCCACAACTAAATATTATTAATTACTTTGTCATATGCAAAATAAAATAAACCAACAATGTTGAATGGTAGAAACAACCATACATAGAAAGAGCTTATAACACCATATTTTGTTAATTAGGGAAACCTTAGCCAAGGGAAAACCCTAGTGGAGATGAAACCCATTAGATAATTCACTATATAAAAGAATCTACCTAAGGATGTTGACCCTGTTAGGAGTCTATGAAGAATGTATAGTGTCTCAAGTCCCTATTAGGAGACTAGGACTAGTTAGAAGCCTTAACCCTATTAGGAGTTGGTAGATCATATAAAAATGTGTGCAAGAAGAGCCCACTACCCTAAAATGCAACTATTAAATAAGTTCTTCAAGAGAATAGGTATACATACAATACTGAATCACTTATTATACTTCACAAATCTTCTAATTGTCAATTCCTCATACAAATAGTGACTGTGAACATATCAATTTGCATCATATCTTGCATATCATTGCTTCACATCATATATCACAATATCGCATTCAAATGTTCACATCACTTTTAACTTTGCAATTTAAGTTCTTTACATATCAAATATATTAATAAAGTCTTCCTTAGTTAGTTCACATATCATCCTTAGAGTTGGCTCATCAAGATTTACTAATCAAAACAATTCTGCAAGTCGTACAAGTTAATTTACTTACATGCTCTATTTGCACTGTGAGGTATTTGCATTGGTATTTCCTCCATAACTTGAACTCAATTGATCATATAGATGTGTGCAGTGGTACGCATCATCAAGATGACATCATGCATCTAGGGTTAACTATGCAAAAGAATATTCCAAGGGAATATTTTTCTATCAACAAATCTTATCATGTTTTTGTAACACAATCTAATACTTAGACAATTTTCCTTCACAAATAATCATGAATAAACTACAAAACAAATGTTTCCATAAATGACAACCACATATCTCACCTTATTTGATTGATTGGTCATATTGCCAACAATCTCCCCCTTTGGCATTGATGGCCACATTTTGAGAAAATTGGTTAAGTCCCAATCATGGTGTCATACCAATCAAAGTAAATAATCATAACATAGTAAGAACATTGTATTCATGTTTTGAAAGGATTATATCCCTTATAACTCCAATTACAAAGTTTTTTTAAAGAAAAACTTACTACTATACTTCAAAATATAGCTATATAATTTACAATTACAATTTTCCTTATTTCTCCCCCTTTGACATCAATGAAAAAGGTGTTAATAAAAGGAAAAAGCCCATCAAAATCTAAAAGTTACATCAAAACTTGAAAAAATAATCACTAAAGTTAGTCTTCAAGTACACAAGGTGTTTCTTCCAAGTATCTTTCCATGCATTGGATACACTAATTATTGCACATAGAGCATATGCAACTAACTCTATTGCATTCAAATCTATAGCCACAAACATTTCATATGATGACTTGGCTACCAAGTATTCCTCCAACTGATTTTGTAACAATGTAATTTTTTAGGATAAACATCCCTTTAAAGAGTGAATCTTTTTAGAACTTCCCCTTTTCTACTTGAGTATCTTTGATGCTATCATGAAGTGCTTGCATTGTATTGTCATTGATTTCTAACTTTTGATTCTATTTTAGAAAGTTATTAGTGAGTGTTTGAAGCTTAGTTACCTTCTCTTTGATTTTCTCATCAAAACTATGAAGATGAAGGCATGCCATGTTGCACTTAGCATATATTTATTTCCCTTCTTCCATATGTTGCATCAATACCTTATTGCATACATTTAAAGTTTCTATATCATTCCTTATATTTGTACACATGGTATTAAGAAATTTACCATCATGCTCAGTTTTTGCTTGAATTGTAGCTACATTGGTAAGTGTTGTAAATTCATTATCAAAGGTTTTGAACAAAATTGTTGCTCTTTGTTGGATATATATGGGTGTATCAACAGGACTTACTATCTTCTCCAATCTATCCAAAACTAAAATTAAAGTCTTCTCAATAGACTTGATAGATTACTTCTTTTCAAGAAATTTACTTAAAGAAGATATAACATTTTGTACCTCATCTTCTTCATCTGATTGTACTGCTACTACTATGACCACTACTACTTGTATAGGTGGTGTAGACATTGTTACTACTAGTATTGCTAAAGGCACACTTGAAGTAATTGCTTCAATGCTAGATTCAATTTTCTTTGCAAAAGGTGCATCTTCTTCTTAGGCTCCTAATCTTTTTCTTCATCAGATGAGTTGCTATAATCAACAATATTGCCAACAATGTTGGAATAAAAATCTTTAAAAGGGTCCTTAGTTTTATGTACTATCACATTGGTTTCATCCACTTGCATAAATTCACTATCAATGGCAATATCTGGTGAATCACTTGGAATTGGGGTTTCATTTGGTTGCTCAAAACTGTGAGGTGGGTTGACTATTGTAGGACTTGTTTCCTCTGTCTATGCACTGTCCTCAAACTCCTTAGGTAGAGGGCTTGCCTTCTCTAGCTACAAACTCTTCTTTGGCATAGTAGACATGTATGCAACTATTTCCTTTTGAGTTTCCACATTTACTTATTCATAATTTCCTCCCATGAGGAGAATGGATCTCTTCTTGTTTCTCAATAATGGTGCTATTCCTTTCAAAATTTCAATTATTTCTTCCTCATTATTTAGAATACATAGATTTTTTACCTTGTTTATCCTTATGTTCTTATCTTCCTCAATAACTCTACTTTTTTTGTTTAAAAGTCTTGGGTTTCCATGATTTTCTTCCTGCTAAAGTATTCACTTCTTGATCTACTAGCTCTATTGATTTGTCACTAGGTTTTTCTTCATATTCAAAGCCATATAAGCTACACAAAGAAATGCAGTAGGAACTTAATCTATCCTAGATTCATGGTTGAACTTATGTCCCAAAATTTTACTAATGAGTCTCACTCTATCATCTTGAATGATGTTGACCTTCATGTTTCTACCATCAAAACATGTGTTGAGATTTTTTCAACTAACTTGTGCACATTCTTTATGTTTACTAGATTGCATCCTTCATTATTTAAACCCATGAGCTTGTGAATTAGGTCATTATCAATACATATGATAGAATCTCCCAACCATAGAAGTTCATCATGAACTTTTCTCAGAATTATTCTTTTCCATTCATGATTATCAAACTCCATATAGAACATGTGCTTAACTAGGTTAAGTTATTCTAGGTATGCATGTTCTAGTTTTAGTGACAAATCATCGTTGCACATTTTATCTGATTCCTTATGAATCTCTATGTCTCATATTCTTTCAATTTTATAGTTAATATAAACTCTTATGTCTTCAACATGAAGTGCATTTTCTAGTACTTGCAAAAATGCTCCAATGGGGTCATCAAGTAGAGAAACAAATGGGTGTTTCTTGAAATTATATCTAGGTCTATTGCTTACATTAAACACTTCTTGTCTTGCCATTTTTGAAAAATATACTCAAAAAATTTAGAAAATACCTTAATTTTTCATTTTAAGGTTTTCAACAATTTTTTCTATCTCCAAACTTCTTCAACACTTCAAATCTCTCTTCAATCTCACACTTAATATTTTGCACAAGAAAATGATGTTCATAAATCAATTTGTGTCCTTTGAATCTTTTGCAATTTGTACTTCACATCAAATGTGTATTTGCCACTAGTCCAATTATTGTCTCTACATAGTAGAGAGGTTATTCTTCTTATATATTCTTATCCTAATCATATTAAGCAATGTGCACTTAATTATAGACTCCTCTCAATGTCTAGTATATACTATTAACTGTGCAACTTGTGATATGCTTTCTAACATTAGTTAAGATTAACTAACACACTATTTTACTACGAGTGCTTAATGCAGGTAAGATGCGTCACAAACAATAAGTGACATTACTACCTTTTTAGGTACATTAGGATGAGCTTCTTCCTAAACTATGTTAGAACTTGCAGCTTCTCTTGCTTTTACAAATATTTCCTCAAATTCTTTTGTTAGCTCTTCCTTCATAATTTCATCATTTCTTCTATTGTTCCTTCTGTGATTCTAATTCTTGTTAAGGTTTCTTCTATCCATTCTGGAAAACTTTGTTGTATGTCCAAAGTTATTACATAATTGGCATAGAAGTGCATTCCTTCTTTGTTCATTATTCTAGTTGTTAGGTGCTCTATAATTCCTTACTATGTCTCCAAAATTGTTACATCTGTAACAAATAATTTGTCTTCTTTATCCAGTTTCATTGCTATGAGATATTCTTCCATTACCTCCATAGTTAATGTTCCTAGACATTCTACTATTTTCATTATCACTATCAAATTTAGGTTTCTTACAATCTACTGCATAATTTCCATACCCATGACAATTATGATGATAAAAATTTGAAATAGGTTTAAAAGAATTACCTTTGCAATCATCTCTAGTATGTTTAAGTTCATTACACTAGGCATGAGGTTCATTTCTTCTATTATCCTCATCTTGATCAGATTCTTTAGATTTCTAAGAGTGAACAACATTTTGCTTGTCATTAGATGTATCATCTATTTTGCTTATGCTTATATCCTTTTTGACTTTAGGGGTATTAGATTCTGTTCTCTCAATAGATTTCTTGGTGGATTGTCCAAGGAAGAATCCAAGTCTAGTCTTGTCATAGCTAGGTCTTTGTACAAATATTTGTTCTTCAATATTTTCATTATTGGTATATAATTTCTCAAGTTTCTTTTTGGTTTGCGCCAACACACCTTTCACAACAGTGTTGTACTTTTCTAATTTTGTATGCTCAAACTTGATAGATTCCAATTTAGATGTCACCTTGCTCAAGTAGGATCTTAGATCTATAATTTTAGCTTTTATTTCAAAGTCATTCTTCCCTCCATTTTTCTTAAGACATAGCTTGAGTTCATCTATATTTAACTCATGTTTCAAAATCTCATTTTCTTTCTTTACATCTTCAATATCATCATAACTAGTTTTCTCACTAGCTCCTTGTTGCTTCAAGTCATCTATTTTGTCCTTCAATTCACCAATGTAAGCTTTTGCATCTTTATATCTATCTTTTAGGCCATCTCTTTCATCAGTAAGGAGATCAATTTGTTCAAGAGCTTCTTCAATATTCTTCTTCAATTGTTCCATATCCATAGGGATCTTATTCAAGCTATTAAGCCTCTTCTAAATAAGTAAGCTCTATTACCAATTGTTAGAAATAGATAATACTAGGGAGGGGGGCGTGTGAATCAGTATTATAAATATTTTTACCCACAACAAAATATTATTAATTACTGTTGGTGTAAATAAGTATTTACTTATTACACTTACTTAAGTTTTACTTAGGTTAATGCATTATTTAATTATTTTTTATTATTTTATTATTATTTTAGATGAGACACTTAGGAGTTTGTGAACTCTTATTGAGTTATGCAACTCTAATTAGGCACATGGTGTCTACAACATAGGAGTATGCATCATTCACTGAGTTGTCATGATGACAACACAATTTTTTGCACTCCTCATTTAGCACATGTTGTCTACTCCATTGATTTGTGTGCTACACCATTATAGTCTTATCCCCACATCATTGCACTTAATCTCATGCTTAATGGAGGATAATCCATATCGGGTGGACATGTGCCTAGTTGTATGACATATCATAGTGCTGACTTCTATGCATTCTAGAAGCTGTCTTGAGGCCTTTATATTCAGGCACTCCTAGTGTACTCTCATGTTGGTTGTATCCAATTATTGAATGAATATCATCATTCTGGTCATACTCTACCTATTTTCATCTACTGTGTGCTTGTGTTGAGTTCTTTTGTTCTTGGGTGAATTCTGGCCTAAGCCAAATTCTTACATGGTATCAGAGCTGAGGAGGATTCTCATCACATAGTCGTTCAAGACCGTTCATGCTTCAGCACCTCAAATCTAGAGGATCCACAAAAATTGGGAGCGTCTAGAGCCAAATCTGACCTCTCCATTGCATCCAAAGTGCTGAATTAGTGAAGATTGACTACAAACTCACCTGAGTGAAAGTTGATCGAGAGGCAAAATTTTTTTTGCAAACTGGCACCCGAAGGCCCCGATTTGCAAGTTGGGTATGTTTTTTTCAAATCTATATTTCATTATTTTCAAATCTAAATTATATTTTTGCAGTTTGGTTATCTTTTGATATTATTATTGCTCGATTACATCTAGGTATTTTTGGAATTAATACCTTTGTTAGGAAAAAAATTTACATACCTGGGCGGTTAAATCTCAGATCTGTATTTTGTATGGTGGATATATTTTATTTTCGCAAGGTTTTTTCATTAATTGGTGAGTATCTAAATCAACTCAGGCAGGCATTTTTGCACAGGCCAGTGCCAATCACAATCCGGGGAAGAAAATGACATTCGACTGGTGATAGGCTTCCGACATTGATTCACAAAATAGGAACACAAATCTCTATATTGTCTTCCACGAAAGTTTGTATATAAATGGCAAATCCATCACACCACCCACGAATGTGGGATTATAACTGAACCCATTGGCAATGCTTTTCATAGGTTTCTCACATGATATTTAGACTCCAGCAAAAAGAAAAATATCGCAGCGAAAGCATCTTCGACAGTGCAGGAACCTTTGGTGACCGCTGTGACACATTTCAACACGTCTTTTGTGACCTCCCTCTATGACAACACATGCCCTGAGGCCCAATTGACATAGGACACGTGGAGTCCCTACCACCCATAGGCCTACTAGTCAGCCCCTACACACATCAACATCCAACATTGAGTCGTCACCATGTCATTGGGCACATGAAATTTTTGTACAGTTCGTACAGTATGGATTTCACCTCAGCGCCACATCATCTACCAGGCCAAATTTTTTGTTGATGTCATCATTCTAGGAGCATAAAATTGATGCCCATCTAAACGTCAAATCAGCCCATTTTATAACTACTATGATGGTCATATGACCATCAAATTTAACCTCATCTTTTGCTGGTGAAACCCCTAACCAAATTGATTTTGGTTTTGGCAGTCTGACTTCAAGAGGCCATAACTAGCACATCCAGGCTCCAAATTAGGTGCAATTTTTTTTTGAAATTGGGTAAAATTTTTTAAGGTTTTTAATGGTTCAACTATTTTTTGGTTTTGGTGCACGAATTGTTCAAAGTTTGCATTTTTTGGCTACTGTACTTGGATAATCCTACATTTTGCAACTTCAAACGCTCCATTCGAGCACGTCTGGAGTTGAAAATAGGTTCTATTTTTTTTGAAAGTGTGTTTTTTTTGTCTACTTTCTAGATCTGGCATCAGATTGTAGTGTTGTGTGGAAAAAATTGTCACTTTCAGAAATAGGGCCTTTCTTTGCTTGATAATGCTTCAATATTATAGCAAATTGTAAAGATTCAAATTTGTACTCTATTAAGAGGTTGTAGCAAGCAAAATCAGAAGTCTACAAAGTCCAAAATTGGTAAGTGTCCCATTTTAATCGCACTACTGATAAAGTGCCCAAAGCATCTATTTTGGGGGGGTTTCTTGATTTAGTGAAAAGGGGGGGTGTTCTTGGTGTTGTGTTCTCTCTTTTCTGCAATTTTCTTTCATTTTTTGCATTATGAGAAACTTTAAGTTTGCTAAATTAACTCCTCATAACAATGCTTCGTGGTCAATCAAAATGTTGTATCACTTAATGCATAATGGAGTTTCACAATATGTGGATGGTACTCTTCCTAAACCAATAGGTGATAATGTATCAACAAGTGAAATTTCAGATTGGGTAGCCATGGATAGAAAAGCCCTAGGAGATATATGTTTGGGGGTAGATGATAAAATCATGTATCAAATCATAAAATGTACTACATCCAAGGAAGCTAGGGATACCCTCGAAAACCTTTATGGTAAAGTGTTTGAAGAGGATGTATTCAAAATAGAAGATGAGCTTGTTTCCTTAGATCCTAAGTCGTATGACTCAATATAGGACTTCATCATTAAGGTGAATGAATTGAGGACAAAGCTTACTAATTGTTGTAATTCTATCAAAGATGATAGACTGATCTATCTCATCCATAACAAGTTGCCATCTAAATATTCCACATTTGTATCTTCTTTTAACACCTCAAAGAAAACCTTAGGGTCTACCTACAAGAAAGTAACTTTTCATGAATATGCTAAACTATTGGATGATGAAGAAAATAAGTTGAAAACAATGGGGATTCTCAAATCACCTCAGTCCAAAGAATTTGTGGCCAATGAGGGTTCTCAACATATAGCTGGACAGTCTTCAAACAAAGGTAAGGGTAAGAAGAAATGGAAGAGAAAATTTGAGGATGCAAAAAAGACAACGCCATAATCAAATCAACAAGGCAAGTCCTTGAATTCCAACAAGAAAGGGGACAACAATAATAAGGAGAAGAAGAAGTGTGCTTATTGCAAGAAATCGGGTCATGAAGAGCATGCCTACTATCTTAAAAAGATTGATGAATTAACCAACATCATGAAGAAACATAATGTTCTATTTCCTAATGCTTACAAGGAGAAGGGATCTTCTTCAAATTCAAAGGACAAAGGGCAAGCACTCATGGCAAATGCAAACTCTTCAAAAGAATGGATATTTGACTCAGGTGCCTCATATCACATGGGTTCTTCAAGAGAGGATTTTTCTTCATTGAATCACTCAAAGGTACCACACATCTTCATGGGGAATGATAGAAAAATGGAAGTTGAAGGAAAAGGAAATGTGGAAATGGAAAATGGAGAGTTTCAAGAGGTTCTCTATGTTCCAAATCTAAGTTCGAATCTCCTATCAATCTACCAAGTCACTCACTTTGGAGATGGACATAGAGTTGAGTTCCTTCCCGACTCAGTAAAAGTGCATAGTCTTAAAGATGATTCCTTGGTTGCAATAGGGAAAGTGAATGATCACAAGAGGTTGCACTCTTTCTCGCATTTTGTACCCAAGTCTCCTTCAAAGGCCTTTTTATCTCAATCACATTCAAGCATGCAATTATGGCATGAGTGGTATGGTCATCTTGACTATCACTATCTTATTATTTTAGATGAGACACTTAGGAGTTTTTGAACTCTCATTGAGTTACGCAACTCTAATTAGGCACATGGTGTCTACAACATAGGAGTATGCATCATTCACTAAGTTTTCATGATGACAACACAATTTTTTGCACTCCCCATTTAGCACATGTTGTCTACTCCATTAATTTGTGTGCTACACCATTATAGTCTTATCCCCACATCATCGCACTTAATCTCATGCTTAATGGAGGATAATCCATATCTAGTGGACATGTGCCTGGTTGTATGACATATCATAGTGTTGACTTCTATGCATTCTAGAAGCTCTCCTGAGGCTTTTATATTCAGGCACTCCTAGTGTACTCTCATGTTGGCTGTATCCAATTATTGAATGAATATCATCATTTTGATCATACTCTACCTATTTTGGTCTACTATGTGCTTGTGTTGATTTCTTTTGTTTTTGGGTGAATTCTGGCCTAAGCCAAATTCTTACAATTACTTTGTCATATGCATAAGAAAATAACACAACAATGTTGAACAATATAAACAACCATACATAGAGGGAGCTCATAACACAATGTTTTGTTAACTCAGGAAACCCTAGCCAAGGGAAAACCCTAGTGGGGATGAAAACCACTAGATGATTCACTATATAAAAATAATCTAGTTAAGGATATTGACCCTATTAGGAGTCTACGAAGAATGTGTAGTGTCTCAAGTCCTAGTTAGGAGACTAGGCCTTGTTAGAAGCCTCAACCCTATTAGAAGTTACTTCAACCCTTTTAGGATTTGGTAGATCATATTCAAATCTGTGCAAGAAGAGTCCACTTCTCTGAAATGTAACTATACAATAATTTCTTCAAGAGAATAGGTATACATACAATACTAGATCACTTGTTGTACTTTGCAAATCTTCTGATTGTCAGTTTTTCATACAAAGAGTGATTGTGCACATATCAATTTGCATCACATCTCACATATCATTACTTCATATCACATATCATAATATTGCATTCACATGTTCACATCACTTTTAACTTCACAATTGAAGTTCTTTACTTATATCAAACATATTATTGGCTTATCAAGATTTAGTAATCAAAACAATTTTGCAAGTCATACAAGTTAATTTGCTGACATGCTTTATTCTATACTATGAGATATCTGCATTAGTATTTCCTTCATAACCTAAAATTAGTTGATCATAGACACATGTTCATTGGTATGCATCATTAGGATGATGTCATGCATCTAGGGTTAGCTATGTAAAAGAATATTCCAAGGAAATATTTCACTATCAATAATTCTTGTCATGCTACTATAACATTGTCTAATACTTAGACAATTTTCCTTCACAAATAATCATGACTAAATTGTCGAAATAATCAAAATTGGAAGAGTACTTTTGAGGGGGGGTTAATTATAAGTAACACACTTTTAGCCTTTTCAAATCCTTTAAAATTGAAAGTAAACTACATGCATGTAAACATATTAAATGAGCATGGAATAAACACATCCATCAATACACATAACACTAGAATTGGTAAGCTAGAAACCCTCTAGTAACAAGAAGGTAAAATTGGGGTAGGGATGATACCAACAAAAATTACTGTAGTAATAATTGTTTGACCACTTATGATGATCTACCCTATGAAATACATGCCCTATTAAAGGCTTTACACTATGTTAATAGTGACCTAGTTAAAGAATTTACAAACACTTTACATGAAGTGTCACCCTGTTAAAGGATTTTGAAACCTCTTCAAAGGATCTACAAATAGTTGTTAAGCTAACCTATCAGCATAGGGTTTTCACTATTTAATACAATGGCTAGAAAGTATTAGAAACCTTTCACCTAATTGTTTACAATCTTCATTTTCTAGTTTTAGGCACTTGATCTACTCATTCTAATCTTGATCCTCTGAGATCTAATATCTGATCACATCCCTTCTACTATTTTGATCAACTAGATATGTAATTGTTGCTTTGTTCCTCTAAGTTTTTCTCTCTTCACACTGAATTTTGGTATAGTTTACCCATACACTATTCTCTTCCACAAATACAATGGGGCTTTCATTCTCCTTTTAAAGATTATAAAGACTTATGGTTAGATATGGATCTATGATCCATATTGAATCTTGAATTCCTACTCATTCCTTGCATTTTTCTCATTGGTTACATGTCTTCTCCATTTTTATGATTGGCTACATGTGGATTGCATAGGAAATGTAAATGATTCATCCTTATACTTGTTATCCTTTGAAATATTCCTATGTTAGATTCAAAAATAGTTTACATTTGATTTTGTGAGGGCACAAACTCATATGCTAATTCTGTGTTGCTTGACACATACTGGACTATTGGTGCTTGACACATATACTATCCTACTTTTCTTTGCACCTATTGCATTATGTCTTGCTTGATAGATGTGTGACTCTGGCTTACTTGGCATATGTAGTGTTCTAACTTGCTCAGTATCAACTATGACTAGGCACCTATATATCACTTGTCATAGTGTACATGGCTTCAATGTATGGAGTGGTTAAGTGTGTTGACACTCAAATATCAAAACCATTCTAAGACCAACAATCTCCCTCTTTGACATGAGTGTCAAATGCACTTAACTAAAACTTACTAATCTATCCTTATGAGTACCCTATCTATTCTGGTCTACAAAAATTCAATTTTTTTTCAAAATTCCTTATAACTACCCCTGAGCTTATTATGCCATTTCATTCTTGTATCCCAAAATTCTATGATAAATGTACTTGATACTCTAAGATGTTATATCTTTATTCATGTTTCCTTCAAAAAATTATTTCTTCCCCATACTATTTACACATTATAACTTATATTATAACTCTCCCTATCTCCTTTATTATTTCTCCCCCTTTTTGACATTTATGTCAAAAGGTTCTAAGGAGTAATACCATATTTAGCCAAAAATGTGTTGTTTACCTCCATTATCATTTTTAGGGCTGCATCCCAATTTTGTAAAGCAATATCTAATAACTTATGCTAGATGGTAGTCTCTACAGCAAGATGTACAAGTCCATCTAATGTAGAAAAAATAGGATCTTTCTTTAAGATAGTTTCAGCCTAGACTTGCTCTTTGTGGAGGACCTCAAAATGTCGGGTTATGGTGGATTGAATCTGCATCAATTTAGCCTTTAGATTGGCTTCTTCACTTGTAAGTGCATTTAATTCTATTTGAGTGTGAAGTGATTGGGAAAAATTCTTCTCACTTTGAGTTGGATCCCTTGGTAATTGTATGCTAGAAATCTTCAAATTTCTCTCCAAGCTCATTATTTTCTTTCCTATTTCTTGTGTGAAGTTTGAGAAATGACACAACTTTTTGTACAGTGAGAAAATATTCTCAAGTATGGTTTTGACCTTGTTAAATTTCTTGTCCAATTCTACCTATTCAAGTCCTATACCACTAGATATTTTCTCATTTACCTTCCCTTGGGACTTCCTTTTAGACCATTCCATAAGCTTAATAGTTGTATCCTAGTCTTCACTAGTCACCAGGTCAACTATATTAAATAATTTCTCTATTATGGGCTTTGACTCATCTTATGACTACAAGCTAAAGGCATCCATAAAGATTTCCTTAATCTCATGTAGTGCTTGCTTATATTTATACTCTCTTCTAAGTATTTCTTGTCTTTGCCTACTATTTAATACATTTTGCATTTCTATAATTTGCTCCATTGTGATAGTCTTTGAGTCATAAGAAGGAATTATTATCTCTTCATCTAACTTAGGATCTCCACAGTGAAGTATCCTAGATACCTTGGTTGAACTTGAGCCTAGTGTGGAGATTTGCAAAGGTATGGCTTCAGTGCTTGACTTTTGAGGAGTCTTTGTGGGAGTTCCTATTTTTGGTAATTCTACCAATGTTTTAATGGAAGCCTTTTCCTCTTCCTTTGATGTTTCCTCCTTATCATTAGACTTCCCTTCTTCTACACTCGACTTCTAAATGGTGTCACCTTTTGCTATTGAAATTGTTGGAGGTGGTGCAAGCATTAAAATTTTAGTGCTAGTAGTTGTATAGGTAAAAGGTGGTTCTTGTGGTTTCACCTTGTCTCTTGTTGGTTCTACTACTGCCTTTTGTAGTTCATCTACACTCACCAATATAGGGTTTGTGCATAACTATGCCTATATAGTTGATTGGTGAAGGATGTTGGAGAGATCCTCTGCAGTTAGGGGATTGATGTTCTGAGCTAAATTGTTAGGAACATCCTTGATAGTTATTATATCAATAGGTGTGATGGTTACATGAGGAGGGCTAGGAGGTGGCATTTGTGTTTCTTGCACACTCTGTTCCTCTTCTTGCTATAGTTCAGTTGTTGGCATGTCT
Organism: Cupressus sempervirens; assembly: GCA_028749045.1. Lineage (NCBI taxonomy): Eukaryota > Viridiplantae > Streptophyta > Pinopsida > Cupressales > Cupressaceae > Cupressus > Cupressus sempervirens. The sequence continues at coordinate 746,160,835 of CM053791.1, forward strand.
TCTTCTTCATGTGTTTCTTCCTCCTAATCTTTTTCTTTATCTGATTCCTCTTTCTCCTCCTCTTCTCCTTTCTTTTCTTCTACCTTCACCTCTTCTTTTTTCTCATCCATTTTCTTTCCCTTTATCTTCTCCTTGGCACTGGCCTATGCCTTGTTTTATTCTTCATCTTTTTCATTAGTTTTTTGGTGGATTGTTTTCCACAATTGTGTGCATTTATTTACTACATCCTCAATCTTGTTTTGTAGGATGTTGAAGGCTCTATATTTAGGTGCAAATTTTCCACCATGTTTCTTATTAGCCTTTTCTATTTGACCTCTTGTTAGGTTAGGCATCACTTGTGCTAAGGTAGATCTTTGATCTCCTTTTCCATTTTTAGACAATAATGCCATTTATTTTCAATTATTTCATATAGCTCTCTAGGCATGGTATTGTCTAGCTCAAGAAGTGTATTCTTAATTTAGCCATCATGGCATATATAGATTCCTCTATTTTATCTTTTCTCTTCTCTACTTAGCTTGTTGAAATCAAGATTTTTCAAATCATTAAAATTTGTATTCTTAATATTCTCACAAATCTTACCTATTGTAGATTTGGGAGGATGGCTTACCACTCTAAATTGGTCAATATCCTCTAATTCTATTATTTCCTCATCATCTATGTTTGGCCATGGCACATACCTTCTTCTTTTCTTTGGAATTTCATTAGTCTATTCAATGGCCTTTTTCTTCTCTTTTACTTGCTCCTTGGCCTTTTCTGTAGATACCCTTGTGCTAGCTCTTGTTGTTGGTGTGGGCTTGGCTTGTGTAGGCTTGATCACCTTCTTGGGTTTGGGCTAAGTTTCAGACTGAATTTTAGCCTTTCTCTTCTTTGACTCAACTTCTTCTTCTTCTGCACCTTCTTCCTTGTCTTCTCCTAAGCCTTAGGTCAACTCCATTGGCCCTTTCCCTTATTCTTCTTCTTCTTCACTCTCTCTTTCTTCTTCTTCAATACCTACTTCTTCAATATTTGCACCAAAACTCTTCTTTATCTTCATCATTAAGTTGTCTTTCCTTTTTATTACTGAAGCTATTTTCAATTCCATTTCAACTTTTGATTTGATAATGTCATATGTACCAAAGTGAGGAGCCTTTTTATCTATATCTTCTATAAGCAATGCTATGATTGCTACTAAGGCTTCATCTACATCAAGTTCATAACTCAATGGCCTTAGCCATCTTACTCTTGCAATTGTTGCCTAGATATAGGTATAGTTAATGTCAACCAAAAAGCATATTTCGTTGATGTGTTTTTCCACTAGTGAAATTAGTATTCTTACTCTTTGTTTCATGGATTTCTTTAAATCCTCAAAGTAACTTGTCATTTGGGCCTCAAAATTGTCACCCATTTGATCAACAAACTCATTGATTTGTGTGATTAAAATTTTTTTTGGGTTCCAGTTCACTTTTCTGATAGAAGGAAACTCATACATGACATAAAAGAATATGTACATAAGAACTGAACCAAACTTGCATTGAGCACCTTTTGATGTTCTTATTGCTCCTAGGTTTTCATTTATTTGTTGCAACATGAGTTTTGACAGATCGTATGTGTGATCTTTCTTTATGAGCTTATAGGCTACATCCATAGTAATACATGGTACACTATTTAATCTATTTGACTGGTAGAACTTGTGAAAAATGATTCTCATAGCAAAATCCAAAAGGGGATCTATGATTGTGTTAATTGGCATGCCTCTTTTATTCCATTTAGCCCATGTGTTCTTTTCAATTACCTCTTTAAAGTCACTTTGCAAGGTCTTAGGCCATTCTAGGGTTGGGAAACTCATAATCCTATGCACTATCCTTTTGGTAATCTTAATTTGTCTTGTTTCCAACCACAAATATCCATTGTGAATTCTGCTTAAAATAATCCTTATCCATTTAATTTTAAAACCTGTAGGGTAAACTAGGACATTTATTAAATCCTTTTCTCAACTATTTGAAAATTTTGCTTCAAAATTTTGTTCTCACATAATTTTTCATAGGCTTGAAATATTTCAAGATCACCTACTAATCCTATTTTATAGTTATAACACTTTCTCACATCCTATACCATAACAACCTTTAGTGGAATAATGGACAATGCACCAATAAGGTCATTTCTATAGGCAAATTTAGGGATTGGCCTAAACTTAGGTTGTTTTACCTCATTACTAACTAACTAGACCTCATGACTTTCCTTTCCTTTGGGGTTTCTTGAACTAGAAGCCATTATAGAAAATTAGGGTTTTAAAATATTAAAACTTTAATACTACATAGCTTGACACTTGATAAATACTTTAGATCATCAAAATGTATGCTAAATTGATATTGAGATCGATGCAAATGGCTTTGAGTTTGTTGTATGATTTCTCCTACACTCCTTTTTTCTTTGCTCTATGTTTGAATAGCATGAAAATGAGCAAAATTCAACCTTATACCTTTCCAAACCTAGTATTAAATGCTTAGTATGAACAATTGTACACTTGGTACTTGAAGGTTTCAACATAACTCAACTTCCACTAGATTTTGGTCACTTGACTTCAACTATCAACTTGGTTTCTATTAGCAACTCAACATCCATCAAAACTTTACTCAACATCTAAGAATAGCTCAATAGTATTTGCACAAAATTCAAACTTTGTCTTGATGCATTTTACTCATGCTGATTTCTTCTTTGCAGTACTTCTTTGTCTTTGAACTGATGCATGATATAATTTTGTGTACCAGTCCCATACACCTATTCATGCTTAATTTGATGAGGTGTGATCAATTGACTGATTGGGTAAAGTGATCTCTCTATTTGATGTGCTACACATCTTTCTTTTTCCAAGTTTTTTTCATTGGCCCTCTTATTTGTTCAACATCAATCTTCTCTTGTCCTTTCCTAACTTCTATCTTGGGTGCTTTTGACCTTGTTGGGAAATTCTTTCTAATATGACCAATTTTCAAGCAACTGAAACATGTGGTTTGGCTCAACCATCTACTATAGTTTCCTCTAAAATGTGTCCTTATGCAATCTTTAGGAATGTTTCCATACTCTTGACAATAGTGATAGCTATACTTGGTGTTGTAATCCTAGTTATAGTGATGACCATGGTTGCTTCCTTTTGCAAGTTGATTAGGTGCCCACATAGGCTTTGATCTACATTCAAATATTTTATGTCCATACTTCTTGCAATTGTAGCAATGACCTTCAAATCTTGCTGTTCTCATGGTCTTGGTTGTACATTCATGTGCTTGATGTCCTTGCTTTTTGCACTTGTGGTAAAAACTCATACTTTTAGGCTTATCATGCTAATGATCATTCTTGCTCCTAAATACATTAGAAGTATGTCCCTTTTTACCATAGAAATGACAAGTAGGTTTAGTGTTCTTACCTTTGTTAATCCTTTCTTATGTAGTCTTGGATGATTCTCCTTGCTCAGTGCTAGTGTAACCAAGTCCTAAAGTATCATTATTGGCCCTTGGTTATTTCATTAGTTTCTCAAAGTACTTGATAGCCTCATTGGGTTTGTTGAAGCTTTCTGCTATCTTTTCTCTTTTCAATTCATTTAGCAATTGCTCATTTTGCATTGTCAGGGTTGAAATCTCAATTTCCTTCATGTTTAGCTCATGATGAGCATTCATCATTTGACTTAAGCTCTCCAGTTGCATATTTGAGTTTCTTTCAAACTCAATTGTCCTCTCCTCTAGTCTATTGGTAAGATTTCTCTTGTCATCATCTACCATGACCTCGTCTTCAATGGCTCTCTTCTTTTGTTCAATCACTTCACAAAGCATTATGGCTTGTGACTCTTGTTCAAGCTTGAGTAGTCTAATTTCTTTAACTTGTGCTCTATTTTTCTCCATCAATTCAGCTATTGTTGCATAAAATTCCTTAGAATCTCGATTGGAAAACTCTTGTATGGTATCAATCTCCTTGTAGTGTATGTCATTTTCTACTATGGCTATATCCTTCCTTCTTTTCAAGGATTTTCTCAAGTCCTCTCTAGCTTCCTCCAATTTTGTGTAGAGCAAGATGAACATCAATCACCTAATTGTCTATGATCTTTCCATGTTTGAAGACTTCCATCTTCAAATATTTTCTCTAAGCTATTAGACTTCTCCTTATGAGAACCTTTTCTCTAATACCAATTTTTGAAATATTCAAAATGGGACGAGTACTTCTGAGAGGGGGGTGAATCAGAAGTAACACACTTTTAAATTTTTCAAATCCTTTAAAACTAAAAGTAAACTACATGCATTTAAACATATTAAATGAACATAGAATAAACACATGCATCAATACACATAACACCAGATTTGGCAACCCAAAAACCCTACAAGAACAAGATAAAATTGGGGTGGGAATGATACCAACAAAAATTACTATAACAATAATTGTTTGACCACTTTTGATGATATGCCCTATGAAAGGCCTACCCTATTAAAGGCTTTACACTATGTCAATTGTGACTTGGTTAAAGGATTTACAAACACTTTACATGAAGTGTCACTCTATCAAAGGATTTAGTCACCTCTGTTAAGTGTTGACACTCAAATATCAAAACCATTCTAAGACCAACATAAATTGCAAAAAATATCTTTCCATAAATGACAACCACATATCTCACATTATTTGAGTGATTGGTCATATTTCCAAAAAAGTTGATGTTCTAGCAATTCCTAATGATGTACAACTACAACAATAAATACCATATGTAGACACCTAAATTTGATTACACTATTTTAGTAATCCTATTTAGTTATCTAAAAAGGCATTATTAATTAAATTTCTATTTAATTAATCCTTTGTCATCCCCTAGTTGATTAATTTAATTAATCATCTATAGTCCTAATTGATAAATCAAATAATCTATTATTTATCAATTAAATCATATTCTTCTATCTAATTCCAAAAATCCACATTTATTAAATAAATCTATTTGATAAATGAAATCCTCAAATTCAAAAACCCCTAACCTATCTCTAATCCTCCATTTAGCCTAATCCACCCCATCCACTCATACTAACCAAGCTTAGCCACTAACTCACCCACCCTCATTAATGCCATCCACTTGCACATCTCTAACATTCCTAATCTAATCCTAAACCCAAGCCTAATCAACCCCCTAATATTGTCACATTCCTTAAACAAGTTTAAGACTTTCCTAATCCAAACCAAAGTCTCCCCTCAAAAATCCCAACCACCAAGTCATGAGTGCTTTTACAAAACATAAAAGACTCTTACAAGCCAACTCATGACTCTTACATCCATCTTCCACACTCTTCCCTCTTCCACACTCATTCCTCTTACATCCCTCTTACATACTCAACCCCACTCATCATGCCTTTAACCAACCCTTTACCCTACCCTCTCACACTCATCCTCCTTGTGACAAGTGTCACCTTCCCATTGGTGCTAAACAAGCACAATCCATGTGCTATCCTTTGAGTGCATCCTAGCCCTCCTTAAGCCTTCATCCATCCTTGCATCTAAGCCCTCTATCCCTCTACCCCTTAGCCTATAAATTGAATCCCATCCCAAGTCATTTTATCAACAATCTTTGAGCTAAAGTTACCATACTATTTTGAGAACCAAAGCCATCAATCTTACCCTTATAATGCCAAATTGAGAGCTCACAAAGCTACCAATTTGCCATTACCCATCTCCATTGAAGCAGCTTTTGAGCATCTTGAGCATACATCCACAGCAAAAGGACACATCTACAGAATCAAGAAAGCATGGAGTGTTTTCTCTTGTGAAGTTTGCACTTCTTGTTTGCTTTCTTTGTCTAAGCATATATGTGAATTTAGTTTTTGGTTTGTGAATGTTTACTTTATTTGTTAATGTTCTTTGCATACTAAATTCTTGTTCTACATTTTGGCACACTTGGTGGGACCCCACTATGGGTTATTTAATCATCTATTTTCATCTATATGTCATTTTTTCTAACCATCTAATGTTTTTTGTTGTTTGAGTGTGTTGTGAGGGTGTTTTTCTTGTTTTTACAGGTTAAAGAATGCACTTAGGAAGAAGAAATACCATCTGAAAAAAAAAATTTGTGTTTTTCAACTTTTTTCGTGCAATGTCGTCTCTACAATTTTGGCGTCTGCAACCTGTTCTGTCGTCTCGGCCGCCGCCAATCCAAATCATCGTCTGCGAAAATCTGCATCTGCGCAAATCGACATCTCCACCATCGCCAATCCAAATTGTCATCTGCAAAAATCCACATCTGCGCAAATCGGCGTCTCTGCTTGTCACCTGTTTTCTGCGCCGCAAATCTATATTGTCATCTCCAAATACTAGTGTCTCTGTATTTTAGTGTCTTCATATTTTGGCGTCTCTGCTTGATAGACTGTCATCTCTCCCTGCTTATGTTGCATTTCTGCTTTAAAATCTTTATTTCTGCACTTTGTAGCTAAAAAAAATAAATAAATAAAAAATAAATTTTAAAAAAAAGAAGAGTATAAATCAAAATTTTACTTTTAGTGGTTTCATAGGATTTAGACCATTTTAAGCATTTTTACGTGTAGAAAAAATAGCAAAAAAAGTTTAAAATTTTTTTCCCATAGTTAAGCTCTCATTTTTGAAGATTTTGGCTAACTAACTAAATTGCTTTTTTTGTCTCATTACAGGTTGGAGCACATATGGAACCACTAACCATGTTTCTTGCAAGTTTTCATGTTGCTAAAAAATGAACTTGAATGTTTAACCATTTGTCTTTGAATGCATGTTGCTAAAAATGAACTTGAATGGTTAAACACATTTTCCATCGAATGAATGTTGCTCAAAACACACTCTTGAATGCCATGGATTAAAATCAACTTTCCTTGGAATACATGCTTAAAACAAAAAATCCAATCTTGAATGCCAAAGATCAATTAACCATTGCAATATCAAACACTTCATTTGGAGCTTCTAAAATTGAACAAAAAAGATCTCTTTTCCACATGCAATCTAGGTAAAGTTTGATTTTTGGACATTTAAGAAACTTTGTTAAGTTAAAATACAAATTTACAAAAATCAATTTGAGTAGTTCCTTGGACTCACCTCTTTTCTAATCACCCATCAAATATTAACCATTGGTTGCAATCTCAGTACCATTTATGGGGATGGGTCTACTTGAAAAAGGTGTTAAATGTTCCACAATCTAACTCACTCACTTGGTCTTTGAACGTTTGCTTTAACTTTACCAAAATTCTTAAATGGCCAAAACTCTAGATTAAATCGATCACACTTCAAGTTTGGGCACTAAAATTGAACAACAACTGACGTGGAGAGCCTCCGGGCATGCGCTTGAAATTGAATCTCACACACTTTTGTTTTGGGCTTAAAACAAACTCACACTCAATCTTGAATGCCTTAAAGAAAATTAATCGATACTTGACGTGGAGGGCCTCTGGGCGCGTGAGTTTTCTTTTGTTGACCCTAACTCTTCTTATTGTTTGAATTCTTTGATCGATTTAATTTTGTTGGCACTTCAAGTTGGAATTGAACATTGTCTCTTAAACATGAGTTCTTGCAAAGTCTAGATTAGCACACATAAGAGTCAGTTGGTAAAAGAAAAAGCATGTTTTTTAGCCCAAGGTCATCCAAGTCTTCTCTCCCCTTGTCATGTTTTGAGGCCATCTTGGGTGCATAAGATTAGGATCCAAAACCTTGTTTCTTTTTAGGAAGCTTGCTTGGGGATTTCATCACCCCTTGGACGACCTCAACTCCAGCATTCCAGCGGAGTATAAGAATCAGGAGGTGAATCAAAGGACACCTCTCTTGGGATCAAGATTTTTTCATTCAGGCTAAGCCTCAAGGAACTTTATACCCTTGAGAAGTGAAAGAGGAGAAGTGGGTTACCGCTCCTCTCGGTTGTGTGACATCCTTTTGGTCTCATCTACGGATTTGGGCCTCACGTACCTTGCATATATCGAGGACTCCCAAGCTAAACCAACTGTCAACCTTGCAGAAAACAATCTAGGATGTTAATGTATTTGGAGTGACTGATCAAAACATTTGTAGAACATACACACTCCTCGGCACAAGTATCACATTCTGAGAACCACAAACTTCTATCTGGGTGTTCCTATCTATTGCTTGTTTTTATTTTACTTGTTGAATGAATGTTTGCCAAACTTGGTCAATCCTAGCTTAGGGCACACTTAGCGTAGTCACTGCCTATTTTAGAAGTTTAACAAGTTGAAGCAAAACAACTAGAATCTCCCAAAGCCAAGCAAATTCAAGAATTTATGTCAGAACAACCCAAACCCAAATAGAAGTTTTACAAGGTCAAACTTAAGCCATCTCTTGCATACCAAGAACTTTTAGCCAAGAGAAAAGAAATAACACCAAGCCCACAAATTGCCAAACTCCACAAAGCAGAGGACAAAGCTACCGATGAAGCACTTCAAGAGGCCTAGTTAGAGCGCACCATCAAATTTAGCCAATATCCAAGAGTTAATCCTACTTATGCCTTACCAACTAGGCATGATTTCTATGATTAGACACCCTTGTTTCTCCACATCTTCTTGGATAAGCCTCACTTTAGAGTCATCTTTGTAGAAAAGCCAGCCATCTTAGGTTACCCCCTTAAGCATTATTAGCTCATCCATCTCATTTAGAATCAAACCATCTAGCCAGCAATCCAAAATCTGCACATCTAAGCTTTCAAAATTGTTGTCACCTTGCTAAAAGTTTTCCATTCCTAAAATCTTCCAAATCCACCAATCTCACCAAGGTTATACCTTTGACAGAGCTTTTTCTAGGGTAATCTAGCTTTGTCACTTGTTATCCCTCATCACGTTGAGCTAAAAGTTGGGATCCACAAGTGGTTTATCTCGTGTTCTTCCTAAAGGATCATCAGTCTATCCTTAAGTTGACACAATCACCACCAAGCTTGCACATAGGAAAGCAAACCTTTTGTGCTTTGACAACATATCTTTGAAGTTAGAATCCCCAACCCAATCCTCCTTAGGTTTTCTCATATAGCTTTGCCTCAACCTAGGAAATCATTTGCATAGAAAAGCCTTCCCCCTTTTGCATCCATTAGCATTATTGCATCTCATCCTTAGGAGCATTTTTCATGCCACCCGTCACTTGCTTAGCCAAGAAGAAAGAAACAATGGAGCCCTATCATTTGGATTGAACAACCTCACCCCCCTTGAGCACTCAGCCATCCTTCAGCCCAGAGCAAGCTATGCCATCACCTACTGACATTGAAGCTTTCATGAACCAACCAGGAAATGTAGTATTGCTAAACGCCATTATAGATAAAAACAAAGAGACAATCATGGCTAATTTTCGAAGGGACAATGTAGGAACCTTTGACTTTGGAAGACCCCCTCCATTATCAGATCCATCTCACCCATTGTTTGGGCAGCTGCCACCACCCATAGGCTCTTATGATCCAAATTATCCTCAATATACTCCAAAAGAAGAGCCTCCAGCCAATCCATATGACCCAACAGACCCAAACATACCATCATCCACCCAAGTTAAAATCTCCATGCTGCAAGCCAACCCAATCACCACCACTCCATCCTTGGTTCATACCTCTCTCCTCTAAACCCCCTTTACCCAAAACACCTCACCGTTCACTCCCTTCACTATTGCTGCTGCTCCCCAACCCAGCCTTCCAAAACCACCCGTCTCCCAAATCAGTGCTAGCATCTTTGGCCAACCTCAGCAATATACAACAGGGATGTCACCCATGGGGCCAAGTAATCAACCTTTCATCGCCCCTAGCTTGTTCACCATAGCCCAAAGCACAATCCCATCATTTCCATTAGGTCTTGGGAGCTCAATACCACCAGCCACAAATCCACAAGCTACTACCTTCACTCCACAAAGCTATCAAATCCCACAAGCTACTGCCAATCTTCTACCAAGCTCCCAAGTGACCCCAGCTCCCACCACCACTCTACCAAGCTTCCAAATCCAACCACAAAGCTACCAAACCCCATCAGTTCCATTCCCAAGCTTTCAATTCCCACCACCTCTACCACCAACTAATCCATTACCTCCAATTACCAACTACTTTTCAATGCCACTTCTCGGAGGTAATCCACCACCCCAGCCAACCACCAATTATTTGTAGATACCATCCCAAATGGGGGCACAACCCACATATATTGGTCAAACCCCACAAGTCCTTTGATCCTTTCCCCAAGCCTCACAACCATCTTATACCTTACCTCCACAAAGCAATCCATTTATCCCATAGCCAGCTTATGTTCCTCAATCCCAACCTCAAAACCCATATACAAAGCAAGCCTCACAACACATGCAGCAATATGCGCCACCTCCCTCTCAACAACTCGTCATCCACCATGCAACTGCCCAAACAATGTACAATCCCTATCAGCAAATCCCTCACAGCCATCCATATTCAGTGGCCCCATCCAGCACATACCTACCTCAAGGCACTCCTACATTAGGGGCACCCCAACCATCACCTATCAATTCAGAGTGGGAGCAAATGAAGACAACTCTGAAAGCCATCCAAGAAGGGAATGATCCATAGACATTCAAGTTTGAGAATGTGTGCCCTTACCCATTTGACAGAGCCATTACCACGACACCATTTCTCAAACACTTTGAGGTACCTAAATTTGACAAATTCAGAGGAAAAGGAGATCCTGTCACACATATCAAAGAATTTTGCATGCATTGCCAGGACGTGGCATACAATGATGTCTTCCTCTTGTGCCTTTTTCCCAAAAGCTTGGCTGGACCAGCTCTTGAATGGTTTTATAGAATCCCCTATGGCACAATTAAAAACTTTGCTGAATTATCTGAGGCATTTGTAGCCCAATATGCCCATCTTGTTGAAACAGAGATATCAATAGTTGATCTTGTCCACACCAAGCAAAAAGGTGGAGAAAGCCTTGCCGAATACCTGCAAAGATGGCAAACCCTTACCACTCGCATATCCTACACCTTGCCAGAATGCCATGTGGTGAAAATGTTTATTGATAATGCACATCCCAGCTTGGCTCACCACATGACCATGAACTATTTGCAGACCTATAAGGATATCAAAGAGAAAGGAATGATTCTTGAGCAAGGACTCATCAAAGATGGTGTGGTAAAGATTTACAAAGAGGCCAACCAAAATCAATCACATTCCAATGACAAGTCTAGGTATTGGAACAAAAACAAGAATGTTGCAACAGATGGGGTTACTGACACCAGACATGTGAATATTGTTGGTCCTTCTCAAAACTAGTCTAACCCACCATATCAAACAAACAACCAACAAGCTATCAATTACCAACAACAAAATAACCAAAGCTATCAAAACCACAATACAAGACCCAACTTTCAAGGGTCTAACAATCAAGCTAATGCCATCAATGTAGCTGCAAGGAAAAAGCCCAGATTCCAACCTGCACCTAGAAACTATACACCCCTTGGTGAGCCATTGGATGTTATTTTTGAGAAACTGGCTAAGGAAAACCTCATCAAATTTCCTCCTACCCAACAAATTGATCCAAGCCAATCCAAAGCTGCATGGTACAAGGACAATGAGTATTGCAAGTTCCATAGGGTAAACGGTCACACCACCCTTAGATGCATGAAACTGAAAGACTATGTGCAGGACCTCATTGATCGGAAGGAAATCACTGTTGGTGCCCAAACCTCTCCCAATGCAGGCTTACAGATTTATCAAAATGCTTTTCCTCCACACAACAACCAAAATCCAGGAAAAGCACCTATCCAAAACAACACCAACAACTGCTAGCCAAACAAACAGCATGGGAAGAACAATGACCACACTTCATCCTATATAGACTATGGTAGCCTTATAGGTTGTATATTTGAGAAAGAGCCTTCTATCAATGTTATCAATATCCAAGGACCAGACAATGAGTGTGTGGTCACCACTCGAAGAGCGCAATTTAACATCGTAGGCCCACCAATTTTGTCAGCACCATCAGCTCCATCAAAAAGCTGGTACAATATCTTGGAACACCTTGGGAACATGCCAACCCAAATCTCCATTTTAGACCTTCTCTACACTAGTCCTGTGTACAAAGACATCCTTGATAGTGCTCTCATAGAATCCTGTGTCCCTTTTGATATCAATGCTACTAATTTTCATAATCTTGTTGGACACCTTTCATCCTCATGTGCCCTATCTTTCAAACCCACCGACATACCCGCAGTTGAGCCAGATCACACCCTTCCGCTTCACATAGCCATCATGGTATCCAATTTTGCCGTGAAAAGAGTAATGATAGATAATGGATCAGCCTTGAACATTTGCACCCTAAAATTCATAAAACAAGCTGGGTATACTGAGGCAGATATGATTAGTGAGGTTATCACCATCAAAGCTTATGACAACTTGGAAAGGACCACAGAAGGGACTATTTTGCTACCAATCAAGGTTGGGCCGGTCATCCAAGAGACAGTTTTCCATGTTGTTGATCTAAACCTACCATTTAACATCCTCCTCAGTCGCCCATGGATTCATGCTATGAAGGCCATTCCGTCCACCTACCATCAGTGCATCAAATTTCGGCATTAGGGCACTAAGGTAACCATCCATGCCAATCCAAAACCCTTTGCTTACTGCAATGCGGTTAAAGCTTCATATACAAACCATTGCCCTAGAATAGACATCAGCATAGCCATCGCCAGCTCATCCCACACTTGTAATGACGCAGAAACCATCCTCACCTCCACCCTATCTACTATAAAGATCAACAACAAAGGCTATGGAGAATATAGTCTATTAGATGCATTTGCTGTCGGAGCAATCCTACTTGATCCACATACCCATGGATGGCCAACATATCACAAAGCTAAGGAGATTCCACCTTCTCGATACAAATGGTTTGGCCCAACCACCTTTGTGTCCTCAAAAATGCCTCTTCATGAGGAGCTCACTCCAGATATCAACAATTGGTTACATAAGGATGCACCTTCAAGAAATCAAGCACGCCTTGATCACTTTAGCCAAAAGTATCCCCAACAACATAAGCTCATCACTGAAAAATGGAACTATCAAGGAGGTGGACTAGGACTAGAAGAAAGGGGCATGCAATGTCCCATCGAAGTACATAATTGGGAAATGAAGTCAGGTCTTGGCTTTGACATAACCACAACTGGGAGCATCAACGAGAATGGTCATGCTTTTTCGAACATCCACCGTGACCTTGTCAAAATTGAAGACATTCCTGAGGAAGTTGAAAAGAGAGCCTACACTGATATCCTAGACCAAATCTTCCTAGGAGACTCTGTTCTCTGAGAACTATCCATCCATCTCATTGAGCTACCACTTGCTCATCCACAACTCATAGATTGGGACCAACCAAGTGTCATACATATTGATGAGTTCATATCAAAGGAAGCGCTTCTAAGATTCATGGGAGCCAAAACTCCTCATAAGAAGACAAAGACAAATTTTGCCTACATCTATAAGCTAGATTAGAAGGGGTATTTTGGAGCAAATCCCCAACCTAGTTTCGATACACCCAAAACTAGAACTAAGGTAAATCTGGGACTAGCTAAGGCAGCGAAGAGAACCCCTCAGCAAGAAAATCCAAAGCCACAAGCAGAACATGAGGATTTAGTATTGCCTCCTCAAGATAATTGACCAGAGGTGTCTTCTATTCTAATAGAGGATACTAGAGAAGTCAACATTGGTTCTTCAGAGATCCCTAGAATCATTCACATTGCTGCATCCCTATCACAAGACCAAGCTAACCTCCTCTTTGAGGTTTTACGAGAGAATATTGGCTGATTTGCATGGTCATATCAGGACATGCTAGGACTTGATCCAAAGCTTGTAGTTCATCATCTTGCAGTCGATCCAAAGATCAAGCCCGTAAGAAAAAAGCTTAGAAAAATGCACCCCAAGGTGGCTTTACTAGTCAAAGCTAAACTAGAAAGAATGTTAGCTGCTAAGGTTATCTGACCTATCGACTACTCAGAATGGATATCCAACATGGTCCCTATCACTAAGCCTTCTGGTGACATCAGAATCTACACTAATTTTAGAGATCTTAACAAAGCTTGTCCAAAGGATGATTTTCCCTTGCCCAACATAGATATGATTGTAGATCTTACAGCTAGACATGAAATTCTATCCCTTATGGATGGATTTTCTAGGTATAATCAGATCAAGATTGCAGAAGAGGACCAGCATAAGACAACATTCACTACCCCTTGGGGAACTTTTTGCTACACCATGATGCCTTTTGGCCTAAAGAATGCTGGGGCTACCTATCAAAGAGCTATGACAGCCATTTTCCATGATCTTATCCATAGCATTTTGGAAGATTATGTGGACGATATCCTAGTCAAATCTCACACCTTCATGGATCATCTTGCTGACCTAGAAAAAGTCTTTGATAGGTTGGCCCAATATCATCTCATGCTAAATCCCAAGAAGTGTGTCTTTGGGGTCACATCTGGCAAGCTTCTAGGCTTCATAGTTTCTAAACGAGCTATAGAGATCGACCCCAAAAAGGTCAAGGCTATCTTAGACATGCCTCCTCCCCAGACACTATGACAGCTTCGCTCTCTTCAGGGAAAACTTCAATCTGTCCAACGCTTCATCTCCCAACTTGCAGATAAGTTTACACCATTTTCACACTTGCTAAAGAAGAATGAGAACTTCAAGTGGGATCTTTTATGTCAGTGCAGCTTCGATCAGCTCAAGTAGTATCTCACCAATCCCCCTATCTTGGTTCCACCAGTTCCTGGTCGTCCCTTGATCTTGTATATATCAGCAACACCTACTGCTCTAGGGGCACTTCTAGCACAACATGATGATTATAGCAGAGAGAGAGCCATCTACTATATCAGTAGAACCCTAGTTGGTTATGAACTCAATTACACTCCTATGGAAAAAGCTTGTTTGGCAGTTGTTTTCTCAACTCAAAAGCTTCGCCACTACATGCTAAGTCATACCATCCAACTAGTCTCTAAGATAGATCCTCTCAAGTATATGCTCTCTAGAACAACACTCACAGGTTGGCTAGCAAAGTGGGTTATGCTACTAAGTGAGTTTGACATCCAGTATGTGGACAAAAAGGCAATCAAAGGGCAAGCTATAGTAGATCACCTAGCTGATGCACCTCTAGTAGATGCATATCCTTTTCTCACAGAATTTCTAGATGAGCATATCTACCTAATTGAAGAAAAACCCCCATGGAAGCCTTATTTTGATGGCTCATACACCTCTCATGGATCAGGGGCAGGAATATTATTAGTTACACCTCAAGGAGATTACATTCCAAAAGCCTTCAAGCTACAATTCCCTAGCACCAACAATATAGCAGAATATGAAGCTCTTGTAGCAGGATTAAAGATAGCTATAGAATGGAATATCACTGAGTTAGAAATCTTTGGCGATTCCCAGCTCATCATCAAACAAGTCTTAAATGAATATCAAACCAAAGATGAAAAGCTATTACCCTACAAAGAGCTAGTTGATCAGCTGACCCATCATTTTACAAAGCTTCAGTTTACATAAGTGCCTCGAATGCAGAATAAGGCAGTAGATGCCATGGCCACTATCAGCTCGCTCTTGGAAATTCCCCAAGAAGCTATGCAGTATGAATTTTTAGTTGAGCAGCTCCTCACACCCGCTTATGCGAATGAGGATTCAAACCGTGTTTGTATCTTGGTTGGTCCCCAATCCCCTTGGTACCATAAAATTCACGCTTACCTTAATGATGGTATCATATCCCCTCACCTCACATGCACCCAATGCCAGAACCTTATTCGAAAATCATCCCGCTATGTTATCATAGCCAATACCCTATATCGTTAGGGTTATCATGATACCCTCTCTCGATGTTTAGATGAAAATGAGGCCGCGATGGCATTAAAAGAAGTACATTCCAAAATTTGTGGTGCCCACACGAGTGGTATTGTCCTAGCACAATGAATCCTTAGAGCAGGCTACTATTGGCCTACCATTGAAGAAGACTCTTGTGACTTTGTCAGAAAGTGTCTCCCATGTCAGCAGCATGCAAATATTGTGCACGCTCCAGCATAAGATCTACAACCTATTGCACCACCTTGGCCTTTTGCTTCTTGGGGCCTTGATCTAGTTGGAACTATCACACCTCTCTCATCTGATGGACATAAATGGATAATAACAGCTACAGACTATTTCACTAAGTGGGTGGAAGCAGTCCCCCTAGTCTCAGCTACAGGAGTTCAAGTTTCCAAGTTCATCTTGTACCACATTGTTTGCCGCTTTGGTATCCCATCCACCATCTTCACTGACCACAGAGGTAACTTTGAAAATATCAACATGGAAGAATTATGCACTTCCCTCCACATCCATCACCACTTTTCTAGCCCATATTTCCCACAAGGTAACGGCCAGGCAGAGGCAACTAATAAAACCCTCCTCAAAATCCTAAAGAAAGTTGTCAATGATTCTGGCCATGATTGGCACCTTCAAATAAATCTGGCTCTATGGGCCTATCGAACTTCCTTTCGTACATCCACAGACACAACTCCATACTCCCTAGTCTATGGTGCCAAAGCGGTATTACCTATAGAAGTTGAACTTCCCTCACTATGCATATCTTTGCGAGGGCAAATCTCAAATGAAGAATACAGAGTAGCTTGACTCACCCAGCTAGATCTCTTAGATGAGAAGAGACAACAAGCCTATGACCATATCACAGTCTATCAAACTTGTCTCAAAAGGAATTTCAACAAGAAGGTGCTCCCACGACACTTTCAGCCAGGTGACATGGTCCTCAAAGAAAATATGAAAGTCCAAGCAGATCGAGAAAAGAAAGGCAAGTTTGAACCTACATGGCTTGGTCCCTATGTGGTTACTGCCTCCTTTGGCTCTAGAGCCTATCAATTATCTACACCAGAAGGAGAACTCTTGAATGATCCCACTAACATCATTCATCTCAAGAAGTTCTATGCTTGAAGATCCTTGGTATACGCAGCTTTTGAAAAAATACAAAAAAAAAAATAGTAAAGAGAAATAAGCGTCCAATGGTGAAAACTTGGCAATTCAAGCGCCTTGGACAGGTACCTTGGTGAAAACCTGGTAATTCAAGTGCCTTGTGTGCTAAAGACTAATCCATTATCTATCACTACCCTATCCCTCATCCATCCACCCACCATCCCATAAAACACCTGCTTGTTCCCTTGGTGTTCCAATCAAATATCCAAAATCTGATGGAGCTTTTCAATACCTCTTGTACAGCTTGTAAATCTTCTACCAAAGCTTGTATTAGACCTTGTAAATCTTGTACCATACCTTGTATATATCTGAATCTTGTCCAAAGCTTGTACCATATTCCAGCTTGTAAATAATCTTGTATCCTAGCCTGTATCCTATCACATGCACACACATAATCCCATTTTCCTTAAGCTTTTCACAAACCATCTACCTATCCACCTATCAACTATTATAGACATCCCATCCTTCACAAACAGTTCCATCTCACAAAAAACAAAACATGAACAAACTTGTACATTTGTAACATATCTTGGTCCATCAGCTTGTACATCCTCTTTAGCTTAGTACCATTGTATCTATCCAGCTTTCGTGTCAGTTCCTCCTTGCTCAACATCTTGCACACATCGCACAACCCTTGGTTAGCTATTCCAATACATCCTTTAGCTAGATCTCCTATCACCAAAGTGTTATCCTTCTTAATTCAGCTTGCCAGATGCAGTACTCATCCTGATCCATCAGCTTAGGTGCTCTCTGATAGGTCCTCGTAGGATATAGCTTTCCTCATGTCTGATCTTGGTCTGTTAGTACCTCGTCCTACCCATCTCATTGGCAAACAGTTCTCTTTTGGATTTTCGCTTTCTTTTGATTTGGGATCTTCCCTTTTGGGTCTTGAAATATCTTTTCCAAGCAATCTCCTTGTTCCCTCCTCAAGGTTGCCACGATCTTCCATATCATGGTATGCTGTGAATGGGGCAATTAGAGCGTAAGGTCTTGATCAGGTCTTTTGCTTGTTTTCTTTTTCTGCTTGTGGGTTACCTAGTGTCGTTTCCATGCTGCTTCCTCTGGGATTCATGTGTGATACTGGGGCAATCCTTGCGTGTTTGTTTCGAGTCAGTTCGTCAGTCCTCTGGATGGTTGGTAAAAAGGCCTTGATGTTCTTGGTAACCCTGAAAATTAACCAACAGTCCTATAGCAAATCTAGTGCTCAACTACATGGTGGTACTTCTCTTTGAAGTATCCCCCCACTCAAAAAGCTTCAATGGATTCCCTTCATCTCCATTATCCCCCATCCATATCCAAAACCTATCCCAGCTTATGCATCAGTATCTCTTTGAATTACTCCTCACGCTTAGCTTTAGGGATCCACAATCCTAGTCTTAGGGATCCACCAATCAAATCAATCCACCAAGCCTCATCTTTCGAGATCCACAATCCTAGTCCTTGGGATCTCCGAAACCCATCTTTCGCCAATCTGACTCTTTGAAATCCTGTTGCATCAGCTTTATCATCCCATCATCCCTCCCCTCCTCCACAGATTCCTTTTATAGCACTCCGCTCCTCCATCTCCCCCCCCCCCAATCTTGGAAAGTCTTAAGCTTGCTTTACTTTTGTGCCTCTGATTTCCCTTTATCATTCTCCCGTAGTGAGAGTTTGAGCTAATTCAACCCCTTCTCTTTGCCAACCTGTGTCTTAGCTCATCTCAATTTCTTGTACTTTTCAAGAAGTCGTCGAGCCTCATTTCTCTCCCCGTCGCCTTCTTGAGGGGGCATCATCTAAGTCTAGTCTCTCCTCTTCTTATCTGAGACTGGGGCAACCTTGTTGCTAAAACATCTTTCTCATGTCGTCTTCATTCAAACTTCTTTGAAATAGTGTTGTCTCAACACTATGTCAAAGAGGGGCAAAATGTAGACACCTAAATTTGATTACACTATTTTAGTAATCCTATTTAGTTATCTAAAAAGGCATTATTAATTAAATTTCTATTTAATTAATCCTTTGTCATCCCCTAGTTGATTAATTTAATTAATCATCTATAGTCCTAATTGATAAATCAAATAATCTATTATTTATCAATTAAATCCTATTCTTCTATCTAATTCCAAAAATCCCCATTTATTAAATAAATCTATTTGATAAATGAAATCCTCAAATTCAAAAACCCCTAACCTATCTCTAATCCTCCATTTAGCCTAATCCACCCCATCCACCCATACTAACCAAGCTTAGCCACTAACTCACCCACCCTCATTAATGCCATCCACTTGCACATCTCTAACATTCCTAATCTAATCCTAAACCCAAGCCTAATCCACCCCCTAATGTTGTCACATTCCTTAAACAAGTTTAAGACTTTCCTAATCCAAACCAAAGTCTCCTCTAAAAAATCCCAACCACCAAGTCATGAGTGCTCTTACAAAACATAAAAGACTCTTACAAGCCAACTCATGACTCTTACATCCATCTTCCACACTCTTCCCTCTTCCACACTCATTCCTCTTACATCCCTCTTACATACTCAACCCCACTCATCATGCCTTTAACCAACCCTTTACCCTACCCTCTCACACTCATCCTCCTTGTGACAAGTGTCACCTTCCCATTGGTGCTAAACAAGCACAATCCATGTGCTCTCCTTTGAGTGCATCCTAGCCCTCCTTAAGCCTTCATCCATCCTTGCATCTAAGCCCTCCATCCCTCTACCCCTTAGCCTATAAATTGAATCCCATCCCAAGCCATTTCATCAAAAATCTTTGAGCTAAAGTTACCATGCTATTTTGAGAACCAAAGCCATAAATATTACCCTTATAATGCCAAATTGAGAGCTCACAAAGCTACCAATTTGCCATTACCCATCGCCATTGAAGCAGCTTTTGAGCATCTTGAGCATACATCCACAGCAAAAGGACACATCTACAGAATCAAGAAAGCATGGAGTGTTTTCTCTTGTGAAGTTTGCACTTCTTTTTTTCTTTCTTTGTCTAAGAATATATGTGAATTTAGTTTTTGGTTTCTGAATGTTTACTTTATTTGTTAATTTTCTTTGCATACTAAATTCTTGTTCTACACCATACACCCCAATGAATGTTAGATGGTAAAAAAGGATGAGTAGACCTCTATAAAGATTTTCTCCTTCCTTGTATTCTATTTTATTTACTAATGCTAGTGAAAATGAATGTTATGATGAAGTTGTGCTAGTGGATACAAAGATTCACTAGGAGTCTACAATGAAAGAAGAAATGGACTCTTTTATGAAAAATAAGACATGGGAGTTATGCAAGTTTCCTATAGATAAAAGGGCTTTGCAAAATAAATGGGTTTATAGATTAAAAGAAGAGGATGAAGGGAATACAATATTTAAATCTAGGTCACTTGAAAAAGGATTGCACAGAACAAGGGCATTGATTTTGATGAGATATTTTCTCCTATTGTTAAGTTGACTTCTAGTCACACTATTTTAAGTATTGTGGCTATTGAAGATTTGCATTTGGATAGCTTGATGTTAAAAAAACCTTCCTTCATAGTGATTTGGATGAAGAGATATATATGACATAGCCATAGGGATTTGAGGTCAAAGATAAGAACTTAGTGTGCAAATTGAAGAAAAGTTTATATGGCTTTTAGCAAGCACCTCGGCAACGGTATCTAAAATTTGATAGATTTTTGCATGAGCATGGATATAGTACGTGTCATTTAGACCATTCTATTTATTTGAAGAGGTTGGATAATGACAAGTACATTATTTTATACTTATATGTTGATGATATGCTTGTAGCTAGGTCTAACATTGATTAAATTAAGGGGCTAAAATGCCTATTAGCACATGCATTTTCTATGAAGGATTTAGGGGCAGAAAAATAAATCCTTTGTACAAAGATTTGTAGAGATAGGAAGAATAGTAAATTGATGCTATCTCAAGCTGATTACATTGAGAAGGTGTTGTAATATTTCTCCATGGGGAATGCTAAAGCTATCAGCACACCTTTACCTAGTCATGTTGACTAAGAACATACCCTATGCTTTAGTTGTAAGAAGCTTGATGTGTGTTATGGTATGTACTAGGCCAAATATTACACATGTAGTGGGACGCATTAGTAGGTATATGAGTCATCCAAGGTATGTTGTGCTTTAGTTGTAGGAAGCTTGATGTATGTTATGGTATGTACTATGCCAGATATTGCACATGTAGTGGGAGGCATTAGTAGGTGTATGAGTCATCAAGGATTTGAGCATTAGAATGCAATCAAATGGATTCTCAGATATTTGTGAGGAGCATCTAGTAAGGATTTATACTTTGGTGGATCTACTATTGATTTATAGGGCTATGTTGACTCAAATTTGATAGGGGATATTGATACCAGTCAGAGTACTACAAGTTATGTATAACTATTAGTGTGATAGCCATAAGTCAAGTTTTTAGGTTACAGAAGGTTAATGCTTTATCCACTTTGGGAAAGTAGAGTATGTTGCTACTATAGAGGAAGCCAAGGAGATGATATGGCTTCAATTCTTCTTGGAAGAATTGGGACACCCTTAGAGGGATAATTATTTGTTTATAGATAGCTAGAGTTCCATTCATCTTGCCAAGAATTTCACTCTACATTCAAAGATAAAATACATTTAGTTGCAATACAATTTCATTTGGTTAGTTTTGGATGATAGAAATTTAAAGTTGGATAAGATCCATATAGATGACAATCTAGAAGATATGTTTACAAAGGTAGTGATAAGGGAGAAGTTGAATTCCTCTCCAGCTTTAGTTGGTCTTCTAGACTAAACATGGATAAAATTATAGCAGAGTCCAAGGTGGTTTGATCCAGTGGGAGCCCCATGTTGTAGTGGTATTTCTATAGGATCAGTTTCTAAGAGGGAGATTGTTGTCTAGTGTGGAGTTTGGTCATTCCACAAGTGGGAGATTGTTAGTTTATGGTGATTGATTAGGGAAGTATTGTACATACTTCATAAATTGTTGTGGCTGATGTATGGCTGAGATATGACCAACATGTTGTAACCCTAAAGTGGTGAAAATACATGTATAAAAGGGCTTAGGGTTAGGGATTATTTCATTATAGGTGATGCAAAAATTGGTTCTTGTCGCAATATTGAGTTGTAAAGGATTACGGATTGTAATCATGTTGTAATCACTAGATAATAATAATATTAGACTAGCCATTTGGTGAAAGTAGCCCAGAGTTTGGGTGAACCATGTTAAATCTTGGTGTCTTGTGTTCTTTTTTATGCAATCTACTATATTTTGGTATTTATTATATTTTCATGTAACTATTATTTCTAGCTAAGGTTAATTATAACTATTATATATATCATAGCATTAATAAGGGATAGAGTTAGGTTCCACAATTTTCTAGGTCTCTTTGATATGTTTTGAGGTTTGAAAAATATTCCAAGTCTGATACATTTTGTCAAACACTTGGTGTGTATCCTCAAGTTCCCACATTTTGTACATTTTTCTATGGAAACAACCCTACAAAATATCCAAACTCAAACCTTTACTTTACTACATTGTCACAAACTTTCTTACTATGGAAAAGGAAACTCATATATGTGCAAACCTTGAGAATAAGGGAAACTATGCAATTTCTTGGGAAAACCCCTATACTCTACATTTGGTAATAAAATATAAGGAAATCATTAAAAAAATCATTAATATTACAACACTATATTATAACATTCCATGGCAAAATATGAGATTATTGCATTTATTCAAACAATTGTTGTGCTTCCTTGAAACTATTGTAGTTTGAATACAAGCTCATAAATTTAGTTTCTATAGAGTCATTATTTACTTGAAACTAGTTAAGATCTTATGGAAATATAGAATCTTACATTTTGTTAGGTATTTGGCTTTGGTAGATGCATGAACTAGACATGAATAAATGTCTATCTATCCAGACTATAAGATTGCTATAGACTCCTCAAATTGCTATAGACTCCTCAAATTGCCTATCTATCCAAAGTGTTTAAAAACTATAGTTTTACTTTTTGGTAGTTTTATTCATTATTATTAATTAATATAATAAATTTTTTATTTAAAATGGATGAGATGATTTTTTTACATCAATATTCTACACTATTACAGTGAATCGAATAGTCATGTGTGTACATTATATTTTCCTATTTGCTCCATCTCCCTAGCAATTACTATCTTCCTATCATACAACATTGTATAGAAAAATTTACACACCATATAAAACCAATATCAAAGCTCATTTACATTTCATTCATCTAAACTATTAGAGTTTCCTTCTTTGTGGTAAATTATATCCATCTGCATGATTGCAATTTTTTCTTCTCAAGAAAGCCCCTTTGTCTTTTAATATCAAGTCAAGGGGTTAAAAGTGAGAGGTCACTTCCCTTTTACCCACAATGCTAGCCTAAATTGAATGTATTTCCATATCTGACCACATTATATTTATGTAAAATCATTATTATTCTTTCATGTTCTTTACATCATCAAAATTAAATAAAAATCTTTCTTCCTCTTGCAAAATTCAACACCAACCATTATTGAAGAGAAAGATATATATTTCAAGAGAAGGAGAAGGGAAAGGATTGTACCTTTTTTTTATTTCAAATGATTATAGGGATCTATAAGAAATTTGTAAATTGTGTGAAAAGTTTTTTTATGTTGAGTAGGAAATAAAGAAAAGAAGAGTTTCAATTGTAATATTTTTAGTAGAATTAAATTGTCTAACTTTTTAATCAAATTTATCGATGAGTGTTTTAAAAGTAGTGTTTCATAAGAATTCATTTCTTATTCAAATGAATGTTATATTTTTGTTCTACCTTAATGAGCATCAACTTGATGCATTATATTTTATATGTTCTATTGTTCTCATGAGAGATGAGCTCTTATTAACCAATTACACAATGTAAATCTAACTATGTACTTTATAAATTAAACTCATCGATCCATTTTTTATAAATAATGGTAAAAAAGAGTCCATCTTTCATAAGAATAAATGCAACCTTTATGCTTCACATTTGTGACCATCAACTAGATAAAATTACATGGTTGAACCTTAGTGGTTTATAAGAACACCTCTCATGAGAATAAATGCTACATTTGTACTTTACCTTTGTGAAAATGCACTAGATCCATTGAGTTTTAGTTGTTCGATTCATTCTCATAAGTAATACAATCTTATAAACCACTATTGATGAGACATGGATTAATGAGTTTGACTCAAAAACTACATATAGATCCTAGTAGCAATATCATAACCATTTATATTTCATATTGGCACTCATATATGCCTTTTCTAAATATAAGTTTCTTTGATTCTAGAATTATAAAATAATGAACAATAGCTATCATATATAGATGGCTTTGAGATGACCAAAGACCTTTCAAATATATTGCTCAAATAGAGACTCATGTCTTAAGATGTTTAATTTGTTCATTTATAATATTACTTATTTTAAATTATTAAATATATTATAAAAATTAATTAAAAGTATATATAGTCTATTGATATCTTAAAAATAATTTTCAATTGTTAATATTATTTTATTGAAATATTATTATTTATTATAGTTTATATAATTTGAACTTCTTTTTAAAATAATATTAAATTATATTATATTTGTTTATTATATTTAATAATAGGAATGAGTTCAATAATTATCATAATTAACTATTAATTGCTTAGTTAGTATTTTATATTATATAATTTATATTATTCAATTAACTCTAATATATTTTAAGTAATGACCTTTTCAAATTAACCATACAAAGATAATATCTCTAGATTAATAGCCATTGGATTATGAGGGGGCTAAATCATTATGGGTTATGAGAAAATCTAAAAGAAAAAAGAATAAGTAATTTATATTGATAAAAAATTATTTCAATAGAAGTCATTTTAGGGTTTTGTGTGAAGGGCTATGAGTATGGTGAATAATTCTCACCCTAGATGAACCATTACAAAGCTAACCTAAGTTGAATGATAAAGATAACCCTAACTTCTTTATACCATAAACTCATTTAACCCTAACATTAGCCTAACTTTCATATTTATAATATAATTCTAGTCAAATTCTTACTCTAATTTTATCCTAAATACTAAACCTATATGATATTCAAATGTCCAATGACACTAATTAAACTCTAATTGTAAGTGAATCGCCAATTAAACCCTAACTCTAGTCGTACTCTAATCCTAAGTTTATTTTAAGCTTAACTAATTTTAACCATAATTGTGATTTAATTCTAATTGAATATATTCTTATGAATTAAATTAAACCCCAACCCTACTAATAACTAAAATCTAGCTAAAGGAAGGCATAAAATTGAGCAAGGAAACAAGTATTTCAAATGCAACATTTAAGAAGTTTTCAAAAATGGATGAGGAGGAAAAGGACTTGGAGAAGAATGGTAACTTCTACAAATTGGGTCAAATCAAGGTTATCTGGTAGGATGTACTTCCATGCATCCATGAGTACTTTATCTTAGATGGTAGAGCTAAACATGTTCATAAGTTTCATTTTGTATTCTTAAATCACTTTAGGCATAAAGATAGAATCCCATTTCCTTTTTATCTAAGATTTTCTTTAATCCATAGTCTCCAAGCTCATAGAAAAAAAGAATCCTGCCTAATTCTTGATGAAGGGTTAATTTTACTAATTGAGAATTATTGTAAGAATAAGGCTATTGTGTCTTCCCCTCCCTTTGAGAAAAATAAGAGCTATGTGAGTGAAACCTACTCTAGGAAGAGTAAAGGAAAGGAAGGGGTTACTGGGAAGAGACAAAATTTAAAGCAAGAAACCCCTTAGAAAAATGTGCAAGAGATTATTTAGCTTGATAACTTAGAAAATAATGAAGAAAAAAATGTGGAAGAGGAGGAGAATATAGATGTGGGAGATTTCAGGTCTAATTTGGAAGGTTACCCTAGTAGTAAGGGTGAAACTAATAAGGAGGAGATGGATGAAAGTAATGATAAAAACACTGGGTTGGATAATGTTGGTGAAGAGGATACCAATTAGAGTGAGCAAACCATGGGAGTGAGGGATGAAAAAGAAGTAATGGTGAAGGAAAAGGAGTAAATCACTAATAAGGATGTTGAGAATGTGAAGGAAGACACAAGGAAAGAGAAGAATGAGTCTATGGGTAAGGAAGATATGGGGAAGGAGAAGGATGAATCTATTGGTAGAGATATTAGGCTTTCTTTCTTGCATACTGCAAAGCTCAAGGCATACTCTTCACTTCAAGCCAACTCCTAGGTGGATAATGAATTAATGAACTTGAAAAAAAAAGTTTTAAAAATGGAGTAGAACCAAGAAACTGATCATGCAAAGACCACCCAGATGGAAATTTAAGTTGGTAATATAGTGGAAAAACTAAAGGAATATGAAAACAAGCTTTGTTCATTGATCAAAGAAAGTGGTAATAAGATGGAGAAAGTTACTTCTAGCATTCGTGCAGTAGCTACTAGAAGAGGGAAGAGAACTAACAAAGAAATCATATCTCTAGGTCATCCAAGTAAAAGAACCAGATAAAGCTCTAGGAAAAAAAAGTAGCTAAGGTCACTATGGGATCCTTTGTTAATACTATCCAAAGTACCACATAGGCTAGAAAAGAGGTGGTCCAAATGATCAAAGAACTGTAGTAGTAGTTATTTGTGTTTTTGGTTTTCTGGTCTCTATTTTTATAGTTATCCTAGTTTTTGGTCAATTATTTAGGTTTTTTTTTTTGTTTTTGTTGTTTTAAAACTAGGTTTCAAGTCCTTGTAAAACTTGGTCTCATTTTATGGCTTTATCTTGTGGTTTCAAGTCGCTAGAAAACCTGATTTTGAATCTTTTAAAATTGCAAGTTTCAGGTCCTTGTAAAACTTGGTGGGGCTTAAAGGTTTATCTTCTGATTTCTTGCTAAGGGTTTTGAGACCCCTTCAAAACCTATTTTTACCTTAATCTAAAACTAAAATCTAGCCGTAATAAAATTATTCTAATTGAGTGAGGTAATTTTAATGTAACTAAACTTTGAATTTAACTATTTATAAATCACTACCTAATTTTAATATTAATGTTTTTTTTGGAAAAAGTCAACAAACCACTATATATATATATATAAAACTAGTTCAAGTACTCAACTAGGAAAGAATTAGTAAGAAAACCCAACATCATCACAATAGGTACAAGAATCAAACATCAATATTTACAACACATAATATTGATGAATGTAATCTAAATTACAAAATGAGGGGATATTCCAAGTAGTTCAACTAGTAGGCATGAAAAACCCAAACCCAACCAAAAATACAAGGTTTTTATATTCCTGCCTTTTGACAAAAAAAATTATCACAAAAAGGGAAAGAACTTAAAATTATCATTCCTCAATATCCTCGCATGAGACACCATCAATAGAAGTTGAGGTCATACTAGTTTGCAAAGAATATCCCCACCCAAAATTTGAACATAGCAATGGAGAAACCTCCTATTCTGAGCCCAAACTAATAGCAACATCATCTATAGTATCTATGGTAGAAGGCTTACCCCAACCTAGTGCTCTACCTTTGTCAAACTAGGAATGCCATCCAAACTCTTATGTGACAGGAAGACCTGATCCATGTACAATGGAAGCTAGGATTTTAGAGTAAACACCTGGTCCATAATCAGATTTAATTAGGGAGGCCAACATTTTCATCATGTGAGCATTCATAGCCTAAACATCATTGATCAACAAACCCAAAATATCCAACAAAGTATAACCCATTTTCTTCACACCCTCCTCCAGTTGGTGTCACAGTACTCTTGCCGTGACTTGCAAGGTCTTCATCATAAAATGAGGGTTCTTCTTTTCAAAAGACTTTTGTAGCACCTCAAAGGTAGCCATGGCCTTGTGTTTATGCAAGAATTGTGAGCATGGAAACAAGCTTCCCACCAAGGCATTTCTAGCCCATAAATTGTAATTTTGCATTGCCCTTTTCAATTTTTTTTGTACCCAAAATTTTAGATGAACCACTTTGATTGCAATGATTTCCAAATGCGAGGCTGACTAGAGTAAGTCCATAGCATTGGACTAAAAAATTGAAACCAAGTTTTATGGGAACAACACTTACCTTGATTATGAAGAAGAAAACTCCTCCCCAATTACAATGCAAATCATCTGTCGAGTAGAAGAAGAATGCACAAAAAACATAGTATACAGGGCAGTGTTATCCAAGGGATGAGGAAGACCATCTTCATCCAATAACTATTGGAGCCATATTCTAAATTTTTTAGGGAGGATTGATTTATGATACTAGTAGCAAGAATCACATTTAATGTAGGCATCATATGGAAGTGAGATCTTGAGACCAAATGTAATGGCAAACATGGTAAATAGAGGAAACAAAACCATAAATAAGGGTCCTTTTCATGAATACTAATTTTGAGGAGAATAAAGAAAAATCTCCCATAACATGCATGGAAGATATGAGGTACCAGCTGCCATGTGAATAGTAATGAAGACAACAAGACAACAAGGATTAATAAAACATACTCATAAAATTATGAAGATGTTGAAATGATTGCTTTGATGCCGAGTGTACTAGAAAGACATTTAATTAAGCATTAACATTTATCAATATTAGCCTTGATTAATGTGTGTAGTTCCTTATATTTGTTAATAAAGGACTCAACTATAGTGTTGAAATGGTAGTTCCATCGCACCCTAGGTTTTAGAGACAATCAACCACTTTATTCCCCTCTCTTAGAGTATGAGATATGTAGACCTCCTAACATTGATCCATAAGAATCCATATTTGTTGAAAAATATAAATGAGCTTCCAATTGAAAATTTCCCTCTTAATAAAAGAATTTATCATTACTTATGAATCACCTTCAACATAAACTCTATCAAACAACTACCTTTTTACAAGGCAAGACTTGCAAGTAGAGCTTGAGCTTCTACAATGTTATTTGTTTCATCCTGAATTGGGGCCACCATGAATGCTAAGACAAATCTATTGCAACCTTTAATATTAATGTTATTCCTATGACATTTTATACTTTATATTAATGAATACTTATTTTTGGTTTGGGATGACTTGTTGATTAGATGGTCAAGGGGTTTGAAATATGAGCACTAGAAAAAATCAAAGGAAATTTTGGAATTAAGAAAAGTTTAATTATTCAAAAAATGGTAGCATAAAATACACTAGGCTTAATCAATGGATCAAACTTTCCAACACACTGGATGGATAAAAGAGTGTATATTTGAAATATTCCTAGACAAAGTCTAGAGAATTTTTATTTGCCTTGTGAAACCAAAAGATATCTTCTTTGATAAAGACAAGCATTTCAATACTTATATTTCATAAATTATAGTTTGGACCCAAGTTGTAGATGCATTAGTGTTACTCTATGGTAACATGATTATTTTGTTATCATACATTTAGTCATTCATTTGGGTGACTAATTATTAGTGACCAATTGTCTAGTCATTTATTAAGTCACTTATCTTTGTCTAACCTTGTGATTTTATCTAATGACCATATTAGTCATTTATTTAGTCACTTATAAATTTCAAAGCATTACTAGAATTTGATAAAAAACTTTTCATCTTTGGACTAAAATTTTTAGTCATGTAGTCATTTATTTGCATGAATTCTACTAGTAATCATTAAAATTGTATCTCAGATTATGCACCTATTTCTAGAGATTTGATACTTCTTTTTAGATCTCAAGAGGATCCCAAAGTCTCCAAGACCTAGTTGTCAATGGTAGTAGTGGACCCTTTCTAATTAGAGGCATAGTGAGCCCTTAATTCGGACATACTCTTTGTCTCCTATTTTGGTCTAGTGTCCAGCTGTATTTGGGGTGTTAACTCTTATGTAGGTCATCCTATGGGAGTTGGTCAATCTCACTATTTATAAAAACTCTTTCATTTTTTCCATTTACTAATAAGCACCAAATTCATATGCAATAATATATCATTATCAATATTTCAAGCCATCAACCAAATAATCTCTTAAATTTTCAAGCATTGAAGGCATTCAAGCTTTCCTCCATTGAAGATCAAGGATTTAAATGCATTTAAAACATTTAAGGAATTTATGCTATATCTTCTATTTCATTTTTAGCATTCAAGATCTCCCTTCATACATTGAAGATTTATTTTTACATCCTTTAAATTTTTCTTCTCAAGATCTACATTTACTTGTATCCATTTATAAGGCATATTCCAAGCACAAGAATTCATAAGAGCTTTGGTTTCAATTTGATGTCCTTCCTAAGGTTTTGAAGTTGAATTGAAGTTATCACATTTAAATACTTGATTACATTTAAAAATCAAGAGCATATTCATAAATTTACATTATTTTATGTTAGATCTTTCACTAATATATGTTATCATTCTATATCAATTATCTCAATTCAAGGGTAATTCATAAACTTGGTTTTTCTCAAGGAAACCCCCCCACCCAACAATAAACAAATAATATCTTTATTTTGTAGGTTTTGGACCTCAGATTGATGAATACATTATAGATTTGGATACCCTTTTTGGCTCTCTATAGAACCATGAAATCAAATTCAAAATTGTGCATAATAAATCAAGTTGCACTACACCCCTAACGATCCATTTCACCCCCAAAGATCTAGCTTTCCCCTGAGAGTTCTACAAACAATATCATAGTTTTTTCCACCTAAAAAATGCAAACCTAGATCTCAGGTTACACTAGTTTTTTAAATCATTTGACAATGTTTCTTTAGGTTTGTATTCTACAAGGTATCATCTTCTCCATTCTATTACATTATTTCTTTATTTCACCTTTTTACTTAAATCCTCTTAAGGTGGAGGTGAGGGGGAAATAAACATGATTTATTTGTTCTTCTTTTTTCCATTAGACTTTGGATTTTTATTTCCTCTTGTATCAATATAATCTAATCAAAGGGGTGAAACATAGTCTTCCCCATTTCATTTATGTATGGTTGGATTGTTTCTATTTTCTTACCCTACACCTCTATTATGGGATGGAGCACTCTTGGTGT
Source organism: Cupressus sempervirens (assembly GCA_028749045.1). Taxonomy (NCBI): domain Eukaryota; kingdom Viridiplantae; phylum Streptophyta; class Pinopsida; order Cupressales; family Cupressaceae; genus Cupressus; species Cupressus sempervirens. Next base: position 746,191,769 of record CM053791.1, read on the forward strand.
TATACCCAAGGATCCAATCTTGGATGTTACCCCTAGACATTGCAAAGGGTATTTCCTTTAACCCCTATTAGGGTGGTGCTGCCCTAAATATTGTACAAGAAATATGGGGAGAAACCATACCAAAGGAAGTGGGAAAAATCAACCTCCAAATCTAATTATGATCCACAAAAAATGATCTCCCACTTGAGATTGTTTAAAATCCACAACAATAACCTCCCACTTGGAGATTAATTATACAAATTGTTAAACTTGTACCTCCAACTTGAATGTAAAATCTCCCTAGACTTTGTTTTTATACTTTATTTATTTTATTCTAGAAGACCAACTAAGGATGAGGAGGACTTTAACTTCTCACTTGGAATTTCCTTTGTAAAAATATCTACTAGATTATCATCTCTATTTATATTTTCTAGTTTTAACTATCTATCATCCAAAACTAAAGAAATGAAAGGGTACTAAATTTGTATGTTTTTTTTTCTTGGAATGTAAACCAAAATTCTTGGAAAGATGAATGGTACTCTATCTATCTAGAAATTTATAATTTTCTATCTATAGATGTACCAAATTGTCCATGAAAATTTGTATCCATATCATCCATATGGTTTCCTCTACAAAAGAAACATACTCTACCATTGTAGTGCTTTTGTAACTTAGAAATCCAACTCACTTCTACCACACCAATAGTGAATACATATCATGTAGTACTCCACTTGGTATCTACATCTCTTTACAAATCTAATTCAACAAAGCCTTGCAAATCAATAGTAGAGATCCCAAAATGTAAATGTTTACTAGATGTACCTATCAAGTATCTGAGAATCCATTTGACTACATTTTGGAATGTTCAATCCTAGAATGACTCATCTACCTTCTAATGACCCTTAAAACATATGTAATATCTAGTCTAGTACACACCATGACATACATTAGACTACCTATATTTGAAGCATAAGGCACATCAAACAAATTAGACTTATCTTCTTGCATCTTTGGACACATCTCCTTAGTTAATTTCAAATGACTAGGAAGAGGTTTTCTTACTATTAGAATATATAGTCCACCAATATAACTAAGAGTGATAAGGTGAATAAATTATGCAACTAATATCACAATTATCTACTTTAAACAAACTTAACCATATGAGTAATATAATTAGAAACTACAACACGATACTCATATACAATAGCACCAAATATGTTAACTAGGGAAACCATTTATTAGAGGGAAAACCCCAATGGGCATGGTACCCACAAGATGATGAACTAATATAAATAATCATTATTAGAGGATATACCCTATTAGGAGTCTATAACAACATTTAGTACATATCAGTCCCTTTTAGGAGACTTTGAATCCTTGTTAGTAGATCCCAACCCTATTAGAAGTTGTACCAACCTTGTTAAGAAATGTGGAAGATAGTTGGACCCATTGCCCATCTAATTTCAAGGGAAAGACCAATGAACCCACTATCTAAATGATCTATGTATTATTCCTTGTAGAATAATATAAATGAATAGTACTTCCTTCATCTTTATCTATCTTGGAAACTAGACTTTTGCTCCTTCTAATCTTCTAACTAGATGACAAAAATCACATCCAATAATCCCTTGGATTGCTTACTCACATTCACCAAACACTCTACTCCTTTGCGCACTTTACGCTAAATATAATAATTAATACATTGATCACAACATATTAAAAACAAGAAAAATATATTTCCTTTAAATCGCATCTTTAAAATAATTCCTTGAGTTAGCCTTGAGGCTTTCCCAATTAATTATAATAAGATAATTAATTAATTACAATTATAATAGCACTATCAATTCATAGTCTATATAAAAATTTATACATGTGATACTAGGGCTTGCACATCTAATGACATCATCATTTGAATTTCCTCTATCATTGTTTGACCATGCATCTCTTTATTACATTTCATGTGGAAGATATAATAAAAGCATTTGAAATTTCATTCAGAGCACTCTCCCTTTGATTTTCTCTCTAAAAATCAAGTACAACTTATGTATATCTTTGACTTATGTGTTACACATTGAACCACATCATTAGGACATTGTACTAAACATGTCCATAATTGTGCATCACCATACAAGCAAACCTTGTCCATACAACTATGTTCTCTCTATGTTACTTTGATAGTCTTCACAAACTTACTCCTATGTTGATATCAATGAAAAAAAATTCATGAATGCAACATGTCAATACTCTCTAATGCTTAGGATACTACCCAAAGTATATTGTTAGCATTCATGCTAATAGTCTCCCCCTTTGGCATTGATGGCAACATAGATGGAAAATGTCTAAGTTCCAAGATTACCTGAATAGTGCTATGTTGTTATTGTACTCATATTCTCAAATCCTCTTCATTAATAAAATCTGAAATCCTCTAGAAGAATGGTCTATTCTTCTTCTTCTTCTTTAGGACTGGAAATAGTTGTTCATAGTAAACAAATCTCAATATGTATTTCCACCATAGAGATATTCCTCCTTCTTCTTTACATGAATCTTTCTAAACTCCCTAATAAATTAAGATTTCCATACACTCTCCCCCATACATACTTAGGAGACATTTTTTATGCATATTCTCTCCCCCATTGACATCAATGAAAAATTCCTTATTATGTCAATTGACTACTCCAAGTCTTCAACCAGCTCAAGTTTCCAAAGACATTATTCAAGACCAAATACCAAGAGTCCTCAATCACTCATCTTTAAAGTGGGTAGGGGAATAACCCCAAGCATACCTCTCAAGTACTCAAATGTATCTTTAGGTAAGGCTTCGTAAAAATATTTACAATCTGATCTCTTTTTCTTCCACCTCTCTCAACACATGATACTTAATAAATATATTCTTTCTCTTAAAATGAAATATACAATTCTTAGAAATACTCGCTATACTTGTGTTATCATAGTAAATAAGAAAAGTTTTTGCAAACTCTATTATGATATCCTTCAACATTTGTTCATCCACATCACTTGATCACAATTATTTGTTGTTGTACTATACTCTACCTTAGTTGTAATCTAAGAAATACAATCTTGTTTCTTTCTCAACCAAAAAGCTAATCTTCCTCCAAGAAAAAATTCTCCATCACTGGTGCCTTTTTTGTCATTCATACTACCTACCCAATCTACATCAGTATATGAGCATAAAGTAAAATCACTCGATCTATCATACCAAATTCCATAGTTTGATGTTACTTTCAAGTATTTGAATATCTTCTTTACTTGTGCATAATTGATGCAAGACCATCCAGAGGTATACGAGCAATCCTATGTCACCCAAAAAAAAATGTACTTAGACTTAGTTCCTATTTCATGTGTTTTTATTTTTGGATACCCATTTGGATCAAATAAAGGTTCCAACTCTCACAGTTCCACTATTAATGTTTTGGGTTAGAGCTTTTAATCACCTTCGGATATGTGTAAATGTCAGAAAAATAGGAGTATGTAATTGAGCCATCATTTTGGTGAACTAGAAGGTGTAAATTGGTTAGATGATTGTCATTGTAATTTAAAGCATTCCAAAAAAAGAATCAGGTCAAAAGGCCCAATGGTTTGAAAGTTATCACAGTTTTTTTTATTTCGAGAGACCTCTTAAGAATGCTTCAAAGTTAGGTTAGGGGCATTAAATGGCCTCGAACAAGGCTGAAAAATGGGGGATGAGTGGAGCTAGTCTATAAGGCTATAGAGTGCTTTGAGAGCTTTTTGAAAATATAAACAGTTCGTCAATTAGAGCTACGATTCAAAATTTATGCCTCTCGAAAGTTCGGTTACCATTTCTGGATTCTTCTAATTTTGTGCCGACTTCTAATGCAACTTTTGGAGCCTTCTATTTGGTTGGTGGATCCCAACTAGAACTTTCTAGAATGTATTCCTAATCCTTAACCCTTTGGGGTATATTTAAGAAGATTTTTGGCATTGTAAAAGGCAGTACGGAGTGGAGTTTGAGAGAAGGTAATGGGAGAAGAATTTATCTCCAAATTTATGCTATTGTAAGCCCATAGGACATGTTTCAGAGTTTGTTTCTTTGCAATAAGTGTACTAGCATATTTTCACAGTTAATAAAATTTTCCCTTTCCTGTTGTGTCCATTCTATGCTTGGGTTGTGTCTCCATCAATAATAATATTTCTCAAAATCATCTTGGAATCTAGCTACAATCCCAACTATATTTTTTATATCTAATCTAGTGTGAGTCACATATTGCAAACCTCCAATCATATATCTATACTTCTTCTTCTCAACTATAGGTGTCTTAGCATTTTTGGATATCACCAATTATTATAGGTGTACCAACAAACTTACAAATTTCCAATCCAAATATTTTTAACAAGTCTTTCAAGTGATTAGCTTTTAAAATGAAAAGTATACCATCATTATTCTACACATTCTACAATCCTAGGAAAAACTTCATTTCTAATATCATGCTCATTTCAAACACATTCTTGATTACTTTATAAAATTTATCACTTTATTTATCATTTCCTCCAAATATGATTTCATCAAAAAATATTACTATTATCAACTAACCATTCTCAATTTCTTTCAAATACAAGTTACTATATGTCATACGTTTAGCAAGTCTAAGATTTGCAAAAATAGTTGTCCAAACTTACATACTAGGTTCTAGGTCCTTGCTTCAAACCATATAGAGCTTTCTTTAGTCTACATACCATATCTTTTGCTTTTGTAAAAGGAAAACCTTTAGGTTTTTCAACAAATACCTCTTCTTCAAATTTTACATTTAGGAAGGAAAATTTAACATCGATCTAATATACTTTGAACTTCTTATTCACTACATAATCCAAGAACATTGTTACTACTTCCATTCTTACTACAGGTCCATATGTCTCCTCATTCTTTATGCCTTCTTGATCTAAATATCCTTTGCATGCAAGTCTAGCCTTGATCCTCACAATTTTTCCTTTCTCATTCACCTTGTTTTTGAATACCCATTTGGTTCCTATCATATTCTTATCTTTAGGTCTAGGAACTAACTCCCATGTTTCATTCTTCACAATTTGATCTAATTCTTCATTCATTTCTATAATCTAATGATCATCTTTACATGCTTCATTTTTACTCTTATGTTCAACTTGAGAAATCAAACATATATCTTCATTAACTTTGTTTCTTGTTATCATACCTTTGTCTATGCTTCAAATTATCTTCTCAAGCGGGTGATTCTTTGTTAGATTCTTATTAGGGGTAGGATCTAACATATCAATTCTTATCTCATCTCTAAGTTCATATCCCTTCTCTCCACTTTTCTCAATAGTTAACACATCATTCTGTAGTTCATTGTTAGTCTCAAAGAAAACTTATGCATCTTGTCTAACAATTCTAGAATTATCTTCTTCTACATTTGAATTGTAATCTAACATATTTTCCTTAACTCCAAACTTTTCATCAATCTTAACATTTATGCACTCAACAATTATCTTAGTTCTATGATTAAATGATGAAGGGTGCTTCCCTTAATACCATAAACCATAATAGAAACAAAGAAACAATAGCAAATATGATCTTCAAACATAATATGGACTTATTATTTGTGCCAAAATTATGGTATTACAAAATTCACAAGTAAAATATTCTAACCTACATGAGCACCTTCTTTACAATAATCTACAAGAAAAGTTGCAAACTATCACCCAAAGCTTTTCTAGACAATGTTTGAGCCTTTCTTAAATAGGCAATTTTATGCCACTTGGGAAGGTTCTAGACATTGAAACTTAATATCTAGGGCCAACATACCCTAACAATACATATAGAATTTTCCAAATACATCTTTGATTATTATTTTAGATATTTTAGGTATCCTAACTTTGAAAGACCATAACTCACGAACCATTGCTCTGATTGGCTATTATAACTTCTTTTCAGAGATATCAACTCTTGTTCTACAAGATTGAAACTACAAAAGCACCCTTGCATTGATTTTTTGGACCTCATTTGGGCACTCTAAGTCCTACACTAGTGAGCCTAAAGATTTTTTTACAAATTTCTCCTCCAAAAGTCCATAATAATTTCTCTAATACTAAAGTTGGAGCAATGATATTTTTATGATAGGCTTGTAACTCTAAAATGGACCTTCCTATAGAAAATGAGAACATTCTGAGTTCATATGAAAAAATTACTATAAGTAGAAAGTTCCCATAAATAGTAACCACCCTTTCTACTAATCCTTATTAAAATAGAAAAGATTAAAAAGAAAATATTTTTGGGTGATGCAAGATTGCTCTTACACCTAGGATGCTCCTACATCAAACACCTAGGGTAATTTGAGAAGTGACTTAGTTACATATCAGGTGTTCAAAGGAAAAGCAAGATGGTTAACCTCCTCCCTTGCTAGCCATGATGAATCGTCTACTAGCTTCCCTTTTCACTTGACCACGTATTCCCTTTATAGCCTAACTAGCTACTAGGATACTCCACTACACTTCTGAAACTTCATCTCCATCACCTCCTTCATAATACCTTGTCAAATTAGATATTTTAAATAATGGTGAAATATTCAATTTAGTAGGCTACTCAACTTCATAAGTATTTCTAGAATCATGCATTTTTACTATCTTGCATGGTCCAAACTTCTTCATCTTTAATGTATTATATGTACCTAATGGAAAATGCTCCTTTCTCAAATGTAGCATGACTTCATATCCAATCTAAAATTCTTTATACTTCCTTTCGACATCTACCTTGTCCTTATACCATGTATTTATCTTGATGATTTTCTTCCTCAACTCTTCATGGATGTTCTTCAAGTGTTCAAGAGATTATTTTTCTTTAGAACTATTTATCTCTCCTTTATCCAACTACCTCAATTCAGAAGCACTTCTAGGACTACTCCCATATACAATCTAGAATGGTGATTTACCAATACTCCTATTGATAAAATTATTATATGCAAATTCCACCTGTAGTAAAATCATATCCCATCCTTTTGGGTTCCCTCCAACCAAACATCTTAGCAAGCTTCCCAAACTATGATACACAACTTATGTCTGTCCATTAGTCTATGGATGATGTGATGAATTGACCTTCAAATATCTCTTAAACCTCTTCAAAAATGTGCACCATGTTTCCTCACTTTTCACCCTCTACCTTAGTAGTAAAAGTGATTATTTATGTCTTAGTGTTTTCCTAATTGTGTTTGAGTCTAGGTCTAAGCCCCCTTAGGTGGAATGATTCTCCATCAGATTTCTCATTTCCCCCTTCTCCACATTTCATAGCCAGGTGGTTCTCATTTTTATTGAATGGACTGTATGTGTAGGTTAGTACCTAGTCTTATGGAGATTCACTTTGTTCATACAAATATCATTTACAAAGTTATATCTACTTGTGGTCTATCACTTTCTTAATAAAAATGGAAGCTTACAAAATTTTTTACTTCATCCTCTTCTTAGTGGGTTTCTAACCCATGAAGATAATTTCTTGAAAAGGGAAACAAATGATGCATATGTATCAAAGAAAGGAAATAGCAAGGTACCCTATGGCGAATCCATATTTCCTTTACAATTATTTAACTTAGAAAATGTTTAGGATTCATCATAAGCTCTCATAATCATTTTTGGTAGAAAACTCAAAATCAACTTCTCCTCGGCGGGTTTCTAACCCATAAAGTTGGTTTTCCACACAAGGCCATTTTAAAGGAAACAAAACAAAATGTGGGTCCCTATTAAATTTTTGCACCTTACTTAGACATTTCCAAGCCTAGAAAGGACAATGATTTAAGGTTCAATTAAAAGGGAAGCTTTAGTAGAAAAATACAAATTGTCTTCTCCTCAATGGGTTTTCAACCCATGAAGACAATTTCCCAAAATTTAAAGGAAATTAAGTTAGTAAGCTATTGGTAACTTAATTTTAAGTTTTCCAATACTTACTTTCCTATTTTCCTTTAAGTTTCAGAAAGTTACCAATAGATATCTTGGTCCTCGTACATAGATTAAAAGGTGAGGTAGAAGTTTTAAATTTTGTTGAGAAATATTTCTTTTTGGTGCAAGTCATCTACTCTGACACCCAATATATTGATTGGGTTCACAAGGAAAGCAAGATTTTGTCCAATGCTCTCTATGACACAAAGTTTTACAACACATTCTATACGTCATCTTTCCTCATTTGCATGTTAGCTTCTTTACAATTATGGCCAGGCCTCCTAAGTGTGGAAAATTTTCTTGATGATATGATGTCTTATGAGTTCTACCCATGCTTACAATTGGAAAATAGTTATCTAGAGTATATAAGAGTTAATTATGCTTTCACCATGAGAATTTGTAGGAAGCTTCAGGGATGTCTAGAGAGAAGATTCAATCTTGAAACCATGGCAGTCATTAGCCAATTTGGGAGTTATTTCATCCAGTTCTCAACCTTTTCATATTTACATCTTGTAATTTTTGATGGTTTCCCCTCAAAGTTGCCAAGATATCCTAGTGATATGATTGTATTGATCGAGATTGTGTGACAAGCTACTAAAGTGAACATGATGAGTGGGAGTTTGAAGAAGAAAGGGTATGAATTACCTATGAAGGTGAGAGCTTATAGTTGTGAAACCCATTCTGATCCCAAGAACATGCTAAAGGTGTTAGAAATGATGTATAAGTTGGAGATGTATGAAGTCTTAAGGCCCATATTTGATCCAAATGGGCATGCAAGGGAGGTGTTGCAGATTAGAAGTGCAATCAAACAAATCATCACCATTAAAGACTACTAAGCTGATTGCAAGGATGAGTTTGAGAGCCATGATCATTCTTTTGCTAGGTTGACAATTGATCATGTAAAAATGTATAAAGTTAATATTAATGTTTAATAAGTAGAAGATAATGGTCAAAACATGTATAGCGATACTTATTTGACCAAGCTAAGAAGCATTCTAATAAGCTTAGAACCTTATGAAGATGCACAAAAGGAGCTAGATATAATGATTGTCTAGATTATCAGAAGGATGAGGAAATTGGTCAAATGGAACATATCCAAAAGGATTTGAAGAAAAAGTACAACCACTCAAGCTTCTCCAATAGTTGCAATAGCTTTCTCCTCCCAAAGTGGTGCATTTTGTGCAACCGTGTCCATTACCCAAGGGCCAGCTCAACCATCAAATGGAGGTGATCAACCTTTGGACAACAATATTTCCATAGCCAAGATGTGTCAAGCTGAGAAGAAGAAGGTAGAGGAATCAAAAGATGGTGTAGTGTCATGTCCCCTTTTCAAATAATAAAAAAATAATAATCTTTGCTAACGCAGGCAGGCCCAAGAAAGTGAAGTTTCAGAAAAAGGGCATTAATCTTTGGAAACCGTTGGACTAATAAATGAAAATTATTATTAAAATATGTTTCATTAACCTTTCTTGGATGTGAGTTACAGTTATGCCCTCTTTTAATGGGTTTGGAGGCATTTTGGGCTCATTCCAGAACTTGATTTTGCTGATTTCTTTGTTATTCTTCAGAGGCTGCCAAACCTGTGGAGAAGGAGACCCAAGAACGGGAGTTTGTAGGTTTCCAGGGAGACCCAAGAATGGGAGTTTGTAGGTTTCTAGGAAGGCTAAGTATGGGAGTTTGAAGCCATTCCATGTGCATGCTCATACAGAGTTTGCCTTTGTGCTGAACAGTGTAGATTTGTGGGTTTTTGGGTGTGTTTTTTGCATGAGTTTGGTGTTTTCAGTTGAGCATTTCATATCAGTTTTGGTTGCTGCTGTATTTCAGACTTTAAGCTGTTAAAATAGATCTGAATATATGTATTTGGATGTGATTAAACTTTTGAGATAGTTTATTAGTGTTTTTGTGGTGTTTTCGGGCATTTTTGTGTTAATTTCGAGAGCCCGATGAGCATAGTTTTTGTCCTACATTTGTGAGATGCTGTGTAAAGGCTCTATAGATCTGGAAATGTCATTTTGTAGGCTTTTATGCTACTGAAATTTCTGTAAAAATTTCCATTTTCAGATTTATTAATAATAGGTGAAGCTGTGAAGCTTTTGGCACCATTTCTGGCATACCCGATTTGGGGTTTCTTGAGAAATTTAGAGGATCTTTGTGATATTAGTTGTTTGATCTTAAAGATCTGATTAAAGGTTGGAAATATCATGTAAAATCAGAAAAGGGACATTTCAGTGGTATCAGAGCCATGTTCTTGCCAGCCTGAGGGTTTGTAGAAGCTTGCATGTTAGTTTTGACAACTACCCAGATCTTGCATTTCAGTTTTGAGAACTACCCAGATCTTGCATGTCATAATTTGGTGGTTGCATGTTGCTTCTAATCATTTGCATGTCAAAATATATGGTTTCATGCTACTTCTAATCATTTTCATGTTAGTTCTTGGTGAATTTGGTGGTTGTAGAAGTTTGCATGTCAGTTTTGACAACTACCTAGATCTTGCATGTCAGTTTTGACAACTACCCAGATCTTGCATGTCAGTTTTGACAACTACCCAGATCTTGCATGTCAGTTTTGACAACTACCCAGATCTTGCATGTCAGTTTTGACAACTACCCAGATCTTGTATGTCATAATTTGGTGGTTGCATGTTGCTTCTAATTAGCTACATGTCAAAATCTATGGTTGCATGCTACTTCTAATCATTTGCATGTTAGTTCTTGGTGTTTGAAGAAGTTATATCCTATTGGGGTTACACTCTACTTTATCCAGAATGGACAGGTATAGTATAGAGTCTCAGAGGACACGATCTTGGACAATTGATATCCAGAGTCAAAATAGTAGAAAGGATGGTTATTTAGACATTCGAGATAAACTTATGAAAATAAGCCATGACATGTCTGAACAGTTGGTTGAGCACCACCGTATAATGAATGACATGTTGTCCGACCCAGCTAAGGTGGATAAGTTGACTAGATTTCTATTTGGCAAATTTTTTCATAGGGAAGATGACACAATTACCAAGAACTTGCATGAGAAGTTTGAGAAACTAGCTGATAGTCAGGTAGAGGTCTCAGATTCTACTCTGCCATAGGAGGTGGTGGGAAACGATATTACACAGATTGATAGTAACGATCAACTTGATACTCAAATTGAGAAAATTGTTTACAGGTCGTCAAAGGGTGATGCCATAGGTATTCAGGATGGTATAGTTACAACAGGCAGTGACTACAGTGTAGTGGGTTCAGATGATGATTATGAGGATGTTGTTGTGCAAGATGGTGAGATACCTAGTAGAGATGAGCAGACATTAAGCATTCATGACTTTGCTAAGAAAGAGTACCAAGCACAGTTAGATGCTTCATCACATGAGGTTGAGGCTGGTAGTACTTCACATGATTTGTCCAACCAGCTGAAGGTGAACACAGATAGTATTGTGATTTCATTATCTCATCATGACAGGTATGTGGAGTTAGTTGGTATTGGTCATATTACTCAAGTGAGGAGTTTGCTTGAGTTACCAGTTGATTCTAGTTTACGGATATGGACTCAAGATTGTTATATTGGCATTTTGGATTCAGTTGACTGGAGATCTTTAACACTTTTTGGTAGTAGTGTTTGTTTGGGTGCTATCATGGATTTGATTAGCAGATTACATGGTGTTGTCTTTTCTTGTGCCAGTATCTTGTCTGATGTTGGTATTAGTTTTTATACACCAATGTTGGGCTTTGTTTATATATCTGGTCGACCATACTTGTTGGAATGTGTTGATGATATTTCATATTTGGCAGTGTGTATAGATGAGTCCCAGGATCATATTGGCATTGATGACATCCAGGAGGATGCAGTGGGCAGTTTTGAAGACTTAGTTTCCTTGGGTATAGAGGAGTTGGACATAAATGCTAATGTTTTTGATACTTCGTATGTTGATATGAGCTTTAGATTTGATTCATAGGATATGGATGGTAATACTCTAGAGACTAGTAACTTTGAGGATACTCCTTTAGATAGTGCATTAGAGGAGGTTTGTAGGAGACAGTCAAGCTAGTGCCATCATGTGTCTAATCAGTTGAGAGTTAGTGACCGAGACATTTCTATCACTTCCCAGCATTTTGATGCTGCTCGTTAGTTGTTAGCAGTTTATGGATGGTGTTCTCCTACTAGTGATGAGCAGGGAGGCAATTATCTTTCCTTGATAGAGTTCCACTCTTTATGGGAGGCTATTCATATTTTGAGATAGAATTATATGCAGTTGGTAGCCGACAAAGATTATCTTATGGAGTGGGGCAGTACAGCATATGATGCATTGTTGGCCAAGGAAGATGAGGTGAGTGAGCTTACTGAGCAGCTTGAGGTGACTTCTGAGATTCTTGAGAGTACATAGTTGGCTTTCAAGGAGTCACAGTTTCATTTGGCTAAGGTGACCAAGGAGTTAGAGCGACTACAATCTTTAGCTGATTCTATACAGTCACAAGCTGTGGTGTTTGGTGATCCGAGGATGTCCATGGCCGAGATTGTTAGAGACAGTGGAGATGGGGATGCATACATCTTTGATACTAACATTGGCATATCAGGTTCATTCCCACTAGAGTCAAGTTCAGTTGAGTTGGGTGTTGTAGCAGATTTTTGTATGCCTGACATGGTGGTGGCCTCTAGTACTAATGGTACGAAGACTAGAGATGTATCAAAGATCATGTGTGATGTTGGTGAGTTGGCAATTGGCATGGTTCCTGCTAGTAATACTACTCCCTTGGTGATATCTTCAGAGGTAGTTGTCAGTTCCAACATGGTTAATGATCAATTGCAGTTAGTTTCATCTGGATTATAGTCTCAGCCACTGACTAAGATTGGTTCATTCTATCGGCATTACACTATGAGGTATGCTCATCCATTTACCTTTGATGACCATGTTGATGAGATGATGATACAAAGATGTACTTTGGTTCCTAGTGCTTGTCATCAGTTATGGGATAGTTTGATGTCTCAGGATGAGAGTTGTGATGGGCATGACATGGTGATAGGTTCTACAATTGACAGCTTGATAATACATGACTTAGAGCAAGAGTTTCAGAGTGATGCTTCAGCGGGTGTTGTTATTGATTCTACTCCTTTGGCTATGACATCTCCTGGCTTAGCTGGTGAACAGTCACAGTGGGTTGTATCACTTGTTCATGGTGAGCTATTGATTGAGGTTGGTTTTTTTTATCAACTTTATATTGCAAGGTATGTACATCAGTTAGCATTTGATCCTTGTGTTGAGGAGTTGATGGCAAGAAAATTTGGTTTAGGTTCCAATTCTTGCTATTTATCTTGTGATGGCTTTTCACCATCAGGGGTGCATGGTAGTTATGGTTATGAGATAGTGGTTGGTGATCTACAAAGTTGTGTTGACTGTAGGCATTGTATAGTGTGTGGATTCTCCATACTTGGTACAGTTTCATTTGGGAGCATTCACCATTGTTGCAGAGTTGGATTGTACATTTCGTATAGGCCAGTGGAATGCATTGATGGTATTTACTATGTTGGTAGTCCACTTTACTTGGATTTTGATGTTCTAAGAGAGTGTGTCTCATGTGTTTCTGATTGTGGAAGTTGTGATTTTGGAGTTTGGTTGAGCTATAATTGTCAGTTTGATTATGGATTCCTCTTGGTCATATTGCAGAGGATATTGCAGGAGCCTGTGTTAATTGGTAGTAGTATAGTTTATGACTACATTTGGGATCCAGGTGGATTGATTGGTTTATTGTTCAGCCATTTCTTGAGGAAAAGCAATTTTTGGGAGGGGAGGACTTGTCATGTCCCCTTTTCAAATAATAAAAAAATAATAATCTTTGCTAACGCAGGCAGGCCCAAGAAAGTGAAGTTTCAGAAAAAAGGGGTTAATCTTTGGAAACTGTTGGACTAATAAATGAAAATTATTATTAAAATATGTTTCATTAACCTCTCTTGGACGTGAGTTATAGTTATGCCCTCTTTTAAGGGGTTTGGAGGCATTTTGGGCTCATTCCAGAACTTGATTTTGCTGATTTCTTTGTTATTCTTCAGAGGCTGCCAAACCTATGGAGAAGGAGATCCAAGAACTGGAGTTTGCAAGTTTCTAGGGAGACCCAAGAATGGGATTTTGCAAGTTTCTAGGAAGGCTAAGGATGGGAGTTTGAAGCCATTCCATGTGCATGCTCATACAGAGTTTGCCTTTGTTCTGAACAGTGTAGATTTGTGGGTTTTTGGGTGTGTTTTTTGCATGAGTTTGGTGTTTTCAGTTGAGCATTTCATATCAGTTTTGGTTGCTGCTGTATTTCAGACTTTAAGCTGTTAAAATAGAGCTGAATATATGTATTTGTATGTGATTAAACTTCTGAGATAGTTTATTAGTGTTTTTGTGGTGATTTCGGGCATTTTTGTGTTAATTTCGAGAGCCCGATGAGCATAGTTTTTGTCCCACATTTGTGAGCTGCTGTGTAAAGGCTATATAGATCTGGAAATTTCATTTTGTAGGCTGTTATGCTGCTGAAATTACTATAAAAATTTCCATTTTCAGATTTATTAATAATAGGTGAAGCTGTGAAGCTTTTGGCACCATTTCTGGCATACCCGATTTGGGGTTTCTTGAGAAATTTGGAGGATCTTTGTGATATTAGTTGTTTGATCTTAAAGATCTGATTAAAGGTTGGAAATATCATGTAAAATCAGAAAAGGGACATTTCATGTAGTCACTCTTTCCCTCTCACCCCATAGTAGTCTAGTGCCATCTGTAAGTGCTACACTTCTCCTGTTGGGTAGTCCCCAAGTGCAAGTAGTGGATTTAGGAGATGGAGGAAATAGTGATAGTGAGACTACTTAATCTAATGAAGAAAAAAAGAAGATTTTAGAGGTAGATAAGGACCAAGATTCTTCAAAGATCATGTCATAGGACCCAAAGAAACCTTTCTCTTTGACCATGAAAGAAATTACCCTAGTCAAGAGAAAGATGTTCAACATAGACTCTCTTGAGACTACCTCCAAGGTGATAGGCATATATTCATGTCTAGAGAACTCTCTAGATAAAAAGAGGAGGAGGAAAGATAAAGGAGCCCCCAAAAAGGATACCTTATCTCTTCCTATCAGCTATGGATCAGTACTAAGCAAGGTTAAGAAGAAGACCTTTTCCATCCTCAAACAAGATTGTGAAATAGGGCATCTAACAATGGAGATTGCAAAGCCTACCAAAGAAGGAAGAATCAAAGATTTTTCTATAGATGACTTTTCCTTACACTCCATAGGTGTCATGGAGGCTAGAAATGACATTAATTTTGGCTTTAGGAAGTTAACAAATGATGTAATATAGGAATAGCACGAAAGCCTCAAATTATCAAAGGTCAAAATGAAGGCAAAAATCCAAGAACTAAATGGCTTCATCAAACAATTGGTCACCCCATTGGAAAGCATTTCTAGAATGCCTATTACTAGTGATCCCACTACTACTCATTTCCAAGCACTCATCTCTCAGCTTCATGAGCTAAAATTTTTGGGCAAATTGGTAGAGAATGGAGTGGGAAACTCAATTTCGAGAGACTCACCATTATAGAATAGTTTGGCAATGCCATACTAAGGCTAGAAATAGAGAAGGACAACATTTCATATAATAGAGCTACCTTGTCAATATAAAAATTTAAGAGTTGTGATTTAATCTCTTCATTGAAGATGATAATCCACATGATAGCTGAGGAGGTTGTCGAAGTGAAGGTCTTTCCTAAAGGAGATGAGCCTTTATTTAAGTGGCTTCAGAGCATGTAGTATGATGGTAGAGGAAGGGCTTAAGGAAGTAGAAGCCAAAGTGAAGAAAGATCAAGAAAGAGATTATGAACTTCTAAAAGGTCTACATATAGCCTCCTAGACTAGTAGATAAGGGAAGGGAATCATTGGAATAACTATCATCCAATCAAACTTCTCCAATTACATAGATAGTTTGATGGGGATATCTTTTGGTCACTAGAATAGAATTTTTGAACCCTAGAAGCTTGGTCAGTGTATACACATGGACATAGGGGAAATAAAAGACTAGCTAAGTGATGTCAAAGATTTGGCTATAGAGCATTCTAAATGGCTCTTAAGATATACTAATGTACATTTATATAGGCATGAAGAGTTGATTCCAAACATTGTTGCCGCTAAGGCCTATAGGACAAAATTAGTAAAGGGAACGAAGGAAAAGTGATTCATATTTTGCCTCTTTCATATTTTGATATAATTAATGTAATGGACAAACTAGCTCCTTGCTATTTGTCATTTCTGAAGAGATGAACTGATTAAACTTCCTTTGTAATGGTCATCTCAGAATCCTGTATGTATTAGAATGAAAGACTAATAAAAGGTCAACTAATTTTTTGTGTGAAATACTTGATATTGTAAAGCCAATTGAATGGTATTTTGTATCAATTATTTTCAATTCCATTCTATTTTATGTTAATTGTATGTTTTCTCTTTCATCTGAATTAAAACAAGGAACAAATGAAGCATCATTCCCTTGTTTTGAGGTAGAGAGTTGAATACGATACTATTATCATCATAGGTTCAAAGAGAAATCCCTTTTTTTCCCCTTAAAGTTAGTCTTTCTTTCTCTATAGTTAGTTCCCTATTGAATTAGTTTAGTATTAGTTAGTATGCACTATTGAATCATTAAGCCTTATGGATTCATAAGATGTGTGAGTTCATAAACTTAATTAACCTTGAAATACCATTTCTTGCTTGAGTTAGTTCCTGTTTAGGCCTGGCTTGGTTTACCTCTCCCATTATTGAGTTAAGAACATACCCCATTTTAGAGTTAGAAATAAACATAATTCATTTCAAATCATACTACAATAGGGAGTTGTACCAAATAATTTAGAGGAAGGTTAGTCTTTTTAGAAGCAACTTTCCAACTGTACTAACCAAATATTGTTCACAAATGTGGGCATGTAAGAGTTAAATAAAAAAGAACAATATGCTTACCAATTTATGCCATAAATAACCAATAAAATTGGTATCTCAATCTGAAACTATACTCTTGGATAGACCATGTAGTCTTGCTAATTGTCTAAAAAATAATTTTGTTACATGAACAACATCACTAGTCTTCTTGCAAGGAATCAAATGTGGTATCATTAAAAACCTATCAACCATTACAAAAATAGAATCATGCCCTCTCTATATCCTCAGTAATATAATAACAAAACCCATAATAAAATCCTCCCATGACTTCATTGGTAGAGGTAATAGCTGATACAACCCTATATTCTACTTTACTCCTTTCGCCACTTGACATAATCTACAACTCTATAACAACTTCTTCACATCTTGCTACAACTATGGCTGGTAATAGTTCTTAGCAACCAAAGCTATGGTTTTATCTTTACCAAAATGTCCATCCTGTTGGTGTTTTAAAACTATTAAGTAACAAAATGCTCAATACCAAGATGACATTACTCACACAATCTAAAGACTAGCCAATTCTTATTAACAATTGTATGTGCAAACCATTTGGGCCCAACTTCAACAAAACCAAGGGTGGTTTTCTACTCTTCAGGCTTTGCAAAACCAGGGTGGGTATACCCAAGGATGATTCAAGACTGGGAAACACTATATGAGGAATATTTTAGTTTCATTCTGATTCTCATCTTAAATCCTCAAATACATGCATAATTCATGAAAATTTGATAAACACATCCCATATAACAAATCTGGCCAAAAATTCTTCTATAGCTCTGCATATGTTCTCAGCAATAGTGGCTAATTGAAGCTAAAACATTCCATGCAAACAAGTACATGCCAACTTTGAAAATATTCAGAAAATAAAAGTAAAATTGATTATAATTCTACATCTAAAAACCATTTATTACACATTTCTCTTCCAGCTAAATCAATTTGACCAGTGCCTAAACCATTGGGGTTTAGAGTCTACTACAAATCATTAGATCTAATTTGTTTCCTTACAACAAATTTTATCAGCAATTCTTATGAGAATTCATCATTCAAAAATCCTTTCCACTACTATAGAAACCTTATCAAATTCATCAAAAGCTTTTACTTAATCCATTGAACTAATAATAGTGATGAATAGATATACAACTTAACTAGATTTCATTCAATTGCATAAGCCTTTACTCATTTAATATCAAGGTAACCAAGTAATCAAAAGGAGACAAAATTTAGAAAGAACTGATATGGGGATAGCTCATAATTTGTATTCATTTTTTTTGAAAATTGTATACATTTATAGTAAACTCAGAATGACCTTAGGAAGAAACACAGGGATCACTCTATTATTCATGTATTCTCAGAAACTAATAGAGAAAATACATCACAAACTTGGTCCAAAACAATGGACCAAAAACAAACTAAGTATATCACTTAGAAAAAATAGAATTTGAACCCTTTCTCTAGCCTTGGAATCTTACTTATATAGTGTGACATGCAACAAGCTTTAGGCTAAGAGAAAATTACAGTTGTCTTTTACAAAGTTTTACATACACCCATCACAACAAGACAACACTGTGAATAGTAGAAAGACTAGTACATTGAACATTCCTTTGTGGGGGCACTTATGTTCTTCCCTTTGGAAAGACAAAGTATTATGATCGAATTCCTTTAGTGCTCTAGTTCCTTGGGATAGGTAGCCATCAAATGTGATAGTGATGAGTCATCTCCTGCTAACTGAGGATCCTCTTTGTCTTTATCATCGGTGGTACAAGTGGCTTCTACTTTTGTACCCTCTTCTTTTTCATCATCCTCCACCTCATCGCCTCCTTTTGTCTATTCTGAAGAAAAAAATTCTTCTTTCCACTTATTATAGGTGATATCTTCTGGCCAATCAAAATTCAAGGCTTCTATTTGTATAGTTATCAAGGAATTTGAAATTGTCTCCACATCAGCTAATTCCTTTCTAATGGAGTTAGAGAATATCTACACTTTAACCAAGTCCTCATTTGTCATAGCCCATAAGAAGTGTCCAGTTTCATTTATAACTTTATTTATTCTCTCAAAAAAAATCTCATCCAACTCCCTTTTCCATTCCTCCTTTTCCTTTATTTTATCAACAGTTTTTAATGCACAAGGGAATAAATCTCACTTTCTTGCAATATACCTAGAAAAAAAAGTAGTTAATCTTCTATAGAAAGAATCTTTCTTATCATTAAAACCTTGCAACTTATTTGCTAAATAAAAAATTCCTTCTATCTGATGATAGGGTAGCTGGATGATAGATATAGACATAGTAGTAATATCTTCATTTCTTTCTATCAACTTCTGCATAAGAAGTCTGAATACAGCTTCATCTCTCTTTAATTCATCCCTAATCGATGTAATCCTTGCCAATAAATCAAAAAATGATGACCACTCAATTCTATCTACTAAATACATTATACCTTGCCTTATTTTCTCTTCAAACTAATTATTTAGTTCTACATGCATTGCGTACAACTTATTCTTTTCTTCTTCAAAATCCTCTATAGTGTAGAACTATGGCCTTTCAAGGGTATCTGGTACCTCAATAATTGGAGTGGACTTGAAAGGTTCAATAGGTGGCCTTGGAGGCTATGCAATCCTAGGTTTACTAGTCTCTCTTATTTTTCTTTTCCCTAGTACCTTCTCCATTTGGGATACTTTGTTTTTCAATTATTGAATATGCATACCCCTTTCCTCATATGATTTCAAAACTACTTCAAACCTAGCACTGAGTTGGTAACATCAATCTTCTTCCTGGCCAGATACAACACTACCAAATTTTAGCATTTTTGAGGCCATTCCCATTATCTTCTTACTGCCTACTTCACTAGCCCTAAAAATTGTCAATGCAACAGTATGCTCTACAATGGAAATTTCTTGTATTCTGGTCTTGTCTCTTTTTTCAATTGACCAAATAACAAGGGCTTGGTGGCCATCACTAAATTTGACTCCTTTATGATCTTGTAATACTTCTTCTTCAATTTTAAATTGGATGTCCTTTTGCTTCCTGACTGAATCAAAAAACATAGCGTTCACTATATCCCATTCTGGAAAAATAAGGACTCCTGACTGTTTAATTATTTTCCTTTCAGCCTTAGGGGTAAAATTAGCAAAAAATTCAAAAATTTATACTTTATCTCCTCCTTAATAGTAGAATTTGATTTATCAGGTTGTTCTACCTTTATTTTTTCACAAGTATTCTCAAAATTTCCTATATTTAGCCTCCACAAAAATTGTGCAAATGCTCTAGACTTCACAAAAAATTTCATCATTAATAAACCTCTCAGAGGCTTGAGCAACTACAGGGTCAATCTCCTTACCTTGGTAATAAGCAATGGTTAAATCCAAGGAAGGTGTAGGTGGTTCCTAAGGTTCTGCAATCTCCAAATCTATGGAGGTAAAAATCATGTCTCACTCTTTACCAATTTTTTTAAGTTGTTCTCTCAGAGATGTTTCATCATTAATTTTGATTGGAGACTAGCTTGAGGAATATTGTTCGACTTGGGAAGAAGACCCTTGCTCTAATTTGTGCCTTTTTGGAGAGCTGGTTGCAAATGGACTTCCTGACCTTGGCCTCTAATGCAGCGGTGCCTATTGCACACTTTGAACCATGACATAAATTGCCCTTCTTTGCAATGTATACTAGCTAGGAGCCACTATATTTTTTCTATTTATCTTCTTTTGTACTTCTACATCCTTTTCTGGATATGCCTTGACATATGTATCCTTCTTCTCATTCATGGCTTCTATTATCACAGAAAAATTATTCATTAATGCCTGCATCTTGGCTCCCCAATATTTCTTTTCCTTCAATGGTTCATAATGGAGGTCAAAGGCATTAATAAATTCTAGGGTTTTTCTATATACTATCCATTTCTCCTTTCTCAATTCCTACTCTTGCAGAGTAAAAACATTTCTGATCACATCCTCTGGATAGTATACTTATTGCACCATGCGGGAAGCTTTTATTCTCTCTCTTAAGAGATCATAGAATCCTTCAAGGTCAATAAATCTAGCATGAGATACTACCATGTTATATCTATCTAAAAACAAATTAAGGTGCTTCCACCTTTTCCTAACAAAACTAAAATCATGCACTACAATAACAATTGGAAAGAAGGTACCCTTCTTAGATAATTCCCTCTCATCTATAGTGCCTAGCTGCCATAAGAGCTCAACTATCCCTATCTTCAAAGGCACATGGAAAGGTAGAACATGAGGCTTTCCCAAAAAGCCATATACTCTAATAATTGTTGAAACATTATAAGGGATTATATACCCCTAGTTATGACTAACTAGTAGCCCTTGTGCATGGTCCTTGGATCTGACCAATTCTAATAGTACTTGTGAAATTCTTGGGCTATCTCCTATCAAAAGCAATCTATGCTTTGATGCAAAATATCTGTCAAACCTCACATAACTAGCATCTGTGGCCTTTGAGGTCATATCCACACTCCATAACTATACTAGATTCCTCTCTCCATCCCTGGTTGTTTCCAACTCCATACGCTTGGAGAAGAAGGTGAATCCCTTGTATAAATTACTTACCTGCTAAATTTGCCCTTCTTTCTCTATAATTTTCTCTGCAAGTTGGTTGAAACCCTTGAGAAATTTTGTGCCCTTGCTCTAGAAATCCTTTTCTCTTTGAGAAAATCTGCAATTGTATGCTTCAATAATGGTGATTTTTCATGTTATACTAGTGCATTGAGGTCGCACAAAGGAAACTTTGAATCATATTAAATCCTAAAACCATTACCTCCAATTTTCAACCAAGTTTGAATCTAATCCATAGATTTTCATCAAATCAGATGACTCTAATTTAAAAGGAAACAAGTTTTATGGCTTTAAAAAATAAGGCTACATGTCGCAATACCACTTGCCCACATTTCTTAAATTTCTTGCACCTTAGAATTGCGGTGAAGTGTTGCTCATTGATCAAGATAAGATCAACGATCTCATCAATTTATATTTGAATAAGGTCTAATTAGCTAAAAGCCTTTATACGAGTCAGTGCCTTCTAAAAACTTCCACACCAATGGGTCTCATTTCTTCTTTTGAGTGAGAAAGTGCTTGATGTCACTCTTTCCACCTGTCAAGCTAGTGCATTCTTGCTTTACTTATTGACTGAGCATTTCTTTATTGTAGGATTGCATTAGCCATTGATTTACAAAAGATCAATGGTGATAGTGATTATACCCTATAGAGCTTTTGAGTTAAAATTTTAGATGTCACCATGGACATGTGTTTGCATGGCACATTCCCACTTTTTTAAAACTTCACTCAAGTTCTTAATGCAGGCAAACATCCCTCGTTGATTAGGACAAGATCAATGGTGTGAAAAAATTATGAATTTTATGCTTACATCATCAACTTGGGCCAATGAAGTGACTGTTTTCAACCTACGTGCTCTGACTCATCTAACCATTGCATTTATTTCTAAATTTTTTTGTGCTCACATCATAAGTGTTTCTAGCTGAGCACAAGTGGCAAACCACATGGTGTGACTAAGAATTCTCCCATACATTTGACCCACTATGACATGTGTCACAAAGGTGCATACCCACATTCCTTATCTGACTAGCAACTTCATAATGTGAGATTGCACTAACCCTCAATCTTTGAAAGATCTATGGCTGACAAGGTTTCACTTCCACTTGGTAAACAAACCTCTATAGTGGCACATCTGGCAGTACATGTCAGTGATCATTTTATAGTGTGGCACCTCATAGTATATGGTTAGAAATTCTCGATCCCACCTTGCCATATGTCAAAAAATCACTTGCCTGCATTATTTATCTCTCATGCAATTTCAAAATGTGGGCATGCACTGGCCTTTCATCTTTGATAGATCAATGGTTATAAAATCATGCATTTCAAAATACCATGCTAGCTGAAGTTATAAATCAAAAGTCTCCATCTGTTCTAACTTGTCTAACACTTGTCATGAAAGACATCTCAACATCATCCTTGAGAACGGTGAGCCCATCTTGTTAGACTATGCCACTTGTCCAATTTTTGCTTCCTCGCATTATTTAACATTTGTGCATCTTATTATTGTGGGCATGCGCAAGCCTTTGATTCTTTGCAAGATCAACGATCAGGAACCTTGAGCTATAAAATAATACCTTTACTAAACAAAGGGTCAATGATATCACAAGGATCTTAAAACATGCATGAGGAACACTGAGAGTTCTATAAAAGTTGACTAGCTCTGACAACCACTAACTTTTTTTGGCACACTAAAGTTGAAACATCAATAGGAGCTACCTGTCGAACAGGCACTTCCCCACAATATTTAAAGACCTTACACCTCTAAATTGTGGGAATGCGATGGTCGTTGATCTAATGTAGATCAACAATCACTGAAATTTACTGTTACATAGGACCTTTTTCCAAAATAAAATAATGCAATTTAGGAAAACATCATAAAGTTTATCAAAAGATTAATAAAGGCATATTTACGCAGATTAAACTTTAGGATAAAAATGTCCCACCAAAATTTATTTGAAATGATACTTCTTAAGGTTTTCATAGGCTAGGGCCAAACAAGGCAAAGCACAAGGTTATTTGGTGAAGTTTTTGCCTAGGGTCTCTTGACCAAATTTCAATTTCCTTTGGAGTGCACATTTAGGGTTTCTCACTGCTAAATACAACAAAGAAGGGTGGTGAAAAACCAGGCCAATAATTGCTCTATCTGGGGACAATGAATAAGCAAGATACATATGAGGGCTCAGAATCCCTGGGAGAAGCAGACCACAAGCTTGACCTTAAAAACTATGACAACCTAGAGAGAGAAAAATCATAGAATAGAAGAATATACATGGACTATACATAAGATGCAAAGATTATATACAATTTACAAGGAAACCTAGACTACTATTCATGGAGAAAATAAGTATTTTTTCAAGAAAAATACCTCTTCAAGAACTGTCCATGAATTGGCAGTTCAAGAATATTGTCTGATAGATCTTTGAGTACATAAGAATCCTAACCCTAAGTAGTTTCAATGAAATAATGCCCTAACTAGATAGGATCAAATTTTCCATGTTGTCCTTTATCCTCAATTCCGGCATTCCACATTAAGACTAGATCTCCATCTTCAAACTTCTTGCTTACTATTATTTTATCATAGATTGCCTTAACTTGTAGTTGCAACTTTTGGTTCTTAAGAGATGCTTCTCTTCTGGTTTCTATCAGTTCTACTAGTTCATCCATCCTTTCTTGAATTTCATCTATAGTATCTTCATCATACAATTGAATGTAATTGTAGAGTCCTATCAAGTTGTTTTGAGGCATTCGTTCTTGAATTCCATACACCATATGTAATGCCTCGCCCGAAGATCCTTGGAAACAAGGATTAAAAACAAGTCAGAACAATTTTTTTTTTACAAGTGTAAGTGCACATGATACAACCTACACAAACCAAAAGATCGCAACGGAAGACTGAAAGACAACCAAGCACCAATGGATCTCCAAACACCACTACCAACTAGAACACAACCATGAAAACCATAGAGACCTACCAAGCTGAAAGACACAAGCTGACTCTTGGAAACTAGCTAAGTCTAAAATCCTGAAGCCCTGAAATTTCCTAGAATCTACACCTTAGCTCGTAGAGGTCTGAAACCCATCTCAAATGAATCGTCGCATATATTAAAATATATCTTAAGTATAAGGAATTAAATATATGTCAACTTATACTGAAATGATATATTTTAAACCCTGAAGGACAACAATAGAAACCCAAAAATTGAATTTCAAAGGAAACCTCCTAAATTCAAAATGCAACAACATAGGCTTGAAGAACACCCAAAAGGATATCTAGATCAACTCTCAAAATGATTGGAACACTACAAAAAGTGCCTGCTGTTGGCACGCAAAGGTTTTAACCAAAAGGCACGTGACACTTTTTACTAAGGGAGGGCGACACTTCTCCCTTATTGCGTGCGACACTTCTCAAGAAGCTGTGCGATACTAGAAAGGTATCGCATGACATTTCTCATGAAGCCATGCGACACTCTTCCAGTGTCATACGAAACTTCTCTAGTAATGCGTGTGACACTTTAAAGTATTGTATGACATTATTTCTATGGGCGTGCAATACTTTATTAGTGTCGCACAATGCTGAACAAATGTCGCCCATAGAAAATAAAAACACTTAAGGAAACTCAAAAATAGGGAAAAAATGACAAAAGAACCTCCACATCAGGGAGTACCGGATCCACATCTCGAGGCCAGAACACTCGAACCAGAATTGAGTAACTGAAATATAGAAAATGAAATCTAACCATCTATCAAACAAGGAAGGGAAAGTAGAGAAAGGAAACATCACATTCAACTGAAATAAACATCGCAATAACATAGATAACATTGCAATGAGCAAAAATAACCAACTAAGTACGTAGTTCCTCCCAACCATCAATGGCATCATAGGACCATCGTGGGCCCTAGCCATCCCCTATGCATAACATCCCAAGCCATTGATCAAATTATTGGTGTTTTCGTAATAGGGACGTCACTACTAAACATGCTACAATGTAAGTAA
Organism: Cupressus sempervirens; assembly: GCA_028749045.1. Taxonomy (NCBI): domain Eukaryota; kingdom Viridiplantae; phylum Streptophyta; class Pinopsida; order Cupressales; family Cupressaceae; genus Cupressus; species Cupressus sempervirens. The sequence continues at coordinate 746,217,159 of CM053791.1, forward strand.
ATAAAATCTAACATGCTAGTAGGAGGCATAAGATAAAACTGTAATCAGATAACATCATCTACTACATGCTAATCATCATAATGAGGAATGCATTAAAACTAACATCATCTAAACATGATAACATCATAATGAGAGCATAAATCACAAGAAGCATACTCTGTATATCGAAGTACCAAGTGACACATCCAGCTACAGTCATACTAGGACAATAGACCGTATCTGTACACCGGTCCCTAGCAGTGGTGAGGGTAGCTATGCCTCCCAAACATGTAGCACCTATAGGTCCACACCCGCCGTGCTAATGGAAATAGTGATCCAACCAAAAACACACAAAAACACAACAACCATGGTTAACACTCACACCAAGCATATGATGACTGAAACCAAGACATAGACAATGCATAAACTACAGGTCTTGGTCAGACACCTCAATGGGCTTACTATGTAGGTGCTAACATCATGGAGAGTCGCTTGGCATCGACAAGCCCAAGCTTGGATCGTGTGTCCTCAAACTTAATTGGGTGCTCACACATTGTGTCCTCAAACTTAACTTACACATTTTATTATCTTAAATTTTATTACCTCCTAGTGTTTTCTTTAATTATCACTTATATAAAACTTCCTTTGCCAACCCATGACATCATGATCGTTAGGCTGCAAAATAGAAGCCCCCTCCATATGCTACCCTACCCTACCCATGCTCATCCAATGATGAGTGCCCGTAGGCATGCAAATTCCCAACCCAACCCCAATGATCATAACTTCTGAAAGTGCTACGGAAGGTCGGGGCTCGCAAGAAATCTAATTATGTACGCACACGTACTCATGTGTGGCGCATCACCATCACGAAGATCAAATAAAAGGACTGGAAAAGAACACAAAGCAACAAGTCCCTCAACTGTAAACAAAATCAAGAGGACAGATGCAACATGCATCCCAATGAAACAAAAGATACAAAAGTGGTCTAACTGGTATCCAAACAGATCACCTAGGTCCACGAACCACAATGTGCCAAGAAAACTTGATAAAATAGGTCGGCATGCAAAATGAGGTAAAAACCCCAAATTTTGGAAAAATTCCAAAATTTAAACCCATTTGGCCCTTGGGTTCAAAAACCCCAAAAATCTAAAAATAAATGAAAACGGACACCATATGCAAAAATGACCAACATAACGGCCCAAAAACCCAAAACCCATTTCAAAAATAGGGAAAAACGTTCATACCCGACCAACCAGGAAAAACTAGCAACCAGAAACAGAGGGTAACACTAGTTCTCAGCCTCCTAACATATTGCTTCAAGAAACAAAAGCTGAAACAGAGCAAAAACCATAAAACGAGAAGGCCCTACCTGAAGGAAAAAGAGGCAGAAACTGGAACTTGCACAATAAAATAAACCACCCACCAAAATAGTTGAAAATGACGACAAGGCATAAACTCCTCGAGCTGAATCCAACAAGACCAACCTCGCACAGATCCCATGCTCACAGCTCCCAGAATGAGCAAAAAAAGAATCCTTCAGAAGAGGATTTCCAAATTTGCTCTACGATTCTATTTTCAAATTGTGAAAAGTGATTTATGAAATCACTTTTCCAATACTTATTCACTTTTTTTGGGTGAATAGTCGATTCTGGAAAATAGCTAGCTGGAGTAGTTAAATTTTGAATTGACCCAAATGAAAACAGGTTATTATCCACAATGGGATTTCACCTAAGGCAAAGCTGCCAAAAATTAAATCAAAAAAAATTAAAATTCGAAAACCCCAAAAACATAGAAAAACACTTAACACTTTCGCAAAAAATGCAAAATTCTAAATGCACAGACACACTCACTGGTCTAATCACATAATGCAAATGAGTTCAGATTTACTAATCACCGAAAGGTTTTGATCTAAACAATAACAATAAGGGTACGTTGACCATATAGGAATGATAGGGGTAAATATGAATAGCTGAATCACTAACTCCATGTGCCACTACCAGGGATATAATTCCTGCACACTAAAACACATGATCAAGTGCAATGGCAAATAATATCATTGCCAAAGCAACATGTATTAAAATACCTATTTAATCCATTTACATCACTCACATTCATAAAAAGCGTGAAGATACAAGAATGAATTAAATAACCATAGCAAAGAATCCATCTCACAACATAATCAAAAAATAAGTCCAATACATCATATAACTAGATATCATCATAGATCTACTATCATCTCAAAATGGCATCCACATGTAAATGTGATAAACTGAATAGTATAGCAGTAAAGCATCTATGGTACTAAATCCAAGTATAACATCTGACCCTCGGGTCATCATAAGGTACAAAATAATAAGAGTATCAAGTATCTCTCAAATCAAAATAGATAAGACATAGACTGCAAACATGAGAGGCACTACACCATATCAAATGGAGCTACACCAATGGATTTCTTCATAGTTACCTTGTCAGTCCATATTGCTAACTATAACTTGGAATCCCATGCTTTCTTGTTATCATCCAAGATTATCTTAATAACCTTTAACAGACTCTTATTTGTGCATTTAGCTTGTCCATTTCCTTATGGATGATAAGGAGAAGATGATGATCTTGTTATTCCATATTTATCACCAAATTTGTTGAATTCCTTAGACCTAAAGAACATTGCATTGTCTATTACAATTTTCTGAGGACAACTAAATCAGGAAATAATATTATTCAGTAGGAAATTATTGACAACTTTACTTGTTGCATTTATGGTGGGAATAGCCTCTACCCACTTTGTAAAGTAATTAGTAGCCACTAGAATCCAAGAATAGCTAGTTCTAGACTTAGGGGAAATCTCTCCTATGAAATGCATACCCTATTATTGAAAGGGTGCTTGGATCTCCACTGGCTTCAATGGAGTATTACCTGAGAACTTCAATTTTCTAGTAAAACTCTAACAAGGGTCACATTTCCTAATCATAATTTGAGCATCCTTGAAAAGGGAGGGCCACCAAAATCTAGCCCTCATGACTTTATGTGTAGTGGTCTTGGCCATATAGTGTCCTCCACACACTCCAGCATGCATTTCATTTAAGACTTTTTTTGCATTTTCTTGATCAATACACTTCAACAATTCCCCTTCAAAATTTCTCCACCATAAACTGCCTTGGACAATTATGTATCTGATGGATTGTAATTCAATGCTCCTCTTTTCATTTTTAGGTAAGTGGGGAGGAGCTTCCATGTGTTGTATGTAATATATAACATTAGTGTACAAATCACAATGATCCATGTCACATAAGTTAGGTCTGAGGTCATCAACTATCACATTTATCTGATTGGCATCCAAATTAGATTCACCCATGAGTTTAGCCAAACCTTGACCTCTTACCAACTTAGTTATCTATATTTCAATATTGAATTCTTGGATCATATTAATCAATCTACACCTTCTTCTTGATACTTCCTATTGAGAGAATATATCCTTCATAGCTGCACTAGGTACAAAGGCAATGATAATAGCACCTACTAGGTAGCATCTAAAAGCCTTTTATAGCCTTCACTAAAGCATATGCCTATTTTTCATTTATCTCATATTTCAATTCAGCAGGCTATAGTGACTTACTAAATAAGGCAATGGGTTGTTCATATCCTTCTTCATTTTTTTTGTAACAAGACTGGAGCTATAGTGTGAAAGGATGCAAAAGAAAAAATATGCATAGGATTTGTATAATCTGGGTTTCTGAGAATTGGAGCATTTTTTATTGCAGTTTTAATATCCTAGAATGTTTGTGAAGGCTCACCATTCCAATCTATAGTAGTTCCCTTCTTGAGCACCTTTGAGATAGGTCTGCTAATTTCAAAAAAATTGGTAACAAACCTTCTAAGAAAATTAACTTGGCCAAAGAAGGATTGAATTCCTTTTACATTCTTTGGCTTGGGGACTTAATCAATAGTTGCTACTCTCTCAGGATCTATTTTCACCCCATCTTTAGACACTATATGTCCTAGTCATTTCTCTTCTATCACCCTAAAAGTACATTTATTTGGGTTCAAGGATACTCCATATTCCAGAGCTTTGATAAAAAATTTCTCCAAGTGCCTATAGTGATCCTCAACCTTCTTAGAATATGTTGTAAGATCATCTTAGTATACAACCATAAATTTGTTAATATAATCATGAAATGCCACATCCATAGCTCTTTGGAAAGTAGCTCCTGCTTTAATCAATCCAAATGGAATCCTTACATATACATATGTTCCCCATGGGGTTTTGAAGGCTGTCTTAAATTGTTCATTCTCCTTTACAAAAACTTGATTGTATCCAAAGAAACCATCCATCATGGACATTAATTTAGACCCAGTTACTTGCTGCAACATGGCTTCCATATTTGGTAGTCCATAATTATCCTTTAACAATGTAATATTCAAGTTCCTAAAATTGACACATAAACTTATGTCTCCATTTTTCTTTCTGATGGGTACCAAATTTGAAACCCATGTGGAATGTCTAATTGGTTCGATTATCCCCCCATCCCTTAGTTTCATCAACTCTTCTTGCATTTTGGGAGCCAGCATAGGGTTTACTATTTTTTTTTTTTCTATCTAAAAGGTTTTACATTATCCTATAGTGGTATGACATGTTGGAAAAAATCTTCCCCATAAGCCTTAAGGTCATCATATGACCATGCAAAAACATGTCTATACTTCCTAAGAAAGTCAATTAATGGTCTTCTAATTTCAGTAGGTAGATTATGGCCAATATAAACCCTTTTTGGAGCTTCGCCAGTACCAAGGTTTATCTCTTCTAATTCCTGAGGCTTAGGGTCCTTAACTCCTGGTTTGGCTCTATCCTGATTATCAAAAATACTTTCCAAAACCACTAACCCTTTAGGCATCTTGTTGGTTTTCCACTGCATAATCTCCTAGCCAAAAATGGTTTCCTTACCATCTATGGTTTCAATTAAATCACTGCAATCCATTTCTTGACCATGGTACTTGTATTCATTTAACAAAAAATTTATAATGTCTTTGTCATCTTCAAAGACTTGCCAATTTTCAACATTATCAGGTATAGAAGGTCTATTTTGTACCTCAATTTGAGAGATTCCTAAAAATGATATCTCCTTGGGTTTGATTGCTACATTTGCTAATAAATTTTCCATTTTATTTTGAGTTCTATCTCTCCATGAGATATCGAATGCATCAAAAGATTCTATCTAATCCCAAACCGCATTTCTATATTGTTTCAATCTCTTGTTCTTGGATACATAGGTTTTTTTTATCTAGGAGATAACTAGTTTAGAATCACCTATGACATGCAATTTCTTGGTTCCATGATGTGTAGCAACTTTCAATCCTAGCAACAAGGCCTCATACTCGGCTATGTTATCTGTGCAAGAAAACTTCAAAGTCAATGAGTATCTGAAAGTATTTTTCTCAAGGGAAACAAAAACTACCCTTGCCCCTGCACCCTCTTTAGAACTAGCCCCATCAAAGAACATTGTCCATAATATTGGTGAATTCATGCAACATTCAACTTCATGTTTAATTATAGTAGGAAAATTCTCAACTTCTTGAATAATCAATTCAGCTCTGAAAGAATTGACACCAGTATCGAAGAAACAAGTGGAGTCTTTGTCAATATCTTCACCTAAAATGTGACTAACCCTTGGCTCTCTATTAACCTTGACAACTTTATCTCCAATATGAAAAGTTTCATAAGTCAAATCACATTGCAGGCTTCCCCCCATAGCAACACTATATTTTTTGGAGAGCAACATTCCATAGTGTGGAGGTATATCTACTACAAGGATAGACATGGTTAACTCTACTTCAGGATATGCAGCTAATTTGTATGGTAAAGCATTTATGGTGCCTATGACTAGGACTTCCCTAGCATCCATTCCTCTGCATTTTCCCTAATTTGTGTCCACTTTCAACCCTAAGGCTTTCATTAATTTGAAAGGAATTATGGTGTTAGAAGCTCTTGAGTCTATCATGCAATGTTTTAAGGTCTTCCCTTTTATGATCTGATTGTGGAAAAATGGGTCAATATCTTCTATAAAGGCCACTAAGGAATCATCTAAAAACATTTGGGGCATTTGGGATATGATACCACTATCCTCTACTACTAAAGGGGTTTGTGGGGTAATAGTTTGTTCTACAATAGTACTATTGTTTCCTATCCCTCCTAACCATGATAAAGCCTTACTTTTATGCTCTTCAATTCTAAGAAGTTCAGACAAAGGTACTTTTACAATTATTTGGGACAACATGGATATCATATCAATAGGTTCAACAACAGTGGATTTTATAAGAATGCCTAGAGTTGAAGTCTTTTGAATAGCAGGTACCACTATTTGCTTGATAGTGTCAGGTCCTAACTTCTTTCCTTGCACAACTGGTTTTTTTGTTTCATTCGTTTGAAATTAAAACTTCTTTTTTGGTTCCCACTTCTTAACCTTATTGTCTTTGATCTTAGGCACATCTATATTGACCTTATTACTTTCATCATTCATTTTATGGGTAATGTCTTTGATGAATACACTGGATGGCTTTCTTACATCATTATTTACTATTCTATTTCTCAAATTGTAGTTACTATGGACTTGGGAAATCATTTCTATTGTAATTCTGTTAGTCTCCTCTTTGGAGGGCATTCTTAAGCTTGTGTGACCTACATCAGAACATGTAACACATACCTTATCTATATCATAACCTTCATCATTTGAAAGAACTTGTTGATGATGTAAATGATAATAAATTATTTGACTGGTAATATCATTTTTAGGTTCCTCAAAATTAGAATCTACAAAGTCATCACACATGCTCACCATATTGCAACTTATATCATCATGGGTTTTTTCTTCACTTTCTTCTTCAGGCTGCACACCTTGATCTTGGGAAAATGACTAAGCAATAGCACAACAATTAGAATAATGAGGTGATTGACATACAATGCACCATGGTACATCATCATTCATATTTACAATGTTCCTTTGCAGGGGATCTGGGGTACCCTTATGCTTCACATTTTGTGTCTGGTTAGGAACTAACTTACCATCTTTCCACTGGGTGGTGTAAGGGTAATTTTACATTCTAGGTTGCCTATTGAAACTATTGTTATTCATAGGGGTTTTCTTAGCAATATTTGGCTTATTGAAATTGGTAGTATTCATCTTCTTCAGTAATTCCAAAACCTGGCCTATAGTAGGTTCTTCTGGTTTTTTTCCTATGGGATTATTATCACTCTCCCTTTTGTTATTGTTCTTTGGATTAAAAAGGTTTGGATCATCCCTCCTACCATTTATTTGTGATGACTTTCCAGATGCCTTCCTATTATTCTCTATATTTACTACAATTTTCTAGACATCCCTTAAATTTTTGGGATCCTTATCCCTCAACTAATAAGACATTTTTCTATCAAAAGCATTGAAATGTGTTGTGAGACAAACATCCTCATTCAACCTCATAAATTGAAATAGTTTGTACATACCTTTCTAGAATCTTACATTGAAGTCAAATGTGGACTCATTTGGGTTTTTCTTGATGTTTTTGAATTCATGTAACATGAATCCTACATTAGTGTTGTCTCCATATTTTTTCATAAATAATTTATCCAAGTCACTCCATGAAGTGATACTATCATCAGGTAGCCTCCTCAACCAATCCCTTACATCCTTAGTTAGTGAATGCACAAACAATTTCATTACCATATCTTCATGTTCAATTTCATAATAATTTAACATATCAATGAAGATTCTCAAATTTTCTTCACTAGTAACAACATTATTCCTATAAAACTTTACTAGTTTGTCTCTTAAATCAAACGATATGGAATGTGGAGCACCAGGGATAATAGAAAATAATATTTGTCTATACATTTCTAGGTATATAGGTTTCTTCTAGAAACCAAGAACATTTGAGGTACTTCCTATGTTATCTTGGTTTAGAGGAGCAACTTGGGATTGTTGAGGTTGGATAGAGGGGACTTGGGTGCTAATAGTGGATGATGAGGTAGGCCAAATTGGGATATTCCCTGAGTTGAGATTATTGGACCACTAGCTGGTGCAGGAGTTGCAGATGGGATAGAAAAATTTGGCCATGAAGCCAATGTAGAATTAGCTTTTATGAATTGGATTTTTTTCCTAGTTTTTGTGGCTTGAGCTTCATTGTCAACCTTCTCAAGTTCTTTTGCAAGATCTTCCTTCTCCTTTCTAGCCTTCTCTAGATATAGATCTAATTTTGACATGGAGGGTTGTATGGGTTTGCTTGGTAGAGCTTGAGGTTCATTTATTTGGATTCCTATAGCTTTGCCTTTCCCTTTATCTGTAGCTTTTTCAATGGGCTCTATAAGGTCCACTTGAATAGGTTTATAGGCTTGGACTTGGTCAATCATTGGTTCTTGCCTTTGATTGAGGCATTTTTCTTATTCTTGAACTTTAGCTCTCAGATTGTCTACATCTCCAAATACATCAGTATGAAGAGTTGTGGTATTTTCTTCTAACTTTTAATTTCCTCCTTCAAAGTAGCCATCCTTCTTAGCAGAGCATCCCTTTCTATTATGGCATCCAAGGTAGCTTGCTTCTTCTACTTTTCAAGATGAATGCATTTAGCTTCTTCTTTAGCAATCCATTTCTTTAGAACTCCTATCTCAGAATGCACTTCTTTAGGATCTATAGAAGTAGCCTCTGAATTGGCTAGATCATCTAGATCTATAAGATTGGGCTCTAGATATGGGGTTGCTCTGGGATTAAAAAGATCATCAAATGAACTCCTAAATCCTAGCCTATAGTTCATATCTGGTACGAGATTGGGCCTTGATGAAGAAATTCCTACCATGGACACATCTTTCTCCTAAAAAACTCTCTCATTTGGTAATGGGGTATTGAAAATGCCTCCTAAGATTCTTGTAGTTTCAAATTCAGAACTGAGTGAAGAAGACTCTCTCCCTAATACTAGTTGATACTAGGAATTAACGGATGCATTACCTCTGGGTTTCCAGGTGGGACTTGGATCTATCCTTTTCTTATTCTATTTCTTCCTACCACCTTGGGGTAAATCAGTGTACATTGGTACATTAGGATTGGCTCTCATGTAAGCTCTTGTGTTCTTTCTCTTGTTAGCCATATTCACTTTTTGTCAAAATAAGCACTAGCTTCAAAACCTCGACTGAGTCACCACCTTATTCTTAGGAAAATACACAATGACAATTATTTCTAACTTGAAGGAAACAACACACAAATAGAAATAGAAATATCTGACATAGATAGACCAATCACCAAGATCATAAGATTGCAACTCTTGCTTGTTAGATAAGACACTTGGATAGGCTAGATTCATCAGTGTGTCACTGTGGTACTTGGGCTATTCTCTCTTTAAATTCTCAAGGTTTGTCACTAAAATATTCCCTTATAACCGTGGAAATAACTTAGATAACCTAACACACATGTACATAGTAGGACCAAAGAAACTGTAGTACTTATCACAAATGTGTTGGATAACTCCCCAACAGAGTTGCCATTTTGTTGGTGTTTTAAAACTATTAAGCAACAAAATACTCAATACCAAGATGAAATTACTCACACAATCTAAAGACTAGCCAGTTCTTATTAACAATTGTACATACAAACCATTTGGGCCCAACTTCAACAAAACCAAGGGTGGTTTTCTACTCTTTAGGCTTTACAAAACTAGGGTGGGTACACCCAAGGATGATTCAAGACTGGGAAACACTATATGAGGAATATTTTAGTTTCATTCTGATTCTCATCTTAAATCCTCAAATACATGCATAATTCATGACAATTTGCTAAACACATCCCATATAACAGAACTGGCCAAAAATTCTTCTATAGGTCTGTAGATGTTCTCAGTAATAGTGGCTAACTGAAGCTAAAACATTCCATGCAAACAAGTATAGCCCAACTTTGAAAATCTTTAGAAAATAAAAGTGAAATTGATTATAATTATGCATCTAAAAACCATGTATGACACATTTCTCTTCTAGCTAAATAAATTTGACTAGTGCCTAATCCATTGGGGTTTAGAGTCTACTACAAATACTTAGATCTAATTTGTTGCCCTACAACAAATGTTATCAACAATTCTTATCAAAATTCATCATTCAAAAATCCTTTCCACTACTACAAAAACTTTATCAAATTCATCAAAAGATTTTATTTAATCCATTGAACTAATAGCAATGATGAACAGATATACAACCTAACTAAATTTGCATTCAATTGCATAAGCCTTTACTCATACAATATCAAGACAACCAAGTAATCAAAAGGATACAAAATTCAGAAAGAACTGATATGGGGACAGCTCATAATTTGTATTCATTTTCTCTGAGAATTGTATATATTTATAGTAAACTTAGAATGACCCTAGGAAGAAACACAAGGATCACTCTATCATTCATGTATTCTCAGAAACTAACAGAGAAAATACATCACAAACTTGCTCAAAACAATGGACCAAAAAAAAACTAAGTATATCACTTAGGAAAAATAGAATTCAAATCCTTTCTCTAGCCCTAGAATCTCACTTATATAGTGTGAGATGCAACAAGCTTCAGGCTAAGAGAAAATGATAGGTGTCTTTTACAAAGTTTTACATACACCCATCAAAACAAGACAACACTGAATAATAGAAAGATTGGTACATTGAACATTCCTTTGTGGGTCCACTTCTGTTATTCCCTTTGGAAAGACAAAGTATTATGATTGGATTCCTTTAGTGTTCTAGTTCCTTGGGAGAGGTAGCCATCAAATGTGACAGTGATGAGTCACCTCCTACCACCTGAGGATCCTCTTTGTCTTTATCATCAGTGGTAGAGGTGGCTTCTACTTTTGTACCCTCTTCTTTTTCATCATCCTCCACCTCATCACCTCCTTTTGTCTATTCTGAAAACAAAAACTCTTCTTTCCAGTTATTATAGGTGATATCTTCTAGCCAATAAAAATTTAGGGCTTCTCTTTGTATAGTTATCAGGGAATTTACAATTTCCTCCATGTCAACTAATTCCTTTCTGATGGAGTTATAGAATATCTGCACTTCAACCAACTCCTCATTTGTCATATCTCATAACAAGTGTCCAGTTTCATTTATAACTTTATTTATTCTCTCACAAAAAACCTCATCCAACTCCCTTTTCCATTCCTCCTTTTCCTTTATTTTATCAATAATTTTTAATGCACAAGGGAATAAATCAAACTTTTCTACAATATACTTGGAAAAATAAGTAGTTAATCTTCTATAGAAAGAATCTTGCTTATCATCAAAACCTTGCAACTTATTTAGTAAATAAAAATTCCTTCCATCTAATGACAAGGTAGCTGGATGATAGATATAGACATAGTAGTAATATCTTCATTTCTTTCTATCCACTTCTGCATAAGAGGTCTGAATACAACTTCATCTCTCTTTAATTCATCCCTAATCGATGTAATCCTTGCCAATAAATCAAAAAATGATGACCACTCAATTCTATCTACTAAATACATTATACCCTGCCTTATTTTCTTCTCAAACTAATTATTTAGTTCTACATGCATTGCGTACAACTTATTCTTTTCTTCTTCAAAATCCTCTGTAGTGTAGAACTATGGCCTTTTAGGGGTATCTGGTACCTCAATAATTGGAGTGGACTTGAAAGGTTCAATAGGTGGCCTAGGAGGGTATGCAATCCTAGGTTTACTAGTCTCTCCTATTTTTCTTTTCCCTAGTACCTTCTCCATTTGGGATACTTTGTTTTCCAATTACTAAATATGCATACCCCTTTCCTCATATGCTTTCAAAACTGCTTTAAACCTAGCATAGAGTTGGGAAAATCAATCTTCTTCCTGGCCAGATACAACACTACCAAATTTTAGAATTTTTGAGGCCATTCCCATTATCTTCTTACTACCTACCTCACTAGCCCTAAAAATTGTCAATGCACCAGTATGCTCTGCAGTGGAAATTTCTTGCATTCTAGTCTTGTCTCTTTTTTCAATTGACCAAATAACAAGGGCTTGGTGGTCATCACTAAATTTGACTCCTTTATGATTGTGTAATACTTGTTCTTCAATTTTAAATTGGATGTCCTTTTGCTTCCTGACTGAATCAAAAACCATAGCGTTCACTATATCCCATTCTAGCAAAATAAGGACTCCTAACTGTTTAATTATTTTCCTTTCAGCCTTAGGGGTAAAATTAGTAAAACATTCAAAATTTGAAACTTTACCTCCTCCTTAATAGTAGAATCTGATTTATCAGGTTGTTCTACCTTTATTTTTTCACAAGTGTTGTACATAGTAGTAATATCTTCATTTCTTTCTATCCACTTCTGCATAAGAGGTCTAAATACAGCTTCATCTCTCTTTAATTCATCCCTAATCAATGTAATCCTTGCTAATAAATCAAAAAATGATGACCACTCAATTCTATCTACTAAATACATTATACCCTGCCTTATTTTCTCCTGAAACTGATTATTTAGTTCTACATGCATTGCATACAACTTATTCTTTTCTTCTTCAAAATCCTTTGTAGTGTAGAACTATGGCCTTTTAGGGGTATCTGGTACCTCAATAATTGGAGTGGACTTGAAAGGTTCAATAGGTGGCCTAGAAGGATATGCAATCCTAGGTTTACTAGTCTCTCCTATTTTTCTTTTCCCCAGTACCTTCTCCATTTGGGATACTTCATTTTCCAATGACTGTATCTACATACCCATTTCCTAATATGCTTTCAAATCTACTTCAAGCCTTCCATTGAGTTGGTAAAATCTATCTTCTTCCTAGCTAGATACAACACTACCAAATTTTAGCATTTCTGAGGCCATCCCTATTGTCTTCTTACTGCCTACCTCACCAGCCCTAAAAACTATCAATGCACCAGTATGCTTTGTAGTGGAAATTTCCTACATTATGGTCTTGTCTCTTTTTTCAATTGACCAAATAACAAGTTCTTGGTGGTCATCACTAAATTTGACTCCTCTATGAGCCTGTAATACTTCTTCTTTAGTTTTAAACTGGATGTCCTTTTGCTTCCTGATTGAATCAAAAACCATGGCATTCACTATATACCATTCTAGAAAAATAAGGACTCCTAATTGTTTAATTAGTTTCCTTTTGGCCTCAGGGGTAAATTGAGAAAAATCATTCAAAAATTTAGACTTTACCTCCTCCTCAATAGTAGAATTTGATTTATCAAGTTGTTCTTCCTTTATTTTTTCACAAGTCTTCTCAAAATTTCCTATATTTAGCCTCCACAACAATTGTGCAAATGCTCTAGACTTCACAAAATTTTCATCAGTAATAAACCTCTCAAAGGATTGGGCAACTATAGGGTCTATTAGATTGTGGTGACTGATCAGGAAAGTACTGTACATACTTCATAAATAGTGGCCAACATATGGCTGACATGTTATAACCCTAAAGCGGTTTAATACTTGTATAAAAAGGGCTTAGGGTGGGGTATTTTTCATAATGTTGTGATACGACATTGGTTCTTGCAGCGATATTGAGTTGTAAGGGATTACGGATTGTAATCAGGTTGTAATCACTGTATTGTAATAATATCAGACTTGTTGTTTGGTGGATGTAGCCCAGGGATTGGGTGAGAACCATGTTAAATCTTGGTTCCTTGTGTTCATTTCTGTGTGTTCTATTATTTTCTATTATTGGTTATATTTGCATGTACTTTTTATTTCTGTCCATGGTTTATCCTAACAAGGTCAATCTCCTTACCTTGGTAATCAGCAATGGTTAAATCCAAGGAAGGTGTATGTGGTTCTTGAGGCTCTCCAATCTCCAAATCTATGGAGGTAACAATCACGTCTCCCTCTAATTTGTTTAAGTTGTTCTCTCAGAGATGTTTCATTATTAATTCTAATTGGAGACTGGCTTGTGGAATATTGTTCGACTTGGGAAGAAGACTCTTGCTCTAATTTTTTCCATTTCTGAGAGCTGGCTATAGATGGACTTCTTGACCTTGGCCTTTGATGTAAGGGTGCCTATTGCACACTTTGAACCATTACATAACCTGCCCTTCTCTACAATATATAATAGCTAGGAGCCACTATATTTTTTCTATTTATCTTCTTTTTTACTTTTGTGGCCTTGTCTAGATATGCCTTGACATATGCATCCTTCTTCTCATTCATGGCTTGTATTATCATAGCAAAATTATTCATTAATTCTTGCATCTAGGCTCCCCAATATTTCTTTTCTTTCAATGGATCATAATGGAGGTCAAAGGCATTAATAAATTCTAGGGTTTTTCTATATACTATCCATTTCTCCTTTCTCAATTCATACTCTTGTAGAGTAAAAACATTTATGATCACATCCTCTGGATAGTATACTTATTGCACCATGCAGGAAGCTTTTATTCTCTCTCTTAAGAGATCATAGAATCCTTCAGGGTCAATAAATCTAGCATGAGATACTACCATGTTAGATCTATCTAAAAACAAATTAAGGTGCTTCCACCCTTTCATGACAAAAATAAAATCATGCACTATAGTAACAATTAGAAAGAAGGTACCCTTCTTAGATAATTCCCTATCATCTATAATGCCTATCTACCATAAGGGCTCAGCTATTCCTATCTTCAAAGGCACATGGAAAGGTAGAATATGAGGCTTTCCCAAAAACCCATATACTCTTATAACTGTTGAGACATTATAAGGGATTATAACCCCCTAGTTATGACTAACCAATAGACCTTGTGCATGATCCTTGTGTTTGACCATTTCTAATAGTGCTTGTGGAATTCTAGGGCTTTCTCTGCTCAAAAGAAAGCTAAGCTTTGATGCAAAATATCTGTCAAACCTCACATAACTGGCATCTATGGCTTCTAAGGTCATATCCACACTCCATAACTATACTAGATTCCTCTCTCCATCCCTGGTTGTTTCGAGCTTCATACCCTTGGAGAAGAAGGTGAATCCCTTATACAAGCATACATGCATAAGAAATGAATATCAACAGAATGGTTTGTTCAATTTTCCCCTTGCTATTCCCACCAAACCATTGTGAATCTCTTTTGTAAGGAAAGTAACAAAATCTAGAATAGTACTCATTCCAAATTGAAGAGTTTGAGCCATTATGAGAATAGTTGAGCCTAGGATCTGCTCAACTTCATCAATCCCAAAAATTATACAAAGAGAGGTATATAATGCCTAAGCCCTAGGGTTAAAATGTATTTTCAATAATGGCTCAAGTGTATTAGCAGTAATCACAAGCAAGGTTCCAACTTTAGAAGCACGCTCTTGCAATGGCCCTATCCTCAAGTATATTCTTTGTGCATCATATTGTGCTTGTAAATCATCCATATCAATGATTTCATGTACATCGCAGTTAGGGTTAAGGTTGAAAACTTCACTGAACAGCTTAGGGAAAACACTAAAAAGATTGACTCCAAAATGATTTTTCACCCATCCTATAATAGGTTCATATTTGTTTGCCAAGTCATTCAATAGATCACTATCAAAGAAAATTGAAGGAAATTTTAATTTTCTAATGTCAAAATCCCAGACATTGCTCATAGGGGCATCTAAATTCCATTCTGAGAACCATTTCTTGAACAATTGCAAACCCCCGATATAGACTTGGGTGTCTCTTACCTAGTTTTCCCTATCATAGAAACCTTCAACCACAACTACCCTAGGGTTCTTAGGAATGAGTTCCCTCCCTTTTGTTATTTCATTTACTAATAAGGGAAATTATCCAGGGAAATCCTCATGCACAACCCTTTTTAAATAATTAGTTTACCTAGAAAATTCCTTTTGTGGAGGCATTTTAAAAATTCACACTCTTACAACAACAAATTCTTGATTTTTACAGGTTACAGATTACTTACCCACTAAATTTTCCTTTCTTTCTCTGTAATTTTCTTTACAAGTTCACTAAAACCCTTGAGAAATTTTGTGCCCTTGCTCTAGAAATCCTTTTTGCTCTAAGAAAATTTGCAATTGTATGCTTCAATAATGGCGATACTTCATGTTATACCAGTGCATTGAGGTTGCACGAAGGAAACTTTGAATCATATTAAATCCTATATTTGTTACCTCCAATTTGCAACCAAGTTTGAATCCAATCTATAGATTTTCATCAGATCGGATGGCTATAATTTAAAAGGAAACAAGTTTTATGGCTTTAAAAAAAAAGACTATGTGTCACAATATCACTTGCCCATATTTCTTAAATTTCTTGCACCTTAGAATTGCGAGGAAGTGTCACTTGTTGATCAAGATAAGATCAACAATTTGATCAATTTATATTTGAATAAGGTCCAATCAGCTACATTGACCAATAAGAAGCCTTTATATGAGTTTATGCCTTCTAAAAACTTCCACACCAGCGAGTCTCATTTCTTCTTCTGAGCAAGCAGTTGCTTGACATCACTCTTTCCACATGTCAAGCTGGCACATTCCTACTTTACTTATTGATCAAGAATTTCCTTATTACAAGATTGCATCAGCCATTGATTTTCAAAAGTTCAACGGTGATAGTGATTATACCCTATAGAGCTTCTGAGTTAAAATTTTAGATGTCACCATGGATACGTGTCCACATGGCACATTCCCACTTTGTTTAAACTTCACTCAGGTTCTTAATGTGGGCAAGCACCCCTCGTTGATTAGGACAAGATAAATGATGTGAAAAAATTATGCATTTTATGCTTGCATCATCCACTTGGGCCAATGAACTGACTGCTTTCAACCCATGTGTTCTGACTCATCTGACCATTGCATTTATTTTTTAAATTTTCTGCACCCACATCATAAGTGTTTCCAGCTAAGCATAAGTGGAAAACCACATGGCATGACTGAGTGTTCTCCCATACATTGGACCCACTGTGACATGTGTTGCTAAGGAAAACACCCACATTCCTTATGTGACTAGCAGCTTCATAATGTAGGATTGCACTAACCCTCAAGCTTTGAAAGATCTATGGCTGACAAGGTTTCACTTCCACTTGGCAAACAAAACTCTATAGTGGCACATCTAGCAGTACATGTTAGCAATCATTCTACAGTGTGGCACCTCACAATATATGGTTAGAAATTCTTGACCCCACCTTGCCATATGTCAAAAAAATGCTTGCCCACATTATTTATCTCTCGTGCAACTTCAAAATGTGGGCATGCGCTGGCCTTTGATCTTTGATAGATCAATGGTTATAAAATTATGCATTTCAATTTACTATGCTAGCTAAAGTGACAAATCAAAAATATCCATCTATTCCAACTTGTCTGACACTTGCCATGAAAGACATTTCAACATCATCTTTGAGAACGAAAAGCCCAACTTGTTAGACTATGTCACTTGTCCAATTTTCACTTCCTTGCATTATTTAACATTCATGCATCTTATTATTGCAGGCATGCAAAAGAATTTAATTCTTCGCAAGATCAACAATTAGGAACCCTAAGCTATAAAATAATACCTTTACTAAAGAAAGGGCCAATGATATCGCAAGGATCTTAAAACATGCATGGGGAACACTGAGAGTTCTACAAAAGTTTTGACTAGCTCTGATAGCCACTAACTTTTTTTGACGCACTAAAGTTGAAACATCAGTAGGAGCTATGTGTTGAACATGCACTTCTCCACAATATTTAAAGACCTTGTAGCTCTGAATTGTGGGAATGTGATGGCCATTGATCTAATCAAGATCAAAGGTCATTGAAGTTTACTATTACATAGGACCTTTTTTCAAAATAAAATAATGCAATATAAGAAAATGTCATAAAGTTTATCAAAAGATTAATAAAGGCATCTTTGTGTGGATAAAACTTTAGGATAAAAATTTCCCACCAAAATTTATTTGAAATGATACTTCCTAAGGTTTTCACAAGCTAGGGCCAAACAAGGCAACATACAAGGTTATTTGGTGATTTTTTTGCCTAGGGTCTTTTGACCAAATTTCAAGTTCCTTTGGATTGCACATTTAGGGTTTCTCACTGCTGAATACAACAAAGAAGGGTTGTGAAAAACCAAGCCAACACGTCCAATCCTCCACTATGCTTCTCCTTGATTAGATTCTCTCTCATTGAACTTTTGGGAATGCACAATTGGCTTCCTTTGAACAACATACTATCTTGCATCATGAAATCCAATCGCTTTGTCCTATCAAGTGTAATAGGTTCTATAGAATCCTTCTAAACTTCATTAAAATTAGGATCATCTAGATATAAAGTACTGAGTTCTTTGAATCTAACCACCTTTGTATGCATTTCTATTAGCAAAAGTTGTCTTCTACTAAGAGCATTTACAACTCTATTAGACTTATGACTAATCTATTTCAAAAAAAATGTATAACTCTACAAAAACTCAACCCACTTCAAATTCCTTTGGTTGAATTTTCCTTGAATATTCAAATATTACAAATATTGATGACCAATATACAAAAGAAACTCCTTAGGAAGAAGATAGTGTCTCCACTTTTTCAATGCTTGAACTATAACATAAAATTCTTGACCATAAACAAAAGATTTTCTTTTTGCATCATTCAATTTCTTACTAAAATATGCAATAGGTATAATTTCTTGGCTCATCATAGCTCCTTTTGTAGTACCACTAGCATCATAGTCTACTTGAAACACCTTGTTAAAATAAAGAAGTGCTAAAAAAGGTTGCTCAATAACTTTCCATTTTAATAGATTATAATTCTTATCTGCTCCTATAGTCCACTTAAATTCTTTACCATCTCTTCTCATTGTATCATTCAAGTGTCCACAAATATTTCTAAAACCTTTTATGAACTTGCTATTAAAACTAGCTAGTCCATGAAAATATCTTACCTCTTTCATACAACTTGGAGTAGGCCATTCAAGGATAGTCTTCACTTTCTTTGGGTCCATTTTTAGACCTTTTGTTGAAACTACAAATCTTAGGTCCACCAACTCCTTCTTTATAAAACTACACCTCTTTAGGTTGATTAGCAACTTTTCTTCCCTCAACTTATCAAACACCTTATGAATATGGATCAAATGTTCCTCCAATGTCTTACTAAAGATTGAAATATCATCTAGGTAAAAAATGACAAACTTGCCTAGAAACTTCTTTAGTACCTCATTCACAAGCCTCATGAAAGTGATTAGTGCATTGGTTATCCCAAATGGTATGACTAACAACTTGTACAATCCTTCTTTTGTCTTGAAATTAGTCTTCTGCTCATTGCCTTCTCTAATATGAATTTGATGTTATCTACTCTTTAGATCTATCTCTATGAAATACTCAACTCCACTCAAACTGTCTATAATGTCATACATCCTTGGCAATGGAAATATGTACTTGATTGTGATCTTGTTGATAGCACAAGAATCTATAGAAATTCTCCATTCTTCTTTGGTGCTAATACAGCTAGCACAAAATGTGGACTTAGACTTTCTCAAATCAACCCCTTCTACAACAACACATAAACTTTCTTGTTCAACTCTTTACTTTCTATTGGTTTCAATTCTGTGCATTTCCTTGTTTGGAAGATTGGCTCCTAGAACCAAATCCATCTAGTGACTTATCTTCCTCATTGGGGGAATCCATTAGGTACATTTCCTGATAGAATATCAAAAAACTCTCCCAACATATTTGCAACTTCTACTGGTACCTCCTCTACTTCTTCTTTACTATCTTTTGGAATTATAGAAAAACACATATGTTCATGCTTCATACCTTTGAGAAACTCGTTTCCATAAATAAAATATATGTTGGCAACACTACATACCTTTTCTTCTTTATCCTTCAACAACTTCAACTTATGCTACACTCCATTCTTGGTCAAAGTGTAGGTATTTTCTCACCCATCTTGTACAACATGCCTATCAAACAACCACAACCAACCCAATAACATATGATATATGTTCATAGGTATGAGATCACATAGTACCTCTTTCTAGTAGATTCTAATCTTGAACTTCACTAAGCTCTACTCATGACCTTCTCATCATCTTGCACCCAACTAATATAGTATGGATGTGGGTATTTCTATCTCTTTAGTGTCAACTTTGTAACCATTATTTCTGACACTACATTGTCAATACTTGCACCATCAATGATCACATTACAAAACTTATCTTCACTTTTTTACCTTGTGTGTGTAGTACCTAGAAAATGGGTTAGTAGAATGAGAAAATGGGACAAGTTAGTATGAAGAATTGATGAAACTATAGATGCAAACCATTTTTAAGCATCTACATTTTGTCCCTCTTTGATACAATGTTATTTAGAGTGTTGTATCAAAGAATGCTGATGATAAAGCTACAACATGCCCCAATAGGGATGATATATATGGGTGCCCCCTTGATAAATTGATGAAGATAAGCATATGATAAGTCAATTTTTTGACAACAAGAAGATAAAACCATGGAAACTAACATAATGAAAATTGGAGCTAAAATGTGAAAGTTACGAGGCCCAGAGTGCTGAACAAGATCAACCAGGAGCCCAAGAGATTTTGCATGGGTTACCACTCAAGAAAGACACAATATGATGAAAATTATAGTTCATTTTTTCCACAATGAAGATATAAATCCAATGCAACTAACAAATTGCAAATCTAAGTTCAAACACAAAATTTATGGGCTCCGAAGTGCAACATAGGGGCTCGAGGAGTTTTTTTGGACATCCTACTATCCCAAGTGTGCCCAAAACTCAACCAAGTGTGTCCTAGATGCACTTGGTAAGCCCAAATGCATCATGATAGTACCAAGTACATCTTGGACCAAGTGCATCCTAGATGCACTTGGGCAGCCCAAGTGCATCCTAGATGCACTTGGGCAGCCCAAGTGCATCCTAGATGCACTTGGGCAGCCCAAGTGGACACAGAAAGTGCAAAATGTGCTTGAGAAGGTTCTAGGGGCCAAAATCAACATGACAGGGATCAAGCAAGAGCCCAAGAGTAGTTTCAAGGATTACCACTCCATATATTGAAAAAATAATGAAAATTATAGCTCATTTTGTTCATAAGAAATATATGAGTCCAACGCAATTGATGATTCATAAATTGGAGTTGAAACACCAAAGTTATGGCCTCCAGAGTGTAACATAGGGGTTTCAAGAGTAGTTCTGCGGATCCTAGGTCCCCAAGTGCATCCTAGACACACTTGGTAAGCCAAAATGCATCCTAGATGCACTTGGGAAGCCCAACTATGCTCTAAAAGTGTAGATTACACCCTAAAAGGCTCTATGGATAAAAAGCTCGATTGGACTCAAAATGCCCTAAAATTTTGCGTGCATGCTCAAAATGATGGAAAGATGTCATAATGTGGAATCATCACACATGATCTGATTTAGTCAAATATGGTTAGAAAAATGTTAGACTAAGGTTGGAATAGGAGGAAAGCCACAGAAGGTTGATAGATAGAGTAGGATGATGTAGGGATGCATGAATACAGGATGAAGATGGTTTAGTGAATTAGAAGACATGATTATGGTGATGGAGAATGAGATGAGGAAGAAAGATGAGATGAGGAGATGTTAGTATGATTTAAAGAATTTTTCTTTTGTAAAGTGCACTATATGTCAAATGGAGCTTTATTTTGATATGGCAAATGGAATGCAACACATCATGGCATAAAGGGCTAGAGTGCAAATGCAAGCCTTTTGTGTAAACAAGCATGATGTAGATAGAAAATGAACTTGTCCTTCCTAAGGCATATGTACATGCCCTAGAATCTCAAAGGTACATTGTAATAGATAGAAATAGAAAAAGATGACCATGAACCATCCTAGCCACTCTCATAGATCATTTTATATCATCAAGTGGCATAGGAACATGATCTAAAAGAAAACAAAGAAAAAAATAAATCACTCACTAAAAAAAATGAGCCAATAGCTATTTGTGTCCATAATTTCTTGCTTTTTATTTTTTTGAGGTGTTCAGATAGTGTTTGACATGTTGATGATGTGATAGCTCTGTTTGTAGATTTAGCTGATAGGTTCATAATGGCACATTGATTTGACTGTTGGTTCATGTTGCTCAGATAGGTATGACTATCTTGAAAGTGTAGTGTTTTGAGTTTCAGTCTACAAAGTGCAAGTGCATATACAAAAAGGATGGTTATGTACAATGAATATTGACAAGTTTTATTGCAGATTTTTGATGGGTTTTGTGATTTTTAGGGTTTTTTGGGGATATTTGATGTTTTTGTGTGACTGATTTTTTCAAGACATTTTATGATTTTTAGTGCTTTTTTCAAGACATTTTATGATTTTTATGTGATTTTTTCAAGATATTTTATAATTTTTATAGATTTGTTTAGGACATTATGTGATTTTTAGTGCTTTTTTCAAGACATTTTATGTTTTTTATAGATTTTTTCAGGATATTTTGTGATTTTTATGATTTTTTCAAGATCATATAAGCATATACAACTGTTATCTCCAATCCATTATGTGATAGGTCTAATGGATAAAATTTCTTAGGGATATGCCCCTAGTTCAAATTCAAATTCATGCACCATGTAGGTAATATGCCTCCACACAAGATGCAAAGTATGTACAAAGGTCAATGACAGATTGTGTGCAAACTGGGGATGCTTTAAGTAGGATAACAATGGATATCAACTAGTTTGTGAACCATGGTCTAGGAGCCAAGGATGTCTTGCAATAGGAAAGATATGATCAAGGAATGATAGAGGAGGAAAAAATAGATGGAATCCTGATAGATGGAGGAGCAACAATTGATTACACATGGCACCTATTTGCCAAGTTTTCACCATGGTACTTGCCCAAAGCACCTATTTGCAATGTTTTCACTTTTGGACAAAATTTTTCTCTTCACTCAAATTTTTATGCCAAGATACCTATTTTCTAGGTTAGCATCAAGGCATCCATTTTTTCATGACTTTTTGCTATTTTTTTGATATTTTTTCAAGACTTTTAGATGGAATCAAGAATGTCACTGACAAATGCTAAGAAGATATCTATTGTTGCTGCTACTAGCTGATAAGCTCTGGATCCATGACTAACCATGACTACATAGGAGTTGTTCTGAGTCTGTAGCAAAAATTAAAACCAATGGAAAGGCCTCAAGATATACAATCATGTACTGTATGTAAGATAATGTCTTTCTCTTGCAAATCAAGGCATTTGAGGATAATTGGGTCAACAAATATGTCATTTGGGATGTCACTAATGATGACATATGCAAAGGCTTGTTGGATAAGGATTTGATCTTGGGTGTTGGGCAAATTAGGTAGCTAGATGTGGGGATAAACAACTAGATATAAGGGAGGCTTGGGAGGGTTGAGACCAATGACCTTCCACATGAATGCTGATTGAGAGGGCTCCAAAAGACTTTGTGGCATGTTGAACATTGGAACATTGATATTCATGGCATCATCTTTTTCATTTTGTATCCTTGGGAGTTTTTTAGCTTTTGATTTTCTACGGTCTAATGGTGCCTTTCAATTTTCACCAAGAGACCTATGCTTTCTTTCTTTTTCACTTTTTGCTTTGTAACTAGATGGTGGAGTTGGCTCCCCAAAATATGCCAATGTGTTCTCTTTAGAAGAACTTGCTTCTTTATTATTATCAATGTTAATGCCTTTATAGATTTCAAAGTCTATTATAAGAGTGTCCTCACTGTCGAATTGATAAAAAATTGGTGGTCCACATTGGTCCCAATCTAATAGTTTAGGATAACTCGAGGGGATGTCATCATCAGTGATGAATGGTCTTTGGTGAAAGGTATGGATATTAGATTCTGTTGTATCATTGGGGTTATGCTCATAAGCTAGAGGATTGTTGGTTTTAACTAGGATATCCTTAGATGCCTTTTGATCATTCAATATATCTATAGTCTTATATGTAGGTACCATGGTACTAGGAGGACCTATTCGTAATGGTTTAAATCCAAACCCCAAACTAGGAGGTTGTCCTTTTGTAGTAATAGGTTCAATGATTCCTTGTTTCTAAGATCCAAGACTGCTATAACCATCATAACCTTGATTTGGCATCATAGTAAACCCAATTCCATACTTGCTAGGAGATATCAAAGTGGGTTTTTTTTCTGCTTGTGCTTTATCCATAAAACCAGAAGTATTCTCATTGGTAGAAGTGGTATTTTGCATACTGATCTCAGAGCATTGTTCTTGTAATAGTTGTGATTTACCATAAGATTGGGGAGAAATTGGTGACTCCCTAATGTGGGATACTTGAGACATAAGGTACTCTCCACACCCATTACCATCAAGCTTCATCTTGTCCTTGGCCTTACTAAGGAGTATATCAGCATCCACATACTTAGAGGAATCTTTAGGTTGTGCTTCATTGTTTTTTGGGACTTGGTATGCAGTAGCATCTCTTAGATTAGCACAAAACTAGAAATGATTTGGATCACCAGGGATGGTAACCTCCACATTGTCATAGGAAAACTTTAGACATTGATGATATGTAGAGGGTACTACTTTCATAGCATGAAGCCAAGGGCATCCTAGTATCATGTTGCAATTCATTTCTATATCTAGGACATGGAACAATGTATCTTTAGTAGCTGGGCCAACTCTGACAAGTAATCTAATAACCCCTATAGAGAAACATTCACCATCATCATAAGCTTTGATTGTGATCCTTCAAGAGGGATCCACATCATCTTCAAAATAGCCCAAACTTTTGACAACCTTAATAGTATAGATGTTCAATCCTGCTCCTCCATCTATTAATACACATCTAACTTTAGCATTATGGATGAAGACTTCAAGATGAACGGGATCATTGTGGTTAGGTTTGTCTTTAGGAATATCCCAAGGGGAAAAGTAATATGCTATGAGGTAGATAGGTTCCCAACCATGGCTTGGAACTGGGAAACATCCATGTTATTTGGGACTATTGACTCTTTAATGGATTGATCCAAGATCTTATGGTGTTAGGGAGATGCACACAGTAGGTCCAAAATGGATATTTGCACAGGGGTCTTGCTGAGTTGTTCAACAAGGCTATAATTAGATGAACTAGGAGCAATAGGTCTACTAGGGGGTGTAGGTCTAGTAGAAGCAATAGGTCTAAATGGAGGTGCAGGTAGGGTGATCTTTCTATGGCATGTAGTGACAATGCAACAAGGGTCCTCAGCCTTCAATGTGAATATGGATATGCAGGAATCAGACTCATTGAAATAGTTGATAGTGTAGTCATATCCCATGCACATGTAATTCACATTAGCTTGTGAGTTTGAGTTTGAACTTGAGGTTTTCTCTTTGTCATGATTATCCAAAGCATCTTTGAATATAGTGTGGTTAGATATGGATGCTAATAGTGATGGATCAACTATGATTACACCATCATCAATAAGGTGTTGTATTGCATGTTTCAATTGGAACCACAATAAAGTCTTATGTCCTTTGGTATGATGGTAATCACAGTACTTTTTATCATCCCACCAATTTGCTTTAGTTAACAGTTCATCTTTGATCGAGGGTAACTTTAGGAAGTTATTACTTAGTAACTATTGCAGTGCAGTCTCAAGAGGTATCCCCAATGGTGTGAATTTCCTTTCCTTGGATCTAGGATGTCTTTAGGGTTTGTCTTATGTGGAAGTCTCAGTCTTCTACTATGGGCTTGATGTTTGATTGGAGGTTCATGAATTTGTAGGGTTTGCACCCTTCAAAGTCAATTGAGTTTGTGCTATGCTAACTATTTGTGCATCCACAATACCATCATTAGTCATATTCTTGTTTTTGGAGAAAAATTTTGGCTTGTCATTAGAGGAACTAGTGTTTGTGTTTTCCTCATTTATCTTGAGGATTCCCTTATGGATAAGAGCATCTTCAATACTAGCCCCCTTTTTCATCAATTCAAAAATGGTGCTTGGACTCTTGATTTTGAGTTCATACATTAAGTTTGCAACCAAGTTTTCAATGCACAAGTTTACTTGGTGTTCTTTAGGAATGTCTAGGGAGCATTCACTAACTAAGCTTCTCCAGCATAGTAAGAATGTGGTAAATAGTTCTCCTATCTTCTATTTAGTTGAGCACAAATTAGAAAGTTTCACCTCATTTTTAATGTTAAAGGAAAAGTAGGAGATGAACTTATCTATGAGTTTCGACCAAGATTTGATATTACCAAGAAGTTTGGAGTACTATTCAAGTGCGAGCCCACCTAGAGAATGAGGGAATAATCTCATGAGATAAGTGGGCTCATCACTGAGTTCAGTACATGAAGCACAAAATTCTCTAATATGATCAATGAGGTTGCCTTTTCCTTAATATTTTTTGAACCTTGGAGCCTAAAAGCAGTCTGGGAATGGATGCATATATAAACATTTATCAAATAGATTAGGATGTAAGTCCCTTTCTATATATAGAATATATTTCTTTTAGACTCCTAATGCCTCAACTTGTTTAGAAAGTTGTCTGAATTGTTGTAATAGCTCTTCATTGGGATTTTGTGTGATAGTCTTTCCTTCAAGTCTTTTGTGCCTATGAGTAAACCATTTGTTGTGGTGGGAGCTATGTCTACTCAGTTCTAACATTTTTTTGTTTGATGAGTCTAGTGTTGTGTCATTATCTGGTGGAGGTATGTTGGGGAACTTGTTCTAGTATTTGATGTGGCACTTTTTGCAGGATTGACTACAATTGTTGTACCATGTGTAGTGGTTGTTTTTGGGATATCTCTATTGGTTGTATGTGAGACCATGTACATGCTTGTTGTTGTAGAAGTATTTGTTGAGGTTTTTGTGGCACTTGTTATTGTTGTAATAAATGTTCTTGATATGTAATTCATTGCTCAAGGCATCTTGGTATTCCAACTATTTCTTGAGTTTCTCTTGTTGTTTAGCAAACATCACTTGTTGTTGTTGGAATTGTTGCTGATACATTGCATGGAAGTCAAGTGTGTTTATGTTGGACTACATATTAGGGATGTTGGATGTTTGCACCACTTGAGGTTGTTGTTGATACATTGGATGTGTGTTGGAGAGATTAGGTCCTTGGATTATTGTAGGTTGATGTTTTTGGGGTAGTTGGTTATGTCCTTGAGAAGTGATCCTCATGTTGGTATTGTTGCTTTGGCTCCTTTGTGTGTTAGAGGTTCCTCCTTGTGACATAATATTGACTTGACTATGAGATGTGTTCCTATTGGAAATGGGTGTAATGTCAATAAGGCTTTTCCTTTGCACCACAATAGGGATTTTTGTTGTTGATGTTGCACATAGTGTACTCATGGGAGGCTCTGTAACATTTGATGTCATAACACTTGGTAGGGTTAGGAGAAAAGGTGCACTTTGTTGATTTTCCCCCAAAGAAGGTATCTCTAACATCCCTAGAGCACAAGTCCCTTTAGGTGCATCTTTTTTTCGTCGAACAAGGGGTTAACATTGATGTGTTCAAATGTACTTTGGAGGATTTTGATGGTTGATTCTTGATGAGACCTTATAGGTTCCATTATCATGTTTGAATACTTCAAAGGTTGTTTTCACTTATCTAAGTCCAAATTGATCATGGGTTGTATGTTTTCAATGCTTGTGTTGGTTTGATGTTTGGACTTAGGTCCTTCCATGTTTGCATTGAATTTGACAATTTCTTGGGCTGCCAAAAGTTTAAAGTTCTTGTGAAATTTTTTGTCTTGACATGATCTAGCCATTTCTTCATTAGTGATGCCATAGTCAGTGTTAGAGTCATCACTTAGGTGTAAAATAACTTGTTTTATGTTTGATGTGTTATAGTTGAAGGTACTTGTGTTAGGTTGTCTGAATTTAGAGTGTGATTGTTCATCTTCGAGTGTGGTTGGCACACTTCCTCCTCCAAGTTGTATTGGCATGAATATAGGTTCAAAGTTAGGACTCCATTGAACCATCCCATGTTTAGGGTAAGTGTTTGGAGGAAATATCATGGTAGGTGCATTGTTCAAGGTTTGTTGTGTCGTAGCTTGATTATGATGATCTCACAGATACATGTTTAAGGGGTCTGCTAGTAATGGTTGTGATGCTTCAATTTGGTCTTCATCAAAGGTTGTTGGGTTTTCTTGATCTTTTTCTATCTTGGATGAGATTTTGGTTGTTCTTGTGCCTCAAAAAAAAAAGGTTAATAAAGTTCTTTGGGTCTCTGGGCTGATTGTGTCCTAGTAAGTGCTGGCATGGTACCTAAGAATGCATATGCAATGGAGGGGAACCTAAATGGACTTTTCTACCTCTCAAGTGTGTACCCAAACTACTAATTGTGCTTAGATAGTACCAAGTGTATCCATGACATAGTTGGGGGTCTAAAGGTGACTAATTGGTAAGTAAGAGGCATGCAATGGGTAAACAGAGGTGGCAGGGTGCCTAAAATGAAAATTTTGAGTGTTTTGAGTGGTTTAGAGTGTTTCCTCGGGTCTTGGGATGTAATGCAAGGTGTAGAAGTGTAGATTAGGGTTTTGGAACCTAGAAAGAAACACATAATTACCAAGTGCATCCTAAAAATACCAACTATGCACTTGAATTTTGCAATTGGTAAAAAAGGGTTGCAATTGGTAAAATAGGGTTGCAGTTGGTAACAGAGGTCAAAACTTGGTAATTAAGATGTGGGTATGCAAGATATGAGTGTTTTTGGGATTTTTAAGTGTTTAAGGATTATATGAAATGTGAGGAAATGTTAAATAAACTAGGGTTTTGATGTGAAAAGTGCAAATATCCTAGGGATGTTATGCAAATGCAAACATGAGGTGATGTTTTGAAGGTATGCAAAATGAAGATTATGGTATGCAAAATGAAGATTATGGTATGCAAAATGAAGGTTAGGGTTATGTTTTGGACTTGGTAATGACACTAAAGGTAGGTGTATGCAAGGTATATTATGAAAAGGATGGTTTTATAGGGTTTTTAATGATGTTTGGGATATGCAAAATGAGGTAAATGCTTAAGAAGGCAATTTTGTTGATGGACAATTTGATAGGGTTTGGTAATGAAAATGATGCTAAGATTTTGATCAATGCAAGATGAAGGGGATATACCACTAGGGTAAGTCAAAATGATGTTTAAGGATGTTAGGGATATTATTATGCTATGAAAAGAGTATATGCAATTTTTTTAACTTAGGTAAAACCTTTAGAAAGTATATTGTCTAGGAGTTTAACCTTGTGATAAATAACTTTGGATCTTGAACAAAAAGTCATAAAAGATGAAAAGATCAAATTGATAAAAGCTGAAAAGTTCAACTCTATCAAGACATATATAGATTTTGACCAAAGAAAATTATAAGAAAAGATAAAAGGACTAGTCAAGATCCATTATCTGCTTGGGAGATACTCTAAGACTCATACTTTGTCAAGATTTTTGACTAAATTCAAAGGTTTTGGGGTTTCAAAATGATGTTTCGAGGACTCAAAATGGTGGTGATTCTAATTAAATATGTAATATGGACAACTCCTATGATGAAAAATGTGATTTTGGGTGCAAGATATAGTTTTGGGTCAAGTGTAGAATGGGGAGGTACACAAGCTCCTAGATGCAATTTTAGGGTTCTAAAGAGCAGTTTGGAGGCCCAAAATGGTCTTGCAAGTGCCCAAGTGTGACCTAATAGTTCCAAGTGTAATCCAACAGCACCAATCGTGTCATTTATATAGTTAGGGCTAGTTTGGGCATAGTTGGTAGTTTATGGGTACAATTGGTAAGTTAGAATGAAGGTTTGCTGATTCTGAGAGATATGGTTGCCAAACTGATATGCCAGGAAGCTAAGATGTAGGGTTTGATGTTAGCATGGGTTGGAAGATGAAAAATATAGGTTATTACCTAAGTAATTATGTTCTAAGGGAAGGTGATGAAGACTAGGTGATGCAAAATGCAGATCTGGGCAAGATAAAGCAAGGGGGGGGCTAACCACGTACCTAAAGACATAGTTGAAGCCCCAAAATGTTATCTTGAACCCAAAACTAGGTTTTAGGACCACCAAGTGTTACCAAATATTCTAGACTACATCAATTATTTAGTTGGTAATTTTTGGACGTAGTTGGTAACTTCAAGATGCAGTTGGTAAATTGGGCTGAAACCAAGGCAATTCTAGAATCTATGATTTCTAGATAGGTGCCACAGAGATGTAAACAATAAGGGACAGTGTTGAGACTAGTATGAATTATAAAAATGATGGTTAGGACACCTAAAATGATGGTTAAAGTGGTCAATATGAGGATGGGGTATGCAAAGATGCAAGGTGGTGGATGCAAAGTGCAGATTTTGAGATTGGAATGCAAAAGCTAAGGGAGGTAAACTCAACCCAAATGGATGCAATATGAAAGGTAATGGATATGAAATGAAGAATAAAAGGTGTAATATGAAGTCTATATGATGCAAGTATGAGGCCTATACTAGGTTGAATGCAAGTGGAGTCTATACAAGGATGAGATCTACATTTTGCCAAGTATGTTTAGGAGCACAAGTCGCCATGTTTTCCAAGGTTTGAATGTGTTGAACCAAAGTTTGAAAAGTTTGATAAAGGTTGTAAAGCCTTGAAAATGTTTAATGTTTGGAGAAGGTTCAAGGTGTAAACTTTAATTTTGTCTATTATCTTTATTATGTTTTACACACATGTAACATACATTAAGACAAGAATAACTGTTGTTAAAAGTAAAAAAACACACCATAACCTAGGGTTTTAGGACTATATCCACTAAATTCCTACTTGAACCAAAGTTTATTTGTGCTTACCCATAGTAGACAACCTAGGATCTTTGCACCATAGGCTCCCCCTTATAGCTCACTCACTTCTTAGGGCTACCAAGATCCACTTCCCAAGGGGCATGACTTCTGAAGGAACTGTTGTCTCCATTAAGGACCATGAGAATGTAGGATATCTTCATGGGAATGGGTGACCCCTTGAGCTAGTGGATAGAAAGGACTTTGGCCACTACAACATGGTTTTTATTAAGGTCATTCTATTTGTCAAGTGAATGATAAAATTCCATAGAAGGTCTCCCAGCCTCGAGGAACAAGGTTTGACGCACCACAAGGGTACTGGAGCAGAGCTATCATGCAATAATACCATCGACACAACTTTCACCATAATCAAATTTTATATAGTGATTGGAATTTTGACTTGGCTTTTGGCCCATTACCACTCTGAGGTCATCCCTTGGCATACCCAATATCAAGTATCTTGGTCCAAGGTAGGTCTCCTATAGAAGTTACATGGATTTCTCTTACACCTAAGATCAACGAATGGTGAAGGGAGAGGATACATCCAATGTAGTTCCTAGGGATTTAAACACTATAGACACACCAGGTAGAAAATAAAAAAGTTCATTTTAAGCACCAAGCAAAGTATTATCTAATCTCGGAAATCCACACACATGGTTTTAGCAAACACACAATGGTCTTCAATAATGTCTTGTAAAGAAAGATTAGTAGCCTATTATGATCACGTCTTCATCCCACGATTGCCATATGCTACAAGTAGACCATTAGAAAAATAAATCCTCTAATCTTTGTTCTAGAAGAAAATGGAAACCTTACATGTAGATTCTAATTGATGTGTGTGTTTTCTCTGAACCCATGTGTGCTCTGACAGAGTAGACTGCACCCTAGAAGGCCAAAATGGCTTAGAACACCCCCATGTGTGCCTAGATAGTGCAGACTACATCAATGACATAGTTGGGGCCAAGTTGGGCATAGTTAGTATTTTTTGGGTGCAGTTAGGAACCTAGGTGCAAGTTGTGGGGAATTGGTGCCTAGATAAAACCCAAAAATTGCAATATTTGAAACCTATACTCCCAAGTGTACCCAAATAGTGTAGGCTACATCAATGATGTAGTTGGTAAATTTTGGATGTACTTGGTAAGTCAAAAATAGTAGAAAGAGGTTTTGGTGGGTCCTAGACTCCTAAAACTACTCCTAGAGGTCCCAAGTGTGCCTTGACAAACCAGAGTGCACCCTAGGATAGCAAGCTAGCAAAATGCATAATGTGAAAGAATACAACCATATTACTAGGCCCCCTAATTAATCTAGGTGTAAAAAGGAAGAGAAGATAGTTGTTGTACCCTTCCAAGTGAGCTCCTTCCTTGCACCTACAAGCACAAAACAAGAAAACCCAAGTTAGATATGTATTTCTGACGTAGGAGCATCCTGGGTTTCTTTGTAATCCTACACATTAGTTCATTCTGCCTAGTTCCAATTGGGTTGACTTTGCTCACATTTAATTTTTGTATAGTTAATTATATTTGATGAGGGCTGACTTGTGGTTTCTTTATGTTCTAGAATTATCTATAAGCCATTTTGGCAAGTATAAGTAAGGTGTTTAGGTTTGGGGTTAGGGCAGATTTTGGGGGGAGAGTTCAAAAGAAAAGAGATATGTGGATTTAAAAAGCTGATTTAGAGATCTAAAAGTTGTACATTTGTAAATTGGCTGTAACCCAGAAGGGCTTACAGCTGGGCATGTATGTTGAATATTTGATGAATCAATAAATATATCCTTGTTCTCTTTCTCCTTGGTGTTGTTCCTCATATTTGCTTTCGTTGTGTTAACTCTTGCAGGGTGGTTTGGATAGTTGGGTGTGCCTTTGGCCCTAGTTATTCATCCCTTGCCTGCATCAGTTATGACAACTAGGGCTTAGAAAAAAAATGATTCTCCTGAATCATGCATGTGTCACACCCTGAGTTGAATCCAACTCAGACTAAAAAATCCACGTAGCATCTTCAACTAGTCTATTCTTCCACTTCACCAAATATTCATAGTAATCTTTTCCTCTTGTGCTCTTACCAACTCTTTGATCCAATGTCTATTCAACCTCTTCAATTTGCTTCTTAAGATAATCATCAGGTACAACAATTTCATCCTCTGACTCATGATACTTATACAAATCAAAAATATTGAATATAAGAGATATATCCATGTCATCAGGTAACTCAACTTCATAAGCATTACCACTATCAAAATTCTTCAAGATCTTACAAGGTCCAAATTTCTTCATCTTCAACTTATTGTATGTTCTAGCTGGGAATCTTCCTTTCTTCAGATGAACCATCACCTCATCACCAACGTAAAAATCATGGTGTCTTCTAGACTGATCAGCATTCTCTTTATACTTTTGATTAATTTGTTCCAATCTCAACTTCACTTCCTTATGCAAAGACTCCATAAAATCAACAAATTCTTCTCCTCTAGCGCTTCTCTTTTCTTCATCAACAATATCTCTCAAATCTGATATGCCTCTAGGATGCATTCCAGTAACAATCTCAAAATATTTCTTCCTTGTACTCCTATTCACAAAATTGTTATATGAAAATTCAGCTTATGCCAATACTATCTCCCAATTACTTAGCTTATTCCCAACTAAACATCTTAGCAAATTACCCAAGCTTCTATTCACAACCTCTATCTATCCATCTATTTGTGGATGGAATGTAGAACTAAACTTCAACTCAGTACCTATCTTCTTCCACAAAGTCTTCCAAAAATATCCAACAAACTTATTGTCTCTTTTAGAAATAATACTTCTTGGTAATCCATGCAATCTCACAATCTCTTTAAAAAAAAGTTCAACAACATGCTCAGCATCTGATGTCTTCTTACATGGTATAAAATGAGCCATCTTAGAAAATTTATCCACTACCACAAATATGGAATCATACCCTTTCATTGTCTTAGGCAATCCAAGAACAAAATCCATCCTAATGTCAGTCCAAGGTTTCTCAGGAATAGTAATAGGTGTATACAAACTAGTATTTTGACTCACTCCTTTTGCAACTTGACACACTCCACAACACTTTACAAATTTTTGAACATCCTTATACATTTGTGGCCAATAATAT
This sequence comes from Cupressus sempervirens, assembly GCA_028749045.1. Classification (NCBI taxonomy): domain Eukaryota; kingdom Viridiplantae; phylum Streptophyta; class Pinopsida; order Cupressales; family Cupressaceae; genus Cupressus; species Cupressus sempervirens. The sequence goes on from CM053791.1 coordinate 746,250,843, forward strand.
TTTTCTTTCAGCAAACCCAATGTCTTATCAATTCCAAAATGTCTAGCTAATCCACCACTATGCTTTTCCTTAATTAGATTCAACCTCATAGAACTTCTAGGAATACACAACTGAATGTCTTTGAAAAACATACCTTCTTGAATGAAATACTCATTATACTTACTTATGTGATTTGTTAGATTTGGTGCTCTACACTCTCTCTGTGCCTCAGAAAAATTAGGATCAACATCGTATAACTCTTTCATCTCATCAAAACCAAGAACTTCAACCTTCATTTTAGTCAACAATGAACATCTCCTACTGAATGCATCAGCAACTTTGTTAGTAACTCCACTCTTGTGCTTGATCACAAATGTAAAACTCTGCAAATATTCAGCCCATTTCATATGTCTTTAATTCAATTTATGTTGAATTTCCAAGTATTATAAAGCTTTATGATCAGTATACAACACAAACTCCTTAGGCATAAAATAATGTCTCCACTTCTTCAATGCTTGAACAATAGCATAAAACTCTTGATCACACACAGAATATTTCCTTCTAGCATCATTCAACTTTTCACTAAAGAAAGGAACAAGTTTACCTTCTTGACTTAATATAACTTCTATTGCATTACCACTTGCATCACATTCAGCTTGAAATACTTTGTTGAAATTAGGCAAAGCCAATACTAGTAATTCTGCAACCTTTTGTTTCACAGTCTCAAAACACTTATCAGCTCCATGTGTCCACTTGAATTCCTTTTTATCTCCCCTCATTTTCTTAGTCATAGCATTGCAAACAACACTAAAATTCTTTATAAACTTTCTATAGAAACTAGCTAAACCATGAAATGATCTTACCTCACTCACATTCTTAGGTGTAGGCCATTCCAAAATTGCTTTAACCTTCTTAGGATCCATCTTCAAACAATCAGCTGAAATCACAAATCCCAGATACACAATCTCCTCTTGCATAAAAAAACACTTTTTCAGATTAATCAGCAACTTTTCCTCTTTCAACCTCTGCAATACTTGTCTAATATGCTCAAGATGTTCTTCCTTAGTCTTACTAAATATCAGAATATCATCCAAATAAACAATAAAAAATTTACCAAAAAATCTTTTCAGAACTTCATTCATTAACCTCGTGAAAGTACTAGGTGCATTAGTCAAACCAAAAGGCATAACCAACCATTCATACAAATCATCTTTTTTCTTGAAAGTAGTCTTCCATTCATCACCTTCTCTAATTCTGATCTAATGATAGCCACTCTTCAAATCAATCTTGGTAAAATACTTTGCTCCACTTAAAAAATCCATTATGTCATCCATCCTTGGCATAAGAAACCTATATTTCACTGTTATCTTGTTAATGGCTCTAGAATTAGTACACATTCTCCATTCTCCATTATTTTTAGGTGCTAATATAGTAGGTACAACACATGGACTCAAGATTTCTCTGACCAAACCTTTTTGCAACAACTCATGCACTTGTCTGTTAAGTTCTTCATTCTCTATAGGTGTCAATCTATATGGTGCTTTGTTTGGCAAACTTACTTTAGGAATCAAATCCATACAATGACTTATACTTCTTACTGGAGGTAATCCATCAGGAAGATCATCAACAATAATGTCTTTATATTCATTGAGAAATTCTACAATTTCTTCTAGCACTTGGTCAATACTACCATCTATCACTTGGTCACCACTATTTGGCACTCATTAGCATTATTCTCTTGCACTTGGCCTTCATTGACAAAAATTGGTTTTCTTGAAATTATGGCAAAACAAACCTAATTCTTCTTCACTTCCTTTTCAAATTGTTTTGCATTAACCATAAATTTTTTTATAGTAGTACAATTAACCTCATTTGGAACTTCAATCAAAGGCAACAATGTTTTTTTCTTCCCATTCACCCAAAGAGTATATTGATTCAATATTCCATCATGTACAGCATGTCTATCATATTTCCGAGGTCTACCTAACAAAATATGACAACAATCCATGGGCATAATATCACACAAAACTTCATCAACATAATGTCCAATTTTAAATTTCACAAGGCATTGCTCACTTACCAATATATTATGCTCATCTTTGATCCATGAAATATGATAAGGTTTGGGATGTTTCAGCCTCTCTAACTACAACTTGGTAACCTACTCTTCTGATGCCAGATTTGTAGAACTCCCACTGTCAATGATCACTTTGCAGCATTTTCCAACCATCTTACATCTTGTCTTGAAAAGACTTCTCCTTAAAATAGGTTCCACATCACTTCTTTTATTACATAAGGTTCTTCTCACCATTAGATTTTCTCCAACCTCAGGTCCACTTGGTGAACTTTCAATGTCGTCTTGAATCATAGCATTTCTATTATTCTATACACTTTTAGAAGATCTACATTCAAAAGATCTATGCCCTTCTTTGCCACATCTAAAACAATTACCATGAAATCCACTTCTAGAATAGGAATTACCTCTTCCCTAGTAAGAATTAGTGCCTCCTTTGTAAGAATTACCACCTTTCCATTTGGTCTTACCTTTATCATCACTCTTCCATTCATATTTTCCTTTATCTTGCATATAATTGTTAGATATACTACTTTCTCCATAAGATCTACCTCTACCTCTTTGGAATCTACCACCTCTACCTCTTTATCTTTGTTCATGCTTCTTTGTCAAGATCTCCTAAGCCTTCAAGGCATATTGGTATGCTTCTTCCACACTTTCCAAATTCACAAAACTTATCTCATCTTGAATTCCAAATCTCAATCCATTAATGTACCTTGCAATTTTCTCAACATCATCATCCACATGTTGAGATCTGATGTCCAATCTATAGAATTCCTCAGTAAATTCTTTCACAGTCATGTCCCTTTGTTTCTGCATATTTCTCAATAAGCTAACTTGGTAATCAGTAGGAAGAAATTTTTTCTTTTCCTTGTTCACCATCTTTGGCCAAGTTCTTATCTTCTCCTTTCCTCTCCTTTTTCTATCAATTTGCAAGTGCTCCCACCATAATGATGCATGACCTTTTAGCCTAGTGACTGCAATCTTCACCTTTCTATTACTAGGAGTGTTTTCATACTCAAAGAACTTCTCCATATCAGAGATCAAAATCCAGCACAGTATTTGTATCTAATTTCCCATCATAAGGAACAACTTCTACAATAGGCTTTGAATTTTCCCTAGACAATAATTGTAACAATCTTTCCTCATCTTGATCTTCTTTAGGTTCTAGATTATGTTTTGGTGTTGCTACTTCATCATCACTTAAATCTTCAAGATGCACTTCTCTCCTCTGGGCTATCTCCACAGCATCTAATCTGGCTATAGTTTGTCTTAACTGATCCAATATAGCATTATCAACATTATTTCCTCTACCATGAACCATCTTTACAAATCAAGTTCCTACAAGATCGTAACCCTCTACAAGTTATAGGTCAAATCCATAGATCTTCCACCCTACAACCAAATCCAAATTATGGTTTTACACAATCCAATCTCCACAAGGATGAACTTCAAGCTTTGATACCAACTGATGTAGGCAAGGGATGAATAACTAGGGCCAAAGGTACACCTAGCTATCCAAACCACCATGCAAGAGTTAACACAATGGAAGCAAATACAAGGAACAACACCAAGGAGAGAGAGAACAAGGATATATTTATTGATTCATCAAATATTCAACATACATGCCCAACTGTAAGGCCTTCTGGGTTACGACCAATTTAAAAATGTACAACTTCTAGATCTCCAAATCAGCTTTTTAAATCCACATATCTCTTTTCTTTTGAACTCTCCTCCCAAAATCGTCCCTAACCCTAAACATAAACACCCTACTTATAATTTCCAAAATGGCTTATGAATAATTATAGAACATAGAGAAACCACAAGTCGGCCCTCATCAAATATAATTAACTATACCAAAATTAAATGTGAGAAAAGTAAGCCCAATTGGAACTAGGCAGAATGAACTAATGTGCAAGATTACAAAGAAACTCAGGATGCTCCTGCATCAATTTCACATAGGGTTCATTAAAATGTAGTACCTAGAAAATGGATTAAATGCATAACATACTATGAGAAAATCACAAACTCAATCAACATACGTTAGCACCCACTAATCTACCATGAAAGCCAAACCAATCAAAAGAAGCAAACACAAGGTTAGAAACCCCCTCTTTCATTTGTAGCTCACATGTCCTTCTTTCTTCTCCAAATGATGTAGCTCCAACTTTCCTATAGTGCACACAATATTGACGCAAAGTCTATGATAGGGATAATGCCATGAGAATACTTGAAGTCATGATTTTAATATAAGAGAAAAAGCAAAAGACTAAAAAACTAGGGACTCAAAGACTCAAAAATTAGAACTTCAAAGACTCAAGAATTAGGACCCAAGGGATCTAAGGATTGGAAATGAGAGGAGGAATGCTCATTTTATAATTGGCATGTAGGATGAGAGCATTGGATTTATCACCCTTAGATATGTGATGTGGCAAGAGATTCCTTTGAGAATCCATTATGCATATGACAAAATATGCTAATTGTAAGATTCTATGATGCATGAAAGTCAAACTTGGCTAAATGTGGAAGAGAATCTATGATGCGTCATAAGACATCTCAAGCCCACTTAAAGACAAGAATCTATGACAAATAAGCCAAATAGGGACATGCATAAGAGAATAAGAATATATGATTATAACATATATTATCCGAATGTCAAAGAAGAATCAACAAGGTGTCATATCCAAGTGTCACTATGATGCAATATTTTATGGAATATTCAAATTAAAAAGCCTTTAATTCCACAAAATAAGAATTAGTAGAAAATGGAATTAATGATGGAAAATAGAACTTAGGAAATTGAAAATTTCCATGGTTTGTAAATGATGAATCAATTAACAAATAAAATTAATTAATTGAGGACAATAATTAGGCAGAATAGTTAGAAAGAATAATAGGATTAAATTATGGGTTATTTAATCCTATAGAGAAAATTAGTAAATAGTTGGCCAAATTGATTAAAAATATGTGACCATATCCTTTGATGAAAATGTGATGATGATAGTGGAAATTGACTAGGATGGGGATAGGTAGACTAAAGCCATGGTCAAATTGATTGATTAATTGAAATTGATAAGATACCAAGGACACATGACATGAATTGATTGATACATAACATTTAACTGACATTGCAAATGCTATAGGATTGAGCTCGATTGATAAGGTTGATCATAATAACATTGATGAACATTGTCAATATTATTAAAATGGTTGATAATGCCATGATTCAACATTGAAAGCCTCAACAACATCAAAGATCAGATGACATGAATGATAGTTTGACCTACCATTAAGAGCCACGACAGTACTAAGGTCAGATTGATAAGATTGATAGGTTGATAGGTGTCAGAGACACTAAAAGCCACAACAATACCTAGGAATGGAAAAATAATGATTGATTTGAGATGTTTGATATGTTCCAAGTTGATTAGGACTGATTCTAAGTGATTTCGAGTTGATTTGGGGTGATTTTGAGTTGATATGACATTGATGTGAAAGAGGATACAAATGACAAAGTATGATCAATTTTAGGAAAAATATCAAAGTTAGTATAATGAGAAAATGGGACAAATTAGTATGAAGAAGTGATGAAACTGTAGATGCAAACCATTTTTGAGCATCTATTGTGTGAAACAAGCTTCTTCTTTGATTAGATTCATTGTCACCACTCAATAGGACTCTTTTATTAACTAGGACTTCTCCTCTTTCAACTTCTTTACAATGTGAAGATTTGGCATCTTCATCAACATGTGTAACTCTAGCCAAGCCTTTTATTCTTCTATCTATGCTTCCTTGGCACTAGAAATATTCAAATTCTCTATGCCCTTCTTCTCCTTCGTGAAAACATTTCTCATAGAAGCCTCCTCTTCTAGATCCTTGTCCTCTATCTCTTCCTCTCTAATATCTACTATTCTAACCATGGAAATTATTGGAATTGTTTCCCTTCTAGTTTTGAGCACTACTCCTAGTCTCATCCTTATCCTTTTGATCATCATTATGACCACCATAAGATCGTCTACCAGATCTTCCACCACAACCTCTTCACTATTCTTTTTGTCAAACTTCTTGCTCATTTTTTCTTCAACTCTTAGGAGAAATTGGTATGCCTCAATACTATTCATTTCAATAAAACTCATCTCATCTTGAATGCTTCATCTTAACCCATTAAGATAATGAGCCACTTTCTTCTTATTAGCTTCTCCATGGCTGATTCTAATGAGAACTCTATAGAACTATTTGGTATACTCTTAAATAGATTTTCCTACTTACTTCAACCCTTACATCTTCTTCAATAGATCAAGCTCATAATCCATGGGAATGAATTTTCATTTTAGTTTAGCTATCATCCAATCCCATCTAGTAATTTTTTCCTTTCCCTTTTTGTTTCACTCCAACTAAACCTCCTACCACTAGATCTTCACATGTCCCTACAGTTTTTCCTTCACAAACTTGACCCTATTAAGATCATCAATATCTTCATAGTTAATGTACTCCTCTAGTTCATTGATCTAATCAATCAGCTCCTCTAGGTTAATATTTCCAAAAAAATGAAAACCTCAAACTAAGGTATTTTTCCACTCTTGAAGATGGCCCAAAAAAGCCTCTATTCCTCTAGGTTTAGAATTGCCTCAGCTTCAACATTTTCTTCCACTTTGTCTTCATTCCTTCTTTCATCTCTTACATGAGGATTTATTCCTCTATTCATTTTTTCTTCCAATCCTTGCATTTGTTCTTGGAGGGCTTAAAAACCCTCATGTGTAACACCTACAACTCTTTTGCCACACTCTCTTAGTGGAGGCATTTTTGTGCTTCTACTAAAACCCTATTGTCAAGTGCCTCACCATTAACAATATATCTGCATGCTCAGCCCAAATCATAGTCCTAGTGCAAACTACCTTACAATCGATGATATGTACACACACTCAAGAACTCTAGCTCTAATACCACTTGGTGAAGGCTACTCCCCTTAATACCATAAAGCATAATAGAAATAAAGAAATAATAGCAAATACAAGAACAAAATATGAACTTCTTATTTGTGCCACAAATTCAAAATTACAAAATTCACAAGTACAACATGCTAACCCACATGGTCACCTTGATTACAATAATCTACAAGACAAACTGTGAACTATCACCTAGAGTTGTTCTAGACAATGCTTGGGCCTTTCTTAAATAGGAAATTTTATGTCACCCATCAAGGTTCTAGAAATTGAAACTTATACCTAGGGCTAAAAGACACTAATAATACATATAGAGTTGGCCAAATACATCTTTGACAATTATTTTAGATACTTCAAGTAGCCCAAATTTGAAAGACCATAACTCATGAATTGTTACTTTGATTGGCTATTATAATCACTTTTCAGAAATGCCAACTCCTGATCTATCAGCTCAAAATTGCATAAGTGTCATTCTGTCAAGTTTTCAGACCTCATCTAGGCACTCTAATGCCTCCAATGGTGAGCCTAAAGATTTTTTTATAAATTTTTCCACTAAAAATCCACTATAACTTCTTTGATAATTTAGTTGGAGCAATGAGATTTTTATGGTAGGCTTATAACTCTAAAATTAACCTTCTTGTAGAAAATGACAACATTCTAAGCTCATATGACAAACTTACTATAAATAGAAAGTTTCCATAAATAGTAACCACCCTATCTACTAGTCCTTATTAAAATAGAAAAGAATGAAAAGAAAATATTTTTGGGTGATGCAAGATTTCTCTTACACCCAAGGTGCTCCTACATCATTAAAGAATTTGTATGCCTTTCTTTTCAATGAATAGCATAGAAGCATACCTTCATCACTTCTTGGATCAAACTTACCAATATCATCATCTCTCTTAATATAACATTTTCTACCAAATATTCTAAAAAACTTAACTAATTTTGAATGACCAAATCATATTTCATAGGGTTTCTTGCTCGTACATTTTTTGATCTGTACTTTTTTCATAGTGTACACTATTGTATTGACTACTCTCCAAAATGTGTTGGATACAACATTCTCAAACAAAATTTCTCATGTTTCCTCTACTATTGATCTATTTCTTCTTTCTAAAATACAATTCTATTTAGGTTTCCTAGGTGAAGATAGTTTCCTTTTGATTCTATTCTCTTCACCCAATATGTTAAACTCTCTAGATGTGAATTCTCCCCCTCTATCTAATCTCAAACATTTTATGTTAACATCAAATTCATTTTAAACTCTATTCTTAAATATCTTGAACTCATCAAAAGCTTCAAACTTCTCTTTAAGAAATGCTATCCACATCATTCTAGTGAAATCATCAATGAAAACCATGAAATACCTTTCACCATAGAATACTATTGTTAAAGAGGGACCACTCAAACTTGTGTGAAAAATCTCCAACTTCTCTTTGGTAGTGAACTTCTTGCTAGGAAAAGATACCTTCTTCTATTTAGCCAAAATACATTCTTTGCAAACTACATTAGTAGGGTTAATTATCATAGGCAGATCTATGATTGCAATTATGCTACTATTCTTTACAATGTTATTTAATTTTATATGACAAAATCTCCTATGTCATAACCAATACTTATCCACTTTAGCAACCAAACAAGTCACTTTGATGGGATTCAACTAAAATACATTACCTCTAGACCTAGTTCCAATTCTAATAATCTTACCATCATTATCCTTGATAGTGCAAGACTTTTCTATGAATTACAATTCATACCCTTTGTCCACTTATTGTCCAACACTTAACAAATTATGCTTCAATCCATAAAAAAAAAGCATTATTAGTATTAGTTCTTCCATCTAAACTAATAGATCCAATCCCTATAATATGACAAGATGCATTGTTACCAACTCTAGTAATACCTCCATCATAGTTCCTAAATTTCACAAAATTATTCATATAACCATTCATGTGATGTGAACAACCATTATCTATTATCCAATCAAATTTATTTTCAACTTGAGAAACTAGAACATTTTCTTCTCTAATTTCTCTATCAAGATCATCCTCTTTAATAGCTAAAAATCCTAGCTCATCATCACCTTCACTTTGAGCTCTTTCATTAGATTCTTCATCTTCATTAGCATACAAAAAATTTCTATCTCTTCTAGGCTTAAACATTCACTTATACTTTTTCTCTCTTTTAGGGCAGTTAGATTCATAATGACCAAACTCATTGCATGTCCAACATTTAAAGATATTCTTACTAACTTTTTCTCTTTTCACAACAAGTTCTATACCCTCCTCAATCTTCTTCTCTTCATTAGATATAGTTCTATTGCTACCAAAAAAACCTGCATGTGGGCTTGCACTTCTAGATAGGCTTGGCCAAACATTCAAGGCACTGAAAGATATCTCAACTCTTGTCAATTCTCCCGATTTCCTTAGATCTTTTTTTTTGTCTTCCAAGAAACATTTCCCTATTAAACTCCTTAGTGTAGGGTATTAATAGCTAAATTATCTAAGCAACTTGCTTGAATGGCAGTGTCAAAGTTTTCAAGATCTTCCACACAAACTCATCTTCTCCCTTGGTTCAACAATTTCACTTGATTCCTACAAAAATCTTTGATATCCTACTAATATAGTTTCTTATAGATTCATCTTCCATCATTTTAGCATCTTAAAATGAACATATCCAATTTTGCAATCTTACTCTCTTTGTATGTGTATCACCTTCAAAAGTATATTCTAATGCTTTCCAAATTTCATGAGATTTTTAAAGTGAATTTACCTAACTATATTCATTCTTTGGAAGAGCTGATAGTAGAGCCTCTGTAGCTCTCATCTTGCACATGAAAAGGTCTATCTATCCTTCATTGCATTCTTCAAGTTTCCCTTCTTTGACAATTACCTTCTCACTCTTTGTCAAGATCCAATAACGTAGACCCATTCACAATAGATGAGTATTCATATTGTCCTTCTAATTGTCATAGTTAGCCCCATCAAATCTAAGACTATCCTTTCTAAAAATATTCACCATTGATCTCCCAATGTTTTTAAGCATACCCTTCAAGGACTCAATGCTCTAATACTAATTAATAGAATATATAGTCCACCAATATAACTGGGGGGGTGGGGGTTGAATCAATTATCCAAATAATATCACAACTATATACTTTAGAAAAACTTAACCATATGAGTAATATAATTAGAAACCATAATAAGATACTCATACATAATAACACCACATATGTTAACTAGGAAAACCCTTGATCAGAGGGAAAATCCTAGTGGGGATGGTACCCACAAGATGATGTACTAATATAAATATTATTTGTTAGAGGATGAACCCTATTAGAAGTCTATAACAACATTTAGTACATATCAATCCCTATTAGGAGACTTTGAATCCCTAATAGGAGATCCCAACCTTGTTAGGAGTTATGGAAGATAGCTGGACCCACTACCCAAATGGCTTTAAGGGAAAAACCAATGAACCCACTATCCAAATGATCTCTCTATTATTTATTATAAAGTAATAAAAATAAATAGTACCTCCTTCCTCTTTCTCTTTCTTATCAACCAAAATTCTTCTCCTTATCTTGTAACCAGATCACAAAACTCAAATCCAATAATCCCTTAGATCTCTTAGTTACATTCACCGAACACTCTACTCCTTTTTGCACTTCACACTAAATACAATACTTGATACAACAATCAAAACATATTAAAAATAAGAAAAACTTATTTCCTTTATACCATATCTTCAAAATAATTCCTTAAGTTAGCCTTGAGGCTATCCCAACTAATTATAATAAGATAATTAATTAATTACAATTATAATAGCACTATCGGCTCATGGTCTATAAAAAACTTCACACATATGATACTAGGGCTTGTGCAGCTCCTGACATCATTATCTAAATATCCTCTAACATTATCTGACAATGCATCTCTTTATTACATCTTAGATGAAAGATATAATACAAACATCAAAAAAGTTACTTTCCAAGTACTCTATCTCTGAACTACTCTTTATAAATCAGGCATAACTTCTATAAATCTTTGTCTTATGTTTTGTACATTGAACCACATCATTAGGACATTGTACTAAACATGTCCATGACTAGGCATCAACAGACAAGCAAAACCTTGTCTGTACAACTATGATCTCTCTATTTTCCTCTGTCAGACTTCATATACTAACTACTACGTTGACATCAATGAAAAATATAGTCATGAATACAACATGTCAATACTCTCCAATGCTTATAATACTCCCCAAATTAGTATCATTAGCATTCATGCTAACACTTACTACTTTGGCATTTTTCATATGGGAATAGTCCAATGCCTTCTCAATATAATTAGCTTGAGATAATGTCAATTTTCTATTTTTTCTATCTCTAAAAATCTTCGTACCAAGAATATTTTTCTTTTCTCCTAAATTCTTCATAGAAAATAAATGTGCTAACTATTCTTTCAATTCCTTAATGTGATCCATGTTTGGCCTACACACAAGTGTAAAATAAATATATTACCATAAAATAAAGCAAGTATCATCTTCTAACCCCCTAAAATAAACAAAATAGTCTAAATTTAAAATATCTTTTATGAGGTGCATACTTTAAGCCATATAGACTTTTATTTAATCTACACACTAAATTCTCCTTACCTTTGATGTCAAATTTCTCCAGTTGTCCCATATATATTTCTACATCAAAATCACCATGAAGAAAATTTATATTAACATCAACTTCTTTCAAAATAAAAACTTCATATAGCCACAATACTTAGAACATTGCAAATAGAAGTCATTTTAACAACTAAATAAAATTTATCATCAAAATCAATACCCATTTCTTGTGCAAATGGTTTAGCAATAAACCTATATTTAAATGTCTTCTAACCTCCATGGTCTTCTTTCTTCCTATAAACTCATTTATTTTGTAAAGACATTTCACCTTTAAGAAACTTACTTAAATTCCAACTTTAATTTTTTAGCAAGGAGTCCATTTCCTTTATCATTGTAGAATCTCACTAAATCTTTGTGTCCACCTATATAGCTTCATCATATCCTTCTAATTCACCAACATCTATTAATAAAATAAAGTACAAAGATGGAGAAAATATTTCTAGAGGTCTATTTAACCTTGTTGACCATCTAACATTTACTAGTTTTAATGATATTTGTGTTCCTATTTTTGCAAAGCATGAGGGGCCACTATAACATTATCTTTTGGAGCATCAACCATTACTACATAATCATTTCCTTTCTTCTCAAGTTATTGCAACAAATATTTGTGCAACACATTCTCATTAAATATGAAATATTTTCTTCTTACAATTTTAAGATTTTTTATATCCTAAATTCTGTAGCCAAATTCATCAATTACATATCCAATCAATACACATTTCTTCAATTAGGTCCCAGTTTGGTTCTATTTTCAGAGCCTATATATGTATAAATTCTTTACAATCAAAGATCCTAAGAAAACAATAAGTCACCTTCTTACATGTTCATGCTTCCTCTAGGAAATCATAATCCATAAGAGTAGATAGAATTCTATTGATTTCATATGTACAATATTATTAGTAGCCTCTACCCACATGTGTAAGGGTGGCCCATCATGTAGCCTTGTAATCCTTACATCCTCTATTATTGTCACTTTCATACATTCAACAACTCTAGTTTCTTGTGGAATCCTTAAGACAATCTTCTACCTATGAATACCTTTACGAGTAAAATAATCCTCGAATTCTTTGATGCAATACTTATGAACATTGTTGGATCTGAGATATTTAAGTCTTTTACAAATCTCATTCTCAACCAAGATTTTATATTTCTTAAAAGTTCCAAATATATCAAAGTTTGGTCTAAGGAAATAAATACATAATTTAAAGAGACAGAAATGGAAGATATGTAAGATGGTCCTCATTCATTTGTATGCACAAGCTCTAACTTTTTATTTTTATTTTCTTGCTCACTCTTCACAAAACAACTATCTTTTATTTTCCATACACACAAATTTCATAGAAATTCATATTGACAAATTTTAGACCTAGTAACATTTTAGTCTTAATGAAGTAATCTTATATATTTTTCATGCATGTTCCCAAGTCTATTGTGCCATATTATTGTTATAGAATCTACAAAAATTGTTAGATGTTCTTTGTATTTATTTGTAGTAATTATTCTTGAACATTGATTTTTTTGAAATAATTTAAGTAAAGGAAGAATCTGACTTGAACAAAGATATAAAGTATCTATTTTCATGCTTTTCTACTACAAATGAACCTTTTGAAACCTTCCAATTTGTATCATTAAAAGTAAAGTTTTGCAACCCACATGACCTAGTTGTCTTGCTAAAATTAAATTTCTACTCAGCCTTGGAACATGTCTTACCTCTTGTAGTATTCACTAATTCCCATTATATAATTTAATCTTAATTTTTTTGTTGGTGACAATTCAATAAGTTTCATTATTTATCAAATAAAATAACAAAATATCCCCTTGGACATAATTAAGAAAATATTTTCTATGAGGTGTAGCATGAAGAAAAACCCCTAAATTTAGAACCCATGGATCATCAAAATTTATTTAAGGAAAGAAGAAAAAAGTCCTATTCAGAATTATTACTTACCACATTTTTCTGTATATTTCCTTCTTTTTTATCTCCTTGATTGTTCTTCCAAGACCAATAATATTTCTTCTTATGACCTCATTTCCCATACTACCATCAATCTCTGCATTCCTTGGAATGAGACCTTGTTCTTGTTTTATCATGATTTTAAGAATTATTTCCTCTCTCATTCCTTTAGTCTCTTCTTTGTTCATTCAAGATATTTCTTGATATAGATCCATCTAATCTTTTTCTATGAGTTCCCTCACTTAAAATAACACTAATAACATCATCAAAATTTAGGGTATTAGAACTAAAACTAGTGCCACTTACTATTGTGCTACAAAGACATTCTATATTTTTAGGCAAAAAGCACAAAATGAAGAGAGCCCTTATAATGCCCTACTTGAGAACCCAAAACAAGTAAATATAATATATTACAAAGTTTATTGAACTTATTTTTTAAAATTTTAAACAACATAAAAGTAATAATGCAAAAATAATATACACAAAGAAAAATTTACACAAATGCAATTACAATAAAAATTTCACTCACAAAGGGTTCCTTTGCATTGAGACACATTTAAGAAAGTTATATTAATTATTGTAAGTCCTCATTACAATGTTCATAATCATAAATGAATAAACATATAAAAAATATCATATACACATATATAAAAACAACTCATATAATAAAGTATATTAAAATAAAATCATTCACTACACATGTCATAGGGTATGAAATAATAAATACAAGTACATCAAAATGCAATACATCTCATAGGATCTCAAGATACATGATACATAGATACATAAAATAAATAGAAGTCTCTTCGACAAGAAAAATAATGATAAAAGTACAACTATATCAAGGAGAATCTGACATCTCTCAATCTAAGGGGAAACCAAATGGTAAGAATTCACTACCTCTAGACTGTGTGGTTGCCTAATCAAGCTTCACTCACACCATGTAGGTGATGAGGACACAACCCAAGCACAAAATGGACACAACAGGAAAAGGGAAAATTGTATTAACTATAAAAATAAGCTAGTACATTCAGTACAAAGAAAATAGACTTCAAAACATGCCCTAAGGGCTTACAATAGCACAAAATTGGAGATAATTTATCCTTTTGGTACCTCCTCTCAATTTCCACTCCGAACTGCCTTTTACAATGCCAAAAATGTCCTTAAATACACCTCGGAGGGTTAAGGACTAAGAGTACATTCTAAAAAGTGCTAGTAGGCATCCACCGACCAAGTAGAAGGCTCCAAAAGCCACGTTAGAAGTTGGTGTGCAGTGCCTACCCCTAGATCGCATTTTTGTTGTCATTGTCGAGCTCTTTTGGGGCTAGTATTATGTTGTTGGTTAGCAACATTCTTTTGAGATTATCATATATTGTGCTATGGATTTAGTTTATTATGTGATGAGATTACTTAGACTTTACATTTCATGTATGCATGATGATTATTTTCAGTGTTTGCAGTTATTAATGATGATTAGTTTAGTGAATATTTATCCTTAATTTATTCTTAGAATGTAATTCTTAATAATGGAAGGGTAATGCTATCAGGGAACAATTGGGTTTACTTGTAGGTCAAATGATAACTTTAAACACTTGAAGTATACTTGCAAATAGAAAACTGGAAACCCCTACACATTATTCAGCTATGTGAATTTAGTAAACCAAAACATGTGTTTGCATCGTGTATTCTATATGCTTCTTGTTTTGGGTTTTTGGTTGACTAGTGTTGACCAGTCCTAGGTTGTTACCAGAGGCTTGGGGGTTATGAGATGTGATGGCATGTTGATCTTATTTGGTCTTGATCTTTATAAGCTCAACCATGGTTATGTGATTGTATGGTCTATGAAATATTTATATTTATTGATTGTTATTGTTCATTAGGCTTCATGTGTGAAGCTGAGAGGTATGTTTATGAGACACTTGAGCTAATCATTTTTGAGTCATCGATCAGTTATCCTTGGATTATTTTCTAGTTTCCATGATGGGACTGAAATGTGAATTTATTTTTTGATGATGACATGTTTTGACTCAACCATTTTGGAGTCTTCGATCAGTATGATTTTGAGATATTCTTGGTTTCTTGTTGAGAACCAATGGATACTTATGTTTATCAGTGATGCCTTCAGTTGCCAATAGAGAACTGTTGTGGTCATGATTTTTTATGGATGCTTTTTCAGATGCTCATGGAGATTTGATGATTCTTATCTTGGAGATTTGATGATTCTTATTATGGATATTTGATGCTTTTATGCATATTTGATAATTTTATTATGGATTATCTTTTATGATTTTGAGATTTATGATTCCATGAGCTTAGGGTAGGTTATCTAAATGGCTTGCAATGGGGGCCAGGGCACTAAGTGGCTGCCAAGGTAACTCATGGTAAGTCTGGTTAATAAGTGATAACATTTACACACTAAATGGGGATTAAATGAACCTAAAAAGATAATTTTTTTGATGTTCTTGCCCATGCCTTGAGTGCTTGTATAAACTAGGATGGGAGTAGTGAGAACACATGGTTGTGATCGTGCATTCTATAGTATGCCTCATCAGTATGAGAGGATACTGGTGGCCGCATGAGATCAGTATGGACCCATGGAGTTTAGCTAACTACCAGGGTAACTTGTACGTGATAATTGTGATGACACTTTCTCGCTTGCAGAGTAGGTTTCCTACATGTCTTTGTGTGCCTATGGGAATTAGATGTAAATTTTGTGTGTGTTGGAACCTTTGAGTTAGTATACTTTTAAGATTCCTAAACTTTTTATGCTATGTGTATTGATATCCTATTTGGGACTTGAGATTATCTCCTCAGCACAGTGGGAGTGGACCAATTAGGTTCCACGCGGTCGGGTGGTAGTGTATTTTCACTCTTATCATTTGAGATCCATCCGAGACACCATGGTTGGAGTATCCTTGGTTGGTATTTATTCTTCATTATGTTCTTGGAGCATTATGATAGATAATACACCTTATGATGGATGTATTTGCTGGTATGTTTCTTATATTGATGATTTGCTTTACTTTGCATGTTAGTAGGATGTTTTAGGAGTGACATTCCTACTATGTTAATACTGATGATCTCTTCAGTGCTTTGGAATGTTACGCACAAAGGGATGGCTAGGATCCACGATGGTCTAATGATGCTATTTACGGTTGGGAAAAACCATGCACTTAGTTATTTATGTTTGTGATATATGGTTATCTTTTGTGATGGATGTTTATATCTTTTGTGATGATGTATCATGTATGATATGTGGTTTCATTTATGTTATTGCATCATGGATTAATATTAGATGATGATGATGTACTTTATTTACCTGGATGTTTATTCTTTTAAGCTTTTCATACCCTATGATATATACAGTGGATGATTGAGCTAAACTAAAATATAATTACAAAAGGACACTTGTATATTTTTTAAGTACATTAGATGTATCATTGTTATTTCATAAGGATGAGATGTTAGATGAATAGTTAATTTAGATGTGATACAACGTTAAGGGATCTTTAAAGAGTGTAGCCTGTTATGTATATATGTTATGTTTATTTTCATTTGAATTGTTGCTATTGCTTCTGCAAATGTTATAAATGGTTTTATCTTTCATGTTTAAAAAAAATTGTTTGGCAAACTTAGTAAAATTCTTTGGGTCCCTTGGCGGGGCATTACATTTGGTATCAGAGCTTGAGTTTCAACATTGGGAGCTCTGGGTATATTGGAATGCTACTAGTTATTAACTAGTTGAATAAAATGAAAACTTAAAACTATCATGTGTATCTTTTTCAAACTAAAAACTTGAATCTAGGTGAACTTAAAACTATTACTTGCATATTTTTCATATTTCAACACTTAGCTTTCAAAACTGAAAATTTTACCGAAAATCTAAACGAAGGCAAAACTAAAAATTGAAACTCATTCTAGCTGCAAAACATGTATCTTTTATCTATGTTGTAAGGTAGTAAACCTTTGTTTATCTTTGCAAGTATTAAGTTCCTCTTGTTTAGAATGTTTTAAGGGATCTATTTTAGTAGTTGTTAAAAGAGTCAATGTTGGATCGATATGATTTTCGGTTTACCATTAAACTAGAATCATATTTCTCTAAGTGTGTTGTAATATTCTCAGTGGAATCATATCCCCCTGTAGGGAGGAAAAGGGATCAATGGGACCCACAAAGTGAGTAACGTAATTTCTCATTCTTGTAGGATTCAAGGAGTAAGCCTAATCCTAGGGGGGGTGGATGTAGTGCCTACCCCTAGATCGCATTTTTGCTGTCATTGTCGAGCTCTTTTGGGGCTAGTCTTATGTTGTTGGTTAGTAGCATTCTTTTGAGATTATCATATATTATGCTATGGATTCAGTTTATTATGTGATGAGATTACTTAGACTTTACATTTCATGTATGCATGATGATTATTTTCAGTGTTTTCAGGTATTAATGATGATCAATTTAGTGAATATTTATCCTTAAGTTATTCTTAGAATGTAATTCTTAATAATGGAAGGGTAATGCTATCGAGGAACAATTGGGTTTACTTATAGGTCAAATGATAACTTTAAACACTTGAAGTATACTTGCAAACAGAAAACTGGAAACCCTTACACATTATTCAACTATGTGAATTTAGTAAACCAAAACATGTGTTTGCATCGTGTATTCTATATGCTTCTTGTTTTGGATTTTGGGTTGACTAGTGTTGACCAGTCCTAGGTTGTTACCAGAGGCTCGGGGGTTATGAGATGTGATGGCATGTTGATCTTATTTGGTCTTGATCTTTATAAGCCCAACCATGGTTAAGTGATCGTATGCTCTATGAAATGTTTGTATTTACTGATTGTTATTGTTCATCAGTCTTCATGTGTGAAGCTGAGAGGTATGTGTATGAGACACTTGAGCTAATCATTTTTGAGTCATCGATCACTTATCCTTGGATTATTTTCTAGTCGCCATGATGGGACTAAAATGTGGATTTATTTCTTGATGATGACATGTTTTGACTCAACCATTTTGGAGTCTTCGATCAGTATGATTTTAAGATATTCTTGGTTGCTTGTTGAGAACCAATGGATACTTATGATTATTAGTGATGCCTTCAGTTGCCAATAGAGAACTATTGTGGTCATGATTTTCTATGGATGCTTTTTCAGATGCTCATGAAGATTTGATGATTCTTATCTTGGAGATTTGATGATTCTTATTATGGATATTTGATGCTTTTATGCATATTTGATGATTTTATTATGGATTATCTTTTATGATTTTGAGATTTATGATTCCATGAGGTTAGGGTAGGTAATCTACTTGTAATATCGGGAAGTGGCTTGCAATGGGGGTCGGGGCCCTAAGTGGCTGCCAGGGTAACTCATTGTAAGTTTGGTTAATAAGTGATAACATTTACACACTAAATGGGGATTAAATGAACCTAAAATGATAATTGTTTTGATGTTCTCACCCATGCCTTGAGTGCTTGTATAGGCTAGGATGGGAGTAGTGAGAATGCATGGTTGCGACCATGTATTTTGTAGTATGCTTCATCAGTATGAGAGGATACTGGTGGTCGCATGAGATTAGTATGGACTTGTGGAGTTGAGCTAACTGCTAGGGTAACTTGTACGTGATAATTGCGATGACACTTTTTCGCTTGCAGAGTAGGTTTCCTACATGTCTTTGTGTGCCTCTGGGAATTAGATGTCAATTTTGTGTGTGTTGGAACCTTTGAGTTAGTATACTTTTAGGATTCCTGAACTGTTTATGCTATGTGTATTGATATCCTATTTGGGACTTGAGATTATCTCCTCAGCACGGTGGGAGTGGACCACTTAGGTTCCATGCGGTCGGGTGGTAGTGTATTTTCACTCTTATCATTTTAGATCCATCCGAGACACTGTGCCTGGAGTATCCTTGGTTGGTATTTATTCTTCATTATGTTCTTGTAGCATTATGATAGATAATACACCTTATGATGGATGTATTTACTGGTATGTTTCTTTTATTGATGATTTTCTTTACTTTTCATATGTTAGTTGATGATTTATTATGCTTTACTTTGCATGTTAGTAGGATGTTTTAGGAGTGACATTCCTACTATGTTAATACCGATGATCTCTTTGGTGCTTTGGAATGTTATGCATGGAGGGATGGCTAGGATCCACGATGGTCTAATGATGCTATTTACGATTGGGAAGAATCGCGCACTTAGTTATTTATGTTTGTGATATATGGTTATCTTTTTTGATGGATGTTTATATCTTTTGTGATGATGTATCATGTATGATATGTGGTTTCATTTATATTATTGCATCATGGGTTAATATTAGATGGTGATGATGTACTTTATTTATTTGGATGTTTATTCTTTTAAGCTTTTCATACCCTGTGATATGTACAATGGATGATTGAGCTAAACTAAAATATAATTACAATAGGACACTTGTATATTGTTTAAGTACATTGGATGTATCATTGTTATTTCATAAGGATGGGATGTTAGATGAATAGTTAATTTAGATGTGATACAACATTAAGGGATCTTTAAAGAATGTAGCCTGTTATGTATATATGTTATGTTTATTTTTATTTGAATTGTTGCTATTGCTTCCGCAAATGTTATGAATAGTTTTATCTTTCATGTTTTAAAAAAATTGTTTGGCAAACTTAGTAAAATTCTTTAGGTCCCTTGGCAGGGCATTACATGGTGTAAATCTAGAAGAATCCAAAAATGGTAACCGAACTTTTGGGAGGCATAACTTTTAAACCGTAGCTCCGATTAAAGAACTATTTACATTTTTGGAAAGCTCTCGAAGTGCTTTATAGCCCTATGGACCAACTTTTCTTGTCCGCCATTTTTTGACCCTTTTCAAGGTCATTTAATGTCCCTAACCTAACTTTGAAGCATTCTTAGGAGGTCTCGAAAACTTAGAAAACTGCAATAACTTTCAAATCATGGGGCCTTTTGACCTGATTCTTTTTCTGGAATGCTCTAAATTGCAATTACATTCATCTGGCCAATTTACACCTCCTAGTTCACCAAAATGATGGCTCAATTACATACTCCTATTTTTTTTGCATTTACATGTATCCCAAGGTGTTCAAATACTCTATCCTAGAACACTGATAGTGGAACTATGAGATTTGGGACATTTATTTTACCCAAATGGGTATCCAAAAATGAAAACATATGAAACAAAAACTAAGTCTAAGTACATTTTTTTGGGTGACATAGGATTGCCCTTATACCTCTTGATGCTCCTGCATCAGTAGGAGAGATAATGTATGATCCACATACAGATATTAAAATCATAAAACAATCCTAGCAAAGGGATTCTGATAACCAAGTCTCTCTTGAGGGTAATTCAAATGGCTAATAAAGAAAAGATAACCCAAGTTGAAAAAATACTCATCCAAGCAAACATCACATATCAAAATCAACAACAAATACCAAGTAAAAATTAAATATCAAAATCAACATGATATAACCACCTCAAAATCAATTTCAAGTGTCAAAAACACAATAACAAATAGATAAAACCTATAGTATCTGCACCTAGTTTGCATTTTTGCTAACATTGTCAAACTCTTTTGGGGCTAGTTTTATGTTGATGGTTAGCAACATTGTTTTGAGACTATTAGATATTGTGCTATGGATTCAGTTGATATGTGATGAGATCACTTAGAATTTATATTTCATGGTTGCATGATGATTATTTTAGTTATTGAAGATGATTAGTTAGATGGTTTATTATCACATGTGTTTTCTTATGGATACTTACCCCATACTTGCATGTATATGGTGTGTGTGTTTTTACTTATGTATGGCATGTTTGATGTGGTTAAGGAAGGGAGTCGTAGTCATCTACTAGTTGAGATCTACACGATGCACCACTTCCTGCCATTGTCTATTTTGTTTAGTATATATTGTGCTTGTACATGTATGGTTTTTATGTAGGTTGCAAGTATCGGGTATCGACTTCCTTGAATTGCCAAGATGAGTGTACCCTATCACATTATCTCAATGGTAAGAGAGGGGAGATAAATTCTCAAGTCCAAATTCCAAACCTTTAAGCCATTTGTTCTAATTGGAAATTAGGACAAGTATCTGAGTTGAGTACCCTCTGAATGCGTCAAATGATGTAATTCATGATTATGACCCTTTTGGTTTGATTTTATATGTGTTTTTTTAATTTTTTTGAGGGGTAAACGCTTTGACCTGGAGTTATGAACTAGTGAGGCCACAAACAGGGGGCCTCATCCCCATGAGATTTGAACCTTGATGGCAAGGATAACAACATAACAACTTAACCATCACAACATGCCACTATTGGCTATTTTATATGTGTTTTGCTAAAGTGGGTTTTTCGTATTTTATTTTACAAGTATTTGATGTATTTTCTATTAATTAAACCTAATTAAAAGATTTAATTAATGGTTTAATTTAATGGAATGTGATAATATTTATTGAAGTTAATAAATATTTTAGCAATTAAGTTTTGAAAATAAATGTAAAAGTGAAAAATATATTAAATTATTAAAAGATCCTAAATTGCATGATGTGTACATGTGATTAAAATATAAATATATTAAGATAAGAACAAGTGGAGATATTAAAGTTAGTGCATGAGATTTAAAAATAATAAATAAATTAAATTGGAAAGAGTAAAGTAAATATTATATTAATTAATGTGTATTATTTTAATTTTTGTTCACATGGGAGTTTGCAAATTCTTGAGAGTTGTCATGTAGACAACACAGGAGTTTGCATTCTAAGAATGCACAAGTTGTCTACACTTAGCAATTAACATATTAATTGAGCACATGGTGTCTACAACCTTATGACTCATCTAGAAGGTTGGAGAAGAGTCATGCTTAGTTGTCATGCTTATCTTCTAGTTCTTTCTAGACACATTCTAGATGCATCTTAGAAGCCTTTAAATAGAGGCTCTCCTGATGTGTTTGGACAAGCTTCAAAGCTTACATGCATTTAAGAAGCTCATATGCTTCTACATGCTCATATGCTTCTACAAGCACTTTTGGTCACTTGGAGGTTTTGGTTAGCTTGGATCTTGGAGGATTTTTGAATGTTGGAGAAGGAAGAGATTTTCTATGGACTTCTGAGGCATGTCAAATTAGCATCAATATCTAGGTACACTCATGATATTCAAATATTCCCTTTGCACTCTTTCTCTTCCTGTCTTCTTTGTGACTGTCATATGTGTCTAAACATTCTATGTGATTGAATCTACAATTTTGAAATTGGAATCTAGATATGTATGTTAATTTTTAATTGGTTGAGAAGAAAACATTAGAAAACCCTAGATTCCATTCATGAAAAGAAATTAGATCTGAATCGAGTTTGGGTTCGAATTTATATTGTGAAATTAGATAGACAAGATTTGAAATTAAAATGGAAATTCTAAGTTGAAAATTTGAATGGTTAGATGTGATCTTTCTATCAAATTATATTTTTAGGTGCCTATGGTTAAACTTATTAGAAGGATCAATTAGACAAATTTAGAGAACAATTACTTCTTAAGAGAATTTCTTAATTTGTTAAATTTTTTTTTAAAAAGACCCTTTTTGTTTAAGCTAAGTTTATGTTCTCTTTCAATATCTATAAAATCTGCACACACACACACACACACGCACGCACGCACGCATGCACACATGTACACACACACACACACACACACACATGTTTGTTATAAATGCTGAGATCCAGAATAATAGTCTGCAGATATATATATATATATATGTATGTATGTAAGTAAGTATGTATGTATGTATGTATGTACATATACATATATGTATATTCATTAAATTGTAGTGGAAATCATTTTTATAAAAATTCGAGTCTTGCATGTATAAATGTTTGAAAAAATGTTATTAAAAAAATAATAAAAATAAAAATAATATAACTTTGGGGCGGTCGGGGTTAAACCCACCGCACCTCGTGACCAAATTTAAATGCCGACGGACCTACTGATGCAGGGGGCCGCATGACCTATATAAATAAGCCTGCAACACCCTGTCAGGAGGCCGCACGGCTTAAAAGGGATGGTGGCTTTTTAAGCACCCCCTTTTTAGATGTCATTATTACACCTTGCATGAATCACTTGTCCAGCAAATTCGATATCTTAGTTAAACTTAATTATTTTGTATTAAGTTAAAATTTTATTAAGTATTTTAATAATAATTTGAAATGTGTTATTAAAAGTTTAATATTGTTATTATAATTACTAATAATATTATGAATAAGAAAAGAGAGATTCTTATTTTAAAGATACTCATTAATTAAGTTTCATTTACTATAAGGTATTAAAATATAGTTTATTTTCATTTAATACAATTATTGATAATTTTATTAATTATTAGTAACTGAATTATTGTTAGAATATTGATAATATAGATTAAATGAAAAGAGATATTAATGATTTATTTGTTGATTGGTTCGAATATCGATCATTATAATTGAATATTAAAATTATTATTGAGTTATTATTTATTAATAATTCTTAAGTTTAACAAATTATTAATGAAAGATAGTATAGTTAATTTTATATAATTATTAATTAATTCAATTAAGTTTAATTTAATTGAGATTAGTTATTAATTGAAGTATAGTAATAAGAATTTAGTTGAGATCGAATTAAGGGGGGGAAAATATAATGGAAATGAATTCATGTTATCATGAATGAAATTGTGATTAATGAAGTTGGCTATTATTATACTTAGAATCATCAAAGATTAATTTAGACAAATGATTTTCCTTGTGAAATTATAAATTATCTATTTGATTATTGATAAATTGTATCTGAGGAACATTTCTTAAGGAAGTTATATTTAATTTACTAGTGACATTGTTGTTAGCAAAATAATAAAGAATTTTCTATCGTAGATTTACTTTAACCTGTTATTAGTTATTAAACTATTATTAATTCTAATGTTAATGAAATGGAATTGTCATGCCCAAACCCCGGGGGCAAAAACACACAATTTTTTTTTAACTAATAATTATTATAATGCTCAAGTTGATAAGTTTGTGATCACATAACAAGAAAAGATTCACTTCATTACAACATAAGTTTATAACTCTTGTGGAGGAAAACATCGATAAGATTGAATTTTCGTTATTAAAATGTTATCAACATAAATCATGTCATTTTATTAACTACACAACAAGATATGAAAGTTATTTAAATAACATCCTAAAAGAGTTCAGGTTAAGATTAATCTGAAAATATCTAATCAAATAAAATCTACATTTAAGTTTGATTTAAATAGCCAATTAATCTTAAAAAATAAAACTACTTAATACTCAAAATTTAAATTTTATTATCAATGTAAGACTAACTTAGAAACTATATTAATTTAACTATCATCACAACTTACAAAATTCTAACTCATAAAATTTAAAACTAACTTAATAGTAAACAATCTTGAATAAATATATATATTAAAATTTAAAACAATTAACCTAAAAAAAATAACAATTAAACAACACAATGAATAACTAATCTTGACAAAACAAAATGAAAATTGAAATAACTTAAATTAAATACTTACTAACTCATAACATTGACTAAATTTAACTAATCATTAAATTAGAACTTTCTAAAATAATTAAACCACTAAATTAATTAAAACTATACTAACTAAGTTTAAACTTAATCAAATTAAAACTAAAACTAAATTCTAACATTACTAACTACCAATACTTTTTAACACATACTAATTCTTATAAGGAATTCTATTAAATCACTAATAAAATTTAAAACTAACAATTTAACATCTGACTATATTTAACATAGGCTAACAAGGACATAACTAATCTAACAAAATAAACTAATATACTAAGAATTACCCAAACAAAATAAATTAAATAAACTAAACTAACATACTAAAACATAACTAACTAATTTAACTCTAATCTATTTTCTAAAACACATTACTATAATCTAACCTTAACCTACTAACTTACTAAACAACTACCTATTAACATAGACTCTACTAAGCCCCTAATTCCATAACTAACCCCAACCACTCCTCTCACATCCTTGCACGTGACCCTATACCTACACACGCAAGCCTAGGTACTGCACAGGATCCAAGCTTGCAGCAACATTCGATGGCCAAGAAAATTCGCAAGGCATGGAGAGGGGATTTGTAAAGTTTAAGATGTCACTCATAAAGGTGACTTGCCCCTTCCCCCAAAAACTCATCATTCAAATGATAAGATCAGACATGGAAATGTGTGGCAGTAAAAGCTCTCAAGTCTTTGTGAACACCTAGGTTATAAGGAGCAATAGAGAAGAAGTTAAGTTCATAAAGTTTTTTAGGTAGCAATATATATTTAGGATATTGAACTTTCTTTTTTTTAAATTTTTCTTTGTTTACTTCATCATTATTTTTAATTCTCAAAAGTAATTGACTGATATTCTTTTTATATGAATTAATATTAGATTTTAATTGTAAGACAAAGGAATTTTACAGAAAATATTCTCTGTGGCAAAAGAGGGAATTAAATTTTTTCTATGTATTTTCCAGAGAGGTTTTATCACTCCTGGAGATGCAATTATTTTTGAAGCCCATTTTAGACTAAGTGTTGGCATATTACTTTTGCTATATTTATATTATCTTAAGAGTACATTCTCCCCTAAGGATTACATGGATCCTAACAAACATACTAACAAGGATAAAAATAAGGTTTATAATTTCTCCTTCTCTCCAATAATCTAAGTTTTATCAATCGTACTATATTCAAGGTGTGTGTTCATGCTTTAAAAATTCAAGGAGATAAATAATCTCTTAGTCAAATTGATTTGTTCATAAAAAAATTTAACAAAGAAGAGATAATTTGAGTTCTCAAAGTAGGAATCCTAATTCATCCAATACTTATACATCAACTTGGAAGTTTCATCATATCAAATTTCTCTTCATTAACAAATTAAAAACTTGAAATATCACAATTCAAGACATTATCTATGATTCTATTTTCTCACCTATATATACAAATTTATTTATTTATTTTTGAAATCACATGAGGACAATGCAAGGAGATTTCCATAATCTTTTCCTTTATCTATTATTCATCCTATTTGATGTGCATCCATCTAAAAAAAAAAATTACGATTAAAACACAAGATAACCAATTATACTTAAACACCAATTTTATTGGCAAACCTAATTCAAAGGCTCAGCTGGGAAAGAATCAGGAAGAAAATCCGACTTTGTTGCAAATCCAAAAAAGTTTTGAGATACAAGTTACATAGGATTTCAATCCTGAATTACAACACTTAAATGAAATTTTCTTCATGACCCTCAACAAGGGTTCCATATCCAATTATGCAACACATCTCTACGAACCGTGGAGGAAACAAAATCTGATCAGGTGATAACAAGCATGACCAAGAAACAAATCAAACATGTGTAATCATACAAGGTTTTCACTATAGGATTCACAATGAATCAACACTAGAGAAAGGTGGATTCTTCCAACCAGGAGAAGTCAAGCACAACACCAAACAGATGCCCAATTGGGGCTATAAACCAAGAACCTCCGTTCTTCCATTTCAACATACCATAATCATACCAAGTTTATGCTGACAGGTAGGGGCCCATAACACCCTACTCTTTCTCCCTCTTCTCATCCTGAGAAGAGACTCTACACTAGTTGGAGTCCAACTAAACAGACCTTTCCCAAAATTGGTCACTTCTGCCCTCTCCAAGGGTGAGTAATACCAAAACACCCATGCAAGAAAAGTCTCAAAATTAAAAACATAAACATGAAAGGAAATCATCCAAAAATACATGGTTTTCAAAGTTTCCCAACATACCCACAAACATACAAACATTGAAACAACAACAACGTAGCATAAGCATGAAACTAGAAAGAAATCTGAATAAGGGAGATGAGAATTCCAACCTTCACAAAGAGGTAATGGCAATGAACAAGTTTGAGTAGAGTTTCCCTTTCCTTGCTTCAACCTTCAAGAACTCCTCTCTAAATGTAGAGATTGGGAAACAACCCCAACTAGACCAAGAAAGGCCTCTAAATAAGCCTCAACTCAACCACCCAAAAGGATCAATAACTACTCCCACCCACTTACAAATATAGAAACTCCTAACTCTACCCTCACTATGGTTAGACCCTAAAAGGAGGTGAGGTGAGGTGACTCAAGATAACCACTTCCAATTTTCGCACAAAGGAAAATGGAGACTTTTTGAGTGGCCTCAAAAGTCAATAAAAGGGGCTTGAGGGTTGGAAAGGACCCCTAACCCATACCCATATCCTTTGGGTATAATTATTTCAAATTTTATGCCTTAGGAAAAGGTTTAGAGCCAAACAAAATCTAGGAATAAAATTAGAACCCACTAACAACTCTTAAAAAGTAGATTAAGCACTAAATTGGATTAGGGACGACTAAACTTGATTAATAACCCAATTAGCAAACTAACACTAACTTAAACCAACTTGGGTCCAAAGGTTACACAACTAACCCTAATCAGCACACTGAAGAACATAAACAATTTTCAAGTGTCAAGCGACACTAAAAGAACATAGTTACAAACACTAACATTCACTGAACACAGAAAGATACATACATACATCTCACAATACAATACGTGAATTACGAACAACAAGGTTTCCACAAATGGTACATAGGGATCAGTTCTGTTCCTCTGACGGTTTCCTCAGCTAAAATATCTGCACACTCAGTGCACACATCAGTAGTCTTGAAAATCACATGTACATATATACGTATCAAAAATTCACATAAATTGAAACATACATCAATCAGGGTTTCTTGCATCTTACTTATATCCTTTATCATAAAGATTCCAAAAATTAATGTGTTAATCCTACATTTTACTAAATTCATCAAAATGCATATACATAAAGCATTAAATGATGGATATCAAATATCTAAAAATATCAACACAGAGCATGAAATAAAATAATATGTTCTAAGCATCAGATAATGTCTTGACATCTCGAATCGTGAGTATCAAAATGATAAAGTAACAACTAAGGCGACGAAGGGTCGGGCCGAGGCCTCATAGGAATATAGTTGATTGTTAATTAGTTGAATCAAATGGGGTTTAATTCAAATGATTTTCAATAATATGGGTTTGTTAAGGAAAAGTTAGTATTCATTGAAAGAGTGACGAATGTGGTCATTATAGATTATTAATAAGATTTTCAATATAACTTACTATTAAATAATAACAAGTCATTATTGAACTATTAATATTGAGAATTGGATTATAGTTGACTTTTAAATTATAGTTAGTTATTAATCAACTAATATTTTTTGGGTTGTTGGTATGGTTATGTAATTATTAATTAAATTAATTAATTAGAGTTAATTAGATTTAATTAATAATTAAGTTATGTAATAAAGTTTAATTGATATGCTAATATCGATTCCTCTAGTGAAGATGTAAAGTATTTACTTTTAAGTTGATAAGTCTTATTCTAATGACTTGAATAAAGACTTTAGATATTTTAATGGTTGTTAGTGATGATTTAATCAAGAGACTTAAGTTTTAGTAATATTTAATTAAGTTTTGATTAAGTATTATTAGAATGATAAAAGTCATGGATTGTGTACCTATGTTAATTGGTTGATTTAATTTATCATTTTAATAAAGTTATAATCGTCTTATTCAAAGACTAATAACTGGCTTTCTTATAATTTAAATGAATAATGATCTTTTGATTATGTTTAAAAGTTGAATTAATGATAAGGAAGAGTTATTCAATTAGTAACATTGATCTTAGCAAAATAAAGTGAATGATTTTATTAAGTGTTAAATGATTTAATGAGTAAATATTTACCCTTAAGTTATTCTTAGAATATTATTTTAAATAATAGAAAGAATAATGTTATCGGGGAAACAAATGGGTTGACATGTAGGTCAAATGGTAAATCTTATATACTCGAAGTATACTTGCAAATAGAAATAGAAAACCTCTACACTTAATTCAACTATGTGATTTAGTAAACAAAAATATGTGTTTGGATTGTGTTTTCTCTATGCTTCTTATTTTGGATTTTTGGGTTGACTAGTGTTGACCAGTCTTAGGTTGTTACCAGAGGCTTGAGGGTTATGAGATGTGATGACATGTTGATCTTATTTGGTCTCGATCTTTCTAAACCCAACCATGGTTAGGTGATGGAATTCTCTATGTAATGTTTGTAATTATTGATTGTTATAGTTGAGATTCATATGTATGAGACAATTGACTTAATCATATTTTTGAGTCATCAATCAGTTATCCTTGGGTTATTTTCTAGTTACCATGATGGGACTAAAATGTTGATTTATTTTTTGATGATGTCATGTTGTGACATGTTTGGCTCAAAAATTTTGGAGTCTTCGATCGGTATGATTTTGAGATAAATTTTAGTTATTAAAAACCAATGGATACTTTTGATTATCAATGATACCTTCAGTTGCCAATAGAGAACTATTGTGGTCATGATTTTATATGGATGTTTTTCAGTTGCTCATGGAGATTTGATGCTTTTGTTGTGGATATTTGATTATTCTTATTGTGGATTATCTTTTGGTATTACCTTCTAGTTGCTTGTATAGGATTGGGGTGATTTTATCATTCCATGAGCTCATGGTAGGTTATCTACTTGTAGTGTTAGGAAGTGGCTTGCAATGGGGGTCGGGGCCCTAAGTGGCTGCCAGGGTAACTCATTGTAAGTTTTGTTAATAAGTGATAACATTTTCACACTAAATGGGGATTAAATGAACCTAAAAAGATAATTGTTTTGGTTCTTGCCCGTGCCTTGAGTGCTTGTATAGACTAGTATGGGAGTAGAGAGAATGCTTGGTTGCAACTTTGAATTCCATAGTATGCCTTATCAGTATGAGAGGATACTAGTGGTCACATTAGGATCAGTAGGGACCTGTGGAGTTTAGCTAACTGCCAAGGTAAATTCTACATGATATAGGCGATGACACTTTCCCACTTGCACAGTAGGTTCCTACATGTCATTGTGTGCCTCCGAGATTAGATGTCATTTTGTGATTGGAATCTTTGAGTTAGTATACTTTTAGGATTCCTGGACTTAGAGAGTATTTTCGTGCTATGTGATTTTGATAACCTGTATGAGACTTGAGATTATCTCCTTAGCATGGTGGGAGTGGACCACTTAGGTTCCACGTGGTTGGGTGGTAGTGTTTATCCACTCTTATCATTTGAGATTCATTTGAGACACCATGGATGATGCATTCTCTTGTTGGCATCTATTTTCTATTCATGGATTATGATGGTGGATATGTATCCTTACATTGATGATTTGCATATGTTAGATGATGCTTTACTTTGCATGTTAGATTACTTTATGCACATGATGTAGTATGATCTAGGAGTGACATTCCTACTATATTAATACCGATGATCTCTTCGGTGATTTGAAATGTTATGCATGGAGGGATGGCTAGGGCCCACGATGGTCTAATGATGCTATTTACGGTTTGGAGGAAACATGTACTTAGTTATTAATGTTTGTGATATGTGGTTATCTTTTATGATTGATGTTTATATCTTTATGATGATGATGTATCATGTATCACATGTGGTTTCATTTACTGCATCATGGATTAGTATTGGATGATGATGTTCTTTATTTACATAGATGTATATTTTTTTAATCCTTTTAATACCCTGTGTCATATACAGTGGATGATTGAGCAATCAGAAATGTAATTTATGAACATTGGACTTTTCATTATTATTTCATGTGGATGCAGTATTAGCTGGAAACTTAATTAGTTATGTTAGATGTGATTCAATGTTAAGGGATTCTTACATAATGTAACTTTTTATGTATGTCATGTTTACTTTCATTTGAATTTTTGCTATTGCTTCCGCTATCATGTGGATGGTTTATCTTTCATGTTTAAAAAAAAATGCTACCAAATTTAGTAAAATTTTAGATTAATTCTTTGGATCCCTTGGCGGGGCATTACATTTGGTATCAGAGCCTAGTTTCAACATTGGGAGCTCTGAGTATATTGGAATGCTACTAGTTGTTAACCAGTTGAATAAAAATAAAAACTTTGAACTATCATGTGTATCTCTTTCAAACTGGAAACTTGAAACTAGGTGAACTGAAACAAAACCTAAAACTATTACTTGCATATTTTTCATACTTCAACACTTAGGTTTCAAACCTAAAATTCTACTTAAACCTAAACAAGGACAAAACTGAAAATTGAAACTCATTCTAGTTGCAAAACATGTATCTTTTATCTATGTTGTAAGGTAGTATGCCTTTGAATATTTTTGTGAGCATTAAGTTTCTCTTGTTTAGAATGTATTAGGGGATCTATTTTAGTGGTTGTTAAAAGAATGAATGTTGGATCGATTTGATTTTTGATTTATCATTAAACCAGAATTATATTGCTCTAAGTGTGTTGTAATGTCATCAGTGGAATCATATTTCTCTACAGGGGGAAAGGGTTCAATGGGACTTGCACAGTGAGTATCCTAGTTTCTCATTCTTGCAAGCTTCGAGGAGTAAGCCTAATTCTAGGGGGGGTGGATGTAGTGCCTGCACCTAGTTTGCATTTTTGCTAACATTGTCAAACTCTTTTGGGGCTAGTTTTATGTTGATGGTTAGCAGCATTGTTTTGAGACTATCAGATATTGTGCTATGGATTCAGTTGATATGTGATGAGATCACTTAGACTTTATATTTCATGGTTGCACGATGATTATTTCAATTATTGAAGATGATTAATTAGATGGTTTATTATCACATGTGTTTTTTTATGGATACTTACCCCATACTTGCATGTGTATGGTGTGCATGCTTTCTCTTATGTATGGTGTGTTTGATGTGGTTAAAGAAGGGAGTCGTAGTCACCTGCTAGTCGGGATCTACACGATGCACCACTTTCTGCCATTATCTATTTAGTTTAGTATATATTGTGCTTGTACATGCATAGTTTTTATGTAGGTTGCAGGTACTGGGTATCGACTTCCCTGAATTGCTAGGATGAGCATACACTATCACATTATCTCAATGGTAAGAGAGGGGAGATAAATTCTCAAGTCCAAATCCCAACCCTTTAAGCCATTTGTTCTAATTGAAAATTAGGACAAGTATCTAAGTTGAGTACCCTCTGAATGAATCATATGACGTAATTTGTGATTATGACCCTTTTGGTTTGATATTTTATGTGTTTTGCTATAGTGGGTTTTTCGTATTTTATTTTATAAGTCTTTGATGTATTTTCTATTAATTAAGCCTAATTAAAAGATTTAAATAATGGTTTAATTAAATGGAAAATTAATATGGTATTTTACTATTTATTTTACTTAATTAAATGAAAAATTAATTAAATAAAATAATTAAATTTGAAGATAAAAGTTATAATTTTAAAGTTGGAATGTGATAATATTTATTGAAGTTAATAAATATTTTAGCAATTAAGTTTTGAAAATAAATGTAAAAGTGGAAAATATATTAAATTATTAAAAGATTCTAAATTGCATGATGTGTACATGTGATTAAAATATAAATATATTAAGATAAGAACAAGTGGAGATATTAAAGTTAGTGCATGAGATTTAAAAATAATAAATAAATTAAATTGGAAAGAGTAAAGTAAATATTATATTAATTAATGTGCATTATTTCAATATTTTTTCACATAGGAGTTTGCAAATTCTCGAGAGTTGGCATATAGACAACACAAGAGTTTGCACTCTAAAAATGCACAAGTTGTCTACACTTAGGAGTTAGCATATTATTTGAGCACATGGTGTCTACAACCTGATGACTCATCTAGAAGGTTGGAGAAGACTCATGTTTAGTTGTCATGTTTATCTTCTAGTTCTTTCTAGACACATTCTAGATGCATATTAGAGGCCTTTAAATAGAGGCTCTCCTAGTGTGTTTGGACAAACTTCAAAGCTTACATGCATTTGAGAAGCTCATATGCTTCTACATGCTCATATGCTTCTACAAGCTCTTCTGGTCACTTGGACGTTTCGATTGGCTTGGATATTGGAGGATTTGCAAATGTTGGAGAAGGAAAGGATTTTTTATAGAATTTTGAGGCATGGAAAATTAGCATCAGTGTCCAGGTGCACTCGTGATATTTGCATATTCCCTTTGCACTCTTTCTCTTCCTGTCTTCTTCATGACTGTCATATGTGTCTAAACATTCTCTATGATTGAATCTGCAATTTTGAAATTGGAATCTAGATATGTATGTTAATTTTTAATTGGTTAAGAAGAAAACATTAGAAAACCCTAGCTTCCATTTATGAAAAGAAATTAGATCTGAATCGAATTTTGGTTCGAATTTATATTGTGAAATTAGATAGACAAGATTTGAAATTAAAATGAAAATTTAAGTTTAAAATTTGAATGGTTAGATGTGATCTTTCTATCAAATTATATTTTTAGGTGCCTATGGTTAAGCTTATTAGAAGGATCAATTGGGCAAAGTTAGAGAACAATTACTTCTTAAGAGAATTTCTTAATTTGTTGAATAAAAAATTAAAAAAACCCTTTTTGTTAAAGCTAAGTTTATGTTCTATTTTAATATGTATAAAATCTGCACACACATGCACACACACATGTTTTCTATAAATGCTGAGATCCTTAATAACAATCTACATGTGTGTGTGTGTGTGTGTGTGTGTGTGTGTGTGTGTGTGTGTGTGTGTGTGTGTGTGTGTGTGTGTATGTATATGTATATGTATATGTATATGTATGTGTATGTGTATGTGTATGTGTATGTGTATATGTATATATATGTATATGTATATATATGTATATATATATGCATATGTATATATATATATATGTATATTCATTAAATCGCAGTAGAAATCATTTTTATAAAATTTTGAGTCGCACATGTATAAACGTTTGAAAAAATGTTATTAAAAAAATATAACTTTGGGGCAGGCAAGGTTAAACCCACCGCACCCTGTGACCACATTTAAATGTCGGCAGACCTGTTGAGGCAAGAGGCCACACGACCTATATAAATAAGCCTGTGGCACCTTGTCATGAGGCCGCACAGCTTAAAAGGGATGGTGGCTTTTTAAGCGCCCCCTTTTTAGATGTAATTATTACACCTTGTGTGAATCACTTGTCTAGCAAATTCAATATGTTAGTTAAACTTAATTATTTTGTATAAAGTTAAAACTTTATTAAGTATTTTAATAATTATTTGAAATATGTTATTAAAAGTTTAATATTGTTGTTATAATTACTAATAATATTATGAATAAGATAAGAGAGATTCTTATTTTAAAGATATTCATTAATTAAGTTTCATTTGCTATAAGGTATTTAAATGTAGTTTATTTTTAATTAATACAATTATTGATAATTTTATTAATTATTAGTAATTCAATTATTGTTGGAATATTGATAATATAGATTTTAAAATGAAAAGAGATATTAATGACTTATTTGTTGATTGGTTCGAATATTGATCATTATAATTGAATATTGAAATTATTCGCGAGTTATTATTTATTACTAATTGTTAAGTTTAACAAATTATTAATGAAAGATGGTATAGTTAATTTTATATAATTATTAATTAATTCAATTAAGTTCAATTTAATTGAGATCGGTTAATAATTGAAGTATAGTAATAAGAATTTAGTTGAGATCAAATTAAGGGGGGGAAAATAATAATGGAAATGAATTCATGTTATCATGAATGAAATTGTGATTAATGAAGTTGGTGATTATTATACTTAGAATCATCAAAAATTAATTTAGACAAATGATTGTCCTTGTGAAATTATAAATTATCTATTTGATTATTGTTAAATCGTATTCGGGGAACGTTTCTTAAAGAAGTTATATTTAATTTATTAGTGACATTTTTGTTAGAAAAATAATAAAGAATTTTCTATCGTAGATTTACTTTAACTTGTTATTAGTTATTAAACTATTATTAATTCTAATGTTAATGAAATGGAATATAGTAGATTGTTAATTAGTTGAATCAAATGGGGTTTATCTCAAATGATTTTCAATAATATGGGTTTGTTAAGGAAAAGTTAGTATTCATTGAAAGAGTGACGAATGTTGTGATTATAGATTATTAATAAGATGTCTAATATAACTTGCTATTAAATAATAACAAGTCATTATTGAACTATTGATATTTAGAATTGGATTATAGTTGACTTTTAAATTATAGTTAGAATTTATTAATCAACTGATATTCTTTGGGTTGTTGGTATGGTTATGTAATTATTAATTTAATTAATTAATTAGATTTAATTAGATTTAATTAATAATTAAGTTATGTAATAAAGTTTAATTGATATACTAATATCGATTCCTCTAGTGAAGATGTAAAGTATTTACTTTTAAGTTGATAAGTCTTATTCTAATGACTTGAATAAAGACTTTAGATATTTTAATGGTTTTTAGTGATGATTTAATCAAGAGACTTAAGTTTTAGTAATATTTAATTAAGTTTTAATTAAGTATTATTAGAATGATAAAAGTCATGGATTGTGTACCTATGTTAATTGGTTGATTTAATTGATCCTTTTAATAAAGTTATAATCTTCTTATTCAAATACTAGTAAATGACTTTCTTCTAATTTAAACGAATAATGATCCTTTGATTATGTTGAAAAGTTGAATTAATGATAAGGAAGAGTTATTCAATTAGTAACATTGATCTTAGCAAAATAAAGAAAATAATTTTATTAAGTGTGAAATGATTTAATGAGTAAATATTTACCCTTAAGTTATTCTTATAATATTATTTTAAATAATAGAAAGAATAATGTTATCGAGGAAACAAACAGGTTGACATGTAGGTCAAATGGTAAATCTTATATACTCGAAGTATACTTGCAAACAGAAATAGAAAAACTCTACACTTAATTCAACTATGTGATTTTAGTAAATCAAAACATGTGTTTGCATTGTGTTTTCTCTATGCTTCTTGTTTTGGGCTTTTGATGCAGGAGCATCCAGAGGTATAAGGGCAATCCTGTGTCACCCAAAAAAATGTACTTAGACTTAGTTTCTATTTTATGTCTTTGCAGTTTTGGATACCCATTTGGCTCAAATAAAGGTTCCAACTCTCATAGTTCAACTATCAGTGCATTTAAAAATCCCAAAAAAATAGGAGCATGCAATTTGACCATCATTTTGGTGACCTAGAAGGTGTGACTTGGCCAGATGAATGTAATCGAGATTTAGAGCATTCCAAAAAAAGAATCAGGTCAAAAGGCCCCACGGTTTGAAAGTTATTGCAGTTTTTCGGGTTTTGGAGACCCCCTAAGAATGCTTCAAAGTCAAGTTTGGGGCATTAAATGACCTCAAAAAGGGTCAAAAAATGGGGGACGAGGGAAGCTTGTCCATAGGGCTATAGAGCACTTCAAGAGCTTTCTGAAAATGTAAACGATTCGTCAATCGGAGTTACGGTTCAAAAGTTATGCCTCCCGGAAGTTCGGCTACCGTTTCTGGATTCTTCTAGAATTGCACCGACTTCTAACGCAGCTTCCGGAACCTTCTATTTTGTCGGTGGATGCCTACTAGCACTTTCTAGAATGTACTCCTAGTCCTTAACCCTCTAGGGTCTATTTAAGGAGATTTCTGGCATTGTAAAAGGCAGTTCAGATTGGAGCTTGAGAGGAGGTGCTAAAAAGAGAAATATTCTCCAGATTTATGCTATTGTAAGCCCGCAGGGCATGTTTTGAGTTTATTTTCTCTGCACTATTTGTACCAGCTTATTTTCTCAGTTAATATAATTTCCCCTTTCTATTGTGTCTATTCTAGTAGTTGGGTCGTGTCCCCATCAAGTGGTATCAGAGCGAGTTTTCCTGAGTGTGTAGACAGAGCGCCGACTGTGAGGCAGTTTGCACCAAGACTGTGTGGTTGTGGGTTCGAGTTAGAAGATGCCTCCATGAAGAGAGCATGGTGGAAGGGCCAGAGTTGTTGATCCTGAGGAGGTTAGAGCCCTCCAGAGACAAGTACAAGCATTGCAAGAGGAGCTTCGTAGAGGAGCAAATATTGCCGCAGATGATAATAGTGAGGATGACAATGAAGAGGAAGTAATGGAAGTTGACGGGGAAGTTCTAAATCCTGTAGAGGAAAGGCTTTTTAGGGCCATTTCTAGGTTTGGGAAAAGACCTACAATTGAAGTGGGTATATTTTCAGGAAATTTGAAACCAGATGAGTTGATCGATTGGATCAATGAACTGGATGAATACTTTGAGTATGAGGATATAAGGGACCCAGATAGGGTTAAGTTTGCAAAGGCCAAACTAAAAGGCCATGCCAAAATCTGGTGGCAAGAGGTTCAACTGGAAAGACTTAAAAGAGGAAAGGAGAAGATCACAAGATGGGATCGCATGGTGGACAAATTGAAGAAGCAGTTCATTCCTGTGGACTACGAGCTTGATCTATTTAAGAAGATGCATGGGTTAAAGCAAGCAGGAAGATCAGTCCAAGAATATACAGAGGAGTTTTACCGACTCCTGATTAGAGCAGGGCATGCAAAAGAAAATAAGGAGAAGGTTGCTCGTTATATCAGTGGGTTACGACCTAGCATCCAGGAGGAATTAAGTCTGGTAAGAATGACCAGCGTTGAAGAAGCATACCAGTTTTCCCTACGAGTTGAAGAGAAGCTGAGTAAAAGGTTTGAAGGAAGACAAAGAGGGCACGGTCAAGGAGGAAGGGGAAGCGGTAGATCATCTGGAGGCCGCAATGAAACTCAAAAGAAAAATGAAGATGAGGGTACTAGCAGGAACCAGAGGAATGAGGGTTTCAACCGCTCCCGTGATCAAGACTTTGGAAATCAAAGAGGAAGAGGTAGAGGACGTGGGCAAGGAAGAGGAGGCTTCTGTGGTACCTGTTTCCATTGCAATGAAGAAGGTCATCGTGCCTTTGAATGCCCTCAACGACAAGGAAGGACAGATAGGAGAGCTGAGGGCCAAGCTAGGGTTACTCATGTGGATGAGGATGCACAATCATCACATTCAGAGGATGCAGAAAGAGGAGAGACCCTGGTAAATGAAAGAGTCCTACTAAGTGGCGAGAATGAACCAGGACAACGGAGGAGTTTGTTCCATACCAGATGCAAGTGTGAGGATAAATGTTGTGATGTGATCATTGATGGTGGTAGCACTGATAACCTGGTATCAGAAGAGATGGTCTCTAAGCTGAAGCTCAAGAGGGAGAAACATCCCCAGGCCTATCGGATTTCTTGGGTAAAAGATGATCATAAGGTCCTGGTAAGTGAACAATGTTTAGTAAAATTCAAAATTGGGAGTTACCATGATGAAGTTCTTTGTGATGTTATTTCGATGGATGTTTGCCATCTATTGTTGGGTAGACCATGGCAGTTTGATAGACATGCAATACATGATGGACATGCAAACACATACTCTCTGACAAAGGATGGAGTTCGCCACAAATTGAAGCCCATGAAAAAGGAAGGTGAAAAGGTATGTAGCAGTGCTAGGATTTGTCTTGTTGATGGAAGGAAGTTTTTAGATGGCATGAAACATCAGCGTATGTGCTATGCTTTGATTCCTAGGAAAGATAAAGAAGGTAGTAGTGAAATACCATTTGAAGTTTCAGATTTACTAGGAGAATTTGGAGATATTATCTCTGATAATGTTCCAGATGGATTGCCACGAGTAAGGCAAATAAGTCGTCAGATAGATCTGATTCCAAGAGCTAGTTTGCCTAACAAGGTTGCTCACAGGATGACTCCTACTGAAACAGAGGAGCTAAATAGACAGGTTCGGGAGCTGTTGAGGAAGGGCTTGATTCGAGAGAGCCTGAGTCCATGTGCAGTACCTGCAGTACTTGCACCAAAGAAGGATGGAGAGTGGA
This sequence comes from Cupressus sempervirens, assembly GCA_028749045.1. NCBI lineage: Eukaryota > Viridiplantae > Streptophyta > Pinopsida > Cupressales > Cupressaceae > Cupressus > Cupressus sempervirens. Next base: position 746,290,336 of record CM053791.1, read on the forward strand.
GGATGTGTACAGATTCTTGAGCTATAAATAGGATAACCATCAAGTACTAGTTTCCTTTACCAAGGATGGATGATCTTATGGACTGCTTGAGTGGAGCTCAGTACTTCACAAAGATAGATCTGAAGAGTGGCTATCATTAGATACAAATTCGAGAAGGAGATGAGTGGAAAACAGCCTTCAAGACCAAGGAGGGTCTTTATGAGTGGTTAGTCATGCCCTTTGGATTGACAAACGCCCCAAGCACCTTCATGCGGCTCATGAATGAGGTACTTAAGAAGTTCTTGGGAAAATTTGTTATTGTCTATTTGGATGATATTTTAATTTTCAGCAAAACCTTGGAAGAACATTTACTGCATATTCGTAGTGTCCTTGAAAGGCTAAGGGAAGAGAAGCTGTTAATTAATCTTAAGAAGTGTGTCTTTGCAAAAAGGGAATTAGTCTATTTGGGATTTGTTATATCACCTGAAGGTCTCAAAATGGATCCAGAGAAGGTAAAAGCCATCTTGGAATGGCCTACTCCAAGGTCTGCTACTGAGGTAAGATCATTTCATGGTCTGGTTAGTTTTTACAGGAAGTTTATTAAGAATTTCAGTGGCATATGTGCACCTCTAACTGAACAGCCTGTGTTGGCACTTCCAGATTTCAGAAAAGTATTCCAGGTGGACTGTGATGCTAGTGGTAGTGCTATTGGGGCTGTATTAAGCCAAGAAGGTAAGCCTATTGCATATTTTAGTGAAAAATTGAATGATGCAAAGAAGAAGTATTCTGTTTATGATCAAGAGTTCTATGCGATAGTTCAGGCCTTAAAGAAATGGAGGCATTATTTATTGCCAAAGGAATTTGTTTTGTATACTGATCATCAGGCATTACAGTACCTAAATAGCCAAGGTAAATTGAATCAGAGGCATATGAAGTGGGTAGAATTCTTGCAGAGTTATACATTTGTGTTAAAGCATAGAAGTGGAAAATCTAACAGGGTTGCAGATGCATTAAGTAGGAGACAGTTGTTGCTTACAACAATGCAGGTTGAAGTAGTTGGGTTTGATGAACTCAAGAATTTGTACCCCGAGGATCCTGATTTTGCTGAAGCATGGAAATCTTGTAAAGAACCTGTTGTTGTAGATAGAACCAAGTGGTTAGACTATTTGATTCAGGATGGCATGTTGTTCAAAGGTAGTCAATTGTGCATTCCAAGGAGTTCCATGAGGGAAAATCTGATTAAGGAGAAACACAGTGGAGGGATGGCAGGACATTTTGGTCAGGATAAGACCATTTCCATTCTTAGAGAACATTATTTTTAGCCTCAAATTACACAGGATGTGAAGAAGTTTGTACAGAGTTGCCAGGTTTGTCAAGTGGCCAAGGGGTTTAGTCAAAATACTGGCCTATATCAGCCATTGCCTGTTCCATCAAGACCATGGGAGGACATAAGTATGGATTTTGTTCTTGGATTACCAAAGACCCAAAGGGGTAATGACTTAGTATTCGTGGTGGTTGATAGGTTCTCCAAAATGGCACATTTCATTCCATGCCACAAAACTCATGATGCTGTCCATATTGCAGACTTTTTTTTCAAAGAGGTGGTAAGACTACATGGTCTTCCAAGAAGTATAGTTTCTGATCGAGATAGTAAATTTGTGGGGTATTTCTGGAGGACATTGTGGAAGAAGTTGAGAACAGACTTGAAATTCAGGTCCACGCATCACCCACAGACTGATGGCCAAATAGAAGTGGTAAATAGAAGTTTGGGCAATTTGCTGAGATGTTTAGTTGGGGATAAGCCCAAGGGATGGGATTTGATTCTACCACAGGAAGAGTTTGCTTATAATAACTCTGTAAATAGGAGTACTGGAAAATCACCATTTCAAATTGTATATGGGAATAGCCCAAGGACTGCACCAGAATTGAGGAAGATAGAACAAGGGGAGAGAACAAGTGCTGAAGCTGAGGAATTTGCTGAACACATCAAGCGTCTACATGAGGAGGTTCAAGCACACATTATCAAGATGAATCAAGAGTATAAAGCTAGGGCTGATGCAAGGAGGAGACATAAGGAATTCCAAGTAGGGGATCTTGTCATGGTGCACTTACGAAAAGAAAGATTTCCAGTTGGTACTTATAACAAGCTGAAAATGAAGAAATTTGGCCCCTGCAAAATTTTGAAGAAACATAACTCAGGAAATGCATATGAGGTGGAGCTGCCAGATGGTATTCACATTTCTCCCATTTTCAACATTGCAGATTTGACAGAGTATCATGATGATGGTGCTGATGAGGAGCTGGTTTTAGAGCCATGTCCAATTCCTGCTTCTAAGAAGGAGGAGATAGAAGACATTCTAGATCATCGTGTGGGTAGGAGTACCAAAAACAGGCAATATGAAGAGTATTTGGTAAAATGGAAACGACGGCCGATCGAGGACTCAACTTGGATTTCAGCAGCTGAGGTTTCCCATTTGGGATTTCCTCTACCATCCATAAAGTGACAGGGTCACTTTTCAATCTACCCTGGGTGTCTGATGTAGGAGCATCCAGAGGTATAAGGGCAATCCTGTGTCACCCAAAAAAATGTACTTAGACTTAGTTTCTATTTTATGTCTTTGCAGTTTTGGATACCCATTTAGCTCAAATAAAGGTTCCAACTCTCATAGTTCAATTATCAGTGCATTTAAAAATCCTGAAAAAATAGGAGCATGCAATTTGACCATCATTTTGGTGACCTAGAAGGTGTGACTTGGCCAGATGAATGTAATCGAGATTTAGAGCATTCCAGAAAAAGAATCAGGTCAAAAGGCCCCACGGTTTGAAAGTTATTGCAGTTTTTCGAGTTTTGGAGACCCCCTAAGAATGCTTCAAAGTCAAGTTTGGGGCATTAAATGACCTTGAAAAGGGTCAAAAAATGGGGGACAAGTGAAGCTCATCGATAGGGCTATAGAGTGCTTCGAGAGCTTTCCGAAAATGTAAACGGTTCATCAATCGGAGTTACGGTTCAAAAGTTATGCCTCCCGGAAGTTCGGCTACCGTTTCTGGATTCTTCTAGAATTGCACCGACTTCTAACGCAGCTTCCGGAACCTTCTATTTTGTCGGTGGATGCCTACTAGCACTTTCTAGAATGTACTCCTAGTCCTTAACCCTCCGGGGTCTATTTAAGGAGATTTTTGGCATTGTAAAAGGCAGTTCGGATTGGAGCTTGAGAGGAGGTGCTAAAAGGAGAAATATTCTCCAGATTTATGCTATTGTAAGCTCGCAGGGCATGTTTTGAGTTTATTTTCTCTGCACTGTTTGTACCAGCTTATTTTCTCAGTTAATATAATTTCCCCTTTCTATTGTGTCTATTCTAGTAGTTGGGTCGTGTCCCCATCAGTTTTTGGGTTGACTATTGTTGACCAGTCTTAGGTTGTTACTAGACGCTCAGAGGTTATGAGATGTGATGGCATGTTGATCTTATTTGGTCTCAATCTTTCTAAACCCAACCATGGTTAGGTGATGGAATGCTCTATGTAATGCTTGTAATTATTGATTGTTATAGTTGAGATTCATATGCATGAGACACTTGACTTAAGCATATTTTTGAGTCATCAATCTGTTATCCTTGGGTTATTTTTTTGTCGCCATGATGAGACTGAAATGTTGATTTATTTCTTGATGATGTCATGTTGTGACATGCTTGACTCAACCATTTTGGAGTCTTCGATCAATATGATTTTGAGATATATTTTGGTTATTGAGAACCAATAGATACTTTTGATTATCAGTGATACCTTCTGTTGCCAATAGAGAACTGTTGTGGTCATGATTTTCTATGGATACTTTTCAGTTGCTCATGGAGATTTGACACTTTTATTGTAGATATTTGATGATTCTTATTGTGGATTATCTTCTAGTATTTCTTTCCAGTCGCTTTTATAGGACTAGGGTGATTTTATGATTCCATGAGCTTAGGGTAGGTTATCTACTTGTAGTGTTAGGAAGTGGCTTGGAATGGGGGTCGGGGCCCTAGGTGGCTGCCAGGGTAACTCATTGTAAGTTTTGTTAATAAGTGATAACATTTACACACTAAATGGAGATTAAATGAACCTAAAAAGATAATTTTTTTGGTTCTTGCCCATGCCTCGAGTGCTTGTACAAACTAGGATGGGAGTAGAGAGATCACTTGGTTGTGACCTTGCATTCCATAGTATGCCTCGTCAGTATGAGAGGATACTAATGGTTGCATGAGGATCAGTAGGGACCTATGGAGTTTAGCTAAGTACTAGGGTAAGGTTTACATGATATATGCAATGGCACTTTCTCGCTTGCATAATAGGTTCCTAAATGTCATTGTGTGCCTCCGAGATTAGATGTTAGTTTGTGATTGGAATCTTTGAGTTAGTATACTTTTAGGATTCCTAGACTTAGAGAGTATTTTCGTGCAATGTGATTTTGATAACCTATATGGGACTTGAGATTATCTCCTCAGCATGGTGGGAGTGGACCACTTAGGTTCCACATGGTCAGGAGTTAGTGATTATCCACTCTTATCATTTGAGATCTGTTTGAGACACCGTGACTGATGCATTCTTTTATTGGAATCTATTTTCTTTTCATGGATTATGATGGTGGATATGTATCCTTACATTGATGATTTGCATATGTTAGATGGTGCTTTACTTTGTGTGTTAGATTACTTTCTACATATGATGTAGTATGATTTAGGAGTGACATTCTTACTATATTAATATCGATGATCTCTTTGGTCATTTGGAATGTTATGCACAGAGGGATGGCTAGGGCCCACAATGGTCTAATGATGCTATTTATGGTTGGGAGGAACCGTACACTTAGTGATTAATGTTCGTGATATATGGTTATCTTTTATGATGGATATTTATATCTTTATGATGATGATGTATCATGTATGACATGTGATTTCATTTATTACATTATGGATTAGTATTGGATGATGATGTTCTTTATTTACACAGATGTATATTCTTTTAAGCCTTTTAATACCTTGTATCATATACAGTGGATGATTGAGCAATCAAAAATGTAATTTATGAACATTGGACTTTTCATTTTTATTTCATGTGGATGTAGTATTAACTAAAAACTTAATTAGTTATGTTAGATGTGATTCAACGTTAAGGTATTCTTAAAGAATGTGACCTGTTATGTATGTCATGTTTACTTTCATTTGAATTGTTGCTATTGCTTTCGCTATCATGTGGATGTTTTATCTTTCATGTTTAAAAAAAAAAATGCTACCAAACTTAGTGAAATTTTAGATTAATTCTTTGGATCCCTTGGCAATGCATTAAAAAACCTTTCATTAATAAAAGTAAGCCACCAATCACTAACTCCAACAATAAAGTCATGACCAATGAGTAAATGACACTCATCAAGAAAAGCCAATTGTCAACAATAACTGACATCCAATCAATAAGTAATAACTCACAATAAATACACCATCAAAAGTAACATCTAAAAAGTACACCACTAGAGGAAAATATAAAAAATAAATAAAAGGAAATACATGATATATACTAGGGAGTGGCATCAAATGAGCCAACTCTAAGGTTTCCCTAGTAGTCTCTTAGGATGTCATTGTTGATCTCTAAGTAATGTTTCTTATAAGTGTTAAACACTTAATCATTTCCTCAGTAGAGTTAGTTAGTCATCACTACAACCAAGCCACACAATGAAGGCTGAATGATTCTAGACCTATTTATAGGGCATGTGTAGGATCATGGTGTACCAAACTATGGCCTTAAGATGTAGTGAAAAATTAGCAAATCAGGGTTATGTCAACTTGATACATAATTTTGAAGTAGTTATAGACTTTATATCGAAAAGTTGTAAGAAAATAATCTATAGAAAATTGAATGTAGTTTCTAAACTACTAGGCCTTATCAAGGGAAAAAAATAATTGATTGGTCTAATGTTTAAATTTTAATGCAGTACTATGAAAATTTCAGGGCAAAAATAAAAAGTAGGTGTATGTCTGACCACCTTAATCAAAATCAAATGATAATATTTTTTTAATATAATTAGAGATATGAAAAGTAGACTCATGCTCGGATGTGATGCATATTTTTGATATTTTTATTCCAAATAAATAATTAAATATGAATTTTCTACCAAAAAATTTTTAAAAAAAAGTCTCGTGTCTGACCACCTTAACTAATAGAAAATTTTATCAAATTTAATTTAATTTAATTTTTTCTTATACTAGGCGAAGCATAGAATGCGACACAACTTTTAGATTTTAAAAATGTTATACCGTTTGAAAGGTACGGCTATTTTTCAATCAGTATGTCAATCAGCACTTTACAATAATCTTCATTGATAATTAACTTCAAAATACTTATCAAACTTAGAATTTGACAAAAATTATATCAATGGATTCTCGAGAGCGTTATTAAAAAACTCTTTTCATTTCATTCAATTTTGATCAAAATAACATTGTCAAACGACTACCCAAAGTTTGAGTATCACTAAAACCCTCTTCAAACACGTCTTTTAGGTTGACCAGGTAGGCTTGGTAAATACCAACCCTAATCGGATATCAGATTTGAAATCGGATGTCTGATTTGCAATTAGATATTCGATATGGTCTAGTGAATTTTGGTGGGAAATTTGAAATCCCAACCCAGTTTGGAAGGAAAACTGGATTTAAGAGTTATAGCTTATGATTTATAAATTATTTTTGTTATATTACTCTGTAAATATGTATTATAATATATTATATATATAATAATATAATGTAAAGATATAACATATAATATATTAATATATAATAATATATTATGTTATTCTCATTATAATCTATAAATATAATCTATATTATTATTACTTTTACTCAATATAATAATGTAATATATATATATGTTATTAATATATATAATAAGGTAATATATATTATAACGTAATATTTTATAGCTTATGATTTATAAATTATTTTTGTTGTATTACTATGTAAATATGTAATATAATAATATATTATGTTATTCTCATTATAATCTATAAATATAATTTATATTATTATTATTTTACTAAACATAATAAAGTTATATATATATATATATATATATATATATAATAACGTAATATTTTTATTAAACATAATATATATATATATATATATATATATTATTAATATATATTATTATATTAATATTTATGTTATTAATATATATGTATATTATTAATATATATGAGTGACTCATAGGTTGACATATGACCTCTTTCGACCCATTACATGACGACATATGTCCCTAGGGGTCTTAAGACCCATAGTGACATATTAGAATGGTTCTTATGGGTTGAAGGGGGTCATAGGTTGATCTATGACCCCATTCAACCCATTAAATGATGACATATGTCCCTAAGGGTCTAAGACCCTTAGGGACATATTAGAAACTTTCTTATGGGTCAAAGGGGCTCATAGGTTGATCTATGACCCCCTTCGACCCATTAAATGATGACATATGTCCCTAGGGGTCGTAGGACTCCTAAGGACATATTAGAATCGTTCATATGGGTCAAAAAGTGTCATAGGTTGACCTATGACTCCCTTCGACCCATTACATGATGACATCTGTCCCTGGGGGTCCTAGAACTCCTAGGGAAATATTAGAATCATTCATATAGGTTGAAGGGGGTCATAGGTTGACTTATGATCCCCTTCGACCCATTACATAATGACATATGTCACTAGAGGTCCTAGGACCTTTAGGGACATATTAGAATCATTCTTATGGGTCGAAGGGGGTCATAGGTTGACCTATGACCCTTTTCGATACATTACATGACAACATATGTTTCTAAGACCCCTAAGGACATATTAGAATTGTTCATATGGGTCAAAGGGGGTCATAAGTTGACCTATGACCCCCTTCAATCGATTACATGATGACATATGTCCCTATGACCCCTAGGGACATATGATAATCGTTCTTATGGGTCAAAGAGGGTCATAGGTTGACCTATGACCTTTTTCATTGCATTACATGATGACATATGTCCTTAGAAAAATATTAGAATCATTCTTATGGGTCAAAGGTAGTCATAGGTTGACCTATGACCTGCTTCGACACATTACATGATAAAATGTGTCCCTAGGGGTCCTTGAAACCCTAGGGACATATTAGAATCATTCTTATGGATCTAAGGGGGTCATAGGTTGACCTTTGACCTCCTTTCAACCATTACATGATGACATATGTCCCTAAGGGTCCTAGGACCCCTAAGAACATATTAGAATGCTTCTTATGAGTCAAAGGGGGTCATAGGTTGACTTATGGCCCCCTTCGACAAATTATATGGTGACATATGTCCAAAAGGGTCTTAGAAATTTTAAGGACATATTAGAATCGTTCTTATGGGTCAAAGAGGGTCATAGGTTGACCTATGACCACCGTTGACCATTTACATGATGACATATGTCTCTAGGGGTCCTAGGACCCCTAGGGACATATTCTAATCATTCTTATGGGTCAAAGGGGGTCATAGGGTGACATATGACACCTTTCAACCCATTACATGATGACATATGTCTCTAGAGATCCTAGGACCCCTAGGGACGTATTAGAATAATTTTTATGAGTCAAATAGGGTCATAGGTCAACCTATAACTCCCTTTGACCCATTACATGATAACATATGTCCCTACAGGTCATAGGACACCTAGGGACATATTAAAATTGTTCATATGGGTCAAAGGGGGTCTATGACCCCATTTGACCCATTAAATGATGACATATGTCCCTAGAGATCCTACGACCCCTAGGGACATATTAGAATCTTTCATATGGGTCAAAGGAGGTCATAGGTTGACCTATGACCCCTTTCGACCCATTAAATGATGATATATGTCCCTAGGGGTCTAAGGACCTCTAGGGGCATATTAGAATTATTCATATTGGTCAAAGGGGGTTAGGTTAATCTATGACCTCTTTTGACACATTACATGATGACATATATCTGTAGGAGCCCTAGGGATATATGAGAATCATTCTTATGGGTCAAAGGGTGTCATAGGTTGATCTGTGACCCCCTTCGACACATTACATGATGACATATGTCCCTCTGGGTCCCATGACCCCTAGGGACATATTAGAATCATTCATATGGATTAAGGGGGTCATAAGTTGACCTATGATCCCCTTCAACCCAATAAATGACAACATTTGTCCCTACAGGTCCTTAGACCCCTAGGTACATATTAGAATTGTTCATATGGGTCAAAGAGGGTCATAGGTTCACCTATGGCCCCCTTTGACCTGTTACATGATGACATATGTCCCTAGGACCCCTAAGGACATGAGAATCATTCTTATGGGTCAAAGGGGGTCATAGGTTGACCTATGACTTAGTTTGATGCATTACATGATGACATATGTCCCTAAGGGTCCTCAGAACCTTTGGGACATATTAAAATTATTCTTATGAGTCTAAGGGAGTCAAAGGTTGACCTATGACCTCTTTTGACTAATTACATGATGACATATGTCTCTAGGAGTCCTACGACCCTTTAGAGACATATTAGAATGCTTCTTATAGGTCAAAGGGGATGATAGGTTGACCTATGACTCCCTTCAATGCATTACAAGAAGATATATCTTCAAAGGGGTCTTAGGACCCCTAGAGACATATTAGAATCATTCTTATGGGTCAAAGGGGGTAATAGGTTAACCTATGACCCCCTTTGACCCTTTACATAATGACATATCTCCCTAGGGGTCCTATGACCCCTAGGGACATACTAGAATCATTCTTTTGGGTCAAAGGGGGTCATAGGGTGACCTATGACACCCTTCGACCCATTACATGATGACATATGTCTCTAGGGGTCCTAGGACCCCTAGGGACATATTAGAATCATTCTTACAGGTCAACTTATGACCCCCTTCAACACATTACATGGTGACAAATGTCCTTAGGGGTCATTGGACACCTAGGAACATATTAGAATTGTTCTTATGGGTTAAAAGGGGTAATAGGTTGTTCTATGACTGCCTTGGACCTATTATATGATGACATATGTTCTTAGGGGTCATAGGATCCCTAGGGACATTATAGAATCATTCTTATGGGTCAAAGGGGCTTATAGGGTGACCTATGACCCCCTTCAACTCATTACATGATGCCATATGTCCCTATGGGTCCTAATACCCCTGGGGACATATTAGAATCATTTTTATGTGTCAAAGCGGGTCATAGCTTGACAATTGAACCACTTTGACACATTACATGATGACATGAGTCCTTAGGGGTCCTAGGACCCCTAGGGACATATAAGAATGCATCATATGGATCAAAGAGTGTCATAGTTCTACCTATGACCCCCTTCGACCCATTAAAAGATGACATATGTACCTAGGGGTCCTAGGACACCTAAGGACATATTGCAATCATTCTTATGAGTCAAAAGGGGTCATACATTGATCTATAATCTCGTTCGACCAATTAAATGATGACATATGTCCCTAGGGGTCTTAGGACCCCTAGGGACATATTAGAATCATTCTTATGGGTCAAAGGGTGTCATAGGTTGACTTATGACCACTTTCAACTTGTTAAATGATGACATATATCCCTAGGGGTCCTAGGACCCCTACGGACATATTAGAATCTTTCATATGGGTCAAAGGGGGTCATATCTCATGTAATGGGTAGAAGGGTGTCATAACTCAAGCTATGATCCCCTTTGACCGTTGGGAACAATTCTAATATGTCCTTAGGCATCGTAGGACCCTTGGAGACATATGTCATCATGTAATGGTTTGAAGGGGGTCATAGGTCAAACTATGACCCCTTTTGAACCGTAAAACGATTCTAATATGTCCTTAGAGGTTCTAGGACCCCTAGGGACATATGTCATCATGTAATGGCTCGAAATGGGGTCATATGTCAACCTATGACCCCCTTTATCTCATCAAAATGATTTTAATATGTCACTAGGGGTCCTAGGACCCCTAGAGTCATATGTCATCATGTAATGGGTCGAAGGGGGTCATAGGTCAACCTATAACCCCCTTTGACCCATAAGAATTATTCTAATATGTCCCTAGGGTTCCTACGACCACTAGGGACATACGTCATTATGTAAAGGGTCAAAAGGGGTCATATGTCAACCTATGCCCCCCTTTGATCCATAAGAATGACTCTAATATGTCCCTAGGGTTCTTTGGACCCCTAGGGACATATTTCATCATATAATGTGTTGAAGGGGGTCATAGGTCAAATTATAAACCCCTTAGACCCATAAGAACGAATCTAATATGTTCCTTAGATATATGTAATCATGTAATATGTCGAAAGGGGTCATAGGTTAACCTATGAGCCCCTTTGAGCCATAAGAACAATTTGAATATGTGAGATATGTCATTATTTAGTGGGTAGAAAGAGGTCATAAATCAACCTATGACCTCCTTTGACCCATATGAAGCATTCTAATATGTCCCTAGATGTCCTAAGACCCCTATGGACATATGTCATTACGTAATAGGTCGAAGGGCGTCATAGGTAACCCTATGATCCCCTTTGAGCCATTAGAAAGATTCTAATATGTCCCTAGGGGTCTTAGGACCGCTACGGACATATGTCATCATGTAATGGGTTGAAGGGGATCATAGGTCAACTTATGAGCCTCTTTGACCCATAAGAATGATTCTAATTTGTCTCTAGGGGCATAGCACCTCTAGGGATATATGTCATCATTTAATGGACCAAATAGAGTCATAAATCACCCTATAACATGCTTTGACCCAGTAATATGTCGAAATGGGTCATAGGTCAACCTATGACCCCTTTTGAACCATATGAATGATTCTAATATGTCCCTAGGGGTCTTAGGACCCCTAGCTATATATGTCATTATTTAATGGGTTGAAGGAGGTCATAGGTCAACCTATGAGACCCTTTGACCCATATGAAGCACTCTAATATGTCCCTAGGGGTCCTAGGACCCCTATGGACATATGTCATTACATAATGGGTTGAAAGTTATCATAGGTCACCCTATGACCCCCTTTAACTTATTACAAAGATTCTAATATGTCTCTAGGGGTCTTTGGACCACTAAGGACATATGTCATCATATAATGGGTCAAAAGAGATCATAAGTCAACCTATGACCTCGTTTGACCCATAAGAATAATTCTAATATGTCCTTAGGGATCCTAGGACCCATAGGGATATATGTCATCATTTAATGGGTCGAAGGAGGTTATAGGTCAACCTATGACCCCCTTTGATCCATAAGAATGATTTGAATATGTCCCTAGGGGTCCTAGGGACATATGTCATCATTTAATGAGTCAAATGGGGTCATACATCACCCTATAACCCCCTCTGACCCATAAGAACAATTATAATATGTCTCTAGGGTTCTTAGGACCCCTAGTGACATATGTCATCATGTAATAGGTCGAAGGGGGTCATAGGTCAATCTATGACCCCTTTGAACTATAAGAATGAGTCTAATATGTCCCTAAGGGTCTTAGGACCCCTAGAGATATATTTCATCATTTAATGGGTCAAAGGGGGTCTTTGGTCAACCTATGACACCACTCTACCCCTTTGAAGCATTCTAATAAGTCTTTAGGTGTCTTAGGACCCCTAGGGACATATGTAATCATTTGATCGATCAAAGGGGGTCAAAGTTCACCCTATGACCCACTTTGACCCATGAGAACAATCCTAATATCTCCTTAGGGGTCCTAGGACCCCTAGGGGCATATGTCATCATGTAATGGCTCGAAAGGGGGTCATAGTTCAACCTATGAACCGCTTTGTCCCATCAAAATGATTCTAATATGTCACTAGGGGTCCTAAGACTCCTAGAGTCATATATCATCATGTAATGGGTCGAAGGGGGTCATAAGTCAACCTATAACCTCTTTTGACCCATAAGAACAATTCTAATATGTCCTTAGGATTCCTAGGACCCCTAGGGAAATATGTCATCATGTAAAGGGTTGAAGGGGGTCACATGTCAACCTATGTCCCCCTTTGACCCATAAGAATGACTCTAATATGTTCCTAGGGTTCTTTGGACCCCTAAGGACATATGTCATCATGTAATGTGTTGAAGGGGGTCATAGGTCAAATTATGACCCCCTTAGACTAATTAGAATGAATCTAATATGTTTCTCGGCTATATTTCGCCATGTAATATGTCAAAGGGGGTTATAGGTTAACCTATGAGCCCCTTTAAGCCATAAGAACAATTCTAATATGTCCTTAGGGGTCCTAGGACACCTAAGGAGATATGTCATTATTTAGTGGGTAGAAAGAGGTCATAGATCAACCTATGACCCCCTTTGACCCATATGAAGTATTCTAATATGTCCCTAGAGGTCTTAGGACCCTTATGGACATATGTCGTTACGTAATGGGTTGAATGGGGTTTGGGCTATTAGAAAGATTCTAATATGTTCCTAGAGGTCTTAGGACCCCTAAAGACATATGTCATCGTGTAATGGTTTGAAGGGGATCATAGGTCAACCTATAAGCTTCTTTGACCCATAAGAATGATTATAATTTGTCCCTTGGGGTCCTAGCACCCTTAAGGATATATGTCATCATTTAATGGGTCAAATCGGATCATAAATCACCTTATAATGTGCTTTGACTCATAAGAAACATTCTAATATATCTTTAAGGGTCCTAGGACCCCTAGGGACATATGTCATCATGTAATAGGTCGAAGGGGGTCATAGGTCAACCTATGACCCCCTTTGAACCATAAGAATGATTTTAATATGTCCCTAGGGGTCTTAGGACCCCTAGCTATATATGTCATCATTTAATGGGTTGAAGGGTGTCATAGGTCAACCTATGAGACCCTTTGACCCATATGAAGCATTCTAATATGTCCCTAGGGGTCCTAGGACCCCTATGGACATATGTCGTTACATAATGAGTTGAAGGTTATCATAAGTCACCCTATAACCCCATTTGACCCATTACAAGGATTCTAATATGTCCCTAGGGGTCTTAGGACCGCTAGGGACATATGTCATCATGTAATGAGTCAAAGGGGATCATAGGTCAACCTATGACCTCGTTTGACCCATAAGAACGATTCTAATATGTTCTTAGGGGTCCTAGGACCCTTAGGGATATATGTCATCATTTAACTGGTCGAAGGGGGTTATAGGTCAACCTATGACCCCTTTTGACCCATAAGAATGAATTGAATATGTCCCTAGGGGTCCTAGGGACATATGTCATCATTTAATGGGTCAAATGGGGTCATACGTCACCCTATAACCTCCTTTGACCAATAAGAACAATTCTAATATGTCTCTAGGGTTCTTAGGACCCCAAGTGACATATGTCATCATGTAATAGACTGAAGGGGGTCATTGGTCAACCTATAACCTCCTTTGAACCATAAGAATGATTCTAATACGTCCCTAGGGGTCCTAGGACCCCTAGGGATATATATCATCATTTAATGGGTCGAATAGGGCCTTTGATCAACTTATGACACCACTCGAACCATATGAAGCATTCTAATATGTCCCTAGGTGTCCTAGGACCCCTAGGGACATTTTATCATTTAATAGGTCGAAAGGGGTCATAAGTCACCCTATGACCTCTTTTAACTCATAAGAACAATTCTAATATCTCCTTAGGGGTCTTAGTACCCTTAGGGACATATGTCATCATGTAATTGGTCAAAAGGGGTCATAGGTTGACCTATGACCCCCTTTGACCCATATGAAGCATTCTAATATGTCCCTAGGGGTCCTAGGATCCCTAAGGACATATGTTGTTATGTAATGGGTTAGAGTGGGTTATAGGTCAACCTATGACCCCCTTTGACCATAAGAACGATTATAATATGTTCCTATGGGTCCCAGGACCCCTAGCTATATATGTCATCATTTAATGGGTTGAAGGGGGTCATAGGTCAACCTATGAAAGCCTTTGACCCATATGAAGCATTCAAATATGTCCCTAGGTGTCCTAGGACCCCTAGGGACATATGTCATCATGTAATGTGTCAAAGTGGGTCATAAGTCAACCTATGACCCCCTTTGACCCATAAGAACGATTCTAATATGTCCCTAGGTGTCCTAGGACCCCTAAGGACATATGTCATCATGTAATGGGTCAAAGGGGGTCATAGGTCGCTCTATGAGCCCCTTTGACCTGTAGGCATGATTCTAATATGTCCCTAGGGATCCTAGGACCCCTAGAGACATATGTCATTTAATGGGTCAAAGGGGGTCATAGCTCAACCTATGACCCCCTTTGACCCATATAAAGAATTCTAATATGTCTCTAGGGGTCCTAGGACCCCTAGGGACATATGTCATCATGTAATGTGTTGAAGGGGGTCATAGTTCACTCTATGACCCCCTTCAAACCATATGAAAGATTCTAATATGTCCCTAGGGGTCTTAGGACCCGTAGGGACATATGTCATCGTAGAATGTGTTAAAGGGGGTCATTTGTCACCCTATGGTCCCTTTCGACCCATATGAATGATTTTAATATGTCCCTAGAGGTCTTAGGACCCCGAAGGATATATGTCATTGTGGAATGTGTCGAAGGTTTTCATAGGTCACCCTATGACCCCCTTCGACCCATATGAATGATTCTAATATGTCTCGAAGGGTCCTAGGACCCCTAGGGACAAATGTCATCTTGTAAAATGTCGAAAGGGTTCATAGATCATCTTGTGACCCCCTTCGACCCATATAAACTATTCTAATATGTACCTAGGGGTCTTAGGATCCTTTAGGGACATATGTCGTCATGGAATGTGTCAAAATGAGTCATAGCTCATCCTGTGAGCCCTTTCGACACATGTAAATGAGTCCACTAGAAATAATATAGGAAAAATAATAATAGTATAGTATAACAATCATATATATATATATATATAATTTATAGATTATAATAATAATAACATAATATATTATTATATATTAATAATATAAGCCATAATATTAATAATATATTATAGATTATAATTTACATATGATAATAATAATAATATATTATAACGGTATATATTATATTTATAGATAATAATAATAATAACATAATATATTATTATATATTAATAGATTATGTAATGCCCCGCCAAGGGATCCAAAGAATTAACCTAGAATTTCACTAAGTTTGGTAGCAATTTTTTTTTTCTAACATGAAAGTAAATACCACATATAACTTATGCACAATGATGGAAGAAATAGTAATGTCCATCTGAAATTAAACATAACATACATAATAGATTACATTCTTTAAGATCCCTTAACATTGAATTACTTGCATGAATCCATCTAGTACAACATCCACATGAAATAATAATGATAAGTTCAATGTTTATACATTACATTTCAAATACTAAATCATCCACTATACATGTCACAGGGTATGACAAGCTCAAAAGAATATACATACATAGAATAAGGTACATCATCCTATTCTAATCAAAGTAAAGATAATCACATGATATACATGATACATCATCGTAGAAGACATATACATCCATCATAAAGATCAACATAATAAACTAAGTGCACGGTTCCTCCCAACCGTTAATAGCATCATTAGATCATCGTGGATCCTAGCCATCCCTCCATGTGTAACATTCCAAATCACCGAAGAGATCATCGGTATTAACATAGCTAGAATGTCACTCCTAACATATACAACATCATATGCAGAAAGTAATCTAACAAAAGATAACATCATCTAACATATGCTAATCATCAATGAAAAGGATACATATCCACCATCATGAGGGACGCATCAGCCACGATGTCTCAATGAATCTCAAATGATAAGAGTGGAAAAATACACTACCACCTGACCGCATGGTACCAAAGTGGTCCACTCCCACCATGCTGAGGAGATAACCTCAAGTCCCAAACATGCTATACATAACACATACACAAATCTCCATAAGTTCAAGAATCCTAAAAGTATACTGACTCAAAGGTTCCATCACACAAAACCTGACATCTAATTCCCAGACGCACACAATGACATGTAGGAACCTACTGTGCAAGCGAGAAAGTGTCATTGCAATTATCACGTACAAGTTACCCTAGCAGTTAGCTAAACTCCACGGGTCCATACTAATTTCATGCGGCCACTAGTTTCCTCTCATACTAACGAGGCATACTACAGAATGTAAGGTCGCAACCATGCATCTCACTACTCCCATCCTAGCTTGTACAAGCACTCAAGGCATGGGCGAGAACAAAACTCTTATCTTTTTAGGTTCATTCAGTTAGTATTAGGTGTGAATGTTATCACTTATTAATTCAACTTACAATGAGTTACCCGGGCAGCCTCTTAGGGCCTCGACCCCCATTGCAAGCCACTTCCTGTCACTACATGTAGATATCCTACCCTAATGCTCATGGAATCATAAATCTCAAAATCACAAAAGATAATCCATAATAAAATCATCAAATATGCATAAAAGCATCAAATCTCCATGAGAAAACATCCATAGAAAATCATGATCACAACACCTCTCTATTGGCAACTGAGGTGTCACTGATAATCAAAGTATCCAATGGTTCTCAATAACCAAAATATATCTCAATCATATTGATCGAAGACTCCAAAAATGGTTGAGTCAAACATGTCACATCATGACATCATCAAGAATAAATCTACATCACAGTCCCATCATGGAAACTAGAAAATAACCAAGGTTAACTGATCAATGACCAAAATAATGGTTAAGTCAAGTGTCTCGTACATAAGAATCTCAACTATAACAATCAATAATTACAAAAAGTCCATAGAGCATTCCATCACATAACCATGGTTGGGTTTATAAAGATTGAGATTAAAACATCATCATGACATCACAATCACATAACTCCTAAGCCTCTGGTAGACGTCCTATAACTGGTCAACACTAGTCAACCCAAAACTCAAAATAATAACATAATGAATACACAATGTAAACACATGTTTTGGTTTTACTAAATTTACAATTTGAATTTAAATGCAAAAGTCTCAGTTTACGTTTCCAAGTTTAGAGAAAGAATTTGAAGGAACATTTATACATGAATACAAATCCATTCTTTAATTATAATTTTAATCCAAACGTCCCCCACCAAATCAATATTTAATATACTTAATAGAACAATTAATTTTAATCATGAGCCTTTGATATAAATCAATTATCAATTTACAATTATAAAACATATAATCGTATTTACATATTATATACATACTTATATATATATATATATATATATATATATATATATATATATATATATATATATATATATATAAATACATATATGAATATAAATTATTTTATCATTTAACAAAATCAAATTAATCAAATTTGATTAACGCCAAAATTGAATATGGCAAACGTTTTTAAAAACAACACACATTACATAATATGACTGCCAGTACACAAGATCCTACGGTCGCAGTACCTATGACGGGGTACACTACGACCGCAGTGGGGGTTGTGGGTCTCACCCCCTCGACTCAATGTTTATATTATTTTTAAAATCGCTAACACGATTCCATTTGTGATTTGGTTTAAAATGTTTATTAAAACATTTTCACCCACGGGTATGTTATCCATTTTTTAACAAATATATATTATATATACATATATATGTATATATATAAAAGTATATATATACATATGTATGTATATATATACAAATATATGCAGAATTAATAATATCACAATATATGAGCATACACACACACATATATATAGTTGTGTGTGTGTGTGTGTGTGTGTGTGTGTGTGTAAGTATAAGAAAATTGACAATATAACAATACAACTTCAATTTTTCAGAATTCCTCCATAAAGTTTTGATTTGCCAAAATTTTCAATAATTAATCTAATGGGTTTGACTATGAATCTCAACCTTAGCCCCATGTTCTTTTTAGATCCATGCATATAAAAATTCTCAAATAAATTAATCTACCCATATTGAGAATGCACAATAAATTATGAAATCCTTCAGAAGACATATGGAAGACACGAAGAAGACAGGGAATGCATGATGCGAAAATAGCATAAGTAAAATCACAAGAATCTACTCGAATTCTGATGCTAATTCACTCTTCCTCAAAAACCTACAGAGCAAGCTCCTCCCTTCTTCAGAGTTCTCGAGTCCTCCAATGCTCCAATTTGCACTCCAACTGCTATGATTAAGCCTCTATGAATGCCTGAATATAAAGAGCTTTCAGAAAATATCTAGAATGCTTCTAGAAACAGCTAGAAGGTGTCACCAACTAAGCATGGGTCTTTTTCCAACCTTCAAGATGAGCCATAGGGTTGTACACACCATGTGCTTAATTGATGCACTAACCCCCGTGTTGTTGACACTTGAGAAATAGAAAAGTGTGTTAACTCCCATGCAAGCTTATAACTCCAATTCACTTTTTATATAATTTCTATTTAAATATTTATAACTTCTATTTTAATCTTTATAACTTTTCATTTTAATTTTTATAACTTTTATTATTATTATTTATTTGTTACTTTATTATTATTTTATAATTATTATTAATTTTAATTTCTAATTTTTATTATTATTTAATTCTTTTTCCACAAATAATTCACATTTAATTAATTATAATTAAAATATCAAATAACATGATATTTTATATTAATTTTCTCAAATAATTAATTTATTAATTAAATCTATTTATTAAGACTTAATTAATAGAAAATTCACCATAGACCTCCTAAATAAAATATGAAAACCCATCATAGAACAAATCACTCAAAATCAGTCTAAAGGGTAAAAAATCATGAATCATGTCATCCGACACATTCGGTGGATAAAATATCCAGATACTTGTCCTACCTTACTAGGACAATTGGCTTAAAGGTTTGGGATTTGGAATTGAGATTTTATCTCCCTTCTCTTATCATTGAGATAGTATAATAGGGTACACTCATCCTAGCAATTCGGGAAAGTCGATACCTGGTACCTGCAACCTGCAAAAAAACCATGCATGTACATACAATTTATAATGCTAAGCTAAACAGACAATGGCAGGAAGTGGTGCATCGTGTAGATCTCGACTAAGTAGGTGACTACGACTCCCTTCCTTAACCACATCAAAAATGTCATACAATAAGAAAACACACACACCATACACATGCAAGTATGGGGTAAGTATCCATAATAAAACACATGAGGTAATAAACCATCTAACTAATCATTAACAATAACTAAAAATAATATAATGATCATTATGTATGCATGAAATGTAAAGTCAAAATGATCTCATCATATATCCACTGAATCCATAACATAATGTCTAATAGTCTCATAACAATACCACTAATCCATCAACCATATAAACTAGTCTAACATAGTCTAATAATAGTGACAACAATGTGTCTAGAAAAGATGTGAATGAGGGCAGGCACTACAGATTATATATTATATCTTTACGTTATGTTATTATTATTATTATTATAATATATATATAATATTATATAATATATAGATTATATATTATTTTATATATAATAGTTATGTTATTATATTATATATTTATAGATTATATATTATATCTTTGCATATTTCATAACTCAAATTAGTTATATCACTTACAAATTTGTTTTTCCCTCTAATTTTTGTGCCTTTTCCCTCCAATTTTTATGCTGCCGATATCGGATATCGGATCTCATATCAGATATCCATTCTCAAATCGAATATCCAATAAGGCTTGGGCCTTACTTTTTAAGTTTGGTACCTAGATAGGTGAAAAAAAGTCAAAGCGGATTTTTAAGCACTTTTAGATTTGGTCAAACTCTATTTTTTTCACATTGCCACTTTTTGGCACACCATGATCCTGCACATACCCTATAATCAAGTGCAAGTCAAAAAAGTTATAGGTTGTTGAGAATTTCAGTTTTAACTACGTGACATTTTATGTTGTGTGAAATAGTGGACATTGAGAAAAAATAGGATCAGTTCATGATGAGTCACACAGTATGTGCCAAGCATTCAAATGTCGAGGGACAACCTAAATTTCAGTATTGGCCAAGTGTCAGGATATTCAAGTGTTGAGTAAACTAATTTTTATATATGTGTTAATGATGGCACAAACACTTATGTAAACCATTTTAGGCCAAACTCTACACTTGCTTTATGATTGTAGAGATAATTAAGGAGATAATTATGTATTTTTTCATAAATCATTAATCCTTATATGAGGCACAAAAACCAAGTACTAGGACATTCTAATGAGTGTATCAAGGTAAATATTTTAACATAGTGGTTTTAACAAGTTATTCAAATCTCCTAATAGAGTTGTTACTTAATTTTAAATTTAAATTGTTTAATAAAGGGTATGTGTAGGATCATGGTGTACCAAAAAGTGGCAATTTGAAAAATATGTAGTTTTGAAATGCCTCAAACCATTTCAAAATCTAT
The DNA here is from genome assembly GCA_028749045.1 of Cupressus sempervirens. Lineage (NCBI taxonomy): Eukaryota > Viridiplantae > Streptophyta > Pinopsida > Cupressales > Cupressaceae > Cupressus > Cupressus sempervirens. Next base: position 746,311,738 of record CM053791.1, read on the forward strand.
TCAAACCTTTTTCCCACCCATCATGATATCAAGAAAAAAAAATAGTACCTTTATAAGTCCCACTACATCTTTGGATACTAACCCTACATGGTCAACTTAAAAAATGTCCCAAAAATATGTTTCTGGTTTGTTCTTTTGTGTTTTATACTTCAAACATGTATTTGACAACTTTTATTTCACTCAAATTCAATGAAACAAAAAGGGTTTCTTAAGAATGTTATTATCTTTTCATAAATTAATGTCTATCAAATTACAATTTTTGTAAGTAATTATTACTTATTTTCTAATGAAGTTATGTATAAAGTGTTGATTGACACACTAATTGAAAAACAACTATAACAAAAATGATACACCATTTTTGAAGTCAAAAAGATGCATCACATTATGTGCTTCTTCTACTATAATGAAAAAGAAAAACTAAATTTTGTAAAATTTTCAATTACTTAAAGTGGTCAGACATGGGAGTATTTTTATTACAAAAAATCTATAGTAGAAAATTCATAATTAATTATTTATGTAGAATAAAATATCAAAACATATATGTCAAATCTAGGAATGAGTCTACTTCTTATATCTAAAATATTATTAAAAAATGTTCTCATTTTATTTGGATTAAGTTGGTCAAACTTACCTCTAGTTCTTATTTTTGTCATGAAATTTTTGTACTATTGCATTAAAACTAAAAAATTTGACCAAACAATTTTTATTTTTTTTGAGATAAGATCTAATATTTTAGAAACTAAATTCAATTTCGTAGAGATTATTTTGTCTCAATTTTTTGATAGAAAGTTCATAACAAGTTGAAAATTGTACATCAAGTTGACATAACCCTAATTTGTTGATTTTTCATTGCCACTTAAGAGCATAGTTTGGTTCGTACCATGATCCTACACATACTCTAAAGGTAGAATGACTATGTCTTGTAAGCTCTTCATAAGGAAGATCCCTCACAAGGTAGATCACTAGAATTGATCAAATATTATAGTCATAATAGGCACACTTTATTACTACATTAGTGAAGATTTGTGGGTGTCATCCCCAACCAAGTTTTACCTTCACCTTGGAGGGTTTCTAGATAAAAAAATATTGTGTGTTACATGTTTACATTTACTTTAATTTTTATGAATGTGATGTATAATTAAATCTATTTCACCATAACATTTTATGGTTATATGGTTGATGGTCTAGATATGAGGTTGATTAATGATTATAACTATTTCTTTCATGAAAATAACTATTTTATAGATCCTAATATACCCCCCTCCCCCACTTCATCTCAATATCATACCTCCCAATAATAATTTGGCTAATTAGTATTAGATAACAATTCTCTAAGAAGAATTCTAACAGCTTGAGTGTTAAGATCTTGGAGATGGAGGTTTACAAATTGGGAAAGGTCCTTGAGAATTAGATGCTTGAGACATCTTGATCATACTACAATAGCTTGAATCAACAAGATGAAATTTAAAGAATTCCTTAAAGAAAAGGAAAGAGTTGGCTATTTAAAAAAATGATAAACTTTATCAAGAAGTAGACACTAAAGGATTATTTGACAATGGTGATTCTAGTAAAAGTGATGCAAGTATAGAAGATCTATTGAAGTAGAAGAATATACTGAATGAAGATGTCAATAGACTAAAGCGAGAACATGAAATCCAATTAGTAAGGCTATGTGAAGTGATTAAACATAAAAGTAAACCTAAGGAAGAGAAAATAATGATAGAAGAGGACAAGAGACAAATGGCTACTAGGTTTGATGAAAGGACATCTGATGTTCATAAGCTCACAAGCAATTAGTTGGACATGATGAATCGAATTGTACTTGCTAACTAAGAATTGAACAAAAAGGATATCGATATTGCAAATGTGAGATCACAAAATCATTAGTTAAGGAATAAGTTAAGATCTAAGAAGGAACTAGTGGAAAGGATGAACAAACATAATGAAGCTATAAGATACTCTAAAGAACTTGCGAGATCACCAAGAACACATAGTGACACCTCAAAATTAGGATATTTGAAGCATCTATCATCCACTAAAGAAGGAGAGTCATCAAAATGTGGAGTATAGAGGAATACAAAGTCAAAGCACAACAAACCTACTTTTTATCACTATGGGATACTTGGACATACATCAATATTTTTAGAAGTAAGAATGGAAAGAAAAATCCTAATGTTAAATTTAATGGACACAATTTTAACTGCAAGAAACAATGACATCAAGCACATGAATGTAGGTCAAAGGCTAGCAATACACAAGTCACATCTAGATTTTAAGGTCATTACTACAACTATTAGAAATGTGGACATAGATCTCAAGAGTGTAGATCCAAAGAAAAATCCAATTGGACAACCAAGAGGAAAACTAATGCATCCAAGCAAGGGAACTTCTATAACTTGGATTACATCACATGGTATAGTTGTCATTATTATGTTGAAAATGGTCATATTCTAGAAAACTATATCAAGACACCTTTTAGAGGAAAGTGTAGGAGTTGATTGAATCAAAATCTAGTTTTCTTTAGTTGTCACACTATTAGACATGTAAGAAATAATTGCAAGACCCGAGCACCAACACCAAGAAATGAACACATCAAAGGAAAACTAAAATTTGATGATGAGAAAAAAAGAAAAGTGATGAATGTTGGAGAAAGAAGGTAGAAGCTAGAAGTATTGGAACTAGTGAAGTTGAGGTCACCTAATCAAATAAATCAAATGATTAAATCACCTTAAACAAAGAAAAGAAGGTATGTAAGGAACCATACATTCAATTACATCACCTTATACTAGTTCCTAAGATAATATAAGCTAAACTCCATATTTCCATGAATTATGATACATTAGGATAGATTTGAGTGAAGAAATCATTCATTTGATTAATGTTGAATATCAATCTATATTGTGATCTAGTATCACTATATGGACAAATTTTCTATACATACCTAGTTGATATACTAAGCATAGAAATGATAATAGAGACAAAGTGGTGGTCATCACTAAGCAATGCAAAGAAGGTATTGTGAATAAAGTTTTATGTGATGACTAAGCTAGTTGTAGTGCACCTACCCATGTATGGAGAATATATTGAAAACCTATTTAGATCTTTTGATGGTATATATAAAATTTTGAATTCTCTTCTTTCTCACCCACTGATTAGATAACTTATAGGAAATTTAGACAATTAACTAGAGTGATTTATGAAAAGCTATGAAGATTTATTGGCGTACCTTCAAAAAAATTGAATCAAGTACTAAAGATATTATTTTTGTTGAGCCACCCATAATTTTTTTTCAAACCCTAGTAAGAAGATATGGCAACGAGCATATCTATTGAGATGAAGAAGGTGGGAAAGGAAATCAAAAAAATTCAATTGGTGAGTACTCAAGCTTGTGGACCCCTAGAATTTCAAGTGATACTAGAGATTACATTAAAGGGAGATCCATTATGTACCTTATGCTTGAGTCCAAGAGAGGTACTTATGATTCAAGATGTAAGAACATGTTTTACATGAAAAATTATTGAAATTGGAGATTATGAGTTAAGGGAAGCATACAACAAGTTGTGTGAAAATAAAGTAGTGAAGGATGAATAAATAGTTTTCTTTGACAAAGGGTTAGTATATGCCCTAGATTTACCTCATGATTTCAAAATTGATTAAATAAAGATATTTTTGAACCAAATTCATGACATGCAACTATGGTTGGAGAATGGACTAGTTAACATCACCAAGGAAATCATCCATTGAGTCATAGGGTATCCTATCCTATATCCGTGAAGACCATGCATTCCCTAGCCAAAACATCATTGAAGAAAAAAGAAGGGCCAAGTGGAATGACCAAGGAATGTTGATTGATGGAATTGAAGATCATGTTATTGAATTTTTGGTTTATATTATAGCTCACAAATTCTACTAGTCAAGCTGACTAAATAGTGTACCGTATAAAGAAGTTGACTTAGGTTAAAAGATTGTGAAGAAAGACCACAACTATGACCTTGTTGAGTTACAAATGAAATACTCATCTAAAAATCTTGGCACACTTAGGAATGCCAAAAATATTTCATGTAAGTTTGGATCACTTCTTTTGCGTGCATTCTTCTATGTGCAAAATAATTTTCCTTGTTTGGGAGATATTGTCATGAGTATAGACTAAACTGCGACATAGTAGATAGGTGATTTTGTTCAACAATTAAGAGAAAAGTTTGATAGTATGATGATTAGTTATTGTGATGAATTCAAGAAAAATATAAGGAAGAAAAGAAGAATTCCCATGTCTCACATTGAGAAATATTATGATGATATTTGTTTTCTTGCTAACACTGATTATACTTATGTACAAGATGTAATATTGAGGGTACATTGGTTATGGAATTTTCCATATGAAGTAAAAATTGATGAAATGTCTACATTGAGCATAACATTATTGGAAGAAAAGATAGACAAGAACGCTAAAGTGTTTGGTAAGAATGAAGAAGCAAAAACAAAATTTGCATTGGTTTGAAGACAACCATCCTATAGAAAAAGAAGAAAATGATTAAAATTATCGAGAAGACCTTAAGTCAAGGTGAAGAGAAAAGTGCACCACTATAGATCACACAAGATCAACATGATGACCTTTCTAGTGATAAGGAGGAGAGTGAGGATGAAGAAGGAGTTCTAGAAATGAAAGGTAAAGAGATAGAAGTGGCTGAATATAATGAAGAGAAACCAAATCTTATTACTGTTTCCAAGCCATCAATTAAGGAGACCTTGAATAAGCCTACCCCTCCTACTACAAGACCAAGAAATAGGGCTACAATAACTGTAGCTTTAGCTGAGCCATTAAAGAAGAAAGACTAGGAAAAAGGGGCTAGCTAAGGAAAAAGGAAGCAAACTCAACCAAAGAGTGAGTCAAGTCAACTTGCTAACAAGGAAAAGAGGAGGATAGTTTTGAAAAATGAGGAAGAAGATGAAGAAAATACTAACTTTGATGATGTGAGGCAATTCAAAGTGGCTATACATAGGAATCAAAGTAATGCAGATGAAATTTGCAAAACCTTTAAAAGTAGTGAACCATTGTGAGGGTTCAAATTCATCAAGTATGATAAACTGACTGGAAATGATAAAGTACATATAGAACAATAAATAATAGAAATAATGGGAACTTTCAAGGTGACTATAATAGGAATTTGAAATCTTGTACCTTAGGATCTTTATAACAATGTTATTGAATGATGGAAATCTACCGTAACCACTAAAAATGAAATAAGGGAAGAGAATTTTAGCCCAAGTAATACTAGAACTAACACCAAAGCATAGGGAACATTCATTGAGCAATATAGAAAAAGATTTGTTTCCAAATAGAGAGTATTCCCTATATTGAAAAATAAAATTGAAGAAGTTTTATAATAGAGCACTTTGATTTGGAAAGTTATTTTTGACTTAATCATAGAAAAACGATGCAGACAAAGATAAAGATACATCATGCTAGATAGAGTTGGACAAAATAGAAGATATGGATGATCTAGAACATCCAAAAGAGGAATTAAGAATGAAAGTTTAGGAGAGTAGACAACAAGATTTTGTCACCATTGAGGACATGTTAGAAAACAATCAGAAAAATGTTAATTTTTTGATAGAGGAAGATCTTAAAAGTGAAGCACTCACTAAGGTAACCACTAATTCACCTCTTCCATGCACTCATCCTATACTTATTCAAATTCATGAATATCCAAAGGAAGAGAGTTTGTCAATTGTGAGCATTGAATTAGATAGTTCCACCATGCCTACATTCAGAGGTGAGATGAAAGAAATAGAAGGCTATTAAATTATTAGAATTCAAAACTCTCCTATTAAGGCCACCACTATTATTGATAATGACAAAGAAGTAGATATAGATCAAGTAGATCCATTTGCGCATGAAGTCTTAGGACTTCACATTGATGGAGATAAGGAGGATGAGAAAATGACTAAGGAATCTTAGAAGAAGATAGAGGCAATTCAAGACTTATTACAATTGTCGAGTGTTGTGATAGTATATACGAAACCATCAAGTTCTACAACTAGCGAATAGATATAGGGACCAAGCACTAATGCAACACCTTTGCAAATATCACTATGAAGTGCAAGTACTCCAAGGTCAAAGAAGTTTAAGAAAAAGGATAAGTTACTAGGGAAGCAAGAAAAATTCAACAAGGTCATTGTCATTCAAAAATATGACCCCAAAAACATAACCTTTGAGTCAATGCAAAATATGCAATACCTATTGAAGAGAAAGAGAAAACAAGAAGAGTTAGGAAGGGAACACCAACAATGAAAATTTTATCATGAAATCAAAGATATTTTTGTAGATCCATTTGATATTCATGATGTGAATGCGTGAAAACTAATCATAGGTTAATTAGTTCGTATTATTAAAAATCTCAATAATGATGATATTGAGGCCAATGAAAAAAATATAAAATGGTCTAAAAAGAGATTTTAGAATAAGGTATTGGAAAATGTTTCAACAGAGATAACAATCAAGCAGGTTTAACTTTCAACTCTTGTATATGATCTAGAAGTAGTTTTCTAGAATATTTAATCTCTCTATAGAAATATTTATGATGTTGAGTTCTTCACACTAGTGTTGACAATGGATTGAAGAAGCTAATAAAAGAAGGAGATTGTTGAGAGAGATTATTGAAGATGACTATGTGTTTCAATCATTATTTTTTCAATGATGTCAAACCCACTATTCATATTACTTATAAGATTTAGGTACTATCACTTAGTTGATTGATGAAGAGGATTTGATAAAAAGATGTAACAATAGCACCTAGAGGAAAGATTGAGTTATGATTATGTAATAAAGTACAAGAATTAGTTAAGACAATGATAACATGATGCATTGATAATCTACTTAATGTTACAAATGTTGGATACACTAAGAAAGACTAGAAGAACAAGTTATAAAAAGTTTGTCTACTAAGCTTAACCAAGTGGATAGTAGTTGCCAAGTAAAGTCAACACAAGCTGAGTAGAAAGTTAGTTGGAGCCGAGTAAAAGAAAATTCTAGTGGATGTTGAGAAAGACAGGTGAGGCTAAGTAAAGTTTAGTTGATTCCAAGCACCAGTAAACTTTAGTTAATGCTGAGTGATTTTATAGAGGATGCTAAGTAACATAGTGTTTGCTAAGCATCAAAAGGTTGCTAATGTTGAGGTATTGCATTATTTCAAAGATCATGGATTTGATGAATTTGAGCTGACAAGTTTGTTTTCTTGGATTGTGTGAACTAGTTGGAAGATAATGATGATGAGCTAGTGGCACAAAATTCAAGATGAACCATTTTTAGGGAAATTCAAAGTCGATTCTAGGAGAAGTTTCTAGAAGAGATATGGAATATGGGGTAGATACATTGTATCCTACCTAGTCCATTTGTACCCTAAATTGGATGATGGAGAATGAGTGGCAAAAGATATTAATTTCCTATTTATAGGAATGGTTGGTCATAAAGTAAGGTTGTCATGTGTGAAAACCTAAGGGAGACAAGGACTTAAAGGGTTTTGCTTCATCAAGTGACCTAAGAGAAGAGTCTACAATGGCATGTTAAGCAAGAAGGGTTAAGGAGATGTATGCTTGAAGGGTGAACAAGCTATTAGAGCTGAAATGAGTGAAAGCCAAGTAGAATGGAGGATTGAATAGAGATTTGTAATCTACAAATGAGGTTGTAAGTTGTATTAGATCAAGCCTTATTGTTACTCTCTAACAATCGTATCAGTCTAGGGGAAAACATTTGGATCAAGGTCAATCTTATAGTCATATATAAATCCTTTAACTAGGTGACATTCCAAGTGAATGGTCTAAAGTCCTCTAACAAGGCTCACTTCTACTAGGGTGATTGAAATCCTTTAATAGGGTCACATTTAACAGTTTTAATTGTAACCTTTAACAAGGTTATCCTTTCATAGGGCATCACTTTGGAAGAGTGAAAATAGTAGCATGTTATCGGTGTTTTTTCCCAAATTGGGTTTCCATGTAAATCATTGTGTCATGTGTGTTGATGATTCCGTTATGTTTCATGCTTTATATTTATGCAAGTTGATTTGACAATAATTGACAAGTTTTAAGTGATTACATAATCTTATGGATGTCTGCATGAGTATAAATGTTTTATGGGTTCACTAAGCTTTGAAAAGTTTTATTTATACATCTAGACTAGGGTATTTTTTTAGTGGCTAATATTTTCTAATTGGCTAATTTTAGGAAATTTTGGCTAATAATTTAGTTCTTAAAACTATTTAAAATCACCACACTTTTATTAAATTTAGTTATAAAAATATTTAAATAGTTAAAGATTCACCAATTAATAATAGAAATTATTTTTACTTTTCAAAATTATGTAAGATTTTCCAATATTTTTATATATCTTTTTCAAGGGGGATTTCTTAAATTTTTCCTTGATCTAGACCTTGGATAGCTAATTCACCCCCCACCCACACTCGCCCACCCCCCCCCCCACCCCCCCCTCCCCCCCCCCCTCTCAGTTATTCTAAAGAATTTCAACAATTATTAGAAGCATCTGCTTAAGAGGGCTAGCTTGAAGCTACTAGAAGCACAAAGATCAAGATGTCAAAAAGAGATGTACCCAACCTCAATAGAGATAACTTTCCTACATGGAAAATTTTGATGAAGCTACACCTTGGAGGACTTGTTGATCATGCATAAAATACCATTTTAGTAGAATATATTGATCCAAAAGGAGACCTAACTACTAAGGATATGAAGAAGAACAAAGTATTGGAAGTATTCAAGGTAATGCTAAGTTACTAAGAGGGGAGGGGTGAATTAGTGACTTCTAAAACTTTAACAATTTCAACTCTTAATCTAACAATCCAATTAGCATTCAATACATCACATGTAATCTGATCTAATTACACGCATAAGAAATTGAAAATATGAAAGCATTCATAACACTATAACAGAAAGATTTGGTGACCTAGAAAACTTTCCAAATAGAAAGTGAAATTGGGGTGGGGATGATACCCACAAGCTTTAGTATTATAGCATAAAGTTAGCCTATTAAAGCTTGCATTGATCACTTTTGATGATCTTCCCTGTTAGGAGCAATAAGGACTACAAGGTCCACCTTGTGAAAGGATTTACAAACATACACCTAGTAGACATAGAAGCTCAGTCCATACTATCCACTTCCAAGTAGTCTTGAACTCAGTCTACATTCGTGACTTGGTAGAGGTAGAAGCTTAGTCCATACTGATCCCTTCCAATTAGTCTTGAACTTGCTCTACACTAGTGACTCAATAGATACTGCAAAACTCGTCATATAAACTAAGTCACTTGGTTTACATTGTATGACTTGGTAAAAACTATCACCTCAAGATCAGTATAAACTAAGTCACTTAGTTAACACTTGGTAGCTCAGTTAACACTAGACTCACATCACATACACTATGAACTTGGTGAACACTACATAGCTCGATAGCTATATACAATTTGAATAAGTGTGTATCAATAAAAATAAATTGGACTGATATGTCAATAATCTCCCCCTTTGGAATTAGTGACAAAAACATTTATCATCCACAACTGAATTCAAAAAGTTTCAATTTTCTAAATTTCTTTTATCTATCACAATATGATACTAGCTACGTAGAGTATACTATTTTTAAGATTTTTCAAAATTTATTTTGTAGGATATATATCTATACATGGTAAGATTCTTTCATACAATATACTATACATCTTTTTTCTATATACAACATATCTTTCTGTACATAAATTTCTCCCCCATTGATTTTAGAACTTATTACATTTTCTGTCCCACAACATATGTCTTTCTCCCACTTTTTGATATTAATGCAAAAGATTTATTCTATTTACATAATAATGCCAAAATGAGATAAAAAAATTGAATGTACCTTGAGAATGGTTGCAAAAGTTTTATCTCAATTGTCTTGTAGGACCTTACATGTGTGAAGTGCAATTTGTACTTCTACTAAAAATTCTATCATATGGTCCACTATGGAGAAATTATTGTCATGGATGAGAGTGTTCAAATGTGAAATGTGCTTCTACAGTACATCCACGTTGGGAAGAATCGTATTCTATATATATACCAATGTAGATATGATCCTTGCCTCTTCTCTAGGCTATTTTTCTTGCATTTCTATCAAAAATATTATCTTTTGGAAGTGTGCAGAGCTTGAACTAGGGTCAAGTTGCAACATCTAAGCACTAGCTTTAAGATGTTCATCAATTTTGGACAATTTATCCTTTATTTCCTTGCAAAACTCAAAAAAATTACATAGCTTTCCAAAATGTGATGATACATTTGTATAAGAAACTTCCAAAGAACCCAAAATTGTAGAAAGTTCTACTTGATATATAGCTATCTGTTGAGAAATATGCTCCAACACTTTATTATAAAACTTCTTTTCTTCTTTCTATACTAGTTTATACTAACAATTAGTATCTTCATTAAAATTATGTACTACCTCTGCTAGCTGAAACAAAATTGGCTATGAAGGATCAACCTCAATGACTATGGTCTTTGCCAAAATATTCTTTGCATCTTCAATAATTTTAAATTCCTTATCTCTCTCCTCTTTTAGTCTTTGTTGTTTAGCCTTCTTCTAAAGGAGTTCACCAAATGACTACATTTGGTTAGGAGTAAGCTCAAAAATGTCCTAATTTGGGATTACAATTTCCTCATCTAAATCTATTACTTCCTCCATTTCCTTTCCTTTACCCAAAATTTTATACTTGGTTGAACCTTGGGCTCAACTATCCTTACACTTATTGCTTGTGTACTTGGAATAGAAATAATAGTAAACATGCTAGGACTCATTGTGAAAACTGATACTACACTTACTAAAGGAATATTTATAGAAATACCTGAACAATCCAAAATTGATGTGCTCAAAAAGAAAAGTACTCAAAGCTGAAGTAGCCATCTTGTGGAAGAGTTGATAGTCTACAACTCGGTAGATGAAGTGGAGGTCACTTCTATCAATGATGTGTTGAGCTGAGTGGGAGAAAAGAGTGGTCACAATCAAAATTATTGGGGCTACCTCTATGCTTGATGTTGTCACTAGTTTTCTTGGAGAGTGAGTAAGTGAGGCAATTCTTGTTGCACATATCTTAACTTGATCAGTTTCCTCATCATCTTGCTTTGCTTCCTCAATAGCCTCTTGTTCTTGATCCTCTTCATCTTCTTCATTGTCAAAATGAGTTGCTTCCTCAATATTTTCCTCTTCATATTTCTCCTTATCCTCATCTTCAAAATCATCCTTAATATCAACTAAAAAATTACTTGGTTTATGCAAGTGATAGATATTCTTCCAAGTGTTTGTTGCATTCCTTACAACATGTTCAGTATCCTTCATCAAAATTAAGCAAATATTAAATTTTAGAGTCATTTTTTCTTCATTTTTCTTCAGTGACTCTTTTATCTCAGCATTTGACATGCTAAGTAAAAGGTGCCTCAAAGTTTTCCCATATATGTCTTTGGTAGTTTACATGGAAAAATCCCATCTTGGCTTTATTTTCTCCAACAAATCATTAGGAATCTGAGAGGCAATCTGATCATGTGAGTACTTCCACTTATCCATCTTGTCCATTACTAGATTTTTTATTTGCTTCTACTCTTCTATTCTCCTAATTTCATACTTTAATGATTTGAAGTTTGTTATACCAACTCTTACTTCCCTATGTTTCAATCTATCTTGGAAGGTGGGTGGAGCTTTTCTGAATATAATGTCTCCTCCCTCCTTGTCAAATTTCCTCCTAGAGGATCTTCTTGTAAACATAGCAGTGGATGGATTTTTTGGCTTAGTGATAATCACCTTGCCTTTCTTTCTTAATGGCTCTTCTTCCTCAGATTCTACCTCATCCTCTACTTCCTCATCCTCTACTTCCTCATTCTCACCTTTTCCCCAGTCAACAAAAGGGTTCAACTAGTTTTCAGTTTTGCAATCCTTTTCTTTCCTTTGTTGACCACTTGAGGGAGCTTTATTTCAAGTCCAATCCTAGCTTTTACTTCATCATATGTTGCAAAATATGTAGCCTTAGGATCAAATGGCTCATTGACAAGTGCTTCAATGATGTCTTTAGTTTCATCAATATTAACCTCATATCCAAGAGGTTTTACCCATGCAATTCTAGGCTTAACTAGTTGAATGTAAACTTTGTCACTATCCACCATGAAACATACATCATCCTTATAATCTTCAACTAGTTTCTTGGGGATTCTATATCTATTGTTCATTTTCTCCTAAAATGCATTAAAATAATTGTCCATAATACTATTGTAGTTTTTACCCATTTTAGTAATAAACTTAGTTATCTGATATAGTATAGGCACATCTTTTCTCCAAACAATAGTGCCTTTTGAAAGGAAGAATTTTTGAACATAAAAGAATAGGCAAGTTAACAAGGAACTAACCTTACATAGGTTATTCTTTGATGTCCTTATGCTTTCCATATTCTTGTTGAACTATTTCAACAATAACTCGATAAGGTCATAAGATAAGTTTTTCTTTACTACTTTGTATGCCAAGTCCACAAATTCACATGACATACTATTAAGCATGCTAGAGCTTTAAATCTTATGTGCAATGATGTGAATAACAAATTTCAACTCCATATCTAAAACACTACAAATTTTCATTGATTTGCCATCCCACTCTACTAGGGTTTTCTTTTCAAGTTCTACCCGACCTAGGGTTTTTTCCATTTTGGTTTTGGCTAGCACTAGGAGACAAGTGATTTGATGAATCATCTTATCTATGATTGACAATGGTTTTTCCAACCATAGCTACCCATTAAGCTCATGACTAAGGATAAACCTAATCCATTTAACTTGAAATTCATAGGGCATGTGAGGGATGTGATTTAATGCTTTGGTTTCCACATGTTGGTTCTCAATTTTCAAAACTCCATTAACACATAGCTAGCCTAGGGTATCATCCATTTCTAACATACCAATCTCTTCAATAACACATTTGAAATGAGTGTGAATATCATTGATCTAAAGTACTTTTGGAGGGATTTGTGACTACGCTCTGCTCACATCTAGGGTTTCAGTGATTATAAGAGTGAGATTAGAATATGGTGCCTTCTATTCTCCATGAACCAACGTGTTAGATCCTTGCTTAACCTTCCTGCTATTGGATGCCATCTTCACTTGGTAGCTTTTTGAGAAAATTTGAAAACTTTCACTGTCAATTTACTCAAATTGCTTGAATGCTCTAAAGATCACACTTTGCAGTAGCTCTCAAAAATTTCATGATAAGAAATGACTTCAATTCCATGTATTTTGTTAAAATGTTTCCATAAATGCTCAGTATGAAAGGTAGCTTAACTGGCATCATGTTGATAGACTGTCATCCACTTCTTTGTATTGAACACTCAGTGAAGACTTCATGACTCGGTAACCATATGCATCTTTATTACTCCCAACCTCACTAGGTAGATCCTTCTATCATTTGATAACCACATGGAATTTAGTTACTCCTAACTTTACTTAGTATGGTTTGTGACCTAACATCACTTGGTAGAGAAGGTAACTCAGTAGACACTAGTACCCTTTTACTCAATGATCCCTTTCTATCTTGAATACAAATATGGATCATTTTGTTCTTTCTATTTGGGACTATTTTGGATGTCTTCTTTGCTAGCCTAGTTTGAGTTCTCCCTTGAGAACCTAACTAGAAATGGTAGATTCACCCAATTCTTTAGTGACTTGATCACCATTGCATGGAATTGTATTCTTGGTAGACTTTGGAACCCATTGCCACCTCATCTATTTTCATATGTTATCTACTTTTTCTTTTTTCTCATCTTCAATTCTACCAGTATTCATGCAGTTTTTTGCAAGATGACCAAGTTTTATACAAACAAAACATCTTTTAGTAGTATCTATTTTCATCATATGATGTCTTACACAATTCATTGCAATGTGTCTAAATTCTCTATAATAATGACATCTGCATGAGGTGTTGTAGTCCCAACCAAATATTGCTTTCACAATTTGTTCTACTAGATTCAATATATTGGTTTTGCATTTTGATGACTTGCATTCATGTTTCTTACATTTGTTAGATTTTCCTTCACATCTTCATTTCTTTTTGTATTTATTAGCCTTGTGACCATGTTGATTGCAATTGTACCACTTTCTATTGAATTTTTCTTTTCCATTGCTCCAATATTTGTTTGAAATATGACCTATCTTACCACAATGGTTGCAATTAGGTTTTTGATTCCTTTGAGCTCCTTGTTTGGATGATTTTCCTTCTTCTGCATATCCAATTCCTCTTTTTCCTTTCTATCTATAAAGATTTTTCTCATTCAATTGATTCATGTCTACTTGGGATTTCATCATTCTTCCATTGATTTCCCTCTTAGAGTTTAGGTCATTTTCCAATCTTTCACTTTCAAATCTTAGGCTTATGATTTCTTTATTTGCATTGATGAGTTGACCAATGAAGTCTACTTGCTGAAGGGATAGGCACTAGATATCATTGTTCTTTCCTTCTATCTCTTCCTTTGTCTTGTTCTTTTCTTCCATGACATGACATAGTGTTAATGACTAAATTTATTGCTCTCTTTTTAGTATTCTTACTTCTTCTTGTAGGGAACTATTCTTTTCCAAAAGTTCTTTGATTGCTTCATTAGTTTCATCTGAATTGCTAACAGGATGAAGGTCTTCAATTCTTTCTTCAATGTAGAGATGATCATTCATTTGGATTACAAGATCTTTTCTTCTTTTTAGGGATTAGGAGAGTTTCTCTTTTTCTTTCTTGAGTTGGGCAATAACCATTTCCAAATCTAGCTTCTCATTATCAATAACTTTTTCAAGTATGAATATCTCCATGGCCTCAATCTATGATATAGTTGTTAAGCTTTTCTCTTGAGAACCACAATTCTCTAATGTCATGCCATAAATTTTAATGGAAAAACACAACCATTTTTTTTTTGTTTCTCGTAAAATACATTAACATTTCTAGATTAGTTGAATGATTTTGTGTGCATTGTGAAGGGGGATTATACTCCTATTGGGTGGCGGTTATACTTGACTATTACTCTATATAATTAAAAGTGTGAGTTGCATTCTAGGTTTACAGTTTATGATGAAGCTTCCGCAATTACATAACTGAATTTGTCGATTAGATTAAAGGATACGTTATCCATATTTAAACTTGGAGTTGTGAAGGTTTGTTAATGGATTAAAATGCTCTACTTATGAGCCCTTATTCTTCTGCCCTCAAACTAGGACTCTCTGATGGGCAGATGTGATTCATCTTATGTGAATGTAGCGATGATAGCATAGAGGATTGCAACGAGAGGATGAAACATTAATCAATATGTTTCCATCAATATTTGAGTTATCTCTATATTAATTATTATTTTACTTACTATTATGAGTTAACTAGTATTATAGTTATAACTTAAAAGCATCTATACCTCCTATTCCTAGTCACATCCTCCCTAAATGCTAACATTATTATTATTTAATATTAAATCAAGCTACAATACTTGGCAATATTGTGCAAATACTAACCCGATCATATCACCACCCAATTCCATTTCTCAAAACATTGTTAATTATGGCTAGGAACAATGGAAATAGCCAAGAAATTATTTATTGACATCTCCAACATTAAGTGTCCTACTTGTTTATCTTATCTATACTACTCTTGACCATAATAACCACTAAATAATATAATATATCCAAATATTATAATATAATATAAATAATATCTATCGAAAGAATATAATATCATATTCAGATATATATATATATATATATATATCGTATATAACTCTAGCTGCCCATTACATCCCCACATACCTTTAATCACCTTTATGCTAGAATCAAATTTCTTAAATTCAATAACATATTAATATAACCATTTAAATGATTAAATAACTATAACCCATTTGTTTATTAATATCCACTATAACATAACTTTGTTAATTTATATGTCACATTTAAATTCAAACTAAAATTATGATTCAAACCCACCTATGAATACCACTTCATTATTCCTATTTTTGCCTAAGCTATGGGTCTTGTCTTACATCATAAGGATGTTATAGGCTGTCATATCACTCAACATTATTCAAATTAAGCCCACCTTCTTTTCCAAACACATGCTTTGGAGTCAACTTGAATTTGGGTTTTTTTTTGTTTGAAAATATACCACATTAAATTGTAACCAATTCCCTCCTTGCTAGTTTGCCACATGAGTGCCTAGGTTTGAGTGGTGGTAGGTGGGGAGCTGATAGGAAAGTATGTGCACTCTCCTAGGTGCTCTCCCACATAATAATTTTGTTTTCCCTTCTTAAAGAACAAGGGAGTTGTCGCTGTCCAAGTTGACAAGGCAAAATCATGACATGGTCAGCTACAATTAAGTCTTCCAAGGACCCTTTTTCCATGCCCCTAAATGGTAGCGCCTAGGACTAAATGCAATTTGGATTTGTCATATCAACTTGCATTTGTCATATTTATTTTATTTCATTAGCAAGATTTTCCTATTGCCATGGAAGAGAAAGGTGGCACCTTGGTATTCAAAGGCTAGCCCAAAAGTCAAGTGGCATTTATTTCAGCATTATGATCTATATATTGTTTTTTAATTTCTTTCTCTATGAGCAGTGATTAGACTTTTATTCTTTAAAGTTCATTTTTTATTTTGAATCTATTTCTAGCTAGGAATGTCCAATTTTTTAAAGTCCTAGGTAGGTCCTTGTTTAATAAAATATTACTCTGCATTAGTGGGACTTTTTTTTTGAGCTCATACATTTTCCAGAATGCATATGTGCATCTACAGGTCTCATTTAGACTTAGCTAATTGTTTAGTTCTAGTGGAGATTGGAGGAGGATTTATTTTCTCTAAGTATTAACATTTCTATTTTAATAAGCATACTATCTTAATGCTAGAGAAATCAAATTCAGAATAGAATTCAAGAAGTGTTGAGCTAATTTTTATTACATCAAATGTTTTCATTTACTTTGATATCATTCAATACCAAGACTTAAAACTTTCTACCATTCTTCCTATCAATTGCATACCTTACTTCTTTATCAATTCCAATACTAAACATCAAACTTTTAATTATTCCTTATCAAATAGAAAAATAAGATATCAAGGTGGAAAAGTCCAGTTTCATTCTTATTGTAATCTCAAGATACTCAAAGTCTTCTTTCTCCACATTCCAAATTTAGTCTGAATGGGACAACCTCTGTATAACATAACTTCTCTAACATGATCCTCTAAAATTTATTTCAATACAATATCAAGCATGAATTCTATAAATCAATGGAAAAGTCATGTATGATATAGATACATCAACTTCTCTCCCTAAGAACATATGAAATGAAAAAAATACTACACTCTACATTACAATTCTCTCACATAACTAGTGGAGATTTATCTCTCCTTTTCAAAACAATAATAGTGTAATTGCTCGTAAGCAAGAAATGGACACCATAATATCAAACTTCCAAAACTCTCCAAAAGAATGCCTGCATAAGAGAGAAACAAATAGGGAACCATGGAGGCTCACCTCCCAACCTAGGCCTCAAGGAGACCACCCCCGTGCTAGGGGAAACATGGCTCAACCAGGTTTCATCCCCACATCATCACAGCATATTAATTAACACAATCACATATTTTGCAACACATTTACAACCCCAACCAAGGTTTGCACAATGATTCTCAATTGGAATCATACACATTGGGTGAAGGTGGGCTCTCAATTAGCAGACTTGCCATATCACAACAATTTTCATGCCCTTTCGGGGCTTTCATGAATCAATAATTTCCATGCCTTTTGAACTTTCACTAAACAATAATTTCATGCCCTTTTGGGTCTATTCACAAGAATTCTCCCATCATACTACCATCAACTACAACCACCTTGAAAACCATAATTCATAACCTCCTTTCCACCCCATCTTTTCCTTCATACCACAAAGAAATCCATGAAAAAATTTGGCATACAATGGAGCCCATACTCCAATGTTCTCAATTAAATTTTAAGCCCAACTAACCCCTTCACCCAAGGCTTTCTCTTCCCTCCCAAGGGTGAGTGAAGCCTTCACACCCATGAATAAAATTCACATCCAATAAAACAAGAAAATCTAATAGAAACCCCAAGAATTTTCATGAACCATACATACACTCACAATACACCACAAAACAAGAAACCTAAGAACAATACATGATGCCATATCACTCACACAACCTTAAAAAAGAAACTCTTATAATTTCCAATAAAGAAGCATGGCATGAAGCACTAACCTACTTACAAGCTATGGCAATGGAATGGAGACCTCTTCCTGCTTGGTTTTCAAGCTTCTCCTTCCCAATCCCTAGCTATCTCTAAAATTAGAGAGTGGGTGAATTATCACAAGGGTTGGCACATGCTCCCTATAAATACCTCCACTTACACTCTCACCTACCCCTCTTACTTTCTTGTATCTTCCACCAATAAGAACTTAACCAAGTTGTGTAATGAGGAAAGAAGTTATGTGACAATATGATTTTCGAATTGGCTTGAAAATGACTATTTTTGAGGGTCCCCTAGGTCCCCTAGACCACTTATTATTATATTTTAACCCCAAACCCATACTATTACCATGTGGGTGACTTATATTTACACAAAATTAGCGCTTAGGAATCACTTTAGGCTCTCTAAAATTCCTATCACTTTTAACTTGAATTTCATCAAGAAGGTGACTCTTCCTAGCACTCTCCAAGGTGGGTTAATTAATTTTGTAATGAGGATTAGGCTTAGGTTAAGTGACTTCATGCCAAAGAATCCTATTTGACATGTCATTTACACATAAACAAAACAAGTGTCAAATGACACATGCACACACACACGTTAAAACACTTTTCACATCACGATGACATGCCTCTAATTAATCATGCTCTCTAACTATAACAATCATGCACAATCAAATTATGAAAGAAACATAATACAATGAGGTTTAGAATCTTCCAAAGATTCATCTTGGCTTAACCGTGTTCACATAAGATTGAACCTAGTTTCCCCCATTAATCTCCATGGTTCCACTTTCCTGCACGCTCAATTTAAACATTAGTAACCCAATAAGATAATATAGGATACATACAAACACGTACAACATAAATCCACTATCTCATACTTCTCATTGACATATATAATTAAGTATCATCTAACCATTTATGTTCTAATTACTATCAATAAAACATTGCAAGGTCATATTCCATTTAACTTTCATCTAAGTGCATATTCAAAAATTGCATTACCATTCTCATAAAATATTTAAGACATTGAAATATCAAACATGTGTATCTATAGTAATTTTTCTTAATATAAATCATTTTCAATTAGAGTATCATCACAACACTTTCTCACATAACAATGAAACTCTAAGTCATCTTTAGTAAATCGTAAAAACAATATAAAATGGATCTTAACATATATGTCCTAAGTGAAAACCACTAATGTAGAGACCGATTAACTAGTAACTTTAGATCAAGTTAAACATAGTGATGTTCCTAACAATATCCCTTTTTCACATTATGAGAGGTTTATGTGATTTTCCAGGTTTAATTCCACATACTGTTAGAATGTTTCATTAATTATGTCGTAATAATTTAGAACCAATTTCAAACATACCCATATGTCTAATTATCATCATACCCTATGCTCCTAGTTGTTCTTAGTAGGCTAAATGTTATTTTATCCTTCCTAACTACCTAGTAGATCATCCATAATGTCTCATGGTCAGGTTCTTTTCTTGGACATTTTAAATCTCATTTCCATGTGGTCTTATCTTATCGACCTACTATTACTGGATAGGTTTCAAAATTGACATTAGTCTCCTATAGGATCCCTTAGTAAAATATATATATATATATATATCATAATTCAATTAACTCCTAACCATATTTATTTCATCTGGATCTAGAAGAGGGTACTAGTGTGGGCCTTACATCTAATACCAATTGTTGGAAATATTCAAGACTATGCTAAGTTACTGAGAGGGGAGGAGTGAATAAGTAACTTCTAAAACTTCAACAATTTCAACTTTTAATCAAACAATCCAATTAGCATTCAATCCATCACATGTAATCTAATCTAATTGCATGCATAAGAAATTGAAAAACATAAAAGCATTCATAACATTGTGGCACAAAGAATTGGTGACCTAGAAACCTTCCAAATAGAAAGTAAAACTAGGATGGGGATAATACCCACAAGCTTTAGTATTGCAATATAATTTTTTCCTATTAAAGCTTACATTGATCACTTCTGATGATCTGCCTTGTTAAGAGCAATAAGGACTACAAGGTCCACCTTGTGAAAGGATTTACAAACATAAAATGAAGTATGCACTTGGTAAAGAGATTTACAAAAGACTATTAGGTCTACTTTGTTAAAGAATTTAATTGATCCACTTATTAGGATGAAATAGTAGATGATCTCTAATCTACAACTTGGTTTTTTGAATGAGATTCCTTTATGTACTAATCACCTTACTATGATAGATATGACTTTTCTACTCCTTATACTATTGTAGCCTTTTCAATTCACTTTTCTCTTATTATATTCAATTACATTATATTTTCATTACATTCTATTCACACTTGGATATGATACAATTCATTACATATATACCAATCCAATTATACAAATTACATAGTTGGCCACAATACAAGTTTACACAAATATTACAAAGTTAGGCCAAATGAAGACACTCAAGTTCTAAAGACTGACTCTATGAAGTTTTGATAATTGGCATCCACTATCAATCTTCACCATCATCATGCACTTAGCAGACATAGAAGCTTGGTCCATACTGATCAATTCCAAGTAGTCTTGAACTCGATTTGCACTAGTGACTTGATAGATACTATGAAACTTGTCATATAAACTAAGTCACTTGGTTTACATTGTATGGATCAATAAAAACTATCACCTTGAGCTTGGTATAAACTAAGTTGCTTCATTAACACTGAGTAGCTTGGTTAATACTAGACTCGTATCACATACACTATAAACTTGGTAGACATTGCATTGGTAAACTCAACATATACTGAGATGCTCAATTTACATTGTTGATCTTCACTATAACTACAACTACTCAATAAACACTAGAATCTATCCAAAAGACTTAGTAGCAACTGTAGAACTTAGTAAGAACTAAAATTCTTGGAAAACACTATGAACTATACAAAAAGATTGGTAGCTATATACAACCTGAATAAGTGTGTGTCACTAATAACAAACTTGACTAATATGTCAATAGTAATAACACAATTAGGTGATGTTTGAGATTTCCTCTACCCTAAGCTATGTCAAATTTGATGATATCAAAGGTCTTAGCAGTGCAAAGAAAATCTAGGATTCTCTAAACACTATCTATGGAGGAGACAAATATGTACAAATAGCCAAATCTAAGAGTCTCAAAGATAATTTTAATGATATGAGAATGGAAGAAGTGAGAACATTGCTCAATATTTTGCTAGCATAAAAGAAGTTGTTATTGTAATAAAAGGAGCTACTGGTCAGATAGATGATGATACTATGCTAAGAAAAGTTTTAAGAACACTAGTGCCTATTTATGCTATTAGAGTTTCTATAATCAAAGAACTAAGTTGTATTCTAGCAAATAATCTAACCCTTGAAGTTTTGGTAGGTAAGATCATTGATTTTGAGCTATCTAACTTTGACAATTACAAACCTAAGAGTCTTGAATCTACTTTCAAAGCTAATATATTATTGAAGGACTCTGAAAACCCCAAGCAGAAGAAGAGGAGAAAGATAAAATATCTGTCTAGTGATAGTGATATAGATGAGGAAGATGTTGAACAATTGGAAGCACTATTGGCAAGAAGATTTCACTGAGATAAAGGCAAGATCAAAGGTAAGTTACCTATCATTTGTTTCAATTGCAATGAGGTTGGTTAGATTGCTGCAAGATGTACACAGAAGAACTATAGAGGTCATGACAAGTACAAAAATAGAAGAGAAGATGGCAACAAAGATTACAAACACAAAGGCAAAAGTCATGCTACATTGCTGAAGAGGAAACACAAGATGAATTTGATGAAAATGATGATGAAGTGGTGTATGTTGCAATGAATGATGAATCTAATTAAGATGAGACAACTACACTTGTGAGTTGTGTTAATAAAAATGACAAATGGATCATCGAGAATGGATGCTTAGATCATATGACTGAAGACAAAAGTAAGTTCATTACTCTAAACTATTATGAAGGAAATAGTGTAATATTTGGTAATGATGCATCACATTTGATAAAAGGAAAATGTTCTATCACACTCATTGATAAGGTTATATCTAATAATGTTTACTATGTTGAAGGACTTAACTATAATCTTTTGAGTGTGTCACAACTGAATAATTTGGGATGTAAGGTTGAGTTTAAAAACAAGATTGCTAAGATATATTATACTAATGGAAAATTGATCAGAAAGGGTGATCAAACTAAGAGGAATCTATTATACCTTGATATAGAGGATGCTACTTGTCTTGTTGTTAGATTTGATGATGTATGGCTATGGTACAAGAGGTTATGTTGTTAATTTTGATAACTTGGTTAACATCAGTAACATGAAGAAAGTTAGAGGTTTGCCTAAGTTGAAGAAACTTAGCAATACAATGTGCAAACAATGTCAGTTAGGAGAAATGGCAAAGTCAAACTTTAAGATTAAAGCTTATACCTCTAAATAAATACTATATCTTGTTCATACTAACTTGTATGGACCAATTGATGTGCAAAGTTACAAAGGAGATAAGTACATTATGTTATTTGTTGATGATTTTTTTAGAATGATGACAATCATGTTTCTAAAATAGAAATCTAATGCTTTTCAAATGTTTAAGTGGTACTTAGCAAGATTTTAGAAGGAAATAGGTAAGAGTGTGAAATTTTTGAGATCAGATATAGGAGGATAATTCATATCAAATGAATTTGAGATGTTCTCTAATGACAAAGGAATCAAAATATAGACATCTACACCTAGGACCCCTTCACAAAAGGGTATTGCTAAAAGGAGAAAATGGCCTATAATGGATTGTGATAGAACACTCATGATGGAGAAGAATGTTACTTTGAAATACTCGATAAAATTTGTAAGTATAGCTATCTATACCTTGAATCATGTGCAGGTCAAGAAAGGTACTCATTCAACAACTTTTGAACTATGGTATGGACATTCACCCAATGTAAAATATTTTAAGTATTTGATAGAAAATGTTACATTATTAAAGATTTTTGGAATGGTAAACTTGATGCAAAAGTGAAGAAGGTATATTCCTTGGATATTCCACAAGAACTAAATCTTATAAGTACTTGAATTAAAACACTAACAAAGTTATGAAAAGTGCAAATGTGAACTTTGATGAATATATAGAAGTACATGAGGTTGAACCTGTGAAAGAACCAAAAGAATACAAATCATGTGTATACTTTTATGAAGGTATTCCTATTGAAGAAGATGCTACAAATCAAGCTACAAATCAACAGCAAGTTTTAGTGACTACTAAGTCACATCCTCTAAATGCTAAGTTGCATTTAGGAATCAAGTCACATTTAGATGCTGAGTTACAAAATGGAACTAGAGCACATTCTAATTTTGAAGTTAGTGGACATGAAAGAGATGATGAGATACCTAACAGAGATGCACATAGTGACTCTAAAGTTGAAAGATAGAATGAAGAAGTAAGAACTGAGCCAAGATTATCTAAATATGTCAAAAGACATCATCCTAATACTCAAGTCATTAGAGATAAAGATGCCAATCGAATGAAAAGAAATAGATTGAGAAGTGATACATGTTTGTTAAGCATGAATGAACCCAAAGTAGTAAGAGATGCATTAGAAGATGTGGATTGGAGTAAAGCCATAAAAGAAGAAATTGAATAGATTGAGAAGAACAAAACAAGGAGTCCAATTCCTAGAGTAGAAGACAAAAATGTGATTGGCACCAAGTGGGTATTTAGTAACAAGCTAGATGAAAAATCTGAAGTCACAAGGAACAAAGAAAGATTAGTTTGCAAGGGATATGCATAAGAAGAAGGAATTAACTATGGAGAGACATTTGACCCTGTTGCAAGATTGGAAGGAGTAATAACTCTACTTGCTTATTCTACATACAAAGGTTTCAAAGTTTATCAAATGGATGTTAAATCTACAATTTTGAATGTCATATTAGAGGAAGACGTTTACATAGAATAGCTAGAAGTATTTTTTGATGTTAACAATAAGAACATGGTATGTAGACTACATAAAGCTCTATATGGTTTAAAGAAAGAACCAAGAGCATGGTATGAGAGACTTCATAATTATCTTGTGAAGATTGGATTTGAAAGGATCAATGATAACAACAATCTATACATGAAGACAAAGAAAGGAACATGTATTTTGTTATCTAAAATATTTGTTGATGATATCATATTTGGAGGTCAAGATGCTTTATGTAAAGATTTTTCAAATCAAATGAAGCAATAATTTGAGATGTCTATGTTTGGAGAGATCAATTTTTTTGTGGGTTTGCAAGTATATCAGAAGAAGTATGGTATATACATCACTCAATCAAAGTTTGCCAAGGAAATATTGAAGACTTTTGGATTGGAGGATTCCAAACCAGTAAGTACACTTATGGTGATAGGACAAAGTTGTTAAGGAATGATGGTTTAGCTGAGGTGAATCAAACATTGCACAGGTCTATGATTGATAAATTGCAATATGTAGTACATAGTAGACCTAATATTGCATTATCTATAGGGATATTTACAAGATTCTCTACTAATCCTAGGGAGAATCATTTAATGGCTATAAAGAGAACAATGAGATATCTGAAAGGAAAATAAGAGTTTGGTTTATACTACAAGAGAATGAGAAATTTGAATTGAGAGCCTACACTAATACTAACTAGGCTGGAAACATTGATGACAAAAAGAACACTAGTAGAGGAGCATTTTTCTTTGGCAAAAGGCTAGTTGCATGGAGTAGCAAGAAACAAAACTACACTTCACAATCTACTATTGAAGTTGAATATGTTGTTGCTGCTATAAATTGTACAAATATTCTGTGGATCAAACAACTACTCAAAGGAATGGAGAAATAGATCATAGAACTAGTGACAATTTATATTGATAATACAAGTGCTATCAATATATCAAAGAATCTAGTGATGCACACAAAGACTAAGCACATTGAAATCAAGTATCATTACTTGAGGGAAATAGTTCAAGATAAAGAGATGAAGATGAAATAAGTTAATACAAAGAAGAAAATTGCTGTTATCTTCACAAAAGCATTACCTAAGGATGCTCATGAGTATCTAAGAGGTAAATTAGTGATGATACCCCTATCAAAGGATATCTAAGTAACAAGAGGAGTGCCCTACATCAAGCAAGCTAATGTTCATATGTTGCAAATTGATGCAATGGATCTTACTTTAGGAGCTACCTAAAGTAATCAAAGTGCTAGAACTACAAATCAGTCACAAGCAAGGTAACAAAAGTAGAAACTAAAAAATGTCTATATTTGCATGTAAAGATGATATGTCTTTGGCATTGTTGTCAAAGAGAGAGATGATATCATTGATCAATAGTATTACTCAAGAGGGAGAAAATATATTAGAGGGAGATATCAAGAGATTAGAGTGTTTTTGCTGATCAAAGGAGAACACAAGTAAATACAAGAAAGAGGGAGAAATCCTAATCTACCTAGTAAGAGGGAGATACAAGAAGGAACTCAGAGGGAGTTATAAGAAAGAGTTTTCTAACCTAATCAGAAGATAGAAGATGGAAAATTTGTTGATAGAGGGAGAAATTGTGATACAAGTTATCTTTTGGGTATTGTCTTACTATTTTAACCTAATCAGCTTGGTTGAACAAGATGTTTATCATTTGATTGATTTGGTTGATTAGTTTGGTTTTTCATCTATACAAAAGAGGGATATTTTTGAGAATAGATTGAAGAAGCTAATAAAATGAGATTTTTGAGATCATTATTGAGAGAGATTGTTGAAGATGACTATGTATTTCAATCATTGTTTTGTCACTGATGTCAAACCCGCTATTTGTTGGTAAGATAATTTCTTATAAGATTCAAGTACTATCACTTAGTTGATTGATGAAGAGGATTTGATCAAAAGATGTATCAATAGCACTTAGAAGAAAAGTTGAGTTATGGTTATGTAATAAAGTACAAGAATCAATTAAGATAATGATAACATGATACATTCATAATCTACTAAGGTTACAAATATTGGCTACACTAAGAAAGACTAGATGAAAAAGTTATACAAAGTTTTTCTGTTAAGCTTGATCAAATGGATAGTAGGTGCTAAGAAAAGTTAGTGCAAGTCAACTAGAAAGTAAGTTGGAGTTTAGTAAAAGAAAATTCTAGTGGATGCTAAGAAAGACAGTTGATGATGATTAAAATTTAGTTAAAGCTAAGCACCAGTAAACTTTAGTTGATGCCATGTGATTTTATAGGGGATGATGAGTAACACAATGTGTGTCAAGTATCATAAGGTTGATAATGTCAAGTTGTTGCATTATTGAAAGATCATGGATTCAATGAATCTAAGTTGACAAGTTTGTTTTCTTGGATTATGTGAGCTAGGTTGAAGATAAGGATGATAAACTAGTGCCACATAATTCAAGGTGAACCATTTTTATGCAAATTCAAAGTTTATTCTAGTAGAAGTTTCTAGAAGAGATATTTTATATGGGGTAGATACATTGTATCCTACCTAATCCATCCATACCCTAAATTGGATGATGGAGAATGAGCTACAAATGATCTTAATTTCCAATTTATAGGAATGGCTAGTCATGAAGCAAGGTTGTCATGTGTGAGAACCTAAGATAGACAAGGACTTAAAGGTTTTTGCTTCATTAAGTGACCTATGAGAAGAGTTTTTAATGACATGCTAAGTAAAAAGGCTCAAAGAGACATATGCTTAAGGGTGAACAAGCTATCACAACTACAATGAGTGAAAGCCAAGTAGAATGGAGGATTGAATAGAGATCTATAATCTGCAAATGAAGTTGTAAGTTGTATCAGATCAAGCCTTATTGTTACTCTCTACTAATTGTATTAGTCTAGGGTAAATCCTTTGGATTAAGGTTGACATAACAACCATTTTAAATCATTTAACCAAGTGGCATTCCAAGTGAATGGTCTAAAGTCCTCTAACAAGGCTCACTCCTAACAAGGTGACTAAAATCCTTACACAAGGTCACATTTAACAGTGTGTATTGTAACCTTTAACAAGGTTATCCTTTCAAAAGATATCACTTCAAAAGAGTGAAAAGAGTAGCATGTTACTGGTGGGTTTTTCCCAAATTGGGTGTTCATGTAAATCATTATGTCATGTGTGTTGATGAATCTATAGTGTTTTGTGCTTTACATTTTTGCAAGTTGATTTGATAGTAAACTACAATTTTTAAGTGATTGCATAATCTCATGGATGTATGCATGAGTATAAATATTTTATGGGTTCACTAAGCTATGAAAATTTTTATTTATACATTTGGACCTGGGATAACTAAAAAAAGTAATCCAACACCATGAGTGAAAAAAGAGAGGAGGAAATAGATTTATTATGTAAAAGAAAATAGATATGTCATTTAAAAGGAAACATATACAAATACAAGATTAGAGAAGGGGGGTAGTAATAAAAATAATAATATTTGAGATATGTATATATTAGTATAGAGACAGAGTCACAATCAAAGGGAGAGCACTATTTTGTAATTTTGGATGGAATGATAAGTCACAAAAAAGTGTTTTTTCTATTAATGTCTAAGGGGGAGATTGTTGATATCTAAGTGACATTTCCTATTAGTGTAAAACACCTAGTCATTTCCTTACCAAAATTGGTTGATCATCACTATGACCGAGCCACACAATGAAGGGTAAATAACTTTGGGCTTGTTTATATTAAAGTGCAAGTTGAGTAAGTCTTAGCTTATTGAGAATTCCCATTTTGACTAAGTGAAATAATGGAAACCAAGGTAAAAGGAGATGATTTCATGGTGAGTCATGTAGTATATGTCAACCATTCAGACACCAAGGGGTAGCATGAATATTAGTATTGATTGAGCATCATGATATTCAAGTATCGGGTAAACTAGCTTTTGACATATGTGTTTGTGATGGCACAAACACATATGTAAATATTATTTGTTAAGATTAACCACAGGAAAAAATAATAATTACATGGAAATATAATCAATATCATAAAATAGTAGATCACACATAAGAGAAAAAAAGACAAAGATTTAATGTGGTTCACCCAATTCCTGGGCTACGTCCACCAACAACAAGACCAATATTATTATTTTCCAGTTATTACAATCTACAATCCCTTATAGATAATTATCTCTACAAGAAGCTACAACATCACCATTATATTATGAAAACCCTAAC
This sequence comes from Cupressus sempervirens, assembly GCA_028749045.1. NCBI lineage: Eukaryota > Viridiplantae > Streptophyta > Pinopsida > Cupressales > Cupressaceae > Cupressus > Cupressus sempervirens. Next base: position 746,340,182 of record CM053791.1, read on the forward strand.
CCTAAGAATTTTTATACAAGCTTTTGTCACTTACAAAATTAGGGCTAGAATAAGTCATGCAGTAGAAAATTAGCAGCCAACACTTTTTACAATATAAGGTCAATTTTTCTTTAGGGCCACTACCCCTAAAAACTCTCATGAGGGCATTTCCCCTTAACCCTACCTTGTACTATGATAGGGAGTGCACCTTGGGTGCTGTCTCAAGACCCCATAGGGGTGCTACCCCTAAAGCCCTATAGAAATAGTATGGGGGAAAACCATGACAAGTAAATCTCTAAGTCTTATTAGGCTTGAAATCACAAAAAATTTAAGCTAACTTCTACACTTAATTTATGGATATTGAGGTAATTATGCATTTTTCTCAGAAATCACTAATCCCTATGTGAGGTAATTAACCTATCAAAGAAATGCAAGGACTAAATGGAAAAGGGATGAATCTAGATCATTGATCTTGATCTAGAAGGTTCATCATTTGTCTATTTAAAGTGGGACCTATTGGCACTCAAAATTGAAGGCTTGATTATGAGCACTATTGAGAAATCAAGCCCCTTAAATATTTTTTGATGAGTTTGTACCCAACTATCAATCTGAGGCCTAAGAGGTGTTTAATTCTTCTAGCACCTTTCACTCAATGAATTTTCATGTTCCATGAAGTTAAATTATCATTATGAGCCATCCCGTGAAGTCTTGTTTTAAGCAATTGTAAAATCTGTAATTTTACCCTGTCAAACTGCGACAGGAGGCTATGTTTTTCATTGAATATCTCACATCCATAAATTTTTTGTGATTCATTGCTTTGCGAGTGTCTAGTGTCCATATCCAAGAATCTATGTTTCAGATGTTGAGTCATTTTGAGTCTATTTGACTAGCTTTTGAATCCCTCAAAGTTGGTTAGTTACTATTTCATGCTTTTGTGTAGTACAAATTTCTAGGAAGCCCTGTTTGACCTATAATAACTTTTGACCAGTTGACCCAAATGCTAAATTTCCTTTTGCATTGCATTGTAGACATCAAAAAATTGTTATGTTTCAAGTTTCAACTTATGAAAAATCTGTTTGATTAGTTTTCAAATGCAATTCCAAATGCAATTTTTATTGGTATTAGCATTTGGAGATTTTTTGGAACCCTTGTCCAGGATGTCATAACTTGAGATTTGTGATAGGTCAAATTAAATTGATTGTACCCCAATGGTGTCCTCCAAAAATACTCCAAGTGTGCCAAGTTTCAAGATATGGCAAATCCATTTGCACACTTTTTTAGGTTAATTCTGTTTGCCAAAATCACTTTTCTACCATTGTTTCAATCTGCAAAATCCAAGTAGCCCACTTTGACAACTTTCCATTTGCGTCGTATTATTCATCATGAGACCAAATCATAGATTCATACTCTCCTCATGACAGTGAACCAATGCCCCAGTTTTTGTCTTCCCAAGTGTCAGTTTACCCAATTTTTGTGTAGTGCCTGGCCCTAGGTCACATTTTTGTTATCATTGTCAAGCTCTTTTAGGGCTAGTTTTATGTTCATCGTTAGTAGCATTACTTTGAGACTATCAGATACTATTTCAAATTCAGTTGATATGTGATGAGATCACTTAGACTTTACATTTCATGTATGCATAATGATTATTTTTAGTGTTTGCAATTATTAATGATGATTAGTAAGATGATTTATTATCATATGTGTTTTTTTATGGATACTTACCCCATACTTGCATGTGTATGGTGTGTGTGTTTGTTCTTATGTTTGGCATGTCTGATATGGTTAAGGAAGGCAGTCGTAGTTACCTACTAGTCGGGATCTACACGATACACCACTTCTTGCCATTACCTATTTAGTTTAGTATATATTGTCCTTGTACATGCATGGTTTTTATGCAAGTTGCAGGTACCGAGAATTGACTTCCCTGAATTGTCAGGATGAGCGTACCCTATCACATTATCTCAATGATAAGAGAGAGGAGATAAATTCTCAAGTCCAAATCCCAACCCTTTAAGCCATTTGTCCTAATTGAAAAATTAGGGCAAGTATCTGAGTTGAGTACCCTCCGAATATGTTGGATAATGCAATTCATGATATTAATTTTTGGTTTGATTTTGTATATATTTTGCCTATGATGGATTTTCGTATTTTACCTTGTGAGTCTTTTGAGTATTTTCTATTAATCAAGCCTAATTAAAAGATTTAATTAATGGTTTAATTTAATAGAAAATTAATATGATATTATATTTATTTTATTTAATTAATTGGGAAATTAATTAAATAAAATAATTAAATTTGAAGATAAAAGTTATAAGTTTAAATTTGGAATGTGACAATATTTTTTTTAATAATAATATATTTGGAGTTCATTTTTAAATAAATAACTAAATAATATTATTATTAAAGCTAATAAATATTTTAGCAATTAAGTTTTGAAAATGAAATTTAAAAGTGGAAAATATATTAAAATTATTAAAAGATTCTAGATTTCATGTGATTAAATATAAATATATTAAGATAAGAATAAGTGAAATTATTAAAGTTAGTGCATAAGATTTAATAATAATTAAAAAGAGTAAAGTAAATATTAAATTAATTAATGTGCATTATTTTAATGTTGCCTCGCTTAGGCGTTTGCAAATTCTCGAGAGTTGTCATGTATACAACACAGGAGTTTGCACTCTAAATATGCACAAGTTGTCTACACTTAGGAGTTAGCATTTTATTTGAGCATATGGTGTCTACAACCTTATTACTTATCTAGAAGGTTGGAGAAGACTCATGCTTAGTTGTCATGCTTATCTTCTAGTTGTTTTTAGAAACATTCTAGATGCATCTTAGAGGCCTTTAAATTGAGGCTCTCCTGGTGTGTTTGGACAAGCTTAAATGGGAGCTTCAAAGCTTACATACATTTGAGAAGCTCATATGCTTCTACATGCTCATACATTTTTACATGCTCATATGTTTCTTCATGCACTTCTAATCACGTCGGAATTTTGATTGGTTGGATCTTGGAGGAATTGTGAATGTTGAAGAAGGAAGGGATTTTTTATGGACTTCTGAGGGATGGAAAATTAGCATCAGTGTCCAGGTGCACTCATGATAATCACATATTCTATTTGCACTCTTTTTGTTCTTGTCTTCATCATGTCTATTATATGTGTCTAAAATTTTTCTATGATTGAATCTATAATTTGAAATTGGAATCTAGATATGTATTTATTTGGTTGCAAAAGAGATCAATAGAGAACTCATTAGAAAACCCTAGCTTCAATTTAAGAAAGAAATTAGATCTAAATCGGGTTTGGGTTTGAATTTATATTGTGAAATTAGATAGACAATATTTGAAATTAAAATAGAAATTCTAAGTTAAAAATTTGTATGGTTAGATGTAATCTCTCTATCAAATTGTATTTTCAGATGCGTATGGACAAACCTATTAGATGGATGAATGGGTAAATTTAGAGAACAATTACCTTTTAGGAGAAATACTTAATTCATCACAAACTGCCCTGTTGCTGCCCCTTGGATAGAATCGAACTCAGTCATTCATAACTTTTTATCGTGATTAAATTTATTCAATCACTCCAGTTAGAATTGGCGCAACTTGGTCCTCTCCAACATATTTCAATTTTAGTCTGATCCAATAGTTCATTAGGGACATATGGCTCTCGTACTGGGACTATTTTATTCAAGGATAGATATTTCTCCATTTCCCATAACCAAGAGTTCTTTATGTTTAAACTTCACAAAAATAATATTAAAAAGCATGGAATGAATTAAAGATATTATTGCAATCTTCCCTTAGTAGAATCTTATTTTTATGCATTAGTTTTATATGATTTATTAACTAATCTAATTTAATTAAGATTAGTTAATAGTAGAAGAAGTGTAATTAATCTATTTATCAACCAGCACAGGAGGTATTTAGTTGAGATATTAATATTGGGTATTTATTATAATTTTTTATTAGTAAAGTAATAATTTGAACATTGATGGAATGATACATACTTGACTCTTAATGAACAAAACTATTATCAGCTGATAATCATGTAGTTATTGACATAGCTACTAGTTACTCTAATCGTAGAATTAATTAGATTTAATTGATAATAGAGTTTTAATTGTTTTATCAAGAAAATATTAGTATTCATTGAAAGAGTGACGAATGTGGTCATTATAGATTTCCAATATAACTTTCTATTAAATAATAACAAGCTGTTATTGAACTATTAATATGAATATTAGAGATTTGAATTATAGTTGACTTTTAACTTACAAAATTATAGTTAGTTATTAGTCAACTGATATTAATTGGAACGTTGCCATAGATATGTAATTATTAACTAAATTAATTAGAGTTAATTAGATGTAATTAATAATTAAGTTATGTAATAAATTTTTAATTGATATGCTAATATCGATTCCTCTAGCAAAGTTGTGAAGTATGTACATCGAAGTTGACAAGTCGTACTCTCATAGCTTGATTAATAACTTTAGATATTTAATGGTTATTAGTGATGATTTAATTTTTAAAATGATTGAATTAAGAGGCTTAAATTTTAGTAATATTTAATTATGTTTTAATTAAGTATTATTAGAATGTTAATAGGTCATAGATGGTGTACCTATGTTAATTGATTGATTAAATTGATCATTTTAATAAAGTTATAATCTTCTTATTCAAAGACTAGTAATTGGCTCTCTTATAATATAATGAATAATGATCCTTGATTTATGTTGAAAAGTTGAAGTAACATTAAATAAGAGTTAATAAATTAGAACATGGATCATAGTTAAATAAAGAAAACACGTTGATTAAGGGTCAATGATGATCAGTTTAATGAGTAAAGTATTTACCTTTAAGTTATTCTTAGAATATTATTTTAAAATAATGCTATCAGAAAACAAATGGGATGACGTGTAGGTCAAATGGTAAACCCTATACACTTGAAGTATTCTTGCAAACAAAAAATTGGAAACCTCTACACTTAACTCAACTATGTGATTTTAGCAAACCAAAACATTTGTTTTCATTGTGTATTCTCTATGCTTCTGGTTTTTGGTTTTTGGATTGACTAGTGTTGACCAGTCTTAGGTTGTTACTAGAGGCTCGGGGGTTATGCGAATCTAATGGCATGTTGATCTTATTTGGTCTCGATCTTTATTAACCCAACCATGGTTATGTGATGGAATGCTCTATGAAATGTTTGTATTTACTGATTGTTATAGTTGAGATTCTTATGAATGAGACACTTGAGCTAATCATTTTTGAGTCATCGATCAGTTATCTTTGGATTTCTTTCTAGTCACCATGATGGGACTCAAATGTTTATTTAGTTCTTGATGATGTCATGTTGTGACATGTTTTGACTCAACCATTTTGGAGACTTCGAGCAGTATGATTTTGAGATATTCTTGGTTGCTTGTTGAAGAACCAATGGATATGGTGATTTATTTTGAGATATATTTTGGTTATTGAGAACCAATGGATACGTATGATTATCAGTGATGCCTTCAGTTGCCAATAGAGAACTGTTGTGATCATGATTTTCTATGGATGCTTTTTAGATGCTCATGGAGATTTGATGATCCTTATCATGAAAATTTGATAATTCTTATTGTGGATATTTGATGCTTTTATCATGGATATTTGATGATTCTTTTTATTGATTATCTTTTGGTATTTCTTTCCAGTCACTTGTATAGGACTGGGGTGATTTTATGATTCCATGAGCTTAGGGTAGGTTATCTACTTGTAGTGTCAGAAAGTGGCTTGCAATGGGGGTCAGAGCCCTAAGTGGCTGCCAGGGTAACTCATTGTAAGTTTGGTTAATAAGTGATAACATTTACACACTAAATGAAGATTAAATGAACCTAAAAAGATAATTATTTTTGTTCTCGCCGATGCCTCGAGTGCTTGTACAGACTAGGATGGGAGTAGAGAAAATGCATGGTTGCGACCTTACATTCCATAGTATGCCTCATCAGTATGAGAGGATACTAGTGGATGCATGAGATTAGTATGGACCTATGGAGTTTAGCTAACTACCAAGGTAACTTGTACATGATATATGCGATGACACTTTCTCGCTTGCATAGTAGGTTTCCTACATATCATTGTGTGCCTCTGGAAATTAGATATCAATTTTGTGCGATGGAACCTTTGAGTTAGTATGCTTTTAGGATTCTTGGACATAGAGAGTATCTTTGCTATGTATAGTTGGGAGGAACCCTGCACTTAGTTAGTTATGTTTTGTGATATATTGTTATCTTTTATGATGCATGTTTATATCTTTATGATAATGATGTATCATGTATGACATGTGGTTTCATTTACTTTAATTGCATCATGGATTAATATTGGATGATGATGTACTTCATTTACATGGATGTATATTATTTTTAGTCTTTTCATACCCTATGACATGTATAAAGGATGATTGAGCAATCTAAAATGTAATTACAAAAAGGACACTTGTATATTGTTTAAGAACATTGGATGTAACATTGCTAAGGATGTGATGCTAGATGAATAGTTAATTTAGATGTGATGCAACATTAATGGATCTTTAAAGAATGTAACTATTATGTATGTTATGTTTACTTTCATTTGAATTATTGCTATTGCTTCTATTACTATGTATAAGTTGTGAATGGTTTATATTTCATGTTTTAAAAAAAAATTGTTAGGCAAACTTAGTGAATTTTTTTGGATCCCTTGGCGGGGCATTACATTTGGTATTAGAGCCTGAGTTTCAATATTGGAAGCTCTGGGTATATTTGAATGTCACTAGTTGTCAACTAGTTGAACAAAATGAAACTTTGAACTATCATGTATATCTCTTTCAAACTGAAAACTTGAAACTAGGTGTACTGAAACAAAATCTAAACTGTTACTTACATATTTTTCATACTTCAACACTTAGCTTTCAAAACTAAAAAATTATACTTAAACCTAAATGTGGGAAAAACCTAAAAATTGAAATTTATTCTAGATGGAAAAACATGTATCTTCTATCTATGTTGTAAGGTAGTATGCCTTTGCAAGCATTAAGTTGCTCTTGTTTAGAATGTATTAGGAGATCTATTTTAGTAGTTGTTAAAAGGATGAATGTTGGATCAATATGGTTTTTGATTTATCATTAAACTAGAATCATATTGCTCTAAGTGTGTTGTAATATCCTCAGTGGGGTCATATTCCCCTATAGGGAGAAAGGGTTCAATGGGACACGCATAGTGAGTATCTTAGCTTTTCATTCTTGTAGGCTTCCAGGAGTAAGCTTAATTCTAAGGGGGGTGCATGTAGTGCTTGTCCCTAGTCACATTTTTGTTATCATTTTTGAGCTCTTTTAGGGCTAGTTTTGTGTTGATGGTTAGTAGCACTATTTTGAGACTATCAGATACTATTTCAAATTCAGTTGATATGTGATGAGATCACTTAGACTTTACATTTCATGTATGCATAATGATTATTTTCAGTGTTTGCAGTTATTAATGATGATTAGTAATATGATTTATTATCATATGTGTTTTCTTATAGATACTTACCCCATACTTGCATGTGTATGGTGTGCGTGTTTGTTCTTATGTTTGGCATGTTTGATGTGGTTAAGAAAAGGAGTCGTAGTCACCTACTAGTCAGGATCTACACGATGCACCACTTCCTGCCATTGTCTGTTTAGTTTAGTATATATTGTGCTTGTACATGTATGGTTTTTATGCAAGTTACAAGTACCGGGTATCGAATTTCCTGAATTGCCAGGATGAGCATACCCTATCACATTATTTCAATGATAAGAGATGGGAGATAAATTATCAAGTCCAAATCCCAACCCTTTAAGCCATTTGTCCTAATTAAAAAATTAGGACAAGTATCTAAGTTGAGTACCCTCCAAATATGTTGGATAACGTAATTCATGATATTAACCCTTGGTTTGATTTTGTATGTATTTTGGCTAAGATGAATTTTTGTATTTTACCTTGTGAGTCTTTTGAATATTTTTTATTAATCAAGCCTGATTAAAAGATTTAATTAATGGTTTAATTTAATAGAAAATTAATATGATATTTTAATATTTATTTTATTTAATTAATTGGGAAATTAATTAAATAAAATAATTAAATTTGAAGATAAAAGTTATAAGTTTAAATTTGGAATGTGACAATATTTATTTTAATAATAATATATTTGGAGTTCATTTTTAAATAAATGACTAAATAATATTATTATTAAAGTTGATAAATATTTTAGCAATTAAGTTTTGAAAATGAAATTTAAAAATAGAAAACATATTAAAATTATTAAAAGATTCTAAATTTCATGTGATTAAATATAAATATATTAAGATAAGAATAAGCGGAATTATTAAAGTTAGTGCATAAGATTTAATTATAATTGAAAAGAGTAAAGTAAATATTAAATTAATTAATATGCATTATTTTAATGTTTACTCACTTAGGAGTTTGAAAATTCTCAAGAGTTGTCATGTAGAAAACACAAGAGTTTGCACTCTAAGTATGCACAAGTTGTCTACACTTAGGAGTTAGCATTTTATTTGAGCATATGGTGTTTACAACCTTATGACTTATCTAGAAGGTTGAAGAAGACTCATGCTTAGTTGTCATGCTTATCTTCTAGTTGTTTCTAGAGACATTCTAGATGCATCTTAGAGGCCATTAAATTGAGGCTCTCCTAGTGTGTTTGGACAAGCTTAAATGGAAGCTTCAAAGCTTACATGCATTTGAGAATATCATATGCTTCTACATGCTCATATGCTTCTACATGCTCATACGTTTCTACATGATCATATGTTTCTTCATGCACTTCTAATCACGTGAGAATTTTGATTGGTTGGATCTTGGAGGAATTGCGAATGCTGAAGAAGGAAGGGATTTTATATGGACTTTTGAAGGATGGAAAATTAGCATCAGTGTCCAAGTGCACTCGTGATAATCACATATTCTATTTGCACTCTTTCTCTTCCTGTCTTCATCATGTTTGTTATCTTTGTTTGAAACTTCTCTATGATTGAATCTGTAATTTGAAATTAGAATCTAGATATGTATTTATTTGGTTGAAAAATAAATTAATAGAGAATTCATTAGAGAACTCATTAGAAAACCCTAGCTTCAATTTAAGAAAAAAATTAGATCTAAATCGGGTTTGGGTTCGAATTTATATTGTGAAATTAGATAGACAATATTTGAAATTAAAATAGAAATTCTAAGTTAAAAATTTGAATGGTTAGATGTAATCTCTCTATCAAATTATATTTTCAGATGCATATGGAAAAATCTATTAGATGGATGAATGGGTAAATTTAGAGAACAATTACCTATTAGGAGAAATATTTAATTCATCACAAACTGCCCTGTCGCTGGGCCTTGGATAGACCCGAACTCAGCCATTCATAACCTTTTATTGTGATAGAATTTATTCGATCACTCCAGTTAGAATTGGCACAACTTGACCCCTCTCCAACATATTTCAATTTCAGCCTGATCCAACGGTTCATTTGGAAGATACGACTGTCGTACTGGGACTATTTTATTCAAGGAAAAATATTTTTCCATTTCCAATAACCAAGAGTTCTTTATGCTTAAACTTCACAAAAATAATATAACAAAGCATGGAATGAATTAAAGATATTATTGCAATCTTTCCTTAGTAGAATCTTATTTTTATGCATTAGTTTTATATGATTTATTAACTAATCTAATTTAATTAAGATTAGTTAATAGTAGAAGAATTATAATTAATCTATTTATCAACCACCATAGGAGGTATTTAGTTGAGATATTAATATTGGATATTTATTATAATTTTTTATTAGTAAAGTAATAATTTGAACATTGATGGAATAATACATAGTTGACTCTTAATGAATGAAACTACTATCAACTGATAATGTAATGCCCCGCCAAGGGATCCAAAGAATTAACCTAGAGTTTCACTAAGTTTGGTAACATTTTTTTTTTTTACATGAAAGTAAATACCATACATAACTTATTCACAATAACAGAAGCAATAGAAAAGTTCATCTTAAAAGTAAACATAACATACATAACAGATTACATTCTTTAAAGATCCCTTAACGTTGAGTTACATCTAAATTAACTAACATACATGAATCCATCTAGTACAACATCTACATGAAATAATAATGATAAGTACAATGTTCATACATTACATTTCCAAATGCTCAATCATCCACTATACATGTCACAGGTTATGAAGGCCTAAAAGAATATACATATGTGAAATAAGGTACATCATCCTATTCTAATCCATGATACATCAAAGACAATCGCATGATACACATGATACATCATCATAGAATACATATACATCCATCATAAGATCAAACATAACTAACTAAATGCATGGTTCCTCCCCACTGTCAATAGCATCATTAGACCATTGTGGATCCTAGCCATCCCTCTGTGCATAACATTCCAAATCACCGATGAGATCATCGGTATTAATCTAGTAGGAATGTCACTCCTAATATATACAACATCATATGTAGAAAGAAATCTAACATGCAAATAAAAGCATAAGATAAAATCATCTAACATATGCTAAGCATCAATGAAAAAGGATACATATCCATCATCATGAAGGATGCAACAGCCACGATGTCTCAATGAATCTCAAATGATAAGAGTGGAAAATACACTACCACCCGACCGCGTGGTACCAAAGTGGTCCATTTCCACCATGCTGAGGAGATAATCTCAAGTCCCAAACAAGCTATCAAAATCACATAGCACATATCTCTATAAGTCCAGGAATCCTAAAAGTATACAAACTTAAAGGTTGCAGTCACAAAACTGACATCTAATCCCAGAGGCACATAAATGACGTGTAGGAACCTACTATGCAAGCAAAAAAGTGTCATCGCAATTATCACGTACAAGCTACCCTGGCAATTAGCTAAATTCCACAGGTCCATACTGATTTTATGCGGCCACTAGTATCCTCTCATACTGACAAGGCATACTACAAAATGCAAGGTCGCAACCATGCATCTCACTACTCCCATCCTAGCCTATACAAGCACTCAAGGCATGGGAAGGAACAAAAATCTTATCTTTTTAGGTTCATTTTGTTAGTATTAGGTGTGAATGTTATCACTTATTAATCCAACTTACAATGAGTTACCCTGGCAACCTTTTAGGGCCCCGACCCCTATTTCAAGCCACTTCCCGTCACTACATGCAGATAACCTACCCTAATGCTCATGGACTCATAAATCTCAAAATCACAAAAGATAATCCAAAATAAAATCATCAAATGTGCATAAAAGCATCAAATCTCCATGAGCAAACATCCATAGAAAATTATGAACACAATAGCTCTCTATTGGCAACTAAAGTATCACTGATAATTCAAAGTATCCAATGGTTCTCAATAACCAAAATATCAATCATATTGATCGAAGACTCCAAAATGGTTGAGTCAAACATGTCACATCATGACATCATCAAGAATAAATCCACATCTCAGTCCCATCATGGCAACTATAAAATAACCAAGGATAACTGATCGATGACCAAAATAATGGTTCAGTCAAGTGTCTCATACATAAGAATCTCAGTTATAACAATCAGTAATCGCATCCAATACATAGAGCATTTCATCACAAACCATGGTTGGGTTTATAAAGATCGAGATTAAAACATCATCATGACATCACAATCACATAACCCCCAAGCCTTTGGTAGACATCCTATACTGGTCAACACTAGTCAACTCAAAACACAAAACAATAGCATAAAGAATACACAATGCAAACACATGTTTTGGTTTTGCTAAGTTTATAACTTAAATGCAAAAGTCTCGGTTTACGTTTCCAAGTTTAGAGAAAGAATTTGAGAAATCATTTTGTATGTTTTTCCATGTATTGTTTTGGATGGATAAAAGTTTTCCTTTATAAATCAAAAAACCTGTTTTCCAATTATAATATTTGTTGAAATCGTTTCCCATCAACTACGAACTAAATTTCATATATATATATATATATATGTTTTATAATTTAAAACTATTAATTAAATTTTAATAGTTAAATTATAAAATTATTCATCATTAAGAAAAAGATGAACTCTTAAATCTTTTATCAAGTAATTTAAATTTATTAACAACATATTTACATATTACATATATACATATAAATATATTTATATTTAAATATAAATATACATGCATATATAATATATAAATATTTATCATTTCATAAAAATGAATTAGTAATTTCGATTCATACCATATGAAAAGTTATAACAATGAAATTTCGAGTTCAAAGAAAATGTATAAACGTTTTTTTTTTTTTTCTTTTTAAAGAAAAAAAGTAATCATAAAAAAAATGTCTCTAGTGTTTTCGGCGACCGTCACTTATGTGACTACTATCGCTGGTACCCTGCTTATGTAGGTACCCTATGACGGGTGTATTAAGGCACTGTCGCGGGTATGTTGCATACGCAGGTACCTTGCGAGCAACATAAATACAGAATAAGGGGTGGGGTGCAACCCGCCCCCACTCATATATGAATTTGTAACTTTCAAAATCGATGTGTACTCTGTTCAGACTTTCATATATATATATTTTTATACAGTGATTTTCAATAACATTTTTTTTAATAAAAATGTTTCCTTCCAATATGAAATTTATTAATATGAATCTCTGTTGCGATTTGATATTTGACTCCTCAATTAAATATATATACATATGTATATATATATTTATATATATATATATGTGTGTGTGTATGTATATATATGAATTTTATATCACAATATATATATATGTATATATATATATATATATGTATGCATATATATATATATATGTATATATATATACATATATATATGTATATATATATATATATATATACATATATATATATATGTATATATATGTATATATATATATATACATATATATATGTATATATATATATATATATATATGTATGCAGATTTTAAAAATATATAAATATATATATATATATATATATATATATATATATATATATATATATATATATATATATATATATATATATATATATATATATATATATATATATATATATATATATATATATATATATATATATATATATATATATATATATATATATATATATAAACCATATATAAATTCTAATTCTCAGAATTTTTTTGTAAACTTTTAATTCTTAATTTTATCCAAAAAAAATTATCTAATGGATTTGGTCATGAATTTAAACCCTAGCCCCGTTTCTCTCTTTTTTTTTTAAATCCATGTATATAAAATTCTCAAATAAATTTAATTGCCCAAATTGAAAATGCATACAATAAAAATATGAAATTCCTCAAAAGACATATGGAAGACATGCAGAAGACAGGAATGCATGATGCGAAAATAGCATAAGAAAAATCACAAGAATCTACCCAGATTCTGATGCTAATTCGCTCTTCCTCAGAAAACCTGTAGAGCAAGCTCCCTTCTTCAGAGTTCTTGAGTCCTACAATGCTCCAATTGCTCTCCACCCCCTCTCTAAGCTTCTATGAATGCCTGAATATAAAGAGCTCTCAAGAAACCTTTGGAATGCTTCTTGAAACATCTGGAAGGTGTCACCAACTAAGCATGGGTCTTTTCCAACCTTTTTGATGAGTCATAGAGTTGTAGACACCTTGTGCTTAATTGATGTACTAACCCCCGTGTTGTTGACACATGTTAATTCCCATGCAAGCTTATAACTCCAATTTACTTTTTATATAATTTCTATTTAAATATTTATGACTTCCATTTTAATCTTTATAACTTTCATTTTAATTTTTGTAACTTTTATTATTATTATTTATTTATTACTTTTATTATTATTTTATAATTATTATTAATTTTAATTTCTAATTTTATTTTATTTAATTCATTTTTCCTCAATAATTCACATTTAATTAATTATAATCAAAATATCAAATAACATGATATTTTATATTAATTTTTTCAAATAATTAATTTATTAATTAAATCTATTTATTAAGACTTAATTAATAGAAAATTCACCATAGACCTTCAAGATAAAATATGAAAACCCATCATAGAACAAATCATACAAAATTAGTCTAAAGGGTTAAAAATTACAAAATATGTCACCTGACACATTCGGTGGGTACTCAACTCCGACACTTGTCCTAACTCACTAGGACAAATGGTTTAAAGGTTTGGGATTTGGACTTGAGAATTTATCTCCCTTCTCTTATCATTGAGATAGTATAATAGGGTACACTCATCCTGGCAATTCAAAGAAGTTGATACCCAGTACATGCAACCTGAAAAAATCCATGCATGTACATACAATATATATAATGCTAAGCTAAACAGACAATGGCAGGAAGTGGTGCATCGTGTAGATCCTGACTAAGCAGGTGACTACGACTCCCTTCCTTAACCACATCAGAAATGTCATACAATATAAAAACATGCACACCATACACATGCAAGTATGGGGTAAGTATCCATAATAAAACACATAAGATAATAACCATCAATCTAATCATCAATAATAACTGAAAATAGTATAGTGATCATCATGTATGCATGAAATGTAAAATCTAAATGATCTCATCATATATCAACTGAATCCATATCATAATATCTCTTATTTTCAAAACAGTACCACTAATCCATCAACATAAAACTAGTCTATTAAATTTTGATAATAATAACAATGTCCAGAAAAGATGTGAATGAGGGTAGGCACTACATCCACCCCCCCTTGGGTTAGGCTTACTCCTGGAAGCCTACAAACAAATATGGATATAACTCCCTCAATCTAGTTGCATCCTCCCAAGTAGCTAAAGAATCATCAGTAGGGTCCCATTGGACCCTTACCTGCTCGATGGTTCGACCCCTGAGGGTCAACTCTAGCTACTCCAGAATATAAACCGGCTCCAAAGCCAGTTGCCCATCCTCTACCTGCAATGCATTCTAATCAAGAACATGCACAGTATCAGGAATATACTGCCTAAACACTGAAACATGGAAAACATCATGAATGCAAGCTAGGTTGGGCAGTAGAGCAAGGTAGTAAGCAACCAGGCCAATCCTCTCTAGAATCTCGAATGGTCCCACAAAACGAGGTGATAGCTTAGAACCCTTTCCATATCGGATCGAACTCTTTCACAGTCACACTCTCAAGAAAACCTTATCTCCCACAACAAATTGCTTATCAATCCTATGAGCATCGGCATACTTCTTCTGCCTATCCTGTGCTGTAGTCAAATGCTCATGGATATGCACTACCTATTGCTCCATATCACGAAGCATCTTAGGACCCAATAGGATGCAATCCTCAAGATTGTCCCAACTCAATGGTGTACGAAAAGGATGTCCATATAATGCCCAAAAAGGTGCCATGCCAATAGAACTATGATACCCATTGTTGTAAGAAAACTCCACTAGGTAGAGATAGTCCTCCCAATGTGTCTACCTATCCATCACATACATCCATAACATATCCTCCAAAACCTGGTTCACCCTCTCTGTCTGGCCATCAGTCTCTGGATGATATGCCAAACTGAAGTTTAGCTGTGCTCCAAGCTCATGCTGCAACTATGTCCAAAATGAAGATGTGAATACAAGATCCCTGTCAGAAATGATCTTTCTAGGAATACCATGTAATCTCACAATGTCACACATGAAGACATTCACTAAAGAAGCTGTTGTGTAGGATGACCTAATCGGTGAAAAATATGCCACCTTAGTCAACTGATCAACGATAACCATGATAGCATCATGACGTCGAACTGTCATAGGTAATCCTACTATAAAATCCATCGAGATGATATCCCATTTCCAAGAAGGAATGAGATTAGGCTGCAATTGTCCTGTCGGGTGCTAGTTTTCTGCCTTGACTCTTTGACACTCAAGACACCTAGCCACAAAATCAGCAATATATCGCTTCATCCCAGACCAAAAGAACAAACATCTCAAATCAGCATGCATCTTCTTGACACCTGGATGTGCTAAGTAAGGTGTACGATGGGCTTCTGTCAGAATCAAGGTGTGAAGCTCATCTAGTAATGGCACATAAATCCTCCCGAAATGTCTCAAAAGACCATCTAATTCTCAAACATAACCTGCAAACTTAAATTCCAAGGGTCTTCCTGAATCTATCTCTCTACACACTTCCTGATACCAGGAATCCGTAGGAAGTGCCTGAAGAATCTGACTCCTCAAATCCACACTAAGAGTCATCGATGTTACCACATGTTTTTTGCGACTCAAACCATCTGCCACCACATTCTCCTTACCCTGAATGTACTTAACCTCAAAATCGTACTCGCATAAAAATTCCATCCATCATCTCTGGCAAGCATTCAAATTAGGCTGAGTAAAAATGTACTGAAGACTATGATGATCACTATGTAGCTCAAATTTGTGCCCCAACAAGAAATGTCTTCACCTTGTCAAAGCATGAACTACTACTGCTAACTCAAGATCATGTGTGGGGTAATTTAACTCATGATCCTTGAGCTTGCGTGATTCATACGCAATCACCTAACCATTCTACATCAACACTGGAACAATCCCTTCAAGAGAAGCATCTGTACATACCATGAAATCACCTTTTGGATCAGGTACAACTAGAATCAGTGCATTGGTCAAAAGTTCCTTGAGCTTCTGAAAGGCTTCCTCACATTTCTCTATCCATATGAACTTCTTTCCTTTCCTTTGAAGAGAAGTGATAGGATGTGCTATCCTAGAGAATTTATGGACAAATCTGCGATAATAACCTGCTAAGCCCATGAAACTACGAATCTCTAACACATTAGTTGGTGTCGGCCAATCTAATATCACTTGAATCTTTGTAGGATCCACTAAAATACCATCACTTGAGATAATATGCCCTAAATACTGAATCTTCGATTTGAAAAATTCACACTTAGCAGCATTGGCATAAAGTTGATTGCCTCTCAAACACTGCAATACCAACCACAGGTGTTCCTCATGCTCCTTCTAAGTCTTAAAAAATATCAATATGTCATCAAGAAGCACAAGAAAAAACCTGTAAAGATATGATCAAAAAACACCATTCATCAAACTCATGAACACTGATGGAGTATTAGTCAACCCAAAAGGTACCACTGTGAACTCATAATGCCCATAGTGTGTTCAAAAAGCGGTCTTGTGAATATCTGCTTCCTTAATACGAAGCTAGTGGTATCTTGACTTAAGGTCAATCTTGGAGAATACTGTAGCTCCCTTGATCTGATCAAATAAGTCATCAATCCTAGGCAAAGGATACCTATTCTTAATAGTCACCTTGTTCAACTATCTATAGTCAATACAAAAGTGCAAAGAACCGTCTTTCTTCTTCACAAAGAGCACTGGAGCTCCCCATGGTGATACACTAGGTCAAATGCCCCCTTTGGCCAGAAGTTCCTCTAGTTGAAGACATAGCTCACCCAGTTCCTGAGTAGTCATACGATAAGGAGCTTTAGAGATAGGCTCCGCTCCAAGAATTAGATCAATGCTAAAATCAATGTCCCTCTTTGGAGGCATGCTTGAAATATCACTTGGAAAGACATCTGCATACTCCTGCAAAATTGGGTGATCCAAAGTCTTCCTTACAGGATCTTCTTCATCAAGATCATTTGCCATAATAGCAAATATCTGACCTCCCTTACGAAAACTTTGCTTCATTTTCATAGCAGAAATCATCTGCAAAGATATAGGCCTCGGTATCCCAACTATCTGCACATCATTCCCTTGGTCATCTTGGCACAAAATGATCTTCTTCCTACAATCTATACTGGCTCTATGAGATCCAAGCCAGTCCATGCCTAGAACCACATCATAGGAACCAAGGGGTATGACTCAAAGATCCACTGCCATATCAAAGCTCCCTAAGCTAAGCCCACACTTATGAACTACAGAATCTGTGGAGGCCTTAATCCCTGAGGCTAGTTCCACTTGCCAACCATGATCTTGCTTCACTCTATCCAGCTTACACTTAGAAACTATAGATGGTGAAATAAATGAATATGTAGCTCCTGAATCAAACAATACTGAAAGAGATATACATCAAATAGAACTTGTGGTCTCAGCCACTATTCCTTGATAATCTGCTTGACGCTGATCAACTACTACAAAAACTCTATGAGCTCTCCCTACATCACCAACTATGGGTTCTGAAGCTGTAGGCCTAGGATCTAAAAATTGAGGTGCTCACTGTGGACACTGAGCTGCATAATGTCCAATTTGACCACATGAAAAACATTATGTATTCTTGCCAGATCCTCTTCTCATAGGTGGTACATTAGATTGCTGGCGACTATTCCTGCTTACAAAAGACTGGCTACTCTGAGCTGCCTGATTGGAGTGATTATGTTTATTGTGTTGAGCATTGCAGTTGTTCTTAAAGTTAGAACCTTTGCCACCACCTTGAGCTTGAGAATTTGATCCCTTTTATTGCTGCGTCTACTAAGACTACTGCTGATACTGTTTTCCCTTAGAAAAGAAAGGCTTCTTGTTACCACCTAAATTGAAGTTGCCTTTAGATCCTGATGCTACTAGTGCTCCTACAAAACCACCTTGACCAAGGTTGACACTTTTCTCAACAAGGATTTCTCGATGTACTGCATCCTTGAGAGTTTTTGGCTCAAATACCTTGACACCCCCAATTATACGATTATTCAAACCCCTAACAAAGTGTTGTGTCAACTGAGCTGCATTTTCACTGAACCTTGAAAAAGGCATAAGCTCATAAAACTTACACTCATACTCAGTCACTAACAAAGTGTACTATCTAAGATTATGAAATTCATCAGCCCTTTGTTGTTTCCATTCCTCTGGTAGGAATGGTTCACGGAAACTCTCTAGGAATAATTCCCATGTGACACTGCTCATATCAATTCTCAGCTTCTCCTCCTCAATCGTCCACCAAGTGGCCCCAAAATTATCTAAATTAGTGATCACAAATCTTGCCTTAACATTGTTGTCAAAATCCTACATGGAAAAAATCCTGTCAAGGGAAATCAGCCACTGCTTGGCCACATAACCAGAACCTTGCCCATTGAAAAGCTTGACCTTGGATCTTCAAAGATCCTTCATCTGAGTGGACATAATGGACCTCTAATGATCCTTCTAAGGACTTCTAGATCTGGGTCTATGATCTTGTTCTGTCTGATGCACTTAGGCTATTCTTGAACAGGAGGAAGACGTTCTAAAATAGTCTACATCATCTATCTCAAACCAACCTCTTCAGACTCAGCTTGGTTCTCTCTACGACTCTCTTCTTCCTGCCTATTAGAGTGCTCTTCCCTACTCTCTACATGAGTCGATCCCTCATGGGTAGACTCATGGGCACTGATAGCTCTGCCATGACCATGACCTCTTCCTCAGCCTCTACCACGGCCTCTAACAGAAGACCTAGTCCCAGTCACCATCTTACAACAGAACAAGGTACTATTACAATCAAAAGACACATGTTTGCAATAGACTAAGTTCAATTCTATGTTTAGGTTTAAGTAAAATCTCCATTTTTGAAAACTAAGTGTTGAAGTATGAAAAATATTCAAGTAATAGTTCAGGTTCTGTTTTAGTTCACCTAGTTTCAAGTTGAAGAGATACACTTAATAGTTCACAATTCTAGTTGTTCGAAAAATATTCAAAGCTCCCAATGTAGAAACTCAAGCTCTGATACCAAATGTAATGCCCCGCCAAGGGATCCAAAGAATTAACATAGAGTTTCACTGAGTTTGGTAACATTTTTTTTTTTTTACATGAAAGTAAATACCATACATAACTTATTCACAATAACGGAAGCAATAGCAATGTTCATCTAAAAAGTAAACATAACATACATAACAGATTACATTCTTTAAAGATCCCTTAACGTTGAGTTACATCTAAATTAACTAACATACATGAATCCATCTAGTACAACATCCACATGAAATAATAATGATAAGTACAATGTTCATACATTACATTTCCAAATGCTCAATCATCCATTATACATGTCACAGGGTATGAAGGCCTAAAAGAATATACATATGTGAAATAAGGTACATCATCCTATTCTAATCCATGATACATCAAAGACAATCACATGATACACATGATACATCATCATAGAATACATATACATCCATCATAAGATCAAACATAACTAACTAATTGCACAGTTCCTCCCAACCGTCAATAGCATCTTAGACCATCGTGGATCCTAGCCATCCCTCTATGCGTAACATTCCAAATCACCAATTAGATCATCGGTATTAACCTAGTAGGAATGTCACTCCTAATATATACAACTTCATATGTAAAAAGTAATCTAACATGCAAATAAAAGCATAAGATAACATCATCTAACATATGCTAAGCATCAATGAAAAAGGATACATATCCATCATCATGAAGGACACAACAGCCACGATGTTTCGATGAATTTCAAATGATAAGAGTGGAAAATACACTACCACCCGACCGCGTGGTACCAAAGTGGTCCACTCCCACTGTGCTGAGGAGATAATCTCAAGTCCCAAATAAGCTATCAAAATCACATAGAACATATCTCTATAAGTCCAGGAATCCTAAAAGTATACTAACTCAAACTTTCTAGTCACAAAACTAACATCTAATCCCAGAGGCACACAATGACGTGTAGGAACCTACTATGCAAGCAGGAAAGTGTCATCGCAATTATCACGTACAAGTTACCCTGGCAATTAGCTAAACTCCACGGGTCCATACTGATTTCATGTGGCCACTAGTATCCTCTCATATTGACGAGGCATACTATGGAATGCAAGGTCGCAACCATGTGTCTCACTACTCCCATCCTAGCCTGTACAAGCACTCAAGGCATGGGTGAGAAAAAAACTCTTATCTTTTTAGGTTCATTTTGTTAGTATTAGGTGTGAATGTTATCACTTATTAATCCAACTTACAATGAGTTACCCTGGCAGCCTCTTAGGGCCCCGGCCCCCATTGCAAGCCACTTCTCGTCACTACATGCAGATAACCTACCCTAATGCTCATGGACTCATAAATCTCAAAATCACAAAAGATAATCCAAAATAAAATCATCAAATATGCATAAAAGCATGAAATCTGCATGAGCAAACATCCATATAAAATTATGAACACAACAGCTCTCTATTGGCAACTGAAGTATCACTGATAATTCAAAGTATCCAATGGTTCTCAATAACCAAAATATCAATCATACTGATTGAAGACTCCAAAATGGTTGAGTCAAACATGTCACATCATGACATCATCAAGAATAAATCCACATCTCAGTCCCATCATAGCGACTAGAAAATAACCAAGGATAACTAATCGATGACCAAAATAATGGTTCAGTCAAGTGTCTCATACATAGGAATATCAATTATAACAATCAATAATCGCATCCAATACATAGAGCATTCCATCATGAACCATGGTTGGGTTTATAAAGATCGAGATTAAAACATCATCATGACATCACAATCACATAACCCCCAAGCCTCTGGTAGACGTCCTATACTAGTCAACACTAGTCAACTCAAAACTCAAAACAATAGCATAAAGAATACACAATGCAAACACATGTTTTGGTTTTGCTAAGTTTATAACTTAAATGCAAAAGTCTCGGTTTACGTTTCCAAGTTTAGAGAAAGAATTTGAGAAATCATTTTGTATGTTTTTCCATGTATTGTTTTGGATGGATAAAAGTTTTCCTTTATAAATCAAAAAACCTGTTTTCCAATTATAATATTTGTTGAAATCATTTCCCATCAACTACCAACTAAATTTCATATATATATATATATATATGTTTTATAATTTAAAACTATTAATTAAATTTTAATAGTTAAATTATAAAATTATTCATCATTAAGAAAAAGATGAACTCTTAAATCTTTTATCAAGTAATTTAAATTTATTAACAACATATTTACATATTACATATATACATATAAAAATATTTATATTTAAATATAAATATACATACATATATAATATATAAATATTTATTATTTCATAAAATTGAATTAGTAATTTCGATTCATACCATATGAAAATTTAGAACAATAAAATTTTGATTTCAAAGAAAACGTATAAAAGTTTTTTTTTTCTTTTTTTTAAAAAAAAAAGTAATCATAAAAAAAATGTCACTAGTGTTTTCGATGACTGTCACTTATGTGACTACTGTCATAGGTACCCTACGACGGGTGTATTAAGGCACTGTCATGGGTACGATGTGTACGTAGGTACCCTGTGACTAACATAAATACAAAATATGTGGTGGGGTGCAACCCGCCCCCACTCATATATGAATTTGTAACTTTCGAAATCGATGTGTACTCTGTTCAAACTTTCATATATATATATTTTTATACAATGATTTCCAATAACATTTTTTTAATAACAATGTTTCCTTCCAATATGAAATTTATTAATATGAATCTCTGTTGTGATTTGATATTTGATTCCTCAGTTAAATATATATACATATGTATATATATATGTGTGTGTGTGTGTATATATATGAATTTTATATCACAGTGTATGTATGAATAATGCATATATATATATATATATATATATATATATATATACACCATATATAAATTCTAATTCTCAAAATTTTTCTGTAAACTTTTAATTCTCAATTTTGTCCACAAAAATTATCTAATGGATTTGGTCATGAATTTAAATCCTAGCCCCATTTCTCTTTTTTTAAAAATCCATGCATATAAAATTCTCAAATAAATTTAATTGCCCAAATTGAAAATGCATACAATAAAAATATGAAATTCCTCAGAAGACATATGGAAGACATGAAGAAGACAGGAATGGATGATGTGGAAATAGCATAAGAAAAATCACAAGAATCTACCCGAATTCTGATGCTAATTTGCTCTTTCTCAGAAAACCCACAGAGCAAGCTCCCTTCTTCAGAGTTCTTGAGTCCTCCAATGCTCCAATTGCTCTCCACCCCCTCTCTAAGCTTCTATGAATGCCTGAATATAAAGAGCTCTCAAGAAACCTTTGGAATGCTTCTTGAAACAGCTGGAAGGTGTCACCAACTAAGCATGGGTCTTTTCCAACCTTTTTGATGAGTCATAGAGTTGTAGACACCTTGTGCTTAATTGATGTACTAACCCCTGTGTTGTTGACACATGTTAATTCCCATGCAAGCTTATAACTCCAATTTACTTTTTATATAATTTCTATTTAAATATTTATGACTTCCATTTTAATCTTTATAACTTTCATTTTAATTTTTGTAACTTTTATTATTATTATTTATTTATTACTTTTATTATTATTTTATAATTATTATTAATTTTAATTTCTAATTTTATTTTATTTAATTCATTTTTCCTCAATAATTCACATTTAATTAATTATAATCAAAATATCAAATAACATGATATTTTATATTAATTTTTTCAAATAATTAATTTATTAATTAAATCTATTTATTAAGACTTAATTAATAGAAAATTCACCATAGACCTTCAAGATAAAATATGAAAACCTATCATAGAACAAATCATACAAAATCAGTCTAAAGGGTTAAAAATTATGAAATATGTCATCTAACACATTCGGTGGGTACTCAACTCTGACACTTGTCCTAACTCACTAGGACAAATGGTTTAAAGGTTTGGGATTTGGAATTGAGAATTTATCTCCCTTCTCTTATCATTGAGATAGTATAATAGGGTATGCTCATCCTGGCAATTCAGGGAAGTCGATACACGGTACCTACAACTTGCAAAAAATCCATGCATGTACATACAATATATATAATGCTAAGCTAAACAGACAATGGCAGGAAGTGGTGCATCGTGTAGATCCTGACTAAGCAGGTGACTATGACTCCCTTCCTTAACCACATCAGAAACACCATACAATATGAAAACACGCACACCATACACATGCAAGTATGGGGTAAGTATCCATAATAAAACACATAAGATAATAACCATCCATCTAATCATCAATAATAACTAAAAATAGTATAATGATCATCATGTATGCATGAAATGTAAAATCTAAATGATCTCATCATATATCAACTAAATCCATATGATAATATCTGATAGTGTCAAAATAGTACCACTAATCCATCAACATAAAACTAGTCTATTAAAGTCTGATAATAATAACAATGTCTAGAAAAGATGTGAACGAGGGTAGGTACTACATTCATGTAGTTATTGACATAGCTACTAGTTAATTTAATCGTAGAATTAATTAGATTTAATTGATAATAGAGTTTTAATTGTTTTATCAAGAAAATATTAGTATTCATTGAAAGAGTGACGAATGTGGTCATTATAGATTTCCAATATAACTTGCTATTAAATAATAACAAGCTGTTATTGAATTATTAATATGAATATTAGAGATTTGAATTATAGTTGACTTTTAACTTACAAAATTATAGTTAGTTATTAGTCAACTGATATTAATTAGAATGTTGCCATGGATATGTAATTATTAATTAAATTAATTAGAGTTAATTAGATGTAATTAATAATTAAGTTATGTAATAAAGTTTTAATTGATATGCTAATATTGATTCCTCTAGCAAAGTTGTGAAGTATGTACATCGAAGTTGACAAGTCATACTCTCATGGCTTGATTAATAACTTTAGATATTTAACAGTTATTAGTGATGATTTAATTATCACAACAATTGAATTAAGAGGCTTAAATTTTAGTAATATTTAATTATGTTTTAATTAAGTATTATTAGAATGTTAATAGGTCATGGATGGTGTACCTCTGTTAATTGATTGATTAAATTGATCATTTTAATAAAGTTATAATCTTCTTATTCGAAGACTAGTAATTGGCTCTCTTATAATATAACGAATAATCATCCTTGATTTATGTTGAAAAGTTGAAGTAACATTAAAGAAGAGTTAATCAATTAGAACATGGATCATAGTTAAATAAAGAGAACAAGTTGATTAAGGGTCAATGATGATCAGTTTAGTGAGTAAAGTATTTACGCTTAAATTATTCTTAGAATATTATTTTAAAATAATGATATCGAGGAACAAATGGGATGACGTGTAGGTCAAATGGTAAATCCTATACACTTGAAGTATTCTTGCAAACAGAAAATTGGAAACCTCTACACTTAACTCAACTATGTGATTTTAGCAAACTAAAACATGTGTTTGCATTGTGTATTCTCTATGCTTCTTGTTTTGGGTTTTTGGCTTGACTAGTGTTGACCAGTCTTAGGTTGTTACCAAAGGCTCGAGGGTTATGTGGATGTGATGACATGTTGATCTTATTTGGTCTCGATCTTTATTAACCCAACCATGGTTATGTGATGGAATGCTCTATGAAATGTTTGTATTTACTGATTGTTATAGTTGAGATTCTTATGAATGAGACACTTGAGCTAATCATTTTTGATTCATCGATTAGTTATCTTTGGATTGCTTTCTAGTCACCATGATGGGACTAAAATGTTGATTTAGTTCTTGATGATGTCTTGTTGTGACATGTTTTGACTCAACTATTTTGGAGTCTTTGATTAGTATGATTTTGAGATATTCTTGGTTGCTTGTTGAAGAACCAATGGATATGGTGATTTATTTTGAGATATATTTTGGTTATGGAGAACCAATGGATACTTATGATTATCAATGATGTCTTTAGTTGCCAATAGAGAACTGTTGTGGTCATGATTTTCTATGGATGCTTTTCAGATGTTCATGGAGATTTGATGATTCTTATCATGAAGATTTGATGATTCTTATCATGAAGATTTGATGATTCTTATTGTGGATATTTGATGCTTTTATCATGGATATTTGATGATTTTTTTTATTGATTATCTTTTGGTATTTCTTTCCAGTCACTTGTATAGGACTGGGGTGATTTTATGATTCCATGAGCTTAGGGTAGGTTATCTACTTGTAGTGTTGGGAAGTGGCTTGCAATGGGGGGCGGGGCCCTAAGTGGCTGCCAAGGTAACTCATTGTAAGTTTGGTTAATAAGCGATAACATTTACACACTAAATGGGGATTAAATGAACCTAAAAATATAATTGTTTTGGTTCTTGCCCATACCTCGAGTGCTTGTATAGACTAGGATGGGATTAGAGAGAATGCATGGTTGTGACCTTGCATTCCATAGTATGCCTCATCAGTATGAGAGGATACTAGTGGCCACATGAGATTAGTATGGACCCGTGGAGTTTAGCTAACTGCCAGGGTAACTTGTACATGATATATGGGATGACACTTTTTCGCTTGCATAGTAGGTTTCCTACATGTCATTGTGTGCCTCTGGGAATTAGATCTTGGTTTTGTGTGATGAAACCTTTGAGTTAGTATGCTTTTAGGATTCTTGGACTTAGAGATTATCTTTGCTATGTGAATTTTGATAGCCTATTTGGGACTTGAGATTACCTCCTCAGCACGGTGGGAGTGGACCACTTAGGTTCCACACAGTCAGGTGTAGTGTATTTCCACTCTTATCATTTGAGATCCATCCAAGACACTGTGGCTGGAGCATTCTTGGTTGGTATTTATCTTCATTCCATTCTTTGACCATTATGATAGATGATATACCCTATGATGGATGTAAGTAGTGGTATATTGATGATTTTCATATGTTAGATGATGTTATCTTATGCTTTGCATGTTGGATTACTTTCTGCATATGATGTAGTATGTTTTAGGAGTGACATTCCTACTATGATAATATCGATGATCTCTTCGATTCTTTGGAATGTTACACATGGAGGGATGGCTAAGATCCATGATGGTCTAATGATGCTATTTACAGTTGGGAGGAACCATGCACTTAGTTAATTATGTTTTTTGATATATGGTTATCTTGTATGATGGATGTTTATATCCTTATGATAATGATGTATCATGTATGACATGTGGTTTCATTTACTTTAATTGCAACATGGATTAATATTGGATAATGATGTACTTCATTTACATGAATGTATATTCTTTTTAGTCTTTTCATACTCTGTGACATATACAAAGGATGATTGAGCAATCTAAAATATAATTACAAAAAGGACACTTGTATATTGTTTAAGAACATTGGATGTAACATTGCTAAGGATGTGATGTTAGATGAATAGTTAATTTAGATGTGATACAGTGTTAAGGGATCTTTGAAGAATCTAACTATTATGTATGTTATGTTTACTTTCATTTGAATTGTTGCTATTGCTTCCATTACTATGTATAAGTTGTGAATGGTTTATATTTCATGTTTTTAAAAAAAATTGTCAGGCAAACTTAGTGAAATTCTTTGGATCCTTTGGCGGGGCATTACATTTTGAAGTGAATTCTGAACTCAGATTAGTGTTTTCTAACATGTTTTCTTGTAGGCAGTTTTGAGAGGTCAAATTTGACAGTTAATATCTTTTGACCCTGAATTCGTCATGAGATGAGATTCGACAGGGTGAAAGTGTATGGAATAAAGAATTAGTTGGAGATTTGGATTAGTTTTTAAGCCCAAGCAATAGGCCTTCTGATAAAAATTTCATAGTGGTGTAGAAATGATTTAAATAAGTTTTCAATGGTGTACTTATAGTTAATTTTGATTCCAATTAGTTTGAGATGTTTAATGGATCATTTTACAGAATCAGTTGTTTGAAAATGAAATTTTTTTAGTTGGACCGACTTTGGGGTCCGACTATTTCTATCTAATTAATAAGACATTTGGATTTTAAAATGTTTAAAAAGAAGAGATGTCATAATTTTTTTTTAAATCATTGAAAATATGATTTTAGATTGAGGATGGTGTGAATGATAATTAGTATTGACATCTTTCAAAGATAGGGAATAGCACGTCATAGAAAAATCAACGCATTGAAAATGAGAAATCCACAAATTAAAATAAGAGGCCCTCAATTGATTCAGTGAATGAAAAGGGGAAGGCACGGAGTGATAGAGTTGAGTCCATCAAGACTGTAAGTTTCTCCTTGGATGGGAGCATTGTGGCAGAAGAGACTGCAAATGGTAGTGATTCACATATTTGCCATTTTGGGGTGCATAATGTAGTGGAAAGGGATATCTTACAGATAGAAGGTAATCTTGTGAGTGTAGGCTACACAATTAAGGTAGTAGTATCACTTGTTCAAAGCATGATCCTAGGGTAGAGGGCTATTGCATTGAACTTAATTATTGCATGGCAAAAGAACAAGCCATAGAAGTAAAGACCCACAGTTCAATAGAGGCCTTGAAGCTCTTAAGCTAGATGGAATTGCAAGGTATGAAGCCAAACATGTTCACACTTGCCAACATTCTCAATGCTTGTGCCAGTATGAAAGCTTTGAGATATGATGAAGAAATTGATGCCCATGTCATTCAAATTAGAGTTAAGTCTAACATATTTTTTGGGAAGCTCCCTAGTTGACATTTATGTAAAATGTCAAATCTTAGAAAATGCACGGATAATGTTTGATGAAATTTTAGATCTAGATGTTATAGCATTGACTATGATGATTGCAGCATATGCTTAACATGGCAATGGAAAGGAAGCTCCATAGTTGATTCAACAACAATATTAATAGGGCATGAGGCTCCAATTCGGTATCATTATTGCAAACACTCCAAGCTGCTAAACCAAATAAAAAAACCATGCATCAAATAAGGGAGCATCCACATATTCAAATCTCCATGCCTTGTTTAAAGGAAATCACACATTGTTAAAGGAAGGCTCACACCATGCCAAAAAGAGAAGTAAGCATACAGACATGAAGCAAATCCATGCCCAGCAAGGAACCAAAGAGTCTTCATGTCAAAAAACCAAGAGATGCCATGAAATCCACAATCAAGTATGCCTATGCCAGTCAAAAGGAAGCCCCAGTCAAAATTTGCAGCATGAAAAGAAGCATGAGGCACCTTTTGAAGGGAAAAGAAAATAGTTAGAAGCTCAACGCATGCAAAAGATACCACAAGCCTACAAGGAACCCGTGTAGCAGGAGGAATGTGCACATGTTAAAGGAGATTAATGCTTTCAAGAGAGCAAAAAACATTGGAAAAATTTGCCATTTTAAAAGAGGAAGGCACAAATAATGAAAAAGGGAAGCAATGCTAGTCAACAAGAAAAGAGCACCCACACACATTCAAACAAGAAAAAGCTCCATCCACAGTAGACCCATGCATTAAATAAAGGAGAAATTGCCACAAGGGAGAGATGTATCCACAATAAAAAGGCATGGCAACATAGGGGAGCTAGATAATTTAAAGAGGTAGCAAATAAGCTATCTAGAGACCCTGCGCAAGAATGAGGAAGCTCCATACGCGCTAAAAAAGAAAGAAAGTGCTAGAAAAGAACAAAGCCAGCCATCAAACAATGAAAGCCACTTGTGCATTAGAAAAGAGAAAGCATTAGAAAACAAAATCCACATGCAAAGGATCAATTGGGACTTAGAAAAATGAGGCAGCAGCATGATAAAGCAAAAATAGAGGTTAATGTTTAATCCCATATTCGTTATGTGGGAAAGGTTCCATCTCTTTAAATACTTGAATGCAGGATATGTTACTTGCCTAAAATGCAATGGCTTTTTGGAAGCCCGACCATGTTTTTTGGGACCTGACCCTGATGATGACCAGCTAGAGAAATAAATGCTAAATTTTGAATGGATGTGCAAATGCGCTGATGTGGCGATAGATCTCCAGAGTTTGACACATGTCATGATCTGAGGGTGGGCGCATGCCCATAATAACAAGTTTCTCGCTAGTTAAAGATTACAAGAAAGTGGGATTTTGACACGTGGAGGCAGGTCCCTACTATCGATGAGGTGTCACAAACGAGTAGATCAAGAATGACGCACAAGATCGTCACACCTATCACAATCCAACGGTCAATGCTAACCCACATTTCCAAAGTGCTCATAGGATAAATAATGTGAGATTGTGGATGGAAACATGTGACACAGGTCCCAAGTGGCATCGATGTGATGGATGATGTGGCAATGAGATGGGCAAATCAAGTACTGTCATGTTACAGTTAGTCAACAAAGGGTTGACCTAAAATTAGAGGAAAGGAGAAAATTTCAAATCATAAAAAGTTTATTATTTTAATATATTTTTTGAAAAATGTACGCTCAGATTTTAAATTTCAAAGAGGCATTAAATCTAAAGTTTAGACATTAGAAAATTAATTTTTTTTGAAAATTTAAAATTGCAAGCTTGAAGCTTCTACCAGGGGAGTGATTTTAAAATTGACTTTTTGAAGATTTTTGAGAGGCTAATGTAGCTATATTATATATTGATGGAATCAGGAGAACCTGAATTTTCCAATTATGGAGTTAGTTTCCACACAAGAAATCGTTTGTTTGAGCTGCAAGAGGTTTTGTCTTAGGTTCCTATCTTGTAACTAAATTTAGGTATCAAAGTTCAATTTTGATTTTTAGCAAAGTAATGACCTGAATATAGTTAAAAGTCAGTGAAAATGTAGTTTGGGTCAAATTCTAATCAGATTCACTCAATAAAACTCAATTTCACTAGCATCTTTATGAAGCTTTCAAATATTTTGGTGACTCAAAGAGTTTTTATCATTGAACAAAAGATATTTTCAAATTTGTCACAGGGTAATTATGAAATCAAATTAGATAAAAATGGTAGAGAGAAGAAAGAGGTTTTTCAGTGGCAGGAGATGGAATTCTAAGTGGACACATGTCACTGTGAGATTAGATCCAAGAATTCTCGCTTTCCTATATTATTCTTTATTTCTTTCATTTGTGGTTGTTGGTAGTTTTCTCTAGGTAATACCAGCAGGGTTCTAGTGTTTTAATACGAAACCATTCTTTCAACATATTCTCTCTTGTATGAACAGCATTAGGAAGGATAATACAGACAGTTTAGATCTGTTAGGTTTTTTCTATGTTTTCATTTCATGCATATGAATGTATTGTTTCAAGAAAATTAATACAAAGAACAACAAATGATTGAGTTTCATCTTGAATCTTATCTCCTTTATCAGTGAGCTCCAATATTTTAATGGTCTTTAAACAAAGAGCCTAGGTCATAATTGTAGTCCCTTAAGGTTGTATGTTGTTTCATTGTTGGTTGTAACTCAAGGGGTTATGTAAATGCTTCAAGGAAATCAACAGGGTTTCAAATTTTTTGATGGGCATATCATGTAAGAATGAGGTTCAAATTGAGCATTGATGTCTATTTACAAGTTGAATAGATAGATCGTATATTTGAATATATAAATAAGTATCAGATATCCATATGTATATACATTTGATTCATGGATTTTTCCAATGGATTAGGCATTGGTCAACTATAGGCTCATTAAAATTCTACTGCTACATAACTAAAAGTTATGTTGAATTCAATGTCTTATTAATCAAAATCATTTTAGTATTTCATGTTTTGTAGTGGGCTGAAAAGAACTAACCCTCACTCAACTTATGAGATTCATAGATTTGCATTCAGCTACTGTACTTCTATGTTATTGCATAGATTATTAGGAGATATAAGGGTTTTCATTTGCTTAATAGATTTAGGGATATGTTTTTGCACTAGTATGATATCAACTGAATTTTAGGTCCACCTGCCTAGGTTTTGCAGAGCCTGAAGTAGAAGGAGTAATGCCTTATTGTTGGCTCAAGACTATAATTAGGTGTATTTATCATAGGAATTTTCTAGCCTTAGATACATTAGTCTGGTTTCTTGGTCATTTTCAAAACTATTAAATCAAAAACCAATAGGACCCAAACCCTAAATCATAAGGATGCAAGAAGAGTCAAAGTGATAGCAAGGAAGGCTATGTTTGTGTGTTAGAAATAAAGACACCAAAGAGTGAAACCTAGAAGTGAAATAGAAGAATTGAGAATATTTGACAAGGAAATCAAATAAAAATTGGAAAGCGAAGATCTATAACCTAGCACTACAGTACTAACCAAAGGATGAAGTACTGAGACATTCTAGCAAGTGTATTAAGGTAAATCTCTTAATAGGGTGGTTTTAATAGGCCTATTCAAATATCTTAATAGATTTCTTACTTACTTGGAAGTTTAAATCTTTTAATCAAGGTAGACTAAATAAGTCTTGTAAGCTCCTAATAGGGAAGACCCCTCACATAGTAAATCACAAAAAGTGATCAAACATTAAAGCCTTAATAGGCACACTTTATTACTATAGTAATGAATATTTTTAGGGGTCATCCCCACCACAGTTTTACCTTCAACTTTTAGGGTTTTTGGGTAACTAAATCTTGTGTGTTTTATGTTTACATTAACATTCATGTTTATGGATGTGATGTACATACTTAGATCTATTTCAGCATGTAACATTGTATGGTTATATTGTTGATGATCTAGCTATAAGATGGGTTAATTATGGAGAATTTATTTGATTTATTGATTGTTTAAAGAACTGAAATATTTTAGAGATATCAATTTACCCCCCTTCTTAGTATCTTACTCCCCAATTAGACTTCCAACACCTAACCCCCTAGTGACTATATGTGGAACCATAATACCCTACAATCAAGATGAGGAAACTAGTCATACCTCTCAAGGTATCATATCATTCTCATAATTAGCCTATATAAGCACTCAAGGTGTGGATGAGGAAAAATCTCTAACTTATCTTT
This sequence comes from Cupressus sempervirens, assembly GCA_028749045.1. NCBI lineage: Eukaryota > Viridiplantae > Streptophyta > Pinopsida > Cupressales > Cupressaceae > Cupressus > Cupressus sempervirens. The sequence goes on from CM053791.1 coordinate 746,372,773, forward strand.
TTAATTTATCTTAAGGCATGGTTGAGGCAATACTTTTAATTACTATGTTATCACTTGTTACACAACTTACAATGAGTCACCTTGGCAACCACTTTAGGCCTCAGCCCCCTTTGTAAGCCATTCCCATAGACATGGACCTAGATTACATTTTGAAAATTCATAAGCCACAATTGTGTCCCATACCACAAAAGTAATATTGATCAAATTTAATTCCATAACATGCAACCCAAAACTAACATTGGTTCTTGAAGCCCAAGTTCTCATAAATGCTCATCAAAATTAATCTCTTAAAATATCTCTCTATAAATCATAAAATACATCATGACATCTAATCAAATAATCATAAGATAAATCTCAAAAATTCCTCTAGTGCACATCTTAACTTGGTCAACCAAACAACCCACAAAGAAAACCATCACGAAATGTTAGATTGTTGTGACTGATCAAGAAAGTATACGCACTTCATAAATTCTTTGGGGTTGACAACCCTAAAGTAGTAAAAATACTTGTATAAAAGGGCTTAGGGTTAGGGATTTTTTCATAAGGGTGATGAAAAATTGGTTCTTGTAGTGGTATTGAGCTATTAGGGATTATAGATTGTAATTAGGTTGTAATCACTAGATCATAAAATTATTAGACTTTCTATTTGGTGCACGTAGCCCAAGGATTGGGTAACCATATTAAATCTTGGTGCCTTATGTTCTTTTCTATGTGATCTACTTTTTTTGTTATTGGTTATATTTGCATGTAATTTTTATTTCTATCGATGGTTTAATCCTAACAACTAGTATTAGAGTGAGGTTTTTATTTTTTTGTTTTAGTTATCCTCTACATGAAAGTCTCATAGTTAAGTTAGAGCAATGGAAGATGAGGTTAAGCTAAGGGTTGATAGGTTCAATGGGTAAAACTTTCAGTTATGGAAGATACAAATGGAAGACTATCTTTATCAAAAGGATTTATGGAAGCTATTGGAAGGAAAAACTAAGAATTAGAGATGTATGTCAAATGATAAATGAGATATTTTAGATAGAAAGGTAATTGGAAGCATTTTATTATGTCTTACACCATTGATGGCATTTAATATTACAAAAGCGAAGACAACAAAAGAGTTGGTGAAATCCATAGTGACACTATATGAAAAGTTCTATGCTTCAAACAAGGTATTTCTCATGAAGCATTTATTTGATATGAAAATGGTAGAAGGTGGATCTATTATAGATCATTTAAATGAGTTTAATACTATTACTAGTCAGTTATCTTCTATGGGTGTCAATTTTGATGAAGAAATTAGGGCTCTCTTGATTTTGTGTTCTTTTCCTAAAAATTGGAGTCTCTTGGTAATGGTTGTGAGTAATTCTATTCTTAGATCTAGTACCCTAAAATATGATGATGTAATCAATGTTGTGTTGAGTGAAGAAACTTGTAGGAAAACCTCAAGTTGATCTATATCAGGAAGTGCTTTGAATGCACAAAATAGGGGTATAATGATTGAGAGATGAAGTAATTCTATAAATCATCAGAAATCAAGAGAAAAGTCAAAGGGGAGGAGGTCTCAATCGAGAAGACTAAATGACTATTAGTACTATGGGAAACCAAGGAACAAAAAGAAATATTGTTGGACTCGAAAGAAAAATGAAGCATATAAACTAGATGGAGACAAGGAGGCACTTGTGGTAAGTAACAAATCCAAAGATGATGCTTTCCTTCTATCTTTAGAAAGTGTTGATGATTTGTGGGTTTTAGATTCTGGGGCTTTATTTCATGCTACACCTCATAGATGTTATTTTATTGATTATGTCCTAGGGGATTTTGGACTTGTTTATTTTGGGGATAATGAACCCTATCAAATTGTTGGAAAGGGAAAAATTAAGATTAATTTGTAGAACGAGAATCATTGGCTACTACATGAGGTAAGAAATGTTCCAAGGTTGAGCAGGAATTTTATTTTAGTAGGGCAACTCAGTGATGAGGGTTGCATAGTTACTTTTAATAATAAAAATCAAAAGGTTTCAAAAGATTTCCTTGTAGTAGAAAAAGGTGTGAAAGTAGGAAACTTATATCTTTGCACAAGTCATATTGTTCCTTCTACTTTAATTGTTTTAGAGAAAATGAATGTTTAGGAACAATTGCTACAGTTGAGCAGGGAGAAAAAAAAGCTGTTGTAAATTCTGATCCAGAATTGTGGCACAACAAACTTGGGCACATGAGTGAGAAAGGTATGAAAATACTTCATTCAAAGAAAGGTTTACTAGGTCTAAAATGTGTTAATATGGATTTGTATGAAAGTTGTGTATATGGAAAACAAAAGAGAATGAGTTTTGTGAAGAGTCAGAAGGAAAATAAAAAGGAGAAATTAGAGCTTGTGCATATAGATGTATGGGGACTAGCTCATGTATCTTCCCTTGGAGGCTCTCATTATTAAGTTTCATTCATTGATGATAGTACTAAAAAAGTATGGATTTATTTTCTTAGACATAAATCTTACGTATTTTAAACTTTTAAGAAATCGAAATGCTTGGTTGAAAATGAGACTAGTAAGAGATTAAAATGTCTTAAAACTGATAATGGTGGTGAGTATTACAGTCATGAATTAGAATATTATTGCTCCACTAATAGTATTTGTAGACCAAAAATTGTTCCAAGGACCCCATAGAAAAATGGAGTGGTTGAACACATGACCAGGACTATAATGGAGTGTGCAAGGAGCATGAGGTTGCATGTTGGGTTTCTCTTACACATGTGGGTGGGGGCTATCAATACTATTTTATATTTGATTAATAGAGGTTCCCCTAGTCCTTTAGGTTGTGGTATTCTAGAGGAAGCATGGGTTGGTAAGAAGGTGAGTTATTCTTTTCTCAAAACTTTCAGTTGTGAAGCATTTGCTCACATAGATTCTGAAAATAGAACCAAGCTAGAAGCTAAGTCAAAGAAATGTGTATTTGTTGGATATGGCATTAATGAATTTGGTTATAGGCTTTGGGATTTTTAAAATCATAAAATTGTAAGAAGTAGGGATGCCATATTCAATGAGAAAGTGTTGTACAAAGATCTATTGTAGAAACATGAGAAGAAAGAAGATGATTATGTAGTGTTGAATGATACTCCAAAAGATGATGTCCCAACCATTCCTCATGATATGCAACAATTACAACAAAAAAGACCACACACATCAGTGAATGTTAGATAGTCAACAAGGAAAATTAAACCTCCAAAATGATTCTCTCCCTCTTTGTATTCAATTTTACTTACTAATGGTGGTGAACCTAAGTGTTATGATGAAGCTGTGCAAGTGGATACTAAGATTCAATGGGAGTCTACCATGAAAGATAAAATGGACTCTTTGTTGAAGAATAAGACATGGGATTTATGCAAGTTTCTTGTAGGTAAAAAAAATTTACAGAATAAGTGGGTTTATAGGTTGAAAGAAAAGGAAGGAGGTAAGAAAAGATTTAAAGCTAGGTTAGTGGTAAAAGGATTTTCCAAAAAAAAAAGAATTAGTTTTGATGAGATATTTTCTCCTGTTATTAAAATGACTTCTATTTGTACTATTTTAAGTCTTGTGGCTATTGAAGATTTTCATTTAGAGCAGCTTGATGTTAAAACAACCTTCCTTCATGTTCCTTTGGATGAAGAGATATATATGGCTTAGGCACATGGATTTGTGATCAAAGGTAAGAAGAACTTAGTGTGCAAATTGAATAAAAGTGTATATGGCTTAAAGCAAGCACCTCGGCAATGGTGTCTAAAATTTTATCATTTTATGCATGAGCATGGCTATACTAGGTGTCATTTAGATCATTGTCTTTATTTTAAGAGGTTGGATGATGATAGCTTCATTATTTTATGTTTATATGTTGATGATATGCTTGTATTTGGCTCTAACATGGAACATATTAAGGGGTTGAAATGCTGGTTAGCATATGTATTTGCTATGAAGGATTTGGGGACATCAAAACAAATCCTTGGTATGAAGATTTGTAGAGATAGGAAGAACAAAACATTGATGCTATCTTATGCTGATTATGTTGAGAAGGTGTTGCAACATTTGTCTATGGAGAATGTTAAAGCTATAAGCACACCTTTATCTAGTCATTTGAAGTTGATTAGGAAGATGTGTCCTAAGACACAAGAAGAGGAGGATAAGATGTCCAAGGTACCCTATGCTTCAGCTACAGGATTTTTGATGTATGCTATGGTATGTACCAGGCTAGATATTGCACATGTAGTGAGAGTTGTTAGCAAGTATATGAGTCATCTAGGAATTGTGCATAGGAATGTAGTCAAATGGATTTTCAGATATTTGAGATGAACATCCAATAAGTGTTTACACTTTGAGGGCTCTACCACTGATTTACAGGGCTATGTTGACATAGATTTGGTTAGGGATATTGATACTAGACAGAGTACTATATGTTATGTATTTATCGTTGGTGGGGGAACCATGAGCTAGGTTTCTTAGTTACAGAAGATTAATGCTCTATCTACTACAGAGGCAGAGTATGTTTCTACTATAGAGGTAGGCAAGGAGATGATATGGCTTTAGTTCTTCTTGGAAGAATTGGGACATCCTTAGAAGGATAATTAGTTTTTCATAGATATTCAAAGTGTCATTCATCTTGCAAATAATTTAGCTCTGCACTCAAAGACCAAACACATACAATCGCAGTACCATTTCATTTGGTCAATTTTAGATAATGAACTATTAAAGCTAGAGAAGATACATAAAAATTACAATCTAGTAGATATGTTGACAAACGTAGTAACAAGGGAGAAGTTGAACTCCTCTTCAGCTTTGTTGGTCTTCTAGACTGAACATGAATCAAAGAACAACAACATCTAGGGTTGTTTGATCCAATGGGAGCCTCATGGAGTAGTGGCATAGCTACAAGATTAGAGTCCAAGTAAAAGATTGTTATTTAGTGTAGTGCCTGCCCCTGGCTTACATTTTGTTATCATTGCTGAACTCTTTTCGAGCTAGTTTCATGTTGATGGTTAGCAACATTGTTTTGAGATTATTAGATATTGTGCTATGGATTCTATTGATATGTGATGAGATTACTTAGACTTTACATTTCATGGTTGCATGATGATTATTACATTGCTTTTAGTTATTGATGATGATTAGATTAGATGATTTATTATAATATATGTTTTCTTATGGATACTTACCCCATACTTGCATGTGTATGGTGTGCGTATTTTCTTATGTATGACGTGTTTGATGTGGTTAAGGAAGGGAGTCGTAGTCACCTACTAGTCAGGATCTACACGATGCACCACTTCGTGCCATTGCCTATTTAGTTAGTATATATTGTGCTTGTACATGCATAGTTTTTATGCAGGTTGCAGGTATTGGGTATCGACTTCCTTGAATTGCCAGGATGAGCGTACCCTATCACATTATCTCAATGATAAGAGATAAGAGATAATTCTCAAGTCCAAATCCCACCCTTTTAAGCCATTTATTCTAATTGAAAATTACGACAAGTATCCGACTTGAGTACCCTCCAAATACGTCAGATGATGTAATTCGTGATATTAACCTTTAGTTTGAGTTTGTATGTATTTTGGCTATGATGGGTTTTCATATTTTTACCTTGTGATTCTTTGATGTATTTTCTATTAACTAAGCCTAATTAAAAGATTTAATTAATGGTTTAGTTTAATGGAAAAATTAATATGGTATTTAATATTTATTTTATTTAATTAATTAAGAAATTAATTAAATAAAATAATTAAATTTGAAAATAAAAGTTATAATATTAAATTTGGAATGTGAAAATATTTATTTTAATAATAATATATTTGGAGTTCATTTTTAAATAAATGACTAATATTATTATTAAAGCTAATAAATATTGTGATGTGAATATCAGGATTTAACTGTGTGATTTTGAGTCAAACTCAATGACCCATGTTTCATGAGTAGTGATTCAACATGAATCCATCTCTCATGAGAATAAATGGAACACTTAGCACTCATTGGATCTAGGTGATGCTCACAAGGGTGAAGCACCGGGACTTCCCGGGAGGTCACCCATCCCAGTACTACTCCAGCCTGAGCGCGCTTAACTACGGAGTTTCCTCCACAGTTAAACCCAAAGCTTGCAACCCCATTTGCAAAACCTTCACCAAGTGTTGTGCCTTATGAACCATTCATTAGAAAGCCCCTTAAGCTCATCAATTGATAAGTAGGAGATGATTTCCACAGCTAGTCAAATTGTGATGTGAATATCAGAATTTAACTGTGTGATTTTGAGTCAAACTCAATGACCCATGTTTCATGAGTAGTGAAGGTTTTGCAAATGGGGTTGCAAGCTTTGGGTTTAGCTGTGGAGGAAACTCCATAGTTAAGCGCGCTCAAGCTGGAGTAGTACTGGGATGGGTGACCTCCCGAGAAGTCTCGGTGCTTCACCCTTGTGAGCATCACCCAGATCCAATGAGTGCTAAGTGTTCCATTTATTCTCATGAGAGATGGATTCATGTTGAATCAATACTCATGAAACATGGGTCATTGAGTTTGACTCAAAATCACACAGTTAAATCCTGATATTCACATCACAATTTGACTAGCTGTGGAAATCATCTCCTACTTATTAGCTAATAAATATTTTAGCAATTAAGTTTTGGAAAATGAAATTTAAAAGGAGAAAATATATTTAAATTAATAAAAGATTCTAGATCTCATGTGATTAAAATATAAATATATTAAGATTGAAAAGTGGAGTTATTAAAGTTAGTGCATGATATTTAATAAATAAATAAATTAAATTGGAAAAAGTAAATTAAATATTATATTAATATTTGCTCACATAGGAGTTTACAAATTCTCGAGAGTTTTGCACTCTAAGAATGCACAAGTTGTCTACACTTAGAAGTTAGCATTTTATTTGAGCACATGGTCTCTACAACCTTAAGACTTATCTAGAAGGTTGGAGAAGACCCATGCTTGGTTGTCATGCTTATCTTCTAGTTGTTTCTAGAGACACTCTAGATGCATCTTAGAGGCTTTTAAATAGAGGCTCTCCTAGTGTGTTTCGACAAGCTTAATGGAAGCTTCAAGCTTACATGCTCTTATTCTTCTTCATGCTCATATGCTCCTTCATGCTCATATGTTTCTACTTGCTCATATATTTTTACATGCTCATATGCTTCTATATGCTTCCATGCTTCTTCTAGCACTTCTAATCACTTGGAGGATTCGGTTGGCTTGGATCTTGGAGAAATTATGAATGTTGGAGAAGGAAGGGATTCTCTATGGACTTCTGAGACATGGAAAATTAGCATCAGTGTCTAGGTGCACTCATGATAATCACATAATTTATCTGCCCTCTTTCTTTTCCTGTCTTCATTGTGTCTGCTATATGTGTCTGAATATTCTCTTTGATTGGATCTGCAATTTTGAAATTGAAATCTAGATATGATATTTGGTTGAGAAGAAAACAATAGAAAAACTTTAAATCCAATTAAGGAGAAATAATTAGATATGAATTGGGTTTGAGTTCGAATTTATATTAAATTAGAAAGACAAAATTTGGAATTAAAATAAAAATTTTATGATAAAAATTTGAATGATTAGATGTAATCTTTCTATCAATTATATTTTTAGATGTGTATGAACAAACTCTTTTATGGTTAAATTTAGAGAACAATTACCTTTTAGGAGAAATTCTTAATTCATCACAAATTGTCCTATCGCTACCTCTTGGATAGACCCAAACTTAGTAATTCATAACTTTCTATCGTGATTGAATTTATTCGATCGCTTCAGTCAAAATTGGTGCAACTTGGCCCTCTCCAACATATTTTAATTTCAGCCCAATTCAATGATTCATTAGGAAGATATGACTCTTGTACTAAGACTATTTTATTCAAGGACAGATATTTTTCCATTTCTCATAACCAAGAGTTCTTTATGCTTAAACTTTACAAAAATAATATATCAAAGCATGGAATGAATTAAAGATATTATTGAAATCTTCCCTTATTACAATCTTATTAATATGCATTAGTTTTATATGGTTTATTATCTAGTCCAATTAAATCAAATTTAATTAAGATTAGTTTAATAGTAGAAGAAGTGTAATTAATTATTAGTCAATCTAAGTAAATCAATTTTAATGAGAGAAATTTAAAAAAAAGAGATTTTAATATAGTTTATATAGTGGACTTTTTATAATGTATATTAAATACTATTTAATATATATTAAATAATTTAGAGACGGTAATTTTATATTACGTTTTTAAATGATAAGACTTTAATGATAATGGATTAAGATTTAATTGACATGGAGTCACTGTTATAATATTGTTATAATTTGAATTACTATGGTATTATTAATACATTATATATTATTAACTAAATTATTGATAAACCTTAATGGTATTAAAAGTTAGCTAATGAAGCTTATGTAAAGTTCTCTAAATCGATTAATAATAGTTTTGATGAGTTTATTATTTATTAATGTTTGTTCGGTCTAACAAACTATTAATAAATAATAGTATAAATAGTTATCAATTAATACGGTCAGAGTTAATCTAGAGGAGATTAGTTAATGATTGAAGTACTATAAAAGATATTAATCAAATTGAATTGGTTAATAATTTGGAAGAGTATCAATTTAATTGAATTAACGTACATAGGGGAAACTTATTTGAGATAATAATACTTGGTATTGAGAATTTATTATAACTTTTTATTATTAAATTATAAATGGAAACATTGTTGCAGAGTGACGAATGTGGTCATTATAGATTTATTAATAAGATTCCCAATATAGCTTGTTATTAAATATTAACAAGTTATTATTATTGAACTATGAATATGAATATTTGTGTACTAGATTATGGTTGACTTTTAACTTACAAAATTATAGTTACTTATTAGTCAACTGATATTAATTGGAACATTGCCATTGATATGTAATTATTAATTAATTTAATTAGAGTTAATTAAATTTAATTAATAATTAAGTTATGTAACAAAGTTTTAATTGATATGCTAATATCGATTCTTTTAGTGAAGTTGTTAAGTAATTACATCGAAGTTGACAAGTTGTACTCTCATGACTTGAATAATGACCTTAGATATTTTAATAGTGAGACTTAGTAATATTTAATTGAGAACTATCAGAATGTTAATAGGTCATGGATGGTGTACCTATGTTAATTGATTGAGTAAATTGATCATTTTAATAAAGTTATAATCTTCTTATTCGAAGACTAGTAATTGGCTCTCTTATAATTTAGATGATTAATGATCCTTGATTTATGTTAAAAGTTGAAGTAACATTAAGGAAGAGTCATTCAATTTGTAACATTGATCTTAGCAAAATAAAGAGAACAATTTACTTAAGGATCAATGATGATCAATTTAATGAGTAAATATTTATCCTTAAGTTATTCTTAGAATGCAATTTTAAATAATGGAAGTATAATGTTATCGGGGGAACAAACGGGTTGACATGTAGGTCAAATGAAGAACCTTACACATTTATATTTGAAACAAAAACTAAAGCTCTGTACATTATTCAGCTATGTGATTTTAATAAATCAAAACATGTGTTTGCATTGTGTATTCTATATGTTTCTTGTTTTGGGTTTTGGGTTGACTAGTGTTGCTAGTTATAGGACATCTACTAGAGGCTCAGGGGTTATGATTGTGATGTCATGATGATTTCTTAATTCTAATCTTTATAAACCCAACCATGGTTATGTGATGGTATGCTCTATGAGATGATTGTATTATTGATTATTATTGCTTATCAGTCTTCTTGAGTGAAGCTGAGTTATTTGTATCTGAGACACTTGACTTAACCATTTTTGAGTCATTGATCAGTTATCCTTGGATTACTTTTCAGTCTCCATGATGGGACTGAAATGTTGATTTATTTCTTGATGATGTCATGTTGTGACATGTTTGACTCAACCATTTTGGAGTGTTTGATCGGTATTATTTTGAGATATTCTTCGTTGCTTGTTAAGAACCAATGGATATTGTAATTCATATTGGAGATTATATTTATGAGGTTTATTTTGAGGAGTTTTATTTGTTCTTTGATGAGAGAACCATCTTACTATCAGGTTGCCTATGAAGGAACCAAGTTTGATTTTTATGAGTGTTGTGGTATGAGACACAACTGTGGATTTATGTGCTTAGGAGAGGTTGTCTAGGTACATGACTATGGGAGTGGCTTGCATAGGGGTCCAGGGCCCAAAGTGGTCAGTACCAAGGTAACATAATGCAAGTTATGTAATAAGTGATAATTTAGTAATTAAAATTTATGGGAGGAAAACACACTAAAAAGATAAGTTAGAGATATTTAAACCACCCATACCTTGGGTGCTTGTATAGACTAAGGATGGGAGAAGTGCCTCGTCTTCTTGAGAGGACTTCTTGGTTTCCACATGTGTCACGTTGAGGGTCCAGGGTTCAGAGTAACCAGTCCAAGGTAACTCAACGCTTGAGGGTCCGGGGTCTAATGAGAGACTAGTCTAGGGTAACTCAAGTAGCCATGTGATGACACTCCCTAGTATGTAGCCTAAATCTCCTCTATAGATTTTGTGTATCTTTGGTGGTGTACTTATTGTTGTGCCTCTGGGATTAGATGTCAATTTTGTGATTGGAACATTTGAATTAGTATACTTTTAGGATTCCTAGACTTCAAGAGTATTAGGCTATATGATTTTGATATCTGTTTGGGACTTGAGATTATCTCCTCAGCACAGTGGGAGTGGACCATTTAGGTTCTACAGGGTCGGGTGGTAGTGTATTTTTCACTCTTCTGATTTGAGATCCATCTGAGACACCATGGCTGATGCTTTTTTGGTTGGTATTTATCTTCATTCTATTCTTGGATCATTATGATAGGTGATATACCCTATGATGTATGTATTTACTAGTATGTTTCTTATATTGATGATTTGCATATGTTAGATGATGGTATCCTATGTTTTACTTTGCATGTTAGTAGGATGTTTTAGGAGTTGCATTCCTACTATATTAATACCGATGATCTCTTCGATGCTTTGGAATGTTACGCATGGAGGGATGGCTAGGATCTACGATGGTCTAATGATGCTATTAATGGTTGGGAGGAACCGTGCACTTAGTTATTTATGTTTGTGATATATGGTTATCTTTTATGATGGATGTTTATATCTTTTGTGATGATGTATCATGTATGACATGTGATTTCATTTACTTCAATTGCATCATAGATTAATATTGGATGTTGATGTACTTTATTTACATAGATGTTTATTCTTTTAAGCCTTTCATACCTTGTATCATGTATAGTGGATGATTGAGCTAAACTAAAATGTAGTTACAAAAAGGACACTTGTATATGGTTTAAGAATGTTGGATGTATTGTTGTTATTTCATAAGAATGTGATGTTAGATGAATGGTTGATTTAGATGTGATGTAGTGCCTCTCCCATTGAATTTTGTAAGTCATCCTGATGGATGCAACCTTGCTGATCTTTTGTTGTGATAGATCATGATTGTGACCGTGAGTGGTCTACATCGTAGAGGTGTTTGGGTTTATGTTTTTTTATCAGTTGCTTTGATTATGCTTTTGACTGATCATTGAGATTATGATGTGATTTTTGGTTCACTGAGGTTTGTGCCAGTGATTACCAAGATCGATGTTGTATCATGAGGTTTTTTTGTGATTACCCTGAGATGTGTGCAGAGATTGCACTATGTTCTTTTACCATGCTACACTGGACTAGGTTCTTGTAGCAGTGGTTAGTCATGTTTATGACTATGTTTGCTTATGTGTTTTAAATGCCCTTGTTATGCAGAGTAATCAATCATTATTAAATGCTTAAGTAATTAGAATGGATTATTCTTGTTGGATTCTTTGGTTATGTGCTACGAACATTTACCTTGTTTTATTTTGATCTGAGAGATATCTGTTCTTATGTGATAATTTACATTTGAGATGACCTGAGGGTCAAATGGTACTCTTTGATTCCAGTATCATAGATATTAGACTACTATGTTGTTTAGTTAATCATATTGCATGATGATGCCATTTTGAGATGAAAGTGTGTTTTATGATGTTATCTGGTTATCTGGTATTTGAACATACCTCTGATTATGTTATGTGATGGATTTAATGATATGGTTATTTACTTCATTCCTAGGTTGTTATGCTTTATGCAAATGTGAGTGATGTTAATAGATTATTTTAATATAATTAAATAAATGGTTAAATTAGGCAATTTAATGCATTTATTGCTTCGGCTATGTTATTATATGCAATTGCACTTGATCATGTTGTTTAGTGTGCAAGATTTATATCCCTGGCAGTAGCACATGGAGTTAGTGATTCAACCTTTCATATTTTACCAATGTCGTCCTTGTATGGTCGACATATCCTTTATTAAAATGTTTAATTTAAACCTTTCAGTGATTATTAAATCTGAACTCATTGCATTATGTGATTAGACCAGTAAGCGTGTTTGTGCATTTAGAGGTTCGCATTATCGCGAAAGTTGTTTAAGGTGATTTATGTGTTTTTGGGTTTTTGGGCTTTTTAATTGATTTATTTTAATTTCTGGCAGCTTTTCCATAGATGAATTCCTATTTATAGGAATAGCCTATTTTCACTTGGGTTGATTCAGGATTTAACTAGATTGGCTGGTTATGTGCCCTAATCGATTATTCACTCGAAAAGTGAATAAGTATCCAAAGAGGAATTTAATTCCTCACTTCTCACTTTTGAATTGGAAAGTTGGAGAGTAAAACCCAAAATCCTCTTCATGAGGATTTATTGTTTTGTTCATTGTGGGAGCTACGAGTGTGAGATCATCGCGAGGTTGGGCTCATTGGATCCAGCTCGGGGAAACCTTGGATTGCCGCAATTTCCAGCTACTTCTGCGAGATATTTATTTTATGGTTTAGATTCTCATTTTTCCCTTTTGGCTATGAGGTAGGGCTTTCTTGTTTTATTGTTTCTGCTTTGTTTCTACTTCTATTTTTGGTAGCTGTTTGTTTGGAGGCTGAGAACTAGTGTTCCCCTTCATTTTTGTATGCTAGTTCTACCCGGTTGGGCGGGTATGAACATTTCTCTTTTTTTTTGGGATGATGGTTTGGGATTTTGCACCGTTATGCTGGTCATTTTTGCATATGGTGTTCGATTCTATTTATTTTTGGATTTTTGGGGTTTTTGAACCCAAATGCCAAATGGGTTTTAATTTTGAAGTTTTCCAAATTTTTGAAGTTTTTACGTTTTGCGTACTGCCCTATTTTCTCGAGTTTCCTTGGCACAATGTAGGTCATGGACCTTGATGATCTGTTTGGATATCAGTCAGACCACTTTTGCACTTTTGTGTTGCATTGGGATGCGTGTTGCATCCTTACTCTTGACATTTTGTTCGGTTGAGTGATTTTACACTTGTTAATGTTTCTTTTAGACCCTTGCTTTTGTTCGTGAATGCTAGGATTCATGTAGAATCCATACTCTCAAATTGAGGCTGGTTGAGTGAGTTCACGATGTTTGGTCTTGTTACATCATTGGGATTCGTGTAGAATCCATACTCTTGGATTGAGGCCGATTGAGTGATTTCATGATGTATGATTTTATTGGCTTTGGGATTCATGTAGAATCCGTCCTTCCCGTGTTGCTTTCAGTTGGGTGTTTTCTTTGCATTGTGTTCTCATTCCTGTCCTTATGTTATGATCTACATGATGGTGTTGCGCCACACACGAGTACGTGTGCGTACATTTGTTGGGTGACTTGCGAGGCCCGATCTTTTGTGGATTTGTCGGAAGTTATGATCATTAGGGTTGGGATGGGAGTATGCATGCCTACAGGCACTTGTCGTAGGATGAGCATGGGTAGGGTAGGGTAGCATATGGAGGGGGCTTCTATCTCGTAGCCTAGCGATCATGACGCCATGGGTATGACTGAGAGGAGCTTGTTTAAGTGACAACTAAAGAAAATGTGTGATTGGTAATAAAACTTAAGATAATAAAATGGTACTTTTGTGTATTGGCCTTCCGTTGAAGGAGTTGAGCTACATGGTGTATTGCCCTTCCATTGAGGGAGTTGAGCTACATAGATCCAAGCTTGGGCTTTTTGATGCCAAGCAACTCTCCATGATGCTAGTCCCTACATAGTAGCCTATTGAGTGTCTGACGAGGACCTATACTCCTTGCATTGTCTTAGGTTCTTGGTTGCAGCCATCATACTCTCTAGCGTGAGTGTTAGCCATGGATGTTGTGTTTTATGTGTGTTTGTGGTTGGATCATTATCTCAATCAGCACAGTGGGTGTGGACCTATGGGTACCACATGGTTGGGAGGCATAGCTACCTTCACCACTGCTAGGGATCGGTGTACAGAGATGATCTTTGTCCTAGTGTGACCATTGCTAGATGTTTTCACTTGGTACTTCCGGTTCTGGAGTATGCTTTCTTTTGATTTATGCTTTCATTGGGATGCTTGTATATCATGTTTAGATGATTTTATTTTATTTGGCACATTCCCTTATTATGATGTTTAGCATATGATTAGATGATGTGATTTTCTTTAGTAGTATATATGTTTCTTACTGCTGTTTAGCATGTGATAGGTGATGTTATCTACTATAGGATTATCTTATGCATTATCACTAGCATGTTAGATTTTCTTATGTTGTTATTGTTGCATGTTTTTAGTAGTGACGTCCCTATTACGACAGTACCGACGATCTAGTCGGTGGCTTGAGATGTTACACGCGGGGATGGCTAGGACCCACGATGGTCTTATGATGCTATTGATGGTTGGGAGGAACCGCGTACTTAGTTTGGTTTTTTTGTCCCTTAGATGTATTTTTGTATATTGTGATGATGCTTTTGTTCTCTGCGATGTTTAATTCAGTGTGTTCTTTGCTGCTATAGTTTAGATGGGTTGGTGTTCTTCATTCTGTGTTGTTCTTTCACTCGAGTGTTCATTCCTCGAGCCTTTGTGGATCTGGTACTCCCTGGTGTGGAGGTTCTTTTGTCAAATTTTTCCCATTTTTGAGTTCTGGAAGTGTTTTTACTTTCTATGGGTGACATTTGTTCAGCATTGTGTGACACTGATAAAGTATCGCACGCCCATAGAAAGAATGTCGTACGATACTATAAAGTGTCGCATGCATTACTGGAGAAGTGTCGTACGACACTGGAAGAGTTTTGCACGGCTTTATGAGAAATGTCGTGTGATACTTTTCTAGTATCGCACGCCTTCTTGAGAAGTGTCGCACGCAGTAACAGAGAAGTGTCGCCCTCCCTTAGTAAAAAGTGTCGCACGATTTTTGTGAAAAACATGTGCATGCCATTAGTGGGAACTTTTCTTCATGATCCGATCTTTTTGAGAGTGGTTTTGGATACCCTTTTGGGCGTTCTTCGAGTGTATGTTGTTGCATTTTGAATTGAGGAAGTTTCTTTTGAAATTCAGTTATTGGGTTTCTGTTGTAACCCTTCGGGGTTTAAAATATATCATTTAAGTATAAGTTGATGTATATTTAATTCCTTATACTTAAGATATATTTTAATATATGTGACAAATCATTTGAGATAGGTTTCAAACCTCTCGGAGATAAGTTATGGATTCTAGAAAATTTCAGGGCTTCAAAAATCCAGACTTAGCCAATTTTCAGGGCTTCAGGATTTCGGGCTTAGCCAAATTTTAGGATTCTACATTTTACCCCAGCTTGGTGTTTTGTTGATGAGTGGTTGTTTCTTGTGCCCTCATCATGTATGTTGTCTTTGTTGGCTTTGTTTGTGTGTGTCAGTTTGGTAGTAGCGTTCAGAGATTTGTTGGTTGCCGAGATTGTGTTGAAGTCTTCCATTGCGATCTTAGTGACCCTTGTATGATGTTGTCTTGTGCATTCATACTTGTAAAAAAAAAAAAAAAATCTTGGCTTCTTTTGAATCCTTGTTCCCAAGGATCTCCAGGCAGGGCATTACATTTGGTATTAGAGCCCATGTTCAAATGTTGGGATCTTTGTGTTATGTTGCCCTTGTAGTGTTGCTACGTTGGTTGAGTGCGAGTGTCTTGGTGAGAACTCATGATCTTTGTTGCTTTGGTATCTACTCGTGATGGACTTGCTTGTCTAGTAGATGCAACTAGAGCAGTGTGTGGGGAGAAGGAAGTGAGTCTTCCTGTCTTTGTAGGTGGTATCGATGTGCCTTGGTTGGTTGGTTGCTTGTGTGCCCCTTTTTGGATGGAGCCACTGATTGGTGTCCATGTGGTGGCTTGAGTGCAGCTTTTTGTTTCTCCTTGTGGAGTAGGTGCATTGATTCCCTATTTTCTCCTTATTGTGATTCTTCATTTTGTTGTTATAATGATGAAATGGTTCTTTTCTTTGAAAATGAGTGTTTACTATAAATCATTGCAAAGAGTAGGTTTGCATTATATCCTTGGGTTAATGACTTAAGTCCCCAATCCGATTGTTCTTAAGCTTATGTAAAACTGTATTAATTTGATGGATATCTAAATGTTGCATTGCATGGAAATTTTTTCTTTTTTGCATATGCATGAGATTACTGATGGTATACTATTTGATGTGTGTGAGTGTGTTCTCTAACATTGCTAGGATGATGTATTCCTTAGCATTGTGTGGTGATTTATCCCTCTTGTGTGACTATACTCAGTCATCACCTATAATGTGATTTGTTTGACGCCTTGTTTTATGTGGCTGGAGGTACTTTCCTCATGTTGTTGGGCTAGCATTGGTTTTTAGTATTTTCCTCTCTTGGAGTAGTCATCAAATTTTATCTATCGCTCTCTTTGTGGCAGTTGTCACATTTGACTTATTGTTGAAATGAGCTCTTTTTGGTACTTACTATTGGAATCGGCAATTCTCCCATTTGGGCTTTTTATTTTGTTTCATGATAACTATTCTAGATGTGTTTTACTGCTGCCCAGTTGTGTGTTGTGACTCTATCATGTTCATCTCAAACCTCTGGTAGTACATTCAAGGGATAATATCATGGGGAACATGCTAGTGTGTCTTTGTTAGATTTTAAGTGTTAATGTAATTGGATGGTTTAAAACATGAGTAAATGGAATGTTATTTTTGAAAGAAATTGAAAGATATGTACTTGTTTTATAGTGACTCTTGGACCCGTGCTTGAAATCTTTCAGATCATTATGCATTAGTGCTTATATTATGTTTAATTAATGAAATTATGAAAGAAGAGTAATGATGGTTTCAATGTGTGGATTACCTTTCATTCCATGTCTTATGTTGTTGGGCATGTGTGTCCTTGTGTGGTTTTGGATGTTTTGTCCGTTGCTTGTCTTGGTGACCAAGGCTGTTGGTTTTGTCTTTGTTTTTTTGATTTGAGTGGTGACTCAGATCGTAGATCTTAGATCTCTTTGAGCTTCTTCATGTTGTAGTCCTTGTCGATATCTTTTTGATGCTTTTCAAATGGATTCGATCTGAGTTTGACTATGAGGATTTGGCTTTTGGAGTTGTTGATCGATGTTCTAAGTACCTTTTCGAGTAGAGGCTAATTCAATCATGTCATATCATATTTTTGGCCATTGGAGAAGTTTAAATCTTCATGATATTCATAATGGAAGAGTTATCTTGTCTTCATAATCTACTAGGTACCTGTTGGAGTTCGTTCTTGGGTTTTTGTGTTTCCTATTGCACTGACCCACCCTTGTGAGGTGTAGTGTGGTTTGTGAGTGTTCCTTGTTGTGGATGATTTTGCCTTATCATTTGGGAGTGACTCAGTTCTTTGATGAGTCTGCATTCTCCTTTCTGGATGTTGACTTTGGCACATCTCCATATCCTTTTCTCTCTTGTGAGAGTAGGCTAGTGTGGTTATGCCACTAGCTCAGTTAGTGTTTTCAGGTGAGTATGTTGATGTTTGGTGAAATTGTGAGTTTCGTAATGCATCTTGGGCTGATTTTGTGCAGAGGTTGAGAGAGACTCCCTCTCAATCCTAATACTCTATAGTATCCTTCTCCCTAAGCTTCTATCTTCATGTGGATTGTCTCAATCAAGTTTTCTCTTTAACTGTTGACTTGAGGCTAGAGATTGAGTTTAGTGGTAGTTTGGGTGTAGTTTTCCTAGCATGGTGCTAGAGGGACATGGTATCGTTGGACACATGTTACCATCTCGTGAGTTGGTATGCAGACATTTCATGATTATGTCCATTGACAAAAGTCTTTGAACCTTGTGAGAAGGTGATATCTTGTCTAGTTGGGTTGTGTTGCCCTAGTTCTTAGTGTTAGTTGAGCTTTTGTACCTTGGAGAGGTGTTGTGCTCCTACACTTGGTGGTGAGTAGTCTTTTGGAGTGTGTCCTTTTTTTTGGTAAACTTTCATCCTCTTTGTTCTAAGGGTGAGTTTACGTGGATTCCGATATGATCATGTGTGACATGATAGTATTCTTGGGAGTCTCAGATGGTTATTCCCCATGATTCCAACTTTTGTTGGAAGTGCTTAGTGTTTTGACCTAGTTTTATGGTCATGTGGTTGGTGCATGTCGTAGTTGGGCACCTGTTGACAAGGTAGAGTGGCTTGTTCCTTACCTTGTATTGTTGTTGTTATGGCTAGTTGGTTTTTCCTAGCGCATAGAAGGTTCCTTATTGGAGGACCTTGTGTCTATGTGACACCCATTCTCTTGTGGTTAACCTATTTTGGGGTTAACGTGGTGGGTTGAGAATGTGGGAGTGATTTGGTTTGACATGTAGAGAGTTTCTTGAGTCATTCCTTTTGCTCACTTTTGATTTTGGTTCTTGTGTGTTTCGGTTTCTATTCTTGGATTGCAGGCTTCAAGGAGTAAGCCTAGTCTTTAGGGGGGGATGATGTAGTGCCTCTCCCATTTGACTTTTGTAAGTCATCCTAATGGATGCAACCTTGCTGATCTTTTGTTGTGATAGATCATGATTGTGACTGTGAGTGGTCTACACCGTTGAGGTGTTTGGGTTTATGTTTCTTTATCAGTTGCTTTGATTATGCTTTTGACTGATCTTTGAGATTATGATGTGATTTTTGGTTCACTGAGGTTTGTGCCAGTGATTACCAAGATCGATGTTGTATCATGAGGTTGTTTCATGATTACCCTGAGATGTGTGCAAAGATTGCACTATGTTCTTTTACCATGCTACACTGGACTAGGTTCTTGTAGCAGTGGTTAGTCATGTTTATGACTATGTTTGCTTGTGTTTTAAATGCCCTTTTTATGTAGAGTAATCAATCATTATTAAATGCTTAAGTAATTAGAATGGATTATTCTTGTTGGTTTCTTTGGTTATGTGCTATGGACATTTACCTTGTTTTATTTTGATCTGAGAGATATCTGTTCTTATGTGATGATTTACATTTGAGATGACCTGAGGGTCAAATGTTACTCTTTGATTCCAGTATCATAGATAGTAGACTACTATGATGTTTAGTTAATCATATTGCATGATGATGCCATGTTGAGATGACAGTGTGTTTTATGATGTTATCTGGTTATCTGGTATTTGGACATACCTCTGATTATGTTATGTGATGGATTTAATGATATGGTTATTTACTTCATTCCTACGTTTTTATGCTTTATGCGAACGTGAGTGATGTAAATAGATTATTTTAATATAATTAAATAAATGGTTAAATTAGGTGATTTAATGCATTTATTGCTTCGGCTATGTTATTATATGCAATTGCACTTGATTGTGTAAATTAGTGTGCAGGATTTATATTCCTAGTAGTGGCACATGGAGTTAGTGATTCGGCCTTTCATATTTTACCAATGTTGTCCTTGTATGATCGACGTATCCTTTATTAAAATGTTTAATTTAAACCTTTTGGTGATTATTAAATCTGAACTCATTGCATTATGTGATTAGACTAGTAAGCATATTTTTGCATTTAGAGGTTCGCATTTTTGCGAAAGTTGTTTAAGGTGATTTATGTGTTTTTGGGTTTTTGGGCTTTTTAATTGATTTATTTTAATTTCTAGTAGCTTTGCCATATATGAATTCCTATTTATAGGAATAGCCTATTTTCGTTTGGGTTGATTCAGGATTTAACTAGGTTGGCTGGTTATTTTCCCTAATCGATTATTCACTCAAAAAATGAATAAGTATCCAAAGAGGAATTTAATTCCTCACTTCTCACTTTTGAATTGGAAAGTTGGAGAGTAAAACCCAAAATCCTCTTCATGAGGATTTATTGTTTTGTTCATTGTGGGAGCTACGAGCGTGGGATCGTCGCGAGGTTGGGCTGATTGGATCCAGCTCAGGGAAACCTTGGATTGCTGTGATTTTCAGCTCCTTCTGCAAGATATTTATTTTATGGTTCAGATTCTCGTTTTTCCCTTTTGGCTGTGAGATAGGGCTTTCCTATTTTATTGTTTTTGCTCCGTTTCTGCTTCTGTTTTTGGTAGCCATTTGTTTGGAGGCTGAGAACTAGTGTTCCCCTCCATTTCTGTATGCTAGTTCTACCCAGTTGGGTGGGTATGAACATTTCCCTATTTTTTTGGGATGAGGGTTTGGGATTTTGCACCGTTATGCTGGCCGTTTTTGCATACGGTGTTCGATTCCATTTATTTTTGGATTTTTGGGGTTTTTGAACCCAAATGCCAAATGAATTTTAATTTTGAAGTTTTCCAAATTTTTGGGTATTTTTACCTCATTTTGCGTGCCACCCTATTTTCTCGAGTTTCCTTGGCACAATGTAGGTCGTGGACCTTGATGATCTATTTGGATATTAGTCAAACCACTTTTGCACTTTTGTGTTGCATTGGGATGCATGTTGCATCCGTACTCCCAATGTTGTGTTCGGTTGAGTGATTTTATACCTGTTATTGTTTCTTTTGGACCCTTGCTTTTGTTCATGAACGCTAGGATTCGTGTAGAATCCATACTCTCAAATTGAGGCCAGTTGAGTGAGTTCATGATGTTTGGTCTTGTTACATCATTGGGATTCCTATAGAATCCATACTCTGGGATTGAGGCCGGTTTAGTGATTTCATGATGTATGATTTAATTGGCTTTGGGATTCATGTAGAATCCATCTTTCCCATGTTGCTTTTAGTTGGGTGTTTTCTTTGCATTGTGTTCTCATTCCTGTCCTTGTGTTATGATCTACGTGATGGTGGTGCGCCACACACGAGTACATGCACGTAGATTTGTTAAGTGACTTGCGAGGCCCGATCTTCCGTGGATTTGCTGAAAATTATGATCATTGGGGTTGGGATGGGAGTATGCATGCCCACGGGCACTTGTCGTAGGATGAGCATGGGTAGGGTAGGGTAGCATATGGAGGGGGCTTCTATCTTGCAGCCCAGCGATCATGATGCCATGGGTATGGCTGAGAGGAGCTTGTTTAAGTGATAACTAAAGAAAATGTGTGACTAGTAATAAAACATAAGATAATAAAATGGTACTTTTGTGTATTGGCCTTCCGTTGAGGGAGTTGAGCTACATGGTGTATTGGCCTTCTATTGAGGGAGTTGAGCTACATAGATTCGAGCTTGGGATTTTTGATGCCAAGCGACTCTCCATGATGCTAGTCCCTACATAGTAGCCTATTGAGTGTCTGACCAGGACCTATACTCCTTGCATTGTCTTAGGTTCTTGGTTGCAGCCATCATACTATCTAGCGTGAGTGTTAGCCATGGATGTTGTTTTTTATGTGTAGTTGTGGTTGGATCATTATCTCCATCAACACAGCGGGTGTGGACCTATGGGTGCCACGTGGTTCGGAGGCGTAGCTACCTTCACCACTGCTAGGGATCAGTGTACAGAGACGATCTTTGTCCTAGTGCAACCATTGCTGGATGTTTTCACTTGGTACTTCAGGTTCTGGAGTATGCTTTCTTGAGATTTATGTTTTTATTGGGATGCTTGTATATCATGTTTAGATGATGTTATTTTATTTGGCGCATTCCCTTATTATGATGTTTAGCATATGATTAGATGATGTGATTTTCTTTAGTAGTAGATATGTTGCTTACTGTTGTTTAGTATGTGATAGGTGATGTTATCTACTATAGGATTATCTTATGCATTATCACTAGCATGTTAGATTTTCTTATGCTGTTATTGTTGCATATTCTTAGTAGTGATGTCCCTATTACGACAGTACCGACAATCTGGTCGGTGGCTTGGGATGTTACGCGTGGGGGATGGCTAGGACCCACGATGGTCTTATGATGCTATTGACGGTTGGGAGGAACCATGTACTTAGTTTGGTTGTTTTGTCCCTTAGATGTGTTTTTGTACATTGTGATGATGCTTTTGTTCTCTGCGATGCTTAATTCAGTGTGTTCTTTGCTGCTATAGTTTAGATGGGTTGGTGTTCTTCATTCTGTGTTGTTCTTGCACTCGAGTGTTCATTCCTTGAGCCTTTGTGGATCTGGTACTCCCCGGTGTGGAGGTTCTTTTGTTAGTTTTTTCCCATTTTTGAGTTCTAGAAGTGTTTTTACTTTCTATGGGCAACCTTTGTTTAGCATTGTGCGACACTGATAAAGTATTCACGCCCATAGAAAGAATGTCGTATGATACTATAAAGTGTCACATGCATTACTGGAGAAGTGTCATACGACACTGGAAGAGTGTCACACAGCTTTATTAGAAATGTCATGCGATACTTTTCCAGTATCGCACGCCTTCTTGAGAAGTGTCACACGCAGTAAGGGAGAAGTGTCGCCCTCCCTTAGTAAAAAGTGTCACATGATTTTTGTGAAAAACCTGCGCATGCCATCAGTGGGCACTTTTTTTCGTGATCCGATCTTTTTGAGAGTGGTTTTGGATACCCTTTTGGGCGTTCTTCGAGCCTATGTTGTTGCATTTTGAATTGAGGAAGTTTCTTTTGAAATTCAGTTATTGGGTTTCTGTTGTAGTCCTTCGGGGTTTAAAATATATCATTTAAGTATAAGTTCTTATACTTAAGATATATTTTAATATATGCGACAAATCATTTGAGATAGGTTTCAGACCTCTCGGAGATAAGTTATGGATTCTAAGAAATTTTAGGGCTTCAGAAATCTAGACTTAGCCAATTTTCAGGGCTTCAGGATTTCAGGCTTAGTCAAATTTTGGGATTATGCATTTTACCCTAGCTTGGTGTTTTGTTGATGAGTGGTTGTTTCTTGTGCCCTCATCATATGCATTTTCTTTGTTGGCTTTGTTTGTGTGTGTCAGTTTGGTAGTGGCGTTCGGAGATTTGTTGGTTGTCGAAATTGTGTTGAAGTCTTCCGTTGTGATCTTTGTGATCCCTGTATGATGTTGTGTTGTGCATTCATACTTGTAAAAAAAAAAATATATCCTTGCTTGTTTTGAATCCTTGTTCCCAAGGATCTCCAGGCAGGGCATTACATGTAATTCAACGTTAAGGAATCTTTAAAGAATGTAATCTGATATGTTATGTTTACTTTCAGTTGGATGTTACTATTGCTTTTGCAGATGTTATGAATAGTTTTACTTTCATGTTTTAAAAAAAAAAGTTGTTGGGAAAACTTAACGATATTTTAGATTAATTCTTTGGATCCCTTGGCGGGGCATTACATTTGGTATCAAAGCCCAAGTTTTAACATTGGGAGCTCTGGGTATATTGGCATGGCACTAGTTGTGAACTAGTTGAACAAAAATGAAAACTTTGAACTATCATGTGTATCTCTTTCAAACTGAAAACTTAAAAACTAGGTGAATTGGGATAGAACCTAAGCTGTTACTTGCATATTTTTAGTACTCCTACACTAGGTTTCAAAATTGAAATTATATTGAAAACTTAAACATAGGCAAAACTGAAAATTGAAACTCATTCTAGTTGCAAAACATGTAACTTTTATCTATGTGGTAAGGTGGTATGCCCTTGATTGTCTTTGTGAGCATTAAGTTACTCTTGTTTAGAATGTATTAGAGGATCTATTTTAGTAGTTGTTAAAAGAGCGAATGTTGGATCAATGTGGTTTTTGGTTTACCATTAAACCAGAATTATATTGCTCTAAGTGTGTTGTAATATTTCCAGTGGAATCATATTCCCCTGTAAGGAGAAAAAGGGATCAATGGGACCCACACAGTGAGTTCTTTAGTATTATCATTCTTGTAGGCTTCCAGGAGTAAGCCTAACCCTAGGGGGGGGTGGATGTAGTGCCTGCCCCTAGCTCACATTTTGTTATCATTGCTGAACTCTTTTCGAGCTAGTTTCATGTTGATGGTTAGCAACATTGTTTTGAGACTATTAGATATTGTGTTATGGATTCTATTGATATGTGTTGAGATTACTTAGACCTTACATTTCATTGTTGCATGATGATTATTACATTGCGTTTAGTTATTGATGATGATTAGATTAGATAATTTATTATCATATGTGTTTTCTTATGGATACTTACCCCATACTTGCATGTGTATGGTGTGCGTGTTTGCTTATGTATGACGTGTTTGATGTGGTTAAGGAAGGGAGTTGTAGTCACCTGCTAGTCAGGATCTACACGATACACCACTTCATGTCATTGCCTATTTAGTTAGTATATATTGTGCTTGTACATGCATAGTTTTTATGCAAGTTGCAGGTACAGGGTATCAACTTTCCTGAGTTGCCAGGATGAACATACCCTATCACATTCTCTCAATGATAAGAGAGGAGAGATAATTCTCAAGTCCAAATGCCAACCCTTTAAGCCATTTTTTCTAATTAGAAATTAGGACAAGTATTCGAGTTGAGTACCTTCCGAATACGTCAGATGATGTAATTCGTGATATTAAACCTTGATTTGATTTTGTATGTATTTTGGCTATGATGGGTTTTCATATTTTTACCTTGTGAGTCTTTGATGTATTTTCTATTAATTAAGCCTAATTAAAAGATTTAATTAATAGTTTAATTTAATGAACAAATTAATATGGTATTTAATATTTATTTTATTTAATTAATTAAGAAATTAATTAAATAAAATAATTAAATTTGAAAATAAAAGTTATAATATTAAATTTGGAATGTGACAATATTTATTTTAATAATAATATATTTGGAGTTCATTTTTAAATAAATGACAAATATTATTATTAAAGCTAATAAATATTTTAGCAATTAAGTTTTGGAAAATAAAATTTAAAAGGAGAAAATATATTAAAATTAATAAAAGATTCTAGATCTCATGTGATTAAAATATAAATATATTAAGATTGAAAAGTGGAGTTATTAAAGTTAGTGCATGAGATTTAATAAATAAATAAATTAAATATTATATTAATATTTGCTCACATAGGAGTTTGCAAATTCTCGAGAGTTTTGCACTCTAAGAATGCATAAGTTGTCTACACTTAAAAGTTAGCATTTTATTTGAGCGCATGGTCTCTACAACCTTAAGACTTATCTAGAAGGTTGGAGAAGACCCATGTTTGGTTGTCATGCTTATCTTCTAGTTGTTTCTAGAGACACTCTAGATGCATCTTAGAGGCCTTTAAATAGAGGCTCTCCTAGTGTGTTTGGATAAGCTTAATGAAAGCTTCAAGCTTACATGCTCTTATTCTTCTTCATGCTTATATGCTCCTTCATGCTCATATGTTTCTACTTGCTCATATTTTTTTACATGCTCATATGCTTATATATGCTCCCATGCTTCTTCTAGCACTTCTAGTCACTTGGAGGATTCGGTTGGCTTGGATCTTGGAGGAATTGTGAATTTTGGAGAAGGAAGGGATTCTCTATGGACTTCTGAGGCATGGCAAATTAGCATCAGTGTTCAGGTGCACTCGTGATAATCACATAATTTATTTGCACTCTTTCTTTTCCTGTCTTCATCGTGTCTGCTATATGTGTTTGAATATTCTCTGTGATTGGATCTACAATTTTGAAATTGAAATCTAGATATGTTATTTGGTTGAGAAAAAAATAATAGAAAAATCCTAGATCCAATTAAGGAGAAATAATTAGATATGAATCAAGTTTGGGTTCGAATTTATATTAAATTAGAAAGACAAGATTTGGAATAAAAATAAAAATTTTATGATAAAAATTCGAATGATTAGATGTAATCTTTCTATTAATTATATTTTTAGATGCATATGAACAAACCCTTTTATGGTTAAATTTAGAGAACAATTACCTTTTAGGAAAAATTCTTAATTCGTCACAAATTGTCCTGTCGCTGCCCCTTGGATAGACCCAAACTCAGTCATTCATAACTTTTTATCATGATTGAATTTATTCGATCGCTCTAGTTAGAATTGGCACAACTTGGCCCTCTCCAACATATTGCAATTTTAGCCTGATCCAACAGTTCATTAGGAAGATATGACCCTCGTACTGGGACTGTTTTATTCAAGGACAGATATTTTTTCATTTCTCATAACCAAGAGTTCTTTATGCTTAAATTTTACAAAAATAATATATCAAAATATGGAATGAATTAAAGATATTATTGCAATCTTCCCTTATTAGAATCTTATTAATATGCATTAGTTTTATATGGTTTATTATCTAATCTAATTAAATCAAATTTAATTAAGATTAGTTAATAGTAGAAGAAGTGTAATTAATTATTAGTCAATCTAAGTAAATCGATTTTAATGAGAGAAATTAAAAGAAAAGAGATTTTAATATAGTTTATATAGAGGACTTTTTATAATGTATATTAAATACTATTTAATATATATTAAATAATTTAGAGATGGTAATTTTATATTACATTTTTAAATGATGAGATTTTAATGATAATGGATTAACATTTAATTGACACAGAGTCACTGTTATAACATTGTTATAATTTGAATTACTATGATATTATTAATATGTTATATATTATTAACTAAATTATTGATATACCTTAATGGTATTAAAAGTTGGCTAATGAAGCTTATGTAAAGTTTTCTAGATCGATTAATAATAGTTTTGATGAGTTTATTATTTATTAATGTTTGTTGGGTCTAACAAACTATTAATAAATAATAGTATAAATAGTTATCAATTAATACGATCAGAGTTAATCTAGAGGAGATTATTTAATGATTAAAATACTGTAAAAGATATTAATCAAATTGAATTGGTTAATAATTTGAAAAAGTATCAATTTAACTGAATTAACGTACATAGGGGAAACTTATTTGAGATAATAATACTTGGTATTGGGAATTTATTATAACTTTTTATTATTAAACTATAAATGGAAACATTGTTGCAGAGTGACGAATGTGGTCATTGTAGATTTATTAATAAGATTCCCAATATAGCTTGTTATTAAATATTAACAAGTTATTATTATTAAACTATGAATATGAATATTTGTGTACTAGATTATGGTTGACTTTTAACTTACAAAATTATAGTTAGTTATTAGTCAACTGATATTAATTGGAACATTGCCATGGATATGTAATTATTAATTAAATTAATTAGAGCTAATTAGATTTAATTAATAATTAAGTTATGTAACAAAGTTTTAATTGATATGCTAATATTGATTCTTTTAGTGAAGTTGTTAAGTAATTACATCGAAGTTGACAAGTTGTACTCTCATGACTTGAATAATAACCTTAGATATTTTAATAGTGAGACTTAGTAATATTTAATTGAGAACTATTAAAATGTTAATAGGTCATGGATGGTGTACCTATGTTAATTGATTGATTAAATTGATCATTTTAATAAAGTTATAATCTTCTTATTCGAAGACTAGTAATTGGCTCTCTTATAATTTAGATGATTAATGATCCTTGATTTATGTTAAAAGTTGAAGTAACATTAAAGAAGAGTCATTCAATTTGTAACATTGATCTTAGCAAAATAAAAAGAACAATTTAATTAAGGATCAATGATGATCAGTTTAATGAGTAAATATTTATCCTTAAGTTATTCTTAGAATGTAATTTTAAATAATGGAAGGATAATGTTATCGGGGAAACAAACAGGTTGACGTGTAGGTCAAATGAAGAACCTTACACATTTATATTTGAAACAAAAACTGAAGCTCTACACATTATTCAGCTATGTGATTTTAATAAATCAAAACATGTGTTTGTATTGTGTATTCTATATGTTTCTTGTTTTGGATTTTGGGTTGACTAGTGTTGACCAGTTATAGGACATCTACCAAAGGCTCGGGGGTTATGATTGTGATGTCATGATGACGTCCTAATTCTGATATTTATAAACCCAACCATGGTTATGTGATGGTATACTCTATGAGATGATTGTATTATTGATTGTTATTGCTTATCAATCTTCTTGAGTGAAGCTGAGTTATTTGTATCTAAGACACTTGACTTAACCATTTTTGAGTCATTGATCAGTTATCCTTGGATTACTTTTCAGTCTCCATGATGGGACTGAAATGTTGATTTATTTCTTTATGATGTCATGTTGTGACATGTTTGACTCAACCATTTTGGAGTGTTTGATCGGTATTATTTTGAGATATTCTTGGTTGCTTGTTAAGAATCAATGGATATTGTGATTCATATTGGAGATTATATTTATGAGGTTTATTTTGAGGAGTTTTATGTGTTCTTGGATGGGAGAACCATCTTACTATCAGGTTGCTTGTTAAGGAACCGAGTTTGATCTTTATGAGTGTTGTGGTATGGGACACAACTGTGAATTTATGTGCTTAGGAGAGGTTGTCTAGGTACATGACTATGGGAGTGGCTTGCATAGGGGTCCGGGGCCCAAAGTGGTTAGTACCAAGGTAACCTAATGCAAATTATGTAATAAGTGATAATCTAGTAATTAAAATTTATGGGAGAAAAACACACTAAAAAGATAAATTAGAGATATTTCAACCACCCATGCCTTGAGTGCTTGTATAGACTAAGGATGAGAGAAGTGCCTCATCTTCTTGAGAGGGCTTGTTGGTTTCCACATGTGCCACGTTGAGGGTCCAGGGTTCAGAGTAACCAGTCTTGGGTAACTCAACGCTTGAGGGTCCGGGGTCTAATGAGAGACTAGTCTAGGGTAACTCAAGCAACCATGTGATGACACTCCCTAGTATGTAGCCTAAATCTCCTCTATAGATTTTGTGTATCTTTGGTGGTGTACTTATTGTTGTGCCTCTAGGATTAGATGTTGATTTTGTGATTGGAACCTTTGAGTTAGTATACTTTTAGGATTCCTAGACTTAAAGAGTATTATGCTATGTGATTTTGATATCTGTTTGGGACTTGAGATTATCTCCTCAACACGGTGAGAGTGTACCATTTAGGTTCCACACGGTCGGGTGGTAGTGTATTTTCCACTCTTCTCATTTGAGATCTGTCTAAGACACCGTGGCTGATGCTTTCTTGGTATTTATCTTCATTCTATTCTTGGATCATTATGATAGATGATATACCCTATGATGGATGTATTTACTAGTATGTTTCTTATATTGATGATTTGCATATGTTAGATGATGGTATCCTATGCTTTACTTTGCATGTTAGTAGGATGTTTTAGGAGTGACATTCCTGCTATGTTAATACCGATGATCTCTTCGGTGCTTTGGAATGTTACGCACAGAGGGAAGGCTAGGATCCATGATGGTCTAATGATGCTATTAATGGTTGGGAGGAACCATGCACTTAGTTATTTATGTTTGTGATATATGGTTATCTTTTATGATGGATGTTTATATCTTTTGTGATGATGTATCATGTATGACATGTGATTTCATTTACTTTAATTGCATCATAGATTAATATTGAATGTTGATGTACTTTATTTACACAGATGTTTATTCTTTTAAGTCTTTCATACCTTGTATCATGTACAGTGGATGATTGAGCTAAACTAGAATGTAGTTATAAAAAGGACACTTGTATATGGTTTAAGAATGTTGGATGTGCCATTGTTATTTCATAAGAATGTGATGTTAGATGAATGGTTGATTTAGATGTAATTCAACGTTAATGGATCTTTAAAGAATGTAATCTGTTATGTTATGTTTACTTTTAGTTGGATGTTACTATTGCTTCCACAGATGTTATGAATGGTTTTACTTTCATGTTTAAAAAAAAAAAATTGTTGGGCAAACTTAGCGATATTTTAGATTAATTCTTTGGATCCCTTAGCAGGGCATTACATTTAGTATGGAGCCTGATTAGTCCCCAAGTGGGAGATTGTTAGATTGTGGTGACTAATTAGGAAAGTACTATACATACTTCATAAATTCTTTGGGGCTGACATGTAATTATTAATTATAACCTTGAAGTAGTAAAAATGCTTGTATAAAAGGGCTTAGAGTTAGTGATTATTTCATAAGGGTCATGCAAAATTGGTTCTTGTGGCAATATTGAGCTATAAGGGATTATAGATTGTAATTAGGTTGTAATCACTAGATCATAAAAATATTGAACTTGCTATTTGGTGGACATAGCCCAAGGATTGCGTGAACCATGTTAAATATTGGTGCCTTGTGTTCTCTTCTATGTGATCTATTATTTTTTGTTATTGGTTATATTTGCATATAATTGTTATTTCTGTTCGTGGTTTAATCCTAACACAAAATAAATATCACTAAACTATAAATAGAATATTTAAGAAAACATAGTTTTCACCCATATAATTTAATTTTATCAATTTCTTTTATTTTGTTTAGGTCGTAAGGATGCATTTAGAAATAAAGTAAGAATATACATGTTAATATAAATTGTTATACTAATAACTTATTTAAATCAATAAGTATTTAAATGTCAAATCTCTTTGTGCATATAAACTATCATTTAACATTACCATGGTACTAATATAAATAATCTTTAATTATAAATAGTTTAATTTTTAACATAAAAGTATATTATTAGATTAAATATTAATACCAATTTCATTTCTAAAATATTAATATGGACTTCTATTTAATTCTAACATTAATATTTACTTTTCCTTTAATTCATAATGTAACTACATGTAACTCAAACTTGAAATTATAATTATAATTGGTTATCTATAATTTCTCTCATAATATTAAATATTCAAAACTAGATAATTATATAGTGAATTCCACTATAAATTATCTTAAAAGATGACTATGCCACAATTATATGAATATTAATTTATTACCCCACTCACATTAATAAATTTATAATAAGTTATAACCAACTAAGACTTTTAAAAGGAATTAATATTGAAAAGCTACTTACAAGGAAATAAGTAGTCTTTATTTATTTAATTTTCAAAATAAATAACTATTATTTTTTTAATTAACTTTTAGTAATATTATTTTTTAAATTTCAAAAATTAATAATTAATCTAAAAAGAAATTAAATAATAAATCTAAAAATTATATTATATTTTTATAAAATAAAAATTAACATCCAATGAATATTTTCACATGTCTTTGATCTCTCAAATTATGGAACTATAATATTCTTAGTTTTCTATCTTTAGTATATTTATTTTCATATGCATGTATAAGATTAGTTACAACATCTTTTCTTCTCAATTAATCTTTTTCTTTTCCAATAAATTTTGAAACAAAATTATTTTAGATATAAGAATAATATTTATCTTTATTTATAAAATTTATGATAATCACATTGTTACAATGGAAAATTTAAAATTGAAACTCGATTCATTCAATTTATTGTTTTCATCCAAATCCTGATAGTCGAATTTTCCTTATATTAGAAAGGGTTTTAAAAGAATACAGTCGTATCAATTGTTTAAATTTTTCTACAGTTTTTCTCAATCAAGTTTTCTTTATTAATAAGTTTTCCTTTTCATAATCTATAACATAATTCTTTATGCAAAAATTAATACAATAAATTAATAAGAATTATGTAAACAATGAGGAAGACACAAAGTAGATAGATTTTTTAATAAAATTCAACGAGGGATTTTCAAGCCCTACCTCAAAATCATAGCTAAAAATTTGATACAATCTCTGAATGCATGCAAATCCAAACCCTCTGAAACTTTCAACAATTATTTTGCTCCTCAAAACTTGTGTGTCCCTCAAATAAACTAAAAACCCTCTAATAAAGAACCATAACCCTAACTAGGGTTTCTCTTCTCCAATATTTTAAAAGCCACTGACTTTATTAAAAATATTAATATTTTTATTGTTTAATCCTTTCATACACACTTAAAGAATTTTTTTAATTTAATATATATATATATATATATATATATATATATATATTCCACTTTACTAATTAGAAAAAACACTGTCTAAAGAAGAGTTTATTATATATATATATTCCACTTTACTAATTAGAAAAAACACTATCTAAAGAAGAGTTTATTATTTAAATTAATAATAATTATTATTGTTCATAATTTAAATGCAACTCTAATTCAATTATTATTTATTAAATAATAATAAATACTTAATCTTTCAATTTGTTTTATCCAACTTCTTAACTTAGATGTTTAAGTTAAATTTTTTAAACTGAAGAACATATATAAATAATATCTAATTAATTAAATATCATCACATTTTAATCACTCTTTAACCAAATTTTCAAATTATACTTCCAACTAATCCTTTTAAATTAAACCACATATTTAATTAGTTTTTCATTAGTTAAATATGCTCATATTTTAATATTTTCTTGTGATGAAATAATATTTAATAATTCTTATTTACCAAATAAATCATGTAGCTAAATCTATATAAAAAACAACATTACCAAAACTAACTAAACCTCAAAATTAAACAACATAGGCAAAGATAAATCATAGGTTTAAAAAGCATGGAAAGATAGATACATGTCCTTCTCGGGACAAGTAATTAAATAATATCTAATTAATTAAATATCATCACATTTTAATCACTCTTTAATCAAATTTTCAAATTATACTTCCAACTAATCCTTTTAAATTAAACCACATATTTAATTAGTTTTTAATTAGTTAAATATGCTCATATTTTAATATTTTCTTGTGATGAAATAATATTTAATAATTCTCATTTACCAAATCAATCATGTAGCCAAATCTATATAAAAACAACATTACCAAAACTAACTAAACCTCAAAATTAAACAACATAGGCAAAGATAAATCATAGGTTTAAAAAGCATGGAAAGATAGATACATGTCCTTCTCGGGACAAGTAATTAAATAATATCTAATTAATTAAATATCATCACATTTTAATCACTCTTTAATCAAATTTTCAAATTATACTTCCAACTAATCCTTTTAAATTAAACCACATATTTAATTAGTTTTTAATTAGTTAAATATGCTCATATTTTAATATTTTCTTGTGATGAAATAATATTTAATAATTATCATTTACCAAATAAATCATGTAGCCAAATCTATATAAAAACAACATTACCAAAACTAACTAAACCTCAAAATTAAACAACATAGGAAAAGATAAATCATAGGTTTAAAAAGCATGGAAATATAGATACATGTCCTTCTCGGGACAAGTAATTAAATAATATTTAATTAATTAAATATCATCACATTTTAATCACTCTTTAACCAAATTTTCAAATTATACTTCCAACTAATCCTTTTAAATTAAACCACATATTTAATTAGTTTTTAATTAGTTAAATATGCTCATATTTTAATATTTTCTTGTGATGAAATAATATTTAATAATTATCATTTACCAAATAAATCATGTAGCCAAATCTATATAAAAACAACATTACCAAAACTAACTAAACCTCAAAATTAAACAACATAGGCAAAGATAAATCATAGGTTTAAAAAGCATGGAAAGATAGATACATGTCTTTATCGGGACAAGTAATTAGGCTATGGCTATGATTTGACCTAAACATTATCTCCCCATTAGTACTATTGAGTTATTGCGATAGGGAACACTCATCTTGGCAATTTAGGAAGGTCAATGCTTGTTACTTGCAAATCTATATAAATGATGAGCATATGTATGTGTATATATATGTAAGCTAAATAGGTAATCATGAGTGGTACACCATGTAGATCACAACTACCATGTGACTGACTCCCTTCCTCAACCATATCAGACATGTCAAACATAAATGTAAAATAGACACACACAATACACATGCAGGTATTGGGTAAGTATAATAGTAAATCCTAAATATAAATAACATTGTACTCTAGTATGAACATCTCATCATCATAAGGAAATAATAAATATATTTCTAAGATACACCAAATGAAACCATCATTAAAATAATTTCATTTACTAAGAGAAATTAAGGCATCAACATTGCAAGTATGAAATTATTTTAACCTGACATTTTAAATTACTCAATGTGTCAAAGTATTGTATTTCAAATATCAATTAAGTGCTAATATGTCTATAAAAGAGTCATATAGAACTTTACCAAATAAGTTTACCATGATAGAAGAGGAGGGTTATTAGAGTCCTAATTTCTTCATTAAAATTGACATTTACAAAAGATAATTGATTAGTAACCATATTAAATTTATTTAAATTATTAGCAGCATACCCACCTTCTACCATCTTCATATTAAATAAATGCTTCATGGGAAATACATTGTTCAAAGTGGAATGATTTACATACAACTTTTTTAGGATTTCCATAAACTATTTAGTTCTCTTTTCTTTAGTATTATTAAACTCCATTGCATGTGTCAAGCCTAAATAAATACTTCCAAGTGCCTTTCTATCTAAAATAACCTAGTCCTCATCTAACATATTTACTTATTTAATAGCTTATCATTCCTATGGCCACCACAAATCCTTTTGATAATTATAGTCTTCCATTTTCCTTTCCCATTACAAAAATTTCTACCCATTAAACTTATCAACCTTCATCGTACCCTCATCTGAGATTGTTCCCACTCAACTATAAGAACTTTGTGTCAAAGATAATTGAAACAATAGGCTATAATATGACATGTTATGATTAGAGAGATATAAATAATATTTATATGCAAACATAACAATATCACAGAGGGATAATGCACACATAAGTGAACCAAAGGCATAAAGATTTAACATGTTTCACCCAATATCTAAGCTACATCCACCAAATAGTGAGTCTAATATTAGTATCTAGTGATTTCAGCCTAATTACAATCTGTAATATCTTAAAACCCAATATCATTATAAGTATCTACTAAATCCTTTTACATCATAAAAATCCCTAACTATAAACCATTTTATAATACTTATGGTGGTTAACAAATTAGGGTTTGAATATGTCATTGAGTAGGAAAATAATTTATGATACCTTTTACGATAGGGAATTCATTTTTGGCCTAAGGGACACTACCCCCAAACCTCCATAGAAGTAATATGAAGGGAAACCATGTAGAAAGAAGTGGGAAAAATTAACCTCTAAGTATGATCAGGCTCCACATAACAACAAAAAACATGATGAATTGAGAAAATTATTTAATCTTTCATATATCCTAAAACTAAAAAGAAGATATAAATAAAGCTCTTTAAAGAAAATTGATGTCAATAATTACTTCTTAGTTTCCCCATATCATTGTATCTCATTTTTTTGAAATTTATTTAGATCTCGTATAAGATATTCCTATGATGGAATGCTAGGAAAAAAATCATTTTTAGGATAATTTTCTTTTGTTCTATAAACTTTAAAAATAGTTTTATGGTTATAACCTTTCAAAATTTGTATGAATATTACTAACCATTCTATTGATAGTCACCTTATTTAGGTTGTCGATGCTATTAGGTGTTGTGGTATTCACAACACATGCCCCATTCCTCACTAGGAATGGGGACCCCCTACTTGTTTTGACTCTCCAACTCACAATTCGAGAGTCAGGGGAAGAAAATTTAGTTAGAAGTTAGATTTCTAGAGTCCAAAAAAAAAAAAAAAAAGTCAAAAAAATCACAAAAAAGTAAAAAGTCAAAAAAAAATAAAATTTCTCACCTCCCCTCATCCACGCGCACTGAGGTGCAGCATGTATTATGTTGTTTTTTTACACAAAGAGAGGGAGGGCTATAAAAACCCTTGCCCTCTCCCTCTCTCCTCATTTTTGTTTGTTGAAGAGTAGGAGTAGAGGTAAGCAAATCCCCCTCCCCTTTTTTGGTTTGCCACGTGCCCTCATGGGTGTGTGTGTGCATTGCCCGCATACAGTGCCCTTATTGGGTTTGTGCACAGTGTTCCATCATGCCACCTATTGCCATGCCCTCACTATGCTAGGTGTGATGTCCATGCAGCAATGGGCATGGTGTCTGCATGATGCCTACATTGTGCCTTAGTGGCACTACGGACTGCACCCTTTAGGGCACCAGCATGGTGCTCGTGCCCATGCCCTAGTAGTACCCCCTCCCCCCTCTCGCACCTGCACCCATGTGATGGCATCCTTCATTATTTAAAAATTAAAAAACTAAAAAAAATTAATAAGAATAAAAAATTTCTAATAAAATGAATAAGTCCCCAAGGGGGGATTTTTTTTTCCTTTCTTACATTTTTTACTATTTCTTGACTGACCATGTTTTCTTTCTCATTATGTGCTAGTAATATAATTAGATGGCATCCACATCCAGATTAGTAGTGAAGCCAGTTATTTACAAATTTCAAGGTGTGACCCCAAAAATTAGGATTACAGGATGACTACACTGAGATCAAAGACACGGACCTTGGACACAGATTTGGGAGAATTCCTAAGAGTTTGCAACAATCCAATAGAAAGGTCATCCCTGAGGTCTACATTAATCTGATTTGGATTAGTGAATGCAGTGTTGCATCCAGGGATAGTGCAATTACCTGAGTTGATCATGACCCTTTCTTGACACTTCATTCCTCATGAAAGGGTAGTCAAGAGCATTACTGAAGAAGTAGTTTTAGATTTGTGACCTGATAACATCAAGCGAGTCTTCCAAATTCCTAGAGCTGATTAGTTCATCTGATCCTCCTATGAAGTAGCTAAGAGGTGGTATAAAGATCACAACTAGGAGGCCATCAACATCATACATTTCTTATACTTCATTGAGAGCCACCTTAGGGAAAGACAATCAACAAAGTGGATATGACATGTGGATACATGAAGGATGACATCAGATACTTTATCATTCTCCTAAAAAGAGTCATGGGCTTACTTGCAGTAGGCCATCTCACTCCATTTATGGTCAACTTCATTGAGACTATTAGGCATGTGAAGATACCACTAGAATGGGCCACCATGCTAAGAAAAAACTTGTTTGATTAGTTGAGGATAGTAAAGAATAATAAGAAGTTCTATATGACTTCTTATGTGGTGTACATACTAGCAACAAGGGCGACAAGCTATCCTGGGTTATACAAAAAAGGTAGTATGCAGGACCCTAATGCATGGCCATATATAGTCTATCCTTAGTTGGTGAAGAAGAAGCTCTTGCCACAAAGCAAAGAGTACATGATTGTAAATGATGCCTTCATCTTTGCCATCATTCGATTCATAGAAGGAGACTATGGGAAGAGATTGTTTGAGGAAGCTAAGGCACAAATCATAGCTCTTAGAGCATATTTCATCTAGTTTTAGACATTTACATACATTTAGGTAGGTGATGCATCTATCCATCAAAAGAAACTCCCAAGGTACCCAAGTGAAAAGTTGGTCCTAATGGAAATATCCCAACAAATTGAGTCAGCTTATGAGAGGATCAAAAGAAAATGGAGACCTTTTTGGGATAGGCCTTTTTTAATAGGAGCATATCAGGTGAAGAGAAAGTAGGATATCCCAACATTCAAGTGGGAATGGGAGAACTACCCTCTTAAAGAGTATAACTCTCCTCAACCATTCTTTGACAATGTTGGTAAAGTGGAAAACCTGGTAGGAAAGGAGTTCTACCATGAGGATTCCATTGAAGATCAATGGATGAATGACACAAATGACTATAATGTCCACACTAGAGACTATTGTAGGATGACTTTGTATCTAGTAGGGAAGGCTCTCCATTTGACCATTCTTAATGAGATAAGGCTATAGGACTCCAAGGAACTACTAGATCCTCTATTCAATACAGATAAAGTTGGTGAGAGACCCATTATCAATGCAAAAGTTGATAGAGAGGAAGAAGATGATATTAATCATCAAGTGATACATGTCATTCGAATTACAAAGAGTTGGATCAAGAAACCCTTTCCACTTGATCCAATTTTGGATATAGTGATCTTCCATGCACATGCTCGCCTAGAAAGTGGTAAGGCATGGAAAGTGAATATTCCTATCTTTGCACTCCAGTCTTCTATTAGGCCTGAAATAATCTACTAGGTCAATCATCTAGTGGGATATGACCACCCTTCAAAGAGGAAGGGAATGAGGAAGAGAGCCTCTCCTCAAAGGTTTCAGATGGAGCATGTTGAAGAACAAGTCCCTTCCCAACAATAGGAATCAAATCCCCAAGAGCCCTAAGATAGTGGAGCTTCTCATATCCAAGTTGAATTTCCATTGCCTCCTATTTTTCCAAGTCAACAAGAAGAGGGAGAAATTCTAGAGACCTCCATTCCTCTGGTGCATGAAGAGCCTGCTTCTTCTATGGTTCCACAGAAAAAAAAGAGGATCAAGGTTAGAATGAACAAGAGGCAAAGAGTTTGTAAAATATTATTTCCTAATCCATCTATTCTTGAAACCATTCTAGAGGAATAATTAGATGAGGAGAAAATGGAATCAGATGAGGAAGAGGAACAAGCGCTTCTACAAAGGAGAACTTAGCTGGTAAAAGCCACAAAATTGGAAAGAAGGAAGAGTGCCACAAATACCTCACCACCCTCCCAAGTAGAAATTGTAGAACTCTCTTTTTCAGAAGATGAAGTGCGGTGATGGGTGAATGAGCAAAGGGAGCAAGGTGAAGATAATCTCTCCATCTCAAATTTTGATTTTATTCTTGTAAGCATGGATTTAGTTGGAGATAAGATCAAAGACACCCCTATAGGTGAACTTCAACAACAAGATTGCACACTGATTCCACCCGAGACACAAGGTCTTCATCCCACTCCTCCATCTCCACCATAGGTCATGATGGTAGATAAGGGTTTAGTAACTCCTCCACCTCTGAGTTTAGAAGAAGAACATGTTCAAAAGGAATTGTCATTACAGGAGCAACCAAAACCAAGGGTTACTAATGAGCCATCAAAATAGGCATAGATAGTAGAATGTGTACAACAACCTTCTCAAGAAGTTGAGGATCAAACTATAGGATCTACAAAAACTAAGACTATATAAGAAGAGTCCTCACAACAAGAGACTCTGAGCAAGAGCAATAAAGGGAAGGAGGTAGTTGAACACATCCCTTCATCATCTAGATCTAAGGCTATAGAGAGACATATCCCAAGATGATTTCAAAAGGAAATAATGAGAAGTGCCAACCATCAATTCCATGCTTTAGGGGATGATATTTGTGACATTTTAGAGATTTTCAACAAGCTTGAGTCTCCATTACATGATGCAATGCCATTTGTGTTCGTCACTACTACATGAAACCAAGACTTATTTGCACAAGTGGCTCACCCTCCTGAAGGTACATATCTAGAAGCTATTAGTCTTGAGCACTATAAGGTGAAATATATTATGTTAGGAAAGCCTATAGGGGATACATCCCAATAGATGATGACTATGGGAGTCATATCTAGGTTCTCAGTCACATGGAACAGGATGAGATTGAAATCAGAACACTTCAAAGGCAAGTTGAGATCCTAAAAGGATATCTAGCCAAATTTATTGGTCCTCTTGATTTTGAACACCCTCAGAAGACTTTGAATACCATTCTTAGAGAAGGGGAAGGTGTATGGCTCAATCCATTTTTGAGAGCTTGTCAGGTTTGGTGAGATAGCCTTGAGGATAAGGGTGTCACTATAATCATATGAAGTCTAAAGTTTTTGCATGCTACACAAGAAAATGTTGATAAGATCATGGAAATTTTGAGGGAGGACTTTAGTATCATGGATGAGGTATGAGCATGGAGCAAAGATTTTCAAATTCTACAAGCCATACAAGGGTAAAGATAATGTATTCTGATTGATGTATATACTAGAGAAGAGTTGGACATGATAGATGATTGGATAGAGAAGATTGTAGATGGAAATAAAGTGATGGAAACATTGCATGATGAGATACATAGGCTCAAGGACCAAGCCTAAGAGTGAATTTTGGAAGCAAAAAAGTTGTATAGTGATGCATGGTTGGAAATTTTTGAAGATGAAGAATGAGAGAAGCTGTTGCTAGTTGAGGTAGTCATGGAAAATTTCAAGAAGACTTTAGAGGAAGCATCTACTAATGAAGACATCAGACAAGCCTTCAAGATAGAGGAAGCATTGTTAGAGTTCGACACCAAACTTAGAGATTTTGTAGAGACTTGAATTGAGGTAGACAACTATAGGAAGAAGGTTAAGGATAAGTATGAGGCTTTGGATCTTCCAAATGCTAATAAGATTACTAAGATGATAGAGAAATTCAAGGGAAAACATCCAAACATAGCTTTAGGATGAATATGAACAAAAACCAAAGGCCAGAATTTCAATTTTGACACTTGTAAAATTCTGAGATTTTGACCCAGTTGAGGTCCATAGCTCCACAGCTCTGCAATTCAGATGTGTGTTGATAGTTGACTACCAGTTCCAAAAATAACACTTTCTATGCCTTAGGAATGTGTTTTGATGGCAAGTTAACTCTGACACATGCTGAGTGAAGGGCTAGCTTCTATTTTTGGTACCTCCATATAGTTCCACTTTGACTAATGGCTTCCTCCTACTTTCTCTCATGCTTTCATTGTTTTTGACATGTAAAGGGCTCATGCATCTAATTAATGAATAAAATATGGATGGAGTCCCTCTAGGCACTAGTTATATTATTAGTTTGTATATATTTAGTTTGTTTAAATGTTTTAAAAGAATTTTATTCCATCAAGATATCTCTCACTCTCAACAAAAATTGAGGAGATGATTTCTTATAAATACCCCATTGTAAAATGTAACAAGGGCTGCCATTATTATGCAATGAAATTATGCTTTTGGTGCTAGCATTTAGAGTGTAGTTATTCTTGCCTAAATGTGTCATTGTTTTGTGAATTATATTCATAAGATTGTGATTGAGCCAAAGGTTTATTATGTTGTTTCTGGTTGTGTGATCTTTTAGTTCCGGTGTTTGCTATAGATATATGAATTCCACTGACATAATGAGCTTCAGAAGAGATCGCCTAATTGTATCTACATAGTTTTTTGTCTCACATGAGCACACTTTTCGTGGCCTTACGATTTGATGAAGAGTGAAATATCATTCAATTTGTTAAAGATTTTCACCAATGATTGCATCAATGGACTCTAGGAAGTGATGCTCCCATTTTTATTGGTTTCCTACTAATTTTTACAAAGGTTTAACTTGTAGCATGTTGTGTTTTGTAGCTTATGTCCATTTAGAAATTTCAATTTCAAGTCATTTGATTTCATGTTATTTATTTTCAATTTCATTATTTGCTTTACTAACCCCCTATTAGAATAGGATCTCATAGTAGCTACATTGTTAGAGTTGCATTCATTGAAAAACAAAAAATACAAAAATATTGTTCTCTTGTGATGTGATAATTTGAGACAACAAACAGATTTACTTCAATTTTGAGATAAAAGAGTTTTAGAACCAACAAAGGCCTCCTTGTGAACACTCACATTTATCTTCTAATAAGTGGATTTTAGTACGTCACAAGACAAATACTAAACCTTGGAGTGGATCCTTAAAAAGATTTTCTTTTCAAGAGAGGAATTATGCAATG
Organism: Cupressus sempervirens; assembly: GCA_028749045.1. NCBI lineage: Eukaryota > Viridiplantae > Streptophyta > Pinopsida > Cupressales > Cupressaceae > Cupressus > Cupressus sempervirens. The sequence continues at coordinate 746,414,314 of CM053791.1, forward strand.
GATTCTTGTCATTGACCTCATGCAAAATGAATGTCCAACAAAAGGTTTGATCTAGTATGTGACCACCATCAATCTATTATTTGAAGATAAAAATAAATCATGAATCAAACGACCAATCTTATAGTGCAGATGGCTATGTATTGATTCAAGGTGTCAAAAAATTGGCTATTCACTATAAATGAGCTCAGAGGCCTTCACTAACAATATTTTTAGTTAGGAATAGTCCTTTAAAGACTAGTACCAACTCATGCTTAATAAAAGACTTTGTATTGACAAATAATGAGGACTCTTAGTAAATCTTTAGCCCTTTCTAAATTTTTTTATTACTAGATCACTTTTTTCTTACTATTCTCTATTTTGAATTTTGTCTTCTCAACTAGTTTTTGTACACATCAAATATCTTGTAGTATCTTATACTAGCTGGTTGAAATTTGGTTTTCATCTCATTTAGTCTTTGGTTTTGCATATTCCAAGTGGGCGGGAGGTACCCCAATTTTGTAATTATATTTCTTGATTTGTCTCATATCTTTGTGCTAATTGATGAATAAGTATTATTACTTTTCAAGAACTATTTATAAGTTCAAAATCATGGGTAGGAGATTATCTTGCATTGCACATTCTACTATTCTTCCTTTCCTTTTTTCTCTATTTTATAAAATATATATTTCTTAATATCCCTACTTTATAATTAAAAAATATATAGAGTATTAATAGAAAAAAATGTAAAAATACAACAAAATTATTAATACCTAGAAAAACACAAAATGCTTTGTATTGTTTGTGGGTAAGAGAGTTTTGGTGAAAGACTATAGATGAATTTTTAGAAACTACATCTCAAAAACTTAATATAGATGATCTTTTAGCAAGTGATAGAAGTATGACCTAATCTCTCAAAAAATGGTTGTAAGAAAAGACATATACCTATGGTTGGGAAAATTCTTGTTGATTATTCTAAAATTTCTAAAATGTGATCTTTACATGAAATCTAAGAGGACTCTAATTTGGTGAATAGTTATGGGGATATCAAATTTTAAATTTTTTTTAACATACAGATGTCGATGAAGATATTATTCTAGGATTGAAAAAAATGATGAACCAAAGGACCAATCATGGAATGTACATGGGTTTAAACCATTTCAAGGGATCTACAAATTACAAATGCTCTAAAAAAAAGCTCAAGGACTCCTTTAGAGTTTGGTACTAACTCATGCTATCTATAGCACAATGTACCCACACTTAATGAAGATTCCTAGTAACTCTTTAGCCCTTTTTAAACTATCTATTGTTGCACAATTGTTTTTGACCATACTCTTTTGTGAGATTAGTCTTCTTTAATAATTTTTTAACATATCAAATGTCTTATGTAGTCTCTTCTACTAGCCGGTTGAGGTCTAATTTTAAAATTCTTTGATATCTATTTTTGTTATTTCCAAATGCATGGGTGCCTAAATTTTGTAATTGCATTTCTTAATTCATCGCATGTCTTTGTGCCAATTAAAAAATAGGTGTAAATAAATTTTATAATCTATTTAGAAGTTCAAAGAATGATTAGAAGATTTTCTTAAATTATTCATTTTGCAAGATATTCTTATTCTTTCTTATTTTCCTATTTTGAAATCTATTTTAATAAATTCTATGCTTTATGATTTAAAAATAATAATAATAATAAATACAAATAGAAACCTAACAATTGTTAATAGCTAGAACAACATAGAATGCATTATGTTGTATGTGGGCTAGAGAGGCATGGTGGAACACTTAAGAGACCAAAGAAATTGAAGCAAAATGATAATAAATCTCAAGGAGTTAATTTAGCTAATTTTTCAGCAAGTGAGAGAAGTCAAACTTTATGAGGTTGTAGTGTCTAGGAAAATAATATTGGGCGAATACTTGAATATATGGTCTATAAAAATCTTGTCAGTTACTCTAACAATTTTGAATGGTGATGTTTATAGGAAATCAAAATGGTGATGTTTACAAGAAATCAAAGGATTTTCATTTGTTGAATATTTATCACAAGAATGTATAATTGGAAAACAATTTCCATGTAATTGAACTGGTCCTAAATGATAATAAGACTCATCTCAACTCTTATTTCTCTATGCCATGACAACTCATCAAATGGAATAAAGTTCCTTATTTTTCTTAAGACTCCTTTCAATCATCAACATAAGATCTCTATATTTTTGGGATGCCCTATCTCCCTCACTTCCTGGCTCTTACATGTGTCTCCTACTTTTCCATTTCCCTTGAAACTCCTTCTAGAATAGTTTCTTAGATACATTTAATTTTAAAATAGTAGGGTAGAAGGGGAACCTTCACACCAAAGTTGGTACAATCACTTTTCTCAACAACTTACTATAGAATCTCCCTATGTATGCTTTGAGCTTCTTGAAAATTTTGCTAAAATTTATGAAATTAATTGAAAGAACCTTGAAAAAATTCTCGTGGTTGAAAGTTGAAGAAAGGAAAAGGATGCCCTCGATATCTTGCGACTAGCTTTGTAGGCTAAAAGAAGAGGGAGGGTTGCAAATCTAGTCTATTACAAGTTTGAATAAGGCTCTTCTAATGAAGCAGATTTGAAGGCTTTATGTCAAAGAAAGAGGATGGAAATTGATAATGAAAAGAAAATACATCTATGGTTATCTTTCTATGGAAGAATTTTTAAAATTTATAGTTTTAGCTACACTAAATATCAAAGGAAAGGAAAGAAAAAAAAAACAACAATCTCTTTTTATGAGTAGAGCAACAAAACAAAAAAAATAGAACAATAGACTAAAAAATTCTCTAGTTTATTGATGGCAGCCAAAACTTTTAAAAGTAAAGATTACAATTAAGGAAGTGCTAGAGTAAACTCAAGTTCAATGAACACATCAACTAGTTAACTAAGGATCAACCAACACATCAGCCAATTAACTAAGGTTAGAAATGGTCAAACTAGACAAGAAGATCATAAAATTTGGAATTTTGACACATATAGTTTGAAGTAGTAAATTGGAGCACATAAATCTCCAAGTAGTGATCCACAGTGATTAAAAACATGGGAAATACATGGAAGAATATTTAGTTGCATTAATCACTAACACCCCCACTTAATGCTAACTACCTAGCTTGAGAAGAGATTGAGGAAAGAGAGAAAACCACTAAAACCCCCCTTAATTCTAATGAGGAAAGAGGGAAAACCTAGTGGGAATAAAACCCCTCCTCAAAATTTACAAGATTGACTATAAAGCCCTTGAGATGAGAAAATTGTCAACATCAGTCGAATGATAACCATCATAGTGTTGAATAAAGAATCTCCTCTAAAGCCATGGTGAAGACTAGGATCAATCTCCATGAGTGCCCCCAATGAAACTACTCAAATAATGAGAAGATGGCTAACTAAGGTAAAACATTTCTCAATCAAAGATACATAAGACAATAACCTGCATAGCTCCAACAAACAATGAATAGATGGACAACAAGGCAAAACATATCTCTGTCAAGGATACATATGACACATAAATTTATATGAGTGACCCTAATGACACTACTTAATCATACAAGAATAAAATGCTAATTGAAAATGCAAATGTCAATAGTCTATAAATCTGATCAACTATGGAACTAAGAAACCATTCGCACCAAGAGGCATGAATGATCCATGCAATAAAATACAATTAAAGAGGAAATGAAGATGAGGCCCATGGTGTAAGAGCATGGCCTTGGCTAGTCTACAATGAAGAAGACTCGATGGCTAAAATTTCATGCTGCTACATAGCCTTTTCCAAGGTCTCTAATCTTGTTGGTGTTTGAAAATGCTGGAGGGTTTTCAATTATCCCACTAAGAAAGTGACACATCTACGGGCAGCTAACTCCCATTTTCAACATGATATTTCTGGCAATAGGCCATCTATAAGGCATGACCCTTCTTCTAATTTAGGCTCTGCTAAACCTAGGTGGGTGGACTTGAGATTTAATTGATACCGTACTAGTGCAAAAACATATCCCTGAATCTATTAAAGTAGATAAAACCCTTATATCTCCTAGTAACTCATGAAATGAAATAGATATGCAATAGCTAAATGCAGATCTAAAATATTCACAAGTTGAGTGAGGGCATAACATTTAAGTCCTTCAACATAAGATGTAAAGATCATTTGATTAATAATGTTGAATTCAGCAAAACCTCAGATATGCAATAGTAAGACATAGTGATCCTGTAGCTGAGCAGTGCCTTAACCATTGGGTGGTCCCATGAATCAAATGCGTACATATTGATATCTGATACTTGTTTATATACTCAGATATCTGATCTATCTACTTAACTTGTAAATAGACATCAATGCTCAAATTAAATCCCATTCTTACATGATATCCCTATCAATAAACTTGCAACCTTGTTGATTCCTTGATGCATTTACACAACCCCTTGGGCCATAAGCAACAATGAATAGCATACAGACTTAAGGGACTGCAAATACAACCTAAGCACTATGTCAAAGACTGTAAAACATTGAAAATTATCTGATAAGGGAGACGGGATTAAAGATGAAACTCAACCATCTGCTATTCTTTGTATTATTTCCTTGAAATTATATAGTCATATGCATGAAATGAAAACATAAAAATGCATAACAGATCTAGACTATCTGTATATATCTTCCTAATGCTATTCATACAAGAGAGAAAATTGCTGAAAGAAAATGGTCTCACAGTAAAACAACAAGAACCCTGCTGGTATTACCCAGAGCAAACTGCCAACAACCAACAAATGAGAAGAAGAATGAAAGATATAAGAAAGAAGTAATTTCCCAGATTGAAACTGAACATGACACTTGTCCACCTGAAAAACCTTCTTAGCAGGTTAAAACCATCTTTCTTATCTTTTTCCTCTAACTGAAAATCAAATCCCCATCATTTTACCCTTCAAAGGCATCAAAATATCTTAGAAATCTGATGATGAAAGGATGTAACTAATTTTTGTGCTGAAATGAACTTGATAAAAGTAACAAATCAGTTATAGTATGATCTTGAGAAGACAAGAAAACAACCTCAAGTTGATCTTCTTCACTCTCAAATTCCAAAAGGCCTTCAAAACTATCCTGCAACAAATTATGATGATTCATGATGATTTCAGCCAGTTCTGTTGCTAATGCCCTTGATTTAAAAAATTGACTTGCAGCTTAAATTGGTGAAGACCTGTGTATAATCTCACTCTAGAAATGGAAATTTAGCTCTTCTCGGCTCTGATGGTATATTGGAGTGCCCATTTAGCCTAGAAAATACTCCAGTTATGGTCTTTTGAAGATTGGCCCTTTATTCATGACTTTTGCACATAAAAGAATAAATTTGAAAAATTACTAAAAAAGTCTATAGTTCAAACTATAGAGATTCATTATTTGGAAAAAAAAATTTCAAATTTGGATGGACATGCGGCATATATTCTTATTTTAAACTTCTTTATATCCCCTCCAGCTCTAATAAAGCTCCATGTGTAACCTTCTAAATGGCTATCTATACCCAAGTGGGACCCACCTTATACTTTGTCAGTTCTCTGATTTTCCAATGGGCACTTGTCAAAATCTTCATTTTCTGGGAGGTCGCCATGTCGCTAATGGTGAGACCCTCCCATTTTCGATGGTGACATGGCAACCATCAGAAACTCCAACTTTTTTGGCATCGCTTCCAACTTTTCTAGCATGTTTTTCTAGTGACCTCACCTGTCTACATCATGCCATGTCATCAAGGTCACTAACTTGCTATGGTAATTTCCTTGCATCTTTTGTATAGCGACTTAGTGACAGGCATCAAATTTTCTACGTGGGACGATCTAGGCACTCAAGTTCCAAATCAACATTTCTCTAACAACGTGTTCATTCAAAATTATGACTTAACAACTCACCAGCTGTAGTTATCCATGGGGCCCCTACACACACAACCTTTCCAAAAGGCTATTTCCTTAATTCATATAACATGGTGCACAAGATACTATTTAAAGACTAAAATTGTTTTACCCATGGACCATGTGGGACATTTTTTTTTAACTGGTCTTTACCCTCTGGATTGCCACAAATTTTTCATTGCCTGGTCATTTGTTTGATGTGTGAATAATCTTGCTATACTGTAGGCTATTTTTGATATGTGGATGGTGTTTGAGTTTTGCTCCACATCCTTGCGATCTTTTCCAATGAGCATGAGAAGTATAATCATTCATGAGCAGCTCCCATACGTGAATCTCCCAATAAGAGGGTCCTTCCATGACTTGTTCAGGCACTACTACCAACAAAAATAGCCAACTCCATTGATGGCTTCCTTGGTGTGGAGTGCTACTGTGAGTTCTACTTGTGGAACCAGGAATCTGATGTGGACCTTCCTATTCTGTTTTTGCTCGGGATGCATTTTGAAGTTTTACTTGTGCTAAAAGGCTTAAAAGCACTTGATATTTAGTGTGGAGAACCTGGCTCCATTCATGCACTATGGGGTGTCTCCTATGTAAAACGTGAAGCCCCTTTCCTATCATCCCCTACATCCTTTATGCACCTTGTGTGGACTGGGAATCAAATAGCTTAGAAATAGATGGTTCCTCCTCCCATTCATGTATTGGACTATGGCATCCCCTACTATTAATGATGATTCCATATACACTTACTCTTCTCACACCAAGCAATGCAGACCCCATTTTCTTTCCATCTTCCTGATGTGCATGTGAATGCTTGATGGTGTCCCTTGTTCTTGACGTGAGCTGCATATTAGGTTCTCTTTTTTTAACTATGGATCATTGCAAATGCATGGGTGGCTCTTTTCTTCAACTATAGCTTCATCCTCTATTTCTTAGCATGGGTTATCTATTTTAATTGATTACACAAGTGTCTTTGTTCATTGGCATCCATTTTAACTAGAGTTCACTGCTATTTTGGCTTTCAAACTCCCCTGCCTCCTCTTTTTGGCATTGGGTTTGAGTTTCTTTTATGTCATGGATTAACTCCTCTATCTCCCTTGCATTCTAAAGGTATGTTTCCTATTTGAGAAGGCTCCATTTAATTCCTTGGTTTCTTCATTTCACTGGCCTACTCTTATTTAAAATGGGGTGATGTCTCCTTTACAACCACATGCTCAAGCTGATATTGTGTGGCTTTTCTATATTTAGTTCATCAAACAACTGCCTAGACCTAGGATTTAATGATTACTTCATAATAATTTATATCACTTATTTCATTTGTTATAATTATCAAAGCCACTATTATGAAGAACATATAGTTTGTGCTCATTTTATGAACAACAACTTCTATGCTTTGCCAGTCACACAAACAACAAGGTTGATGTAATAGCTCTTATCTTATGAATCCATCCCTTGACTATCTTATTAAGATTAACGCTTTCCCAATTCCAGATATTGATGATGCATTAAATATTTCACTTGACTTTTCAAAGATTACATTCATCTTTATTTCCCAATATCTTATTAGTCTAGCAAAAATTAGTTAGGCCCCAAGTGGGTCCGGCTAAAAAAAGCAATTTTCATTTTCGGACACCTGAGATGGAAAACTGATCAGTTGAACATCTAGTACTAACTGGAATTGAATTTGAGCACAAACAAATCCTTAAAAATCATTTTCACCTTTTCTTGCAAACTATCAATTTCATACCAGGAGGTCCTTTGACTGGCCTCAAAAACTGATCCAAACCTTTGATCGGGTCCTGAAAACTAACCCACTAATTCTTTGTTTTGTCTACTTCTACCCTGTGAAATCCCATCTCATGATGAATTCGGGGTCAAAAGATATTGACCATCAAAGTAGCCCCTTCAGAATTACCTGCACAAAAAATAAGTCAAAAAACACTAAGCTGGGTTTGGATTTGGCTTTGAAAACTAGGCAAATGAGCACATGGGAAGACAAAAACTGGGGCATTAAATATCTGTCATGAGGTGAGTATGAATATGTGATTTGGGCTACTTGGATTTGCAGGATAGAGGACATCAGTAAAATATCATTTTTTGTGAATGGAATGACCCTGGTAAAGTGTGAAGATGGATTTTTCATGACTTGCAAATTGACACACTTAAAATATTTTTAAAGGAAAATATAGGGGTACAATCCATTCAATCTAGGAAATCATGGATCTCAAGTTATAACATTACGAACAGGAGTTCCAACAAATCTGCAAATGTTGATAACAGTAAAAAGTTACAAATTGTGTTTGGAATCACATTTTAAAACTGATCAAATGAATTTTTCGAGAGCTAAAACTTGAAACATAACAAGTCTCTGACCTTTATAATACAATGCAAAAGGAAATTTAGCATTTTGATCAACTGGTCAAAAGTTACAACACATCAAATAGGGCTACCCAAAATTAGGAATTAATTGCAAACGTATGAAAATAGTAACTAACCAACTTTGAGGGATTCAAAACCTAGTCAAACAAACTCAAAATATGAAACATAGGTTCTCAGTTATGGACACGAAACATTCCCAAAGTGGTGAGTCCTAAAACATTTCTAGGTGCGAGATATTTGATCGCAAACATGGCCTCTTGTCATTGTTTGACACTTAGGGTAAAATGCAAATTAGTCATTGGCTCAAAATAGGACTTTTCCAAATAGCTCAAAATATCAATTTAACATCATAGAACATTTAAACGCACTGAATGGAGGGTGTTAGAAACACTGAACACCTCTTGGGGCTCAACTTGACATTTGGGTACATAGGCATTAAAAAGCATATATGGGGCTTGATTTCTCCAATTTTCAAAATGTGACTACAAATGAAGCATGCAATTTTTAGTCCCAACAAATATCATCCAACATCTGTTGACTACATGTCCCTCTTTACCATAGAAACTAAAAGGCTTATACAACTTCTTTGTATTGGACTACTAATTAGATTTGGAATTCCTCTTGTCACTTCTATGCACTACAAGAGCATGAGCTTTGGAACTTTTCAAAGTACCCATCTTTATAAGCTTATCTTGCTCATGTACCAAGGAATTGATGAAACCATCAAGAGTGGGCATCTTCCAACTTTTTCTTATTGTAAGCCTAATGGTGTGAAAAGAAAAGAAAAACATAGCATATCGTGGACCCAATTTTGATAAAATAGCAAGAATTAATTTTTTTTCTTCTGTGGATTTATCGATTCCACATTCTTTTAGCTAAAGAAGCAAAGATTTGAACTTTGTGAAGTAATCTTGGATATTGTCAAAGTTCCTTGCATCTAATGAGATAAGCTCATTTTCAAGGATATGATCCCGCATTTTGTCTTGCTTTCCAAATATGGTCTCCAAGGTATCCCAAACTTTGCTTGGAGTTGTGCATGCCTCAACATGGAAAAAAAATTCTTGAGATATGGAGAAGCATAACAAACCAAATGCTTCATCCATATGATTGAAGTATTTAGATTTCTCTACTACTGAATTGGGTTCAACCTTTATATTCTTAACTATTCCATAGCGGCCTTTACTCTAGAGCTAGAGTAAAATTTTAAGCTTCCAATCAAAGTAGTTGTACGATGTGAGAATAACAGAGGATGGAGAATCCATTTTCAAATCTAATATTCTATAAATACAACAAAAGTAACTTGCATTTTTCCTTTCCTATAACCTACTTTGATACCATGTAAAATTTGTAGTTTTAAGTGCACAAAATGTCAAAGGAAAGAAAAAAAATAACAATGTCTTTTTATGCGTAGAGCAAAAAAACAAAAAAAATAGAATAGCAGACTAAAAACTTCTCTAGCTTATTGATGGCAGCCAAAGCTTTTAAAAGTAATTATTACAATTAAGTGCTCGAGTAAACTCAAGTTCAACCAACACATTAGCTAGTTAACTAAGGCTCAACCAACACATTAGCCAGTTAACTAAGGTTGGAAATGGTCAACCTAGACATGTGGATCATAAACTTTGTAATTTTGACACATACAGTTTGAAGAAGTAAAATGAAGCACATAAATCTCCAAGTAGTGATCCACAGTGATTAACAACATGAGAAATACATGGAAGAATATGTAGTTTCATTAATCACTAAAAAACTTCCTTTTGGCCCCAAATATTGAGGGTGGCTCTTATATGTGAACATGCTTACAAAACTACAAGTCAATCACCACAAAGGGAGCTAGATAGAAGTTGGGAAATGGAAGAAAAATGGATAATGGAAAAACCACTAGTAAATCTTATTGAAGATGCAAAATCCAATAATGAATACATCAACAAGTGTGGTACTATGTTCTATAAGTACTAGATGAATGACAATTGGGTGAATATCAATCAAACAAGCTGTATTGTCAAAAACATCCAATTACATATGAATATGTGGAGAATTAATTGAGATACACAAGACACTTAGCTATGAGGAAAGAATGTGAAAGGTATTTACTCTATTTATTTTGGCATATCTATTCTCACTCCAAAAGAGGCCACCCCTTTCTAGGCTAAATTTTGGATAAAGGGTATTATCCTAAAGGTGGGTATCTTCTACTTGATTATAATTCAAAACAAAATCCTCACTTTGGACAATCCCTGTAAAAGAGGATACAACTCTGCTAATAGATTTTATCTTTGCAAGAGAAAGGAAGAAACTATTTATTATAGTTTCTTTCAGTGCCCCTATGCTAGTGAAGCTTGGAGTTGTAATCTACACTGGATCTTCTCTGGATGCATGGAAAACTTTGTGAGACAATGAAACTTCCTTTCCAAAAGTGATAAAATTTATATTTTCTAAAACATTATGCCCCCTCATGTATGTTGGAATATATGGGTAGAAATGAATCACAAAACTATCAAGGAGAAAGAATATCCAAGTTGTGTGACTGGTAGGAAAACCATAAGGGGGATAAAGGAAAACTTGATGATGATAAAGAAGAAGTCTAAAATTTATAAAAAAATTTATATGGAAGAGGCCCTCTTCTCTAAGAATTCAATGCCATACTTATGAATCAAAATAACAAAGGGAACATTGTTTGGACTAGTCCCCTAGAAGGTTGGTATAATGATAATTTTGATGGAGCAGAAAAAGGTTATCTTAGGGAAGTGGGTTGTGGTGGGTTAATTGGGGATCCAAATGGAAAGTGAATTGACGTTGTTTCTATCTCTTTGGAAATTCAATCCAAGCATATAACTAAAGCTACTAGAAGCCTTATTATCATAAAACAAGCTAAAATCTTAAAATTCAATAATCTATGGCTTGAAGGGGATTCTAAAAATATCATAAATTGTCTAAATGGTAAATTTTTAGCAACACATTGATCTGATAATAAAATAAGCAAGGATAGATTTAACATCATTTAATAAAGTGATTATCCTTCTTTTGCATGGAGAAGAAAACTTGAGTGTAGACTATATTGCTAATCAAGATGTATGGGTAGAAAGCATAATTACTTGGAAAGACAATCTTGCCATAGATTGACTTTCAAACAAAAAATTAAGGGTGGACAAAACTTATATTCATATTCAAAACATAAATATCTATGATGAATAGATAGAGCTAGTACAAGAATACCAAGGTAATGTGGCAGAGTTGGAAGATTATCATAATTATTTCAAACACATTTTGTGGTTCTTTTTGGTCATTTTTTCTATTTTCTTTGATAGCAAAGTATGTTGCCTAGCCTAAAAGAATAGAAATATAACTATGGGTGGGGAACCAAATTGAAAAGAGTCGATTGACTTTTGAGAATGGAAGAACAAAAAGAACAACTAGAGAGAGGTAGGGTTACAAATCACTTCTAGAGGCTTCATTGCTTTGAGCTTCAAGAAACTAAGGAATTTTCTAAGGGATGGAGAGAGCATAATGTTACCATGTAGGTATCACATTTACCTTAAGATGAATTTCATCTCTAAGATATTTATATTTCCATAGGATAGGAATAAGTTTTTCAAGGAGCAAAAGACCACTTAGGAAGCTTTGAGAAAATGATTGAAGGACGAGGCTGAGAAAAGGGCCCTTGTAAAGGTAGGTATTTTCTTCTCAAATAAGAATATTAAGTGGATATGGAAAAGTTTTCTCAGTTTTCTTAGGGTTTACATCACCTTATATGGGATAAAATAGATAGTTCACTATTTCAATTTAATTTTTTGGGAGTTGAAGAAAGGAAAAGAATGGCCTTGATATCGTAGGACTAGCTTTGTTGACTAAAAAAAGAGGGAGGGCTATGTGTCAGGTCTGTTAGAAGTTTTAATAAGGCCCTTCTAACAAACAATATTTGGAGGATTTATGGTGAAGAAAGAGAGTGGAAATTGATAATGAAAAGAAAATACTTCTTTGGGTGGCCCCTATATCTGGAGATTCATATAGGACTGCAAGTTAATGGTCAAAAAGGGAGCTAGATAGAAGTTGGGGAATGGAAGAAAAGTCTGATTTTAGGAAGATAAATTGATAATATAAAAGCTACTAATAAATATTATTGAAGATAGTGAAGCCATTAATCAATGAATTAGCAAGTTTAGTACTATGTGCTTTAAGTACTTAAGGAATGCCAGTTGGGTGAACAACTAGAAAATAATCCCTACCCTTAGAAACATCTAATTAAGTATGAATGTATGGAGAATTAGTCATGATACATAAGAAATTTTAATATGAAATAATAATTTAAATAAAACTTACTATAGCATTTTTGGAACATTCAAATATGGAAAGAATACTGATGAGAGGGGGGGGGGGGGTGAATCAGAAGTATTACACTTTATCCAATAAATTTTTTATCTGAAAGTAAATTGTATGCATGTAAATACATCATGAAAATATGAAACTAAGACATGCATCAACAACACATAACATTGGAATTTGGTAACCCAGAAACCCTCCAAAAATAAGAAGGTAAAACTGGGGTGGGGATGATACCCACAAAATTTCATTGCAGTAATATTGTTCAACCACTTCTGATGGTTTGCCCTATTAAAGGCTTTACAATGCATCAATAGTGACCTAGTTAAAGGATTTACAAACACTTAACATGAAGTGTCACCCTATTAAAGGATTTAATCACCTTTTGATAAGGATCTGCAGATAGCTGTTAAGCCAACCTATCTACATAGGATTTTCTTTCTAATAAAATGGTAAGAGAGTATTAGGTATTATAAACCTAATAGTTTGCAATCCTTTATTGCTGAATGTAGGCACTTGTTCTAGCTCTCTCTCTTTAATTTTGATCCTCTGAGATCTGATTTCTATTCGTCTCCTTTGCTTTGTTCTAATCAACTGAATATTGAATTGCTACTCTTACTCTCTATGTCTTCTTTCACTGAATTCCATTATGTTTTTCCCTTAACACTATTCTCCTTCTCTCATCATCATTACAATGAATCTTTTGTCTTCCTTAAAAATACTTTGAAGACTTAGGGTTAGATATGGATCTACGATCCACATTGAATCTCAATTTCACACTCAATACTTCCCTTTTTGTTGATTGGTTGCATGCCTTTCCAATTTTCCAATTGGCTGCATGCAGATTGCATAGGAAATGTAAAAGATTCATTCTTATCTCTAGATCTTTCAAAATTTACCTTATGTCGGCTACAAAAATGGTTTAAATCATAGTTTGTGCAATTACAAACTCTTATGCTGATATCTTGAGTTACTCGGCTCCTAAAGCATTACTGATGCTCAACACATGCTATTTCCTCAATAGCTTGGCACCTTAACAAAACTGTATCACTCGGCACCTCATGTTACTCAGCACTTGAATAACTCGACACTTGATATCACTCAGCACTTGATATCACTCGGCACTTGATATCACTCGGCACCTACTCTTTGTTCGGCATGTATAGTGAAAAATGGTTAAGTGTATTGACACTCAGCTATCAAAATTATTCTTTAAATCAACAAGCATATCTATTCTTACTCCAAAAGATACTATCCCCTTTTGCGTTAGATGCTAGATAAAAGATGCTATCTTAAAGTGGGTATAGATTCCACTAGATTATGATTCAAAAAAAAATCCTCACTTTAGACAATCTATGTAGAAGGGAATTAAACTTGGCTAATAGATGTTATTTAAATATCTTGTATTTTAGACTCTTGATAAATAGTTTCTTCTATAATCTATGTAGAAGAAACTATTTATCACTTTTTCTTTGAATTCCCCTATGCTAGTGAAGTTTGGAGGAATTTTCTAGATAGTTGGAATCTTTACAAGATTTTCTCTAGAAGTATAGAAAACTTTGTTAGAGAATGGAACTTCCTATCTATGATAACACTCATATTGTCTAAAAAATTATGTCCCCTCATGTGGGTAAAAGCACAAACCTGTGTCACCCTTTTGTAAAGGAAAAGGCTAACAAAAGTATAACGATTCACCTTCAATGACATAAAATTGGTATTATAATTTTGAATTTGGGAATGAAGTAAACTAATGAGATATGTAGAAATGGATAAAGTTTAGGATTTTAGTTTTTAATAATTATTTGGAATAAGAATTTATATATTTTCCTAATTTTTAAGGTGTTGTAAAATGCTAAAAATTAGGAGTCCAGTTCCCACTACAAAAATATATGGAAATAGACTTATTTCCCTTTGACCTCAAACTATGTTATATATAAAACATATCTATCTAGAAAAATCAAAAATAAAAATTATCTTTATACTTATATTTTCTCTTTTATAAGGATTGAAATCTCAAGTCACCTAAAATTGATAGTTTTCATATCTCACCTCATTTTAAAAAAAAAATCTATTGTAACTAGGAGAAAAATTATACATTCTAGAAGAGGACTCACTCCTCTAAATCATCATAAAAAAATTTAATTTTTTTGATATGTTATAATATTATTTCTTTCTCAAAATTGACGTCTTTTCAAGTGTTAAAATACATGGTTTTAGAATTTTTTAATTACAATATATACTATATCTAGTTAAAACACTATAAACTCTATATTAGAATATTCTTGACTCCAAGCTCTATAAAATGGTGTTTACATATTATTTTAAAAATATCATAAAAAATAGTAATAGTTATTGAAATGCCACTTTTCTAAAATTATTTTATTTCTTTAGTTATTGGATACAAACTAGTAAAAAACATTCATTTAATATACATTTTAAATTGTAAAATTGTGAGACCATATATAACTTAGCTACAATAAATTTATATAGATCATATGTTTTTTTTAAAATTGATTTTTAGATAGAAATACTCAAATTCATTCACTCTAATATGTTAGCTTGAAAGGTGACACATCTTTGTACTTTTACCCATCATCTATGTTGGAATATATGGATAGAAATCCATCAAAAAAAAGTCAGGGATAAAGAATCTCCAAGTTGTGCCACTGCTAGTAAAACCATAAGGGGAATAACCAAGGAAAATTTCATGATGATAAGGAAGAACTCTTAAAGTAATAATGAAGGTTATATGGAGGAGGCCATCTTCTCTATGAATTCAATTCTATAAGTGTGAAGGAAAATAATGGAAAGAACATTGTTTGGATTAGTCCTCATGAAGGTTCATACAAGGATAATTTTAACATAGTGGAAAAAGGTAATCCTGGTGAAGCAGATTCTGATAGCTTAATCAGAGATCTAGATGGAAAGTGCATTGATGTTGTTGCTAGCCCTTTGGGTGTTCAATCCAACCATATAGCAAAAGCTAACAAAGCCCTTATCATCACAAAATAATCTAAACTCTTCATTTGCAATAATCTTTGGCTCGATGGGATTCTAAAAATATCATAAATTGCCTAAATGGTAGTGTTATGCCTTCCTAGACCATTGATCTAATAATAAAAGAAACAATGACTTTAAAATAATTTAAGAAGGTGATTATCTCACCTTTGTATAGAGAAGAAAACTTAAGTGGGGATTTTATTTCTAATCGAGGTGTACAGAAATAAAGCATAATTTCTTGGAAAGAAAATATTGCCAAAGTATGACTTTTGAAAGAAAAATTTAATATGGAAAATACTCATAGTCATAGTTGGAGCATAAATATCTATGATGAATACATTGAGCTAGTACAAGAATACCAAGATAATGTGGTGGAGCTAGAAGATTATCATAATTAATTTCAAGCATGCTTTGTGTGTCTTTTTGACAATTGTATCTATTTTCTTTGATAATGAAGTCTACTACCTAGCCTACAAGAATAGCATTGAAGCCATGGGTGGGGAGCCAAATTGACAAGAGTTTATTGACTTTCAAGAATGGAAGAAAAAAATTGATGTCTAGGAACAACTAGAGAGAGGTAGGGTCATGACTTACCTCTAGAGGCTCCATGGCTTTGAGCTTCAAGAAACTAAGGATTTTTTTTAAGAGATGGATAGAGGATAATGTGACCATGTATGATATCACATTTTCCCTTAACATGAAGTTCATCTCTAAGATATTCAATTTGTCAAATGATAGGAAGAATTTTTTCAAGAAGAAGAATACCACACAAGAAGCTCCAAGAAATTTTTCAAAGGATGAGGCTTAGAAAAGGGCCCTTCTAATAGTAGGTATTTTCTTCTCAAATAAGAATATTAAGCTAATACAACAAAGTTTTCTTAGTTTTTTTAGGGTTTACTTCACCTTAGATGGGAGAAAAAAGAGGGTTCACTATTTCAATTTCATTTTTCTTAACCACTTTTTATATGGAGATAACATTTCATTTCATTTCTATATTATGAACTCCTTGAAAAAAACATTGTTTTTCATAGGAAGAAATCTTCTCTTCTTGTTCTCTGTGAAGACCTCATCTCATTGTTTACAAACTATTACAAAGTTAGGAACCCTTCTACCAACCCTAATATTAAGATGGGTAGTGGATCGACTAGTAAGGATAGTGTTGGTGTTCTTACTCATAAGGAACATACTAGGTTGTTTTGAGCCTAATACTAGGTTGTATAGGATAGAGACCAAGCCTAAGGACTAGTTAAATTCTATAATCAAGTGGGTTTATTCTAGCTCTAGATCAACTTCAATAGAATCACTATGACTCCCTTCACTTTAGGCTCTTCAGGGCCAAGGCATGCAAACCTTAGGGATTGATATGATCACTTCTATGATATTCTTCTCTTTGAGAGAATCCCCTATAGCAGAAAGTGGTCAATGTTCTTCTATGATTTACATTTAACCTCCCTATCATAGCAGCTAACTACAACTAAGAAGATATTGTAAATAAGTAATGACCAACAAAGTTTAGTTCTTCATTACATAAAATGGTAAGTTGATTGGTTATAATTTGTGTATTTAGCAACTATATGAATCATCAGTTTGCAACTTAAAAATTAATGACTAGTGTCTTATCCATTTTTTTATATAGAGTCAAAATCAATAATTTATAACTATTTAATTAAGTTGTAACTAAATTTTTCAACAGTGAGCTCTGAGCTTTATTCTTATCATATCTTTCTTATTAACCCTAAACCCTATCACTTATAGAAAGCAATTACTTAATTCTTTGAATTAACAACAATTTGTAAGAGATAAAAAATTCATTTAAATTGAATTAAACTATAAGAAAATTCTCCATTTCAATCTCAATATCAAAGATATATAAAGAAGGAGATAAAACTCAATGACACTAATATGTAGGATTTTCCTTTCGTATTGACTTTCCTTTGAAAAATGAATACAATACTAATATAAACACAAGGTATATCTCAAAACTAGACACTCATACTTGATATTTGTTGTATTCTAGAGTATATAGAATTGATTACATTCATATAATTACAAAATTAGGATGGACTGCAAAAAAGGCATAAAACATGAAAAATTCTACAGATTACCAACCACCACTCCACATCTTGGGAATCCTTATATAGAGGATTGTAACAAAATTTAGATGAGAGCCTAGGTACCATTTCCAATTAGATCTGATGTAGAAGCATCCAGAGGTATAAGGGTGATCTTGTGTCACCCAAAAAAATGTACTTAGACTTAGTTTCTGTTTCATGTGTTTTCATTTTTGGACACCCATTTGGGTCAAATAAAGGTTCCAACTCTCACAGTTCAACTATCAGTGTGCTATAAAATACTGAAAAAATAGGAGCATGCAATTTGGCCATCATTCTGGTGACCTAGAAGGTATGAATTGGCCAGATGAATGTAATTATGATTTAAAGCATTTTAGAAAAAGAATCAGGTCAAAAGGCCCCACGGTTTGAAAGTTATTACAGTTTTTTAGGTTTTGGAGACCTCCTAAGAATGCTTCAAAGTCAGGTTAGGGGAATTAAATGACCTCAAAAAGGGCTGAAAAGTGGGGGATGAGAAAAGCTTGTCCATAGGGCTATAGAGCACTTTGAGAGCTTTTTGAAAATGTAAACGGTTCGTCAATCGGAGCTACGGTTCAAAAGTTATGCCTCCTGGAAGTTTGGTTACCGTTTCTGGATTCTTCTAGATTTTCACCGACTTCTAATCCAACTTTTGGAACCTTCTATTTGGTTGGTGGATGCCTACTAGCACTTTCTAGAATGTACTCCTAGTCCTTAACCCTCTCGGGTCTATTTAAGGAGATTCCTAGCATTGTAAAAGGCAGTTCGGAGTGGAGTTTGAGAGGAGGTACTATAAGGAGAAATTATCTCCAGATTTATGCTATTGTAAGCCCTTAGGGCGTGTTTTGAAGTTTATTTTCCTATATTGTTGTACTAGCTTATTTTCTCAGTGAATATAATTTTCCCTTTTTTGTTGTGTCCATTTTGTTCTTGGGTTGTGTCCCCATCAAGATCTAAATCCTCTAAGCACTTAGTCCACTTGGCATCAGTTATGGCTTTGACCTCAGTAGTCACCTTAAACAACTCTGCCTCTATTTTTAAAAAGCATATCAATCATATCATAGATGGTAGTCGGACTTGCTTCATTATTAAAAAAAGATAGAAACTTAGTATGATCAAGAATATTTTCAAAAGATAATGACCACTCTACCTAGTCCTTTATCTTTCCTTCACTATCTAGAATTGTAGGTATAAAATTTCGTGTTCCTGAAAAAATTATTTTCATCTTGTGTGGAACTAGTTACATCTTACCTCCAAAGAAACTATTTAAATTTCTTCCCTGAATTTATTTTCTAGTGCTCAGAATGGTTTTATTTGGTAGTTCATTTTTCTATGGAAGTATAGTAACTAAATTATCAAAGAATTGAATATAAGGGACCCAAGTGCTGAATAGTGGAGATAACAAAGCAAGTGCCTTTGCACATTTGTATTCTATCCCTTCCAATGTAGGGTAGCTACCATGCACATTTTGAGAATCCCTTTAGTGCATTGATTTTATGAATCAACAAATTCTTCATAGCATTAATCTCTGCATCCTTGCTAGCTTCTAACTTTTCTTCATCAATTTCCATAGCATGGCCTAATGTTTCCCCCATTTCATGTGTCTAGCCCTCTATTTTCACATCATTTTCATGGACCTCTATAGTGCTCCTGACACTTTTCTTCAAATTAGCTATATCCATTTTATGTTTGATAATCCTTTTTTCTAGGGCATATATTTTCTTCATTTCCTCTGCATTGATCCTCATTTTTCTCATATCTCTCTCATATGTTTGTTCTAACTTAGCTTGAAGGTTATCCATCTTGTTTGTACTCATTAGTCCAACTAAAGTATGCAATCCAAAAATCTATTTAATTATTGTAGATTGAGCATGCCAAATAATAACATTTCCCCTAGGGGATTCTTTAATTTCCATTAGGGTAGGCTTATCATTTCAAGAGACATACTCCAAATTTCCATTGTTTAAGCATCTATATTGTACCCTAACCCTCTCAGTTATCCATATTGATTCTCATGTTCAAATGAGATATTTTTGTCATATCTCCTCATTTGATCTAGTAAAAAGGATTAATTAACGTCCCATCCTAAAAAAAAATACCACTTCTCATTACTAGCTCACTTGCCTCCTCAATAGTGAGGATCTCACTAGTAGGTTCATATTCTTGTTGGTTTTTGACTAATTTAGTAGCTACCTCTTTAGAATCCCCTAGCTTCATTTGTATGACTAGTTCATTATGTTTTACTTTAAATAGAAAACTCTTGAACTCATTAGTTTTTTATAAAATTATCATCTTTCATGAATTCACAAGACTCTATAATTATGTCATCTATCATTTGAGCTTCTAGCTACAACTTCTTTTCTCTTTTCTCATCCTTGAAAGCTTGAGATATTACATAGCTCCTCCTTATATCATCAAAACACTCACTACCTATTGGAAGGATTTGAAGGACCCTTTTTCAGGCTTTTTTAGGTAATTCTAATGTAGGAGCATCTTGCATTTTCTTGGTTACTACTTTGGAGTTCATGGGAGGAGGCTTATTAGTTTCTTTAGAGGGTGCTTGGGCTAGTCCTTGGCATGATCTGGGAGCTCAACATGCTTTGGGAGCTCAGCATGCTCTGGGAGCTCAGCTTGGTCTATGGAGCTTGGTATGGTCTTGGAGCTTGACATGTTCTATGGAGCTTGGTATGGTCTTAGAGCTTGTCATGGTCTTTGGAGGTCAACATGGTCTAGGAGCTCAACATGGTCTTGGTTGTTCGGCATGGTCTTTGGTTGCTTGACATGATCTCTGGACATTGGTCTTGCTTAGGAATTTAGTGCCTGTTGTATGCTGTGTAAGTAATTTTTCACAACGATTTAGAGGAAAATAATTTTAGAGATTAAAGAGGGCCTAGATTTCTACCCATGGTTTTAAGTGTGAGTTCTAACTCCATCATAGCTAGGAGATATCATGATTTTACTTAGACAGCAATTTTGGGCACATAATTACTATTGTTGGCCAACTTGTGGCATTTAATTTATGTATTTGCATTTAATTTGTGTTTTGGGCTGACTTGTAGCTTAGATTGGTATAAGTAGGGGTTTTGGGAAATCTTTAGTCATTATTTCATCCATTGTGGAGAAGTGGAGGAGCTTGAAGAGAAAATTTTGGGAGAAGAGCTAGTAGTTGCAGCTTAGAAAACAAAGGGATTGCTTGGTGGGCTTGTGAGCACAAGTTAAGATTTTCCTTGAGTTTTTCTACCAAAGTGTGGATCTAGACTAGCTAGGGTTTGGATTGGATCTTGAGAGATCTTGTAGAACTATTACTTTCTTTGTATTTGGCCTGGCACATTGCATGTAATTAGTTATATTTTATGAATATATTATTATAATTTGGTATTAGATCTTGTGTTATTACTTCTTACTATTGTGTTTCTGCTATGTGGTTATTTACTAGGGGCTAGGACATATCCTTTGGGGATTCTCCTACCTTGCATTGCATTAGGTGGTATTAGAGAAAAGGTTGTTCTTGAGCATGTAGATAGATCATCGATGTTGTGGTAGTTTGCACTAGGACTTGGGTTGGAGAAGTAGATCTAATTTGATCTTGATCTTGTTGGGAATTTTCTTTTTGAAGTCCTAGATCTCTTGGCTATGAGGTGGTAGATTTTGATTTTGGCTTGCAATTTTAGAGGGCTTATAGATTGATAGATGGATGTGAAGATGGGTGATTGATCTTGTTGAGGCATGATCGTAGAGTTTTTGTGGATTGCAAATCCATGGTCCTAGACTTGTGATGTGGTTCGTGATTGTTCATGCAAGGTGACAAGTTGTGATTTGACTTGAAAACAATTTGGATTTATCAAAAGGAATGTGGGAAGGATTTTTTGTAGAGGGTTTACAAAGGTCTTGGTAGATGGCTCCAATCTAAGATGATTTTGAATTTTTGTGATGTGGTGGAGAGAAGGTTTTCTTAGATGACTACTTGATTTGAAGCTAGCTTGTATAATCAAGTTAAGGATGGGGTGAGGAAGGAATTTTGTAGCCATTTGTGGAGTTTGAGTCTACCAATATGGAAGAGAGTTGTTTGGTTAGTTAAGAGATTTTTTTGTGAAAGAAGATGGCATAACAAGGTTGAGGTGGAAGAGGTTGGTTTTGTTGATTAGATTGTGGAGTTTGATATAGAACTTCTAGAGCAACTAGAGGTTGTTTCTAAAGATATTACTAACCTTGTTGATGTTGAGATAAAGGTTGAATTTCATGATCAGTTGGTTGAGTCTGACATAGAAATTGCAAAGCACTTGGTTGTAGATGATATGGTTGTTGTTGGTGATAAGTTGTGTGTTGCAGAGCATCTTGTTGTGAATGATGAGATTGTTGGAGTTGTGAGTTTGGTATGCATTGATGGAGATCTACATGTTTCTACTAATGTGGAGTTTGGTGTTGCTGATGTGGGGTTTGTTTCTATTGGTGTAGATTCACTAGTTGCTGATGTGGAGGAGGGTTTAATGATAAAGCATTATATTTTGTTTGTTCCTTGAATTAAGCATGTGTTGACTGGGTTGTTGAGATTTTGGTGTTTGAAATAATGATACAGATGTGGATGATGTGCAAATTGGTTTTCTAGTCCTTGTTGGAGTGGAAGCCTTTGGTGAAGATGAAGATGGTTGTTGCTCTTTCTTTGAGCAAAGTGTGGGACACACTTTTCTATTTACCTAGGGAGTCTAATGTAGGAGCATCTTGGGTTTTCTTGGTGACTACTTTGGAGTTCAAGGGAGGAGGCTCAATAGTTTCTTTGGAGGGTGCTTGGACTAGTGCTCAACATTTTCTAGAAGCTCGGCATGCTCTGGGAGCTCAAAATGGTCTATGGAGCTCAACATGGTCTTAAAGCTTGACATGGTCTATGGAGCTTGTTATGGTCTTGGAGCTCAGCATGGTTTTTGGAGGTTAGCATGGTCTTGGAGCTTGACATGGTCTTGGTTGCTTGGCATGGTCTTTGGTTGCTCAACATGATCTATGGAGCTCAGTCTTGCTTAGGAATTCAGTGCCTATTGTAGGCCATGTAAGTAATTTTCCATAATGTGTTAGAGGATGAAAATTTTAGGGATTAAATAGGGTCTATATTTCTACCTATGGTTTGAAGCATGAGTTCTAACTCCATTGAAGTTAGGAGATATCACAATTTTACTTAGACATTGATTTTGGGCACTTAATTATTGTTGTTGGACTACATGTGGCATTTAATTTATGTATTTGTATTTAATTTGTGTTCTAGGCCAACTTTTGACTTAGATTGGTATAATTAGAGGTTTTGGGAAGTCTTTATTCATCATTTCATCCATCATGGAGAAGTGGAGGAGCTTGAAAAGAAAATTTTGGGAGAAGGGCTAGTAGCTATGACTTAGAAAACAAGGGGATTTCTTGGTGGGCTTGTGAGCACAAGTTAAGATCTTCCTTGATGGTCTCTACTAGAGTGTGGATCTAGACTAGCTAGGGTTTGGATTGGATCTTGAGGGATCTTCCAGAACTATTACTTGCTTTATATTTGGCCTTAACTAGGAAGGCCTTACAACAAAGAACATTACATGTAATCAGTTATATTTTATGAATATATTATTGTAATTTGGTATTAGATCTTGTGTAATTGCTTCTTTCTATTATCCTTCCACTAAATGGTTATTTTTTGGGGCCTAGGAAATCTCCTTTGGGGATTCTCCTACCTTGCACTATGTCAAACTCAACCATCTTTTTATTTTAATGTCTCTATTTTGCACACTTAGAAACTGTCAGGAACATCTTCTTTAGCTTCTTCTTCTTCATCTTGGTCCTCCATATTAGAGACTTCAACAACAATCTCATCATCTGAGTACTCAGGGTCAATCCTTTTTTTGATTACCTCTCAAACTTGGGCTACTATTTCAACAAGATTTTTCACACGCTTTTCTAGTTTTGACTAGTGATCCTTATCAGGATAAAAATCTTTGAAATTTTTATCAACCTCTTTCATCTCATACTCAAAACTGACAATGTCTCTATACTTAACAATTCTTTCTCTGCACACATCTTCATTCAAATTTTCAGCAATGGCATCCTCTTCCCACATGTTTTTTGTAGGTGGTAGGGTATATCCTCTAATTTTCTTCAGAGAATGGCTAGCTTCATTGAAAAAATATAAGTCCTAGTTAGCCCAGTTAGCCTAGTTAGCAATTTATATCTTCTCAAAAATTCATTTGTTCCCTCAATGGCATTAGATTTCCAATCTCAAAATCTCCCACTTTGGTACATCTACAAAGGAAAGTTCCTTTCTTAACATCTCTTCCTAAGTACTATTTGTTTAATGAAATCAATTGCAAGAATAGCTCCACAAAACATAGACTTTTAGGTACATATTTAGGTAAAATATGGGGTGGCTTAGAGGATCCAAAAATCTTAATGATGGTAAATTCTCTAAATAAAAAGACACAACCTTGATAATGAGTTAAATTTTTCCATCATCAAAGCACATTTAGGTTTAACAACCTTTCCTACAATCCCAGGGATTCTTTCAATTATCAACCCTATCATTTTTAAGAATGGATTAACAAAATCATTATAGAAAGCAATTACATTAGAATAAGGGTAAAAACCATTCCATACCCTTGTCCACCTTTTTACTGGCAATATTTCTGCCCATTCTTGAGCATACTTGAAGAAATTTTGATCAAATATGTATGAGTTCTTGAATAGGATTAGGTGTATGAGCAGGGGATAGTGGTGGAATTTGAAATTCCTCAATTCTCCTTGTTTAGCAATAGTGATCTCCTTATGAATACTCTCAATGATATAATCCACAAAATTTTAACATATATTATGATTTGGGTCTTGGATATTCATGGCCACAATATAATGTCCTCCTAGTACTTCCATAGTTCCATCTAAACCTAGGATTTTGTTGAATCTAAACATAGTGTTCTAGAAATATCTTTGGAAGAATTGCAAAGACATATATTTGTCAAGATCCTTCTTCTTTGGAATTTTTGCTACATTCTTCATTGTAAATGGAATATGTTAGGTCATATTCCAACGATGTAGAAATTTTATGACTCTTGAAATTCTTAGTTAATTTCTCCACCTCTATGGCCATTGACATAGGTCCTCCCAAGTCAAAAACTTCTATATATGTCTCCTTGTTCAGGGATAAGAAAACACATTTATCCTTCCTATGAAATGTCTTGTTGACATGATTATAACATTTGGTTAGGGCTTTCACTAGGTTGAAATCTACAAACACTTCAAGCATAATTAATTTTCCCAAGTATCTTTGGTTACAAATTGAAACATTTGATGCCTTGTTCCTATAGAAAAACAAAAACAATTCATACTCATTTCTATCAGGGGCTTTTGCATCTCTACATAATGCATATGGGTCTTTTAATATCAAATCATCTACTTTCTACATATTAGTTTATCAAGGAAAAATGTGAATCCATCTTCTACAAATGTGCTTGGAACCTTTGGTAGTGCATCCAATTACTCAATTACTACTTTCACAATTAGCTCTCCCTCCCTTTAAGCCATTTCTACAAGAAATATGGTTAATTATATATTTTGAAAGCTAAAAGGAATACTTGGATACCACTTTGTACTTGAAAATTACTTAGAAAATAGACAACTTAAGAAAATTGTAATAAAAATTATCCTACTATCCAGACTTTATCAATTTCTATAATGAGGGCATGACCTTAATTGGCATTTAAGAGTGGCACACTTGAAAACCTATCAATTTCTCAAAGGACTAGCCAAATCTACACCTTTTTGGATTTTTATATATCCATCTCATCACATTCTTGTCTAGCTTAGACTTTGTCACTCAAAAATGTTGTTTATGCCTTAAGACTTATACCCATGATCATGTGACTAGGCCTTCACCTCTTAGCTCTTTATAGCTTCACAATGATTTAGAAAGATACCTATATTAACCATGTGATATTAGGCTCATTATTTTACCTATCCATTATTCCTTCATCGCAACATCATGACTTAAATTTTATCTACTACAATAATCCTTGCAAACATGTGGTGCCCAATAATCTTAACCATTTGATCTTGGTTTTCCTTTTCCTAGCTTCAACTTTCTAACTTGGGTAAGAACTTGTCGCAATGTGATATACTACATTTTCTATTTTGCTACCTTCTTCATGAGTTAAATATTGAGTCCAACAATGGTGTAAAGGTAAAAGGGTTTGGTTGTGTGATCACCTTGATTGCTTCATCACAACTTGAAACTTTTATTATACTTAAACATTTGTGAAGAAGCGATGAGCATTTCTTGACTGCCATATATCCTTCGTGACCTCATAGCTTGAAGACTACCTTTTCTGCTTAACCATATAGTCATGTACTTATGGCATATCCCTTTGCCATGTTCCATAGACCAATCCATATTTTAATGATTTTGTTCTACCGTCTAGGCATATTTGGATATGTGTCTTCCCTTCATTGCTTTGCAACCTTAGAAGATTCCACCTAGATTTTAGATGTGAATAGGAAATTTACCTTCATATTGTCTACTTTCCTTTGTTTGCATCATCACCGCTTTGAAATAACTGAAGTTAGGAAGCCCTCCAACCTTGTGCCTATACTCTTTTCACTCATTCACAACTTGAAAACAAAAGTTTCCATTGACTATTGTGAAACTACGTAGTGCCTAACACAAGATGTTTCACTCCCTCAGTATCGTAGGAATGGTTAGTGAGAAAAGATGTGCAATGTTGTGGAAATGAAGGCTTTTCAAATCACAAGTTAATCATATAGAAAGAAATGAAATAATAACGTGAAAGCTTGTCATGAAACATGAGGATATAAGACATATCAACAAATTTTTGCATATCCTTATTTTAGAGTTTTAAAATCAATTTTGAGAAGAGGGGTTTCCTTGATCACAAAAATGGCTT
The DNA here is from genome assembly GCA_028749045.1 of Cupressus sempervirens. Taxonomy (NCBI): domain Eukaryota; kingdom Viridiplantae; phylum Streptophyta; class Pinopsida; order Cupressales; family Cupressaceae; genus Cupressus; species Cupressus sempervirens. Next base: position 746,440,896 of record CM053791.1, read on the forward strand.
CAGCTAAGGTTTTATAACAATAGACAAAAATTTAGAAACTCTATGCAAGGTAACTACAATTCTTTCATGATTTTTGCTCATAATTTTCAAAATCTTTGCCAAGCAAAAAATTAGACTAATAGTGGGCTTTTTCTAGGGATGATGGATAAATTGTATCTATGCAAGGATTCTAAATTTCTAGTAGAAGTAGACCATACACACACAACAACATGAAACAAAAGTTTTAATACTATACAAAAATATACATATATACAAAAGCTATGGACATAAACATAGGGAAAAATCACAAATGTACAAGGATATTCAACCCTAACTACTATTCATGGAAAATAAATACCTTCTATAGAAGTATTTCTTCAAGAATTTTCCATTGAATAGAAATTGAAAAAAGCTTCCTAATAATTCCTTGATGAAGTATGAGTCATCACCCCAAGTAGAATCAACCACATATGGACTGAGCCATATAGGATCAAGTTTTCCATGTCTTCCTTTATCCTTGATCTGTGCATTCCACATTAGGACAAGATCATCTAGTTTAAACATTTTTGCCACTGCCTTTATGTCATACAAATGCTTTATCTATAATTGCAATTTTATGTTTCTTGTAGAGCTTCCTTTCTTATTTTAGTCAGCCCAACCAATTTATCCATCCTTTCTTTCATATCATTAATGATATCTTCATCATACATTTGGATGTAATTATACAAACCTATAAGGTTGTTCTGAGGTATTCTAGCCCAGATTCCATATACAAGATCAAAAGGTGAAACATCTATTGCTTTCTTCATTGCCACTATGTCAGCCTAGGTAACCAAGTGCAATTTTGAGTCCCATGCTTTCTTGTTGTCTTCCAAAGTCCTCTTTATGACTTTCAACAAGCTCTTATTTGTGGACTTAGCCTATCCATTTCCTTGTGGGTGATAGGGTGGTGAAGTTGACCTAGTGATGCCATACTTGTCACAAAATTTAATAAATTCTTTAGACCTGAAGCACATAGCATTTTTGGTTACAATCTTTTTAGGACATCCAACCCTTGTAATAATATCATTTAGTATAAACTTATTTACCACTTTACTAGTAGAGTTTCTTGTGTGAATAGCTTCTACCCACTTGGTAAATTAATTAATTACCACCAGAATCCAAGAGTATCATGTACTAGATTTGGTGGAGATTTCACCTATAAAATCCATTCCCCATTGTTGAAAGTTTTCCTAGACTTCAATTGATTTTAGTGGAGTGTTCCTAAGAAACTTTAATTTTCCTATAAATCTTTGGTAGGGATTACACTTTCTAACTAGGATCAGGGCATCTCTAAAAAAGCTAGGCCACCAAAAGCCTACTCTCATAATCTTGTGGGTTGTAGTCTTTTCCACATAATGGCCCCCGCATACTTTAGAATGCATCTCATTTAGTACTCTTTCAGATTTGGTTTTATCGATGCATTTCAAGAGTATACCTTCAAAACCTCTCCACCATAGACTACCATTTACAATAATATATCTAATTGAATGCAACTTTATAGTCCTTTTTTTATTATCTATTTAGTAAGGTTAAGCATGCATGTGTTGTAAGTAGTATATTGCATCTTTATACTAGTCACATTGATCCATGTCACATGTATCAAAGCTAAGGTCCTCATTAACAACATTTATTTAATTAGCATCCAGATTTGACTAAGCTATTATTTTAGATAATGCTTGACCTCTTACCAATTTGGTAATCTAGATATCTATATTGAATTCTCAAATTCTGTTGATCCATCTACACCTTCTACCAAACACTTCTTGTTGAGAAAAAATATCCTTTAATACTACACTAGGTACAAAGAAAATAACAAGAACACCCACTGGGTAATACCTAAAAGCCTTGACAACTTTAACTAGTGCATATGCTTTTTTCTCATTGATTTCATACTTAAGTTTTGTTCGCTAAAGAGACTTGCTAAAAAATGCTATAGGTTGTTAATGTCCATCTTCATTTGTAGCAATGGTATGGAAATATGCAAAGGAGAAAATATGCATGGGCTTTCCATAGTCTAGGGTTCTAAGGATTGGTGTATTCTTGATAGCAATTTTTATTTCTTTGAAGGTAATAGTAGGCTCACCTTCCCACCTAATAGTTACTCCTTTTTTGAGCATTTTTAAAATTGGTTTGCTGATTTCAGAAAAATTTGTCACAAACCTCCTTAATAAATTAACTTGTCCAAAGAAAGATTATTTACCCTTGACATTCTTGGGTTTTGGTACCTTGTCAATCACTACTACTCTTTCAAAGTCAATTTTTACCCCATCTTTGGACACTATAGGGCCCAACAACTTGCCTTCTATAACTCCAAAGGTGAATTTCTTTGGGTTTAAAGAAACACCATATTATAAGGCCTTGATGAAAATATTTTCTAGATCTACAATGGTCTTTAGCTTGCCTTGAATATGCAGCCCAATCATGGGTGAGCAAAAGAAGTTGGGTTGCAATTCTGCAAAGGTCAAATCCATATAATTATACTTCTCAGAAACGGGTACCCAATTTTTCTAGAATTGGGTACCCATTTCTAAATTCATTCTTCAGGCACTTGAGTCAAGATTTAAAAATTGGATACCTAATTTTTAAAACTCGGATCAAGTGCCTGAGGTTCTTAAAAATTGGGCACCCGATTGCTTTATAAATTGGGTACCCGATTTTCTTCAAATCAAGTACCTGATTTTCTTCAAATCGAGTACTTGATTTTTAAAAAATTGGGTACCTGATTTCAAAATTAATATAACCCCAAATTTTGGCTTTTTTGAAGTCATTTTCATGACTTCAAAAATGGGAGCCCAATTAGAGATATATACGGGAGCCCAATTTTCAACTTTACCAACCACCCCTATTGCTAGTCTTCAATATACTAGGTATTTTAATATGTTTTGTACTATTTTACTTCACTTTTTTTTTTAGTTTTACATTTTATATGTACATGAAATTTTTTTTTTTTAAAGTTTTAATATACATAAAGTTGTAAATTTACATTGTTAATGAGTATATGTTTAGATTATTATATCTATTAATTAAAATATAGTTTCGTAAATGCTCATTTAAAAAATTATTATTTTAGATATTTTGAAATGTATTTAATTTATGTATTTATTACAATGTTGAATGATTAGATTAGATTTAAATTCATTTTTTAAACACGTAATTACAAATAAATATAACCTCGACCTAGAACCATATAACCTCGACCTAACTTCATTGTTTAAACTATAACCTCAACCTAACCATATATAGTTGTGTATAATAAAATCTTGAACATATATAACTAAGTACTTAATCACATAACACCCCACCAAGGGATCCAAACAAAAAACTTAGTATTTAATGATTTTACTTAGATTGTAATGTACTTTGTTTCATGGATCAAAAATGGATGATGCAAACTATTTTATAAATGTATATTCTTTTAGCCTTTCATACCCTGTGACATGTACAGTGGATGATTGTGCACTCTAAATTAAGTTTCCAAATCACATTCGGAACAAATGTATATTATTTAAATGGATTGAACTCAAGTAGTTATTCTTTCATGTGGATGTGTTATTTATTTTACTTTTGGTACTTATAATTATTTAAAAACCAAATGTAAATGTGCTCATTAAGGAATGTAATCTCTTATGTTTTTTATAAATGTAAATTATTGTATGTATGTTATTGCTTGCTTAGTAAAACTTTTGATTAGTTCTTTGGATCCCTTGGCTGGGTGTCATTTAGGATTAACTATAATCCCAATTTTAACCAAAACTCTAGATCATAACCCTTACTCTCATCCTAACCATAATCTTAATTTGCTAAAACCTACACTAGGTAATATATAAATAATTAAATAACTAGATCCTAAGAACCAAGTACTAATTTTATAAATGTCAAACCATAATCGTAACCTTATTTATGATAAACTAAATTATCCTAGAGGAGCATCATATCTACATCTACATGTCATACATGTGAATCTAAAAAAATTTACATATCTAATTACATCATTTATTGCATAGGAAGGATTTAAAATTTTCAATATATTATCCATGCATATCATATCAAAAGAATCATTTAGAGATATGTCATGTACTATATCCATCATAGATAATCAAGAAGGGTACTTAGGTAAATTTATATATAACACTATATTATAAGAAAAGAAAAACACCACATAGGAGCATCTCACGTATAAACTAATTTTTTTTACCATAACACATGTAATAAGATAAAATAATATTTGTAAGATTCATCACATATACTATAAATTTATGGGGGTGATATAATCAAAATATCAAAAAATGAGTGATATCAAAGCATTATATCTTAATATAACACTAAAATAAACTAATCCCTGGGTAACCCTAAACCAAATTGAATATCAAACTAGATTGAAAGCTAACCCTAGCCCTTAACTAATTAATATTATAGTTATAAACCAAATTAAATTAAGCAATGATCATAAACCTAATTATATATCCCAACAAGTTAACAGTACAAACCAAATTTATCCTTGAATCTTTTCCCCAACCATTAACCAAATTGAACCCTTACCCTAAGATTGAACCAAGTTAAACATTGACCTTAAGACTAAACCAAATCACCATAAACTTAAACCTAAATCAATAATATATTCAACACTTTAAAACAAAATTTAAACCTAACATTTTTCAATTAATGTTGGTTTTTAATCTAAAAGCTCTAACTATAATTCTATATCTACCAAATTTAGCACTTTAAAACTTAATTCAATTTATTAACTCTTGTCCTAATTGAAACCTAAGCATAAACCTAATCAAATAGTAAACCAAATTGAACCCTAATCCTAAAACTAATTAAACATTGATATCAAGGTCTCAAAATGATACATCATAAAAAAATTAGAAGAGAAGAACTAATTAGGCATCTAATTAAATAACCCTCGCTCACCATCAAGAGGTGGAGGTGGAACATCAGTGTGAGTAGGAGGGACTACACCCTTGGATGCCTGAGAATATATCTAGAGAAGTGAATAACTTGTCTTTCCACTAGATGCCTAAACCTTTATATCGTAAGTGAGTATTCATCATAATAGTAAACCTTGCTAGCTTAGATGACCACCTATGTCTAGACTATCACCTAGTACTGTCCTACTCTCAATATTCTCTAGAGTCCCCTAATGACATCTTCTTATGTGGGCTCTCATTTGGCTTCCTACTCTAGAGGTCCATGAAAAAACATCAATAATTTAATATTTTAAAAAAAAAAAATTAAAAAGGGGCATTGGTTCATTAATTAATCTTAACATAATTAATCAAATCAAGTTTTTAAATCCTATTTCTAGAACTATTAATTAAATGCATTAATTAAAATTATTAATTATCCATATCATCACTAATGGAAAATGAAATTAATTCCCACCAATAAAGCTTAATCATGTATTGATCAATCAAGGATTAAACCTCCACCACTCATGGAGAATGAATCCAAACCATTGAACTCCTAGAGATTTCTATAAATGTGCCATCAACTCAAGCTTTTGAGATATCTACATTTTTTGTAATAGGGTCATGCAAATCATTCTAGGTGATTTGCAAGTGCTTCTAAGTGATTATGGGCATTTTCAAGAGCTAATCCATATTACAATATCATAATCTCATTACACCTTATAGCTTTCTAGCATCATGTAGGGTTTATTTAGTGTGACTTGAGTTCACATGATTACATCCATTTTATGATTGCATGCACCTAATTTACAATATGTTAAACCTTGACATTAACTTTTAAATTCTAATTATGTCAAGTCAAAACCCTTATCCTAAACCTTTATATCCTAAATTTTTAACCCTTAGTCTAAGTTATCCTAAATGGTAAACCTTTATCCTAAAAATAATCATAAATGTTAAGTCCTTCTCCTAATTCTAAATAAAAATATTAAGCATAAATGTTAAACCATAATCTTTACCTTAACTATGATTTACATGTATAAGGTTAGGGTTTAACATTTAACATTTAATCTATTAGGATCTAGTATTAGGATTTGTATTCAATTCTAGAATATAAATAGGATCTAAGCTATTATAATTTAGATTTTATAAGTATATTTAAATTTATGATTAAGGTTTATAATTAAGGTTTATATCTAGCCACTCATTAAAACACCTTAAGAAAAATGATAATTTATGAAGTTTAAGTATGTATGATTAGAATTAGGATTATGATTAGAATTAGGATTATTATATGGTTAGGGATAGGGTTCATGTATTAGTTCATTAGGACATGATCTAGACTTATAGTTTGCATTAAAAAGTAGATAACATTTAGGATTCAAACTATAACCATAAATAATTTAATCAAATCATAATTCTATGTCTAAGCTTTCATTCTAATTGTAACCTTAACTCTCATCCTAATGCCATCTATTATATATCCTTTGAACAATAGGACCATAATAAATATCTGAAACCTAAATATAATTCTAACTAAAACCATAATCCTAGGTAAGTTCCCTAACATTAAAGGACCATAATCATTATAATAATCTTAAGCTTAGCCAACATGAAAACTGTGAACATAACAAAATTGTAAACCATAACCTTGCCATAATCTTAATTTTGTTTGATGCTAAGATGAACATATAATCCATAATGAGAATATAATCCCCCAGTGTCACAAAATATGTGTACATGAAAGAAAAATTAGTTAGGTGGCTCCTATTTTAAGAAAAGAAACCTTGAACTAACCTAGATATAGTTTTTTGGAGTATTATTTTATGATTAAACTTAAATTCATTATTTAATGTTCAAATTGACTTAATTGTTTAACTTTATTTATTTAATTGATATGATTTTAATAAAGATATGCGCATGTATATCTAGTTGATATTTTAGATTTAAATTTTATTAAATAGTAATTTTGTCATTTTTTATGTTGCTTAAACATATATGCAGATTATATTTGATGGACCTGCTGCCATCCCCTCCCCCTCCCACACCCCCGCCTCCACCCCCTCCATCTCCACCTCCACCACCCACCGTAGATGAGCTCGGTGAGAGCATGAGGCATAACCTTAATGACCTCATCTGTGATATAGAGTCTATCTAATATGAGACCCACCCCCTCCTCACATACTACATCTTGTAGATAGCATACAGGGTGTGATTCACTCCATACATCATTTAGATTCTAACATTGATTCATTTAGATCATGGAGGGAATGCATGCATGCCTTCTATTCTGAAGGCTTATCATACAAATAGGTTCATAACCTCAATATAAATAAAGAGAATTTTAAAATTTATTTTGTAAACCCTAAGATGGGTGAGGAAATTAATGAGAAGAAGCCTCACATTTCTATTAGGTGGTGTAGACATCAGAGTGGTGGTGGATGGTATTTGACCATCCACCACATGCTAACCATGAGGTGCCCATGTACTTCCTTAGGAAGCTATGGGCTGAGTTTGAATTGGGTTTGAAACCCAATTATTTTAATATGAAAGCATTTTAGGAGGTTGGTGGAGGGATGCCTCAGGATAGGCCTGGGGAAAAGTTGAGTGATAGAACAAGAAATCATAGGCAAGCTCAGCCCCTTGTACCTCTTCTTGTGCTTGTTGTGCCTACTCCTCACCATCATTAAGCAGTTTCATCTACTCTTTCCCATTTGAGTGCCCTTTTAGGCAATTTAGTACAATAGCGGATGCAGGTGACACATGCTCCTCCACTTGGACATATTTGTACTAGCTATGGAGGCATATGCACAGGCCCCTAGAGAAATGCTAGTGTAGCACATGTTGACCATTATGCTGAAGGTACTGATTTTGATGATGATGTATATGCTAGCCATGGTGATGGTAGTGATGAGATAGATGTGTCATCATCTAATGACCTCATGCAACACAATGAGCATGGAGAGAGTCAAGAGCAGCAAGTAAAATTTTAATTTTAATTTAAATATAAAGTACACATAATTATTTACTTTCTACATACATGTGTAATTGTATTAACCATATTAATTTGTACTTTTGAAATAACAGAGGATGGATGATACTATTCCTCCTAGGAGGTAGTATACTCTTTTTTTGAGACCTACAAACGTTGGCATCCCTTATATAGTATGCACTTTGAATTACACTATAAAAATGTACATTCAAACTCAAATTTAATAACATGTTCTCATATGTTCTTTTTATCTAATTTTGTAGGGATTGTCCATAGCTACACAGTTTGATGTTAGTACAGGCCCTGCTCTAGTTACCACTAAGGCTAATGTAGGAGTATCCAGAGGTATAAGGGCAATCCTATGTCACCCAAAAAAAATGTACTTAGACTTAGTTTCTATTTCATGTTTTTTTATTTTTGGATACCCATTTGGGTCAAATAAAGGTTCCAACTCTCATAGTTCCACTATTAGTGTTCTGGGTTAGAGTTTTTAATCACCTTGGGATACATATAAATGCTAGAAAAATAGGGGTATATAATTGAGCCATCATTTTGGTGAACTACAAGGTGTAAATTGGTTGGATGAATGTAATTGTAATTTAGAACATTCTAGAAAAAGAATCAGGTCAAAAGGCCCCACGATTTAAAAGTTATCATAGTTTTTTAGTGTTTGGAGACATCCTAAGAATGCTTCAAAGTCATGTTAGGGGAATTAAATGAGCTCAAACAGGGCAAAAAATGGGGGACAAGTGAAGCTCATCCATAGGGCTATAGAGCACTTTGAGAGCTTTTTGAAAATGTAAATGGTTCATCAATTGGAGCTACGGTTTAAAAGTTATGCCTCCTGAAAGTTCAGTTACCATTTTTGGATTCTTCTAGTTTTGCGCTGACTTCTAATGCAACTTCTAGAGCCTTCTACTTGGTCAGTGGATGCCAATTAGCACTTTCTAGAATGTATTCCTAATCCTTAACCCTTTGGGGTCTATTTAAGGACATTTTTGGCATTATAAAAGGCAGTTTGGAGTGGAGTTTGAGAGAAGGTACTGGGAGAAGAATTTATCTCCAGATTTATGCTATTGTAAGCCCATGGGCATGTTTTGGAGTATGTTTCTTTGCACTAAGTGTACTAGCATATTGTTACAGTTAATAAATTTTTCCCTTTCTTGTTGTGTCTATTCTGTGCTTGGGTTGTGTCCCCATCAAAGGCATAGCCTCAAATACATACAATATGAACTTTTGATTGAAGACAAATAATTTGTACTATTTTTATGTATGTAAATTTTTATTAACTTGTAATATGAACAATTTTGATTCACATGTACATATATATTTTATGTGTTTTTATTTTACAAATAGGAGCCATATTGTACTCATCCATATAGGCCTCGATATAGTCTATTTTTGACTCCATCTTATGATTATTGTACTAGCATAACTATAGACACATCTGCGACATTGTCTACTACTCAGGTATGATATATATACATGTTAAATTTACATTGTATAAAAAATGTAGTGTACAAATTATGTATTTTTTAGTTTGCATACTTTGTAATTATTCATGTATATATAATTTTCACTAAACATTTATGTATCAATAATTTTAGGACTATGTCACCATGAGTGTTGCTAAGAGCATAGGGCTTAGCTAGATGGAGGTACCTACATCATCCTTTGAGGTTAGAATTGTGATTTATGTACATAATGTATAGTTCATTATGCTCTAAAATCAAATTTTAAAAATGTATGTATTGTAAATTATAGGACCTCACCACTGCTGCACTTGGTAGTTTTCATAGTGTGCCTTCTCCTATTACTAAGGGACACCTATCTCATGTGGTATTTATTTTATTATGTAGTGAATATTTAATTTATTTGCAAACTAGATTTTGAAACCCATTTCAATTAAGCATGTACATGATGAGACATGCCTCATGTTACACACGGTGATCCATCTACCTCACACGGTATCCCACACGACAAGATGACTCATATAACACATGATGATCCATCTAAGTCATCTTCACATGGAGTAAAAAGGACATTTGATCAGATAGATTAGGTCTTGTTGGCACCTATAGATTGTGCTTTTATGATGTATACACTTTGTGTTAGGATGATTAAAACTATATTATATATGTATTTTTTAACTTCATAGATCATGTTATGATGTATGTTAGACCATGTACTATTTTTTTACGACTTCTTATCATGTTTCTGTATGTAGTATATTATATTATGCTTCATCATGTTTTAAGTATTCAAACCATTTTCTTTATTTTCATATATTTTATTCATGAACATATGATGCATTTTGTAAGTATATATGCTAGATGAACAATAATTTTTAACTATTTATAGAGCATTAGTACCGATATAAAAATATTACTGGATAAATATCACATCAAATATATGCTTTGAGATTCATACAAATAAAATTGACCTACTAGATTAAAAAATGTATGGATAACGTACCTAACAATGTATCATAAGTGATCTTAATGTGTTGTTTGGTAATCTAAGACTCATTATTTCCTAACAATACCTACTATGTGCTAGTAAACATATCAATACCTATCATAACCTATAATAGACATAATGACCTATTAGGACTCCTATTTTCCCTTAAGACACACATTTATGGATAACATATCTAAAAATGTATCATAAGTGATCTTAATGTGTTGTTTGGTAATGTAAGACTCATTATTAACTAACAATACCTATTATGTGCTAGTAATTATATCAATACATATTATAACCTATAACAAACATAATGAACTAATAGGACTCCCTAGGTCCCCTTAACATATATATGGATAAAAATAAATAGAAATGTATCATAAGAGGTCCTTATGTGTCATTTGGTAATGTAAGACTCATTATTACCTAATAAGGCCTTTTCACCCTACTAAGATATATTAAGACCTATTATTTAACCTATAACACACATTATGACTTGGTAGGACTCCCCATCTCCCCTTAAGACCCATTAGGAACCCTTATAATCTGTCAAAACCTCTTATAAACCTCTTGGACTCTCTCACTATCTTCATCCTTCCCTCCCTCTCACATAACATGGTTAACATGGTTAAACATACATGTCAATTATCAACATAACAATAACATATAATCAATACAATGAGTAATGATCTTTAAATTATCATGTACAAGTGACTTATTTTTAATATTAAAATCAATAGTAATTTAAAACTTCAATATAAACATGCTTGAATGTAAAAGTAATGGAACAAAATAGGAGGTCATTACATAAACTGACAATTAATTTATAATTTATCAAGTGTATACCTTTAACTTTCAGATAGAAGTAAAATCTCATTTTAAAATTAGTTTGTACAACATATTTCACAATATATGTAAGACAATGTCAATTATATATTTATAGAAGTGAACTCAAAATATAAAATTGGTTCAACACATCTCTTCAAATGAGGTCCTATAAAATAAAATTGTAAAACAAAAACACATGTTAATAAACACATAAATTAATATGGGGTATCTGAACTATGTAAATATATGTGTGATTTGTATGTACTTACTATGTGAAATTGCACAAGATGTTGATGTTTGGTCTACTTTAACATTAAAATTTGCATAAATTGTAATTGAGACCTGAATAAGATGTATATATAAGCTCTCTAAATTGGTATTGACAACACAAACATACATGTAATTAAATTATATAAGTACATATATATAAATAATACAATAATGAAAAAACTTACATGTGTTTGATTTAAATGTAGTCATCCCACTATACCATCTACATCCTCTCTCTTTTTTTATGCATCTATGATTTTCTCGTGCTCATCCATTGAAATTGTCCATAATAACTTATTGGCAGGTCTCCCTTTGTATCTTTCTAATTTGATATTTTTTGCCACAACCAAATGAGAATAGTGTAAAATCTTCTTTTTAGTTTGGTAGTCTTCAAATGCTGGCAAACCATTTATTATTGTTAGGTATCTATGTAGCTATGTGCCATCTACATCGGCAGAACCAACTGGATACTCAAAACCATCATCGTCTACTTGATGATATGTCAATTTTTTCTTAGGTTCCACACACCTAGCTAGCCAATACTTAGTTTGTTCATTGTTATCACTAGGTGCAATAATAGCATAAAAATGTCCTACAAGATAAGATAAAGTATAGAAACACTTTAATCACATGAATGCACATATGTAGATTATATAAACTGAAGCATGAGATCACAAAAAAAATCTAATTAAATTGTGCATACCAGGTTGAGGTCTGAAATATGATCATAGTCTTCTGATGCAAAAGTAACATTCTGGCCTTCATTTACTATATCATCTTCAAAATGTGTGTTAGTAGGTGCTAATGATATTTTTTTGCCAATCTTCAACCCATTCTATTTTCTCACATTCTTCCCATTCACCTGCAAGACAAAATTGACAAAAACAAGCAAGCTCCCTAGTCCATATAGTCTGTGTTAGAATCTGAACTCCTAAATGAATGCCATTTAGCTGACCCACTATTGGTATCACAATCATATCTTGAAGGAATATTATTATCTTCAACTAGGTAGAAGAAATGTTTGATTGTAGAGTTTTGACTTGAACCTATGTATAATTATTTATTACACCATTCGACAATCTCATGTGCACTTCTAAATTTAGCTTTTTCCTCAAATTTTAATTACTCTCTACTAAGGGCTCTCTTCATGCATGCAGTAGCACCATCATGTTCTCCTTTGCCATGTCCAACCTCAAAAAAACTCCACGCATGTTGGATGCTAGTTTTCCTATGTGTCCTACTCAACCAATAGAACATTCTAGCATTCTTGAATTGTCCTATATAATTATCTGACCATATCCAATGTTGTGTCATTTGAATTCGTCTCTCTTTTAAATTATTATAAAAGACTTAAAACAATATTGGACAAACTCAGATGAATGAAGTTTATTATTGCTTATTGTAATGCCCCGCTAAGGGATCCAAAGAATTGACCTAGAATTTCACTAAGTTTAGTAGCATTTTTTTTTTCCCATGAAAGTAAATATCACATAAAACTTATGCACAATAATGGAAGCAATAGCATTTTCCATCTAAAAGTAAACATAACATAAATAACAGATTACATTCTTTAAGATCCCTTAACATTGAATTACATACATGACTCCATCTAGTACAACATCCTCATAAAATGATAAGTTCAATGTTTATACATTACATTTCAAATGCTCATACATCCACTGTACATGTCACAGGGTATGACAAGCTCAAAGATTATACATACATAGAATAAGGTACATCATCTTGTTCTAATCCATGATACATCAAAGTAGAGATAATCACATGATACAACATCATAGAGAACATATACATCCATCATAAAGATCAAACATAATAAACTAAGTGCACGGTTCCTCCCAACTGTCAATAGCATCATTAGACCATCGTGGATCCTAGCCATCCCTCCATGCATAACATTCCAAATCACCAAAGAGATCATCAGTATTACATAGTAGGAATGTCACTCCTAATAAATACAACATCATATGTAGAAGAAATCTAATATGCAAATAAAAGCATAAGATAACATCATCTAACATATGCTAATCATCAATGAAAAAGGATACATATCCACCAACATGAAGGATGCATCAACCACGATGCTTCAATGAATCTCAAAATGATAAGAGTGGAAAATATACTACCACCCAATCGCGTGGTACCTAACTGGTTCACTCCCATCGTGCTCAGGAGATAATCTCAAGTCCCAAATAGGCTATCAAAATCACATAGCACAAATCTCCATAAGTCCAAGAATTGTAAAAGTATACTAACTCAAAGGTTCCAAACACAAAATCTAACATCTAATCCCAAAGGCACACAATGACATGTAGGAACCTACTATGCAAGTAGGAAAGTGTCATCGCAATTATCACGTACAAGTTACCCTGGCAGTTAGCTAAACTCCACGGGTCCATATTGATTTCATGCAACTACTAGTACCCTCTCATACAGACGAGACATACTACGAAATGCAAGGTTGCAACCATGTGTCTCACTACTCCCATCCTAGCCTGTACAAGTGCTCAAGGCATGGGCAAGAACAAAACACTTATCTTTTTAGGTTCATTCAGTTAGTATTAGGTGTGAATGTTATCACTTATTAATCCAACTTACAATGAGTTACCTTGGTAGCCTCTTAGGGCCTCGGCCCCCATTGCAAGCCACTTCCTATCACTACATGCAGATATCCTACCCTAATGCTCATGGACTCATAAATCTCAAAATTACAAAAGATAATCCATAATAAAATCATCAAATATGCATAAAAACATCAAATATCTATGAGCAAACATCCATAGAAAATCATGAACACAATAGCTCTCTATTGGCAACTGAAGTATCACTGATAATCAAATATCCAATGGTTCTCAATAACCAAAATATATCTCAATCATACCGATCGAAGACTCCAAAAATAGTTGAGTCAAACATGTCACAACATGACATCATCAAGAATAAATCCACATCTTAGTCCCATCATGGCGACTAGAAAATAATCAAGGATAACTAATCGATGACCAAAAATAATGGTTAAGTCAAGTGTCTCATACACAAGAATCTCAACTATAACAATCAGTAATCACATCCAATACATAGAGCATTCCATCGCATAACCATGGTTGGGTTTATAAAGATTGAGATTAAAACATCATCATGACATCACAATCACATAACTCCCAAGCCTCTGGTAGACGTCCTATACTGGTCAACACTAGTCAACCCAAAACCCAAAACAATAGCATCAAGAGTACACAATGTAAACACATGTTTTGGTTTTGCTAAATTTTCAAATTGAATTCAAATGCAAAAGTCTCAGTTTACATTTCCAAGTTAAGAGAATAAATGGAGAAACATTTTGTACAGTTTTCCCAACACATGTATTGTTTGATAGATGAAAGTTTCTCCCCAAAACCATTAGATTCAATTTTCTAATTGATCTAATAATAATTTATTTATATAACATTGTTTGAAAATTGACACTCTCAATGAATCAAAACTTTGATTTTAATATTTTCTAATGACTATCCTTAATTGAACCAATTCTACATTAAGTTAATTATTAATATCTATTAATAATTAACCAACTATTATTAATCTTTTTTTTAAAAAATCATTTATTATTATTATTATAATATATATTATAATATATATTATTAATAATATATAGATATATGCTTATATATATATATATATATATATATATATATATATATATATATATATATATATATACATAAATACATATATATAATTATAATAATATCTAAATATAAAATCAAATTTAATTTATCAATCGAATCAAATCATAGTTTTATTCAAAATGATATTAAAAAGTACCGCCATCTGCGATTCGCAGACCGTACCCGCACGTTAATAATGGTCATTTTTTTAAGACTTGTTTTTACTGTACCATGGTAGCCATAATACATGGCCAGGCGATCCTTGTCTAACGTCGTAGGCCTGCGACTACAGACAGGGCGCCGTTGATTATAAATCATGCGAGGGTAGGGAATTAAGAACCCGCCCTTGCAAAATTTATTATTATAATTGTGTTTTATTAAAACACATTCCTCAATCACAACGCGTCAATCACTCGCTGTGAATAATGTGACATTCAAATTTTTAATGAAATATGTATATGTATATATGCATATGTATATATATATATATATATATATATATATATATATATATATATATATATATATATATATATATATATATATATATATATATATATATATATATATATATATATATATATATATATATATATATATATATATATATAAAATTATATATATAAATTCCAATTCTCAGAATTTTCCTATAAGCTTTTAAATCACAAATTAAACCAAATATTAATCTAATGGATTTGGCCACAATTTAAACCTTAGCCCTGTTTTCCTTTCATATCTATGCATATAAAATTCTTAAATAAATTTTTTTCTTTTAACTATCCACATTGAGAATGCATACAATCAAATAGGAAAAATCCTCAGAAGACATATGGAAGACACGAAGAAGATACGAAATGCAAGATGTGAAAATAGCATAAGTAAAATCACAAGAATCTACCCGAATTCTGATGCTAATCCACTCTTCCTCAAAAAACCCGTAGAGCAAGCTCCCTTCTTCAGAATTCTCGAATCCTCCAATGCTCCAATTGCACTCTAAACGCTGTGTCTAAGCTTCTAAGAATGCTTCAATATAAAGAGCTCTCAGGAAACCTCTAGAATGCTTCTAGAAATAGCTAGAAGGTGTCACCAACTAAGCATGGGTCTTTTCCAACCTTCAAGATGAGCCATAGGGTTGTAGACACCATCTGCTTAATTGATGCACTAACCCCCATGTTGTTCACACATGAGAAATAGAGAAGTGTGTTAATTCCCATGCAAGCTTATAACTCCAATTTACTTTTTATATAATTTCTATTTAAATATTTATAACTTTTATTATTATTATTTATTTATTACTTTATTATTGTTTTATTATTATTATTAATTTTAATTTTCTAATTTTCTTTTATTTAATTCATTTTCCTCAATAATTCACATTTAATTAATTATACTCAAAATATCAAAGATCATGATATTTTATTTATTTTCTCCAAAAGAATTAATTTATTAATTAAATCTATTTATTAAGACTTAATTAATAGAAAATTCACCATAGACCTCCAAGATAATATGTGAAAACCCATCATAGAACAAATCATACAAAATCAGTCTAAAGGGTTTAAAATCATGAAATATGTCATCCGACATATTCGGTGGGTACTCAACTCTGATACTTGTCCTAACTCACTAGGACAAATGGTTTAAGGGTTTGGGATTTGGACTTGAGAATTTATCTCCCTTCTCTTATCATTGAGATAGTATAATAGGGTATGCTCATCCTAGCAATTCAGGGAAGTCGATACTCGGTACCTGCAACCTGCAGAAAAACCATGCATGTACATACAATATATATAATGCTAAGCTAAATAGACAATGGCAGGAAGTGGTGCATCGTGTAGATCCTGACTAAGCAGGTTACTATGACTCCCTTCCTTAACCACATCAGAAATGCCATACAATATGAAAACACACACACCATACACATGCAAGTATGGGGTAAGTATCCATAATAAAACACATAAGATAATAAACCATCCATCCAATCATCAATAATAACTGAAAAATGTATAATGATCATCATACATACATGAAATGTAAAGTCTAAATGATCTCATCATATAACCACTGAATCCATAACATAATGTCTGATAGTGTCAAAACAATACCACTAATCCGTCAACATAAAACTAGTCGATCATAGTCTGATAATAATAACAACAATAAGTCTAGAAAAGATGTGAATGAAGGTAGGCACTACACTTATATAAAAATGGTACTCTCTCAATATTTTTCCATCCTCCTCTATACTATCAGGTGCATGCCTATAAATTATATGAACATAAATTGTTACTTACACTGAATTGTAATATTATGGTTGTACCTCTTCTTGTGGTGCAAGCATGTAGTTCTCTGCAAAGTCAACAACTGAAAGTATAGTACCAATTGGAAATGTATTCTTACATATGTGAAATTTTCCATCAAGGCACCTAGAATATTGAGAGTGTTTAACATATTTTGGTATGATTACACTCTTAAACTCATCCATAAATGCATGAAAACTAACTTTATCTATAACTAGATCACACCTTCTTCCAATCTTCCCATCCTTCAATGGATATTCAATAGTTTTGAATATTTTTACCTCAACTAATTGTTGTCCAAAAGTAGTCAAAGCATTTTCATGCAAACATTCATCTAATAAAGAAAGATTGCCACACATATCACATGTACCAAAAAGACATGAATTGAAAAGAAAGTATTGATCATTAGGTGGCTTACAAAAAAAAATTGATACGAAATATTTTATAGTTTGAGGTGGTATTTTTATACCACATTCCTGCAACATTTCTTTACTATTCATGGTACCACATATAGATAAAAATACATCATAACGGTAATGAAATTGAATATGAGTTTTACAACAACATGTTATTCTTTCCTTATTAATCCTTACATACCATGGTTTACACTTTTCAAAAGATCTTTGACTAATGGTAATATTTCATACCTTACCATTTATAAATTTTTTAAATAATTCAGTTTGAGTCATGTCCAAAAGGTGTTTAGGATGTGAATCATGTATTTTTTACCCAATTCTCAATTTAAGAACATCTCTTGAATTGGGTGATACTCTTGTATTATCATGCCAAAAAAATTCAATCAAACTTTTGACTTCACTATTAAGTTACATATCACATCTTTGGAGTCTACCACTAGAAGTCCATCAAATATTTGCTAGATCACATTCAAAGTTAATCCTTATCTTTATAGCTCTTTATAAAGTCTTAAAATTCACATTAAGATATCCACTTATGTTGCTAATCAATATTTTGTTAGATTTTGATTTGTTAACTAAAGATGTTATTGCTCATCGTGGTGCATTCTTATCTTTAGACCAACTTCTCTTTTTGATAACATCAAAGGCACTTGCAACAATAGATACAACTTGTTTTATAGACTCATTTTTATTCTTGAGTTTTGCATACATTCCCAACCTTCTCATTACTTTTCACATTTTAGACATTTTAATTAGTTGCAACATTAACTGACATTGAAACCGAAATTTCTTATTATTAAAAAAATGCCTATACAATCTATTAGGATGTGTCCTAATTTGTCTCCATGAAACCAATCCCTCAAGATTATCTAACACATCATTAGGAATATGAAAATTATGTTCGGACACTTTACTATCATTCTAACACGTTTGTTCAATAGTTGGTGTTTCTATGTCTACATTCATGCAATTTTTATTTTCAGACACTTTACTATTTTCACTGTTATTTGGGATTTGAATATCATTTTCAAATTTTCTTAGTATTTCTTTCGAGGCATGCATTTCAATTGGAGTTTTTTTGTGTATGATCATTTAACAATTTCTTCTCGTGAAGAAAATCTAAATCGTTTAAATCATAACCAGCTTCTAAAAAATCACCAATTTCATCATGAGAAAATGTTTTAGGGTTTGGAGACACACTTGTATTGAATGCATGATCAGAATGTGCACCTGAATTTTCTTGTATTGGGTTCTCTTCTTTGACCTCTTCATCCATCGTGGTATCCTCAATGTCTTTCTCCTTTGAAACATTGTTCAAGTCTCTAATTCTCTATCTCCTCTCTCGTTGACATCGTGCTTCATTCTCTTTATTTGTTGCAATCTCCTCATCTATTAGAACTTTTGATTTATTCTTTCTTTGTTGTTTTGATCCCATGTTTGCACCAATTTTGAATTTGAATTAGTAGAATGCAAATTGTATAAGAGGACAAGAAAACAAAATAAGCATGATAGAATTCGTTGTTGTAGATTGAAATAGTTATTCAATCATTGCAACTCAGTCTCTAGGGTAGCTTTTGGGGCCCAACAGGTACATTAGAAATGGGTACCCGATTGGTTAAAAATTGGGTACCTAATTCTTTAAAAATTGAGTACTTGTTTACAAATCAGGTACTTGATTTTAAAAAGAATCGAGTACTCGATTTTTAAATAATCAGGTATAATGATTGAAAGCAATCATCCACCTAATTTTTGAATTATAAATCGGGTGCCTGATTCTTGAGACATGTGGGGGAATTTGATATGGCACTTAACTTTTTCATGGGCTTTTTCCTTGGGGAAAGGCATGGCATAGGCTTGGTCTATCCAAGCCATGCCTTTATGATCTTTTTTTTTTCTAAAGCATTTAATCGACAATTTTTGGTACTGTCATAATTTTTTGTATAGTAATCCCCATTGAATTTTTTGATGAGACAAAAACCCATTATAGGTCTTACTATTTTAATTCCAAAAATGTAAATTGTATAGTTTTATTAATTTATTTGCTATTTGTTCATTATTTATTAATCAAAACTATCTATACAATGTTAAAAAGTGACATTCACTAAAACTTTAGTAACTTGTTTATTTTATAATTTTTCTTAAATTAATTTATATTTCATCAATCTAAATACAATTCTTTGGATATTTTAAAAAAAAAAAGAAAAAATTTAGATTTTGATCAAATTATGTGGTCCGTACACGAGAGGTTTTAAAATTTACCTTTATATCCAATTAATAATTAATAATAAAAAAATTATTCAATAAAAAACTAAGAAAAAATATTGTCATCAATATTAGGTGTATTAGGTAACTCCCTTTAAAAGGATTTGCAAAAATTCATTTATTTGTGTCAAATTATGGTCTTCGTACATGAGTGTGGTATGGTCCTGAAACAGGTATTTTGAAAAAGTGGTTTTTAAAGATCCATACCAAAAAAATAATCTATCATATGGGTACACAAATAAATTACATATTCAAAAACTAGATTTTGAAACCTAAAAATTTTATTGCTGGATTTTTTTTATATTCAATCTCTAAATACCTCAAATTTTGACATTGATTGACAAAAAATTTCAAAAAAGGAAAAACAAACTCACTTTTTGGCCAAAAGTGAGACCCAACTTCTTGCACTGACCCTAAATCTTGATATACCACCATGAACTTGTCAATTTATTCATTAAGAGATACATCCATGGCCCTCGAAAATGTTCCTCCTACATTAATTAGACCAAAGGGCTTACATACACATAGGTCCCCCAAGGAGTAGTAAAGGAATTTTTAATTATTCCTTCTCATCAACAAGGACCTGATTGTACCTTGAGAATTCATCTATCACTGACATTAGTTCTATGGTAGTGACCTACTACAACATGGATTCCATGTTGGGTAATCCATAATTATCTTTTAATGAAGAAATGTTGAGATTCCTGAAGTTAACACAAAGCCAGATGCCACCATTATCCTTTCTAACTGACCTATGAAATTAGATACCCATGAGGAATGCCTAATTGGCTTTATTATCCCCCCATCCCTGAACTTCATAAGTTCTTCTTCCATCTTGGGAGCTAGAGTGAGATTCATAGCTCTCTTTTTTTGTCTAAATGGTTTAACATCATCCTTGAGAGGGATCACATGTTGGAATAGATCTTGCCTAAAGGTTTAAGATCATCATATGACCATGCAAAAATATGCCTAAATCTCCCTAATAGATTTATTATTTTTTTCTAATTTCAAGGGACAAGGTTTTTCCAATGTATACCTTCTTTGGAGTTTCAATAGTGCCTAGATTGACTTCCTTGAGCTCTTGTGGCCTCTAATTTCTAACCTTTAACTACAATCTATCTTGATAATCAAAGAAATTTTCCAAAACAACCGGCCCCTTAGGTACCTTATTGGTCTTTAGCTATAAAATATCTTGACCAAAAAATTTCTCCTTTCCATCTATTGTTTCTATCCATGCACTATAGTCCATTTCCTAGCCATGATATTTATTTTCATTTAGGAGGAAATTTAAGATATCCCTATCATCTTCAAAAACTTTCCATCCCTCCACATTGAGAGGAATAGATGGCCTAATATTTATTTCAATTGTAGATACACCTAAAAATGAGATATCATTAGGTTTGATTGCCACATTGGCTAATAAATTAGCCATCTTATTATCACTCCTATCTTTCCATGAAATACCAAAAGTATCAAATAATTTTTTTTGGTCCCAAACAACATTCCTATACTATTTCAATCTTTTTTTCTTTGAGGCATGTCTTTTATTTGAGATACCACCAATTCAAAATCTCCAATAACATGCAACTTCTTGATTCCATGACTAGCTACAACTTTTAATCCTAGTAGAAGTGCTTCATACTCCACAAAATTATTGGTACATATGAAGTTCAAGATGAATGAGTATCTAAAAGTGTTTTACTCTGGGGATACAAATACTATCCCAACTCTTGAGCCTTCTCTAGAACTTACCCCATCAAAATACATGGTCCATATCTTCTATGAGTCCAAACACTTAGTCACCTCCTATGTAATCATGGGGGGTGGTTTCTCAATTTTTTTGAATGATAAATTCAGCCCTAAATTCATTTACCTTGATGTTAATCAAATACATAGCATCCTTATCAATACTATCCTCAAAGATATGAGTAACCTTGGGTTCTCTTTTAACTTGGATACCCTTTTCCCCTATATGTAAAGTAGCATATGATAAGTCATACTACAAGATACCTCCCATCATAGCACTCCATTTCCTAGAGAGCATAATTCCATAGTGGGTACAATATCAACCACAAGGACAGTCATAAAAAGCTCTACTTGAAGGTAATCAACAAGTTTAAAAGGTAAAGCATTGATAGTAGCTATGATAGGTGCTTCCCTAGCATCCACCACTCTACATCTACCTTTAAACCAAGGGCCTCCATAACTTTAGAATGAATAATATTATTGGATACACTAGAATCAATCATATAGTTCCTGGGGGTTCTACCATTTATAATTAAGCTGAGGAAAAGGGGGTCAATGTAGATTGCAAATATGCTATAGAAGAGTTATCCAAATAAATTTTTGGTATTTGGGACATGATCTTTTTATCCTCCACCATAATTGATGTGTTCAATGATAATATTGTTGGTTCTTGTGTGACAACATTATTATTTCCTATTCCCTTCCAACTAAGATAAAGCCTTATTTTTGTGTTTCTCTATCCTAAATATTTTTGATAAAGGAACTTTGATATTAATTTATAGTAGTGTTGAAATCATGTAAATAGGATCATAACTTGTAGGCTTTATATAAATACATGTGGTTGTAGGTGTTTGAACAACAAGAGCTTCCTTTTTTTTGATGGTATCAAAGTCTAGTTTCTTTTCTTGAACACGTGTCTTGATAGTTTCAACTCCTTGAAATTGCACCTTTTTCTTTGGTTCCCACTTCTTTTCTTTGTTATCCTTAAGCTTGGAAGTCTTAGGAGTGCCATTCTTATTTTCATTAACTATCTTACTAGTAGTGTCTTTAATGAAAATACCGCCTAGCTTAGCTAGAGCATTGTTAACATTGTGATTTCTCAAATTGTAAGTACTATGAATTTGAACCACCATCTCAGTAATAATTCTATAAATCTCCTCCTTAGATGGATTTCTCAAATTTATGTTATTTATTCCTAGCAATACACTACATATAGTTCTCTCATCATGATCTTCATCAACTGAAAATATCTATTGATGATGCATCGGATATACATTTCTCTAGTTCACAACATCAATCTCAGATTCCTCAATGTTTGATTCCTCCTTTTTGTCACAAAGATTCACCATATTGCATGCCACATCATCATGATTTTCTTCTTCCTCTTCCTCCACTTTGGGCCTGCTAATTTACTACAAATGATTGAGAAACTACACAATATTTAGAGGAGTGAGGGGATTGACATATAATACACCATGGCATATCATCAGACATGTTGATAGCATTTCTTTGTAATGCATCTGATGTACCTTTGTCCTTGCTAGTTTGAGAATTATTTGGGATGGGCTTCCCATCCATCCAATGTGTAGTATAAGTGTAGTTCTACATCCTAGGTGCCCTATTAAAATTATTGTTGAAAGGGGCCTTCTTAGGAGTATTTTCTTGTTTTCTTGGTAAGTTGGTGGATTCATTTTCTTTGATAAGCTTAGAACTTGGACCATTGTATCTTCTTTAGGCTTCTTACCTACTATAGGCCTTTCACCATCCTTCTTATTTCCTTTTGGATTGAAAAGCTTTGGGTCATCCCTTCTTCCTAATTTACAAGAAGCCCTTTATTATTCTCAATATTGACAACTATTGTATAAGACTCCCTTAAAGTTCTAGGATCTTTATCCATTAGGTTATATGTCATCTTACTATCAAAGGTGTTGAAATAAGTCTTGAGACATACATCCTCACCCAACCTTATGACTAGGAATAATATATACATCCCTTTTTGAAATCTCATCCATTAAAGTCAAATGTGGGCTCACTAGAGTTTTCTTGTTATTGTTAAATTCATTTACCACAAAACTACATTGGTCTTATCACCATATTGTTCCTTGAACAACCTCTCCAAGTCATTCCATGAACTGATACTGCTATCAGGTAGCCTTCAAAACTAATCTCTAGCATTTTATATCAGTGAATGAACAAACAACTTCATCACTACATCTTAATGCTCCACCTCATAATCATTGAGCATATTAATGAGTTTTCTCAAGTGTTACTCACTAGTTATGGCATTATTTCCTAACAATTTGAAAACCTTATCTCTTAGGTCATTAGATATAGGATGGGGAAAACTAGGAATACCCATAAAGGACATTTTCTTGTATTGTTATAAATAGTTTGGTCTTTGCTAAGGAAAATTGGTATTAGATGTGCTTGCTCCAACAACCTAGATTTGGATAGGGATCTATAGCTGTTGGGCTTGCTAAATAACTGGGATTTGGTTGGTGGTAGCAAGAATGGTATGGGTTGACTGAAACAAGCTTTGGTTAGTTACTGTAGATCCATAAATGGGAATAGATGGGATAAATTGTTAAGATGGGACGAGACAAGATGCTAAAGAAGATTTATCTTTGACGAATTGTATCTGTCTCTTAGTTTCAGCTGCATGGGCTTCATTTTCTCATTTCTCAAGTTCCTTTGCTAGATCTTCTCTTTCCTTCTTAGCCTTTTCTAGATCTTGGTCAAGCTTAGACATGGTAAGGCTTGTATACTTAAGAGGAAGACCTTGGGGCTCATTGATTTGTATTCCAACAACCTTTTTCTTTCCCTTATCATGGTCTTTCATAGTCAGATCTACAAGACTAGGTTCAACAGGTCTATAAGGTTGAACTTGTGCAATGATAGGCCCTTCTTTCTCTTTAAGAAGGAATTATTTTTCATGGAGCGTATGTTGGAATGTTCAAATGAGAAGAGTTCTTCTGAGGGGGGGGGATAGGGGAGGGTGGTGGGGGGTGGAGGGCAGTGAATCAAAAGTAACTAGTTTTTATGCTTTTAAACCCTCATTAACACATAACTAAAAGTAAAGTAAATGCATGTAAACGTATAAGAAAACATGAAATGAAAGCATGAATCAACACATGACACAAGAGATTTGGTAACCTAGAAACCCTCTAAGAATAAGAAAGTAAAACTGGTGTGGGGATGACACCTATAAAAAATTATTGCAACAATATGTTCAACCATTTTTGATGGTCTGCCTTGTAAAAGGCTTTACATTGTATCAATAGTGACCTAGTCAGAGGATTTATAAAAACTTACATGAAGTGTCACCCTGTTAAAGGATTTACAATAGGTTTTTAAACCCACCTAATACATAGGATTTTTAATCACCTTCTCCAAAGGTTTTTCCACCTAGCTATTAAGCTAACCTATCAATATAGGATTTCAGCATCTAATACAATGGTAAGAAAGTATTAGAACATTTGATCTAATAGTATGCAATCTCTAATTGCTAGATTTAAGCACTTGATCTACTCTCTTCTAATCTTGATCCACTAAGATCTAATATCTAACCTTCTCCCTTTTTCCTTGTGTTGTTCTGATCAACTAGATATGAAAATGTTGCTTTGTTTCTCTAAGTCCTTCCTTCTTCACATTGAAATTTTACTCTAATCTCCCCATGCACTGTTCTCATCCAAATATGCAATGGGTTTTTGACCTCATTTTAAAGAATGTGAAGACTTAGGGTTAGGTAATGTATGCGTGAATATGTGGCCTCTGTTTAACACACACACACACTTCAACACGATCCTTATTTGTAGATTCATCCTAGAATAAACATGAGATTGTTCACCCAAGAATAGTTTGGAAAGGAAACTTGTTGCCTTCTATCTAAAGGGATTTTTCTTATTAGATATCCTTAGATTTGAGGTGTAAGCAACCAGACCCTCTACGAATGAAGGATTTAAATGCACTTAAGTCTATATGAGTATACAAGTAATCTAAATGATATATGCAATTAATCTAAGAACATATAAAATAAACTAGATTATATGCATGCATATTAAATCTAAATGATATTTAATCTAAGGAATGAAAGCTTATGAAATAATGAATTACAAGTGAGAGAAAAATTCAGAAGAGATTCAATAGCAATTCAATTCAAAACTCCATAATGAGGAATTACAATTCTCTTAAATAGAATTCTAGGAATCCATCAACAGGTGAGATCAGCTCAGATTGATGGTCAGGATTGAAACAAAGACTTAGTTAAGATGGAAACTTCCTCGTGAAGGTGAAGTGAACTGTTCTGATATGAGTGTGATGAGCAGTCACCTAAACTTGCCATGAGTGAGAGAGTAAGTTAAATGGATTGATTCCAATTTGAGAGAGAGTTCACTTTTGAATTTCTATTTAGAACTGAAGAGGAGATTTAGGAAGAATATTTAATTTAATCAAATAATATTTTCTCTAATAAATACGTTTTCTATTTAATTAAATAATTTCATTTAATTAATTAGGAATGAATTCCTATTTAATTAAATAACTTCATTTAATTAATTAAATTAAGAATATTTATTAAATTAAATAAATTTAACCCCATAGTACATTAGCCTTAGGAGATAATTTAATTTAATAAAGTATGAATACTTTTGATTAAATTAAATTTAAATCAAATAGATTTAATGTGGCTAATATGAGTGAGTACTATAGGGATTAAATAAAAAATATGATGAATGCAGAGTAGGGTTTTCTACATCTAACAATTAAGTCAAGTAGTGAGTAATAGAATAAGAATTGCCTATTAGAATAGGTCTCAGGATTGATTAGAATAGACCAGAATTGGTATAATGTAAATGAGCCAATTTTGGGATATTACATTTTGCCCTTGAATGAATGTGCAAGTAGCATGTTCAATTCAAAGAAAATCAAAAAGCATGATGCGAGGATCAAGAGATGAGATTGGTTCCAAAATTGATGATATGAAGACCAATTAATAAGCTTTTAAGGACTATCTCTTGAACATAGCTTAATCCCAAGGAATCAAGCAAGATACCTAGATACCCAAAATTGATAAGCATTGTAAAGATTTCCTTCATAATGATGTTTAACCTTTAAGGATCTAGATAGAACATCTAGATACTCAAAATTGATAGCATTTAAAAGATCATCTCTAGAATGGAGTTTAGTCTTTAAGGATCCAAACAAAATGTCTAGATACCTGAGAGTGATAAGCATTTAAAAGACTATCTCCAAAATAGAGCTTAATCTTTAATGATCCAGATAGAACACCTAGATACCTGAGAGTGATAAGCATTTAAAAGATTATCTCTAGAATGAAGCTTAATCTTTAAGGATCTAAATAGAACACCTAGATATCTGGGATTGATAAGCATTTAAAAGATTATCTCCAGAATAGAGCTTAGCCTTTAAGGATCTAGATAGGACACCTAGATACCTGAGATTGATAACTATTTAAAAGATTATCTCTAGAATGAAGCTTAATCTTTAAGGATCTAGATAGAACACCTAGATACCTAAAATTTGATAAGAATTTAAAAGACTATCTCCAAAACAGAGCTTAATCTTTAAGGATCTAGATAGAACACCTAGATACCTAAAATTTGATAAGAAATGAAGATTGAATTATAAGTCTTGGAGTCATCCCTAGAGCAAGGCTTGATCTTTAGGAGTCAAGGTTTAGATTGTCTCGAAACCCATAATCTACTGATGAGTAGATGAAATAGATGAAAAAGATGCCAGAAAGAGGAAACAAGATGCCCCTAGTAGTGAGATACCTTGAATGACGAGGATAGAGGATGGGAACAAGATGCCCCAAGCAATAAGGATTTAATGATGTAATCATCTTGCCCCCTCGGGAGTGATATCGAAAGATGAAAAACCATAAATATGATGTAAGGAGAATGATGAAAGATACAAAAGAAATCCAAGGTTTACCAGAATATACAAGAGATGAGAATGATCAGAAGAAAATTTAGAGTCAATTTGTAGTGATTTGAAGGTCCAAAAGACCAAGTTTGACCAAGAGTTGACCATAATTGGCCATGGTTGACTTGAGTTGACTATTTTCCAAAATGGATTTTGAAAATATGAAGGATTTTGAGTTGAAAGAATTCTAGGACTCCCAAAATATCAAAAAAATTTGAACTGCACAAGCATTGGATCACGTTGGTCCCAAAAATTTAAAACATGTGTTTATGGCACTTAGGTGTGTCAGCTTTTGAATTTGATCCCAAAAATAGATTTAGAATGGTCAAATTAGCCAAGGGGGTGATTTTTGCACAAATCAAAGCACGTTGAAAAATTAGGGCAATAGCTATATAATGGCTCAAGGGGGTGATTTTCAAATCATTCATGTATTTTGTCTTTTTTGAATAGTATCTCTGAGAGGAAGATGGTAGTGAATGTGAGATATCATCATTTTGAGCACTCCTGATGACACAGTCGGCCAGTAGTCTATGGACCACTAGTGAGTCATTGATTTCCCATCTTCGTATCTTCATTTTCATGCATTTCAATGTCATTTATTGCATATTTTAGTATATTTTAAGAAGGTCAAGTCAGTATTTGTGTGAGATTGTCCTTTCTCATGCAAAGACATTCTCTTCTTGTTCGAAGAAATAGGATCTGTTGTTTCTTTGCACACATCAATTGCTTTTCTCGCATGGGAGACACACACGTGTCGTGTGAAGAAAGAGAAATCTTGCTTGATCTTCATGCGAGAGAGTATCATTCCTCACGCGAAGAAGAGATTTCTCATGCAAAGAAATGGAACTTCGCACGAGACTTTGATATCTTCGTGCAAGATCTTGAGATCTTTGCATGAGAATCCATGACAACAGATTTTAAAATTTTCATTTTTATTTGCATTGTTCTGCTATTTTGACTAAGTACTGATCATTTTCTTGTTGTTGTTGTTTGTGCGTGTAGGAGGTTTTTGATGATGTGTCATTCAGATCCCACTATCCACCATATGGAGATTTGTTGCAGAGTCTCGATGCCACTGACATGGCACATATTGAGTGGTTGGGCCTATCATCTCTATGCCAGATCCCAACAGTGCTAGTGAATCATGGACTGCTCATAGTCTTGGTGGAGTGTTTCCATTTGGAGATGAACACCTTTCACCTGCCAATGGGGGAGATGACTATCACCCTAGGGGACATATGGAGGATACTAAGGATCCCATTTCATGGAGCTCGTGTGATATATAATGTGGTGCCCTGAGCAGGTATAGATGCACTATCTATTGTGTTCAATAGAGAGCTATGGAGTGGTCGAGCCATTAGTTGGGATGAGCTTGTGCATAGCTATGGGTAGACACACAAACTGGCATCAGTGCTGGCAATATTTTTGAGCTACTTTTTAGTGCCAGACAAGGGGCAGCATAGCTTAGAGTGTGGTTGGGGGGTCATGCTTCATTAGACGGTAGAGGCCCTTGAGATATTTGGGTGGGGTCAGTGCATGCTGGTCCATATGTTCCATGAGATGCACAAGATAGTCTTCCATGAGAAGAAGACTATGGTAGTAGGAGCCTACATCTTATAGATTTGGGCATGGGAGTATCTTCCCATATGTAGGCCCATTCATGAGGAGGCCCGAGAGCCCATGGAGCCATATATTTGCAGGTATTGAGGGCACATTACCTAGGTCATCTTGGGTAAGATAGAGCACTAGGGGGACTTGTCTCAATGACCTAGTCTCTATCATATGGCAGCACTGGCGAGAGATGGAGGATTGGGATGATGCCCTGAGGGAGTTGGGCTAGATGTTTTGTTCATGGCCACTCTTAGGCCAAACATCATAGATCATAGAGTGGTTCATGATTCCATGGGTGTGGTAGTAGTATGGCCGACCATAGGACATCACATAGGAGTACTACACCTATGCTGGACTGGCGAAGGATGTAGAGTGAGGGTGGCCCCCATGACTAGACTCAAGCTAATCCATGATAGATGTGCGCAACTTGGTTGCAATATAGTGGGACTATCTCCTTGACATTGTGGATGTAGGGATGATGCCTACATGCAAGGCATATTTTATCAATCATTTGTTCCCACGATTCACAAACCCAGTGGGGAGAGCATAGCAGGATCAAAGATAGGCACCTCTGTAATAGAAGGTACCTCAGCAATAGGAGTAGCCATAGCTAGGGGTATAGCACAAAGTATAGTAGGTACAGATTCTATCAAATCAGATGGGGTCCAAGATAGGTGCAGGTGGTAGTGGCACATCGCAAGGTTGATGACAGAGGCCAAGGATAGATGAGTAGGAACCACCATAAGAAGTACCACCATAGCAGCAAGCACCACCATAGCAGCAGACACCTGAGATACTAGATGATGATATACATGATCAGCCTACCACTAGGTCATAGGAAATAGTGTGATGCTATTGAGAGTGGATTTTTCAGGCCTCCTAGCAGTTGGGACAACTATAGATATAGCAGTTGGGATTTGATAGGCCTCCTAGCTAGTGGAGTGGTAGCGGGAGATCGACCAATGGAGAGAGCATCCTGAGACTACTAAGCAGAGAGTGGAGATGCTGTAGGACAAGGTCTTCTTATAGTTAGCTTGGGTAGCACACTATTTTGCTACATGTTTGACAATAGTGCCTAATAAGGCTCTGCAGGTATAGTGGTTTTCTTAGTGTGCACAAGAGTTGGGAGGCGCATGACCTCCTACGAGACTTGACATGCCACTACTTCCTCCTCCACCTATTACTCCTACTGCTGCTCCTCTTGGAGACCAGAGTATAGGGAAGAGTTAGATTCTATGTGCCTAGCTATTGATTTTGATCTCTGGCTATGTATTGATTGGTGTGCTAGCACCATTTTGTATCATTTTGATTGATATCACTTGAGTAGTGCTCATTTTTGTACTGACCCATTTTTTTGATGGATATATATATGAGATTTTGAGCTGAGTATTATCATGTACATGTCATTGTCTGTGTCTGATTCACTTTGATGTACATGGGATGTTAATATGATGACTATGAGATATATGTTTTACTTTGATATGATGTGATTATGAGCATGTAGAGTAGATATTATGAGTATATGGATGTAATGCATATGGAAATGGACTGACATCTCATGTAGTGTTGTGCATTTTGTGTGACAATGATAGGTATTCCACCGAGGAGCATGAACTAATGAACCAAATGCTTGTGTAGTTGTGGAGGATCTAGATATATTTGAAGAAACCCCCAATCCCTCATCATGAAGAATAGAGACAAAATCACAACTGAATCACATACTTATGCAAGTGAATTATGTAATGCAAGACTATATTAAATGCAACCCTAGGTCTGGTTACCAAGCATTGACAGTTTATCCTCATTGGATATAGAACAAAGCTTGTATTTTATAAAATTTCCACTGACATTTCAATCATGGGAATATGAATAGACCATATGTTATAGGTTCTTCAGGATTAAATGTAAGCATTCGAGGCACAAGAAGCTAGAATGACTAGAACATTTGTCCCTTTTAATATAGCAAGTTACTATAAGCATCAAAGAATAAATTCTAGGATGACCAGAATGTTGCTTGCATGATAGACACACTAAACACATGAGAGATCCATCTTATGATAAGTATTTAGTATTTATTCTATCCGCAATGACCCTTGCATTCATAACCTAAGACAGAAGTGTGCTAGATATACTTGCAGTGACCCATATGTTCACTTAGCAAGATGAGTATCAGTATTTATTGTAGCATGAAGAGTTCACTCCAAAAAACAAGGAGAAGAACCAACATTATTGACATATTCGTATAAAAGAAATCAAGGTACACACAACCATCCAATACAAGATGGAGGCTCTTGTAGTGGACACCCCAATATTGGAATATATCAACTTATTGGAACTAAACCACAGATAGAAAGCAAAGAAAAGACCATGTCCCATGTCATTACTTCTCTACTCAAAGATGACATCATCAAGTTGCTTGAGGAGATATGATAAAACAAAACAAAGAAAACAAAGAAAATTCTCAGCATATCCAAACAAGTATATCATTTTTGAGTTCAATGTTTTTGGGATTGATGTCAAGTGTTAGTGTCCTAAACATCTTTGAAAGAAATCTCTTTAGTAGGGTGACAATAGTAGGCAGACACAATCAGAATGACTAGTGACTGTGGTCAAAGGGGAATCTTCATGATGAAGAACCTAAGAAGGACTAAGCAAAAATAGATAGACATAGCTACGACAACTAGTGATTGATGCAAGAGAGATCTTCCATAAAGTAATTTGGAGACATGAACCAAGCAATAGTAGGAAGACATAGCTGAAACAATTTGTGACTATTGTGAAAGAGATTCTATAAGGAGAATCTTGAAAATGAGGGACACTGGTGATAGTAGGTAGATGTAGTGAGGACCACTGGTGACTATCACGAAGGAGATTCTATGAGGAGAATCTCAAAAATAGTGACACTGGTGATAGTAGGTAGACACGGCAGGAATGACTGGTGACTATCATGAAGAAGATTCTATGAGGAGAATCTCAAAAGGAGTGACACTAAAGGGGAATACCCTCGAGCTATGACAAGACTCAATCCATGGATACATGAGTGAAAAGTAGGAAAAGTAATAAAGAAATTATAAAAAGAGCCAAAAGATGTGTTGCCAGATGGAGCATTGGGAACAAGAGGTGCCTATTTACTAGATTTTCACCTTCTTGGCAAGATTTTCTATTTTTTGCTACCATGATGCTTGTTTCCAGGTTTTCAATAATGGCACTTCTTTTTTTTTTCAATTTTTTTGGTATTTTTCTTTTCGTTTTGATTTTTTTTATTTTTGAAAATTTTCACTTTTTTTGGTCTTACCAAGGCACCTATTGCTAGGTTTTCACTAGGGTAACAATTTTTTTTAGGACTTTTTCTAATTTTTATGATTTTTTTTAAGACATATAGATATGTACAAAGAGCTACTGATATCGAATTAGCTATAAAACCACTTTAGATGGAGAGTGTTAACAGGTTCCTTGAGCACTTCTCCCTTGGTTGTGGAAATTTGGTAGGCACCAAATCCATATACTATAGTGATGATGTAAGGACCAAGTTAATTTGGTTCAAACTTTTCTTTTTGGACTTGCTATTGTTGATTCTTAGGGTTCTCTCTTAGGATGAGATTACCCAGCTAGAAGCCAAATGGCTTGACCGTGTGATCACATGCCACTTGTTGACATTCATCTAGTAACACAAGCTCCTGAAGCCAAGCTATATTGTAGTCATCATCAACAATAAGACCCTTCATAGACATTCTCAAGGTAGGAGTCTTGACCTCTATTAGAAGCACAAAATCTGCACCATACACCAAAGCAAAGGGAGTCATGCCCATTGGAGTCCTTATGCTTGTCCTATGCACCCATAGGGTTTGATTGATCTAGAGATGCTAGTCTCTCCTTGATTTGCAGACTGTGCAATGAAGGATTTTTAGGATCATCTTATTAGATGCTTCAGCCTGGCCATTACCTTGGGGGTGATAAATGGAAGAACAGTGTTGTGTGATTTTGAATTTCTTGCATAGTTCCTTGAGGTCTTTGTTCTTGAATTATCCTCCATTGTTAATAATGATTAAGGATGGAAGACCATATCTGCAGATGATGTAGTTTGTGATAAAAAGTGCTATAGTTTTTCCATTGGTAATTGTGAGAGGTATTGCCTCTACCCACTTCATGAAGTAATCTATAGCCATGATAATGAACTTATGCCCATTAGAAGAGGTTAGGTGGATCTTTCCCACCAAGTCAAAGACCCATTGTTGAAATGGCCATGTTGTAATAGAGGGAATCAGGTCTCTGGCTAGAGCCTAGATTAGATTCCTATGTAGCTGACACTGCTTGCACGACCTAGCATACTTGATAGCTTCTTGCTCCATTTTGGGCTAGTAGTAACTAGCTCTAAGGACTTTGTAAGCTAGTGTTAGGCCATTGGAATGAGATCTGCAAATGCCCTCATGAACATCAATTAGTGCACGTTTGGACTCTTTGAGTTCTAAACACCTAAGGAGTGTTCCATCAAGACCTCTCCTATATAGATCATTAGAAATAATGACATAGTGTGAAGCATTATGGATTAGATAACATTTCTAATTCTGGGTCAGACCTTCTAAAATGGTTTGATTGTGGAGGTAGGAATAAATGTGATGGTAGCAAGATGATTATTTTCCTATAATAGAATAGATAATCTTAGAATCAGGGGTGTCATAGGTTGGGTAGTGTAATGCTTCCACCAAGAACTCATGTCAGAGATCATTTTTCAAGCATTTTTAGTAGGGAGGCCAAAGTGGCCATGGCATCAACTGCTTTATTATTTTCTCATGGAACTTGTTGGAAGGTGATGTGTGAAAAATACTTCTTTAAGTCATCAACCATGCACTTGTAAGGAATTAGTTTCTCATCCTTTGTTTGGTACACATCATTAACCTAGTTGATGACAAGCTGAGAGTCACCAAAACTATCTAACTGATCCACTCTCCATTCAACTACAATTTTCATGCCATTGATCAAAGCCTCATATTCAAAAATGTTATTTGTACAAGGAAATAGAATCTTGTATGCTTTGGGCAATGAGTATCTCTATGGTGTAATGAAGAGTAATCTAGCACCTGATCCTTTTTATGTAAAGGACCCATCAAAGAACATAAACCATGTGTGGTGTGTGAGTGTCAGAATGGACTCATTTGGGAAATCAATTTTCATTGGTAGGAGATTCTGGATGGGTGCATCGGCCAACTGGTTGATAATTGCCTATCCCTTGATAGCCTTGCGTTCAACATATTGGATGTTAAATTCACTTAGTGTCATAACCCATTTAGCCAATCTTCCAGTGAGAGCCAACTTACTAAGTAAGTACTTTAATGGATCTATTTTAGCCACAAGCTACGTAGTGTGGGCAAGCATGTAGTGTCTCAACTTATGGGAAGCAAAGACAACTGCCAAGCAAGCTTTCTTAATAATGTTGTAGTTCTTCTCATAAGAGGTCAGTGTCTGGCTCAAGTAGTAAATAGCTCTTTCTTTGTTGTCATTATCTTCCTAAGACAATAGCATCCCAAGATATGTTTTAGTTGCTGAAATGTATAAAAGAAAAGGTTTCCCATGGATAGGAGGAATCAAGATTGGTGGATTGACAAGATATTTTTTGATCTATGTTAAGCTTTGCTCACAATCCTAGCTCCAATTAAATTTCACACCCTTATGTAAGGTTTTTGTGAAGGGTTGTGATCTATCTGCCAACTATGAGATAAACCTATGAATAGATTGAAGCCTTCTTTGTAGTCCTCTCACTTGACTATTGTTCTGAGGCGGTGGCATGTTCATTATTGCTTGTACTTTCTCTAGATCTACCTCAATTACTTTTTCAGAGATGGTGTATCCCAACAATTTTCTTGATGTGACACCAAATGCGCATTTCTTAGGATTGAGCCAAAGACTGAATTTTTCCATATGATCTAGGATGGGTTCCTCATGGAGACACAACCCAAGAACAAAATGGACACAATAGAAAGGGAAAATTATATTAACTGAGAAAATAAGCTATTACAAATAGTACAAAGAAAATAAACTTCAGAACATGCCCTAAGGGCTTACAATAGCATAAATCTGGAGATAATTTCTCCTTTCAGTACCTCCTCTCAAACTCCACTCCGAACTGCCTTTTACAATGCCAGAAATCTCCTTAAATAGACCTCGGAGGGTTAAGGACTAGGAGTACATTCTAGAAAGTGCTAGTAGGAATCCACTAACAAAATAGAAGGTTCCAAAAGCTGCGTTAGAAGTTGGTGCAAATCTAGAAGAATCCAGAAACGGTAACCGAACTTTCAGGAGGCATAACTTTTGAACTGTAGCTCCAATTTTTGAACCGTTTACATTTTTGGAAAGCTCTCAAAGTGCTCTATAGCCCTATGGAAAAGCTTTGCTTGTACCCCTTTTTTCGACCCTTTTTGAGGTCATTTAATGCCCCAAACCTGACTTTGAAGCATTCTTAGGAGGTCTCCAAAACCCAAAAAATTGCAATAACTTTCAAACTATGGGGCCTATTGACCTGATTCTTTTTCTAAAATGCTCTAAATCATGATTACATTCATCTGGCCAATTCACACTTTCTAGTTTACCAAAATGATGGCCCAAATACATGCTCCTATTTTTTTGAGATTTTCAAACACACTGATAGTGGAACTATGAGAGTTGGAACCTTTATTTGACCCAAATGGGTATCCAAAAATGAAAACACATCAAACAAAAACTAAGTCTAAGTACATTTTTTTTTGGGTGACATAGGATTGCCCTTATACCTCTGGATGCTCCTGCATCAGTTCCAAATCTTGTAGAAAAGTATTGCATTTAGCATTTTTGACCAAGGTATCATCGACTTAATCCTCCATGGTCTTATGCATCATATCCTAGAAAATTGTAGTAACAGCCCTCTGATATGTAGCACCAGCATTCTTCAAGACAAATGGCATTACATTCCAACAAAAGGTTCCCCATGCACATGTGAAAGCCATTTTCTCCTGGTCTTTTGGCACAATTTTTATCTAATTGTATCCAAAAAATCCATCCATAAGTGAGTACATCTCATAGCCAACCATCATGTCCACTATCATAGCAATATTAGGAAGTGAAAAATCATCTTTAGGACATGCCAAGTTGAGATTATGGAAGTCAGTACAAACCCTAATAGATTCATTGTGATTGGAAACTAGAAGAATATTGGATATCCATTTAGCATAATCAATTGTGCAAATGAAACCATCTTTTAGAAGTTTCTCCAATTCTACTTTGGCGAGCAATGCAACATGAGGATGCAATTTTTGAAACTTTTGTTTAACTAGTTTGATGCCTGGTGCTATGTACAAGTTATGCATGATAAGATCAAGATCCACTCTTGGCATGTCAGAGTATGTCCAAGAAAATTTAATTTCTTTTCTTTGATAAAAGCAATGAATTCTCCCTTTTCTTTTGGTGACAGCAACTGTGCCAGATGTATCATATGAGGATGTTCTTCTATGTCTAGGTGAATTGGCTATGTTGGCTCTATCAACATTGATGATCTCTCCTGAAAGTGACTGGGAAGTGCATCAAATATCTCATCCATGGGTGCCTCAAAGAGGTTTTCACTCTTGGATACATCCTTTGTTTTTACTTTTTTGGGTTCTAACACTACCACAATGTGGTTTTCACCATCAGACCTTTTGCATTTTTTCTTTTTAAATGTATGACTGAGATATTTGATGTTAGCCTCAGTCATGTTGACACTCTGCTCATTGGTGGAAGATGTTATAGGTTTGATAGTGTTTGGGTAATAGGTGAGCGCATAGTCATTCTAGAACATGGGGACTTTGCTAGATGCATTAGGGTTCTAGTCTATAAGCTCAGAATGTGTGAGTGAGAGAGTAGTGGCTTGTTTAATTGTGTTCATAGTATAGTCATTAAGTGTTTGGA
Source organism: Cupressus sempervirens (assembly GCA_028749045.1). Classification (NCBI taxonomy): domain Eukaryota; kingdom Viridiplantae; phylum Streptophyta; class Pinopsida; order Cupressales; family Cupressaceae; genus Cupressus; species Cupressus sempervirens. The sequence goes on from CM053791.1 coordinate 746,478,255, forward strand.
CCAACAATTTGAGACCTACAATGACTTTGTCCACAGATGTGTTCGAACACCTTTGAGTATGAACATTAGCAATTGGTGACTCTAGGACACTAGTTGGATTAGATCCATGTGACCTAACCCTAGAAATTTCACCCACTTTGATTTGGTTTTCATAGACATGCACTTGATCAATTTATTTATCAATAGTTGCTCCTAAAAGAGAGTCAAACTCATCTTCCTTAGAATCAGTGCTACATGGTGAGAGATTATAGAACTCCCCAACAATGATAGGGACATACTCGCCTTCATCCTCTAGGTTTTTACATAGATACTCAATATGTAACGACTAACTCAATTCTCCCATTTCTAAATGATATTTGAGTTGCTCAATATTTTCCTCAAAAGAATCACTAGTATCATCCATAGTGCTAACACACAACACAAAGTCATCTGGCTCAATGAAGAATTTAGCGAGGTCATGAGGAATAGGACGAGGATAAGAATCCTCATCATTAGATTGTTCCTCTCGAGTATCTAACTCATCCAGTGACTCATTTCTAGATGAACTCTTAGGTTTTGGTATGAATTTATTTTGTCCCAAATGGAAAGGAACCTTCTTAAATCCTAGGCTAGTTGTATCACTATTGCTTTGAGCTATTGCTTTGATGGGATCAATTAGGCCATTATTATTGCATCTAATAGGGCTAGTTCCCTTGTAACCAAAATGCTTCATAAGCCTAAGACTAGGCCCATATATCTCAAGAGTTATTTCTTGAGCTTGCTCTATTAAGTCTAATGGAGCCTCTTCTCTATAAAGCTATGCAGTGATGGCTCTATTTTCACTTTCATCTTCTAAGGTAACCGTAGCCTTGACAAAAGTGTCATTATACTTGGTCTAGGGTGTCAGCACAAATGAATTCTTTTCTTTTGAGGGTCTCCCATAATGCCGAGGAGACTCTAGGAGGGATGTTAATGAAAAAAAAAGTTGAATGTGGTACTCTCCCATGCCAATTTATTTTAGTTTGAGTGAATACTTGATTTGTTTTAGTTGATTATCATGATAATCAATGGACTCACAATTAGCAAGGACAAAAGTTTTAGGAGCTTTGAGCATATTGCAGTTATAGCTAGTAGTGGTAGGAATAGTAACTTCAGAGCCATGAAATGGGAACTTGATGCATTGGTAGTATGTGGATGGCACAACATGCATCTCATGTATCCATGGCCATCCTAACAGAATGTTGTATGCCAAGGGAATGTCCAACACTTGACAGGTGACATCCCTTTCTATAGGACTAACGTGAATGGGTAAAACCACTAGACCTAGAGACTTTTGTTCCACTTCATCATACAGTTTGATGGTGATCTTCTGTTGAGGATCAATAGAGTCCTTAGAATAATTCAATTGTCTAAGGAGAGTAGCCGAGAAAATATTTAGGCTAGCACCATTATCAATGAGTACCCAATGAACATGTGTCTGATGGATCATAACCTCAATGTGTAGAGGTTGATTATGTGGATGACTCAGCGAGTTATTATCTTCCTCTGAGAAGGTCATAAGATAAGGTGAGGTTAGGTGACCTACCATGGATTGGAATCACTCAAGATCAAGATCTTGAGGAACATTTTCCTCAGCAAGGGGTTTGTCCAAAATTTTCCTGTGAGCAAGTGAGATTTTAAGCAACTCAAAGATGGAAATCTGAGCATTAGTTCATTTCAATTGATTGAGAACACTATAACTAGTTGTTCTCAAGTTTGTTGTGGGTTTTTCACCTTTGCTAGATGGAATAGAAAGGGCTTTGTCTTTGTGTTGTTCAAGATCAAAATTAGAAGGCACGGGGCCTTTGTGCACCAACTTGGCACGAGAGCGAGTGATAGCATTAGCACAATGTTGCAAGGGCATATTATCCATTGCATTGAGAATAGGGATGCTCAAGAAAAATGGTGTCTTAGGCTTGTCATTATGGTGTTTTCCCTTAATGGTAATAATGTCACAGTATTCAGAATCCATAGGTTCAACCATGTTGATGACATTGTCATTATTGGAATATGCATATTTGACCTTGTTGTTGGATTTTGATTTTGAAGTCTCTCCTTTTTCATAAGCTGGGAAAGGCTCTTTAAAAACCTTATGGTCCAAGTTTTTGTTATGTCCATCTACCACAAGATCACCAACATCAATCATGTCCTGGACTTTATGGCACAAGTTTATGCAATTGCTAGTTTTGTGTCCCTTATTTTGGTGATACTCAAAGAATGAGGTTTCATTCCACCATGGTGGAAATGGTTGTGGATCATAGGGATGAGGATTGTCCATTGGGGAAATAAGCTTGTTTTGTAGCATTCTTTTGTAAACCACATCTAGAGGTTCACCTAGGGGTCTGAATTCTCGCTTAGGGTGTGTGGCCCAAGAATTTTTTAGTTTTTTCCTAGATGTCTTGTTGTTAGGGGGAGGTTTCTTAGTGTTTTTGGCCACTTTGAGGCCATCTGTGAGATTAAATGCCCCTTTAGTAGGTTTGGGAGTGACATTGTCAATGACTCCATCATGTACAATTTCTCAATTCTTGTTGACATATTTGGTTTTATCCCTGTTGGAAGTAGAACCTTGTTTTGCATCCTTCTAAAGAGTAAGTTCATCTTTCTTGACCATAAATTCCTCAGTGTGTATAACCTATGTGATAATGTCTTCAAAGGTATGTGGACCTTGAAGTTGGACTCTATATTTTAAATTAGGTAGGAGGTTATCAGTGAAAGTGTCAAGCTTCTACATTTCCAAAATTTTACAAGAATATTTAGTGTATAGTTGTCTCCACTACTGGAGAAATGAGAGAAAAGATTCTCCAACTTTCTGCTTAAGGTTCCGTAGATCTTGAATATTGACAGGGTGTTGTATGTTATGAGAATACTCCTAGATAAATAGATTGGAAATTTCATTAAATGTCTTGATACCAGGAGGTAAATGTGAGAACCACTCCAAAGCCTGACCACCTAGGCTTCTAGGGAGTAAACACATGATGTATTTTTGATCATGTACAAACTCCATAGACAAAGCATCAAATTCCCACAAGTGATCTTGGGGATCAATAGTACCAAAGTACTTGTCATACTTGGGTAGCTCTATGCCTCATGCAGACCACAAATCTTTAGTTAAGCTAAATGCCACTAATTAGGATTGTGCACAGATAGAGAAGGGACAACTTAGTTCAGGAAACTAATTGGATGTAGATCATAGATTTTTTGGATAAGCTAATTTGACAATTTTGGAATAGAATCTCGTGCGAAGATTCTCTATAAGCCATACAAAAAAGTTCACTAGGTCATGTGAAGACTCATGATAGTAATTTAATTTTTCCCAAAGACTTTTTGTGGCTTGTGCAAAGACTTTCTATGAATTTTGCAAAGAAGTGATAAGAAAACTAAGACAATGGCAATATCGTTCATGAGTATATGCAAGATCTTGCATGAAGACCTGAATCGATTCACATGAAAATATGAATTATTTCTCAAGAAAGTACAAGTCTGTGCATGAAAATTAGGACTAGATTAACAACAGCATTGGATTTCGAAGAAATTTTCACATTGTTTAGATAGATTGAATAGATTTGTCAAACAAATTTTATTGGACAAATAGTGAGGTTAACTCAATAAGACACTTGGACAATGTTTTGAGATTCAATCAAGGAAATGTGTTTGAACAAGATAGTGGGAAGTAAGCATTGGTCAAAAATAGTCTTACAAGGGCAAAGAAACTTGATAGGATAGGGGAGTCTTGACCTTTTTTTGTTGTAGATGGTTTTGGACTTGTTTATGACTTGAGAACAAACACACTTTTATCCCTAAAAACAAAAATTGGTAGAGAAGGAAAAACCTTTGTCCTAAATCTTATGTGCATGTGTGTACCTCACACAGTCGTGTCACCCCCTAGAGGGCACCCATATTTTATGTATACTCAAAGGACTCAATGGTATATGCTAAATGAGCACCCTTGTGGTAGGGGACCACACATAACACCTTCAAACATCGAGTAGCATGCCTATGGTGAGTTCTATAGGAGAGATTCTTCCCCCTCCTTTCACAAAGATTATGCCTCCTTTCAGAGGTGAACTAGGTGGCTTCTAACTAAGAGGTTTTTACTTGGCTTCCATTTGTATTAATTCCTAGTGGCTTTGCAAGTATATTTGGGACCAATAGCTCACACCAGTATCTAAAAGTGCACACACTTGCTTAGAAAGACTGGGGCTAGCACCAGCTAGTGCAATAGATAGAGCTTCCCCTTGATATGTGATATCAAGAATCAAGGGAAAGAAATTAATCTAGCTTTGGAGTCTTTCACTCTATAAAGAATCTTGATTATAGTGATTTGGAATCTTTGACAAAAGGAGTGTGCTCACTTGGGTCATTCCTGGAGGTTAGATCACTCTGGCAGGCCCTCTAAATGATTAACTCGGATTGGTGGTTTGATCGCAATGGTCAAAGTTTTTGATTTCCCCAAAGGGGAAAGAGCATACTCCTCTACCTTACTTTCTTTCCCAAACATGCAAAAAAACTTAATTTACTGACTTAGCTTAATCAATCCAGACTTGTCCTTCCTCAAGATTCCAATTTCCTAAAAGGAAACCATCATCTCTTCATATAAAAGGACCTGTACTAGAGAACCACTAAGTTGCTTGCCTTCTTTAGAACTTTTACTTTTAGAAGCATCTAGGTTTCTGATTCACCCTTGGTCATGACCTCCAAGTGGTGAAGAGCATAATCCCCTATTCTTCTGTCTTGGACCCTAGGAAGCTCACAAGCCCCTAATTAATCTAGTTTGGAAAGCAAGAAAAGAACACATTGTTTTGTGGGTTTTAAATATAGTCTTCGATAAACATGTCTTTGGTAATTGTTCTAAAAGAAAATAGTTAGTCTTTGTTTGAATGGGTTGTATATGGAATCTTTGAAAAATCATCCTACAAACAAAAATTAAGCTGCAAAAAATTAAAGAAATAGAGCAATACAAATTTTAGAAAAAAAACACGTTAATGAAATGAGATAAATAGCTCATTAAAAGTACAAAAATTATAGTTGTTGTTTCAAGATCTCACGTGAAACCTCTAGCAGAGTTGTGCAAAATCCTTTTATGGCCCATGCGAAGAAACAAGGTGCCATGTGAAGATTTGCATGCTTAGGCACTTTCTCAAGCAAACCAAAAAGAATCTTTGTGCGAGAGTCCAGAATCCTCACGCAAAAATGAATTATCTCACACGAAGATTCTAGAATCTGTATGGAATTGTATGGACAAAGAGCTTAAAAATTAATTTTTAAAATGTAGAGAAAGCCTAAGAAATTGATTTTCTCAGTCCCACGGTGGGCGCCAGAAATGTATGTGTGAATATGTGGCCTTTGTTTAACACACACACTTCAACATGGTCCTTATTTTCGGAATCATCCTAGAATAACATGAGATTGTTCACCAAAGAATAGTCCAACAAGGTGACCTATTTCCTTCTATCTAAAGGGATTTTGCTTATTAGATATCCTCAAATTTGAGGTGTAAGAAACTAGACCCTCTAAGAATGAAAAATTTAAATGCACTTAAGTCTATATGAGTAAGCAAGTAATGTAAATGATATATGAAATTAATCTAAGAAAATATAAAATAAACTAGATTATATGCATGCATATTAAATCTAAATGATATTTAATCTAAGGAATGAAAGCTTATGAAATAATCAATTCAAAGTGAGAGCATAATTTAGCAAAGATTCAATAGAAATTCAATTCAATACTCCATAATGAGGAATTAGGAGTCTCTTAAATAGAATTCTAGGAATCCATCAATGGGTGAGATCAACTTGGATCGATGGTCAGGATTGAAACAAAGACTTAGTTAAGATGGAAACTTCCTTGTGTAGGTGAAGTGAACTATTCTGATGTAAGTGTGATGAGTAGTCAACTAAACTTTCCATAAGTGAGAGAGTAAGTTAACTGGATTGATTCCAATTTGAGAGAGAGTTCAATTCTAATTTTCTATTTAGAACTAATGAGGAGATTTAGGAAGAATATTTAATTTAATAAAATAAGATATGCTCTCATAAATACCTTTTCTATTTAATTAAATAATTTCATTTAATTAATTAGGAACGACTTCCTATTTAATTAAATAACTTCATTTAGTTAATTAAAATAAGCATATTTATTAAATTAAATAAATTTAACCCCGTAGTACATTAGCCTTAGGAGATAATTTAATTTAATAAAGTATGAATACTTTTGATTAAATTAAATTGAAATCAAATAGGTTTAATGTGGCTAATATGAGTGAGTACTATAGGGATTAAATAAGAAATATGATGAATGTTTTCTACATCTGACAATTAAGTCAAGTAGGGAGTAGGAGAATAAGAATTTCCTATTAGAATAGGTCTTAGGATTGATCAGAATAGACTAGAATTGGTATAATGGAAATGAGAAAATTTTGGGATATTATAGGTATGGATCTACAATCCATATTGAATCTCAAATTCCCACTCATTCCTTGCATTTTTCTTATTTGTTGCATGCCTTCTTTATTTTTTTGATTGGCTAGATGCAGATCATATAGGGAATGTAAGTGATTCATCCTTATCCTTTTTCCTTTTTGAAATCTCTCTATGTTGGCTCCAAAAATGGTTTACATCTGAGTTTGTGAGAGAACAAACTCATATGATGATTCTATGTTACTCAACACATACTATATTACTGATGCTTGGCACATATTATCCTAAATTGCTCGACACATGTTACATTTCTAGATTGCTCGGAACCTATTACACTCTATGTTTCTTGGCACATGAATATTCCTAAATTGCTCAGCATCTATTACTTTCTTAGCACATGTTAAAATTTTGACTCAGTAGCTACTATAACTCACTTAGCATACATAGTGTACTTGGCATATATGGGGAATTGGTTAAGTGTGTTGACACTCGAATGTCAAGACCATTCTAAGACCAACAATATCCACCTTTGACATGAGTGTCAAAAACACTTAATTATGCATTAATGAACTAATCTGGTTGAGTACAATCTTTATTCTTGCTCAACATACATGCAAAATTTCAAAAAATGTTCAATTTTTTTGTAAGCAATAATATACCTTATGACTTCCCCTGAGTTGATTATGCCTAGTCCATTCTTTAAACTAAAATTATGTGCTTATGTGCCTAATTATCTCTATCCTTTGTCCTATTCCTATTCGTTGTGCCTATATACTATATCTAATCTATATGAGTTCCCTATTTTAGATCTATTTTCCACATGCTTCTATATGCTTGTCAAAATTTTGCATTATTTTGCATCTCCCCCTCACTTTATTTTATTTCTTGTCCCTATTTTTGGCTATCTATAGACTTTCCACTTTATTCTCAAAATGAATGAAAGAATGTAATCAAAATTGTTAAAAATTTGGTATTTTCCATATATCTTCATATATCTCCCCCTTTTTGACACTGATGTTAAAGGGTTATAAGGAGTAATACCATACTTAACCAAAAATGTACTATTTTACCTCTAGGAGTATCTTTAGAGATGCATCCCAATTTTCCAATGCAATGTCTAGTGACTTGTGCTACATGGTAGTCTTTGCAACAAGGTGTACAAGTCCATCTAAGGTAGAAAGATTTTGATCTTTCTTTAGGATGGTTTCTACATATGCTTGTTCCTTGTGGAGGACCTCTAAGTGTAGGGTTATGGAGGACTAGATTTGCATCAATTTTGCCTTTATGTTTGCCTCCTCTATTGTTAATATAGCTAATTCTCTTTGTGTGTGAAGCATCTATGCAAAATGCTTCTCACTCTAAGCTAGATTTGTTGGAAGTTGCATGCTAGAAATCCTGAGATTTCTTTCCAAGCTCATTATTCTTTGGCTAGTCTCTTGTGTGAAGTCAAAAAAGTCACACACTTTGTTGTACAATGAGAAAGTGTTCCCAAGTATAATTTTCACTCTTTCTAGTTTCTTAGTCAATTTGACTTGTGCTAATGCTATATCATTTGATATTTTCTCATTTACTTTGCCTTGAAATTTTCTTTCTAACCATTCCATTAATTTTTCATTTGTATCATGGTCTGCATTAGTCAATTGGTCAACTATATTTGATAGTTGTTTTATGATAGGCCTTGTTTCATCTGGTGACTACAAGTTGAAGGCATCCATGGAGATTTCCTTTATCTCATTCAATGCTTGCCTATACTTGTATTCTCTTCTATCCAGTGCACCTTGTATTTCATTTATCTTTTCTATGGTGAGGGTGCTGGATTCATAGGAGGAAATTATGATATCTTCATCAAGTTCAAGATCTCCATAGTGAAGTATCCTGGCTACCCTTCTAGAGCTTGAGCCTAGTGTTTAAACTTGCATTAATATCATTTCAATGCTTAGCTTTTGAAGAGTTCTAGTGGGAGTACCAGATTTTGGTAATTCAACCAATGTCTATATTATAGCTTACTCCTCATCACTTGTTTCCTCCTTCTTTTCTTCTAATTTTCCTTTATCACTGACAATTGTTGTGGGTGAACTTGTTGACTATTCTTGTTCTCCTATTTCTTCCCCTATTGCTACACTCAGCATCTGAAGTGCATCACTTACTAATTTTGGTGGAGATGGTGGTGAAAGCAGTAGGAATTTAGTAGCAGTATATGTAAAAGGTTGTTCCTTTGGCTTCACATTTTCTCTTTGAGGTGCTGCTATTGCTCTTTGTAGTTCATTTACACTCACCAATATAGGGCTTGTACACAACTATACCTATAGAGTGGATTGGTGAAGGATCTTTGAGAGATCCTCTACAGTTAAGGATTGATGTTTTGACATAAAGTGTCAATAACATCCTTTATTTTTATGGTCTCTATAGGTGTGATGGTGGAATGACAAGGGCTAGGAGGTTGTATTTGTGTGTCTTGGACACTTTTTTCTTCTTATTCATATAATGCCTCTTCCTTTCCTTTAGCTGTATTTTTTTCTTCATCTTTATTTACTTCCTCTTCTACTCTTCCTTCCTCACCTTTCTTCTCCTCTTCACTTTTCTTCTCTTCCTCACTTCTCTTCTCCTCTTTCTTTCCTATTTCTTTTACTTCCCTTCTCTTTGAGCTGGCCTCTACCTTATATTCCTCATCAAATACATCATCAATTGACTTGTATATTGACTTCCATAATTTTTTGGATTTATTTACAGCATCCTCTATCTTGTTTTGGAGGATGCAAAATGCTCTATTTTTAGGAGAAAATTTGCTATTATGTCTTTTATTCACCTTAGTTATCTAACCTTTAGTCAGGTCTAGTAGTACTCTAGCTAGGGTTGATTCTCTTATTTCCTTTTCCATTTGTAAACAAAAATGCCACTTATCTACAACTATCTTCTATAACCCCTTGGGAATTGTACTATCTAACTCTAGAGGTGTGTGTTTGTACTCGACCATCATTGCATACACTAATTCCTCTATTTTTTTTTGTTCTTCTTTATTGAGCTTATTAACTTCTATAGTCTTTAAACCATTTAAGTTTTCTTTTCTAATATTTACACATAACTTGTCAATGGTAGACTTTGTGGGATGACTTACCACTTTAAACTAGCTGAAATCATTTGACTCTATTCTTTCTTCATCTGAGTCTGGCTAGGCAACATATTTCCTTCTCTTTCTTGGTTCTTTACTAGTCTACTTTGTGGCCTTCTTCTTCTCTTTGGCTTCATCTTTTTCCTTTTGAGTTGCAGCCCTGGTGGTAGCCCTTGTAGTAGGATTCTTTGCTTTGACTGTAATGGGCTTTGTCCTCTTCTTGGGCTGGGATGCAAGTTGAGTTCTAGTTTTCCTTTTGGTGGCTTTGGCTTTAGTGGGTGCTTCCTCAGCTTCTTCTTCCTTGGCACCTTCTTCATTGTCCTCTCCTAGGCCCTATGTCAATTCCAATGACTCTTTCCCTTGCTCACCTTCTTCCTCACTATCTACTTCTAATTATTCTTCTTCTTTTGCTATAGTGCCTTCTACTTCTATATTAGCTCCAAATGTTTTCTTGAGATTTCTTATCATTTTGTCCTTCTTCACTATGGAGGCTATCTTCAAATCTGTTGCCACCCTGCATTTGACAATATCATAAGTACCAAAATGAGGAGCATGCTTGTGAATCTCTTCTACAAGTAAAAAAGTGACTACAACTAAAGCTTGGTCTCCATCAAGCTCATATCCAAGTGGACTAAGCCATCTTATTCTTGGTATCACTGCTTGTATGTAGGTGTAATCTATGTCAACCAAGAAAAAAATATCATTTACATGCTACTCAACCAATGATACTGGTATCCTCATCATTCATTTCATGGACTTCTTGCAGTACTCAAAGTAGCTTGTCATCTTAGCATCAAAATTTTCTCCCATTTTCTCAATAAACTCATTGACTTGTGTAACAATTGTCTTGTCAGATCCCATTTTACCTTTCCAACTAATGGAAATTCCTTCATGACATAGAAAAATATGCAAACCAACACTAATCCAAATTTTCATTAAGCTCCTTTAGATTTCCTTATGGCTCCCAAATTTTCATTAATTTGTTGTAGCATGAGCTCTGCTAGATCATAAGTGTGGTCCTTCTTCACAAGTTTGTATGCAACATCTAGTGCTATACATGACACATTGTTCAATCTACTTGATTGATAAAGTTTATGAGATATGAATCTAACAACAAAATTGAGTAGGGGTTCAGTGATGGTATCAATGGTCATTTGCCTATTGTTCCACTTGGCACCAGTGTTTTCTCTATAGCCTCCTTTTTGTGATTTCTCAGGGTCTTAGGCTGATCTAGGTTTGGGAATCTAGTGACCCTATGAATAATTTTCTTTGTGATTTTTATTGGACTTGTTTCTAATGAAAATGATCCATCATTTATTTGGCTCAACACTATATAAATTCATTTAATCTTAAATACAATGGGGAGAACTAGAGCTTTAGTTAAACCCTTCTTCTTGAAAATTTGAAACTCATCCTTCAAGATACCCTTGTCACACAACTTATCAAAGGCATTGAAAATTTCTAGGTCACCTATGGCTCCAATCTTATAGTTATAAAATTTCCTAACATCTTTGACCATTACTACTTTTTTTGGAATGACTAACAAAGCACCGACTAGATCATTTTTATAGGAAACTTCATGTATTGGCCTAAATTTGGGTTGTTTAACTTCATTTCTAACAAGTTGAAACTCATGATCATCCTTTCCCTTCATGGTTTTAGACCCAAATACCATCTTCAATGAACTAGGGTTTAATATTTAAATAAACTTTCAAATATGCATAGCTTGGCACTTCATGAAATACCTTTGAATCAAAGAGTTCAAGTTGAATTGTTGTTAGGATCGGTGCAAGTCACTGCTAAATCATTGTTTGATCACCTCTTCGCTCTTCTCATTTTTTATTTGTATTTGAATGGCTTGAAAATAAGTGATTTTGAACTTTATTAGGTTCAAAACCTAGAATTTATTACATATTGCTTATAATTTTACACTCAGCACTTGAAGGATTCATTGTAACTTGACTCCCATTGTAATTCATTTACTTGACTTCCACTAACATATCTCATTCAACATCAACTAGAATTTCTAGCTTGGCATATACTGGAGTACTTGATCCATCTTTTCATTTCTATGTCTTTTTTATTTCTACCCTAATGTGTTCCACATCAACTTTGTCTTTACCCTTTTTGACTTATGACTTGGGTTCCTTGGCCTTTGTTGGACAATTCCTGCTAACATGTCCTATCTTCAAGAAACTAAAACATGTGGTTTGGCTTAACCACCTATGATAATTTCTCTTGAAATTTGTTCTTATGAAATTTTGAGGAACATGACCATATTCTTGATAGCAATGATAACTTTTCCTATTATTGTAATCCCAATTGTAGTGGTGTACATAGTTGTTTCTCCTTGTAGGCTAATTAGGTGTCCGCATAGGCTTTGATATGCACTCAAAAGCTCTATGTCCATACTTTTTTTAGTTATAGCAATGATCATAAAATCTTGGTGTCCTCATGGTCTTGGTTTTATAGTCTTTTGTTGAGTTTCCTTGCATGTTACACTTGTGACAACAACCTTTGTTTTTGGATGTGTCATGTTGATTGGTCTTTTTACTTCTACAAACATTAGTAGTGTGCCCCTTTTTCTTACAAAAATGACAAGTAGGTTTAGTGTTCTTACCTTTTTTGTTTCTTTCTTTTGTAGTCTTGGATGATTCTCCTTGTTTAGTGCTGGTGTAATCAAGTCCTAAAGTATCATTACTAGCCCTTGGTATTTTTAGTAATTGTTCAAAGTACTTAATAGCTTGTCTAGGTTTGTTGTACCTTTCTTCTATCTCCTTTTCTCTCTTTAGTTCATTTTTCAATTGTTCATTCTACATCTTCAAAGTGTAGATCATAATGTCCTTCATGTTTAGCTCATGATGAGCATTCATTATCTAGCTTAAGGTATCTAGCTGCATGTTTGAGATCTTTTCAAACTCAATTGTTTTCTCCTCTAGTCTTTTGGTGAGATTTCTCTTGTCATCTTCTATTATGGCCTTGTCTTCAATAGCTTTTTTTTTTTGTTCAGTCACTTCACAAAGTACTATGGCTTGTGATTCTTGTTCAAGCTTGAGTAATATGATTTCTTTAGCTTTTGCTCTATTTTTCTCCATTAGTTTTGCTATTGATGCATCAAATTCCTTAGACTCTCCATTGGAAAAAACTTGTGTGGTGTCAATCTCCTTGTAGTGTATGTCATTTTCAGCTATGGCTATCTCCTTTCTTCTTTTCAAGGATTTTCTTAGTTCCTCTCTAGCTTCCTCTACCTTGTGTAGAGTGAGATGCACATCAATCACTTGATTGTCAATAATCTTCCCAAGTTTGAAGACTTCCATATTCTTACCTTTTTCTCCAAGCTATTAGGCTTCTCCTTGTGAGAACCAATGCTCTGATACTAATTATTGGAATGCTCAAATGGGAAGAGTACTTTTGAGAGTGGGGGTGAATCAAAAGTAACTAGTTTTTATGGTTTTAAACACTTATTTACACATAACTAAAAGAACAATACATGTATGTAAACATATAAGAAAACATGAAATGAAAGTATGCATCAACACATGACACAAGATATTTGGTAACCCAGAAACCCTCTAGGAATAGGAAGGTAAAAATGGGGTGGGGATGACACCCAAAAAAAATTAATGCAGCAATATGTTCAACCACTTCTTATGGTCTACCCTGTTAAAGGCTTTACACTATGTCAATAGTGACCTGGTTAGAGGATTTACAAACACTTATATTAAGTTTCACCCTGTTAAAGGATTTACAATAGGTTGTTAAACCCACCTAATACATAAGATTTTCAATCACCTTCTCCAAAGGTTTTTTCACCTAGCTGTTAAGCTAACCTATCAATATAGGGTTTGAACATCTAATAAAATGGTAAGAAAGTATTAGAAAATTTGACTTGATAGTATGCAATCTCTAATTACTATATTTAGGCACTTGATCTGCTCTCTTCTAATCTTGATCCTCTAAGATTTGATATCTGATCTTGTCCCTTGTCCCTTATTTTGTTATGATTAACTAGATATGGAAATGCTACTCTGTTTCTCTAAGTCTTTCCTTCTTCACAATGAAATTTCACTATAATATCCCCATACACTATTCTCATCCACATATGCAATGGGTTCTTGACCTCCTTTTAAAGAATGTGAAGACTTAGGGCTAGGTATGGATCTATGGTCCATATTGAATAAAAAATTCCCACTCATTCCTTTCATTTTTCTTATTGGTTTCATGACTTCTTTATTTTTCTAATTGCCTACATGTAGATCACATAGGGAATGTAAATAATTTTTCCTTACCCTTTTTCCTTTTTGAAATCTCTCTATGTCAGCTCCAAAAATGGTTTACATCTAAGTTTGTGAGAGTACAAACTCATATGTTGATTCTATGTTACTCAACACATACTATATTACTGATGTTGGACACATATTATCCTAAATTTCTTAGCACATGTTACATTTTTGGATTGCTTGGCACTTATTACACTTTGTGTTTCTTGGCACATGAATATTCCTAAATTGCTCAGCACCTATTGAAATTCTGACTCGGTAGCTACTATAACTCACTCAACATACATAGTGTGCTCGGCATATGTGGTGGAATTGGTTAAGTGTTTTGACACTCAAATGTCAAGACCATTCTAAGACCAATACCTCGGACCTTATAACTTCTAAATCTCCAAAAAATTCTAGGTGTAGTTTAGAGGATTTCTCTAGTAGTCTTTTGTTTTGTTCTTGTAAGGAAGCCATTCTCTTAAGCAAGTTATCTCTTTGTATAAGGGTATTTAAACTAATTTATTCTTTCTCTTCTTCCAAATGAATGTATGTGGACTCCTATTTTGCAACCCTTTGCCTATGTTTGACTAGTTCTGGGAATAAATATTTAGGTTTTGTAGTAGTGGCCTCAAAATTGACTAGGTCATCCATATGTATAAGATTAGTGACATATGGTTCTTGTCTAGGACATAAAATTGTATCCATATTTTCTCTAAAAACCCAACTATGGTTAATTTCATTCACCAAATTTGTTCTATAAGGGATATTACCTAGAGGAGATACATTTTTATAATGAAATACCCTATCCTCTCTAAAAGGTGGTGAACATTTCAGTTAGCAGTATAGTATGCTCATATTTAGAAATTTTGGAAGGTGACTCTTTCTTAGCCATAGGATAATATTGTGAATGGGTTGTCACACTACCCCTAGGAATCCAAGTAGGATTAGGGTCCACTTTTTTTATCTTATTTTGATTCTTTCTACCCCCAGGTGGTAATTCTATTTATAGTAGTATTTTTGGGTGGTCCTTAGTGAAGGAACATGTGTTTTTTTTCTTATCTACTATTGGCCAAGATTATTTGATATATTTATAGCTCTAGCTCTACAAACCCTTAGACTTAAGTCACTACCCTTTTAAGGGAATTTTTTTAAAAATAGACTACATAACATGAGAAAAAAATCAATAATAAAAGCTGACAAGATAGGTCAATTGATAGGTCTTTAAGATTACACACTAGGTAATAGAAATATTTACTATGTAAACAAGGTACTAGTAGATATGACAATATTATTCACACAATCCCTAGTAGAGTCACCATTTTGTTGACATTCTTACTAGTAAGAAACATACTAGGTTTTTTATAGCCTAATAGCAAGGAGCACATGATAGAGACCAAGCCTAAGGAATATCTAAAACCTATAAGGAGCTGGGTTTATTCTAGCTCTAGACCAACTTCAATAGAATCACTATGACTCCCTTCACTTTAGGCTCTCCAAGGCTAAGGCAAGAAAACCTTAGGGATTGATATGATCACTTCTATGATATTCTTCTCTTAGAGACAACCTCCTATACTAGAAAGTGGTTAATTTTTTTCTATGATTTACATATAATGTCCCTATCATAGTAGCTAACTACAACTTAAAAGATATTGTAAATAAGTAACGACCAGAAAAGTTTACTTCTTCATTACATAAAATGGTAAATTAATTGTTTATAATTTTTGTATTCAAAAACTATATGAATCATTAGTTTGCAACTTAAAAATTAATGACCAGTGTCTTAACCGTTGCTTATATCAAGTCAAAATCAGCAACTCAAACCCATTTGTTCAACTTGTAACTAAATCTATCAATGGTGAGCTCTAAGTTTAATTTTTATCATATCCTTCTTATAAACCCTAACCTTATCACTTCAAGAAAGAAATTACTTAATTCTTTGAATCAAAAGAAATCAATAAGAGATACAAAATTTATTTAAATTCAGCTAAACTAAAAGAAACTTTTTCATTTCAATCTCAAGATCAAAGATATATAAAGAAGGAGATAAAACTCAAAGACAAATATGTAGGATTTTCCTTTTGTAAATTGAATTTCCTTTGAAAAATGAATACAATACTGATACAAATTCAAATCGTATCTCAAAAATAGACACTAATACTTGATATTTTTTGTATTCTTCAATATACATAATTGATTACATTCATATAATTACAAAAACTAGACGGACTACAAAAAAGGAAGAAAACATGAAAAATTCTATAGATTACTGACCACCACTCCACACTTGGGAATTCTTATATAGAGAATTGCAACAAGCTTTGTATGGGAGGGTAGGTTTCAAAAACTATCCAGTCAAAATTTAAAGGAAAAAATCCTTTGAAAGGTTACATTAATACATTTTTTTAGTTGGAGAATAGATAGAAAAGTAAGTGCAAAAGTAGATGTCATTTATGAAAAGAACCTTTGCCTTAACTATTTTTTTATATTCCATCTTCTTCTATCTTCTTGTAGTAGGCTTGAAGCTGATCCTATCTAATCATCCACCTAGGAACGTAGAGCCTTGATGTCTACAATTAACTTCCATATGACTCTATTTGACTCAATATCAGGCTAGGTGGCATTTTTGATCATATCTAAATCCTCCAAGCACTTAGTCCACTTGGCATCACTTATGGCCCTAACCTTAGTAGTCACCTTGGACATCTTTGCCTCTATTTTAAAAAGAATATCAATCAAATCATAGATGGTAGTAGGACTTTCTTCATTATTACAAAAAAATAGAAACTTAGGATGATCAAGAATATTTTCAAAAGATGATGACCACTTTACCTAGTCCTTTATCTTGCCTTCACTATCTAGAATTGTAGCTATATAATTTGGTGTTCTTGTAGAAATTGTTTTAATCTTGTGTTGAAGTAGTTGCATCTTACCTCCAAATAAGCCATTTAAATATCTTACCTTATGAATTTCTTTTCTAGTGCTCATAATGGTTGTCTTTTGTAGGTCCTTTTTGTGTGGAAGTATAGTAACTAAATTATCAAATAATTGAATATAAGAGCCCCATGTGCTAAATAGTGGAGATAAAAGAGAAAGTGCCTCTGTACATTTGTATTCTACTCCTTCTAATGCAAGGTATCTTCCATGTACATTTTGAGAAACTAATTTTAGTGCATTGATCTTATAAATCAACAAATTTTTCATAGCTCTGATCTATGCATCCTTCCTAGCTTCTAATTTTTCTTCATCAATTTCCATAAGATGGCTTGATATTTCCCCTATTTCATGTGGCTGGACCTCTATTTGAACATCCTTGTCATGGACCTCTATAGTGTCTCTAACACTTTTCTTTAAATCAGCTATATCCATTTCAAGTTTGATAATCCTTTGTTCCAGAACATGTATTTTCTTCATTTCTTCTTCATTGCTCCTCTTTGTTCTTAGCTATATCTCATATGTTTTTTCTAATTGAGATTGAAGGGTATCCATCTCTTTTTTACTCATTAGTCCAATTGAAGTATGCAATCAAAAAATCTTTTCACTAGAGGTAGATTGAACATGCTAGAAACTAATATTTCTCCTAAGGGATTCTTTGATTTTCATCAAGGTAGGCGTATCATGCTCAGGTGTCACACTCCAAATTGCCATTGTTTGAGCATCTATATGTTAGAATTTCTTTAGAATAATTGAGGGGGGGTGGGGTGTGAATTAGTTATTCAAGATCCAAATATCCTATTCAAACTTTTCACTAAGTATAGTGAACTCATTCAACCATTCATTCATCCAAGCTTTAACTTATCTAATTAGCAAGTTACTATAAATCAACATGCAAGTATAACACATAAGAAATCAACACATGACACAATGATTTACGTGGACAGCCAATTTGAGAAAAACCACTAGTAACATGCTACTCAATTTTCACTCTTCTAAAGTGATGCCCTCTGAAAGGCCTGCCCTGTTAAAGCATTACATCACACTATTAAATGTCACCTTATTAGAGGATTTAACCACCCTGTTAGAAGTGGGACTAGTCAAAGGACATTAGAACATTCACTTGGAATGTCACCCTATTAAAGGATTTACAAATGGCTATTAGGCAAACCTAAGTCCATAGGATTCTCAGATCTAATACAATTTATAGAGAGTATTAGAAAATCTTGACCTGACTACAACATGCAACTTATCTTGCAAATCTCAAATCACTTTTGAGCTCATACCCTAGCTTGGCCTTCAATCTTTGCAACTCTAATAGCTTGCCCTCCTTCCAAGCTTAGTCCTCTTTGAGTCTCCTTGCTCAATGTACTAGTGCAAGCATCTATTCATGACCACTTGTAGAAGTAGAACCTCTATGCTCTTCTTGCTCCTAGATGTCTCCTCCTTGACACCCTTCAAACTACTTTATAGATTTGGCTCCTCATAAGCAATAGTATTAGCAACTCTTTGCTTCTTGGTCTATGACTTCTTAAATAGAAGTCTTGAAGTACCTTTTCCCACTCGATTCTTTCATTCTTTAATTTCAATTTGCATGGATTAGGTAGGATTCATTGCATCTAACCCATATTCTATTTCCTCTAGAAACTTCATGAATAATCCTTTAGAATTCACCTAAAAATGGCTTACATAGGATTCTATGTGACCAAATCATGATCCTTATCTTCCAACTCATTCACAAAATTCAATGTAACCACTATGTTAGCTTAGATTTGGTGAATCTTCATCATTTGAAATAATGCAGTAGCTTGGCATTATTGAAATACTGGTGCTCAACACATACTGTGTTACTCGGCATCAACTATGTTTTTCCTAATGCTTGGCACCTAAAGATCAGTTGACAATAACTAAAATTTTTCTAATTCTTGGCACCTAATCTTCACTTGGTACTTGAAGATCACTTGGAACACACTATAATTTTCTATTACTCAGCTTTTACTGAGAATTTTCTTAGCTCCTTCAATGTTTCTAAGCATGACCAACCTCTATATCTTTGAGTATGTCATCAATACATTACTTAAACATTGTCATAACTAATCTTTGCAATTCTTAGGTTCTCTTGTTACATCTTGTTGATAATGTAGGACTAGAAAATGGGTTAAAATGCATAACATACTATGAGAAAATCACAAAAATCAATAATCATACATTAGCACCCACTAGTCTACCATGAAAGCCAAACTAATAAAGAAAGCAACAGAAACCCCCTTTTTCATTTGTAGCTCCAATTTTCCTATAGCGCACACAAGATTAAAGCCAAAGCCTATGATATGGATAATTCCATGAGAATACTAGAAGTGTAGATGCAAAGAAGTGGGGACCCAAAGACTCAAGAATTTGGATTTTCAAGACTTAAGCATTAAGATTCAAGGACAAAAAATGAGAGAAAGAGTGTCCAATTTATAATTGACATGGAGGATGAGAGCATTGGATTTGTCACCCATAGATATGCTATATGGCAAGAGGTTCCTTTGAGAATCCATGATGCGTATGACAAAATATTCCAATTGTAAGATTCTATGACACATGAAAGTCAAACTTGGCTAAATGTGGAAGAGAATCTATGATGCGTCATAAGACACCTTAACCCCCTTAAAACCAAGAATCTATGACAAATAAGCCAAATAGGGACATGTCTAAGAGATAAGAATATTTGATTATGATAAATCTTATCCAAGTGTCAAAGGAGAATCCACGAGGTGTCATATCCAAGTGTCATGATGATGCAATATTTTATGGAATATCTGAATTAAAAATCCTTTTATTCCACAAAATAAGAATTAGTAGAAAATGGAATTAATGATGGAAAATGGGACTTAGGAAATTTTAAATTTCCATGGTTTGTAGATAATGAATCAATTCATTAATAAAATTAATTAATTGAGGATGATAATTAGGAAGAATAATTAGAAGGAATAATAGAATCAAATTATGGGTTGTTTAATCCTATAGAGAAAATTAGTAAATGATTGGCCAAATTGATTAAATAAATGCGATAGTATCCTTTGATGAAAATGTGACGATGATGGATATCGAATAAGATGATGAAAAGGTAGACCAGAGCCATGGTCAAATTGATTGATAGATCGAAATTGATAACATGCCAAGGACACATGTCATGAATTGGTTGACATGTAACATTTAACTAACATTTTAAATGCTACAAGATTGAAATTGATTGATAAGGTTTGATCATAATAACATCAACGGACATTTTCAATGTTATTAAAATGGTTGATGATGCCATGTTCTAACATTGAAAGCCTCCACAACGTCAAAGATTGAATGACATGAATGATAGTTTGACCTAGCACTGAGAGCCACGATAGTAGTAAGGTCAAATTGATAAAATTGATAGGTTGGTAGGTTTCCAAGGCATTGAAAGCCAAAAGAATACCTAGGATAGGATAAATGATGATTGATTCGGGATGTTTGATATGTTTTGGGTTGATTAGGACCAATTTTGAGTGATTTTGGGTTAATTTGGGGTGATTCCAAGTTTATTTGATATGATTTCAAGTTGATATGAAATTGATGTGAA
Organism: Cupressus sempervirens; assembly: GCA_028749045.1. NCBI lineage: Eukaryota > Viridiplantae > Streptophyta > Pinopsida > Cupressales > Cupressaceae > Cupressus > Cupressus sempervirens. Next base: position 746,498,598 of record CM053791.1, read on the forward strand.
AGGGGATACAAATGAAAAAATATGGTCAATCTGGCCAAAAGATAAAAGTTATTAGAATGAGAAAATGGGACAAATTAGTATGAATAAGTGATGAAGTCGTAGATGCGAACCATTTTTGAGCATCTACATTTTCCCCCTCTTTGATACAATGTGATTTAGAGCGTTGTATCAAAGAATAACTGATGAGAAAGCCACAACATGGCCCAGTAGGGATGATATATATGGGTGCCCCCTTGAGAAATTGACTAAGATAAGCATATGATAATTCAATTTGTTGAAAATAAGAAGACAAAACCATAGCAATTGATAGATTGCAAATCAGAGCTAAGATGTGAAAGTTATGAGGCCTAGAGTGCAAAATAGGATGAACTAGGAGCCTGAGAGTGATTGCATGGGTTACCACTCAAGAATGACACTAAATGATGAAAATTATAGTTTATTTTGTCCACAAAAAAGATAAAAATCTAACGCAACTGACGGATTACAAATCTGAGTTAAAACACAAAAGTTATGGGCTCCAGAGTGCAACCTAGAGGCTCTGGGTATCCTAGGTCCCCAAATGCGCCGAAAACTCAACCAAGTGCATCATTGATGCAATTGGTAAGCCCAAGTGAACCATGATAGTACCAAGTGCATCAATGATGCACTTTTGAAGCCCGAGTTTTCTTAGAAAGTGCAAAATGTGCCCGAGAAGGCTCCAGGGGGCCAAAATCAACATGACAAAGGGGAACCAAGAGCCCAAGAGTAGTTTCAAGGATTACCACTCCATATAGTGACCAAATAACAAAAATGATAGCTCATTTTTTTCAAAAGAAAGATATGAGTCCAACGCAAGTGACAGTTCATACATTGAAGTTGAAACGCAAAAGTTATGGCCTCCGAAGTGCAATACAGGGGTTTCGAAAGTAGTTATGGCTAACCTAGGTCCCCAAGTGTGCCCAAACTCTACCAAGTGCATCAATGATGCAGTTGGGGTTCCCAACTACACCCTAACAGTGCATATTACACCCTAAAAGGCTTTGAGGTCCAAAATCAGCTCAATTAGACTTGAAATGACCTGAAACTATGTGTGCATGCCCAAAATGATTGAAAGATGTCAAAGCATGAGTGAAATCATCAAAAATGGTCAGATTTGGTCAAAGATTGAAATGTCCCTTTTCTTATTTTGTATGATATTTCCAATCTTTAATCAGATCTTTAAGATCAAACAACTAATATCACAAAGATCCTCCAAATTTCTCAAAAAACCCCAAATCGGGTATGCCAGAAATGGTGCCAAAAGCTTCACAGCTTCACCTATTATTAATAAATCTGAAAATGGCCATTTTTACATATTTTTCAGCAGCATAACAGCCTAAAAAATGACATTTCCAGATCTATATAGCCTTTACACAACAGCTCACAAATGTAGGACAAAAACTATGCTCATCGGGCTCCTGAAATTAACACAAAAATGCCCGAAAACACCACAAAAACACTAATAAACTATCTCAGAAGTTTAATCACGTACCAATACATATATTCAGCTCTATTTTAATAGCTTAAAGTTTGAAATATAGAAGCAACCAAAAATGATATGAAATGCTCAACTGAAAACACCAAACTCATGCAAAAAACACACCCAAAAACCCACAAATCTACACTGTTCAGCACAAAGGCAAACTCTGTATGAGCATGCACATGGAATGGCTTCAAACTCCCATCCTTATCCTTCCTAGAAACCTGCAAACTCCCATTCTTGGGTCTCCCTGGAAACCTGCAAACTCCTGTTCTTGGGTCTCCTTCTCCACAGGTTTGGCAGCCTCTAAAGAATAACAAAGAATGAGTAAAAATCAAGTTCTCCTCAGCCCAAAATGCCTCCAAACCCCTTAAAAGAGGGCATAACCGTAACTCACATCCAAGAGAGGTTAATGAAACATATTTTAATAATAATTTTCATTTATTAGTCCAATGGTTTCCAAAGATTAACCCCCTTTTTCTGAAACTTCACTTTCTTGGGCCTGCCTGCCTTAGCAAAGATTATTATTTTTTAATTATTTGAAAAGGGGACATGACAAGTCCTCCCCTCCCAAACATTGCTTGTCCTCAAGCAATGGCTGAACAATAAAGAAATCAATCCACCTGGATCCCAAATGTAGTCATGAACTATACTACTACCAATTAACACAGGCTCCTGCAATATCCTTTGCAATATGACCAAGAGGAATCCATAATCAAACTGACAATTACAGCTCAACCAAACTCCAAAATCACAACTTCCATAGTCAGAAACCCACGAGATACAAACTCTTAGAACATCAAAACCCAAGTAAAGTGGACTACCAACATAGTAAATACCATCAATGCATTCCACTGGCCTACACGGAATGTACAATCCAACTCTGCAACAATGGTGAATGCTCCCGAATGAAATTGTACCAAGTATGGAGAATCCACACACTATACAACTCCTGTAGTCAACACAACTCTGTAGATCATCGGCCACTATCTCATAACCATAACTCCCATGCACCCTTGATGGTGAAAAGCCATCATAAGATAAACAACGAGAAATGGAACCCAAACCAAATTTTCCTGCCATCAACTCCTCAACACAAGGATCAATTGCTAACTAATGTACATACCCTGCAATATAATGTTGATTAAAAAAACCAACCTCAGTCAACAACTCACCATGAACAAGTGATATAACCCACTGTGACTGATCACTAGCTAAATCAGGAGATGTCATAGCCAAAGGAGTAGAATCAATAACAACACCTGCTGAAGCATCACTCCAAAAATCCTGCTCTAAGTCATGTATTATCAAGCTATCAACTGCAAGACCTATCACCATGTCGTGCCCATCACAACTCTCATCCCGAGGCATCAAACTATTCCATGACTAATGATAAACACTAGGAACCAAAGTACATCTCTATATCATAATCTCATCAACATGGTCATCAAAGGTAAATTGATGAGCATACCTCATAGTGTAATGTCGATAGAATGTGCCAATCTCAGTCAGTGGCTCAGACTGTAATCTAGATGAAACTAACTGCAATTGATCATTAACCATGTTGGAACTGACTACTACCTCCAAAGATATCACCAAGGGAGTAGTATTACTAGCAAGAACCATGCCAATTGTCGACTCACCAACATCACACATGATCTTTGATGCATCTCTAGTCTCTGTGCCATCAGTACCAGAGCCCACCACCATGTCAGGCATACAACAATCTACTATAACACCCAACTCAATTGAACCTGACTCTAGTGGGAATGAACCTGATATGCCAATGTTAGTATCAAGGATGGATGCATCCCCATCTCCACTATCTCTGACAATCTCGGCCATGGACATCCTCAGATCACCAAACACCATAGCTTATGACTGTATAGAATCAGGTAAAAACTGTAGTTGCTCTAACTCCATGGTCACCTTAGTCAAATGAAGCTGTGACTCCTTGAAAGCCAACTGTGTACTCTCAAGAATCTCAGAAGTCACCTCAAGCTGCTCAGTAAGCTCACTCACCGCATCTTCCTTGGAGAACAATGCATCATATGCTGTACTACCCCACTCCATAAGATAATCTCTGTCGGCTAGAAACTGCATATAATTATGTCTCAAAATCCGAATAGCCTCCCATAAAGAGTGGATCTCTATCAAGGAAAGATAATTTCCTTCCCGCTCATCACTAGTAGGAGAACCCCATCCATAAACTGCTAACAACTGACAAACAGCATCAAAATGCTGGCAAGTGATAGAAATGTCTTGGTCACTAACTCTCAACTGATTAGACACATGATGGCGCTGGCTTGACTATCTCCTACAAACCTCCTCTGATGCATTGTCTAAAAGAGTATCCTCAAAGTTACTAGTCTCTAGAGTATTACCATCCATATCATATGAATCAAATCTAAAGCTCATATCAACACACGGAGTATCAAAAAAATTAGCATTGCTGTCCAACTCCTCTATACCCAAGGAAACTAAGTCTTCAAAACTGCCCACTACATCCTCTTGGATGTCATCAATGCCAATATGATCCTGGGACTCATCTATACACACTGCCAAATATGAAATATCATCAACACATTCTAGCAAGTATGGCCGACTAGATATATGAACAAAGCCCAACATCGGTGTATAAAAACTAATACCAACATCAGACAAGATACTGGCACAAGAAAAGACAACATCGTGTAATCTGCTAATCAACTCCATGATAGCACCCAAATAAACACTGCTACCAAAAAGTGTTAAAGATCTCCAGTCAACTGAATCCCAAACACCAATATAACAATCTCGAGTCCATATCTGTAAACTAGAATCAACTGGTAACTCAAGAAAACTCCTCACCTGAGTAATATGACCAATACCAACTAACTCCACATACTTGTCATGATGAGATAATGAATTCACAATACTATCTTTGTTCACCTTCAGCTGGCTGGACAAATCATGTGAAGTACTACCAGCCTCAACCTCATGTGATGAAGCATCTAACTGTGCCTAGTACTCTTTCTCAGCAAAGTCATGAATGCTCAATGTCTACTCATCTCTACCAGGTATCTCACCATCCTGCACAACAACATCCTCATAATCATCATCTAAACCCACTACACTGTAGTCACTGCCTGTTGTAACTATACCATCCTGAATACCTGTGGCATCACCCTTTGATGACCTGTAAATAATTGTCTCAATCTGAGTATCAAGTTGACCGTTACTATCAATCTATGTAATATCCTTTCCCACCACCTCCTGTGGCAGAGTAGAATCTGAGACCTCTACCTGGCTATCAGCTAGTTTCTCAAACTCCTCATGCAACTTTTTGGGAATTGTGTCATCTTTCCTATGAGAAAATATGCCAAATAGAAATCCAGTCAACTTATCCACCTTAGCTGGGTCAGATAACATGTCATTCATTATACGGTGGTGCTCAACCAACTGTTCAGACATGTCATGGCTTATTTTCATAAGTTTATCTCGAATGTCTAAATAACCATCCTTTCTACTATTTTGACTCTGGTTATCAATTGTCCAAGATTGTGTCCTCTGAGACTCTGTACTATACCTGTCCATTCTGGATAAAGTAGAGTGTAACCCCAATAGGATATAACTTCTTCAAACACCAAGAACTAACATGCAAATGATTAGAAGTAGCATGAAACCATAGATTTGGACATGCAACTGATTAGAAGCAACATGCAACCACCAAATTATGACATGCAAGATCTGGGAAGTTGTCAAAATTGACATGCAAGATCTGGGAAGTTGTCAAAATTGACATGCAAGATCTGGGTAGTTGTCAAAACTGACATGCAAACTTCTACAACCACCAAATTCACCAAGAACTAACATGAAAATGATTAGAAGTAGCATGCAACCATATATTTTGACATGCAACTGATTAGAAGCAACATGCAACCACCAAATTATGACATGCAAGATCTGGGTAGTTGACAAAACTGACATGCAAGATCTGGGTAGTTGTCAAAACTGAAATGCAAACTTCTACAACCACCAAATTCACCAAGAACTAACATGAAAATGATTAGAAGTATCATGCAACCATAAATTTTTACATGTAGCTGATTATAAGCAACATGCAACCATAAATTATGACATGCAAGATTTGGGTAGTTCTCAAAACTGAAATGCAAGATCTGGGTAGTTGTCAAAACTGACCTGCAAACTTCTACAAACCCTCAGGCTGGCAAGATCATGGCTTTGATACCAATGAAATGTCCCCTTTTTTGATTTGATATGGTATTTCACACCTTTAATCAGATCTTTAAAATCAAACAACTAATATCACAAAGATTCTCCAAATTTTTCAAGAAACCCCAAATCGGGTATGCCAGAAATGGTGCCAAAAGCTTCACAGCTTCACCTATTATTAATAAATCTGAAAATGGCCATTTTTACAGATTTTTCAGCAGCATAACAGCCTAAAAAATGACATTTCCAGATCTATATAGCCTTTACATAACAGCTCACAAATGTAGGACAAAAACTATGCTCATTGGGCTCCCGAAATTAACACAAAAATGCCCAAAAACACTAGAAAAACACTAATAAACTATCTCAAAAGTTTAATCACATCCCAATACATATATTCAGCTCTATTTTAATAGCTTAAAGTCTTAAATATAGCAGAAACCAAAAATGATATGAAATGCTCAACTGAAAACACCAAACTCATGCAAAAAACACACCCAAAAACCCACAAATCTACACTGTTCAGCACAAAGGCAAACTCTATATGAGCATGCACATGGAATGGATTCAAACTCCCATCCTTAGCCTTCCTAGAAACCTGCAAACTCCCATTTTTGGGTCTCCCTAGAAACCTGCAAACTCTCGTTCTTGGGTCTCCTTCTCCACAGGTTTGGCAGCCTCTGAAGAATAACAAAGAATGAGTAAAAATCAAGTTCTCCTCAGCCCAAAATGCCCCCAAACCCCTTAAAAGAGGGCATAACCGTAACTCACGTCCAAGAGAGGTTAATGAAACATATTTTAATAATAATTTTCATTTATTAGTCCAACGGTTTCCAAAGATTAACCCCCTTTTTCTGAAACTTCACTTTCTTGGGCCTGCCTGCCTTAGCAAAGATTATTATTTTTTAATTATTTGAAAAGAGGACATGAAAAAGATGATGAGAAAAATGTCACACTTAGGTTAAACCAGGTGTAAAGACACAGAAAGTTGATTGACAGTGTAGGATGATGCAAGAATGCATGAATGCAAGATGAAGAGTATTTGGTGAATCAGAAGACATGATCATGGTGATGGAGAATGAGATGAAGAAGAAAGATGAGATGAGGAGATGTTAGTATGATGGAAAGACTTTTTCTTCTAGAAAGTGCACTATATGTTAAATGCAACTTTATTTTGATATGGAAAATGGAATGCAACACATCATGGCATAAAGGGCCAGAGCACAAATGCAAGCCTTTTGCGTAAACAGGCACAATGTAGACAAAGAATGACCTTGTCCTTCCTAAGGCATATGTACATGCCCTAGACTCTGAAAAGTATATTGTAATAGACAGAAATAGTAAAATATGACCATGAACCATCCCAGCCAGTCTCATAGATTAGTTTTATATCATCGAGTAGCATAGGGACATGATCAAAAAGCAAAGCAAAAATAAATCACTCACTAAACAGTGTGAGCCAACAACTATTCTTGTCCATTATTATGTTCTTGTTAATGTTTTAGGTGTGTAGATAGTGTTTGATATGTTGAGAATGTGATAGTTCTAGTTGTGGATTTAGTTGATAGGTTCATAGTGATATGTTGGATTGATTGTTGGTTGATGTTGCTCAGATATTGTGATTGGCATTGAAGTGTAGTGTTTTGATTTTTAGTCTGCAAAGTGCAAGTGTTTACACAAAAGGGGTGGTTATCCACAGTGAACATGTACAAGGTTTATTGCATATTTTTGATGGGTTTTGTGATTTTTAGGGTTTTTGAGGATATTTGATGTTTTTACATTTTTTCAGGATTGTATTTGAATGTTTAGGATTTTTTCAGGACATTATGTGGTTTTTAGTGATTTTTTTAGGATTGTATTTGAATGTTTAGGATTTTTTCAGGACATTATGTGATTTTTAGTGATTTTATTTGAATGTTTAGGATTTTTTCAGGACATTAGTTATTTTTAGTGATTTTTTCAGGATCGTATTTAAATTTTTAAGGATTTTTTTTTCAGGACATTATGTGATTTTTAGTGATTTTTCCAAGATTGTATAAGCATAAACAAGTGTTAGCTCCAATCCGTTATGCGATAGGTCTAATGGATAAAAGGAACTTAGGGATATGCCCCTAATTCAAATTTAAACTCATGCACTGTGTAGGTAATATGCCCCCAGACAAGACACCAACTATGTACAAAGGCTAATGAATGAGTGTGTGCAGACTGGTGATGCTTAGGCAAGATAACAAAGAACATTAAGTAGTTCATGAGCCATGATAAGAGACCAAGGATGTCTTGCAATATGAAGGATATGATCAAGGAATGATAAAGGGGGAAAAGTCTAGATAGAATCCTGATAGATGGATGAGCAATAACTGATTACACATGGCGTCTGTTTTCCAGGTTTTCACGATGGTACTTGCCCAAAGTGCCTGTTTGCCAGGTTTTCACTTTTGGACAAATTTTTTCTCTTGACTCAAATTTTCATGCCAAGATGCCTGTTTGCCAATATTTTTTCAAGACTTTTAGATGGAATCAAGAATGTCACTAACAAATGCTAAGAAGATATCTGTTATTAGTGCTGCTAGCTGATGAGCTATGGATCCATGACTAACCATAACTATGCGGGATTTTTTCTGAGTCTATAGCTAAAATCAAACCACTAGAAAGGCCTCGAGATATACCATCATGTACCATATGTAAGACAAATTCTATCTCTTGCGAATCAAGGCATCTAAGGATAATTGGGTCAATAAAAATTTCATGTGGGATGTCACTGATGATGACATATGCAAAGGCTTGTTGGAGAAGGATTTGATCTTGGTTATTGGACAAATTAGGTAGCTGGATTTGGAGATAAACAAATGGATATAAGGGAGGGTTGGGAGGGTTGAGACCAATGACCTTCCATATGAATGTTGATTGAGAGAGCTCCAAAAGACTTTATGGCATGTTGAATGTTGGAACATTGATATTCATGGCATCATCTTTTTCATTTTGTATCCTTGGGAGCTTCTTAGCTTTTGATTTTTTATAGTCTAATGGTGTCTTTCAATTTTCACCAAGAGACCTATTCTTGCTATCTTTTTCTTTTTTTTCTTTGTAACTAGAAGGTGGAGTTGGCTACCCAAAATATGCCAATATGTTCTATTTAGAAGGAATTGCTTCTTTATGATCTTCACTCATAATGCCTTCAAAGTCTATTATAAGAGTGTCATCATTGTCGAATCGATCAAAAATTGGTGGTCCATGTTGGTCCCAGTCCAATAGTTCTAGATAATTTGAGGGGATGTCATCATAAGTATTGAATGGGCTTTGGTTGAAGGTAGATATATGGGTAACTGATTCAACTGGGTCATTGGTATTATGCTCAGAGGCTAGGGGATTATTGGTTTCAAGTGGGATATCCTCAGATGCCTTTTCATCATTCAAAACATCCATTGTCTTACACATAGGTACCGTAGTACTAGGAGGACCTATTCGTAATGGTTTAAATCCAAGCCCCAAACTAGGAGGTTGTCCTTTTGTAGTGATGGGTTCAATTATACCTTGTTTTTGAGATCCAAGACCACTGTAGCCACCATAGCCTTGTTTCTGCATGATAGTAAACCCAAATCCATACTTTCTAGGAGATATCAAAGTGGGTTCTCATTCTACTTTTTCTTTCTCAATACATACAGATGTATTCTCATTGATAGAAGTACCATTCTTTGTACTGATGGGAGAAAGTGGTGACTCCCTAATGTGAGAGACTTGAGACATAAAGTACTCTCCACACCCATTGTCTTCAATCTTCATCTTTTCCTTGGCTTAACTAAGCAATATATCAGCATCCACATACTTAGAGGGATTTGTGGGTTGTGCTTCATTGTTTGTTGGGATTTGGAATGTAGTAGCATCTCTTAGATTAGCACAACACTAGAAAGGATCTGGATCACCAGGGATGGTAACCTCCATGTTGTCATAGGAAAACTTTAGATATTGATGATATGTAGAAGGGACTGCTTTCATAGCATGAAGCCAAGGGCATCCTAGTATCATGTTGCAATTCATTTTGATGTCTAGGACGTGGAACAATGTGTTTTTAGTAGTTGGACCAACTCTGATAGGTAATGTGATGATGCCCCCAGAGAAGTATTCACCATCATCATAAGCTTTTATTGTGATTCTTTGAAAGGGATCCACATCATCTTCAGAATAACCCAAACTATTGACAACCTTAAGAGTATAAATATTCAGTCCTACTCCTCCATCTATTAAGACACATCTGACTTTGGCATTATGGATGAAGACTTCAAGGTGGAGGGGATCATTGTGGTTAGATTTTTCCTTAGGAATATCTCAGGGTGAAAAAGTGATATGTTATGATGTAGATAGGTTCCCAACCATGGCTTGGAACTGGGCAACATCCATGTTATTTGGGACTATTGACTCTTTAAGGGCTTGCTCCAAGATCTTTTGGTATTGGGGGGATGCACACAGTAAGTCCAAAATGGATATTTGTGCAAGAGTTTTTTCGAGTTGTTCAATAAGGCTATAATCAAATGAAGTAGGAGTAGTAGGTCTACTTGGGGGTGCAAGTCTAGTAGAAGCATTAGGTCTAGTTGGGGCTCCAAGTAGGGTGATCTTGCTATAGTGTGTAGTGATAGCACAATGAGGGTCTTTAGCCTTTAATGTGAATGTGGATATGTAGAAGTCAAACTCATTAAAGCAATTGATGGTGCAGTCATAGCCAGTGCATGTGTAATTCACATTACCTTGTGAGTTTGAGTTTGAACTTGAGGGTTTTTCTTTGTCATGATTATCCAAAGGATCTTTGAAAATAGTGTGATTAGAGTTGGATGCTAATAGTGATGGATCAACCATGATTACACCATCATCAATAAGGTCTTGTATTGCATGTTTCAATTGGAAGCATGATGAAGTATTGTTTCCTTTGGTGCGATAGTAATCACAATACTTTTTGTCATCCCACCAATCTGCTTTAGTTAATGGTTCATCTTTGATTGGGGGTAGCTATAGGAAGTTATTACTCAGTAACTGTTCAATGCAGTCTCAAGAGGTATCCCCAATGGTGTGAATTTTCTATCCTTGGTTCTAGGATGCCTTTTGTCTTGTGTGGAAGTCTCAGTTTTCTATTGTTGAGGTGTTGATTAGGAGTTTGTGAATTTGTGGGGTTTGCACCTTTCAAAGTCAACTGAGGTTGTGCTATGCTAATCATGTGGGCATCCACAATGCCATCATTAGTCACATTCTTATTTTTGGAAAAAAAATTTGGCTTGTCATTAGATGAGTTGGTATTGGTGTTGTCTTTGTTTGTCTTGAGGATTCCCTTATGGATAAGAGCATCTTCAATACTAGCCCCTTTTTTCATTAGTTTAGAAATGGTGCTTGAACTCTTGATTTTGAGTTCATACATTAAGTTGGGGACTAAGTTTTCAATGCAAAAGTTAACTTGTTATTCTTTAGGAATGTCTAGTGAGCATTGACTGACTAAGCTTCTCCAATGGAGTAAAAATGTGATGAATGGCGCTCCTACCTTTTGTTTAGTTGAGAACAAATCGAAAAGTGTCACCTCATTTGTAATGTTGAAGGAAAAGTGGGAGATGAACTTTTTTGCTAGCTCTAACCAAGATTTGATATTACCAGGAAGTTTGGAGTACCATTCAAGTGCAAGCCCACCTAGAGAATGAGGGAACAATCTCATAAGATAAGTGGGCTCATCACTAAGTTTATTACATGAAGCACAAAATTCTCAGATGTGATCAATAGGGCTTCCTTTTCCTTGGTATTTTTCAAACCTTGGAGCCTCAAAGTGTTTTGGGAATGGAGGTATATACAAACTTTTATCAAATGGATTAGGACATAGGTCCCTTTCTGTATATAGAGCCTATTTATTTTGGACTCCCAACACCTTGACTTGTTTGGAAAGTTGTTTGAATTGTTGTAATAGTTCTTCATTGGGGTTTTGCATGATCGTCTTTCCTTCAAGTCTTTTGTGTCTATGAGTAGACCATTTGCTATGGTGAAAATTATGTCTACTTGGTTCTGACATTTCTGTGCCTGATTAGTTTGGTGAAGTGTTGCTAGGTGGTGGAGGTATGTTGGCACCTCGAAGATAGAAAGGTCCTTGTTGTTGGGGTACTTGTTTTGGTATTTGATGTGGCACTTTTTGTGGGATTGACTATGATTGTTGTACAATGTGTTGTTATTGTGCCATGTGTTGTGGTTGTTGTTGGGATACCTCTGTTGTTTGTATGCGAGACCATGTACCTGCTTGTTGTTGTAGAGGTATTTGTTGAGGTTGTTGTGGCACATGTTGTTATAATAGATTTTGTTGGTATGTGATTTGTTTCTCAAGGCAACTTTGGTATTCCAACTGCTTCTTGAGTTTCTCTTGTCATTTAGCAAACATGGTTTGTTGTTGTTGGAATTGTTGCTGAAATTGTTGTTAATAAATTGTGTGTAAGTCAAGTGGGTTCACATGGGACTGTGTATTAGGAATGTTGGATGTTTTCCCCACTTGAGGTTGTTGTCATTGTGGTTGATTTTGTTGTTGATATGTGGGATGTGTGTTAAGTAGATGTATACTTGGTTGTGCCTTGGAAGTGCGGAATCCTTGTACCACTGTAGGTTGTTGTTGTCATGGGGGTTGACTAAGTCCTTGAGAATTGAATGTCATGTTTGTATTGTTGTTTTGGTACCTTTGTGTGTTAGATGTTTTTGCTTGTGACATCATATTGACTTGACTATGAGATGTGTCCCTATTGGGAATGGGCATAATGTCAATAAGAATTTTCCTTTGTGTGTCCATAGGGATGGTTGCACTTGATGTTTCACATGTTTTACTTATGAGAGGCTCTATAGTTTTTGATGCCATAGCACTTGGTAAAGTTAGGAGCAAAGGTGTACTTTGTTGATTTGCCTCCAGAGAAGGTATTTTTGGATCCCTAGAGCACAAGTCCCTTTAGGTGTATCTTGTTGTTGAATCAAGTGACTAAAATCAAGTCTCAATGTCCTTTTGGGGTGTTTAGGAATTTGTGGTATTTCACCGAACAAGAGATTAACATTAATGTGTTCAAATGTACTTTGGAGGATTTCAATTGTTGGTTATTGATGGGACCTTATAGGTGCCATTATTGTATTTGAAAACTCCAAAGGTTTTTTTTCCCTTGTCTAAGTCCAAACTGATCATGGGTTGTATGTTTTCAATAGTTGTGTTGGTTTGATGTTTGGACTTAGGATCTTCCAAGTTTGCGTTAAATTTGACAATTTCTTGGGCTGCCAAACATTTGAAGTTCTTACAAAAACTTTTTTCTTGACATGCCCTAGCCATTTCTTCATCAGTGATGCCATAATCAGTGTTAGAGTCATCACTTAGGTGTAAAGTACCTTGTTGTATGTTGGATGTGTTATAGTTGAAGGTACTTGTGTTACGTTGGCTGAATTTGAAGGAATGTGATTGTTCATCTTCAGGTGTGGTTGGTACCCTTCCACCTCCTAGTGGTATTGGCACAAATATAGGTTCAAAGTCAAGACTCCATTGAACCATACCATGTGTGGGGGAAGTTTTAGAATGAAATCTCATGGTAGGTGCATTGTTCAAGGTTTGTTATGCCATAGCTTGATTATGAGGATCTTGTGGATACATGTTCAAGGGGTCTGCTAGTAATGGTTGTGATACCTCAATTTGGTCTTCGTCAAAGGTTTGTTGGGTTTTCTTGCTCTTTCTTTGTCTTGGACATGGTTTTGGTTGTGCTTGTGCCTCAAAAAAAAAAGGTTGATAGAGTTCTTTGGGTCTCTGACCTGATTGTGTCCTAGTAAGTGCTAGCATGATACCTAAGAATGCAGATGCAATTGAAATTTTGAGTGTTTTGAGTGATTTAGAGTGGTGTGTATGCAAGATATGAGTGTTTTTTGGATTTTTAAGTGTTTAGAAATGATATGAAATGTGAGGAAATGCTAAATGAGTTATGGTTTTGATGTAAAAAGTGCAAATGTCCTAGGGGTGTTATGCAAACACAAAATGCAAGGTGATGTTTTGGAGTTTGACTAGAGGGGATGAAAATGACTCTAAGGTATGTAAAATGATAATCAGGACTTGGTAATGAAACTAAAGGTAGGTGTATTCAAGGTAGACTATGCAAAGGATGGTTTCAAAGGGTTGCTAATGACGTTTAGAATATGCAAAATGAGGGCAAATGATCAAGAAGGCAATTTGGTTGATGGATAATCTAATAGGGTTCGGTAGTGAGAATGATGCTAAGGTTTGAACCATGGAAGATGAAGGGGATATACCAATAGGATAAATCAAAATGATGTTTGGGGATGCTAGGAATATGATTATACTATGACAAGGGTCAAGGGAAAGTTTTGAATTTAGGTAAAACCTTTAGAAAGTATTTTCCCTAGGAGTTTAACCTTGTGATAAAGGACTTTGGATCTTGACCAAAAATTGGTAAAAGATGAAAAGATCAAATTCATAAAAGATGAAAAGGTCAAATATATCGAGAAATAGACAAATTTTGACCCAATAAAAATGATAAGAAAAGATAAAAAGACTAGTCAAGATCCATTATCCATCAACACGAGGAGATACTCTAAGACTCATACTTTGTCTAGATTTTTGACTAAATTCAAAGGTTTTGGGGGTTCAAAATGATGTTTTAGGGGGTCAAAATGGTTGTGATACTGATTGGATGTGTGATATGGAAAATTCCTATAATGTAAACAGGGGTTTTGGGTGCAAGATGCAGTTTTTGGTCAAGTGCAAAATGAGGAGGTGTAGAGGCTCCTAGATGCAGTTTTGAGGTCGTAAAGTGTAGTTTGGAGGCCCAAAATGCTCATGCAAGTACCCAAGTGCACCATAATAGTTCCAAGTGCACCCTAAAAGTAAAAAATACATCATTTATGCACTTGGAGCTAGTTTGGGTGCAGTTGGTAGTTTCTGGGCACAGTTGGTAAGCTAGGACGAATGTTTGTTGATTCAGAAGGGTATGGTTACCAAACTGATATGCCAGGAAGCTAAGATGTTGGGTTTGATGTTAGTATGGGTTGAGAGATAGAAAATAGAAGTTATGACCTATATAATGATGTCTTAAGTGAAGTTGAGGAAGACTAGGTGATGTAGAATGCAGATCTGGGCAAGCTAGTGCAAGGGGAGCTAACCAGGTACCTAAGGACACTGTTGAAGCCCCAAAATGTTACCTGGAACCCAAAACTAGATATCAAGACCATAAAGTGCACCCAAATAGTGTAGAATATTTCAATGAAATAATTGGTAGTTTTATGATGCATTTGGTAGTTTCAGGGCGCAGTTGGTAAACTGGGTTGAAACTAAAGCAATTCTAGGAGCTATGGTTTCCAGATTGATATCACAGAGAGGTAAACAATAGGGGAAAGTGTTAAGACCAGTATGAATGCTCAAAATGATGGTTAGGACACCCAAAATTATGGTTAAAGTAGTCAAGATGATGAATAGGTATGAAAAGCTGCAAGGTGGTGAATGCAAAGTGTTGATTGTGAGATGGGAATGCAAAAACTAAGGGAGGTAAACCAAACCTAAAAGGATGCAATATGAATGGTAATAGATACTAAATGAGGAATAAAAGGTGCAATATGAAGTCTATATGATTTATGAATGAGGCCTATACTAGGGTTCATGCAAGTGAAGTCTATGCAAGTGTGAGATCTACATTTTGCCAAGCACATTTAAGAGCACAAGTCGCCATGTTTTTCAAGGTTTGAGTGTGTTGAACCAAAGTTTGCAAAGTTTGATAAAGGTTGAAATGTTTTGGAAATGTGTGATGTTTTGACAAGTTCAAATGATATCCAAGGTGTAAATTTAAAAGTTTGGCTTTTATCTTGATTATGTTATACACACATGCAAGACACATTAAGACAAGAATAGCTATTGTTAAAAGTAACAAACACACCACAACCTAGGCTTTTAGGATTGTATCCACTAAATTCCTACTTGAACCAAAGTTTAGCTAAACTTACCTAGAGAAAAAAACCTAGGATCTTGGCACCATAGGCTCCCCCTTATAGCGCACTCACTTCTTGAGGCTACCAAGATCTGCTTCCCAAGGGGCATGACTTTCCAAGGGACTGTTGCCACTACTAAGGATCATGAGAATGTAGGATGTCTTCATGGGTATGGATGACCCCTTAAGCTAGTGGATAGAAAGGATTTTGGCTAATAAAACATGGTTTTTAGTAAGGGCATTCCATTCAGCAAGTGAATGATAAACTTCCATAGAAGGTCTCCCAACCCCAAGAATTGGGGTTTGATGCACCACAAGGGTATTGGAGGAGAGGTATCACACAGCAATATTCTTGACACGACTTTCACTATAATCAAATTTTATATAGTTTCTGGAACATTGACCTAGCTTTTGGCTCATTACTGCTCTGAGGTCATCCCCTGACATACCCAATATTGAGTATCTTGGTCCAAGGCAGGCCTCCTATAGAAGTTACATGAATTTCTCTTACACCCTTACACCCAAGATCTACGAATGGTGAGAGGAGATGATATGTCCAATAAAACTCTTAGGGATTTAACACTATACACATGCCAAGCAAAAAATAAAAAGGTTCATTTTAAGCACCAAACAAAATGCTATCTAATCTAGGAAATCCACACACATAGTTTGGAAAGACACACAAAGTCTTTGACAATGTCCTGCAAAGCACATATTAGTAGTTTCTTATGATCAAGTCTTCATCCAATGATTTCCACATGCAGCAAATAAACCATTAGTAACAAAAAATCACCTAATCTATGTCCCAGAGAGTGATAGGAACCTTAGATGCAGATTTTGATTGATGCATATGCTTACTATGAACCTGGGTGTGTTCTGATAGAGTAGATTGCTCCCTAGAAGGCCAAAATGGCTCTGAGCACCCCCAAGTGTGCCCAAATAGTGCATACTAAATCAATGAAATAGTTGGGGCCCAGTTGGGTGTAGTTGGTAGTTTTAGGGCATAGTTGGGAAGTCAGGTGCAAAGTGTGGGGAAATGGTGCCTAGACAAGACCCAAAAACTAAAATTTTCAAAGCTACACTCCCAAGTGCATCCAAACAATGTAGACTACATCAATGACATAGTTGGGGCCCAGTTGGGTGCATTTGGTAAGTCAAAAAAAATAGAAGGAGGTTTTGGTGGCTTCTAGACTCCTAAAACTACTCCTAGGGGTCCCGAGTGCACCCTGACAAAGTAGAGTACACCCTAAGATAGCAAGCTAACGGAATGCATGAAACAAGAGCATACAAGAATTTTACTAGACCCTCTAATTAATCTAGGTGTGAAAAGGAAGAGCAGATAGTTGTTATACCCTTCCAAGTGAGCTCCTTTCTTGCACATACAAGCACAAAAAAAGAAAACCCAAGTTAGATATGCATTTTCACGTTGGGTTCACTAAATGTAGGACCAGAAAATGGGTTAAAATGCATAACATACTATGAGAAAATCACAAAACTCAATAATCATACGTTAGCACCCACTAGTCTACCATGAAAGCCAAACTAATAAAGAAAGCAATAGAAACCCCCTTTTTCATTTGTAGCTCCCATGTCCTTATTTCTTCTCCAAATGATTGTAGCTCCAATTTTCCTATAGTGCACACAAGATTGAAGCCAAAGCCTATGATATGGATAATGCCATGAGAATACTAGAAGTTTGATTTTAATGTGAGAGTAAGAAGTGTAGATGCAAAGTAGTGGGGACCCAAAGACTCAAGAATTTGGATTTTCAAGACTTAAGCATTAAGATTCAAGGACCAAAAATGAGAGAAAGAGTGTCCAATTTATAATTGACATGGAGGATGAGAGCATTGGATGTTTCACCCATAGATATGTGATGTGGCAAGAGGTTCCTTTGAGAATCCATGACGCGTATGTCAAAATATGCCAATTGTAAGATTCTATGACAAATGAAAGTCAAACTTAGCTAAATGTGGAAGAGAATCTATGATGCATCATAAAACACCTCAACCTACTTAAAGACAAGAATCTATGACAAATAAGCCAAATAGGGATGTGCATAAGAGATAAGAATATTTTATTATGATAAATCTTATCCAACTGTCAAAGGAGAATCCACGAGGTGTCATATCCAAGTGTCATGATGATGCAATATTTTATGGAATATCCGAATTAAAAATCCTTTTATTCTACAAAATAAGAATTAGTAGAAAATGGAATTAATGATGGAAAATGGGACTTAGGAAATTACAAATTTCCATGGTTTGCAGATAATGAATCAATTAATTAATAAATTAATTAATTGAGGATGGTAATTAGGAAGAATAATTAGAAGGAATAATAGAATTAAATTATGGGTTATTTAATCCTATAGAGAAAATTAGTAAATGATTGGCCAAATTGATTAAATGAATGTGACAATATCCTTTGATGAAAATGTGACAATGATGGATATCGAATAAGATGGTGAAAAGGTAGACCAAATCCATGGTCAAATTGATTGATATATCGAAATTGATAACATGCCAAGGACACATGTCATGAATTGGTTGATATGTAACATTTAACCGGTATTGTAAATGCCACAAGATTGAAATTGATTGATAAGGTTTGATCATAATAACATCGACAAACATTGTCAATGTTATTAAAATGGTTGATGATGCCATTTTCTGACATTGAAAGCCTCCACAATGTCAAATATTGAATGACATGAATGACAGTTTGACCTAGCACTGAGAGCCATGACAGTACTATGGTCAGATTGATAAGATTAATAGGTTGATAGGTTTCCAAGGCACTAAAAGCCACAACAATAACTAGGATAAGATAAATGATGATTGATTTGGGATGTTTGATATATTTTGGGTTGATTAGGACCAATTTCAAGTGATTCCAAGTTGATTTGGGGTGATTTTGAGTTGATTTGATATGATTCCAAGTTGATATGAAATTGATGTGAAAGGGGATACAAATGACGAAATTTGGTCAATCTGGCCAAAAGATTGAAGTTAGTAGAATGAGAAAATGGGACAAATTAGTATGAAGAAGTGATGAAGTCATAGATGTGAACCATTTTTTAGTGTCTACAGATAAATTCTTCTTCATCAATCAACTATGTGATAGTACTTTGATCTTCTAAGAAAATATCATCCCTACAAATAGCAAGTTTGACATCATTAACAAAAAAATGATTGAAAATAATGAGCTTCCTCCTTTGCAACAATCTCCCTCTTTGATCTTCAACAATGAGCTTTTTAATCAAATTTCCAACAATCTCCCTCTTTAGCATTGATGGCAAACCAAACTGATCAACCATTAAACTAAACTATTCAATCACAAACTTAATAGATTAAATAGTAAGTCAAATGCCAAAAAGTAAATTGTAACATCACATCTCCTTCTACTATTCTGATTTCTTCATTTCAACTTCTCCCTCTATGTTGTTGTATCCTTGTACTTTGTCTTTTTCCCTCAATATTTCTCAAATTTTCCTTCTATCTTCTTTGATTAGTTTTAGACATCTTCTCCCTCTTTTTTGATTCTTTATATTTGATAGTTGTTGATCAATTATCTGCTATTTCTCCCTCTTTGACAACAATGCCAAAGACATAGTAGCATCTTTAATATGCAAGTGTAGCTTTTACAGGTTCATTCAATTTCTCCCTCTATCACCTTGCTTGTGACTGATGTGGAACTTCAACTCATCAACTACTTTAGCCATGGATCCCAAAGTAAACATCCTTTGCTTCAATGTATAAAATCTTCAGCGTTTAGCTTATTTGATGTAGGGCATACTTGCTTTTTGGTTCATGTACTCTTAGCTAGTGTTATCACCCCTAACTTACCTCTAAGATTCTCAAAAGCATCTTTAGGTAGTGTTTTTGTAAAGATATCAGCAATTTGTTCCTTTGAGCTAACATATTCCATCTTCACTTGTTTGTCTTCCACCAGATCTCTTACATAGTGATACTTGATTGCAATATGTTTAGTTTTAGCATGCATTATTGGATTCTTTGATATGGTAATGGAAATTTTATTGTCACAATAAAGTATCACAGGCTCATTTACTTCTTCCTTCATACCTTGCAGCAAATGTTTGATCGATACAATATTGTTGTAGTTTATAGTAGCTGCCACATACTCAGCTTTAGTAGTAGACTATAAGGTGCAACTTTTCTTTTTGTTGGTCCAAGTAATAAACCTTTTTCCCAAAGAAAAGTGCTCCTCCATTGGTGCTTTTTCTATCATCAATATTAACTCCCTAATATACATCAGTGTAGGCTTTTAGTTTAAACTTCTCATTCTTCTTATAGTATAAACCAAATTCATCAGTTCCTTTCAGGTATCTCAATATTCTCTTCACTACCATTAAGTGATTTTCTCTTGGATTAGCAAAAAATCTTGCTACTATTCCAATATACAATGCAATGTTTGGTCTACTATGTACAACATATTGTAGCTTTCTAATCATTGACCTATATAATGTTTGATTTACTTCAGTAGATTCATCATTCTTGGATAGGTTATGGCCTATTTCCATTGGTGTGCTGACTAATTTTGAGTCTTCTAACCCAAATGTTTTGAGTACTTCGTTGATGTATTTGGATTGGGTCACAAATATTCCATGCTTCAACTAATGTACTTGTAATCCAACAAAGAATTTGATTTTTCCAAACATTGACATCTCAAATTCATGCTTCATTTGGTCAGTGAAATCTTTGCATAAAACATCATTTCCTTCAAATATTATATCATCAACAAAGATTTCTGTTATCAAAATATCTTTACCTTCTTCAACTTTGATTTATAAATTGTTTTCATCTATTCTTTCAAATCCTGTCTTCACAAAAAAATTGTACAACCTTTCATACCATGCTCTAGGTGCTTGCTTCAATCCATAAAGACCATGTCCTTATTCTTCTCATCAACAAATCCCTCTAGTTGTTCTATGTAAACTTCCTCTTCTAGTATACCATTCAGAAAAGAAGACTTCATATCCATTCAGTACATTTTGAAACCTTTATATGCAACATATGCAAGTAATGTTCTTGCTCCTTTCATTCTTGCAATAGGGGCAAATGTCTCTCCATAATCTAGTCCTTCTTATGCATAGCCTTTGCAAACTAGTCTAGCTTTGTTTCTTGTTATCTCACCATTCTCATCAAGCTTGTTTCTAAACACCCATTTGATACCAATCACAATCTTATCATCTAGTGTAGGAACTAGATACCATGTTTTGTTTTTCTCAATTTGATCTATCTCTTCTTCCATGGCTTAATACTAGTCATCATCTTGTAGTGCATCTTTCACTATTTTAGGTTCAACTTTTCTTAACATACATGATTCATTGTTGAGCCTATTCCTTGTCATTGGTCTGACATCCTTATTACTAATAATTTGATCTGTAGGCTGATGTCTTCTCACCTACTTGGCTAATTTGGGTTCAATCCTTCTTTCCATGTTTGATCCTTTAGCTTCAAAGTCATTTTTTTCTTCTTCATCTGGCATTTCATCATTCCTTTCTTGCATACTATTTTCAGAATCAGAATGTCCATTTTTTGCATTCTATAGCTTGGCTTCTAAATGCAACTAGACATTCACTAGTTGAGACTCAAAAAATACAAAAAAATGTTGTTGATTCCCAACTTGATTTGTAGCATTGTCTTCAACTATTATTCCTTCATAGAAGTATACAAAGGATCTACAATCCTCTATTTTCTTTGATTCATCAACCTAAACTTCTGTATGCTTATCAAAATTTACATTTACACTCTCCACAATCTTGTTAGTATTTGTATTCAAACACTTATATGCCTTACTTCTGTGGATTATCCAAGAAATATGCATTCATCACTTTTTGCATCAAACTTGTCATTTCTAGTTTCTTTTAGAATATAGGACTTATAACCAAATACTTTGAAATGTTTAACATTGGGTGAATGATCATACCATAATTCCAAAGGTGTTGCATTTTAAAATTTCTTGACTTGAACTCTATTTAATGTGTAGACTATAGTACTTATAGGTTCTCTCTAGTACTTTAGTGCAACATTTTTCTCCATCATCAAGGTTCTAGAATAGTCAATTTCCTTCTTCTATAAATACCATTCTGTGGTGGAGTTTTTGGTGTTGATGTTTTCCTTTTGATACCTTTGTCATTGAAGAATGTTTCAAACTCTCCTAATGTGAACTCACCTCCTCTATCTGACCTTAGGCATTTTAGGTTCTTTCCTGTTTCCTTCTCAACTCTAGTCAAATACCACTTGAACATTTGAAATGCATCAATTTTTTTCTTTAAGAACATAGTAGTCATCATCCTGGAGTAGTCATCTACAAATAGCATTATGTATATGTCTCCTAGATAGCTTTGCACTTATATTGGGCCACATAAGTCTATATGGACTAACTCTAGTACTTCATTAGAAGTGTATATTTTTCTTTTGAAACTAGACTTAGTTATCTTTCCTAGTTGACATTGTTTACACATTATATTTTCAGGTTTCTTCAACTTGGGCAATCCTCTGACTTTCTTTTTCTTGCTGATGCTAATCAAATGATCAAAGTTAACATGACACAACCTTTTTATGCCACAACCACACATCATCGAGTCTAACAACAAGACATTTTCATATTCCATATCTAGGTAAAATAGATTACTCCTAGTTTTTTCACCTTTTCCTATCATCTTTCCATTAGTGTCATAGATCTTGGTAGTTTTGTTTCCAAATTCAACTTTGCAACCTCCATTTCCTAACTATGATACACTCAAAAAGTTGTAGTTCAAGTCTTCAACATAGCATGCATTATCACATGAAATTTTCTCTATAAGTTTGATAGAGAATTTTTATTTTATTTGACATGGGCCATCATTACCAAATCTAACACTATTTCCATAATATTGAGTAAAGGTAATGAACTTACTTTTATCTCTAGTCATTTCATGTGAGAATCCACTATCTATGATCCACTTATCATTCTTTTTCACATAGGTAACCAATTTTTTTTCTTCATCTTCATCTTTATCTAATTCATCCTTCATGGCTACATATACTACTTCATCATCATTCTCATTAGAGTCTTCTTCAATAATGTAGCATCTCTTGCATTTCTCTTTGCAATCTTTGTTGTCATCTTCTCTTTTGTTCTTATACTTATTTCCTTCTTTGTAGTTCTTATTCTGTGGACATGTTGTAGCTATATGACCTACTTCATTACAATTGAAACATATGATAGGGAGCTTACCTTTGAATTTTCCTTAACCTCTATGGAATCTCCTAGCCAGTAGTGCTTCTAACTGTTCCACATCTTCCTCATCGGTGTTTCTATCACTGGATGCATGTTTTTCTTTTCTTCTATTCTTACTTGATGTGTCCTCCCTAGTGTCTTTTATTGTCATATTTGCCTTGAAAGTAGATTCAAGGTTCTTAGGTTTGTACTTTCCAAACATGGATAGCACAAATGCAATAGGTCTTCCAACTATTCCTTCAAAGGTTAGTGTGTTCCCTTGTACACACCTCAACTCTTGGATGGCTGAAAATCTAATAGAATAGATAGTAAGATGAGTTCTTAAGTATTTTATGATGGCTATTTATTTTTCCAATTTTCCACCTAGACTTCTTATAGCACTCACCACTTCTTTCATTCTTGTAGTGTACCAAGCAGTATTTTCACCTTCCTCCATCTTCATGTCATCCAACTTTCTTCTTAGACTATCTCTCTTTTCTCTTTGGATATTCTAATCTCCTTCATAGATTTTTGATAAGATTTTCCACATTTTGAATGCAATGTCATAGTCTTTGGTGTCATCATATTCTGTATAGTTGAGTGTAGAGGCAATCTCCAACATTGCTTGATTGTGCTCCTTTTTGTTCAAATCATCTATAGTAAGAGGTCCTATTGGAGTTAAATTTTCTATTTCAATTGAGGTTTGTGCATAGTCACCTATTGATCCAAGGTGAAATTTCATTGGACTCTTCCATGTAGCAAAGTTGTCTTTGTTGAGCTTGGGAACTTCTCTCTTGGACATCTTGATCTTCTTACTTCTAGTACCTTGAAACTAAATCAGTAGAAGGCTTTGATACCAATTGTTAGAATTTCTTTAAAATAATTGAGAGGAAGGGGGGATGAATTAGTTACTCAAGGTCCAAATGTCCTATTCAAACTTTTCACTAAGTATAGTGAACTCATTCAACCATTCGTTCATCTAAGCTTTAACTTATCTAATCAACAAGTTACTATGAATCAACATGCAAGTATAACAAACAAGAAATCAACACATGAAACAATGATTAATGTGGAAACCCAATTTGGGAAAAACCACTAGTAACATGCTACTCAATTTTTACTCTTCTAAAGTGATGCCCTATTAAAGACCTACCCTATTAAAGGCTTAAAACACACTATTAAATGTGACCTTGTTAGAGGATTTAACCACCTTGTTAGAAGTGAGCCTAGTTAAAGGACTTTAGAACATTCACTTGGAATGTCATTCTATTAAATGATCTACAAATGGCTGTTAGGTCAACCTAAGTCCATAGGATTTTTAGATCTAATAAAATTGCAAGAGAGTATTAGAAAATCTTGACCTGACTACAACATACAACTTATCTTGTAGATTTTAGATCACTTCTTAGCTCATACCCTTGCCTGGCCTTCAATCTCTACAACTCTAATAGATTGCCCTCCTTTCAAGCTTAGTACTCTTTGAGTCTCCATGCTTAATGTACCAATCCAATCATCTCTTCATGACCACTTGTAGATGTAGAGCCTCTGTGCTCTTCCTTCTCCTAGATGTCCCCTCTTTAACATTCGTCAAACTACTTCATAGATTTGGCTCTTCAGCAACAACAGTATCATCGGCTCTTTGCTTCTTGGTCTATGACTTCTTAAATAGAATTCTTGGAGTACCTTTTCCTACTCAATTATTTCATTCTTTAATTTCAACTTTCATGGATTAGGTAGGATTCATTGCATCTAACCCATATTTTGTTTCCTTTAGAAACTTCTTGAATAATCTTTTAGAATTTTTCTAAAAATGGCTTATATAGGATTCTATACCACCAAATCATCATCCTAATCTTCCAACTCATTCACAAAATCCAATGTAACCACTATGTTAGCTTACATTTGGTAAATCTTCATCATTTGAAATAATGCAGTAGCTCAGCACTATTGAAATACTAGTGCTCGACACATACTATGTTACTTGACATCAACTGTGTTTTTCCTGATGCTCAACACTTGAATATCACTTAGCACCAACTAAAATTTTTCTGATACTCGACACTTGATCTTCACTTGGCACATGAAGATCACTTGGCACACACTAGAATTTTCTATTACTCAGCTTCTACTAAGAATTTTCTCGGCTTCAACTAACTTACTCAAAACCCACTAATGATCTTAGTTTGAGCTTTACATTTTACTTTGTTACAACTTCTTCATCTAATGTTTCTAAGTATGACCAACCTCCATATCTTTAAGTATGTCATCAATACATTACTTAATGATTATCTTAACTGATCCTTGCACTTCATTACAATGTCATAACTCAACCTTTCCCTTAGGTTCTCTTGTTAAATCTTGTTGATCAATTCCTCTTCATCAATCAACTAAGTGATAGTACTTGGATCTTATAAGAAAATATCATCCCTTCAAATAGCAGGTTTGACATCAATGAAAAAACAATGATTGAAAATAACAAGCTTCCTCCTTTGCAACAATCTCCCTCTTTGATCTTCAATAATGAGCTTTTCAATCAAATTTCCAACACTATATTATAGCCTGACCCTCTGAGTTCTCTATATTGATTCTCATCTTCAAATGAGATCGTTATGTTCTATCTCCTCATTTGATCTAGTAAAAAGGATGAACTAAGGTCCCATCCTAGAAAAAAATCATACCATTTCTCATTACCAACTCCCTTAACTCCTAAACAATGAGGCTCTCACTAGCAAGGCCATATTCTTGTAGCTTTTTGAATAATTTTGTAGCTACCTCTTCAAAATCCCCTAGTTTCATTTGTAGGAAAAGTTCATTATATTTTGCTTTAAATAGAAAACTCTCTTTCTCATCATTTTTTATAAAATTATCATCTTTCATGAATTCACGAGCCTCTATAATTTTTTCATCTATCATTTTAGCTTCCAGCTACAACTTTTTTTCTCTTTTGTCATCCTCAAAAGATTGAGATATTAAATATCTCTTCCTTATGTCTTCAAAATATTGACTACCTCTTGGCAAGATTTTGAGGGATTTTTGTTGGGATTTCTTAGGTAATTCAACAATATTTCTCTTTTTATGTCTCTATTCTTCCCACTTAGAACTCTCAGGAACATCTTCTTCAACCTCTTCTTCTTTAGCTTGGTCCTCCTCATCAGAGACTTCAATAAAAATCTCATCATCTGAGTACTCAGGGTCAATCCTTTTTCTGAATGCCTCTAAAATTTGGGTTACTAATTCATCAGAATTTGTCACACACTTCTCCAATTTTGAGTAGTGATCCTCATTAGGATAAAAACCTTTGAAATTTGTATCTACCCTTTTCATCTCATACTCAAAACTAACAATGTCTCTATATTTAACCATTCTTTCTTTGCACACATCTTCATTTAGCTTGTTAGCAATGGCATCCTCTTCCAACATGGGTTTTCTTGGTGGCATGGTATATCCTTTCATTCTCTTCAGGGCATGTCTAACTACATTTAAAGGATCATAAGTCCTAGCTAGCCTAGTTGGAAATTTATATTTTCTCAAAAAATAATTTGTTCCCTCAATGGCATTCTTGCCAATCTCAAAATCTCTCACTTTGATACATCTACAAAGAAAGGTTCCTTTCTTAACATCTCTATTTAAAGAAATCTATTGCTAAAATACCTCCACAAAACCTAACCTTTTAGGTAAATATTTAGGTAAAATATGAGGTGGTTGAGGGCATCCAAAAACCCTAAGGACAATATATTCTTCAAATTAAAGATACTACTCCAATCATGAGTTTTTTTTTTCATCATCAAAGCACATTTTAGGTTTAACAACCCTTCTTACACTTGTAGGGATTCTCTCAATTATCATCCCTATCATTTTTAAGACTAGATAAATGAAATCATCATAAAAGGTAATTACATTAGAATAAGTGTAAATCATTTGCCATACCCGTGTCCACTTTTGTACTGGAAATCTCTCTCTCTCTCTGTCTCTCCATTCTTGAGTAGGCTCAAAGAAACTCTAATTGAATATGTTTGAATTCTTGAACAAGATTAGGTGCTGAGCATAGAACAATGGTGGAATTTGAAATTCATGTGGTCTCCTTGCTAAGAAATAGTGATCTTATGAATACTCTCAATGATATAATCCAAAAAATCATAACCTATATTATGATTTGGGTCTTGGATATTCAAGGCCATAATATAATGTCCTCCTAGTGCTTCCATAGTTCCATCTAAATGTAGGACTTTGTTGATTCCAAACATATGGTTCTAAAAATATCTTTGGAAGGATTTCAAAGGCATATGTTCTTCAAGATCCTTCTTTTTTGGAATGTTTCCTATATTCTTCTTTGTAGATGGAATATATGAAGTCATATTCTAGGCCAATGCCAAAATTCTAATGACCCTTGAAATTCTCAGTTAATTTCTCCACCTCTATGGGAATTGACATAGGTTCTCCCAAGTCAAAAAATTCTATAAATTTCTCCTTGTTCAAGGATAAGAAAACACTTCTATCCTTCCTATGAAATGTCTTCTTGACATGATTATAAAATTTGATTAGGGCTTTCTCTAGATCAACATCTACAAACACTTCAAGCATAATTAAATTTTCTAAGTTTCTTACCCATGGGTTACGAATAGGAACATCTGATGCTCTGTTCCTATAGAAAAACCAAGAAAATTCATACACATTTCTGTCAAGAACTTTTGCATCTCTACATAATGTATATGGTTGTTTTAATATCAAATTATTTTCTTTTTGTACATTAGTTGATCTAGGCAAAATGTGAGTCCACTCTTCTACAAATGTCCTTGGAACCTCTGGTGGTGCATCTGGTTACTCAATTATTGCTTGCACAATTATCTCTCCCTCCTTGTAAGCCATTTCTACAACAAATTTGGTTAATTATGTATGCTAAAAGTGGAAAAAAATGCTTTAATACCACTCTATGCTTGAAAATTACTTAGAAAAATAAACAACTTAAGAAAATAGTAATAAAAATTCTTCCGCTCTCTAGACTTTATCTATTTCTATAATGAGGGCATGGCCTTAATTGACATTTAAGAGTGCCACAGTTGAAAACCTATCAATTTCTCAAAGGACTAGCCAAATCTAAACTTTTTCATATTTTTGTACATCTAGCTCATCACATTCTTGTCCATCTTAGACTTTGCCATTGAGAAGAGTCATTTATGTCTTGAGACTTATACTCATGATATTGCAACTAGGGATTCACCTCTTAGCTCTTCACAATTTCACAACAGTTTATCAAGATACTTATATTAATTATGCAATGTCATTCTCAATGTTTTACCTAGCCATTATTCCTTCATCGTGGCATTGTGACTTAAATTTTATCTACTACAATAATCCTTGCAAAGATGTGGTTCCCAATAATCTCAACCATTTGATCTTTTTTGGTTCGTTTGTGGCTTCAACTTACTAACTAGGGTTAGAACTTGTAAGAATGTGATGTACTGCATTTGCTACTTTGCTACCTTCTTCATGAGTTAAACACAAACTCCAAAAAAGATAAAAAGGCAAAAAAGTTTGACTATGTGATCACCTTGATCAATTCATTTCAACTTGAAAGTTTAATTATGCTTAAACCTTTGTGAACCAGCAATGAACATTTCTTTTGACTACCATATATCCTTTGCAACCTCTCAACTTGAAGACTATATTGGCCACTTAACCATGTCATCATGCACTTATGTCAAACCCCTCTACCATGTGTCATAGACCAATCCACATGTTTTTGATTTGGTTCTACCATCTGGGCATATTTGGATACGTGTCTTCCCTTCACTGCTTCACAACCTTAGAAGGTTCTAGCTGGATATCACATGCAAATAGGCAATTTACCTTTGGATTGACTAATTTCCTTTATTCACATTGTTTCCACTTTAAAATAACTAAAGTTAGGAAGCCTTGTGACCTTGAACCTATACTTGTTTTTCCCATTCATAACTTGAAAAGAAAAGTTTCCATTGTCTGCTATGAAACTTTGTAGTGCCTAACACAAGTCATTTTTCTCCCTCACTCCCTTAGGAATGGTTAGTGAGCAAAGATGTGTGATGTTGCAAAAATGAATTCTTTGCAACATTTCAACTTAATCATATAGAAAAACATGAATTAATAATGTGAAAACTTGTCATAAAATGTAAGGGTATAAGACATATCAATAATTTTTTGCATATTCTTATTTTGGACTTTTAAAATCAATTTTGAGAAAAGGGGTTTCCTTGATCACAAAAATGGAATATTTTAAGCTAGGGTTTTATGAGGATAGACAAAAATTTAGAAACCCTATGCAAGGTAACTACAATACTTTCATGACGTTCACTCATAATTTTCAAAATCTTTGGCAAGTGGAAAATCAGAGCAACAGGTAGCACCCCAAACTTTAAGGAAAAGGGTGTATAAAGCTAGGATACACCTATGGAAACAAGGGATGATGATGATGATGCTACCTCCAATGCATCATAGGAGGATAGGATTTTTGTGGATACCTAGGGGAAATATGATGACAAGATGGAAATGGGGATGGTAGTGAACCCCCTCTGTGAAAAATCTCAAAATGACACATGAACCAGGTATTCCTAGTATAGGTAAAAGGAGTATATGGTTTGAAAACAAAAATAACGGAAATGTAAGGAGAAGATTATCCATTGATTTACTAGATAGAAAATGCAATATGATGAGCCCAGACAAAAAGCTAAGAATGGTAAACTTGAGCACCCAAGAATTAGCATTGTGAGTTACTTGAAATTAGCTTCTGAGAATATGTCCATAGGGTAGAAAAAAAGGGAGGTCTTGGGAAAGGGTTTTATTAGGGAACAAGGTATCAAGGATGGGTTAACTAAAAATTAGGATAAGGTGGATGTGTCTAGGGCCCTTAATAGGTGGGTATATCGTGAAAAAAATTCCATTAGGGAAGCAATGGAGAAGTTGGAAAAGGTCATTCAAACTAAGATGAAGGCAAAGAGAAACGTGGAGGAAGACATTCTAATCCAAATGAATGAGATAAAGAGTTTTATTGATGACACTGACAAAAAAATTCAAAATCTAATACAAAATTTAGTTAGTCATGAAGGCAAGATAGTGAAAGAGGGAATTGATCTAAGCATTAACCTCATTGGAAAAGCCAAGAAGGTTGAGAAGGAATCAGTTGGTGGTCTAGGAAAAAGAACTTAGGGAAGACTAAACAAAAAGAAACATATTTCTACAAAGAACATTGAGTCTAAGATCTTGCTAAACTCCTTAAAGAGCTGGCCCAGCTCAGGTATTATGTTTTTCATTTTATTTTTCATTTGGTCTACTTCATTGGTTAGGTTTTTTGTCTTGCTGGAAGTTTAAATTGGTTAAATATCTTATTTCTAGCATAGTTTCACTTATGGACATTATTGATCTATCTTGTATTTTTAAGTTTTTGATTTCAGATCCCTAAAACTTGTTTTTACTATAATCCAGAATAAATGAAATTATTGTTCAAGATAAGTATGTTGGAGAAAGCAAAATACCAGCATACAACTAAATCTTTCAATTGGAGCATTGCTCTGAACATATCGGTATGCTATTATTCTATCATGTTTATTGGTCAAAGATCATGTCTAGTAATGGTATTTTTGCATGTCATTTACACCTCAACGAAATTGTTAAAACATGTGTCTATCCATTGCTTTGTAAAAGTATTAATGTTTGTACAATAATATTGGTTGTTTGTTTCATACCATTCATGTGTACGATGTCATTCAAACTTGTTAGAATACACATACCATTTTATTATTAAAATAAAAGGTTAAATATAGGACAAGTGTGATCAAACATGGGAGAGCTAAATAAATCATGGTGATAAACATAGATGGATTACCTACGACTAATATTTATAAAACCTATGACAAAGTTAAAAGAATATTAGACAATTTCATAACAAGCATTGGAAATTGTCTTCCCATAACCAATGCTCTGCAATCTTTAGGAATTCTAAATATTTGTGTTGAAGTCATACTTTCTCTAAAGTGCACCCAACCTACCTGTTATCCCATAAAAAATAATAACAATACTTGATCATATGAAACATAATGATGGAACAAATGTTTGATCACACTATGTTTTATTTTAATATTTAGTATGCCTAGCATATATATTTCACATTACAAGATCTTAAAAGAGAACATAGGTGTAATCGCAATATGTTTCTTAATTTTTTCTATGCATGACCATATAGATCAGTCATATATTATTAGATCCTTACAAAATCTAGAGAGTTTGTTCCCAGCTTGTTACTAAGATAGTGGAAATTGTAGTCTGCATGCTTGTAGTTCTTGTATAACCTTGGATGATCTTCATCTATAAATTGAGGAAATGGACCCAACTCCACATCGAAGCTTAGAGCATGAAATGTAATAATCAATAATCTCTCCTTGTTTTTGTTTGCTATGGCTATGTGCTCAGCACTATTTTACTTCCCATTTGTCAATACCTGACAATCTAAAATTAGTGATTTCAATATGGACTAATAGGACTTACAATTGTTTTTCTAATGTAAACTTGGATAGGCATACCTCTAGAGTGTCCCCTATGTTGATAACTAGAGAACCTTGGATTGGCTCTATAGAAACCCATTGGTTCTAATGAAGAATCTGCAAACCCACACATTCATAATCTTGGAGCAACACAATAAGAGCACTTCCATTAGAGTGTATAGTTAAACCTAGAACTAGATCAGGCCTAAGGCAGGTAGGATAAAAGCTCATCCTTACCACCTGCACACTTTCTCCAAATATCTCCACAAATATGGTGGGATTTACACTGTGGTTCTCAACTATCATACTTAGTAATTTCCTGTAGAGCTTGAACAACTCCGTTGAATAAGCCTCCACTGTATCACTACAAATCATAGGTTATGCTTATCATTTATTTTTATTCAAGTGAATTAGGTCAAAGACCTAAGGGAGAAATAGGTTATAATTGTTGGAATATTAATTGTAGTTGATGTTTACCCCTAGAGCTAAATGTCCACCTACCACCACTGACAGAATGTAGATTAGACAAAAAACATGAATGCAGTAGGTGAGTTCTCAAATTTTGGAAATGAGGGGGAAAGCTTCTTTGGCAAAAGAAAAAAGGAATGTTCTATTCCATTCAGCCTAGAGATGTAGCGAGTTGAAGAGAGAGAAGTAGTAGAGCAGAGCAAAGTAGAAAGAAAGAGATCAATGGATCTAGTTGTTGTAGAGATAGAAGGAAGCTTGTTATGTGACTGCAGTTGCATGCACTTCTTTGTCTCATTCTATAAGTTTTTAGTTTATTGTTTGATTCAACCTATAAAGTAGTGATTTATCCAAGCATTATTGTATGCAGCCATTAGAGTTGCAAGTTTAAAGCTTTTGAAGTATTGAAGTTGTTTAATGTTTTAGGGTTATTTTAGGCTTTTCTATTTGAAGCTGAATGCTCCCAAATTTTGTAATGAAAGCTTGGTTTTATTCATTGAAAATAGTTTCAAATTTGAGATTAAAATGGGTAACAATGGAACCCTACTAGTAGTGGGAAAAGGATCTATTATGGCCTACACCAATCAAGGTGAGAAGAAGAAAATACAAAATGTGTATTTTGCCCTTGGTATGAAGCACAATTTGATGAGCATTGATCAGCTCATTCAAAATGGATACAAAGTGTTGATGGAGAATGACAACTATGTCATTCATGAAAAGGATGGGAGCAAGAACTTACTTGCAATAGTCCAAATGACAAAGAACAAAATGTTTCCCTTGAGGATAGAGACATGTTTCTCACCTCAAGTTGGTGTTACACCTCCCACACAATCAGCTCTAAGGAGTGTGATTGAAGACCCCTCACAGCTATGAAACCTCAGGTATGGTCATCTAGGCTATGCTGGTTTAAATTTGTTGTCAAATAAAAGAATGGTAGAAGGTTTTCCATGAATAGGAAATTCATGTGACAAGTGTGAGGCTTGTATTTTGGGTAAGCAACATAGGCTTCCCTTTAATTCTAAAAATTCTAGGAGGGTTAGATATCCATTAGAGTTAGTGCATACTAACCTAGTTAGTCCTATGCAAGTTACTTCTATTGGGGGGAGTACTTATTTCATGACATTTATTGATGATTTCAGTCATAGGACATGGGTTTATTTTTTGAAATATAAATCTGAAGCATTTGATAAGTTTCTTGAGTTTAAAGCCCAGGCTAAAAGAGAATGTGGACACTATATCAAGGTCCTAAGATTAGATAGAGGAGGGGAGTTTACCTCCATTTCTTTTGTAAATTTTTGCAAAAAACATGGCATAAAGAAAGAGCTCACAACCAACTATACACCACAGTAGAATGGAGTGGCTGAAAGAAAGAATAGGACCATTGTTGAAATGGAAAGGAGCATGATGAAAGAGAAAAGTGTCCCAACTAAATTTTGGAAAGACACTATGGAAACAATATTTTACCTAATTAATAGGTTTCCTACAAAGGCAGTCTATCATAGAATTCCAATGGAAGCATGGTCACAAGGAAGATGGATAGTTGAACACCTAAGGGTGTTTGGATGTGTTGCATATGCACACATGCCTAAAGAGAAAAGGAAAAAATTGGATGACAAAGGTGTGAACTGCATCAGCTTAGAATCAAAGGTGTACAGATTGTATGACCCATTGAACAACAACATGATTCTCTCAAGAGATGTGGAATTTCTTGAAAATCAGTCATGGTATGGACAAACTGATGAGTCAGCCAACACCTCAAGTAAAGTGCCAATTATGAGTGAAGAAGATGCTGATGAACAACAAGAAGAAGGAGCAGATAGAAGAAAAGGAAAGCAACCTCAGTCATTGCCGAGCTCCTCTAGGAATTACCCAGTATCAGTGCAAAGCAATAGTGAAGATTCTAATCCCACACTCTCCTCCCTATTACCAAGAAAGACCAAGAATCTTAGGAAGATATACCAAGATGAAAGGTATGAAGATTATGATGAGAGTGTTAATTTTGCATTATTTTCTCATAGTGATCGAATATATTTTGAAAAAGTTGTTAAGGAGAATAAATGGTGTAAGGCCATGGATGAGGAGATAGATGTTATAGAAAGGAATGAGACATGGGAGCTAATTGAATTGCCTCCCAAAAAGAAAGTGATTGGAGTGAAATGGGTCTACAAGACCAAATGCAATGGTGAAGGAAAGATTGATAGGCATAAGGCAAGGCTGGTAGTCAAGGGCTACAAATAGTAGTATGGTAGAGATTATGATGAGACATATGCTCCAGTTGTAAGAATGGAAACTATGCATGCTATCATAGCAATTGCAGCTTAGCACACATGGAAAGTATACCAAATGAATGTGAAGTTTGCCTTCCTAAATGGTGTATTGAAGGAAGAAGTCTATGTGGAGCAACCACCTAGTTATGAAATTGCAGGTAAAGAACACAAAGTATATAGATTGAAGAGAGCTTTTTATGGGCTCAAGCAAGCTCCAAGAGCATGGTACAATAGGATTTACTCATATTTGATGAGCAATTGCTTTAGCAAAAATAATGGTGAGCATACTCTCTACATCAAGGAAACAAATGGAAATGTGTTGATTGTTGTCATGTATGTAGATGATTTGAATTTTACTATTAATGACAAGGCTCTAATTGGTGAGTTCAAAGAGACCATGAAAAATGAATTTGAAATGATAGACCTAGGTCTCCTGAAGTACTTTCTAGGCATAGAAGTAAAACAAATGCATAATGGCATTTTCATCTCTCAAGAAAAATATGAAGGGCAGATCTTGAAAAGATTCAAAATGCAAAATAGTAAGCTAGCCCCAAAACTAATAGCAATAGGTCTAAAGTTGAGCAAGGAAGACTCTAGCAAGAGAATGGATCCAACATTATACAAGAGTATGGTTGGAAATTTAATGCATTTGATAGAAACTTGGCCAAAATTGATGCATGCAGTAAGTTTAATTTCTAGATTTATGGAAACACCAAAGAATTCCCATTGGCAAGTGGGAAAGAGGATCTTACGGTATGTGAAAGGTACCAAGGGATTTGGAATTTTATATATTCTAGGAAATGAATTCAAGTTGGTAGGTTATACAGATAGTGATTGGGTTGGAAGTATAGATGATAGGAAGAGCACTTCTTGATACATGTTTTATATGGGATTGGGTGCAATTTCATGGGCATCCAAGAAGCAACCTATTGTTTCTCAATCTATAGTAGAGGATGAATACATAGGAACAAATTTAGTAGCATCTCAAGCTATTTGGTTAAGAAGGACCTTGACATATTTGAATGAAAGGCAAGAGGATGGAACCACAATTTATTGTGATAGTCTTCCATGGGAGAAGAAAACATATAGAGATCAAATATCACTTCATCACAAAGTTGGTGGGGAATGGAGATATAAATATGTAATTTTGTAAGTCTGAGCAATAGCTAGTAGACATTTTCCCAAAGCCATTAGGCATAGGAACTTTTGTACACCTAAGAGAGTATCTTGGTATAGTTGATGTGGATTGGCAGTGATCCTTGTTTGTTTGGCCCGGGACAAAGGGGGAGTGTTGGAGTATTAATTGTAGTTGATGTTTGTCCCTAGAGCCAAATGCCCACCTACCACCCCTGACAGATTCCAAAATAGAAAGAAAACATAAATGTGGTAGGTGGGTTTTCAAATTTTGGAAATGAGGGAGAAAAATTCTTTGGAAGAAGACAAAAGGAATGTTATATTCCATTCAACCTAGAGAATTAGTGAGTTGAAGAGAGAGAAGTTGCAGAGCAGAGAAAAGTAGAAAGAAAGTGATCAGTAGATTCAGTCATTGTAGAGATAGAAGGAAGCTTGTTATGTGATTGCAGTTGTACGTACTTCTTTGTCTCATTTTGTAAGTTCATAGTTTATTGTTTGATTTGACCTCTGAAGTAGTGATTGCTCTAGGCATTATTGTATTTAGCCATTAGAGCTGCAAGTTTAAAGTTTTTGAAGTATTGAAGTTGTTTAAAGTTTTAGGGTTATTTTAGGGTTTTTTGGTTGAAGCCGAATGCTCCCAAATTTTGTAATGATTTAATCAAAGTTGAATAGAAAGTATGAAGGAATACTTGAATCCATTGTTCTTCTTCTATTCATTGCATTTGAAAATTTTATTTAGAAGCTTCATACTTTGGCTCTTTGATTTCTAATGGTGAAAATCTTCACATTATAAATATTCACTCGGTCAAGTCTTGTTGAAGTTTTTATATTTGCAGTGGCTACCATGTTCACTCAATACCTTCTTCTACCAAGCTCCACCCTCTAGTGGCTACTGAGTTCACCCAGCATGCATACTACCAAGCTCACTTGGCATCCATTGGTGCTGAGTTGTTCTACATTTTCTAAGCTCACTTGACACTCTCCTACCACTCAGCTCCTTAAGGTGCCAAGAAAAACTGGCACTTGACAATAGTTTTTTCTGAGCATTATTTAGGGTTGTGAAATTTATTTTTAGGGTTGGTAATATATTTCTCACAATAATACCTCTGGGACTATCCTTATTTGTTTTCTAGTGAAAAAATGTCTTTTAATGGTTTAGATTAAAGGAAAGGTGTGGTAGAATACCTGAACCTTAGTGGCTTTGAGGGCCAAAGGTTTTCTTTGTGAAGAGAGTTGGGCTTGGTTGCTAAGGCCATCATGTCACACTAGTCTAACTTTTGCTTGTCTAACAAAATGAAAGCATGGTCGTATCCTTGGATTGTGCCATGAATCATCAGATACTTCTCTTTTTCTTCAATTGGCAATTTGTAGAATTCTCTTGCCACCTTCTTTATCAGCTCCAATAGCCCACAGTCAATTCCATGATTCAACACCTGAGAGAGGACACACAAGAATATTTAGAGATCATTCTCACATCTAATTTCACCATTTCTATGAGTATAAAATGCTACAAATTAAACCAAAAAATATAGTTAATATAAATATATGCTAGGTGGTAATTTTAATGGTTTAACTGAGAAGCTCTTAAACTAATAGTGTACAAGTCAAGCATCCTGTTTCATGTAAAAGGAAACTGATGTTACTCAAGAATCAAAAATCATAGTATACACATCTTATTTAATTTAAAATACTTGCAAGAAATTAGATATCAAGTTTCCTGCAACTAGAAAGGGATTTAAATATGCACATACAAACTAGAAAAAACCCCATTCTTTGCAAGCATTGGGGAGCCTATCCATCTCATGCTTTCTGGTCAAATGGTGTGATGAGAATATGTTGGCCATGTCAATGAGAGGGAACTGAAGGATAGGGGGAGCACTTAGTGTTTTACACCCAATCCTTTCTTGCAGAGGAGGAATGTATCTTTTTGGTACATCCCCACACTTCAATTTTGCAAGCTCCTGCAAGTCATCTACCTTTTGATTGTACCATAAAGCATTAAGTTTATGGTAGTAATCATGTTTGTTTATCATTAGTATTTTTAAGTTGTGATCTTCTAGTTGCATATTTATTTGGCATTAGTAGTCTCTTGCAACTCATTTATATTAGTAATTATAATTGGTAACAATAATTAGAAGATATAGGAATTAGATATACAAAATAAATTATATATTGTAATTTAAATTTAATGATGAACCATGTAAGTCATTATATTGTGTTTATATTTTGATTGTATCTATTTTTATTTCAAGATGGTTTGGTTTACATGAATATTCTATATGTTTTTGAAACTCAAAAAATGGTATTAGATTTCAACAAGAATATGTGAGGAAATTGCAAAGAAATCAATAAGGGAAAAAATAGATAACTGAAAAATGAAAAAAATTACAATACAAAATATATGCGTAGAAGCCACTATTTGAATTTTTTTGGTACAAAATAACCTTGCAAAAATACTTGAAGAAAAATAAAAATAAACTTAACTATGATCTATAATGAAGAGTTATAGTGATTAGACAAGATAATGATGACGATTATAATTATTTTAGTATCTAACAATGTGATGGTCGATTTCACAATGAGGAAGAAGACAAAAGGTCTTTAAGTCATGTATCCAATATGAGATGGAGGAATATTAAATAGTGTCAAATCATTTAAATAAACTTAGTATATTAATTAGCTAGGTAGTTTTGTTGAGCAAAAACATGGAGGATGAAATCAAGGTTATCTAAGTAGATTGAAACCCTAGGATTATACAACTAACATCTCAAGTCTTTACAATATTTCATTCTAACAAAAATGGGCTTAGTAATATTTATGTGAAAATATACTAAGATTTGAGTAATAGAGAAATGGCTACTTTTAACAATGTATAGTAGCTTGGGTCTAGAAAGGGGGTCTAAAACGAAAATTCTACCTAAAGACTAGAGCAAAAAAAGTTTGATATGGTTTCAAGGTACCTTCATCGACAATATCTATCATATGATTTTTTCTCTTTGAAATCCAACCAAAAATATACTGACATTGTTAAACTAAACACTAACCTTATTTATTTGACCTGTTAAAATCTATCTTTATATGTCAGTTTCTAATGTTGAAAAATGTAACTTTTCTTTCTATATGATCTACAAATATATATACATAAATTAGGAAAAACAATTTTATTGTATAGGGGTTCTCCTATGTAAATATTTTCTTAGTTTTCTTAGCTCATCAATAGCCATTAATTAATGGGGATAAAGCAATATCATATTCTTGATATAGAATTGTCTTTATCATTCTTCTCCCATCCAATCTTCTTTATCCTATTTCCTACATGTCTTAGCTAGACTATATAGTGTAAGAAAATCAAGTGATTTATTATCCAAGAAGGTGCATCTTAAAATCTTATTTGCCAGTCAAATGGATAACCATGCATTTCATGAAATTTAGAAGATAGCACTAAAACTAAAATCTAAATAAAAATCACTAAGGAATAATGTGAAAAATGAATAGAACCTTAGTTTAAATCACAAAGGAATTTTTTTTTTGTGGTATCTACTTTTCATAAACTAGATTTTGGTTGAACAACACTAGCTCTAGAAGCCTAGAAATATATCTAAATTGATAACCTTTACATATAGAAAATAAATGGAGAATATAATAAAATAAATAGCATGAATGGGTTAATGTTATAACTATCATTTTAGTGATACTTAATTTTTATAATTTTGAGTTTGTATGCTTATGTTATGGTTAAATAATTGAAGTTGGATAAAAAACTAAATAGAAGGGATTTGAGGGAACTTGATGAGTCATCATTTGTATGATGATGTAGTCATGCCATCATTTTGATATTAGTAGTAGAATTTAAGATTATTTTATATCTATGTAAAACTACCCACTTTCCATAAAAATATAAGGCCTTGTCAAATTAGGGGCTATCACTTTAAAGTTATCAATGTCTAAACTTGTTTAAAATTTTACTTAATAGGTAATTTACTCATGATGGCCCAAAAAGGCCCTACATAGCCCTCCATGGCACTTAATAATATAAAAAATGTAAAATACAATGTATAATTAAATTTGGAAAATCTCCTAACATCATTCATAAGGGTGGAACTTATCTTAATGAATCTACAAAGATAGTGAAAAAACATAAATCTATATTACAAGTAATGATGGAGGTGGAAAAATGCATGGGAAATTAGGGTAGATTGTAAAACCAACTTTCTAACTGTATCTAATTTTCATAAACTAGAGTTTGTATAAGAAAAGTTAACCCTAAAAGCTCAAGAATTGATTTAAATTAAAAACCTTAGTATATAAAATATATTAATAATATAATAAAACTACTACCATGAATGGGCTCATACTAGAACTAACATTATAATGATATCTAATTTGTATGAGTTTGAGTTTATATGATCATGTTATAGTTCAAAATGTTAATTAAGCTAGATAAAAACCAAATTTATCAAGTGATTTAAAGTTATTTCATGATGTGAAATTTATATGATTATGGCATCATGGAAAATAAGAGGTAGTTTCAAAAGGGAAAAGTTGTCATGGCCATGGAATCATGTGTATTTTTTTATCATGAAGTATCTTACCTTGGAGGGTTGGTTTAATGTAAGTTATTACTACTATTCTTCTATTCTAAATTAATTCCATTATTGTGGTGATATTTCCATTCCATTCCTTTATTCGATGATCTAGAAGCATGTATTGTGGATGTTAGAAAATGTAGAGAGGAAAGAAAAAATTACACCACCCTCCACTAGGTTCTTATCCTTGGCATGTATAACTTAAATCATTCCTTGTTTCCATGCCCACAATATTGTTCTATTACCCCCTATGGCCAATACCACTCCTATGACTATTTTACTTCCATTCCTAATATCCCTATGGGCTCTCAAGTTTTGTAATCCTCTAGTGGTCAAAAGATTAAATATTCCCTTGTTGTCTAATTTTCCTAGTTGAACCCTACGCTAGAGCTATATATGCACTTTGGTGAGGTTGGGATGGATTTGATATTTACTATAGATGTTCTCACAAAATTTCCTCAAACTCTCAAAGAAAAAAATGGTGGATAAGAAAGAGAGTCTATATGTAGTGGAGTGAGATTTAGAATCCAAGGAAAGTGAGGAAAGTGGGAGACATGTTAGGAAAAATGATTTCTAAGAGGTTTCAATACATTAAAGAAGAAGAGGAAGACACTATTAATAATGAGGCTTCTTAGGCTAAAGATATTTTTCATGTGTGATCTAGTTTCAACTTGGAAACAATGGATCTCAATCTTAAGAAGGTTTCTTTGGGAAATAAATGTAACCCTCCCATGACCTCCACCTATTCTCTAATAAATTTGGTACTAGATACTCTTATTCCTCCCCCTACACACCCATATCCCCTAGTCTTAGACCCCCCATCTATGCTTAATATGTTGAACACCTCCTCTAGATCTAAGGAGAAAAAATATGGTGAAGGAAAGATAAAGAACCTAAAAGAAGAGAAGGAAAAATGAAGAAAATTTTGTTAGAGCTCGATCTAATGTTCAATACTCTTTAAAAAAAAAAAATTCAAAGTCATGCATAGGAAAACTACTACTCTCTAGCTTCTACAACAATAGAAGGATGATGGTATGGTAGAGGAGGAGGATAATAGGTTTCAAAGGCTCAACAAATTCTTGTGTCATGACTAGCTATAGGTTTTTCTGTTAAAAAAACCTCCCCTAGTGAAGAAGGATGAACGATGGTTCGGCCTCATTCTATGATTTTTAATTTTTTTTTTGATATTTAAGATTACACCTCTTGTGGCTATTAAGACTTTCTATCTAATGGAAACTTTTAATACTAGAATGATGTCTATCATTAGTTTAGGTTATGATATATATTATTTCATTACTATCTACTATATATTTTGCTGGTGTTATAGTTTGACTCTAAATTATATTCATGATACTATGTTTTGGATAATGGATATGGGTGCCTAGTTTCTATTTTTGGTTTGTAAGTGGGTTGCTAATTAGCTATAAGTTGTGCTATTAGTGATTTGTTTATGGGCCAATCACACATTTTTTACTACTTTCTAATATCAAGAACATGTCGATATTAGTAGAATATTTTAAGACAATTTTGTGTATAGTTTTTTTAATTTACTAATTTTCTATAAAAATGGGTTGGCTAGAATATTCCAAGAAATTTTCTAAACATTTAAAAAGGGAATTTTCCAAATTTAGACACTTACTAGATCTAGGGGACACTAATAAAGTTCCCACTGTCAAAGTTGTATACGTGTACCCATAGAATCTATATATCCACATGTGCAATAAGGTAATCACATTTCTTGTGACAAGATTTTTTTTTTTTTTTTTTTTGTAAATCTTTAGGAATTTGAGCAATTTTCTTTTGTTTTTGCAAATTTAGAAATATTAATAAAAATTTACCAATGCTTTTTGATTCACTAGAGATGGTTAATGTAGGCATGGTAGTCCTTATTTACCATATAAATGACTCATTGCAGAATATGCAAATTAAAAAAAAATACTAATTTTCTCCATTCTTGATTTTGACATTAGAATAAGAAATTTAAGTATTTTGGAATCTTTGAGTAAAGTGATGGTTATTTTTTATACTATGAAGAAATCAAAATGGGGGTTGTCCCATAACAAAGAAAAACATAGACTAAAAATCAATCAGAAGTCATCATCAAGAAACTATCCAACCCCCTTCTTAACAATAAAAAATCCCCATGATAAAGTGTTTTAAAATAACTAATAGTAAAACCACATGAATGTCAATATTATAGATAGACTTGGCCAAAATATTCACTATGGCCATTAAACCAATCTAGTAAAAATTAATAGAGAAAGCCCTCGAGCCAATCAAAAACTTAATAAACATAGAACAAAAAACTAAAATCAAAGAATGGAAGAAGATGCTAATATACCTTTCTTTGGTTCCTTGGATTCTCTAGAAGTAGTCATAATCATTCATCAACAAAGAAGCCATATAGTGAGTGAGTCATCTCCATGTCCTTAGCATCATCAATTCCTTCCTTGTTAGTCTACATGAGGTAGAAGTTTAGCAATGAACTTTTCTAGCTTCTTAATCTTTGGGTTGCCTTTCTCTTTGCCTATTTTTCCCATAGTGCCCCCCTCTAGCTATATGTGATCTCCCACCATTTATTTAGGCTTCCTCCCATTCTCTCCCTTAGCAACCTCCACTATATTTTAACTTCCCAACTTCCTAAATCTCATAGGTGAATTAATTGTACCTTTCACACCAGCATTCCCCCCTTTTCTGAGATTCTATGTTAATGGACTCTATTTCAAAGGTAAAGTCATGATTTTTTTACTCCATGATAGCTAGAATTTATTTCAACTCTAATAGTTTTCCTTGATTTGTGATCCCTTGGCCAAATTGACACAAAATTCAATAATCTTGTATATTGATTGATAGGATATTTGATATTGAAGTTTTTTCA
Organism: Cupressus sempervirens; assembly: GCA_028749045.1. Lineage (NCBI taxonomy): Eukaryota > Viridiplantae > Streptophyta > Pinopsida > Cupressales > Cupressaceae > Cupressus > Cupressus sempervirens. The sequence goes on from CM053791.1 coordinate 746,541,346, forward strand.
TATTGTAAACTTGATGGTGTTACATATTTTAGATCAATGTGCCAAAATTGGAGAAATACAAATCCACACATGAAGGTATATTGGCAGAACCTACAAAATTCTTTTTAAAAAAATGCCTCAAAACTTGTGAAGGATTTTATTAAGTGCAATGTTGAAGTCATGGGGCTCAGATGGGATGTTAAAATTATGAATACAAGAACCTTATGATGAAATAAAAAATGAATAGATATTCCACATGGAGAGAATCAAGAAAATAATTCCTATATTTATGAAGAAGAAAATATCATATGTTTGCAAGATGAATTAAGATGAATACTATGTATGATATGAAAACTAAAGTTCAATGAGAAAAACTATAGCCCAAGTAGAGTGAATGAAGATAAATTATTTTTAAACAATTCTTGATCTATGTATGCATCTTCAATAATTTGCACAAGAATATTCTTTGAGCTACCAAATGTGTGTAATTTATAAAAAAGAAATGTGTATTTTCAATATAAATACATGCTCTAATACATCCTTAATTTTTTGAGTTTCTAAAAGCATAATCCATAGGTCCTTATCTACTTGCTCTAATTCCATAATTTTTCCTATTTTTTGGCCTACACATGACAAATAGTTTACAGAATTTGATTGATGGTGTTTTCCCTACATATGATGCTTGTTTTGGAATCAACAAAGAAAGAGATTTGAAATATGATTGAATTTAAACTATGTGTATCAATTGTAGCAATTTCATAAATAAAATTTGGAATCTTCACAAGCTTCCCTTTTGTTTAATTATTCATGCATATGTTTTTGTTGAGTTGTAGAGTTTACTTTATAGTAAGTCGATCACGAATGCCATAATAAGTCTTTGTGATCTTTAAACTTAAAACTTGTGTCAACTCATTGATTATACTTGATTCATTTCTTAATTTAATTTCATGTAATGTGATTGAAAACTTGATATGCAATATTTTGAACTAGGGATTTATCATTGATTTTATATGTTTCCTTATGAAACATGTTTGTATTTTTGAAGTAGGCTAATATGGATTAGAAAATATTGTGCCTCTAAATTGATTACTAAAGGGTCCAAAATTGGGAAATTTTTAAGGGCCAAGAGTACCCCCAAGAAATCTTATCCTTTTATTAATGACACCTAGGTGTTGTTGACTTTTGAATTTAAGATAGTTCAAGGACAACTAAGTAATAGGGTGGTAAATATGATATTGCTATAATAATGCGAGTATAATAAAACATGACCATATATAGAAGGACAAAAAATCTAAAATAAAGTCTAAGTTACAATGAAACTATAGATAAATATAATTTATTCAATACAGCTTTACAATCAAAATTATCTACTCTAACTCAATCAAATATTGTTTTTCACACATGTGATATAGATGGTATATCTCCTAAGGTATTGTTCATTCTATTTTTCCTCAATACATGAATATTTTTGAATTGTAGTAATATAAGAGAAAATGTAACCTTCTAACTCATGTTAATACAATCCAAAATTATCAAGAGAAGTAATAACTCTTAAAATCAAATTGATACAAAAGTGGATGGCATTACATTATTTTTTGATCATTGATCTTAAAATTATATATGTCATAACATTTTTTCTCCTAAAAATTATTTAATAATCAAAATTTTAATACAATATAATTAAACTTTATCTCATGAAAACCATAGACACCTCTAATATTTTCATAACTATCATCATGAAATGAACTATGATACAAAGAAGTGTGTTAGACTAAAAATGTGATCTATAGGTCAATATTGATTCAAAAATTATAGCCATAGATGGTATGAACATAAAATGAAATAAATTAGTAGAATCTCCTAAGATATATTTACATATATTTACCATCTCATTGACCCATTGTTGTTGAGGCTACTAAACTTCATATTATTATTGTTTTGATTAAGTAAAGTAGCAAATGTCTGAACCCATTGCATCCAAAATAACATCAAGTCCTTAGACAACATAAATAAGGTCATGAGAAGTGACACATACTAGGAAGAATCCAACATAGAACTAAATGACAAAAACAAGATGAAACTAAAACTTAAAACTACTAACAAGACTAGGATCAAAGGAAAAACCAACCACCACTAAAAAGGGCCCAGGAACCAAACCAAGTCACTACTAGTAAAAGCCCCCCGAAAAAAATAGCATCCATCTACCACACCAAACCCAATAATTGAAACAATCACACTAAACTAAACTAACAACTAACACCATCATAAACCAACACATAAACAAGGACCCAACACACACCATTCAAAGGAAACAAAACATGAACAAGCCATATCTTTTGTGGTTTCTTGAGATGATCTAGCAAGGAGAACTTGGGGGAATGGAAAGGCCTAGTCTTACTCAGCCCCTAGGAGGCCTTATGAATGCCTTCCTCCTTTTTTGGAGTATCCTCCTTATGGTTCCTCTTTTCAAAAAATTTCTCCAGTTGGGCCTTCAAAGTGCCAATGATGTCCTTGTCAAATTTAGCCTAAACCAAATTGTTCTAGGAGAACAAATTGATTAATTTTTTCCCCAAGATAATCATGTTTTTTATTTATGGACACCATAGCCTTCACAATTTCATCTCTCTCTTTCTCCAAGAGTACTTTTTTCTTGATTTTCTCCATCTTCTCCTCCAATTGTTCCCAATTCTGAAGCTTGTCTCCCAACTCCCAACCAACATTCCACCATAGTTCATCCTTATGGATCAATGTCTAGTCCACCAACTTCCACTCTTCCTATGAAATGATTTTCATCTTATTGATCTTCCTTTTTTCAATATGCATTTGGAAATGAAGCCAATTAGCCACCACTTTCAACCAGTTATAACAAGAGACCAACTCTTTCAAATGCAATATAATACAATCCAAATTAATGGTATCATCCTCTTCCTTTAGAACTAAGCCAAGAAAGGGTTCTTGAGACAATTGGGGATCTCTTGGGTAGCTTAAATCCACACTAGGGGAGGATGTTACATAGTGGAATATATAAAAGGGGGTTTAAAAAATTGAGAAGAGTTATTTGCAGTCCAATCTCTCTCAATAACCAAGAATGAAACAGTCTTAGAGTCATCCATTTTTAAAAAAAAATCATATTACATAGCATGGAGATCATCATTCTTAATATTCATATTTTTCTAGGGCACATAGTCCTTAAAAAAAACTAAAGGAGATCTTAGGATTGATTAGGGTTCAAGCTTGGCTCATTGATGCATGAGCATCCTAGGTGTAAGAGCAATCTTCCATCACCCAAAAAAATTTTATTTTAATTGTTTGAATAAGGGTTGTCTTAATGTAGATTTGTTGTCTATGGAGAATTTTTACTTATTAAGTTAGTCATATGATTTTAGAATATCCTAATATAAGAGGTGGATATTCATCTTGGATATATCAGTCTACTAGTTGAAGCTTAGTGTCATATCATGAGTATTCATGAATTTATTATAGATTTTTGGGGTTAAATTTTGGTATAAAACTTCAAGCTCATCATTGAAGACCCAAACGTGCTTGGATGAGGCCTTAAAACTCAATGGATGAGTACTTACACTAATCCAAGTTTGTAGATAAGAAGTTGAGGATTTCAAAAAGTGGCTATAATAGTCAATTAGAGCAACAATTTAAAAGTTACGGCCTTCCAAACTTGGCCCAATAAAAACTTTAAAAATAAATATCAAAGGTGCATTTAGTTGACTTTATATGTATTGTTAGGGTTTTTTCGCCCTAGATGTTAAGGTTGAGTGTCTAGAACCTTCCCAAGCAACTTAAAATAGCCTATTTAAGAAATGCCCATACATTATTGAGGACAACTCTAGGTGATTATTCACAACTTTTCTTGCAGATTGTTATAATGAAGGTGCCCATGTGGGTTAGCATATTGTAATTCTAAATTTGTGGTGATAATAAGAATATCATATTTTGTTCTTGCAAATTGTTATTATTTATTTATTTATGTTTTTTTTAACCTATTAAGGGGAGCACCCTTAATCAAGTGGTATCAGAGCAGGAGTTCTTGAGCTTATAAATAGATCACTGACTATGAGGCATTTACACTAGGATCATGGTTTGGGCTGAGCATGTAGACAAATCACTGATTGTGATGTAGTTTTCACTAGGGTTTTAATGGAAGCATGAAAATACCTCCACAAAGAGAGTGTGGTTAAAGAAGCATTAGTGTTACACCTGAGGGTTTTAGAGCCCTCCATAGGAAAATGCAATCATTGCAAGAACAAATGCAAAGATGAATGAATATTTTTGTAGGAGATGATGAAAGTGAGGATAAATGAGAACAAGAAGGAAACATTGATCAAGTGGTAGTAGAGGAAGTTCTTAACGCAAAGGAGGAAAATATTTTTAAGGCCATTACCAAGATTAAAAAAAGATCTAAGTTTAATGTTCCCACATTTTTGGGAAATTTTAACCCATATGAACTAATTGATTGGATTAATGAATTGGAGGAATAATTTATGGCAGTATGGTCAAATAAATTTTTTGCGAGTTGTCATTTATGGAAACATATATTCAACATTTCATTTATGCATTTAGAGATAGAAATTGTCAAAGTGTTAGACAATTTCTAGAAGCACCAAGAGCAGATGTGAAGTGTATGAACAACTCATTAAGAGTTAGCTTTTGTGCAGTTGAGGAAATTTCTATGATAGTGTCATGATGACCTATATCAGTGCACAAATGTGTACAGATAATACAATGTGAAATATTATTGAAATATGAGTACATGTATTAAATAGTGTAGAATATAGTATAGTAGAGAACTAGATTGTGTAGCTTTAGGAATTATTTTTGTAACAAAATAATTACTAAGTCATGATGAGCTAACTATGTGGATATTATTCATAAGTTATTTAATATTATTCCAAGTGTGTGAAAACATGAAGGTTGACTAAGTAGTGAATTATGAATGTGCAAGATATAAGTAATGTCTTATCTTGCAAAGATAAGTGTGTGATAATTGTATGATCTATGTGATATTTGTGATTGATATGATATGTGAACTAAATCTAATTTATAATGAGAGAAAGTGTGAATTATAGCAGATAGAAAGTATTGTATGTGTATCTATTCTTATGAAGATTTGAATTATATAATTGCATGGTTAGCACAATGGGCTCTTCTTACATACATTGCATTTGTTCTACTAGCTCCTAATAGGGTTGAGGCTTCTAACAAGGCCTATTCTTCCAAAAAGGACTCAAGACACTATATGTACTTCAAAAACTCCTAACAAGGTCAATATCATTAATGAAATACTTTTATTTAGTGAATCATCTTGTGTGTGTCATCTCCACTAGGGTTTTCCCTTGGCTAGGGTTTCCCTAGTTAACAAATAATGGTGTTATGAGATCTCTATGTGTATGGTTATATTTACTATTTAGAATTATTGGTTTAATTTTATTTGCAAGTTATAAAGTAATTAAAAATATTTAGTTGTGGGAAAAAGTTTTTATAATACCGATTCACCCCCCCTTCACAGTATTATCTATTTCTAACAATTGGTGTTAGAGTTTAGTTACTCAGGAGAAGTTAAACAACTTGAGTAAGATCTCTATAGATATGGAACATTTGAAGAAAAACCTTGAAGAAGCTCTTGATAAAATTGACCTTACTGAAGAAAGAGATAAAGTTTGAAAGATACATATGAAGATACAAAAGTTTTTATTGTTAAACTGATAGATAAGATTGATGATCTGAAATCTAGCAAGGAATCAATTATGCAGACTAGTGACAATGATGAGGTACAAAATCTCCAGGAAAAAAATTATATTTTGAAACATGAACTAAAAATTGTTGAACTTAAGTTGAGTCTTCAGAAAAATGGTGGCAAGAATGAATCTAAACTCAAAACTAAGAATGCACCACTTAGATCCCAATTAAGTCAAGTTGCATCTAAACTAGATACTATCAAAATTGAGCATGAAGAATTAGAAAAGTACAATATCATTGTGAAAGGAGAATTGACATAGGCTAAGGAATAGTGAGAGAAACTTTATTCCAATAGTAAGAAGATAGATGAACATATATTTCATCAAAGAACTATTGACAATTGGCTAATAGTGATATGTAATTGTTTCCATTTATGTCAACACATAATTGTGCATGTTCATAGGAAACCTCATAAATAAAGATACTTAGAGTTTAGTAATCAAAAAATTGCTTAAGTATAGAAATAGGTTTAAAGCAATGTATTATTTTATGTATAAAATGTTGCAGATGTCATATTATGACTAGAAAAGTTAGATGGACATTGTATACATGTTGGTGATAATATGTATAACTTCAAAAGTTTGTGTGGATTGTACAAAATAGAGATAATTATGTTTTGATGAAGTAGGACAATAGAATTGAAGGAAATAATTGTTTTGTTTACAAAACAATTACTTGTCTAATTAGGACTAACATCCTAGATGTTTACTCTAACTTGGAAATCTGAATTGTGATCTTATCCAACCCAATAGTAATTTATGTAAAGGCATGGTATATATGAAAATGACTTCTTGCAATGAGGTGGTGTGCAAGTGTGTGATTATGCTCGTAAGTGCTATCATGTAAGATTACAAAGTGAGTGAACTTCTATGAAAGCAATATATGTGAAGTTTTATATGATATATTTGGTGATCCTACATTAACTTGAGGATTAGAGATTAGTCAAGGAAGGAGAATAATAGTAAATTACTTGTTTGAGCAGTGAGCTCTTCTTGTAGTTGAAATTGCATGTTTTGGTAGTGGGTTCTTCTTGCATACATTATACTACAACTCCTAACAAGGTTGGCACAACTCCTAATAGGGTTGGAATCTCCTAACAGAGGTTCAAAGTATCCTAGCAAGGACTACTTATACTAAATTTTCTTATTGACTCCTAACATGGTCCATCCTCTAACAAGGAACTTATATATTAGTATATTATCTAGTGGGTATCATCCCAACCAAGGTTTTCCCTTGTCTAGGGTTTCTCTAGTTAACAAATTATGGTGTTATGAGTTATCTTTATGCATTGTTACTATTACTATTTAGCATTACTTTATTGTTTTTAATTGTAAGGTTTAAAGTAATTAATAATATTCAGTTGGCAACTAAAGTTTGTAGATTACTGATTCAAACCCCCTATAGTAATCCTTATTTCTAACAATTGGTATTAGAGAATAGTTACTTTGAAGAGGCTTAACAAATTAAGTAAGATCCCTATGGATATGGAACAGTTGATGATGAACCTTGAAGAAGATTTTGAACAAATTGATCTCCTTACTGAAGAAAGAGATAAGCTAAAGGATAGATATGAAGACTCCAAAGTATACATTGGTCATTTGAAGGAAAAGATTGATCATCTAAAATCCAAGCCTGAATCTACTAAATTTGGAACTAGTGATGATGACTATTCAAAGTTGTTCAGATAGAGTACAAGATCTTGAAGCATGAGTTGAAGATTAAAATTATGAAGTTGACTTTGAGAAATGATCCTAGCAAAGTTGAATCTAATTTGAAGACTGAAAATATACATCTAAGATAAATTTTAGAAAAGAGAACATCTAAGTTTGAAATGTTGAAAGAAGATCATGAAGAAATCCATAAGTATAATGCTATTGTGAAAGGTGAATTAACATATTGTAGATAGAAGCTTGAGAAACTTTATTCTAGTAGAGAAAAGCTTGATGATTCTATGTCTATATAGAGACCTACTTATGATAAGACTAGTCTCAATTATCTAATTAACATGATTGCAAAGAAACCTAAGATTAGATTAGATCTAACAGAAAAAGACAAATCTGATGATAAGATTAAATCAAGTCAATCTTTTGAGAAACCTAAAGAAGTTGAGCAAAACAAGGAAGTTGAAATCTTGGTTGAACCAAAGCAAGTGGAGACTCCCAATACAACTAGGTATGAATTTAGAGGTAAGTGACTTTTGTGTAATAAAATAGTTCATATGAAAAGAGATTGTATGAATAAATCATTTAATTATGTTAAGGACTTTTATTGTCATAATTGTCATGGTATGGGTCATAATATAATTGATTGTAGGAAACTTGAGTATGATAATGATAGAAGGAATAGTAGAATATCTAGAAATACTAACTCTGCAAATAGAAGAAGATCTAATGAAAGGACATCAAGAGAAAGAAGATCTTATGAAGGTAGAAAATAGATCATGGGTTATAAGTGTAACAACTTAGGATACATTTCTCAAAATTTTCATGCACCTAATGATCAACAGAATCCTAGAAGTAGAGAACCTATATGTCAGTTATGCAACAACTTCTAACACACAATGAAGTATTACAAAATGGATAGAAACTTTAGAGACAGAAGAAATAATGGAATAAACTTTGGGAATAGAAGGAATGATAGAAGGAAATAAGAAAGGAACTCTAGAACTAGTAGAGATAATGAAGAAAAAAGAAATATTGTGAGTGAACTTTGATAAGAACTTAATGAAGCATTTATGAAAGGAAAAAATATCTCAAAAGAAAAGTTAGATGATGATGAGATAGGAAGATCAAAGTTAGTTGTTGAGTTTGATTCAATTAAGTTAAATTAAGCTTGTTCACATCATTAGATTTTGAGAACTTCATTCAAAAACTAAATTAGATGTAGAAAAGTTAGAAAATGATGTATCCAATTATGTTTAGATGTTACCTAAGCTCACTTGTGATTTGGAGCTCATCTAAACAAATTATTAAGGAATTCAAAGTTACTAGTATTATAGTAAAGGTTAATTTTAAAACAGAAGATGAAAAGTATGTTTTTGCAGAGAATTTTGTGTTGCAAATTCTTAATGTTTTTGCAGAGAATTTTGTGTTGCAAATTCTTAATGTTTTTGCAAAGAAATTTGTGTTGCAAATTCTTAATAATGTTTTTCATGATGGAAGGAGGCTATAGTAAACCTCAGGTGACATCTGAAGATCAGATAGATGATATTGAGTAGTTATTTTACTATAGAATGTAATTGACATCATTTTCATATTTTTTAAGTATGCAATTAATGAAAGTTCAAATTGATGAATAAATGGAATATAAAATTCATTTTTCAATTCATTGCAAACACATCCAAACTAAAGAGCATTTAGAAATGACTTGTCAAAGCAATTTTGAAGAAAACCTTATTTTCAAAAAGAGGTATTTCATCATTTTTCTACAAATTTGTTCAATAAAAGATATTGTTTGATAAAGATCATGGATATGTTAGTAGTTCAAAATGTTGAGAATGAAGATAGACCTAAGTTTAAGATAGTTTCCATAAAACCTAATGAAGGAAACCCTAACTCAGTGTTCTCTATCACTCTAAACAATGTAGTTTACCTTGAAGAAGTAGAAAATTATTTGAATTGCAAGTTTGAGTCAATTGGTAATAAATTCATGAACAAGGATATGGAACTAATTTTTTAACCATGACATGATAGTGAAGCCTAGATTTGAACATCTAAGGAAATTAAACTTTTTTAAGTATCATTTCTACCATGAGTTAGACATAGATGAATGGACTCAAATCATACTAAGCATGATACATGATGGTAAGTTATGGATGCGAGATAATGTAGTTGACATTTCTGCCAACCTTATTCATGATATAACTGGTCTTTGAAAATAAAGCAGTGTACCTATGGGTGAGAAGACGGTTAAGAAGAAAGTGGAAAGCTATACTATGAAATTGTACAATGGTAAGGCTATGGTGATTATCACCATCAAGCAAGATGATGTGATATTTTGTAGTAGAATTATTGCTTATTCAATTTGTACAAGTTCTAAGATAGATGAACTCTTAGAAGGATTTATATATGCAACATATAAGATATGTGTTGAGAAAGAGCAAGTAAATCTGAGTGAAATATTAAGAGTGCAACTCCTAGAAAATTTGGAAAAGATGAAGAGAATAAAGAATGGTGTTTTTAGATTCCATTCATTATTAAATCACATATTTTTCCATGTACTAAAGAGATTTCCCTACTTAACAGTCATAGACATAATGAGTAGTGATAGATACATAATGGAAAAAATTATAGAGCTATGTAGAAGGCACCCTATAGACAATATATTGGATAATGACAACCTAATAATGAAGACACTTCAAAATGAGATGAAACAAAGATTTAGAATTGCTCTTGAAATTTTGGATAGATTCAAGGAAGACATTATTGGTTGATACAGATCATACATATATTCAAGCAATGGAACCTTGAGAGATATTTCTTCATCCCTTGAGCTATGAATTGAATGATGATGTTGTAGTTGGTTACATTGATTTATTGTTGAATTTAGACAAAGACAAAGTAGAATATAGATTTGGCACATATAATGAGATCGCACAACATGCTCATCAAGCAACCTTGGAGAAGGCATCACATAAGAAGGTTGAATCAATAATGAAGAAGGCACTATCAAAGGCCAAAATGACAAAGAGTGAATATGAGGTTGTGAGATAGAAAATGAAGCAAGATGTACTAAACATACAACCCTTGTTAGTATCTATTGCTAAGAAATCTTTAGAATAGAGCATTCCCTATGCAACAGTGTCTAATATTCATCCTAGTGAACAAAAAGGAAAGTTTGAGAGATTAGTTGAAGTAGTGTCTACAAAGACAAAAAGAGTCAAATAGCTAGCCACAAGATCAAGAAAGAGACATAAAACATTGTTGACAATTGACTCTAGTGATAAAGAAGATAAGGAATAAGAATCCAAGCAAGCAAAAAAGGAAAATCCACATAAGTAAGTAGTAGGCAAAGCTCAAGAACCCTAATAGCTGATGATTGGGAAGATTAACACAACTATTGCAAATGAGGGAAACTTTGTTTAGATGAACAAGTTTTATGATTTATCTAATAATTTTGAGAAGGATCAAATTGATATATCTATTGTAAGATATATCATAGCGAACGGTCTAAGTTTGAAGGATATTGAAGTAGTAAACCAGAAAGTCTATGAGAGACTTATAAGTAAGAAGACTCCTACAAGAGAAGAAGACCTTGAACTTCAAAATTGTATGTTGAGGAGTATCTACAAGATTGACGATGAAGGTGAAATAAAAGGATTGATGAATAAACTTGCACCATACTTGAGAAATAAGTTGAGACCATTTCTATTCACTGTTGGTAAAAAGGATAAGTTGAGAAAAGAGACAACAAGAACTATGAATAAGATGTTGATAGAGTCATAGGAAACATCTCCTCTAGCTCCTAAAACCTCTAAAGTGTCACTAAGCGGTGACACTATGCAGATTGATCAAACTAATGTTACCCTTAACATCGATGATACCAATCCATTTGGTGGTTCTAATCCAAATGAACTAGATATTGAAGGTATTGAGGATAAATTGAAACAAATTGAAGAAGAAAAGAGGCTATTCAAAGTTGAAAAGAAGAAAATAGAAGAAGCCAAGAAAAAATTGCTCGAGGAAGAAAGGAAAAGATAAGAAGATGAAGATAAGAGAAGGAATGTTGAAGAAGAGAAGAAGAAAAAAAACTAAGGAAGAAGAGAAGAAAAGATCAGAAGAGAAGAGAGAAAGAGAGGAAAAGGAAAATAAGGAAGAGGAAGAGAGAAGAAATAAATACGCAACAAAGAAACATAGGGAGGATGAGACTAAACCATCTAGTTCATTTACTCCACTCTCTCTTGATAGTTTAGCTACTAATGATGATGATAAAATTGATCTAATTTCATCCTTATCTAAACTTATATAGAAGAATAAAATAGTGAAGAATTTATAGAGATCACTAATGCAAGTGACTGATAGATTGCACAGTACTTTGATAGTACAACACACTGAGTTAGATCTTGAACAAAGAGCACAGGCAATGATAAAATCATTTGATGAAGAGTTTACAAATTTGTTGAATGTTGTAGAGGTGAAGGCTCAAATTTCCCATGATGCTAACTTGTTTAGTACCAATTTTCAAAATATAAATAATAACTTAGTAAATCTTGATACTAGTATAAAAGAACTTTGGAAATACTAGTAGGAAGGGAAAACTCTATATGTTAAGTGTACCTTACCGTAAAAGCTAACTAAAGACTTGGATAGTTAGATATAGATAAAGATGAGTGAGCTAGAGGCTTTATCTAGCCTAATCCAGCATCCATCTAGCAAATTTGATGACTTTGAGAGTCAAGTTGCTAGAAATCACAATGACATCAAGAAACCGGAACTTCAAAAAGAACAAATTTTGAAGAGGACATCTAATTTTAGAGAATCCATTGCTCTAAAGTTATATTTTGTTGAGAAGCAGCTAGAGGAATGTGTCAAGGCCAAGGACACATATACAAACCTTTTGTATTTAGATATCAATGTAGTTGAGATTGCATCATATGCTTTATGTGCAATTCTCACATTAGCTAAGTCTACTAAAGAGACATGGACCAAAGGTATGGATATTATAAAGGATAATTTTGATGATTGTATGAAGATCATTTCAGCATAAGGAAAGACAATAGTTTTGGCAATTTTTGGACATAATCTTGAAATTTTGACCTTTGTCATTGATGTCAAAGGTGGAGAGATGTGAAAATTGTATATATGAAAAAATGAGAGATTGTTGTGCGAGATACAATGGGGAGAATACATGTGAAGATTCTAAAAGTATAGAGTATATTGTAAGGGGAGCATATATATAAAGTTGAACAAATTGTAATAGATGTAATTTATATATATATATATATAAAATTTATGTTTGTTTTTGTCACTTAGCCAATTTTCCCTATTTTGTTACCATCAGTGCCAAAGGAGGATATTTTTGACAATGGGATAATAGTGATATGTAATTTTTTTTTTTTATGGAAACACATGATGTTCATGTTCATAGGAAACCTAGGAAATAAAGATACTTAGAGTTTGGTAATCAAAAAATTGTCTAAGTATAGAATTTGGTTTACAATAGTGTATTGTTTTGTGTATAAAATGTTGCAGACATCATATTATGATTAGAAAAGTTACATGGAGATTGTATACATTTTGGTGATGATGTCTATAACCTTATAATTTTGTATAGATTGTATGGAACGAAAATAATCATGTTTTGATGAAGCAAGACTATGGAATTGAAGGAATGAATTGTTTTGTTTACAAAAAAATTACTTATCCAATTAGGGTCAACATCCTAGATGTTTACTCTAACATGAAATAGTGAATTGTGGTCTTAGATAACCTAGTAATAATTTATGTAAAGGCATGGTAGATATGCAAAAGATTTCTTACAATGAGAAGGTGTATAAGTGTGCAATTATGTTGTAATTGCTATCTTGTAAGATTAAGAAGTGAGCAAACTTTTATGAAAATAATATATGTGAAATTTTATATGATCTATCTAGTGATCCAAGATTGAGTTGAGGATCACAGATTAGTCAAGAAAGGAGAATAGTAGTACATTACTTATTTGAGTAGTGAGCACTTCTTGTAGTTGAAATTGCATGTTTGGGCAGTGGACTCTTCTTGCATACATTATACTACAACTCCTAACAAGGTTGGCACAACTCCTAATAGGGTTGGAATCTCCTGACAAGGATTCAAAGTCTCCTAACTGGGACTGATTATACTAAATTTTCTCATTGACTCCTAACAAGGTATATCCTCTAACATGGAACTTATATATAAGTATATTATCTAGTGGGTATCATCCCCACTAGCATTTTCACTTGGCCAAGGTTTCCCTAGTTAACAAAATATGGTGTTATGATTTATCTTTGTGCATTGTTACTATTATTGTTTATCATTACTTTATTTCTTTTTTATGCATGGTTTAAAGTAATTAATAATATCTAGTTGGGGACTAAATTTTGCAGATTACTGATTCACTCCCCCCACTTAGTAATCCCTATTTCTAACATGAACTTCTTATGAGAAGATACGACTTAGATATCTTATTGGAGATAAATCAGCCAAGAAAGTTGAAATTGTTGGAGTTGAGGAAAGCCAACTCTGAAGACGCCAAGATCACCTGCATGTGAACCTGTCAAAGAGAAGCCATAGAAGGGAAGAGCATGGAGCACGGGCAAAAACCCTAAACGGACATGAGAGCCATCATAATGCAAACACAAGAAGAAATGTATTTACAATAAGAAATGATATGATGATCGATATTTTACAATGAGAGAGAGCTCGAATATAAAGAGCTCCAGGAAGCTTGTAGAACAAGCTAGAAGGAGGTAGAGGACAAAAATGACAACTCAGCACATATCCACAAAAAATGGAATATGCTAAAAAAGGAGAAAACTCCCGAGTTGTCAACAACTAACCACTACATGCATTAAATATGAAATATTAAATAAATGCATGACCTAAGTAAACTTAAGCAATAGAATAAATAATTAAATATTAATTATTTACTCTAACACCCCCCCTTAAGTGCAACTTAGGGAAATGCCTTAAGCTCACAAAACTAAGATGAAATGCATAATGGGTCCTGGCAACGAGGCCATTTTAGGTACCCAAGTACAATGCAAGAAGATGAAACCTCTGTAAGCAGGGAAAGAGAGAAAACCACATTGGAAAAACCCTCCCCTAAAAAGAGGTAAGAACCCAGTGAAGAGCTGAAGAAGTCTCCAACTAGGGAAATTGTCCCCTAAAACAGGAACAAGAAGTGATCATGAAGAAACAGCATCACTGAAGCATGAAGAAGTCGCAAATCTGTCAAACTGCTGATCTGAAGAAACCTCCATGGAAGAAGAAGGCACGAGCTGAGCATGTCTATATGGTAGATGATCCATCTCACCGAAATGCATAGGTAGCCAGCCACTGCAATCGCCTTGTATGTAGGATCAACCACTGAATACATAGTTCACACTATCGAACCATCGAACCATGGATGCATTAGAACACAACATAATCCCCCCTTAATGCAAACGGGGTGTGATGACAGGCAACTGAGAAGGTGAGCCAAAATCTTTTGCAAACGAACCAAGAACGAGGAGAGAGGAAAAGAGGTACAGACACTGATAAAGACAAGGTCTAACTGACTCTGCATGGGCTAATGTCATGGAAGGGACACTCACTTGACAAAGGGAGAATGCCTAAAACAGCAAACAAATAATCCCCCCCATGGTGCTTTATGAAATAGTGCAAGTACACCTGACTCAAAACAACGTTCATGACTCCCAGAATACAAAAGTGACAGTTTATCTCAGTGCGAAAAAGAAAAGTGCTTCAAAAGGATAGCTACAATGATCAAAAAAGAAAAAGAGCTGAACCAAGAGAAAGTACAGCCAAAAAGAAAGCAAACCATGCCAGGAAAATGATCCTCGGGCCTAAAACACTCAAAATATCCACCATAGAGCAAAAATGCCAAAACTATGATAGAAAGAGAAGAGTCCAAAAGTGAGGAAAAAAGATGACAATTCTGAAAAGATGAGAAAACTAGCTTTCCAAAAATATAAAGTTTTCCAAAAACAGACATGGGACGCAAAAGATATGCATGCCGGAGTCAAAAAGAGGACTTCGGACTTTAACTGAAAAAACAGGCAATAAAAAAGCATCAAAACCTAAAAATACCTGCACCAAAATCTCTGTCTTGGAACCAGCTTTTTGGCGCTTCTTTCGGATTGGAAAAATACCTCCGTATGCAAGAGTTATGGCCAAAAAACCACAAGTAGGTCCAAAAGTGAATTAGGAGAGGTGCATGCAAGGGCTGATGCAGTGCTGACATCAGCAAGTCATGCGATTAAATTTGACGGCTTGGAGGCCGTCGCAGCAAAAAAAGAGTGCCACGTGGCATTGCCATGTGGCAGTACGGACGATGATGTGGCAGGTGCCACGTGGCAATGTGCCACGTGGCGCGCCTGCCACGTGTCAGTCACACGACGCGGCAGAAAACGCCACGTGTCGCTGACTGGGCAATAACTGCTGCAGATCTGGCAGAGTGGCGCTGGCGGGCGGAGGCGGCCGCAGGGGTGGCAGAATCGGAAGTGCCACTGGTGGAGGTGGCAGCAGAGCGGAGCGCGGGCTGAGAGCTGGAGAGGCGCCGCCGGTGGAGGGCGGCGGCCAGGAGGCGGCCGGGCCGCGGTGGTTTGCGGCCGGCGCTGCCTGCTGCGGCTGCTGCGGGCGGCGCGCGGGTGGCGCGGCGGTGGCCCTGCAGTGGCGCGGCGGCGGCGCTGCCGAAAACACTTTTTTTAAAAAAAAATTTACGCTCTGCGTCCGTACGATCCGTACGGCAGCGACCTGGACTCTTCAAAAAAATGCCAAAAATGCCCTGTCTCCAAAAATGAAAAGCTTTATATGAATCCTGACTGCAAACGGCCTTCCGGATCCAATGGTGATGTCTGTTTGGGCTGAAAGTGCTTCGAAAAATCACTGATCCCCTGATTTGAAGAAAAAATGCACAAACCAACTAGGGTTTGTGACTTCAAATCACGGCTTCAAAGTTTCTTCAATGAAGCAGCAGCAGAAAGGCTCTGATACCATGTTGGAGTTGAGGAAAGCCAACTCCGAAGATGCCAAGATCACCTGCATGCGAACCTTTCAAAGAGAAGCCATAAAAGGGAAGAGCATGGAGCACGGGCAAAAACCCTAAACGGACATGAGAGGCATCATAATGCAAACACAAGAAGAAATGTATTTACAATAAGAAATGATATGATGATCGATATTTTACAATGAGAGAGAGCTCGAATATAAAGAGCTCCAGGAAGCTTGTAGAACAAGCTGGAAGGAGGTAGAGGACAAAAATGACAACTCAGCACATATCCACAAAAAATGGAATATGCTAAAAAAGGAGAAAACTCCCGAGTTGTCAACAACTAACCACTACATGCATTAAATATGAAATATTAAATAAATGCATGACCTAAGTAAACTTAAGCAATAGAATAAATAATTAAATATTAATTATTTACTCTAACAGAAATCAAAAGAGAACCAAATCTAGTTATTGAATCCCTTGAGTAATCTAATCTGAGTAAGGTAGAATCAAGCACATGTACTAAAGTTTCAAAGGAAGTCGAATTAATTGATTTGTTAGTGAAACATGATGAACCTTAGATAGCAGAGCAAGTTGATAAACCAAAGAAAGATCAACCACCCAAAGAAGTAATACATGATTTCAAAGGTAGATGCTTCATATGTAGTGAAGTTTGAAATATGAAAGGAGATTGTATAGGTAAGTCTTCTATACCTATTACTAATTTCTATTTTTCTAATCATCATTGTTATAGACATAAAGTAATAGAGTGTAACGAACCTATGTTTTATGGTAATAATGAAAATAGTATAATATTTAGGAACACTAACCATAGAGGTAATGAAAGAGGGAGATCTAATGATGGAGAAAAATATAATGGAGAAAAGAATCATCTTGTGTGTTACAAGTGTAACAATCCTAGACACATTGCAAGGAATTGTAAAGCACCTAAAAGTATGAATGGAACAAATCAAAGAAGAAATGTACCTATATGTTAGTTATGTAATAACTTTAGACACATAGCAAGATATTATAGAATGGATAGAAGAAACTTCAATAGGAATCCCAACTATTAAAGGAAAAACAAAAATCATAGAACGAATGATAATAACAATGATAATGGTTAGAAGGAAGAAATTAGATAACATGTTGATGAATTCAAAGAAGCATTTGTGATAGCTAAGGATCAATAAATCTCTTATACAATTTTGGAGGAACAAAATTTCAATGCACTTGATGAGAAATTGAAGTCACAGATTATTTGTGACTCATCAGAATTAAGCAATTTTAGAAGAGGAAGTTCATTTGTTGGTCAAAACTAATGTTAGAGAGTGAGTTGGAAGCTACACAATTACCAAGAGGTAGTTGACATAGAGAGGAAGCTATGGTCAATTGCACAAGTCTAGATATGATTGTAGTAAGTAGGAATTCAAAAAAAAAGTTTACTGGTGAGCAAAGACAATATCTAAATTTGTGGCAAATATGCATTTAATGTAGAGTGCAATTTGAAATAATTTAAGGATTGTAAACAAGATTGTATTTACCATTTATTCATCTAAAGTTTCTTGAGAAAATTGAAGAGCAATTTGACAATGAGTTCAAGTGTGAAAAGAAGTACTTGAAGTGCAAACTTATAGAAGCCCTAGAAAGGTAATTTTAAGGTATTTTATGGGGATAAAACTAAAAATTTTAATGTATACTATTGAATTTCAATGGCCAATCATACCATTTATGATGTGAGTGAAAGGAGATGGTATGTATTCAAGAAACATCTATTCATTTCACTTATATATGATCTATTGGGTGCATTTTTTTAAATCTTGGAGAATGTGCTTCATGTTGAAGATGTCAAAAGCTATATTCATTGTAAGATTGAGAGCATTGGTGATGAAGATATACATAAGGACATGGGGACTATGTGTAATAATGACTTATCCTTGAAGTCTGAGTATGCACAACTAGATGGTTTAAATCTAGTAAAGTGTATGTTTTATATGGAGTTTGACAACTACGAATGGACCTAAATCATTCTAAGTAGGGTACATGATGATATGTTCTGCTTAGGTGATGTGCAAATAGCAATTGACAATGACCTAGTTCATAAGGTCACATGTTTGAGAAATGAGGGATACAATTCCATAAATGAGAAGATTGTAAAAAAGATGTTCAAGACAAACCTGCATACAAGATTCAATGGAAGGAACATTAAAGTAGGCTCCATCCAAGACAAAGGAGTAAATTTGTTGAGTAAGATATTAGGGTAAAAATTTAGCTATGCCTCTAGGGTTAACTTTGCAACCTATGTGATGTCAATTTATGGAATAAATGTTAATCTATGTAAGATTATTAGACTGCAATTTTTTGTTAACATTACAAAGTTGAAGACCAAGAGTGCAGTTTTCTTTCTATGCTACCAGGAAGTTCCCAAGAGTAATTAATTAGGATAGCAGTGAGTGCACAATGAAATTGGTGATAATGACATTAACAAAATGATGAAGAGTTTCCAATCTAAAATGAAATAGAGGTACAAAATACCTCCATACATGGTAGAGAAACATAAGAATGAAATACGTGTCATGGTAGATATAGATAACACCGATATGGAAGTTGTGGCACCAAGGTTTAAGTTCATTGAGCCCATGGTATATGAGATAAGAAAAGATCTTATAGAAGGTTATGTGCATATTGTACTCCAATTAGAAAAGGACATAGAATTCTCTAGATGTGGAACTTTTGAAGAGAAAATGAGAACATTTTATTTTGAACTATATAGAAAATAAAGAAAGAAGAAAGTGGGAAAGGTTGTTGATTCCATTCTTAAGGAATCAAGAATGAATCGAGAAGAATTTAATGAGGTGAAAGGGATAGTACATGAGATGAAATTTAGTGGGTATTCTAAAGTGATAGCAATAACTAGTATTGTTGTTGCAAGACCTTCAGAAGGTGTGACAATATCACAATCATGTGCAAGGGTCCCTATTAGACTATATGTATTAGTTACACAAGTGCAACCTATGAGGAGAACAAGTGAGCACCAAAGGAGGTAGCAAAAGGTAGAATACAAGTGAAGCAAGAACTTGCACCATCATCCAAGTAAAGGATCAAGTACACAACAAGTGGACTAGGAAAGAGAAGAAAAATGATGCAAATAAGTGATTCTAAGGAATTAGAAGAAGAAGTTGAAGATATACTAGTTGAATAAGATGCATAGGAAGACAAAAGATCCATTGGAAAGAGAGCATGGAAGCCTAAGGTAGAGAATCTTAACATGCAAATAATAAATAATGATACTTTTGTTCAATTAAATAAGTATTATAGCTTGTATAGTAACATGGATAGAAGGCGATTGGAAAATGCTATTGTAAGGAACATGGTTATGAGATATGAGAAGTTTGATAATATTCAGAATAAGATACCTAAAGATCTATATACTAGGCTAATAAATAGAAAGAAGAGAGTATTGGTAGAAGATCTAAATTTGAGGATAACAATGATAAATAAACAATGTAAGGTTGAATCCAAGGACTCAGACAAAATTTTGAAGGGTATTGAGCCCTTGCTAAGGAACAAAAGAAGATCAATTCTTCTAACATGAGGAAATTATGAGTATGCTAGGAAGGACATAGAGGAAGTAGTTGTATAATTTATGACCTCGATGCCTAAGTTAAGTGTGAAATCCAAACTTGAGAGCCCAGTGTATGTGGAAGAAAACACACCTTCTAGTGATAAGGGAGAAGTAGAAGAGAAACAATAGGTACCTTCACCACTACACATTATTATGGGTACTAAGTCCATACAAGTTGACAATACACACATAACTACAGATGGAAAGGAAAACCCTTTTGCAGGTTATTGATAAAATATTATTGGCAATATCAGCAATATTACATCTTACACCAGCTAAGATGAAGATGAAGAAGAAGAGAAGAAGAAACAAGCTAAGAAAGATATCAAATAAGAATAGAAGAAGAAACAAGTTGAGAAAGAGATCAAAGAAGAAGAGATGAAGAAAGAAAAAGTAAAGAGGTTAGAGGAAGAAAAGAAAAAGAAAGAGGAGAAGAAGAAAAAGAAAGAACAGGAGAAGAAAAATAAGGAAGAAGAAGAAAAGAGAAATAAGGAAGACCAAGAAGAGATGAAGAAAGAAGACAAGGAAAGGAAGAGGAAAGATGAAGAAAATGCAAGGAAATAAGTTGAAAAATTGGAAGAAGATAAGAAGAAAGCTGAGGAAGAGAAGAAGATCACAAAATTGAAAGTAGTTACACCTATTCCTATAGTAACTCCAATAGTATCAAAAGCAATAGAAATATTAGTGTCATTAGATGATGATGATAATCAAAAATAATTAATGCACTCACTGAGGAAATTATTTAAAAAGAACAAATTTGTAAAGTCTTTGGAAAAGACTCTTACTAAAGTTCTAGACAAAATGCACATAAATGTTAACATAACTATAGCTAATCTAGACTTACTAGTAAAGGGCAAAGAGTTGGTAAAAATATTTGATGAAGATTTCACAACTTTAGTAGAAGTAGCTTCAGTGCGAGCACATATAAAACATGATGCAACACTAGATGATATAGTATGCACCAATGTGAGAAATGGCTTGAAGGTACTTGATGAAAGAATCAAAGAGTAGAGGAAATACATTAATGAAGGGAAGAAATTGTATGGATAGTGTGTGTTGTCATACAAGTACCTTACTAACTTTGAGAGTCAAATAAAGGATAAGTTGAGTGATCTTGAAACACTAACTCCAAAATTATAGCTCCCAAAGACCAACATTAAATACTATGGAAAAAAGTGGAGAAGATCCATAATGTAATCAGAGGGTTAGAATTTGAAAAGGAGAAGGTAGAAAATATATTGTCTAGTCTTAGAGAAATTTTATCACCAAAGATAAGTACTTTGCAGAGGTAGTTGGATGAATGTCTTGCACCAAAGTATGAAAAATTTGCATACACTAACTTGAGCTTACTTGAAGTGGCATCTAATGCACTATAAGCACTCATTAGTATTTCTAATTCTATAAGGGAAAAATGGAAGAAAGAAGTGAATAGGCTAAAACTTGTTTATGCATATTGTTTTTCTAGAATGACAAGATGACCAGCAGTAGGCTACACTATTTTGGATACAATTTTTGACACCTTTACCATTGATGTCAAAGAGGGAGTAATATGTAAAGGAAAAATGTATGTATTATATGTCAAAGGGGGAGCACACTTATTTACTTATGTAAAGGAGTGATAAGATATGTAATAATCCATCAAAACATTAATAAAATTGTTATGTTTTGAAGGCAATTTTGTATAGTTACTTTTTTTTTTGTTATATATGACACCATTTTGGGACATAGCAAAATTTCCCAAATATTTCCATTAATGCCAAAGAGGGAGATTATAGGAAGTATCATTAGATAGATTTTCTAAGAGTTTTCATTTATGACAACATATAGTCATCATTTCATTTATGCATTTAGGGATAAAAAATTATCTAAGTAGTAGCACAAAGAGCAGATGTGATGTGTATGGAAGACTCATCGAGAGTTATCTTATGAGAAATTGAGGAAATTTATATGATAGTCTCATGGTAATGTATACCAGTGCATAGATGTGTATGGATATTATAGCATGAGATATTATTGAAATACCAATACAAGTATTAAACAATGCAGAATAAAGTATAGTAGAGGATTAGATTGTATGGCTTTAGGAGTTATTTTGGTAAAAAAAAAATTACCAAGTCATGATGAGAAGACTATGTAGATATTATTCATAAGTTATTTTATATTATGCCAAGCATGTGAAAGAATGAAGGCCAAATAAGCAATTAATTATGAATGAGCGAGGTATAAGTAAGATATTATCTTGTGAAGATAAGTGTGTGTGACATATGTATGATCTATGCAATATTTTTTATTGATATGAAGTCAATGAGATGATATGAAAAATACATATGAGGTATGATCATATCAAGTGCAAATTATAGTAGACAGAAAGTATTGTATGTATATCTATTCTTGTGAAGAACTTAATTGTATAATTTCATGTTAGGGAAGTGGACTCTTCTTGCATACATTGTATTTGATCTACCAACTCCTAATAGGGTTGAGGCTTCTAACAAGGACTTGAGACACTATATATACTTCACAAACTCCTAATAAGGTCAATATCCTTAACCAAATCCTTTTGTTTAGTGAATCATCTTGTAGGTATCATCCCCCCTAAGGTTTTCTCTTTGCTAGGATTTCCCTAGTTAACAAATAATGGTGTTATGAGTTAGCTATGTGTATGTTTATATTTATTATTCAGTATTATTGGTTTACTTTCATATGTAAGTTATAAAATAATTAACAATATTCAGTTATGGGAAAATTTTTGTATAATACTAATTCACGCCCCCTCTTAATATTATCTACTTCTAATAGTTCCCACATTTTTTAGAAATCTTAACCCCTATGAATTGATAGATTGGATCAATGAATTAGAGGAATAATTTAAATACAAAGATATTGAAGATACAGATAGGATAAAGTTTGCAAATGCAAAATTGGAGGGTTATGTGAAGATCTGGTAGTAGGAAATCTAGTTAGAGAGAAATAGAAGAGGAAAGGACAAAGTTGCTAGATAGGAACGAATGATAGCTAAAATGAAGTGAGAGTTCATTTGTATGGATTATGAACTTAACCTATTGAAGAAAATGAAAGCCTTGAAATAAGTAGGAAGATCTGTTCAAGAGTATACTGAAGAATTATACCGAGTACTCATTAGGACCAGCCATGTAGAAGTTGTTAAGAAGAAATTTGCCCATTATCTTAATCAGTTAAGGAAAAGCATTCAAAAGGAGCCAAGTCTTGTTTGAATGGCTAGTATTGAGGAAGTGTATGAGTTTTCCCTATGAGTTAAGGAATAGATGAGCAAAAGGTTTGATAACAAGAATATTGGAAGAGGTCACAACAAAAGATCTAGAGGATAACCTTATGGAGGCCAAAATGATGATCAATAGAACAGGGATGAGGCAAGTTGTAGTAGTTAGAACTAGAGAGGAAATAAATAAAATGATTTCCATGATCACAAAAATAGAGATCAAAGAGAAGAGGAAGAGGGAAAGGATCTAGAAGAGGATGCTTCTATGGAAAATATTTTCACTATGGAAAAGAAGCACATAGAACATTTGAGCATTCCCAGTGCCAAGAAAGGAAATATTGGAGAATAGAAGCCCAAACTAGAGTTGTGCATGTTGATGAAGACGCCAAACCATCTAATTATAAAGATACTGAAAAAGGAGAAGTCCTAGTTAATAGGAGAGTTTTGTTGATTGGAGAGAGTAAACTTGATCAAAGGAGTGTATTTTACACCAAGTGCAAATGTGAAGACAAGTGTTGTGATGTGATCATTGATGGTGGAAGCATTGAAAATCTAGTTTTAGAAATAATGGTCAAGAATTGAAGCTAAAGAGGTAGAAATACTCATGTCCATATTGTATTGCTTGGGTGCAAGATAACCACAAGGTCATGCTCAGTGAAGTTCAAGATCAGAAGCTACCAGGATGAGGTGTTGTGTGATATCATACGTGGCAAGTCAGTTAAATGTCTCAGTAACAAAGGATTGGAAATCCTTTTACATTGACTCTATGATTAGACAAAATCATGTATTTTCCTAAGAATAACATACTAACTTCATTTTATTTTTACAACCCAAGAGCATAAGCTTTAGAATGTGGCTGAAAATTATACGCTATAATTCCTCTTTAAGTCATTACAACTAAAATAGAAAAGGAATGCTCAAGGAAATTAAGCTAGGACATAAAAGGACATTTTGTCTTAAAGCTTAAGGTAATGCTACAAATAATATATCTATCTATCCACCTATGTTGCAAGAATAGTTCAATGATTATATTATCAATAGTTGTAGGAATAGAAGAAGTTTACTTTGCAAAGAAACAAACAATGAATTAAAATCTATTCTAACAAAGAATTTTACTAACCAAGTGGGACCCCTTGGATGAGTGAACAAAAATATGGTCAAGACTGAAGGTGGAACTTGAACTTTGTATTCTATTCATTCGTAGTGAGAGATTACATCTGAAAACAAGATTGCACACTACTGAACAAAAAATCTATTTTGTCTTCCTTCTAGCTAAGCCAAAAAATTCCTTTTCAAAGCTATAGTGGGCATTATTTAAAGGAGAGCTATATAAAATTCCTACTTCTACGATCACTCCATCAATGAGGATCAATTACAAATCATAAAGTTTACAACAAAAATATCATTAATAATATTTTCATTCCTCAAGGAATATAGTAGGTTGAGGAAGCTATATTTGTGCATTTCCGTAATATAAATTACACAATAATCCACTTGTTGCAATGATTCATCAACTTGGTTGGCTTTGACTTAGCATTGAAATACTAACTTGAATATGCATGGCAAGTACCCACAAAACATTTAAATGCAACAACTTCCACATACATATATATTCATTTCATCATCAATGTTAGAAAAGGTATAATGTTCCTATGGGTATAGAAAGGAACCTACCCAAACATAGCATTGATGAGGAAATATTTATTAGCATGCAATATTCCTTCATTAAACCATAAAAGTTCATAGATTCAAGAAAAAACATCATATCTAAACAATCTATACTTCTATCTTCATGTCTTAACATATAGATAATATATTCATAAAAACATAAGTTCTTTTTCTTAAAACATAGAGTTATAAAATGTTTCTTTCAAGATAATTATCTAAAAACAATATAAAAGGTTCTTAAAATGGCCTTTTATAGGCTCATCATTCCCCCCAACTGATCTATTTCTACTCTCTAACAATCATACAATTGTTGATTGAGGCCTGCACTCTCCAGTCATTAGGTGTCCTTTCACCTAGCTCATTCTTCACATAATCAAAGTAACCATAATTTGTCTTGAGACTTTTGCAATGTCAAACTTCAAAAGTCATGTCATGATCTTCTACATTATCATTTGTTGCTAGCAGTGACCACAGGAGAATTGGGAGCTGATATCTTAATGGACACCAATATTTACTCTGATTTCTCCCCAAGTTGATATACCAAGGAATCCTATTTGTAGCAAGAGTCAAGTTTTGTGGAGAGTGGGGTTCTCTTATTTTTAGATCATGTGGCATTCTAACCCATCACTACCTTGAAGCAATGATTATTGTTTCAACATTCTAAGATAAGGGTTGTTCTCAGACTAGAAAGGCCTATTTTCTAACTATACTCACCTTACCAAGTCCTATAGGATTTCCCAAACTAGAGATCCAATCCAGATATGTTCATCTTGAATTTAGAACTTTTGGTCTCATGAAAAAGGGTTCTGTCATCTCATTCTCCCTGTAGGGTGTAGCTTGATGTTCTCTTCTTATTTTATTCTATATCCATGACATTCCTACCCTTAACTAAACATCCCCTACATATAATATTGGGTTCCATTTAGTGTCATTAGGCACAGCCAGATTGTGAAGATACAACTCACATAACAAATTTTTCAAAGCCATAGAAATAGATTAAAATGCATCATAAAACTCATGTGGCATAGAGATAGAGGGGTTAAGACCTTCCACAATTATAATTTGCAAATTTTTCTTTGAGAAAGAAAGCATATATAGGCAATGGAGACCTACATTCCATTAATTTAGGAATCAATCCTATGATTTGCTCAATTATTCTCTTTAGAACTTCATTCTAATTTGAACTTTGTGTCAACTGGAAACTCTACTCATCAATAACATGCTTTAATTTTTCTTTCTCTAATTTCCATTGAGCTCTTTCCCATAACAGCTATTGAAAAAAATTAATTCATGCAGACTAAGGTGTAGACAGGTCTGGTGGTGGCAATGGCTCATGATTAAAAGGTCTATCCATTCAAGTGCCAAATGGTAAGTTTTGTTGACACTTTGTGGTGTGGAGCACCCTATTTTTCTCAAGACAATAGTTGTTTCCTCTTTTTCTTCCTTACTAGATTCTATGGCTGCTATGGCTAATGTATCTAACCCTTGTTGATTTAGTTTTTCTAGTACTTCTTTAACAATTTCAAGTCTAAATTCTTGATAATCCTCTAAAGGGAATTCTACAAAATTTTAAATAATGCCTTGCATAGTATGGTTTTCTTCAAATTCTTTAGACATTTCAAGCTCACTAGATTCCTTATCACTATTGATAAGCATATAATCAACACAACACTTAGCTTTTTATTTTAGATTATGGGTTTTACTCTTAGTTTTAATAGCTTTAATTTGCTACAATTTTTTCTCTAAAGAGGACTCCTTCTCACTTTTAGACACTTCAAGGGTAACTATGGGAATAGAGGCTTCTAGAACCCTACTCTTGGAGAGCCTTGCACTTCACCTGATGTATGGTGTTGACAAGCATGGATGATTCTTTCATTTTCTCCTACTATAGGTATTTCCACCACAACTGCTTCAGGAGGTTTTTCTAGATCTTGCTCCTCTTGAGACTGCAAGGACATATTAAGTTTACTCTCCTTGCCTAGTTTTTTTCTATCCCTTCTACTTTAGGTTCCAAAATTTTACCTTTGTCTTTCTCAATGGAAGACCTATTCTTAACTAATGATGGGACCTTAGGAGCACTAGCAACTTCTAAATTTTTGTTGTTCTTTTTTCTAAAAATGGAGGTCTCAACCTTGTAAATCATCTTCTTAGTTGGTCTAAGACTAGAGGGAGAGGCTTCAGGAGCATTTGTAGCTCTTGGGATAATTTTACAAAAACCTTTGGATGTTCTTTCCCTTTGTCCTACACCTTGGCCTCTAGGGTAGACCAACCTAGGCTCTACCTCTTTTAACTGCAAAAACTCCTCCCATGACCCAATTTCTTGCTTATTCAATTCCCTTTTTATTATTAATTTTATTAAACCATGGTGGGAAACAAACTGATCACTTCCTGACTACACTAGAGAAGCTTTCTTCTTAATAATGTTAAATAGGAAATTTGGAAGGTTTACCTATCTATGATCATGTTGTAGGTGAGCCAAAATTTTTAAATGTAGGGCATGTAGATATTTGTAGCATACCTCACATGTGAAATATCATATGATAAAAGTGGTAGGTTGAATAAACTCCATTGGAAATTATAGCCTAGAAGTACCCTATTTCTTATCAATCTCTAATGGTGAGTCCTCGTGTATACTAAATTGTGCCCTAGTTGTATTTAGGTCAAACTCTTTCTCCTAATTTTTTCCTTCTTAGGGCAACCCAATGACCTTGACTATCACCCCCTATAAGAACTAAATTCTTAGACCTTTAACCATTGCAATGCCATCCCTTAAGGTGGCCATGACTTGAAGAGCTACCTTTTCATCAAATTCGTTCAAACTAAGACAATAATCCAACTATCCTCTTCTCCTAAACATTTCACAGCTAACTACATCTCCCAAAAGAACACAATGATCAATGGGCTCATTCCTTTGTATACCTCCAACCATGGTTAATTTCAACTAAATTGTGGAAGAAAAACTAATGTTTCAAAGCTTAGTGGGTCAAGTTTTACAACACTGACCCTATTTTTTCAAAACAATTAGTTTGTACTTAGAGAGTTTAATGTACCACATCTCATACTATCCTTCTTGCATCAAATTTCATAATTTTTACTCATGTATAGTTCTATCACCCGAACACATTTTAAACCATCATTAAAAGTTAAGTAACTACTTTTAATGTTCTTAATTTCATAATGGTATAATTGCAAAAGGACAAGTCACCAACATGTGATACTAAATATGCACTTATTTCCAGTCATCTCAATGCACTTTGAAGGTACATACAATTTCAATTTTTTTTAAAAAATATATATTTCAATATTTTCCTTCCCCCAACTAAATAAAGGCATGGGTCCCACCAAGCCACAATAGGCAAGAGTGAACAATTATAAACAATACTAAATCATAACAAAACATGAATAAAATAGAACAAAATGCATGCAAAGTTATGCGGTAGGTACTTGGCAATGGCTATAGGAAATATTTTATGGAAAGATCATTAGAATTGACAAAGTGGTGGGATAGAATGTTAAGATGGAAGAGAGAGAAGTTGAAGTGGAATGAATGTGAAGAAAGTACTTCCAAAAAGAAAGTGTTATTATGAATGCCTTGATCAAAGTTAAGAAGTATTAGGAGTTAGGGTAGGAGACCGAAACTCATTGGATACAAGAATTAAAATGTCCTCATTGTGCTAGAATTTCCATAGGAACTCTTCACAGTTAAATGGTTTATAGTAAAGCTTGAGATGATGCCCATTGACAAGTAGTTTGAAGCAAACAGGATCAATGGTAGATAACTAAAATGCATCATTTGGAAATATGCCAACAAGCTCATAGGGTTCTAACCAGTGTGTTTGGAACTTTTCTAGATTATGCTAGTACTTTGAGTCGTAAAGGAGTTCTCAATCTCCTATAGAAATTTTTTTTTGTTTAATAAACTTGTCATACCACTATTTTGTCTAGTGTTAAATGAGCTCAGTATTGTTCAATGCATATTTCCTCCATTCATCAAGACCATTTAAACTCGAGATTTAGTCATATTGGGAAATATTGAGTTCTATCTCGAGCTCCAAGGTAGTCTTCAATGTTTTATATTCAAATTTGATAGGCATTATTGCCAACTTGCCATAAACAAGCTCGAAGGGAGTAAAACTAGTTGTGGACTTCTAGGTGGTTCTATAAGCCTAGAGAGCTTTAGGAAGGCATGTGGCCCAATCCTTCCTATGAAGTGATGTAGTCTTGGAAAGAATAGATTTCAGCTCCCTATTATTAACTTCTACTTGACCATTATCCTAAGGATGATAAGCTGATGATATACTATTCTTGGTATTATACTCCTTCATAAGAGTAGTTATAAAATTTGATGTAAACTAAGTCTCCTAATCAAATGTCAATTGGCTAGAAATTGCAAACTATGTACAGATCAATTCATACAAAAAAATTGCCACATTGATATCCCTTGGGTGTTTCATGGTTTTAGTCTCTACACATTTGGTTATGTAGTCAGTGCACAATAGAATGTAGTATTTTTCTTCTGAAGTAGGTTCAATGGTTCCTACAAAGTCAACCCCCCATTTGCCAAAAGATGTGACAACTACTTGAGGCTATAAGGGTATTTCATCTAATTTAGTGGGTCTTCCCATTCATAGATACTTGTTACATTTCTTTGTATGTCTAGTTGCACCCTTGTGCAAGCTTGGCCAGAAATACCTAGTTGTCAAGATTTTGAAGGTTGTTCTTTTGGCTATAAAGTGACCTCCATGAGGCTCATTGTGACAATCTTTCAAGACATCATATGTTTCATCTTATCTTAAACACCTATGCATGACTTGATCAGGTCTAGTACAAAAGTACATGAATATAGCAATCCATGAATAATTAAAGCTCTTCTCTGCTAATCACTTTCTTGCTTGTGTAGAGAAGTATACTAGAATTTTTTCTATGGTGAGGTAGTTAGTAATATCTATATATCATGGGTTCTTTGTGGCCAACAGAAAAATGTGCTCAGCTAGAAAACTATCATCAATGGCTATAGGTTCATTACAGACATGCAACTGAGAGAGAATTTTGGCTACCACATTGGTCTTACTAGTTTTATCAACAATGATGATGTTAAATTCTTGCATGAGAAATAACCATTAAGCCAATCTTCCTAAGATTGTAGGTTTTTCACCAAATATTTTATTGTAGAATGGCCAGTGTGAATAAATATCTCATTTCTAGTAATGTAATGCCTAAACCTATTGAGGGCATAGATGACTACAAGTAATTCCTTTTTAGTGATTGTGTCATTAAATTATGTATCTTACAAATTCTTATTGATGAAATAAATGCATTTTCAACAGAGTCTACCTTTTGTCTTAACACAATGCTGATAATATAGTTTGAGGCATCTATATGAATGTGGAAAGGCAGGCCCCAATTGGGTCCTCTCAAAATAGGCATTATGGTAAGAACTTCCTTAAGCTATAGGAAGGATGTTGCACAGTCAGAGTCTTAAGAAAATTTAGAATCCTTTTTGAGTAGGCTGTAGAGAGGTGTTGCAAGTTGACTAAATTTTTTTAATAAATCTTTTGTAATATCTAGCATGTCCCAAAAAATTGTGTACATCCTTCTACTTCTCCAGCATAGGCAAGGTACTAATAACTTTAGTCTTTGTTGGATCTACTTCGACACCCTTGGATGAAATGAATTGGCCTAGGACTACCCCTTCATCATCATTAAACTTTTCTCACTATTTAAGGAAAGGTTATAGTCCTGACATCTTTTTAGTGTCATTTCTAAATTTACTTTTTCTTCTTCAAAAGTAGTACCATAAATGGTGAAATCATCCATATAGATCTCCATAAAGTCAGTAGAAATGTGTGAAAAGGTACTAATGATAGCTCATTAAAATGTGATAGGGGCATTGCACGAACCAAAAGGAAAGATTGAGTAGGCAAATGTTTGCCATGGGCAAGTAAAAGTTGGTTTTTATTGG
Source organism: Cupressus sempervirens (assembly GCA_028749045.1). Taxonomy (NCBI): domain Eukaryota; kingdom Viridiplantae; phylum Streptophyta; class Pinopsida; order Cupressales; family Cupressaceae; genus Cupressus; species Cupressus sempervirens. Next base: position 746,572,243 of record CM053791.1, read on the forward strand.
TCTTCTAGGGCTATTTAAATCTAATTGCAACCATTGAAACCATCAAGAAAAGAAAAATACATTTTACCTGCTAGGTTATCAAGGACGTGGCCTGTAAATGGAAATGGAAAATGGTCATTCTTAGTGGCTAAATTGAGCTCCCTATAATCTACACAAAATTTCTATTTTCCTCCCTTCTTGGGTACTATGACTAGGGGTGAGATCCATTGGCTATCAAAGATGCGGTATACAAAACTAGCACTTAATATTTTTTGCAATTCATTCTTAACAATATCTTTTAAGACAAGGTTAACTCTCCTTTAAAGTTGTCAAAAAGGTTTGAAGTTAGGGCTGATGTAAATATTTTGAGTGTAAAGCATAGGATCTAACCCTTTCATGTCCATGTAGTCCCAAGAAAATGTCCTTTGATTCTCCTATAGTAATTGCAACATAGCTTCTTGTTGGGAGGGTGATAAGGCATTGTTTACATTCAACTCATTGCCTAGACCAATTTTCATCTTAATAACCTTACCTACCATGAATAATTGGGCAATAGAGAAGAATCCATCTCATGAGGTAATAATGAATGGATAAACTAGGAAGCTTCTGAATGATGCAATGAATTCAAAGATGGTACAATGGTTTCTAAGATACATTTAGCTTGAGTACACATTGTAGATTATGTTCCATATTCATTTAGAATAATGGATGAAATTTTTTTATCTTCTTCTTAGGAAGCTATAAATGAATCTCTACCTATCATCATCAACTTATGGATGGAATTGGCTTCTAGTCATCATCACTGAAGTCTAGCTAGATTACTTGGTCATCTAGTAATAATGGTTGAGTAGGGTAGTATAAAGTTAGGTTCTTGGTATGAACACCATTGGATATTATCATCTTCCTAGACATGCAAGCTATATAAGAATATATAGTGGCTAACCATGGTCTCCCTAAGATTAAAGGATATCCTCCCATAGTAGCCTTTGGGAAGAGAACAAAAAAATCAACTAGATATTCCCAAGAATTTAGGGTGACTATAACATCTTCTATCATGCCATCTAGTTTAATGGTAGAGCTTTTAGCAAGTTGAAGGATGGTGAGGGTCTCTCTGAAGCCAACAATATGTAACCAAGAAAACTAATAGATGCTCCTAAGTCAACTAAAGAACTTTGAACTTGGATCCCATGAATAGTGACTATAACTACAGGACTCCCAGGGTCAAAGTATTTGGACTGTATAGTTAATTTGTTGAGAGTTAAGTTAGATAACTATCCTAGGACATGAATGGTTTTTGGATATTTATTCTTCCTTCCTAGCTACTTAAAGCATGCTTCCTTAATATCTTTAGTATAGGAAGGGAATTCCTTAATAGCATCCAAAAATAGTATTTTTACTGTCATCTATTTCAGCTAATTGAGAAAATCAATAACTGCATGGTTCTCCATGGGCTAGCCTTGTTCTATCAACCTATGGAGAAATGGAGGTTCTATTGGTGTTTGAAACTACTAAACAACAAAATGTTCAATACCAGATTGATGTTGCTCATAAAATCTAAGGATTAGCTATTTCCCATTTGACAATTGCATGTGCAAATCACTTGGGCGCAACTTCAAAAAAACCAAGGATGGTTTTCTACTCTTTAGGTTCTACTAAACCAAGGTGGGTATACCTAGGGATGATTCACTAAGATATTGTTGTATGATACCTAATTTAGTTTCATTCTGATTCTCAACTTCTCTCCCTGTCACATATGCAATTTTATCCATCTATTGATATTCTCTAATTTATACACATCCCTCATAAATAGATTTGGTCATAGTTCTCCTTGAGTTTACAATTATTCCTAGAAATAGTAGCTACCTTAGACTTAGAAATAAAATATAAATGAGTGCTAACCAATATTGTAAACTTGCCATAATGAAATGAAAATGATTTTTTCTTTTATAAATGATTTAACATGTAGAATCAGAATACATTCTCAATTGTTTCTAATTTGTATGACTAGTGCCTTATCCATGGGACAAAGAGTCAACTATTGGTAGGAAATCTGGTTCAAATAACTTATAAATGAATCTATCAACTATAACCACTTATTTCCATTCTTACAAAATATTCTTTTCATAAACTCATAAATCCTATTAATTTACTAAAGCATTTACATAATCCCTTAAATCAAGAGCAAAAATAAACTAATATACAACCCCTCTAGACTACATTTAATCAATTGAACCTTATTCAAATGACCTCAAAATTAACAAACTCATAAAAAGGAGATAGAAATTGGTGACATAGATCTCATGTAAATACCCTTTTGCATTATCCTTTTATATGACTAATACAATAACTAATAGAAACTCATTGAGAAACCCAAAATATATTATTGATTCTATTATTTCTTTATGTCATCAAAGAGTACAAAAATTGAAAAAAACCTCAAAAAACTACATATGACTAGACCGACTATACTTTCTTAAAAATTGAAAAAGCATACCAGTATTCAAACCCTTTCTATAGCCCTGGGATCTCACTTATATAGTGTGAGATGCAACAAGCTTTAGGCTTAGAGAAAATGACAAGTGTCCCCTCACAAAGATAGTTACATTTTTCCCCTACAAAAGAAAAAATTGTGCGTGTAATAGAAAAACTTATACATCAAACATTCTTTTGGTAGGGCCCTTTTCTGTTACATCTCTTGGAATAACAAAAATTCTATGATTTGATTTTTTCATCACTCTACTTCCTTAGAGTGAGTGGCTATTAGGCTTAAAAGTGATGAGTCATCTTTGGTCACCTACAAATTCACTTTAACCTAGGGATTCTCTTTGTCTTCATCATTGACTATAAAGGTAACAATCACTTTAGCATCATCTTCTACCCCATTACCTTCTACCATTTGTTCTATAGACATTAATTTTTCCTTCCACTCATTCTAGGCAGTATCCTCAGGCCAATCAAAATTTAGGACCTCTCTTTGTATAGTTATCAAATAATTTCCAATTGCCTCTATATCAAAAAAAAATTTTCTAATGGTGCTATAGAATATTTTCACTTTAACCAACACCTCATTGGTCATAGCCCATAATAAGTGCCCAATTTCATTTATGACATTATTCATCCTTTGACAAAGTATCTCATCCAACTCTTTTTTCCACTTATCTTTTTCGTTTATCAACAATTTTTAGAGCACTAGGAAATAAATCAAAATTTTCAACTAAGTACTTAGAAAAAAAAATTGTGACTATTTTTTGGAAACAATCCCATTTGTCATCAAAACCTTCTAATTTTGTCAACAAATAAAAAAATTTCTCTATTCAATGACAAGTCAATTGGATGAAAAATATGGACATAGCAGTGATATCATTATTTTTTTCTGTCCACTTCTGTACAAGAGGTTTGAATTTAACCTCATCTCTTATTTTGGTAATCCTCACCAATTGATCAAAGAATGTTGGCCAGTCAATTCTATCTATCAAATACATTACAACCTACCTTATTTTCTCTTCATATTGATTATTCAATTCTACATGCAATGCACATAATTTATTCTTTTCTTCTTCAAAATCTTTTGTAGTATATAATTGTGGCCTCTTAGGGGTGTCTGGTATCTCAATAATTGGGGTTGACTTAAAGGGTTCAATAGGTGGGCTGGGTGGGTATACAATCTTGGGTCTGCTAGACTCTCCTACTTTTCTTTTCCCAAGATGCTTCTCCATTTGAGATACTTGGTTTTCCAATGATTGTATCTATTTACCCCTATCCTCATATGCTTTCAAAAATTCTTCAAACCTAGCATTGAGTTACAAAAACCTATCATCTACCTATCTAGACACCACAGTGCCAAATTTCATCATTTCTAAAGCCATTCCAAAAATTTGTTCATTGCCAACCTCACTAGCCCTAAATACTGTTAGTGCACCAGTATGCTTTGCAGTAGAAATTTCCTGCATTCTAGCTTTTTCTCTCTTATCAATTGACCATATTACTAGGGCATGGTGGTCATCACTAAATTTAAGTCCCCTATGGGCTTGTAGAACCTCTTCCTCAATTTTATATTGTACATGCTTTTCTTTTCTAATTGAATAAAAAATCATAGCATTAGCTATATCCCATTCTATCAAAATTAAGACCCCTGACTATTTAACTATTTGCCTTTCAGCCTTAGGTGTAAACTAGGCAAAATCATTCAAAAACTTAGATTTCACCTCCTCCTTGATAACAAATTTTGGTTTATCAGGATGCTCTACTTTTATCTTCTCACATGTCCTCTAAAAATTTCCTATGTTTCTCCTCCACAAAAATTGTGCAAAGGCCCTAGATTTAACAAAATTTTCATCATTTTTAAAATTCTCAAAAGCTTGGGCAACTATTAGATCTATCTCCTTACTTTGATAATCAACAACTATAAGGTCCAACAAGAGTATAGGAGGCTCTTGAGGTAATCCACTCTCCAAATCTGTGGTAGTAATAATAATATCTCCTTCTCCACCAATTTTTCTCAGCTACTCCCTTAGAGATACTTCATCATCTATTTGAATTGGGATTTGGCATGAGGAGTATTGTTCTACATGGGAGGAAGATCCTTGCTCTAACTTTTGTCTCTTTGGGGCACTAGCTACAGATGGGCTATCTAGCCTTGGTCTTTCCTAAGGAGGAGCTTGTTGTACATGCTACACCATCACATATCCCACCCTCTTTTGCAAAGTATATTAACTAGGAGCTACTATGTTTCTATTTTTTATTCTTCTCTATACTTCTGCAGCCCTATCTAGATAGGTTCTAACATATGTATCATTTTTTTCATTCATTATTTGCATGATTATAGAAAAATTATTCATCAAGATTTACATTTTAGCTCCCCAGTGCTTTTTATCTTTCAAGGGATCATATAAAGAGTCAAAAGCATTGATGAATTCCAAAGTTTTACTAAACACTGTCCATTTTTATTTCCTTAATTCCTATTCCTATAAAGAGAAAATGCTTTTGATAATTTCTTTAGGAAAATATACCTATTGCACCATGCAAGTAGCTTTTGTCCTTTCTCTTAAAAGATCATAAAGCCCTTCTAGATCAATAAATCTTGCATGGGATTTTTCCATGTTATACCTATCTAAAAATAAATTGAGGTATTTCCATTCCTTTCTCACAAAAACAAAATCATCTGCTACAGTAAAAACTGGGAAGAAAGTACCTTTCTTGGGAAAATATCTTTCATCAATGGTCCCAATTTGCCACAATAATTCTGCTATCCCTATCTTTAGAGACACATGGAATGGTAGCACATGAGGCTTCCCAAAAAATCCATATACTCTAATTACTATAGAAACATTGTATGGGATTATATCCCCCCAGTTATGACTAACCAAAAGCCCTTTTGCATGGTCCTTAGGTCTAAACAACTCCAATAGTGATTATGGAATCCTAGGGCTATCTCCTCTTAAGAGCAATCTAAGGTTGGATGAAAAATATATATCAAACCTTACAAAACTAGCATCTCTAGCCTTTGAGGTCATGTCAAAACTCCATAATTGGACTAGATTCTTCTCTCCATACATTGTTACTTCTAACTCCATACCCTTGGAGAAGTAGGTAACTCCCTTATACAGACATACATGCATGAGTAATGAGTACCAACAAAAGGGTTTGTTTACTTTTCCTTGTGGTATCCCTATCAAACCATTGTGAATTTTTTGTGCAAGGAGAGTGGCAAAGTTAAGAATAGTACTCATTCTAAATTAGAGAGTCTAAGCCATGATAAGAACCATTGAGCATAGGACTTATTCTACTTCACCCATCCCAAAAATCATGTAGAGAGAAAAATATAATGCTTGAGCCCTAACATTGAAATGCCTCCTTAGTAATGGCTCTAAGGTGCTAGCAGTTATCACAGATAATGTACCAATCTTGGTAGCATGCTCTTGTAATGGCCCTATCCTTAAATATATCCTCTATGCATCGTGCCTTAGTTGAAGTTCATCCATATCAAATTTCTTATGCATAGCACAATTAGGGTTTAAATTGAAAACTTCACTAATCAATTTAGGGAAAACCTTAAAAAGATTTACTCTAGCATGGTTCTTTACCCACCTTGTAATAGGATGATACTTCTTAACTAGATTAGTTAGTACATCATTCTCAAAGAAAACTGCAAGGACTATTAATTTCCCAATGTCAAATTCCTAGACATTGCTCATAGGGGTATCTAGTTTTTGTTCTAGAAACCACTTCTTAAATAATTTGAATCCTCCCATTGAGACCTAGGTGTCTCTTACCCAGTTATCCCTATCATAAAAACCCTCTACTATATCTATCCTAGGGTTCTTTGGGATGAGCTCTCTCCCCTTAGTTATTTTATTTACTGACAATGGGAATTGTTCAAGGAAATCATCATGCACGACCCTTTTAAGATAATCAATTTTTCCTAACAATTCCTTTTGTGGAGGCATTTTTTAAGATTATTAAAATTTTACAACACCAAATTCTTGCTATTTAGAAGTCACAAAGGACTTACCCATGAAATCACGCTTCTTCTCTATAAAATCTCTACTATAATCTGACTAAATTTCTCTACAAAATTTTATGCCCTAGCTCTGAAAGTTCTCTACACTTTGATAACCTTCTGCAATTTTGTGGTTCAATAATGATGAGATCATGAATTATATCTAAGCATTGAAATCACATGAATAAACTTTGAACAATATTAACTTCCAGTAGCCATTATCTCCAAGTTGAGATCAAATTTGAATCTTGTCCCTTGATTTCATCAGATCAGATGGCCTTAATTCAAAAGGTAAAGGCTTTATGACTTTAAAAAATATGGCCACATGTTGATCAGGCACTTCCCCACATTGCTTAAGTTTCTTTTATTTTGAAAATGTGGGGATGCCCTGACCCTTGATCTTCCTCCAAATCAATAGTCAAGATAAATAAAACATTTTTGCGACAACAAGTACAAGGTGTGACATAGCTAGCATAATAAATCTTCCATCCTAGCAGACATTAACCCTCTTTGGTAATAGCTAGCCCCACTATACCATGTGTCATGTTTGTACATGCTCACATTATTTAAAACCCTTGTAGCTTGAAATTGTAGGCAATTGCTAGCCATTGATCTGTGAAAGATCAATGATGGTGTGATTGAAATCCTATTAATAGCTTGTAATGAAGATGATAAAATCACATGGAACACATGTCATCATGGCACTTTCCCACGTTATTTATCTACCATGCAATTTCATCAAGTGAGAAAGTGTTATCCATTGATCAAGACAAGATCAATGATCATACAAATCTATAGTTATGTAATGCCCAATCAGCTATACTAACTAGTAAGAACACTCCATGTGAATTTGTAACTTCTAAAAAAATTCCACGCAAGTAGATCCCATGTTATCTTCTAAGAAAGTGAGTCTTTGACATCATCTTTTCCACGCATCAGGCTGGCATATCCCCACTTTGTTTAACTAGTGAGCATCTTCCTTATGTAGGCAAGCACCAACCATCAATCTATGAAAGATCAACGGTAGCACAGCTTAAGCCTTTTTGATATTTTGAGATGGGGGTGCTAACATCACCCTAGACACATGTTTGCATGGTGCTTACCCACATTTTTTGAATTTCTTGCAAGTTCTTAATGCAGACAAGCACACTTCATCGATTTGACCAAGATCAATAGTAGATCACAATCTTTGTCTTTTATGGTCAAAACATCCACTTGGACCAATGAAATAATATCTTTAAGACATCATTCTCTAATAAATCTAACTACCACATTAATGTTTAGAGTTTTTGCACTCATGACATTATCATTCCCAACTTGGCATACACATCATATTCAACCAATGAACACATTCCAAGTCAGCAAGACCTTACAATTGGGTGTGACTCACCAGTCTACCCAAGACCTAGTCCCACTATGCCATGTGGTGCAAAAGTGCACGCCTGCATTATTTTACCCACAAGAAGTTTCTTAATGTGGTTAAGCACTAGTTATTCATTTTCAAAAGATCTATAGTTGATAAACCTTCCACCCTCTCTAACAAACAAACCTTTTTATTGGCACAACTAGTAGTACACATCAACAATCACTTTATAGCTTGGCACAATGCAACATATACCTTGCATCCTTAGTCCCACCTTGCTATGTGTCAAATTATCACTTTCCTACCTTATTTATCTATTGAGCAACTTGAAAATATGGGCATGCACTAATCATGGATCTCATACAGATCAACGATCACTAAATCATACATCTTTATAATATTGCATCAGCTAATTTGACCAATGGAATACTTCCTTTTAGTCCAACTCACCTGAGAACTGCCACTGAAGACACATTAATTTTACCCTCTAAAAAGGTGGGCCCATGATGCCATGTGTCACATGGGTGCATACCCACATTGCTTAAGTTTCCTACATTTTGGAAATGTCGACAAGTGCTAGCCTTTGATTCTAATAAGATCTACAGTGCATCAAAACCTACAGTACACTAAAGTTCTATTGTTAGCAAGGGCTATGTGGCACAAAGGTGCATCCCCACTTTAGTTAAAAACCTTACATTTCAATTTTGTGGGGATGCACCATACATTGAACTTTCACAAATCAATGGTTGCTCAAAAAGGTGTTGTTGTCAATATTTTTCAATAAAACATTCAAAATGATTGTGATCAAAAGCTAGGTTAATTAAGTTCTATCATATTTTAATGAAATCATCCTTGTGTAAGCCCAACCTTAGGGTAAATGTGTCCTACCTAAAACATTTTAAAATAACACTCTCAAGAAGATTTTTAAAAGCTAGGGTAAAACAAGATAAGGCATTAGGGTTTTTTATGAACTTTACCCAAGGTTTATCCTAAGTTAAGAAATAAAAACCTACATAGTTAGGGCTTTTTACAGTTAAAAGCACAAAATAGGAATGGTGAAAAATTAGGCCAATAGGTTCTTTGGCTACAGGAGAGGTATGCTAATTTGACTCATGTGTATGCTTACTTAGAGGATCCTCTACTTTAGTTATTATAGGTTTTTGGGTTGCAAGAAGAGTGGTGGCTAACCTTAAGTGAATGTAATTCAATGAGATGGCATAGCTTTGTTGTGGAGCCTACTATTTAGTATTGTCCATATTATGGTTATGTTGAATTGGTAGTTGGATCTCCTTGGAAGGAGTATTAGTGGCTATAGGAGAAGGCATTAAAGCTTTCTACTGAGTTGGTGGCATGAGGGTTGGCTAACTAGATTGGGTATTCCAATTCTAAGGTTGTTGTAAACCTTGTTGAGGTTTCTGCCAAACCTATTGAGGTTGCTACCAACCCTGCTGAGGTTGTTGCCAACCTTGCTGAGGTTCTTGCCAACCCTGCTGAGGTTGTTGCTAACTATGATTTCCACTAAAACAAGTATTTTGAAATTTTTTCCATTGATTATTATTATTATAAATTTGAAGAAGATCTTGTGGCATGCCTTTTCTTTGAGCCCATGGCCTTCTTTGAGTGACATAAAGTAACTCTCCATTTTCATCAATGGCTTTGAACTCAGTTGACATTGGTTGTGTCTCCACACTTGAAATAGACTTACTCCTATAGAATTTTTTCTTTTCTCTACAATGTGGATAGTATGTAGTCAATATGGCATCAACTTCATCTTTCTTTTGTTGGGCTCCCATGGTGTCCAGCTAAGTGGCTACATCATTAATGATGTCTTAGTAGAAGTCTAATAGTAAATTAGATAATTCCATCTTACAAACTCCTAAAATGCCATTGGACTTATGTGGTAGATCTCTAAGTACCCTACCTTTCTTCATAGTAGCTCTGGAATAACTTAGGCATATACTCTATATATAAGTCCAAGTCTTTTGAGTTGTATGCCCTCCTACCATAAGGTTTGGATATTCAATGCCTCCTTCATTTATACCTCTTTGAAAAGGATATTTCTTTGATTCCTCATTCAATTTATGTTGTGTGTTATGCTACAGGTTGAACATGGACCAAGAAACATAATCTTCCAAGGTTTCATCATCCTTTGGGGAAATTTTAATAATTTCATCCACTTTTAAATCTTGACCCTTGTAGTATTCCTTAAACTTTGTGTAAAATAGATTGTTCATTATGGGCCAATCTACTATAGTATTGGCACCCAACCCCATGAACCATCCTAGAGTAGTTTCTTTAAGGGTAGAAGGAAAAAACTTTAGTTTGTGGGCATTAGTTGTATAGTCATAACTTCTACACAATATGTCAAACTCAATGAGAAAGGTTTTAGGGTCTTTAATGATCAAGCCATAAAACTTGGGGAGTGTAGTAGTATGTTTTTTTTTTAAAAATGGTTACCTTGTTGAGGAGGGATAGGAAAAGGAAATGTTCGTTGAGGCTGAAGTCAAGCCATTCCTGGAGGGGGTACTATTAGTGGTGCTTGATAAATGACAAGAGAAAGTGGATTATCTTGGTATTTAGGTTCAACAAAGAGATCATTCAGACGCAAGGATTCAATAGAGGATGAGGGTATTCATTCTTGAGCAGCAGTGAATGGATTTCCAAATAATTCTTCTTCATTCTTGTTGTAAGTTTCTTTAGGGTCATGATTAAAAATGTCTTCCTAAATATTATAGGTAAGAAATCTCCCAAAGGGGTCTCTTCTTCTATGCATGCAAAATTATGCGAAATCTAATCTAACATGATGACTTTTGGTTTGAATTAGATTGACACCTTCCCTAACAATGGTGCCAAAAATGGTTGGTCAACTAAATACCTTAGTAACAAAGGATTGGACATCCTTCTACATTGACTCTATGATTAGATAGAATCATGTATTTTCCTAAGAATAACATGTTGAATTCATTTTATTTTGTCAACCTAGGAGCATAAGCTTGAGAGGGTGGCTACAAATTATATGTTCTAATTCCTCTTTAACAAATTAAAACTAAAATAGAAAAGGAATGCTAAAGGAAATTAGGCTAGGAATTGAAAACATATTTTTTCTTAAAGCTTAAGGTAATCCTGCAAATATTAACTCTATTTATGCACCTATGCTACAAGAGTAGTTCAATGATTCTATTATCAATGCTTTTAGGTGTTGGTGCTCAAAATTGTGTTTCCATTTTGTGTACGTAGTCCAATTTTTGAGCCCCTTATGAACACTTTTCATGCTTGAGTACCTAGCTCTTGAATTAATTCCTAAGTGGTGTCTTATGTTTCTAACACCCTTCATTCATCCCGTTTATTTCTTTCATGTTGATAAATTGACATTCTGAGCCTTTCTGCGAAGTCCCATTTTGAGTAGTTTTCAGTTCTGCATTTTCTGCCTAAGTATAAAATAGTGATAAGAGGGTATGTTTGCATTTCAATATCTTTTACCCGGTTAAGATTCATGACCCAAAAATTTGAAGATTTTTAATATGCATAACAAAGAACCAATGTTCCAAGTTTCAAGTCATTTTGACATTTTTTGACTAGATTTTGAATGTCTCAAAGTTGGTCAGTTACCTTTGTTGTAAATCTACATATTGTTCATGATTCTGAGTAGCCCTATTTGATAAGATATAACTTTTGACCAATTGAACCAAATAATAAAATTCCTTTTGCATCATATTATTGGGGTTAGAGAATTTCCACATTCTATATTTCAGCTTATGATGAATCCATTTGATCAATTTTCAAACGTGATTCCATTTGCAATTTTCAAAGTTTCACTGGTAATCAAAAGTGCAGATTGATTGGGAGCCCTATTCAATATGTCATATCTTTGATTCCATGACTGGTGAGATCGAAATGGTTTGTTACCCTATGTTCTATACTAAAAATACTACAAGTTTGCAAATTTTCAACTCCAGATGAATCCATCTTCACACTTTACTCGGGTCATTCCATTCGCAAAAAATGATATTTTATTAATGTTCACTATTCTGCAAATCTAGGTAGCCAACTTCAAAAGATCACCAAATGTGCCTCATGATATTTCATGAGCCCAAATCATAGAATCATGTTCTCCTCATGAAAATCTACTCGTACCCCATTTTCTAGATCCTCATGTGCCCATTTCCCCAGTTTTCAAGACCAAAACCAAACACAAATTCCAACCTTCTAACATGTTTATCTATAGGTGATTTTAAGTAGGCAACTTCAAAGGTTGATATCTTTTTACCCTGATGTCGTCATGCAATGAGATTTGGAAGGACTGTTGAACATGTCAGAGAGAACAAAGATCCTAAGTTTTAGAGCCTAGCTAGGTGTTTATGTCAGTTTTTAAGGCTAGGTAATAGGCCTTCCTATCAGCGAATCATAGTTTTAAGAATAGTGATAAAATGAATTTTAAATGATCAGTTTGTGACCAAGTTTGATGCCAGACAGTTTGAAGATCTCAGTGGATCGATTTGTTATGACATTTGTTTGGAAACAAATTTTTTTAGCTAGACCCACTTTGGGGCCCAACTAATTCCATCAGAATCAACAGTATGTTGTGGGATTTTTTATTAAATCAAGTCACTGGGATATGGAAGGGGTGGAATATGTTTTTAAGAAATCAACGTGGTTATTAGTACATGCATATTTCTCTTCATTTTGAAGGACATGTTTTTCTTAAATGCATTAACAAATACGAGATGCAGTCAAGGTCATCATAATAGTGTCAATTCACACTTGTTTGAGAACTAATTCCAGTATTGGACTTTCCAATGAAGGCTAGTTTTAAATTCTCCACTGGATGAAATTGCCAAGAATTCTTTTATATTTAAAACATGCTCATTGACAAATTAATGTGGAAGACAACGACTAAGACAAAGGAGTCGGCTAGCATTTAAAAGAGGCAACACTCCATGTAGGATAATGCAGTAGGGGAGTTGATATAATCTATGCCTATAAAACTTTAAGGCTACAACTTTGAGGGAGGAGTTTTTACGGGTGCCAGTAGGAGAAAGGTGACACCATCATAGTAGATTTTCCCACATAATAGGGGTATGGTGCCCACAACTTTGGAAGAAATACAAAGGCAATTGCATGAAGGAAAGTTTTAATTATTTTATAATGCCATTCATATTTTCTTGCTGACTTTTCCTTTTCTTCATAAACCATGAGCTATTTGAATGCACAGGATAGAAGGGGACATTTGGAGGTGTAGGGGAGATTTTTGCTAAGTAAAAAGAGAGTTTTGTGTATCATAATGTGATAGGAAGAAGAGGAGCTCCACGTTTCCACATTGAAGCTGGAGCATAATAAGATGGAGGATCCACATTTTAGAAAGAAGTTGGCCATGCTATGAAAAATGGATGCCCACGATAGAGTTAAAGCAACCTCATGCAATGGGAGATAAGGTAGGGGTCACCCACATTTTTGTAATGAGATCTACATTTTGGCAAAGCAACATGCTATCCACATTTTTGCAGGGTGATCTCTAGACAAAGAAAGGTCGCAACATAAATGGAGACCATGTAGGTGCATTTTATCCCACATTAGGGATGAGGCAAAGTTAGCATCATTTTAAATATCCAAACACTCCAATAGAAAGTGTCTTCAAAGGCACGTCCTTTCAAAGATATCATGAGGCTTATGTGAGCAGGCCCATTCAACCAAGATGGGTGATGATAGTCAAAGTTTTGACCTTCAACCAACAAAGGAGTGCCACATGGTAGTTTTATGACCCAGGCATGAGATCGGAGGAGGCATGATAAAACCCCATGATCTTATGAAATCCATAAGATCATAGAGGTAAAATTGAATGGTTTGTGGTGCTACGATCCCCCTATATCATAAGATCATGGAATGATATTAAAGGCTTTGTGATGTTACAAATTTTGTATGGTCATGGGGGTATGGTTTTCATGCTATGATGATATGATGGGGCAAATGAAATTTTTAGGCCTCTACTGCTACGAAAATTGCCATGTCGTATGGTTGGAGATGCTTAATCTAAAGGCTTTGATGCTACGATCTTCTCATGTGGTCAGAGTTGGGGATTTTAGATGGAGAGATTATATGATGGGGAGTATAAAAAGATTAATATGTTAATCATATAAAGGATGATTTCAAATATGAATTTGAATTGAAAAGATGAAATTCAAAACATTGTCATATGATTGAGAATTCTAGGTGAATGGTCTGTGATGTTACGATTTCATCATAATATTGTAGATCAATAATATTTTCAAATTTTAGATAGAAAGAGAAAGTGGGGCCCACCAAAGTGATCAACAGTGAATCTGGGATGGACATGTGGCAAAGGAGGAGATTGTAAAATGATTTAAAATCAAATCTCATTTGTCTCCAATGGTCAAATTTTTTAAATTAAAACATTTGATTTGTTTTTAAGTTTATAAAGTTTATACTATGTGAATCTTTTAAAATTTTCAATTTGTATATACTCTATTCAGTTATTGAGGCCAAATTTTCAAAATGCTCTCAAAAGGGCTATTTTTGTCCAAAATGTGAATTGTAATATACTGTCAAAATTGGGAAAGAGTGACTTTTCCATTTTTGAAGTCATATTTTGTGCAGGTATCAGCTAGAAGCAGCTACAGGAGGTTTTCTAATTTTGGGGGCTTCACATTGAATTGCTCAAATTTAATGTTACAAAGGAAATTGCAATCAGATATAGACATAATTTCATCATGTATGACTTCTCCAACAATTTTGAGGGTTATTTAATTATCTTTGATGCAATTGAGAGCATTTATGTTTTTGGCAACAACAAATGTTGAATTTCATGGCAAGGCAGAAGTGACATGTTAAGATCAAATTTTTGGAGCTCCAATACAAATTGTGATGATTTCTTGATATATCTTCATGAAATATTTGTATATTTTTAAGTGGGGATATATCAAATATTTTTGCATCATTTATGGTTTTCAATTGCAGGTAGATAAGGAAGTTCAGTTTCAGCAACTTTAGACTGAAGACTCTTTCAATAGGACAAATGTCAAATTCAGATTGCATTTCCTAAAAGACCTTCTCTCCTATATATCTTCTTTTTCTACTTATTGTAAGGGTTCCAATTCTTTGAAGATTTTAGGAGGATTATGAGACCAATTTGGTTCCAATTTCCTGAGTTTTCTCACAGTTGTGATACCAATTTTCTTAGTATTTTTCTTGTTATGAATAACATATTATATCTCTTTTGAAGCAATGTTATATTACACAGTCGTCTCTTGGTGTTCTTTACTGAGTTTTGATATGTAGATGATGTATTATTTTCAATGAAATTAATACAAGAACTTCACCTTTCTTTGTTTTATTCTGATTCTCATCTCCTTCTTCTATTATCTGTAATGTTTTGTGTTTGAGAACAAAGAGCTTAAACTCAATTACAATCCTAAAAGGTTGTATATCGGGATGAATTTTCTGTTTGAACAAAGAATCCAATAAATGCTTGTTTATGTTGATAGGGTTACAAGTTACACTAGAAGGATTTTCTCATAAGCACGAGAGTTTTAGTGAAGACTGATGTTTATTTGCAAGTCAAATAGATAGATCATATGCCTAAATATATGAGTATACTTTAGGTATCCATCTACATTTTAAGGTTTAGTTGATGCCCAATGGATAAGGGACTGGTCAACTTGGAGGATACATGTTCTCTGTTGTTGCATACCTAAGTTATGCTGAGATAAAAATCTTAATCGAATATCTTTCCTTTTGTGTTTAAGAATTAAAAGATTTTTTTCTCACTTGGTCTATTAGGTTCATGTGCTCTATTATTAGCTATTTCATCCATGAATGCTTGAATAAACATAGAAGATTAAGGGATTTTATTTATTTTCCAAATTCAGTTGTATGTCTTTACACTAGTACCATTTGAAGAATCTAAGGTCAACCCACCTAGGTCTAATAGAGCCTAAAGAAGAAGAAGGATTTACCCTTATATTTGGCCCAAGACTACATTCAAGTGCATCCACCATAGGAATTTTCTAACCTTAGATGTATTGGTCTGGTAGGAATAGTAGAAGTCTACTTTGCAAAGAAACAAACAAGGAAATAAAATATATTCTAACAAAGTAGTTCACTCACCAAGTGGCCCCCCTTGGATGAGTTAACAAAAAGACAATCAAGATTGAACATAGAAACTTGAACTTTTTATTCTATTCATTCATAGTGAGAGATTACATCTAAAAACAAGATTACATGCTACTATACAAACAATATATTCTATCCTCCTTCCAACTAAGCCAAAAAATCCTTTTTAAAGATACAATGGGCATAATTTAAAGGAAAGTTACGTCAACTTCCTACTTCTATGATCACTGCATCAATGAGTATCAATTGCATATCATAAAGTTTACAATAGAAATATCATTAACTGCATTTTAACTCCTCCAAGAATATAGTAGGTTGAGGAATCTATATTCATCATGCGTTGCCATAATAGAAATCACACAATAATCTTCATTTTGTAGTGATTCATCAACTTAGTCATCTTTGACTTAGCATTAAAATGCTAAGTTGGATATGTGCACAAAGTATCTACAAAAAATTTAAATGCAAAAAATTTCACATACATATATATTCATTTCATCATGAATGTTAGAAAAGGTATAATGTTCAAATTTTCACTCTTTGCAAATATTATGGCTATAGGAAGGAACCAATCAAAAAATTGCATGGATGAGGAAATATTTATCAGCATGTAATATTCCTTCATTATATCATAGAGGTTCATAGATTCAAGTAAACAAAGCATATATGAACAATCTACACTTCAATCTTCATGTCTTAACATATAGATAATATATTCATAAAAACATAAGTTCTTTTGCTTAAACCATAGAGTTATAAAATATTTCTTGCAAGAAAATTTTCCAAAAACAAGATAAAAGGTTCCTAAAATAATGACCTTTTAGGGGTTCATCAATACCTATGAACATATGCCATATGTTGTTGGGTGGGCCATAGTAGTTTGATAGGCATGATGTACATGATGGGAAAGCAAATACCTACATCTAACAAAGGATGGAGTATAACATAAGTTGTAGTCATTGGAGGAGAAAGAATAAAATGTATGTAGTGTTGCCAGAATATATTTTGTTGATGGAAAGAAGTTCCTCCAAGGTATGAGCCAAAAGCATAAATATTTTGATGTAATCCCAAAAGATTCTAAAGAATAAGTAGATGAGGTACCTAAAGAAGTTGCAAATTTTTTGGGAGAGTTTCATGATTTTGTCTTAGATAATTTAGATGATGAATTACCCCTAGTGAGGAAGATTGGTCCCTAGATGGATTATTTCTAGGAGCCAATTTTCCAAACAAGGTAGCACATAGAATGACACCAACAAAAAGTGGAGATTGAATAGAGAAGTTCATGAGTTATTCCAGAAGAGATAGATTTGAAGGATTCTGAGTCCATGTGTTGTACCAACATTATTAGCACCAAATAAGAATGGAGAATTAAGGATGTGAAAATATTCATAGGCTGTAAATAAATTTCCATTGCCAAGGATGGATGATATTATAGAATAGTTGAGTGGAACTATGTATTTCACAAAGATAGATCTGAAGAGTTAATAACTTTAGATTCTCATCAAAGAAGGTGATGAGTCAAATATTTCTTTCAAGATAAGGAAAGGACTGTATGAGTGGTTATTCATGCCTTTTGGGCTAAACAATGCAATGAGCACTTTCATGCAGCTAATGAATGAGGTACTAAAGAAGTTTTTAGGTAAGTTTTTCATTATTTACCTAGATGATAATTTGATCTTTAGTAAGATGTTAAAGGAGAATTTGATGCATATTTGAAAGGTGTTTGATAAGTTGAGAGAATAAAAGTTGCTAATAAACTTGAAGAAGTGCAATTTTGTGAAGGAGTTGGTGTACCTAGGATTTGTAGTTTCAGCAAAATGTCTAAAAATTGACCTAGAGAAAGTGAAGGCTATCCTTGAATCACCTACCCCAAAGAGTGATACATAGGTAAGATCTTTTCATGGTCTAGCTAGTTTTTGCATATGTTGTTGGGTGGGCCATAGTAGTTTGATAGGGGTTCATCAATACCTATGAACATATGCCATATGTTGTTGGGTGGGCCATAGTAGTTTGATAGGCATGATGTACATGATGGGAAAGCAAATACCTACATCTAACAAAGGATGGAGTATAACATAAGTTGTAGTCATTGGAGGAGAAAGAATAAAATGTATGTAGTGTTTCCAGAATATATTTTGTTGATGGAAAGAAGTTCCTCCAAGGTATGAGCCAAAAGCATAAATATTTTGATGTAATCCCAAAAGATTCTAAAGAATACGTAGATGAGGTACCTAAAGAAGTTGTAAATTTGTTGGGAGAGTTTCATGATTTTGTTTTAGATAATTTAGATGATGAATTACCCCTAGTGAGGAAGATTGGTCCCTAGATGGATTATTTCTAGGAGCCAATTTTCCAAACAAGGTAGCACATAGAATGACACCAACAAAAAGTGGAGATTGAATAGAGAAGTTCATGAGTTATTCCAGAAGAGATAGATTTGAAGGATTCTGTGTCCATGTGTTGTACCAACATTATTAGCACCAAATAAGAATGGAGAATTAAGGATGTGAAAATATTCATAGGCTGTAAATAAATTTCCATTGCCAAGGATGGATGATATTATAGAATAGTTGAGTGGAACTATGTATTTCAAAAAGATAGATCTGAAGAGTTAATAACTTTAGATTCTCATCAAAGAAGGTGATGAGTCAAATATTTCTTTCAAGATAAGGGAAGGACTGTATGAGTGGTTATTCATGCCTTTTGGGCTAAACAATGCAATGAGCACTTTCATGCGGCTAATGAATGAGGTACTAAAGAAGTTTTTAGGTAAGTTTTTCATTATTTACCTAGATGATAATTTGATCTTTAGTAAGATGTTAAAGGAGAATTTGATGCATATTTGAAAGGTGTTTGATAAGTTGAGAGAATAAAAGTTGCTAATAAACTTGAAGAAGTGCAATTTTGTGAAGGAGTTGGTGTACCTAGGATTTGTAGTTTCAGCAAAATGTCTGAAAATTGACCTAGAGAAAGTGAAGGCTATCCTTGAATCACCTACCCCAAAGAGTGATACATAGGTAAGATCTTTTCATGGTCTAGCTAGTTTTTGCAGAAAGTTTATAAGACAATTTAGAAATATATTTGGACCCTTGATTGAAATAATGTGAGGGGATAGAATAGAGTTTAAGTGGAATGTAAGAGCTAATAATAGTTTTAAATTGTTGAAATAGAAAGTTATAAAGCTACATGTTTTAGCACTTTCACATTTTAACAAGGTGTTTCAAGTAGATTCTGATGCTAGTTGTCCCATAATAGGAGCTGTTTTGAGCCAAGAAGGTAGACTTGTTGCTTATTTGAGTGAGATTTTGAATGATGCCAGAAGAAAATATTATATTTATAATTAGGAATTTTATGCTATAGTTCAAGTATTGAATAAGTTGAGACATTATCTTCTTCCTAAGGAGTTTTTTCTATATATTGATCATCAACCTTTGTAATATTTGAATAGCTAAGGAAAATTAAACCAAGAGCATTTGAAGTGGGTTAATTTTCTGTAGAGCTATACATTTTTTTTTAAAATGTGAATTGTGTCCTTTGTAAACCAAGAATAAAATCTATATTGGCATCCTCCTACAAATTCTCTAGTATAGGTGATGGATGATACAACTTCATATTTTGCTTCACTCCTTTTTCCATTTGACATACTCTACAAATATATATTAAATTCTTGACATCTTCTTGCAACTATGGTTAGCAATAATTCTTAGTAACTAAAGAAATGATTTTATCTCTACCAAAATATCTAGCCAATCCTCCACTATGTTTCTCTTGAATGAGATTCTTTTTCATAGAACTTCTAGGAAAGCACAACTAACTTTCTTTAAATAACATTTGATCTTGGATTATGAAATCCAACCTCTTCATCCTATCACATATAATAAGTTCTCTAAAATATTTCCAAGTTTCACCAAAATTAGGATCCTTTGGATACAAATTCTTGACTTTATTGAACCCAACCACCTCAATCTTCATCTCTTTCAAAAAATGTTGTCTTCTATTAAGAGCATCTGCAACTATGTTAGACATCCCACTCCTATGTTTCAAAACAAATGAATAACTATCCAAAATATCAACCCATTTTAAATGCATTTAATTCAAGATTCCTTGAAATTAAAATATTGCAAAGCTTGATGATCAGTATATAAAACAAATCCCCTAGGAAAAATATGTCAAAATTTGATGATCAATATATTAAAATTTATGTAAAAAGTATCTTGTACATAAAAAGGTCTTACCTTAGTTTCACTCCTTGGTGTAGGCCATTCAAGGATAGCCTTGACTTTCTTAGTGTTCTTTTTTAGACCTTTTACCAAAACTACAAATCCTAGGTACATAAACTCCTTCTTTACAAAATTACACCATTGGAATTAACAATGGGAAAGTAAACTCTAAGGTGGGGGGTGAATAATAACTTCAAAACTTTAACCATAAAAACATTCACCACACATCCATCTCATAATTTGCATGTAAATTGAAATAGCTAGCTACACATGCTCATCCATAGCATGAAGAAAATAACACTTAACATAATAAATTTGTTACCTAGAAATCCTCCAATGAGAATGTATAATTAGAGTGGGGATGATACCCAAAAATATTCACTACTATAGTTTTAAAGTGTATCCAATAAAAGTTACAACCATTTGATCATAGACTATGATAGACCTTGTGAAAGGCCATACTACTAAAATTGTGTCTTGTTAGAGGACTTCAACTTACAATAAATTAAGCACCCTATTAAAGTATTTACAAAAGCCTACTAGGGTTAAGAGTTTTTCACTAATTCACCTATTATAATGTTTCAGCCTTGATCCTTTAGTTAGAACCTCTCTAGTAGATATTAGATTGCCTCTTTCTTGACATGTACTTGATCTTCCTAATCAAATGTATATCTTCTATCCTTTAACTGCTCTGCTCTTTTCTCTCTAACTGATTCTACAATTCACAACATGATCACAACCTCCTTAGTCACCATGAATGCTCTCTCTATACTTAGCATTTTCCCTTCTCTTCTCATCTACACATACAAAATGTTTAGGGTTTATCCTCCTTAAGAAGACTTCAATGAGCTATGGTTAGGTAGGAATCAATGATTTTGATTCACCCATTTCATTTCTTAGAACATCCCTTAATCTAATTGGCTACATGCACTAAATAGGGATTCACAATATATCTTCATATATATCTTCTAGAATTATAAAAAATTCTCAAGTCAGCCCAAAAATGGTTTACATAGGAGTTTGTACCATTACAAAAAACTATGTCCAAAACTATTCACTTGACACTTGAAGGCTTTGATGCTCAATATCCATTACATCTTCACTATTATAACTCATCTCATGAATAACTTAGCATACTCAGTTTACTTGGCTCATGAGTGACTCGACAAATACTAGTTCTTGACACTATCTGTGTAAATTACTTAGCATGTATTGTCTAGCAACTAATGCTTGGCATGCTTTGATCACTTGTCTCACACTGATTACTTAGCTTGCTCTAATCACTCAACATATACTATGAATATGACTAAGGTTGTTGTAACTCAATTGTCAAAACCAATATGAGATGAACATACACTTCTTCAAATTTATGAGAAATTTTTCTTCCCTCAAATCTTCAAACACCTTATAAATATGCATCAAATGATCCTCCAATGTCATATTAAAGATCAAAATATCATCTAGGTAGGTTATCACAAAATTACCCAAAAACTCCTTTAGTACCTCATTTATGAGCCTTGTGAAAGTTCTCAGCGCATTGGTTAGCCCAATAGCCATGGCTATCCAATCATACAAACTTTCCCTTATCTTGAAGGTAGTATTCTATTCATCTCCTTCCTGGATTAGAATCTGATAGTACCCATTATTTAGATCTATCTTTGTGAAATATAGAACTCTAATAAGACAATCTATAATATAATCCATCTACAACAATTGAAAAATGTACTTGATTGTGATCTTGTTGATATCCCATGAACATGTCGACATCCTCCATTCTCCATTCTTATTTGGTACTAATACTTTTGGTTCAATAAATTTACTCAAAACCTCTCGAATCAACCCCTTGTATAGCAACTCATCACTTATTTGTTCAACTCCTCACTTTCTATTGGTTTTATTATTTTCACTACCTTATTTAGAAAATTGGCTCTAAGAATCAAGTCCATTTGATGACTAATCTTCCATGTTGGTAGTAATCTATTAGGTACATTATTAAATACAATATCTGGAAACTCTTCTAGCAAATTTGCAAGTTTTGTAGGAACCTCTTCTACTTCTTTATTACCATATTTTAGAATTATATCAAAATAAATATGCTCATCCTTTGTACCTCCAAGAACTAACTTTCATTAATAAAACATACTCAAGAAACACAAAAAACATTTTCATCAATATCCTTCAATGGATTCAACTTATGTTTCACTCCATCCTTTATTAGAGTATAGTTATTTCCATGCCCATTATGTACAACATGTATTTCAAACTACCAATGCCTACTGATAATAATATTTTAAGGAAACATGTAAGAAAGAATATAATCATTTCCACGTAACCCATAATAGATTTGAAATAAATATACAACTAAAATTCACATGCAAGAGAATAGACCACATACCCACAAAAATTGTGACATAAGATATACCCTGGGAAACCCTCACTGAGGAAAAAACCCAGCCTCCAAAAGCATCCATCACCATGTATTATTTAGCAAAAACACCATTGCAATACAACCATGGAAGCCTTCAAAGCCATAGCTACAATTGAGCAATCCATGTGAATAAGCATGAATCCACACATCTCATGCCATGCTTCCAACCTTCACAAATGCTACCTTGGCTAACCTATCAAGCCTTGTCCTGCTTGACTCTTGCCTTTTTGCCCTTCTATCTTCTCACTTACACCAACAACTACCCTTGTGGTAGCTTATAAAGTAGCAAGTCCCACAAAACCACCAAGTGGTATTATATAAACCATGTGATAAAACCATGTGCTACCTAACCCATTGACCCCACCCCACATTTAATATTGGAAATTTAATTCTTTTCCCCAATATTAAATAATTGCATGAAATATTATCACAATGCTACAATACAACTCATCAAATATAACCCATGGGAATCTTTACATGTTGCACATCCATCTAGGTGCACATTACATAATAAAATAAAATAATAAATATAACAATATTATACAATATGTGCAACACCCATTATCTCAAAAATGTCCCACTTGTTTTATACATTGCATAAGGTCAATTTGTAGCCAAATAAATGAAAAAGGAAATAATCCCTCCCATCACATCCACCATCACTGAACAAAGTACATGATGTGCTCCATCCTAGTACCTACAACAAAGTTAAAGTATTCAACATCTCAAATAGGAATGATCTCACCTCCTATTATGCCATTACCACTAGACATACATAGAAGCCATATAAAGATTAAGCCACCCAACTTTTCACATTAGAAGATCATAAAATCCTATACCAATTGAAATTCCAAGCACAAAAAACTAATCCAAATGTAATCACATGTAGCTATAATTGTCAAAATATCCATAGCTGAAATAACACCCATGGCAAGTGCCAAACTCATCCAACTATCCATACCTCCAAAGGTATACCAATTGAATCTCACATCATCAACATATCCAATCTATAACTTATGATCATGAACCTTAAGAGAAATACCTACCACATATATACCAAGAAGCTCCCACTACAAAAGATAATATCAAATCTATGACCAGTCCACTCACAACATCTCAAAGAAGTGAATCCATGTAGTCTCAAGGAAATCCACAATACATAAACCAATAACTTGCAAGAATAATTCTCATTAAAAATATTCAACACTCTCCCAATTTCTCCACAACCAACAAAAGAAAGAGATAAAGGAATAACTATGTCATCTCTCACATGACATACATGAGTACAAACCAATGATCACAATCTCTAACCAATCTCAAATCAAATGTAAGAAAAACTAAACATCTAGCAAGATAACCAAGACCAAAGAGAAGCCATGCAAATCATAACATGTATCTATAATAATTTTCCTTAGGGAAAAATCATCCAAGATCAAGGAACTCAAGAACAAGCACAGAATAGACCAAAGTATGATCAAAATAACAATATCAAAATAAATTGATGATATGTCATGTCATGTACATACACACTGGGAGTGCTTGAATATAAAGGCCTCTAGGATGCTTCTAGAATATCTAAGAGTCAACACACTGATAAGTCTTACAACCAAGCACATGTTCACCAAGTGTGGGTTATCCTCCTTTAAGCACATGAGTAAGTGTGATGATGAGAGGATAATCCTACAAAGGTTTAGCATGTAAAATTATGTTGTAGACACCATGTGCTTAATTAAGAGTGCAAATAATTGTGTTTTCACCATGACAACCTAGTTAATTATGCAAATTCTAGTGTTGTAGACACCATTTGTTTAATTAGAGTTGCTTACTCTTGTGTTGTCAACATGACATCTCATAAGAGTATGCAAAATCTTAAGTCTCAACCTAATAATTAATAAAATAATGCATTGACATAAGAAAATTTAAGTGTAATAAGTAAATACTTATTTACACCAACACCCCCCCTTAAGTCCAATTTAGGGGAATTCACTTAAGCTTACAAAAGCTATGATGAATATCCATAATTAGTCCCAACTACTAGGCTATGTTAGGTACCCATGTACAAAAGAAATGCAATATCTCATCAATTGAAGAAAGAGGGAAAACCTCATGGGAAAACCTCTCCCCCAAAAAAAGAGATGAAAAAGTAGGATGCATGGATGGATGGAATAATCAAGACCCCCCCATTATGATGTACATCAAGTATATAAAATAGAGAATAATGAGATCAACACAATCCCAAAAGAGGAAAAGATCCCCCTCACAAGAGAGAAGAAGAAGAAGAAGAAAGGAAACAAGGTAGTTTCCCCCCTAAATGAAGAATATTGATCAGTGATAGCTGCTCCAATGTAGAAGTTGATCCGTGACTATTGAATAGTGTTCCTCCCCTTTGGAGGAAACAATATCATAGGTACAAATGAGATGCTTCTGTAATGTGTAGAAAGAATCCTGATGATGAATTGTGTCTCTGAAACCTGCTCAACTATCCCTATGTCAATACTAACTATTACCCTTTCCAACACTTCTGAAAAGAACAAGTGCAGATCAAGCAAGGATGAATGTAGAACATATCCTAAAGAACCATGTGTCTCCTCAACTGATAAAGAGACCTCCTACAATTGTTGTACATAAGGATCCACAATCATATCAACCTGGTAAGACCGATCATGTAGAGAATGGATAGGAGGGTCAGAGTGAGCCCTCACAACAACTAAAGAAGGATCTTCATCATCAAAGAGAAGATATATATCATCAATTATGTCTCCCAAATCTACTATGTAGTCATCCCCCGATGATGGAGCTAGAAGACAAGTTGTACCCAACTATACTAATTTGCATGGACCTATCACTATAGAAATGCATGTACATAGAATGTGTTGATGCAATGAGATTATGTTTTATCTATCAATAAGATCCCACATATCTGAATTTATTAAATTACTATCACTAGTGTCACTATCAATTTCCACAATGTATGAAGTGCTTAGAGGATTAGAGGATAAACTAGGTAAATTTTCCTCAAAGTGAACATTCCTCTCCATGAAGATCTCATGAGTCTCAAGATCCATAAGTCTATGTGCCTTAATACTATCTTCATATCATATGAAAGTACAAGGACTCGATGGTGGTTCCTTGCATTCCCTAGAAGATATGTTTGATCATGCTAGAAAACCAAAAACTTTGAAGTGTTTCACAACTAGTTTTCTACCACACCATGCCTCAAAAGATTTTTTTCCATAGAAGGGATTATGAGGAGACCTATGAGGAATGTGATTGTCACTACTTATAGCTTTGACTTCAAGTGATGGATCAAGATAATTGGCTTGAATCATGTAATTTGCCATAGACTTAAGATTTATAATCCTCATTTCTACAACACTTGTCTTTGTGGACTAAATGCTACTCGATTCTAAAGATTAATACCCTCAAGTTTACAAAAGTCTTTAAGTCTTGAGTTCACATATCTCCATTCATTGTGCATACAAATAACCTTGATGGCTTTCCTTGATTGCTTTTCAACATGATTCTTGAAGGCTAGAAACTTGTCAAACACTTCATTCTTGTGATCAAGAAAGTAGACCCATGTGTAGTGTGAAAAGTCATCAATGAAAGTGAGGATGTAGCAACCCTTGCTAACTAATATTACTACAAAATGACCTACTAAAACCATGTGGAAAAAATAAAGAACAATTGATGCTCTTGAAGAATTCCCTTTATCAAAATTTTCCTCTATATGCATATCCATTGAACAAGTTGAGCATTCAACGTTAGAAAAGTTGATTGTAGGTAGACCTTTGACCATGTTGTTGGAGAAAAGTTGATGAAGATAGTAGAAGGAAAGATGTCCATACCAATCATGCTATAATTTTATTTGTGAATGAGATTGAGTCAAAAAGGAATGTAAAGGAGACTTAGGCACAAAGTGGGTAAAAGAATAAAGCCTTTTGTGATGATTGACTTTACCCACTACAACCAATGAATCATCTTTCAGATTTTGTACCAATATTGAATCAGGAAAGAACTCAACTTTGTTACCATCTCCATAGGGAGTGATTTGGTAGATTGAGAGGAGATTAGAGCTAAGGTTGGGAACATAGAGAACTTCTTTAAACTCCCCATTTTCCATCTCAACTTTTCCTTTCCCTTCAACTTTTATTTTTGTATCATCTCCTACAAAGATGTGGAGTACCTTAGACTACTTCAATGAAGAAAAGTCTCCTTTTGAATAACCCATATGATACAAGGCACTTGAGTCAAGAATCCATTCTATTAAAGAATTTTAACCAGCCATAAGTGCTTGCCCTTTTCTCTTTTTGATGGAAGAAGAATTGCCTTGCTATGAGGAGGTAGATTGTTGTGTCTCTGATTGTGACTTTTACTTCCACTGCTTCTTCTTGCTATTGGTAGAACTTTTTCCTTTTTTATTTGATTGGTTCTCATTAGTAGCCATTAATGCTTTGGTCTTTGATGACTAGAGAATTCCCATATCTATCAACTTGAATTGTTCCTTCATAAAAATTTCTTCGAATGCATCAAATGTAGGCTTAGTGAAGGCACTTCCAATGGTCAACCTATGAGTGTTGTAACTTGACACAAAAAATGCATACTCTGAAGGTAGCCTCTTCAAGATGTGATGAATAAAGTAATCATCCTTCATGGGGTTACCACAATCCTTAAGTGGTGCTCTCAATTCATTGGCTTTGTTGATATAATCTTGAATTGTGTCAAAATTCTTAGGATCTAATAGAAGTAGGTCATCCTTAATTTGTTATCCCTTTTCCTCATCCACCTTACCATACAACCCTTCAAGTTTGTCCCAATCAGCCTTAGCTTCCTTAAAGTGGGAAATGTGGAAGAAGAGATCTCTATGAACACAACTCCTAATGATTCTTAAAGCTTGATTATCTTTAATTTTCCAATCAACTAGCACTGTAGCATTTGTGGGTTTTGTGATTCTACCATCAACATATAGATTTAAACCTTTTCTCATTAATCTACTCCATACAATATCTTTCCATGTAAAATAATTGTGTGAAGTTAGAAGTGGAGCTTTAGGTGAACACATGATGTAGAAAATTAAAGGAGCACAAGAGAGAGACACAAAAACACAAGAGACACACCCCATTTACTCAATCAAAAGACCCCCTCAAAATAAATACTTTTGACACTTTATATGTAGTGCATGTACAATAGGTCACATATCAAAATGTACAAAGTATAATTTTGACTTTGCTATTTACAACTGCCTTTTGAGGTTTAGATATGCTACTAAGAATTGTAGCTCAAATATACAACAATATTGAAGAGTATTCAAAGCAATACAATGAAGAAAAGGACCTAATTCTAAAAGTGATATTTTTGTAGACACAACCCTATAATATAATTTCAAATCTAGCTAATAGACAAAAAATTAAGCACTTTCAGAAAAAAATGAAACCTAAAAATTATTTAGATGAGCCTGTACAGAGCATTTGAAGTTAAAAAATGCAGGATTGGACAAGTATAGTCACCAAAAAATGCAATTAATGATAAATCTATGCACGAAAACTAGAAACGAACAACACCACTAAAAAGTTCAGGAAATTCTACCCAAAATCTTTTTAAAATTTACACTTGATTTAGAGTTTGGATGACTAATTTATGGCCTCCCAAAGTCAGACTATCAAATTAAAACTACATCTAGAGAGGGGTCTAGGTAGCAAAACACTGAGTTAAATTTGATGGTCAAATGGTCATTGCAATAGTTAAAATTTTCTTGGTAATGATAGGTAGATGGCCATCAAATTTAGCATAGAAAAATGTTGATGTCAATGACAAAATCTCCCTTGCTAATGTGGCAGGCTGATTGTGTGTACAGATCATACATGTGTTTGTACAAAAGGTACAGTCATTGACTGGGTGATGAGTTGTACTACTGATGAGGAGCCTCACTATTGATGATGTGGATGGAAGTTGGCTACATACATGGCTTTATTGAGGTCCATCATGGGTGGGTCTATTGAATCCCACATGTCTGACTATGCTCGATGTGGAGGTCCATGTATCATTGATAGGGCATCAAGGAGGTGTTGGGTCATGTTAGATGGATGCAACGTGAGAAGCTTGGGTTTTTCCATGTGGCACTAATAGCACTAGCCAAGCCAAATTTTTAATTGCCATGCTAGAGTTATATGCAGTGGTGTTGGATCTCATGTTGATGGGAGTAGGTGGAAGACCAGCAAGAATTTTAATGTACTACCAAGATTTGGAAAAACAATCATCAGTGTTCTAGAAAAAATAAATTGCCAAGTGAAGGGTTAAATGGTTGGTGAGGGGATTTAAAAAATCCCACATGGACTACGTAACACTCTTGAGTGTTGAATAAAACAAAAAGCTCACTGGAGCTTATGTAAATGGAAGCTGATAGGTTTGGATGGTACCTGCCGCAAGATGTGGTCAGCACTTTATGACTTGCTAGTAAAAATATGTGCAACCACCAGAGTTATGTGATGCATGCAAAAAATGTAGGAATAAACCACCAAAATTAATGAATATTTTGTAGAATATTCTGCTAGGGTCAGCATTTCATCACCCATTTCCTACAAAAAAGAATTCTCTGCAAGCCATACTAGCCTAAAAAAGATTTCCCAAAGTTTGCACAAAAATGACAAAAAAAATCTGAGAGAAATGTCAAAGAAATAATTTTAGATCTAAAGAATAAATTACAAATCTAAGAAAATGATCATAATGTATTTACACATTGGGCCTTTGGGTTTCAGTCTACAAAACTAATTTTCCTCAAATTCAACTATGGCCTAGGGTAGCTGAATTGATAGTCAAATTTCACCAAATTGACATTTTGGATGCAATGACGAGGTCCTCTTTGGCTCTAGACACTCTCAATGACTATGATTGGTGTCCTCAAAGAAGTGAAGCAATATTGGTCTCAAATGGCTATGTGAAGAAAATTTCCCTTAGCTCTGATACCATGTAAGAAATTTCCTTAGGGAAAAATCACCTAAAATCAAGGAACTCAAGCACAAGCACATAATAGACTAAAGTATGATTAGAATAACAATATTAAAATGAATTAATGATATGTCATGTTATGTACGTACAAAATTCTTCTAGAATGTTTAGGAGTCAACATACTAATAAGTCTTACAACCAAGGACATGTCAACCAAGTGTGGGTTATCCTCCATTAAGCACATGAGTAAGTGTGATGATCAGAGGATAAGCCTACAAAGGTGTAGCACATAAAATTATGTTGTAGACACCATGTGCTTAATTAAGAGTGCAAATAACTATGTCAACATGACAACTCATAACAGTATGCAAACTCCTAAGTGTCAACCTAATAAATAATAAAATAATGCATTGACCTTAGTAAACTTAAGTAAAGTGTAATAAGTAAATACTTATTTACACCAATAGTATCATGTCCTTCTACACAAACCTCTAGATGTAAATTTTCAAGTATGATCTCCTCCATAAAACCCCAACTAAGAAGTCGTAAAAACACCCAAACCAAACCATATAACTAATCATGAATGTAAGCCTCTCTTAGAAAGATCAAACTCATAAATGATTCCTAACTCAAGGAATAATCATTCTTAATCCAAGGAATATGCCTAATATAAAACCATCTCCCAAACTCAACCGGCATATTAACAACATATGAAAATGGAGATAACCAATGCTAAACCATGTCTCAGATGAACCTTCTAGAACTAATTCATATACCATAGCTCAAGATCCATATCCATGAAAGACAAACATAAATATGATGCAACTAAGAGAAACAATGGGCTATATGTCTCAAGTAGAAAACTACTGAGTAGAGCAAGAGTGGAGAATGAGAATTCTCATCAAGATATCCAAGTCTCCAAACAAGACTCATCTAAGAGAAATCTCCTCTCAAGTCCATATTAGGTGAATGCCCCTTGAACTCTCCTACTAAAACCAAACAACTATCCCAACAAACACTTCTCTAATCTAAGATAAATCAGCATCACAACCATCTCTAAGTATCCATGAACACCTATAACCAATCAATTCATGCCAAATCCAAATGTAACATAGCAATATTATGAAGTATCCAGATTATGATCAATGTACTTGTTACCAAGAAACTAAAACAAGATCATTGTCAAAGTTCCAACCATGGCCTTATGAACATAAACATGATAACATGATCTAACCATCTCAACCAAAGAGATAACATGCTCCATATGAGCATACTATAACACATCAAAAATCTAGCCTTGTATCAAGAGTATACCATGACATAAAAAATGAAACCATCCTCACACCAAGGATAGTATTGGTGTTTGAAAATGCTAGAGGTTTTTCAATTATCCCAATGAGAAGATGGCATATCTAGGGGCAGCTAACTCCCATTTTCAACATGCCATTTTAGACATCAAGCCAACTATAAGGCTTGACCTTCCTTCTACTTTAGGCTCTACAAGACCTAGGCAGGTAGACCTCAGATTCAATTGATATCATACTAGTGCAAAACATATCCCTGAATCTATTTACTATAGATGAAAACCCCTTATATCTCCTAATAACTCATGAAATGACATAGATCTACAGTAGCTAAATGCAAATCTATGAATCTCATAAGCTGAGTGAGAGTTAAACTTTTCTAGCTCTTCAACATAAAATTGTAAAGATGATTTGAATTTGATTTGATTTTATGTGGGTGGGGAAAGTGGATGAAAACTAGGTATGAACAACAAACTTATGATCCTATAATAGATCAGTGCCTCATCCATTGGGAAATTCATGAATCTCCCTCATGCACTTTGGATATCTAGAACACAATTCTGATGCCAAGACTCCAGATCTATCCATTTACCTTGTAAATTGGATATCAATGTTCAATTTAAATCTCATTCTTACTTGATATCCTCCTCAATAAACTTGCAACCTTGTTGAATCTCTAAAGTATTTACATAATTCATTGAATTACAAGCAACAATTAAGCAACATACAATCTTAAGGGACTACAAGTATGATCTAGGCTCTCTGTCAAATACCATAAAACATCACAACTCAATTGAGAAAGGAGACAAGATTTAAACTGAAACTAAACACTTGTTGTTCCTTGTATTGATTTCATTGAAATAATACATAAAAATGCATGGCATTAACTCAAAAAGAACCTAATAAACCAAACAATTCAATGAACAAATATTATCGTACAAGAGAGAAAATGGCAGGAATGAGAAGCTAATGGGATGGGAAGGGGGTATCACAACCAAAGAAAAGCTTCATGGTTTAGAACTAGCACATCCCATGTCTTCCATTCATAATTCATCAATTCTAGGGCCATTTCTACTAACTATCTTCATACTAAAGAAACTTTCCAATATTTTCCAACCCTTAGAAAAGAGAAGAGGAAAGTATAAATAGAAAGGAAACAAATCTCCAATTGAATCTACAATTGACATGTGTACCCTCATAATTCCGTCCCAAGAAGATGAAAAAAAAACTCTCTCTACCTTCTCTCTATAACTATTTATTAAATCACCATGATTCTGGCTCTTAAAGGCATAAAGACTCTTAGATATTTGATTCACCATCATAATTGATTTCTAATGTCAAAGTAAATTCATAGTAAAAGTAAAAATCAATTGAAAAGTGATTTCAAGAAGCCAATGTAACCTTTTCCAGATATTTTTCTCCATACTCAAGCTTTTAAAGGTCTTCAAATCTACCATGTAACCAACTCTAATGCTCAATGATCAAATCTACTCATTCCACTAAGAAGGCCCTAGGAATCAAAAAATGGCTTATAACATGAACTGGTGAAGAGCTATGCACAATTTGACCTCATATTCAGAAAGCTCATCTTGTTTCAATTCTGATGGTATATTGGAATGCTCATTTTTTATTAAAAAAATGCCCAGGTTATGGCCCTCTAAAGTTGAAAGCTCTATTCATGGCTCCATGGAAAGTAAAAGAATAAATTTTAAAATTTTAAAATAAACCCATAGCTCAAACTATACGAAATATATAATTTGGAATCAAATTCATTCAACTTCAGAATGAACATGCAGTGCAAAGATATTTTTTAATACTTGAAATTTTCACTTTCCTCATTTGAACCATTTAAAAGATGCCACATGTCACTATTTTACTAGCTCAGGCCTACATAGTGATGCCACATGTCACACTAATATTGGCTAGCGACTTCATCTTGGCTGCCACGTGTCATTGCCACATCAAAGCTCGCTATGTTGCTATGGTAATTCTCATGCATCTTCCATTTGGTGATGTAGTGATGACCACATGATCAGGGCACATGGAAAAATCTCCTCCTTCTAAGCTCATTTTCTTTCCACATCATCGCTACAGGGACCCATCACTATCTTGTCAAATTTTGAGGATTTTCGACGGCTTGCTATGTCACTAGCTAGAAAACCTAGGATTTTTTGGCTAGTGAGGTAGCGACTAGCCATATTTTAGATTTCCCAATCTTAGTGATGTATGATGACATCATCCTCTCTAATTTGTGCGTCCTTTCAAAATTTTGTTTTTGACAACGTCCACCTAGCCAACCATGGGCCCCACTAAACCACTTGCAGCTTCTAAAATGGCCCATGTCTTAAGACAAAATACATAGAGAGCACCATTTTATTCAAACATTAAAAAAGGTTCCTTATCTTATCAATGTGGGATCAAAGGTCTAAGATGTTATCCCTTTTCCCTTGAAACTATGGGTGTTCTTTGCTTGCATTGTCATTTTTTCCTCAACATGGGCAACTCCTCTCTGCTTGGCATCTCCTTTTTATGTGTTCATGTGTGAGTATTTTCCTCTTGTGCTTTTAACACAACCTTCTTGCTTTAACTGGTGGATTACCTCTACTCTTGCTTATTTATTCATGCTAGGTGTTGGTCTATGTCCTCTATGTGAGCTCTGTAGATTCTCCAATGCAGCTTTTCCACTACTCTTACTTTTAATAAGTCTATTCCTTTCATGGCATGGATTTTTTAAGCTTCAAGTGGCAGATTGGGCCTCATATTTTTCCTTTTGGCATTAAAAACAAACCTCTTTTCATTTACCTGTGGCTTTCTTTTCATTTGCAAGTGCTTCTTTTTCAACTGCATGTGAATGTTTGTTTTAAAAATGCTGCCTCCCTATGCATGTGGCTTTATCATGCATTGGCCTTTCTTTTCACTACTTGAATGTGTGAGTCTTCATCTAGCTAATAGCTCCCCTTTTGGTGTGATTTTCTACCTTTGTTGCTGTCCTAGCTCTTTTTATGGCATGGGTCTTCAATGTGCTTGATGTGAGCTTCTTTTGAGCTATAGACTCCCTTTTAACAAGACATGGATATGATTCAACCTATGGCCTTTTTGTTTCCTACATGCTAGCTTCCTTGGCACAAGGTCATACATGGTATGGAGTCCCCTTTTTGAGCCAATGACTTCTTTGTGCTTACTTTGGCCTCTCTTATTTAATAAATGACTCCTAATTTTTCTATGCCATCTCCCCACATGTTCTAGCCTCTTTTACCTACAAGTTGCTCTACTACATGGATGGCTTGCTCTATCTTTGGCATGAATTTTTATGCTACATCCTCTGCCTATGACTATTTAATGATGGACACTTCTAGTTCTTTGAATGCATGGTCTTCTACTCAGTTGGCACAGGCTTCCTCAATCAGCTTTAACTTCCAAATGATTGTTGGATGCTCCTTTGAATGCTCTTATGTTGGCTCTAGTCTTTGGTGTGTTCTTGACTTTGCGCTGAACTACTTCATGTGGAAACTCTATGCAATTGGATACCCTTCCATGAAGTTTAAGAATAGAATTAATTGTCTCTTTAAAACATAAATGGATGAAGAATTCACAAATGCATCGATTTATTAGAAGAAAAATACTTCCCCTTTCTATTTTACATGGCATGGGCTTAGTTTGAAAACCATTGGCTCTTCTTAACAAGCCCCAACTTGACTACTTTGAAAACACCTTCCTCCTACTTTAGTTGGCTTGAGCATGTTGTATCACCTCTCATTACCCAAAGCATTTCTTTTTGAGATAGTTGACCTTGGAAGCAATGATTTTTCTCCAACAAAAGCTCTAAATGGATTATCATCTCTTGTACCAAATGGCATCCAATCCCCTCCAGCATTAGAATTATAACCTAGCATTGGAGCCTGGCTTCCTCATCTATTACTCCCTGATGCAAGTAGTAGACCATCTATATTGCCTTTGCATTGTGATAGTTTAATAAATCAAAATCATTTTAACCCATTTTAGTCACTTTGAAAACTCCAGCATGCCTTATCAATCAAATGAAATTTAGTCAAGCCCCAAGGTGGGTCTGACTAAACAAAAATTCATTTTCAAATGACTAAACTAAAAAATTGATCTATTCACTATCTGATGCTAATTTGAAACAAGTTTGATCAATCATTTGTCATTAAAAATCCATTTATTCACTTTCTTGCAACCTATCATTTTTGAGCCAGGAGGTTCATTGACTGGCCTTAAAAAGTGACCCAAACATCTGACTGGGCTCTGAAAATTGGCACACTGAATCTTTGTTTTACATTCTTTTACCCTTTCGAGTCTTGTCTCATGAATAATTCAGGCTCAAAAGATATTCACTATCAAAGTTGACCTCTTAGAATTACCTACAAGAAAACATGTCAGAAAATAGTAAATTGGGTTCGAATTTGGCTTTGAAAATTGGGCGAATGGATAATTGGGAAGGTGAAAAATGGGGCATTTTTTCACTATCATGAGGAGAGTATAAATGTGTGATTTGGGCTCATGATAAATAATAGGACACAAATGGAAAGCGTTCAAAGTGAGCTACTTGGATTTTGCAGACTGGAAACAATGTTTGAAAAGTAATTTTCGCAAATGGAATGGACCTGGAAAAGTGTGCATATGGATTCATCAAGACTTTAAACTAGGAAAAATTGGAGTATTTTCAAAGGAAAACATAGGGTTATGATCCATTTGATCTTAACAATCATGAATAGGGGTACTAATCAATTTGCAAATGTTGACAATAGTAAGACTTTAGAAATTATATTTGGAATTGCGCTCAAAAATTGATCAAACAGATTTGTCATACGTTGAAACTTGAAACATAAAAAGTCTCTAACATCTACAATACAACAAAAAAGGAATTTCAACATTTTGATCAACTAGGTTGAAATTATAGCACACCAAACAGGGCTTTCCAGAAATGTGAACAACTACACAAATGCACAGAACAACAAATGACCAACTTTGAGGGATTCAAAACCTAGTCAAACGAATTTGAAATGACTCAAAATATGAAACATAAGCTCTTAGGTACAAAAATTAGATACTTCCAAAGAAAAAATTCATGAAACAATTCTTGGTGTGAGATACTTAGTGGTAAACACAACCTCATATCGCTATTTGACACTTAGGTGAAAATGCAGATTTAGCAACTAGCTCAAAATAGGACTTCACAGAATGACTCACGATGATGATTTAACTCCATGAAACACATAGATGCACTAGATGAAAGGTGTTAGAAACATTAAATAGCTCATGGGACTCAAAATTATAGCCAGGTACAAATTCATTTATGGGGCTTTTTTTAAGGACTTGATTTGACTCAAATTTTCAAATAGACACTTAAAATAAGAACGCAATTTTGAGCACCAATAGATAGCATGTCAAATAAAAGCATAAACCACACCTTTACCAAGAGCCATGTGAGTCCTCAAGATGCAACCATCCCCACACACCATGAAGAAAACCATCTCCACATACCATGAAGAACCATCTCCACACACCATGAAGATAACTAAGAACTTGATGAGTGCTCAAGATCTAACCATCTTCGCACACCATGAAGATAACCAAGTGCACCATGCAAATGTCAAAGACACTTCTATAGTAAAAAGATCTACAAAAAACCTCCAACATCGACAAATTCTGAATAAATATATTAATGCCAACAACTCCCACTCAAATATGGTACCAAGTTATCCATGGCATCATAAAATCCATCTCCTACATGAAGATCCTCCAGGTCTACACTCACACAACCAAAGTGTTAGCAAAAAATGAAATCATGATCTCCAAACCAAGAAGATACAAACTAAATCAAGAAAATAATCCTGCACTATCACCCTATCACTATCACAAGCTCCCACTAAACTATGTATCCAAGCTATCCATGATATCATGATGAAAAACAACCATCCTCTAACAATGAGAATCAACCAAGGTATCAAACCATCAAAAAACTCAAAGTGCACATCATGATCTCCTCAAAAGAAGCCAAATAACTATGATCCTCAACCAAGAAGATATACCACCATATCCAAATCAAGAATCCAAACCAATGAACATCAAGGATGTACCTATATATCTAGTCATGTCATGTCAAAAACCATGGCACCATGGTAACATTCATGAATCAGACATCTGAACTTCAATATGTCTAACCTATTAGCATAAATTAGTCAACCACAATCCTCTACCATGACTGTACCTCTTAACAACATCTCATCCCTTCTACATGAAGAAAAAACCAGCAAATTATGTGACTTGGGGCATAGACAACCCAAATCAAAGCCACCAATCTGAAAATGCATTAATAATGAAAGATCAATGGGCAAAGACAACCCATAACCAAGCTATTAATGAAACATGTAAGTGTAGACCACTTAAAACACTATACAACTTATAAACCCAACAAATCATCATACATATCCAAACCAAATACTAATAACCATATCATCATGAGACCAATTTGAAATATGAAATGATTATACAATGACATCAAATCTTAAATCTCCAAACATACAATGTCATAAACTCACAATGTTACCATAGTCAATATATACCATAAACTATTTAGATTAATATATCACCAAATAAACCATGCAAAACCTGCACCAAATCTAATCCAATGTGTAGAGCTCTCTAAAATCTTTACATTGACTACTCAAAGTCCAAAATCCAACTCCATATGCCCTAGTTATGCCCTAATAAAACATAATTTGTCACTTGACAAATCTGAACCAGACCTTCAATGTAGGAGAAACTTGCAGATCATTATTATCTTGGAAAGAAAATATACTTTATAAATGAATTCTTGACTCTGAAACTTTCTCAACAGCACTTGGAAAAATTGAACTTATTGAAGATAGACCTATGATAGTCATAGGACACAATTTTCATCTAGCTTTACAACATACTGATGTCCATGAATAAAGCTCAACTGGGGGACATGAAACTTCAACAAGAAAACAAGGAACACATCTTGCTATTGATATGCTATATCCAATCTGTTTCACATCAGAGACTCCTATTCTTTTAACAAAATTGATTGCCATCTTATCTCCCCAGCAGAGTTGCTATTTTGTTGGCTCTTGATTTAATAGTGTTTAAACAACCAAGTATGCAAGGCAAGAATGCGTCTATGGGTAGCTATCTCCAATAATGGACACACTTCACCAAGAACCTGGGTCAACTATAAGGCTAAACCCTTCTTCTTCTTCAGGCTCTACAAAACCTAGGTGAGTAGACCTATAGATTCTTTATATGGTACTAGTTATCAAAGCATACACTGAATCTAATGTAAAGCAGATAAAACCCCCTAAATCTTCTATACTTAACCAAGAATCACAAGCATGAAATAGCTAAGGAAATAACTCATGAAATTGGCAAACTAAGTGCAGGTTAACATTGAATAGCTTTCAACATAAAAGGGAAAATTGATTTAATATGTTGATAGAAACAAGACCCAAGTATGTGCAACAGAACTTAATGATCCTATCTCTGACCAGTGCCTTATCTATAGGGTAAATAAAATTAATTACAATAGTACATCTCCTAGAATTCTGAAACATATCTCTACATCAAGATCCTTGATCTATCCTTCACTTTGTGAACTGATATCTGCTATAGAATGAATCTCATACTCAAAACATCCTATCATGAAATCTACAGACACTGTGACAAACATCAAGCAATTACATGGTTATTTTCTCCACCAACAAGACATTTTAATCACATACATTCCTAAATGAAATGCAACCTAATCTATGCTCTTTGATCACAAATTAGAAGAAAAAATAGATCCATAATCAGGAGACAAGATTCAGACTAAACTTAAAACCTTTGTTGTGCTTTATTTGTTTTCCTTGAAACCAAATACACGAAATGTACAAAAAATAACTCATAAATCACCTAACAAACCAAAACCATGTGCATAAAACATAAATGCTGCTCAATGCAATAGAAAAATGCTGGGTGTGTGGCTTTCACAGCCTGAGTAGAGCTCCAAGAACTGGAAATAGAAAACCAACCCCCCTCTTTTCAGAAAAGAAGAAAGAATAAATATGGAGAAGACAATTCTCAGATTGAATTTATGACTAACATTTGTCCCCTCAGAATTCCCTTTCAAGAAGATGAAAAATCTCTCTCTCCCTTCTCTCTACAACTACATATCAGATCCTCTTCATTCCACCTCTCAAAGGCATCAAAATATCTCAAAATCTAATGATGAGAAAAGCAACTAATTTCAGTGTAAAAATGAACTCAAGAAAAAGTAACAAATAAGTTAAAATGGTCTTGAGAAGACAAGAAAACAACCCCAAGTTCATTTTCTTCACTTTCAGATTGCAACAGACCTTTAAAACTGTCCAACCAATCTTAATCATCAATGAAGAACTCAACCTGTTCTGTCACCAATGCTCTGGATTTTACAAATTGACCTGTAACTTGAACCAAGAAGCACCTCTACAAAAAATGTCCAAATTTGGAAAGTTCAAGTTCTCCCAGTTCCAACAGTATATTGGAGCATCCATTTTCATTAAAAATTGCTCCTATTATGGCCTTTTGCAGATCAGCCCTATGCTCTGAGTTTCCACATATATTTTGCAAAATTTAACCATTTATAAAGTTTAAACTATATAATGTTTCAAACTTTATTTAAATGAACCTAACCTAAGATTTGAGGAAAAATAATAATAAAGCATTAAAATTTGAAAAGTCTAAAATTTCTCCTCATTTTCTACTGGGCTCAAACTTCCTTTGACTAGCTTGTGACACATGTCAACATGAGATTCGTCCACCCTACCACTATGTCAATGACACATGTCATCTTCTAGCTAACTTTCTATGGTAAATCTCATGCATCTTCTACATGGCGAGTTAGCAATGACCCTCTGATTTGGACACGTGTTGCGATCTCATTGCAACTGCTCTGAACTTGCCATATCACCTCCTTCACGTTGCCACTTGGCACAATCTGATTCATTGCTTGCACCATACACGGGACACATGACCATCTTCTATCTCTTGCCAATTTATTTAGTTTTTTGGCTACTCGCTATCTCGCTAGCCAAAATTTCTCACCACTTTTCAGCGGCGAGATAGCGAGTCGTCGGATTGTGGTATTTTCTGACTTCTTTTTTCGACAACTCCTTTGTTCTTCCACATGATCCCACTTGGTAGTTTCTGGTTCATCATCAATTTGCAGCCTGGTCTCACCTCCATATCGTTAGGTTCTTAGGTTTTTCGGTAGGTGGCTATGTTGCTACCAAAAAATCTTGCCATTTTTTGATGAGGAGTTGGCGACCCATCGAATTTTCTACTCTTTTCGGTGCATCATCTTGCTAATGTCACTCTTTGCCAGCGTGTCCTGTCAAAATTTAATACTTGGCCACCTCTAGCACTCCAGGTTGGACCCACAATATGAGCGTTGTCTTTTCCTTTCAAAAGGCACTTCTCATTATTCATTTCATTCTATGTGTGCAAGAATATTTAAACACTTAACTAATCATGCCACATAATGTATGTGGGATAAAAGAGCTTTTTAAAAAACCTTTTCTCCTTTTTTGATGCACAGACTTCTTTGTTACTATTGCATCTTTTCTTAAATAGGGTGGAGTGATGTTGTTCTTTAGTGTCTTCAATAGGGATGTCTCTTGTCTTTCCACATGAAGCTCCTCTAGGCATTGCACTTTTGACTGGAGGTCTTGTTGTATAGTTGCGATTTCACCTTATGCTACCTGGGCTCCTCTATAATGTGTGGTGTTCATCTTATGTGTATGGAGTCTTCTTTTAAATTGCATGGATTCCTATAGACGTGGGCAGAGCTCTTCTCTCTATAGCTGACTGTGTTTTTTTTTAATTAGCAGCTTCTTTTTGCATTGACTTTAGCCTTAGTGTGAGTTTTTCTTTTGTTTGCTTGCCATTGCCATGGTGTAACTTCCTATCCTATCTAAATGGCTTCCTTGCTTGGGATTGATTGTGGTGTTCTCCTTTATATCACTAGGATGTCCCTTGCCAATGTGTGGATTTGCTTCTCACCAAGTGTGAGCTCCATTGCATGCGTGAGGTTGGTTCTTTTCTTCTTTTAACGTGCCTGCCCTCTTAATGCTCTGTTACTTGGCGCGATCTTTACTTTGAATTATCGCTCTACATTCTTTTAGCACTGGGAACATCCTTTTTATTCTCCTTGAAATCCTTTCCATTGCGTGGGCATTACTTTGATCTGGGATTTACCTCAGCTAAACATGAGGTTCTTTTATGATGCGCAGGCCTCATACCCAAAACTTGAGCTCTGCCTATTTAAATAGCATGAGCCCTACTACTCTGGGCTATAATAACAAAATGTGGAGCCTCCCTATCATCTTTTCCTATGGACAAATGAGCCTTTTCCTTGTAACATGCCTGTTATGGCATGAAAGTCTAATTTTTTCTCAATATATCTGTACATTCCTTTGTTCTCTTCAATGTTGGGCCTCTACATGATGTGTAAGTGTTCTTTGTATCCTCTGTGTTCTCTTCTTATTTTTACTACTGGCATGAGGCTCTTTCTATTATATTCATACAACTTTGACTATTCTATTTTAGACTGATAAGAATCTCTTTGCAAATTTGTGGCTTCTTTTCCATTTGCCAATGCGTGAGCTACCTAGCTGGGCATTTTTAATTGCATGGACTGTAAGCTTTTCTTTGTGTTTTTGGATTTAACTCCAGCCCCTGCCCTTATATATCCATTTTAACCCCAACGCTAATTACCCATCCATAAATTTGATGTGTAATAGTGTTCATCATAGATATCATCTTCATATTGCCAATCATCATTCTCTTCAACCACCTCCTTAGATCCAATCGCAACATATTTGAATGAGGTAGCTCTCAATAGTAGGTACACACTCTCCTTAGACATGTTATCATGCACATTTCCATCTAATGCATTGTAGACACAGAGGAAAGAAAAGGAAGCTTGCATTGGGGGCACCAATCTAGAAGAAGATAAAAATATCCCTGTACTGGGTTTATCTCAAAAGTAACATGAAAGATGTATCCAAGTGATTTATAAGTGCATCCATATTTAGTATTTGATCTATGGAATTTATAACCTTATAACCTCTGGGACATGAGTGATCCTCATTACTCACAAAGATGTCTGAAAACAAGTCCCCACTGATCTACAAATTATCAAATTGATATTAGGAGGTCTATTGATTACCTTTGAAAACTGACCCAAACCTCTGACCGGGCTCTGAAAACTGGCACATTGAATCTCTGCTTCGCACTTTTGCACCCTGTCGAATCTTGTCTCATGAAAAATTTCCATTCAAAAGATATTGACTATCAAAGTTGCCTTCTCAGATTTACCTGCAAGAAAACATGTCAGAAAACAACAAATTGGGATTGAAATTGGCTCAAAAAATTGTGCAAATGAGCACATGGGGAAACAAAAAATGGGACACTAGTTCTCTGTCATGAGGAAATTATGGATATGTGATTTGGGCTCATGATGAATAACTTGGCGCAAATGGTAGATGTACAAAGTGGGCTACCTGGATTTGTCAATAGGAAACAATGTTAGAAAGTGATTTTTGCAAATGGAAATTACCTTGAAAAGTGTGCAAATGGATTCGTCAAAGCTCAGAAATTGGTGCACTTGGAGTATTTCTAGAGGACAACATAGTTGTACAATCCATTCAATTTAGCCAATCACAGATCTCAAGATATAATATCACAAATAGGGGTTCCAACAAATCTGTAAATGCTGACACCAGTAAAAGGTTACAAATTGCATTTGGAATTGAGTTTGAAAACTAATCAAATGGATTCATCAAGAGCTGAAAATTGAAACATAACATGTCTCTGATGTCTACAATGCAATGCAAAAGGAATTTTAACATTTTGGTCGACTGGTCAAAAGTTATAGTGCGTCAAATAGGGCTTCCCAAAATTATGTGCAATTTGCAAATGCATGAAAACCTTAAACTACCAACTTTGAGGGACTCAAAACCTAGTCAAACAGACTCAAAATGACTTAAAATCTGAAACATAGGCTCTTAGATATGGAAATTAGACACTCCCAAAGAGGTAAGTCATGACACATTTCTGAGTGTGAGATATTCAATGGCAAACAAGGCCTCCTATCGCTATTTGACACTTAGGGCAAAATGCAGATTTGGAACTACAACAAAATAGGACTTTGCCAAACAGGTCAGAATGATGACTTATCTTCATTGAAAACTTAGATAGGCTAAATGGAAGGTGTTAGAAGCATTGAACACCATTTATGCATTAACTCAATAGTGGGGTACATAGGCTTCACAAAGCATTTATAGGGCTGATTTTCTCAAAAAAATTGAAATGTGACTAAAAATGAAGCATGCAAATTTTAGTCCCAACACTTCCAACCTTCACAAATTCTCCCTTGGCTAACCTATCAAGCCTTGTTCCACTTGAATCTTTCCTTTTTTCCCTTCTATCTTCTCACTTACACCAATAACTACCCTTGTGGCTACTTATATAGTAGCAAGTCCCACAAAACCACCAAGTGGTATTATATAAACTATGTGCTAAAACCATGTACTACCTAACCCATTGACCCCACATTTAATATTGGAAATTAAATTCTTTTCCCCAATATTAAATAATTACATGAAATATTATCATAATGTTACAATATAAGTCATCAAGTATATCCCATGGGAATATTACATGTTGCACATTCATCTAGGTGCAACATTACATAATAAAATAAAATAATACAATATAATAATATTGTGCAATGTGTGCAACACCCATTATCTGAACAAATATGATATATTTTCATAGGTATGATATCACACATCACTTCGTCTTGGTAGCTTCAAATCTTGATGTTAGCTGGGCATCATTCATTGACCATGATCTTGTGGCCATCTTGCACCCATCCAATATGTTATGGATGATGGCTTTTATGCCTCTTGTTCATTAACTTTGTAACCATATTTTGTTACACCAAATTGTAATCAGTACTACCACCATCAATGATCACATCACAACACTTATCTTCACATTTCCACCTTGTGTGAAATATGCTCCTCCTTTGATCATGT
The DNA here is from genome assembly GCA_028749045.1 of Cupressus sempervirens. Lineage (NCBI taxonomy): Eukaryota > Viridiplantae > Streptophyta > Pinopsida > Cupressales > Cupressaceae > Cupressus > Cupressus sempervirens. The sequence goes on from CM053791.1 coordinate 746,616,208, forward strand.
TCATTCTTGTATGGAGAAACTATGGTTTAAATATTATGGATAATTGATAAGATTTATGAGCCAACTTATCTTGTATCTAAATGTTAATCTAGGGTAGTAGACTCATAAAAGATATAGTGTCATTTTACTCAAGGGATGAAGATATCATGCCAAGTGGGGAAGAGTGCAGTTAGAACACGTGGGGGTATGTGCAGGATCATGGTGTACCAAACTATGGCCTTAAGTGGCAGTGAAGAACCAGCAAACCAAGGTTATGCCAACTTGACACATAATTTTAAAGTGGTTATGGACTTTATATCAAAAAGTTGTAAGAAAATAATCTGTAGGAAATTGAATCTAGTTTCTAAACTACAAGGCCTTATCTGGAGAAAAAATTATTTGATTGGTCAAAAGTTTGGATTTTAATACAGTACTACAAAAATTTTAGGGAAAAAATAAAAAGTAGGTGTATGTCTGACCACCTTATGATAATATTTTTAAATATAATTTTAGATAGAAAAAGTAGACTCATGCCTGTATGTGACGCTTATTTTTGGCAATTTTTATTCCAAATAAATAATTAATTATGAATTTTCTACTATACTATTTTCAGAATTTAAAAACTCCCGTGTCTAACCACCTTAACTAGTTCAAAAAAAATCAAAATTAATTTTTTCTTTTTTTCTTCTTATACTAGTCAAATCATAGAATGTGACGTATCTTTTAGATTTCACAAATCTTATACGGTTTGAAAGTTATAGCTATTTTTCAACCAGTATGTCAATCAGCACTTTGTAGCTAACTCCATTAGAAAATAATTCATAATTACTTACTAAACTCGTAATTTGACAAAACTTACATTTATGAAAAGCTAAGAAGATTCTTAAGAAACCCTTTTCATTACATCAAATTTTGGTTAAAAAAAAGTCGTCAGCTACATGCTTGAAGTAAAAAACACATAAGAACATGCTAAAAACACATTTTTGAGATGTTTTAAACATGACCATATAAGGTTGGTATTGAAAGATATAGTAGGAATTATAAAGGTATTAATTGTTTTCATTTAGTATCAGGATGGGTGGGAAAGAAGTGGGAATAGATTTTGAAATTCTTTGAGGCATTTCAGAACTACATATTTTTCAGATCGCCACTTTTTGGCACACCATGATCCTGCACATACCCGTGGAAGAAAATCTACAACAAAGAAAATAAAATTGGCAAAAAGAACTATAACTTCCTAGCAATAGGAATTAAAAACCTATTCTAAAAAGCATGGGAATTTAATCTAAAATTTAACATTGTAGGAAATAAATAAATGTTCACACAAATCTAAATCCACACTTAAATTTTAAATAAAATGAATTAATGATTATTATTTATGATTACATAAATTAGAATATATAAACTAATATCAAATTCAAATAACAACACACCAAAATAAAATACAAATCTAATCTAAAAAAATCACTAATCATCTTGAGAAGTGGATCCCACCTCCTTAATATGCCTAGTAATGAAAATGAAATGGTCATCTACACTTCTTTTACCAAAATTATATTATTTTATTCATCTATTATTATAACATTTACACAAACTAATGCTATAAGAGAATTTTACTTATAAAAAGTTGTGTTTCTCTAATATCAAAAGATCTTCTCTCCCTTTCTATTAAATTTGACCATATATGTGGGTCATGTCTACAAAAATTAGTAACATAATGCTATATATTTTTTACATTGTTATCTCATGGCCAGAAAAACATAAGAAAATAAGGGTCATGTTATTTACTATTTGTAGCTACAGGTAAAAATAGGAAATAAAATGTTGATCATTTTCTCTATGTGGATCTATCTATATGTAGGTCATCAATTTATTTCTTGGTACTTTCTGCAATTTTTGAATGTGAATCAGATAATATTGATCCTTAATGCATTCCTATCCTCTATGAAAATGATGTGACTATGCATTTTATTATATATCATTAATATATTATTAGTATGGAATGGAAGATAGCCCATGATCATAAATATAAAATGACATAATGAGACCAAATGACATCATATCTCATGTTTCCATTAACTAATAGATCTTCTACATTAGTATTATGGTGGTAGACCCAATAGTTTTGTTTGAATTTTATGACAATGATTGACTACTAATAGTTCTTGCATGTCATGTTCTCTTTGCTAATAATTTCCCTTTGGAAACCTTATTGAATGGTTCTCTTTCCTTAATTCCATTATAAACTAGATATTTCCCTTACTAACCATTATTTTGTATGGCTAGAAAATGTTTTCTTGATAGACCAATCCCATCATAGAAATATCATGCTTAATGTTATTTGTCATGTAGGATAATATTATGGGAAGCATGTGGGACACTATACACAATTTACATGAAATATGTAATAGTAAATACAATCAACATTATTTATCCATTATTCTATCTAAAAACTAGATTAAATATTACTTACATATATTATACCATATGCAACTTTAGATGAGAAAATAGGATGAAATATGGAAGTGATAATGAAGGAACACAAGGTCATCTAAAAATGAGATAAAATATGACTTTCTTAGCTCTAATCAATTCTTACCACTTAGTAGGAGTCTTCTATTAACTAGGACTTCTCCTCTTTCAACATCCTAAGAATGTGATGATTTGGCATCTTTATCAACATATGGAACTCCATCCTAGGGATTGATTCTCCTATCCATCCTTCCTTGGCACTAGGGATAATCAAATTTCTTGTGCCCCTCTTCTCCATTGTGATTATAGTTCTTACAAAAACTACCTCTACCAGATCCATATCTTCTTCCTCTTCCTCTTTGATCTTTTTGATTTTGATCATGGAAACAATTATAATTATTTCCCATATGGATTTGATTTCTACTACTAGCCTCATCATTTTTCTTCCTACCATCATTTCAACCTCCATAAGACCTAATGGTCTAATTTTCCACAATGCAAAATTTTTTCCTAGAATATGTTTGAAGAATCAGATATATTTATATATTTTAGAATTTAGGGTTTGGTTTTGTTAAAGTTGGTTAACCCTAGGAAAAGCCCTAATTAAAACAATATTTGTGCCCTAAGTGAGCCTTTTAGGTCATGTATGTTTTCACTTTTTAAATCAAGTGGGAAAATCATTTTGAAAAGGTTTATATTTTCGAGAACTTTTAAAAAGATTTTTCTTTTGGTCTCATATTTTCTCAAAAATTTCATGACCATTGGATCTTCCGAGATCAACAATGGTCATTATGTCACGATAAAAAACCTCAAGATTTTTGTTAGTAGTGACATGGCAAGCTCCTACAAAAAGAAAATATGATAGGCCAAAAGGTGAACACATTGCTAGAATTTCTATCTATTATAATTGAACTTTTCTAGCATGATGGGTTGTGAAATATGTCACATATAGTAAGGGAGGTACCAAAGAAAGAGCGTTTTGTTTCCTTTTTATGATGCCAATTTTCTACAGAATCATGGTGGTCACTATGTCACAATTAGAAAATTCAAGAATTTTGCCAATAATGACATAGCGCCTTCTCGTAAAAGTGAAAAACAGTGGGATTAACACATAAGATGGGTTTCGTAAAGATTTTTTCATCATCAATGAGTTGAATGATCATTATGGAATGTTAAAAGCAATGAATTTAGTAAAAAGAGTGATAATATGAATATTTTATATGCCAGATTCTTTCAAAGAATGTGGTGGTCGCTATGTCATGACTGGGAAATGTGAGATTTTTGTCAATAACAACATAGCAACTTCCTTTTAAAACAAAACACAGGGGGCTTGAATTCAAAAAATAGTGCCAAAAGGTTAATTAATATAAATGCCTTGCTAGCATGTCAAGATGATGTCATGTCATATGTCACATGGATTCATGCACAGGAGGGAAGACATATGTTAATTGGAGCTATCAAATTAAAATGCATCTATGGTAGGCACCAAGTCACATGCAAAGGATGCTTTATTTTTTGCACATGTGACATGGTGACCAAAGGGATAACATAAGGAACCACCATAGTTTAAGCGAAGTCATCATTAAATCCTAATTGTCTAATCAGAAGTGCATCAATAATGGTCACTATGTCACATGTGGAAGTTGGTTGATGTTTATGCATAGTGACATAGCGAGAGTGCGACATGTGTCTACAAGCACCAGTGGGTTCAGATCAAGTTTCTAGTAGTAGAGAGAAAGGCTTACATTGAGAAATTTTATTAGGTTGACTACAAACTTGGCAAGTGGAAAGTGAGTCATTCACAATTTTGTTCTTGGATAGTTGGTTTTTTTGGAATTGAAGGTGTGTTTTAAAAATAGAAGCTAATGCCACCCTATTTCTCCTTATGATTCATTTCTGAAGATTGAAGGCTCCTTGTGTGAACCAAAAATAGAGTATATTGCAAAGATTTCATCATTTCTTCTCTATGCAAACAAATTTTAGACTTTCAAAGAGTTTAGAGCCATTGAAGAATTGTTCTTGGTGTGATTAGAGTAGGAAAGAATTTTCAATATTTATAGTGTGTCATAGAAATTGTAGTGAAAGAGAAACATTTAGCCAAGTAAGTATTCAAATCCATTAGGCAGTGAAGAATTATGGTATTTTGTCTTAGTAGTAAACATGCCTCCAAAGAAG